>CM077002.1:56334404-57584404 GCA_039090855.1 Macrothele yani
ATGTATTTAAATCATGCTCAGTTCCATTCTGTTAATAACATCTGAATATGGGTCCGTTGCGGGCCTGAAAGTTCTGATGTCTTCCATATGAATTTAATAATTATATTCATCACAATAAATCATCTAAACAGTCAAATGTGTTTATTTGATTCTGTTTTTAGAATAATGATCGTGTAAAGACAACAGAAATCAACACAGATATTCAACGTAAACACGAAATCAACATTTACTTAGTACTTGCAGCCACTACCTGGTACGTATATATATACTTCTATCATTTATATTTGAGTTATTGAACTGATATCCAGAACCTTCCTAAAATGAAGAATGAAGCTTGCCAAAGAAGAGGTCCACCTGTCATTCCTGTTGAATTGCCGTGACTTAAAGGTTATTCCTAAACATCTCATTATCCGAAACATCCCAAGATCAAAACGTGATGCAGTTGTTTTGAAAACAGCCGAGTTTAAGAGACCGTCTTCCGCAATCCGCCAAAAGAGAGGATTCCTAGACTTTCTACAACGTAAATCATACAACAGTTTTTTAAAGGTAACAAAATGGATCCACCCAAAAATATTGGATAGAATGCTTATAAAATGTACAGCTATATGTTCTACCGAAATATCCAAAATCCAATGTATGCATATTAAAAAACTTCGAAATCTGGTAGCAATTGAACTTGAAACCAAATATAAAATAAATAATCATGGAATTAAACCAAACCGTACTAACCCACAAAAATCTTTTATAAATATCAGCAACATTTAGCTTAATTCCACCCAAATAAAAGCTCTTCAAAAAGGGCTAAAATATGCCTACCCAGTATCAAAAATCAACAGGTACAAAATTATTCCGGACGTCAAAAACATAATCAAGTCACTACCTCAACCCATCCAAGAAGAAACAAGATATAATGTGGCCAAAGTCATCACTTCATCGACAAAAGAAAATATTACCCTACTTCAAAGTGCAATCAAGAAGAAGAAAAACAACTACGACTACTCCAACAAGACCCGAGACTTGCTGTAATTACAACGGACAAAACTAC
Organism: Macrothele yani; assembly: GCA_039090855.1. NCBI lineage: Eukaryota > Metazoa > Arthropoda > Arachnida > Araneae > Macrothelidae > Macrothele > Macrothele yani. The sequence continues at coordinate 56,335,450 of CM077002.1, forward strand.
TCAAATTATTATACTTAATAAAACTGACTATGATGCAAAAATAAATCAGGCCTTAGAAAAAATTCCACATGCAATTATACCTACTGACCCTACAGCAGCTACAATAGCAGCATTAAGTAGGTTGAATAGTCAACATACTCTTCCACCTACCATCTCAGAGAATATGCATCCGCCTCCGGGTCCTAGAGTCCCTGAACTCTTTGGGAAATTAAAACTACATAAAGAAGGACATCCTGTCAGACCACTAGTGTCTAGTTATGCCAGCCCAACTAGGACATTAGAAGATACTCTAGCTAAATTACTCTCACCATCAACAAAATGTTCTCAATTCTCAGTTTCCAGTTCATGTCAAGCCCTGGCCAAAATCAAAGAATTTTCATCTAAAGGAACTAATTTCATGATGGCTTCATTGGATGTTATATCCCTTTTTCCGAATGTTCCAATAAAAAACGGTGCATAATATTATTGAATCAAAACTAGAATCACAAGCAGCATTTCTCTACATCGGAGATTAAAGCCATTATTTCTGCCTTACGCTTAATACAAAACAGCTCATTTTTCCGATTTAATGGCAATATATATCGTCAACTGGAAGGCGCACCAATGGGCTCCCCACTCTCGCCTATCTTAGCAAAAATTCTCTTACAGGAATTGGAGAATTATGTAATTGAATCGTTTCCAACTCCCTGGACTTTATTTACGCTACGTGGATGACATTCTCGTTTTTTGGCATTCCACTAAAGAAGAGTTGATCCACTAAAGAAGAGTTAAACCAGTTCACAGAATGCTTATCATCTCAATATCCATCTATTAAGTTCTCCATGGAATTTGAAAAGAATTATACCTTACCATTTTTGGATTTTTATTCAAAACGAGACCCTCATAGACAAACTGTTCAATATTCAGTGTATCAAAAACCACCATCCTCTGCCGTCATGATTCCATCTCAATCATCTCATCCATTAAACCAGAAACTCGCATCCATCCAATTCCAAGTAGGACGAGCATTTAGCCACTCATCTACAGTAACGTTACGAAATCAAGAAATAGCCAAAATTAAAATATCTGTATCTCATCATGGCTACTCAGATGACATCGTTAATTCTATAGTAAAGAAAATGAATCGCACATTAGATACCACATTATCAAAAGATCACAGACCAGTTAAATATGTGGGATCACTTCCATACATTCCCAGCATCATCAATATACTCAAAAACGTTTGTCATCGTCACAATATTGGCTTCGGTGTACGAACACACAATGTACTTTCAGGAATAAAAAATGATAGAGACGTTGTTCCTTTGGACAACTGATATGGAGTATATGTCATCCCAATGAAGACAATAGACATTGAAGATGAAGATCGTATATATGTTGGATCTACACTTCGCTCATTAAAAACTCGTTTAAAAGAGCACCAATATAACATAAAGACAAACTCATCAAGGACTTCCCTATCAAGGCTATCATGCAAAGGATCTCATTACCCATGCTGGAACGAAGCCAACATCCTCGCCACGCCCTACTGAAAAGCATCAATCCTACTACTAGAAAGTCTATTTATTCACAAATATGGTGAAGAATGCTGCAATGATGATACTCCTTGTCACATCCCTTTACCTTGGAAAATGGTGCTTAATGAGTTATAACATGTAGAGACTTACACCAATTATTTCCTTCAAACATAGTTTTTAATACGTTGCTTGACACGTAATATATTTATCGATGTTAACAAACCTTTCACGAGATATGATGTTCATCACGAGCAGGTCACAATATCAAGAAAACCACATAACATTAATGTATTTAAATCATGCTCAGTTTCATTCTGTTAATAACATCTGAAGATGGGTCCGTTGCGGGCCTGAAAGTTCTAATGTCTTCCATATGAATTTAATAATTATATTCATCACAATAAATCATCTAAACAGTCAAATGTGTTTATTTGATTCTGTTTTTAGAATAATGATCGTGTAAAGACGGCGAAAATCAACACAGGAATTCAACGTAAACACGAAATCAACATTTACTTAGTATGATTTCAAGAATTCTTTTAAGGGTGGCAGTATTTCCGAAACAGTGCAGTTTGTGAACTGTTCGCGTGCTGCTGTTGTAAGTGTATCGTGATTGGAGAAATGGCACCATTGCTAATAAGTGATGTGAAAACTGCGGACCACCATGTGCAATTGATGTGAGAGGTGAACATCGGCCTCAAAGGTGCATGAGGGCCAATCTACAGTGGAACAACTCATGGGCCGAATGAACCAGGGGATTACAGGAAGTGTGTCTAAAATAACAGTTCAGCGAACCCTGCTGTATATGGGGCTCCGATGCAGACGGATGATCACTGCACCTATACTAATGAAGGCGCATTGGCAGAAAAGGCTTACATTTGCATGGCAATATCGGAACTGGACCTCCACTGATTTGCAAAAGATTGCTTTCTCCGATGAGTCACGTTTTCTGCTTCATCGAGCGGATGGACGTTGGCATACAAGGCGAGAAACATTTGAGAACAAACTCTTCAATCATTGCTGGCAGAACACAAGCTGGTGGGGGCAACGTGATGGTCTGGAGAATGTTTTCGTGGCATTCTCTGGGTCCACTCATACCTGTGGAAGGCACTACGGACCAAATTCATTATGAATCCATCTTTGCGGACCACATACATCTATACATGCTGATTGTCTTTCCTGGGACTGATGGAGTCTTCCAGCATGACAGTGCAACATGTCACACAGCTAGAAATGTCCGAGAGTGGTTGGAAGAGCATGATGAAGACTTCATCCTGGCCCCCAAATTCCCCAGACTTAAACCCAATTGAGCATCTGTGGGACCACCTCGATCATGTTGTTTACTCTATGGATCCTCCACCACACACCCTCCTGCAGCTGTCAGATTCACTGCAGTCAGTATGGCTCCACATACCTGTGAACACCTTCCATCACCTTATTGAGTCACTCCCATCCTGTCTAGCTGCTGTCCGCCCAGCACACGGCAATTATTTTGGATATTAGCTGGTCACATTAATATGACTCGACCGTGTATTGTATCAGAAGGGAAAACGGAATCAATCAACTATGCATCCCCCCCCATTGTTTACTGCAGGTTTTTCTGCAAAGAAATCATCAAGAAAATTCTGGAGATCAACATCACTGTTGAACGTTCTGCCACGGAGTGCATTTGACAAAGATCGGAACAGGTGATAGTCTGAAGGGGTGACATCTGGGGAATAGGCCGGATGTGGAAGGATCTCCCATTTCATGTCCTGAATGGCCATTTTGGTCATGTTTGCACTGTGAGGGCATTCATTATCATGTTAGAGAAGGACACCATGCTGCCAATGTGGCCGTTTTTGCTGAATTGCTCCCTCCACACGGCAGAGTTGCTAACAATAGATTGCAGCATTGATAGTCCGATTCCTCAGCAGCCATTTCCCAGTGAATAATGCCTTCTATGTCCCACCAGACGCACAACATGATCTTTGCAGAATGAAGGTCATGTTTTGGACATGGTGTGGGCATCTTGTTTGGGCTTAACCATTCTCTCTGATGCCTGAAATTCACATACAGGCACCACTTTTCATCTCCAGTAACAATACGTGACAGAAATTGTTCATGTTGCTAAGAACATTTGCGATAACAGACGAGCAAGAAACCACATATGGCAACATGCTGATTCTCTTTGTTCTCGGTGAGAGAGTGAGGCACTCGAGACCCCCATTTCTGGACCTTTCCCATACATTTCAGATGTTGCACCACAGTACAGCATATTGGAATTTCTACTTCTCTAAATAGTGTTAGATGTATTTATTACCTAAAGATAATTATTAAAATGAAGGTGAGTTTCCATTAATTGCTTTTCCTGAATATTAAAAATTATGCTGCCAATTTTAGTTGTTACTGGAGTAAAATGATGGATGTATATGAATGTCATTAAGTAGTGTGTAAATATCATAGTTATTTTGAGATAGCCTTGCAAAAATTTTGTTTTAATCCAGATTTGTTATATTTATGTAGATTTCCTTGGATCTCAGTTTAGCCAGAGGCCTCGAGTATTACACTGGGATAATATTTGAAGCTGTACTAAAAGGTAGTAATGCCTATTCCTTTGTCACTAAATAGCTAATCTGTTTGTTTATCAGTAATGCTTTTGTATGGAAGTAAATAAGTGGGGCATATATATATATATCATAAACATGTATACAGTAATTACAAATTTATAACAATGAACTGACTATATTCTTTACATAGCTAAATTGTGCCTTTAGTTTAAAAGTTGCATGAATTGAAATAGAATTTGTTTTGTTGAGGTTTACTCTTCAATTTAAACACGTGTGGGCTGTAATCATCATTAAGCAAGTTGAACTAAAGAAAAAAGTTTGATGTAAAATACTGAAATTGTTTGTTAAATTTCTAACTGTCCTGTGGGTAATTCAGTAAAAGGTTACATATATGCAGGACTCTCTAACCTTAAAGAAGCTTTACTTTTGGGGCTGATTCTTTAAATTTAATAGGTACAGGGCACAGTGGACGAGATTGACAGCGTTGGAATCTAACACATTGTTTAGTGGCTTTGCCTGGGTGCTCGTCCCATCCTACCACATCCTCCTGGCTACTTGGTGTGATAAAGTGAGTGCAATATCAGTAACTTTCACTCTCTAAGTTTAGATCTGTACAGGGAATCATGGGTAACCCATGCTCCTGTCTGCTTTTGTTCTAGCAGCAGCAGTGCCAGTATCAGATGTTTTTTTGTCAGGTTTGGAAAATGAACTGTATTAAGAAAAGATGGCTAGCCAAGCTTCCAGCTAAATTGGAAAGAATCTTTATTTCCTTTCTCAATTTGTGAACAAAGGCACATGATTGACAGTGGTGAAAGAAAACGTTTTCTTAATGACAAGTTTAACAACTTAAATTTCAATTCATGAAGGGAAGTGTATCTATCTAACTAACCAACCAAAGGAAGAAAGACAGAAAAAATAGTAGTTAGGTGTTTCTGACAAGTTTGCAAGATAATTTATATCTACAGATGTTCTAAAGATCATCCTTCAATTTTGAGTTGGATCAACTGATAAAAAAAGTATTGTAGTCCTTATTATCTTATCAAAGTTAATTGATGTATTTCATTATGCATGTGTAATAATCAATTTTTTATTGATTAATAATTTTTTCATCATTGTGTAAGAAATCGAAAAATTTTGTTAAGTGTTTTAATGATAACTAAGCATCTTTTTATGCTATTAGTTGCACATTCTATTCTTCAGATGTAAGGATAATTCCATGACATATAGCCTCACCATTCCCAAACATTATGAAAATGAATGTATTTAGTGAAGTTACATTGAAATAGAAATGTGCTGAATTTCAGAATTCTGCTCTATTTCCTTTCCAGATTATTTGAGATGTGAAAAATTATAAAATTCAGGTTGCATTGCTTTATATACTTGTTATCTGTATTATCTGTGCAAAATGGGAACTGAAGGTGTAAAAATCAAAAGTAATCATAACACAGTGAGCAAGTCATCCAGTATCTAGCAATGCTTTCTGTGACAGATTTGTAAGTACTGTAATAACTGAAATATTCTTTGTAAAATACTTGCTGTGCAAGGACTGTTTCATTTCAATTATGTGACACACATATATTTTTAGCAGCTCACGTATCATCCATTCCTTTCGCGTATTATCCCCTCAAAATTCTATTTCCCTTATTTCCTCTCAGCCACTCTGTGTGAGACCCTATTTTCTTCTATGTATAATTTGATTCACAGCTAGTCTCACTGAACATAAAAAAAGAAGGGAACAAAATGACACAAGGCTATACATCTGGGTGACATTAAAGGTTTATATATCTAATAAATTTATCTTCTAAAAAAAGTTAAAAACTTACTAAATGTGTTCAGAATAGTTTTGTTTATTAAATGTTCAAAATGTCTCAACACATGCAAATAGAAAAACTTAAATCTTAGCAGCAAGTGACATTTCGTTGAATCTTATATGTAACTAGCTATACCCGGCCACGCGTAGCTGTGGCACATTGTGGTTGCATGGATGAGAAATGAGGAACAAAACAAAGCATACGTTTCATAGAAGTTTAATTGTGCAATACTTGTGGGTATACAATATTTTTTGTTTTTCCATTCTCTGCGTAGATATAAAGGCTATCTGGTTTGCCGACACGGGAACACGCAACATACAGTTGTCCATGTGAGAAGCAATCCGCATCTAAATCTAAACCACACAATTCTAAAGATTGACCTTGAGCTTTATTGATTGTGATTGCGAATGCCAATCAAATTGGGAATTGCAATCTTTTAAATTGAAATGGTGTATCGGTCGGGATCATGGGAATTCGAGGGATGAGGACATCTTCACCTTCGAAAGGCCTCGTTAAAATCGTTGCTTCCACTACATTTTTCATCAGTTTTTTTAACTGCGAGTCGCGTGCCGTTGCAGAGTTTTGGCTGATTAATATTCCACAACATGATAATTGGCACACCTATTTTCAATTTTAATATGTGTGGTGGCATCCCTGGCAGATCAAGTGAGTTCAAAAATTCCGTTGGATAATTAACTATTTCATCTGCTTCCACAACTGTATCTATCGACTTGTATGTAATTTCCTCACTTTGAATGCTGGATTGAATAACATTATTAATTTGATAGACATCTTTATTCTTCGAGGCAAGGATAGCTCGTTCACTGAGCCAATCGTGATTCTTATAATTAATTTGAATATTAGGAAATACTTTTTCGATCAGTTCTTCTTTCGATGTTACTAAATTACAAAAATTATCAGGAAATGATATTCGTCTTGACGTCTCATCGACTGGTAGTTGTCCGTTCCCAATGTCCACTAACTGTCGTGAGAATACCTCGACTGATTGATCGTTCTACAGCTGGACACGCATATTCGTAGTCAACTGCAATGTACGTACATGTCGCCACAATGTTGAATATTTCAGGCAAGCATTTATTTCGTCCGCTGGTGTCGATCGAGAAATTACAGGCAATGTTTGCCTAAAATCTCCTGCGAGCAATATCAATGCATTCCCGAATGGTTGAACGTTTCCACGCAAATCTCGCAACGATCGATCAAGAGCTTCAGGCGATTTTTTATGTGCCATCGTGCATTCATCCCAAACAATGAGTTTACATTTTTGTAATACTTTTCCCATACCGGATGCTTTGGAAATATTGCACGTGGGAGTCTCGATGATTCGCATGTTTAATGGCAACTTCAGAGCTGAATGAGCAGTCCTTCCACCTGGTAACAATGTCGCAGCTATTCCAGACGAAGCGAGAGCTAAGGCTATGTCATTTTTTGATCGAACCGTTGCCAGAATCAATCTGATAAGGAATGTTTTCCCAGTTCCTCCTGGCGCATCCAAGAAGAAGCCCCCCCCCCCCCAACTCCGTCATTTATCATTTGCATTATGTGATCATAAATGCCCTTCTGTTCACACATTAATTTGGGAATGTTTGATTGGACATATGACTGGAGATCACCAGTGTTGTAACTCTGTTCACGGCGCAAATCCACATCAAATGCAGCAGTCGTAGTTCGGTTGGGTGCTGGCATTCCCAATTGACTAAGAACTTTATTTGCAATAGCTAAGCACTTGTCTTCAATATTTATCAATGTTTCGTTGTAAATGCCTTCTGTAAATTCCATGGTCATATTGGCATTTTCTAGGCGTACTCTATGCAAAATATCCTCAGCCATATGCGATCGATATCTTTCCCATAACTCTGTGGGAGATGAAGGGAAGCAAGCGGTCAATATAATTGCAAATAGTGCTCGAATTTGGTTTGGATGTGCAGTGCTGCACGCGTCACTAATACATATATCCCACTGTTGGTCATTTTCTAATAAATTAAGAGCTTGACACGCACTGCGGAAAGTGGCATATGTGACGCCGTCAACAATTTTCAATTGCTGGAAAGATCTAGGACCATGCACATTTACCAACACATGCGAAGGAAAAAACATTCATCTTGATTAGGATGCACTGTATAAAGTCTACCAATTGTATTTTCTCTGAAAATGCCAGGTTGACCGTCGACTGGCTCCCCTCGTCTGCGTTGTACGAATGCTTTTTTAGTTACATTCCACGTGTAATAAGAGGGCACTTCTGGGTACATCAGTGTTCTGGCGAAAGCGTCTTCCTGACATAAGGTGAAGAAAGCAGTCAGAGTTGTACCAGGTGGATTAAGGGCTCTTTGTTGCACATTTGCATCTGTGAAATAAACACGCTGTCCATTCTCTAAATGTACTGCTAAGTGAACCACCGCTAGATTGCGTTCATGCATGGGAAATGAAAAAATTCGCCACGCAGCCTCATTGCTGCTTATGTATCTTCCAGCCTGGTATTGTGCAATTTCATCGATAACTCGTACTGCATTTCTGTCACTATTTTCTGGTTGCACACCAAAAACTGCCATATCGCTGCCTTTATTCACATACTTACAGATGTATTTAATCGATTTGACCGAATTGCAATATTCTACGTTTATGTGCGCTTTGTATGTTTTTGACAACAGAGGCGAATATGGGACCACCCAATGGTTGTCTACATCAATATCACCATTTCGCATGTGTATAGTCGCCGAATTCCTGCCATCTTCAGTTGATCGTCTCCTATACTGAGGATATCCATCGTTGCCTGTTACTGTGTTGGCTGCGAATGCTCGAGGATATTGCTTAGAACATTTCCCGTCTACCATGCATGGTGAATTCGGGTTTAGTGTACCGCATGGTCCATGTATCATGTTTTTGATAACAACTGCATGCAAATCCTTATCGACGTCGGCCCGTGGAATCTCAGGGCATATTACATCGTCGATTTCGTCTGAAGTTATTTTATTGTATAGCCAGATTTGTATATGAGTATGTGGCAATCCTCTCTTTTGCCATTCTACTGAATACATCCAGCAGCGCACAGATCCAAAAACTTCATGTTTCACAATGAAATCCATCAGCGACTTAAGCTTTTGTCTGAAAACACGTGCTGTGATGTCATGCCTATCCACGGGTGATTGCCCAGGAAGTAACAGCTGCTGTATCTCGTCCCAAGCTGGATTGCACGTGAAGGTGATAAATAAGTCTGGACGCCCGTAATGACGAACATATGCCATTGAATCTTGAGCATATTCCTGCATGTGACGTGGACTGCCTATGTATGAAGATGGCAAAATAGTAAGCTTTCCAACGTTGGTTGTATTACCGTCATTCACAACTGCATCTCGCAAATGAATGTATTCTTCGGAGCAGAGTTTCGTCTGATTCAAACGAAGAAATAGCAAACGTTCCGTTTCAGTTTTTGCATACATATCCACAATGTACTGGTGAAACAACTGACGACATTTCAAAATATAATTGTCCTCGTTCCTCCGAATCATTAAGCGGTAGGCATAAAAGTTCATTGCGCTGCACTTTTTATTCATTTCTGCACCATTCACTGGGTTTATCATCTTCACATTGAAATGATATCCATCAACACCATCCCAGAAGATAACTGGATATTGCAAAGCATCGTAACAACGGTAAGTTTCTGCGACATTTATCAATTGATCGTTTCTTCGATGGAGAACAATATCTCTAGGTTGGAACTGATCTCCAACTATGACAATTGCTACTTCGTCTATAGTTGGAGCATTATATCTTCGGACATGTTCTCCAGCGGGCGTTTTGTCGGCGTTAATGACAATCTTGTGGGTATCTGATGGCATCATATCCATTGCCGTTTTGAACAAACGCACCAAATTGTTCTTTTCGTGAAGGAGCTCCTGTAGTTGCGAAATGATGGATCTTCTTAGCGAGGTATGTATTCCACAATGTGCATCGACTTCATCTCTATCATCACCGATGAAGTACATTTGAAGGAATTTATGGTCACTATCTCGGAACGGGAGCAGGGAGCCAGCTTTGTGATATATTTGTCCTTTGATTTTAAAAGTTGGCATGAATTGAGCAGTCACAATTTCCGCACCAAATGATGTCATTTGGAAGCAAGAGTTATATTTCCTGATGTTCGATAGGAAATGCTTCGATTCAGCGGTAGATCCAGCAAGTAGAGTTTTCAACGGCTCTGATGGTGCTTCAAGTTGAGGCAATTTAATTTTTCCACCAGCGCAACACATCCCATTCGTTTCATTATTGAACTTTAGAGCCTGGCAGTAGGTACAGACATGACTCATCTGGCCAATGACAACATGCGGACTTGAACTATAATCAACAGCTGGATTGTACCGGAATGCAAGACGATTGTATTGCAGAATCAGATCTGCTGTTCTTTGGGTACGTGTTTCAGCTATACTCGACGCCTCGCGTTCATTCCGTTGAGAACGAACCAAATCTGTTGCTGCAGAACACGACTGCCGTGCTCGCAATCGTGCATCCTCAAGCCTGGCTGCTCGTCTTTCTGCTGGTTCCGTGTTACGCATCTGGATGGTGCTTAGTCTGTTCCTCTCTCGTACGTATGCCCGCTCTTCCTCAGTCATATTCGAAAGCCGTCTTCTCGATCCTTCTGTGTGGCGAGTGCGACGACCCAAATTCGTTTTTTTGCGAGGCATTATTTCGGTTTTCACTGGAACAGAAGGAAGGGATAAGATTATAACCTCTTATGGCTCTCACAGCTCTAGGTTGAAAACCATGAGAGATAAGAGACAAAACATAACCTCTACTTACGATTTGGCGAACGGCGCAGCTCAATCACAACACGATCACCTAGTATGGAGAGTGTTCCCCTCACTTCCAGCAGATGGCGCATTTGCTGGTACACAGCTGACCGTTGAAAAAGCTGTTTTCTCATGGTCGCGGGTATGTAACTGACGCGAAAAATAGATAAAAACAACACGATCACCTAGTATGGAGAGTGTTCCCCTCGCTTCTGGCAGATGGCGCGTTTGCTGGTACACAGCTGACCGTTGAAAAAGCCTTCGACCATATATACTGATAGACTGCGCATGGCATCAAAATTTCTGGCTCCAACATCGCAAGCCACGAAATCACGTGACTTCGGGCAAAAAGATGGTTAACTCATGCTGTGCTCATCATGAATTTTAGGAGTTTCTTTTTAGAATTCCATTACGACTTTTCATTCGTGAATATATTTATTACGCTCTGATGCAGCTATTGCCAGTGCGCAGTCCATTAGCATATATGGTTGAAGGAAAAAGCTGTTTTCTCGCGATCGCGGGTATGTTACTGACGCGAAAAATAAATAAAAACAATCTTTGAAGCGGGTTATACATCGTGTCAAAATTTGAGCTCAATCGGTGCAGAACTTTTTGAGTTTTTGAAGTGTACACAAACCAACTTAACATTTTTATATATATAGATAGAAATGATTCTTATGAGCAGTGACTATTACATGTCAAAGCTCAGTTTGTTTTTTGAGATTTCCAGCTTTGAGTCTTTTAAGCAGCTGAGTCATACATATAATCAGTGAACCTGAAAGTGGTGATCACTTTACCAAAATCAAAGCCTCGCCAACTGAAAGTGTTGAAATTTAGTAGGGCAAGTATAAGATCATTGAGGCTGAAAGGAAAGCATGTGGTGTAGCAGTATGTAAGGATTGAAAAGTCACCCTGGTGGATAGCAACATTGTATGGCAATGTCAAGGAAAGGAAAGAAATTTTAGGAAGTAAGTAATCTGTTTGTCATCTACTAACATGGAGAATTATAAAAGAGCTTGTCAAAAGGCAAAGTATTGTATAAAGGATGCAAAAAGGAAAGCATCAGAAAGTTGGGAGAATAATTTGTAATTTGGTAAGAAGATAATTGCTCTAACAATGTTTCAGAGTCTTATTGAATATTTGAAAAGAGTGGAATGACTGTTACCCAGGAATTGCTTGACAAAGATAGGCAGCTCCTGATGTCAGATGAGGATATACTAATTATATGTATTGAATTTTTTGAAAATCTGTCTAATGGAAATCTGGAGACAATGTGGTAGGCAGGTAAACATTGATGTTAATAATGCAAGATTTATATGCCCCCTGGAATTTAAGGAGAATTTCCTGAATAGACCTTTTTCTCCTTACTTCCCCCTCAAACTCCTGGAAAAGTCCTTAAATTTAATTTTGGCTCCTGGAAATGATTATACTCTTTAGACTTTCTCAATGTCTTTCATTGCTTGTTTATCAGATACAAGGTGAACTTTTTTTAGAAAGAAACTGTGAGTAAAAAAATTTTGCGTGCTCTTTTGGTCTGGTGGAAGTTAATTTGAGTTCTTGAGTTCACCTTTCCCAGCTGACATACACCCAATCCTCTCTTGATGGGGTGAGCAACAGGTGTGATTGGATAAACTTTGTCACATGGTTCGCCATTGTGTCAGAGAAGACACAGACACTCTAAATGCTATGGATTCTCCATAGTTTCTGCAGAAATCGTTCATCCACTATAGAGTATGGGAAACCAAATATTCTACAGAAATTGAAAATATTAGTGAAGTTATGTTATTAACATCTGTGTAAAGTTTATCTTCTTCAAGTTTCCAACATCTTGGGTGTAGCTTTTGGATGGTTTTAATATCATGAATTGTGACATTTCTTTGATGTTTTTTATCTTATTTTTGTTGGATGTCCTCATGCCATCCACTGGTCAAAAATGTTTGGAACCATTGGAAATTATTGTTCTAGCAGGGATGAGAATGTTATGTGAATTTCGGAATTTCAAATTTTTCAGACCAAACTGCATCCCCCTCCCCTCCCCCTCTCTCTCTCTCACACACACAAACAATAAAAACACACTCTTCCTGGTTGTGTTTTTATTGTTTGTATTTTTCTGATTATGTTTCTTATTTTTAATATCTTTGGTAATAGTGAAAAAGAGCATCTTTGTATTTTTTAAGGATTTTTTTAAAGAATTCATGTTTTCTTATTTTTAACAGTCTCTTCTTCAAAATCAATCAGTAGAACGTGTATTTTCACTTCCTTTCCCTTTATAAAGCAAAATTAAATTTCAAAATTGGTACTTATCTGTATGTCATGAAATCTGAACCATTTCCATGACCCATAAAATTGTCTTTATGACAGAGTGAACAGTGCAGTAACAATTTTTGATAATTACTATTTTAGCTTAAAACATATGGGAAAACACATTTTCTTTTGTTTTAAACAAAATCGCATTCCAAAATGCTACTGCGAGCTGCTTACTATGCAGGGCAAACAACTGTACAGGAAATGAAAGACTAACTGAGAGTTGAAGTTCAGATTTTTAATTTTAATTTTTTGTGAACAAAAGGTTAAAAAAAATTTGCTTGCTCTTTTGGTCTGTTCATGTAGCACACAATTAACTAAGAAATGGGACACCATCCATTTTCAGAAAATTTAAAGTTTAAAAAGTTTTTAAAAATTCTGGTGTCGTTGACGGCTTTCAGAAAACTCCTTAGATGGACTTCCAAAAATCAATATGAACCCTGAATAATGTCAATGGTAATGTCTAGGAACACTGGAGGAACGTATGTATTCATGAAATATGAGATGCTATTTTTCCCTTAAAATGTGGTAAAGCTGCATGATATAATTAAATTTATCCAAAATCGATTAGGCATAGGGGACGGAACAGGTGTTTTTTGTTTACATAAAATAACTGAAGTAACATGACATAATAGTTTTGACTCCTAAGAAGTGTCAAATATCTGACATTGTGCTGATACACGTTGACAGAACATGAAAGATAAAGACTTCCAGGACATCTCCTTAATTAGCTAAGCATGAAACTTTTAATTTCTTATGCACTCTGTGTATATAAATCTTGTTTGTAGTGAAGTAATATCTTTGGAATGTGTGAATATGGATACAGGGTGCGCACGCGTGCTTGAAAACCTGGAAAGTCCTGGAAAATCATGATTACGTTTTCAAGGCCTGGAATATCCTGGAAAAACGGTATTTTTTTAATGCTGTCTTGAAAAGCCTTGAAATTTGAAATTAGTGCTTAAAAAAAATGCCCTTTTAGGAAATCGTGTTACTGACTGTTACCCCTTAATTTTTTTAAGTTCTGTTACCCCTTAATTTTTTTAAGTTCCTCTCCTCTGTTCTCAAAGAAACCGCCGGCTACAGTGGTGTTTCGGATGTGCCCAAATCCTAATTTGGCTGGGGGGGAAGCACTACTTCCAGTGCAATAAAATTGGATGATTACTAGCAGGTCTGTTAGGGAAGGGGAGCTTGATGCATTCTCTAGCCCTGAGCTTGATGTCCGTCCGACAACTACTGAGAACAACAGAAGGGGAAAGAAGAGACATTTAGCATTTGCAAGGGGGTCGCGTGTTTACCAAGTCAGCTGGCATCCACCAGTGAAGAGTATGCCTGAACAACACATTCATCTGCTCCTTGTTTATTGCATTAAGACGCTTGCTTCCGGCCCACCCCTCAAGAGACTTCGGCTACTTATGATAAAAAATAAGAAAACTATCTTTGCGAATTTTTCACAAAAGTGGCTGAAATTTTTACATTTACTATAATTGGATTACAGAAGATCACTCCCAAAATTCCATTTGAATCGGTTTAAAACTTAAAAAGTTAGCATTGGAAATTTTTATTATGTGTGCCTCTTTAGACAGTGAGCCTTGAGCAGAAAGGGTGTTACCATAGCAACGGTTGATTGACAGCTGGGAGCGCTGATCCGAAGCCCTTGGTTGGGAAGAAAGCAAACACCTGTTTATCACTTCCACGGCTCAAAAGGACTAAGAGATATTTTCAGAAATCCATTTTCCGGAATTTTGAAAATAACACAGTAAAATTTTTACAGTGGTTAAAATACATCACAATAAAGTTCTAGTGCAAATTTCGCCGAATTCCGTTTGAAACTTTAGCAGATGCAAAAAAAAAAAAAAAAATCTTCCGTTGCAAAATCGGATTCAAAAAAGAAACTGCAATTATAAATTACGGGAAAAGCAAGCAAATTATTTTTTTTTAGATGCCATGGTTTATTTAAACAGAGTGATCCTTAAATTTTGTTTCTGTGATGATATGGACTCTATTTTAATTACAAACATACATTTTTATTCAGATGTCTGAGTTACTGTTTTAATAAAAAAATCTAATTAAAAAGTTTTCAATGGATTTAGGCGAAATTCAGCAGATAAACGTATTTTAGTAAATTGCAACGTTATGACGTAAATTTGGTCATTTTGTCGAAAATTGGGCAGCATTTTTTTTTTTTTTTGCGTTTTCTCCTATAGTTAGGGTGAAGGAGGAAGACACTTCAGTGAGCTGCAGCTGGTGATTTATGGCGATGTGCCAAATGAAAAGAAGCCGTTCCATCAGGACATTCCAGAGGTTGAGTGTGCGTGTACGCGTGCTCCTGCTATTTGAACTTAATCGGAATGTTTTCGGGAGGGGGAGAAATATCCGTTTCAGCTTTACAGCTTTCAGGCTCCTTTTTTTTTTCTTGGTAATAAATAAAAACCATAGTTGCTGCATTCACCATTGATCCATATTCGCATTTCTTGAATATAAACAGCAGACAAGCGGAAACATGGTGTTGGGTGGGTCTTGATGTTCTTCATTTGTATCTGCTGAATTTTGTTCTGTGGGAATACGGAATGAGTTATACTGTGAATACATACAAAACTACATATTTTTGAGCTGAAAAAATATGTCTACTTGTACACAGTAGCTAACGTGTGAACTCAGACGAAGACAATTGGACATATGGACGTCTGATTCCATAAAAAAATCAACCCATTTTATTATACACGACAGGTAAAAAAGAAAAAACATTACATGATTTTTAAACATTATAAAGGAAAGCGGATTTTTGAAACACCATGACTTGATGATATTAATTTCTGAAAGTTTTTTTCTTTTTCGATTTTAATTTCTGAAATCTTTTTTTTTTTTTTTCAATTACAATACACTGTAACATGATACCTGTGTGTTGTATCCCTTAGTTGTATGGCAGATTTTCAGTTGGCCGATATCCGCGATCGTAAGTGGTAGTTACATTGCTATTGTTGATGATGACAAGATGAATACTGGAGTAATGTAGAATGTTGCATAACGTAAAAAAGAAATCGCCCCGTTCGAACTTTTATGCGGTTATCATAGCTGATCAACCATTTCATTCCATGAACATCAGCACATTTCAATCATTTGACCATTGGGGGTCTGACTGAATTCAGCAGTGCTTAAGCGCCTAGCGCAACGAGAACATGCTAATTATGGACAGTTCTATTCCCTTCCCCCTATCATCCCTAATCCATTTGCATCTTTCATCATTTTTATTACTTAAAACTGAAATTGCTTTTAAAAACTAATTTGAGCATGATACTGTAAAGCGTAGTAATCATCCTGGAATTTTTTGTATATGGCCTGGAAAAGGCCTGGAAAGTCCTTGAATTTTTTCCCCCAAAAAGAGTACGAACCCTGTGGATAGAATCTCAGTTGCAAGTTTATGACTCCTCTACTTAAACATTGGTGATCTTCTTTCCATTAGATTCTGAAATGTTTCTCTTCCATTGTAGCAACGAATTTCCTCTTTCTTTCCAGTTTGCTCATGTTAACATACTGGGGCTTTCAGAAGTATAATGAAATTGAGCTTTTGTCCTATGTTAATGAACTCTATTTAAATAATATTGTTACAAAAAGGAAATTTGGTTCAGGGCAGTAGAAAGGAAAAGGCATATTTGGGAGACTCACCAAAGCAAATTTTGTCAGTGAAAGTACTCTCAGGGTAAAAACTTCCAAAAATGGCCCTTCTAAGTTTATCTGCTGAGATGCTGAGAAGTTATCTGGAAATGCAGTGTGGAATGTGTAACGGTGGCTTACGAGGAGAATTTGATGACCAGACAGTTGTAAATTAGAAATCAAGAGGATTGTTATTGACAGGTCAGAGAGAAGGGAAGAAATGTTAGGCATAGGCAGTTCCGTAGCCATCATCTAACAAAACAGATGTGAAGAAATAGGGAATATGCTATCCCTGTGAGAATTGCAACTGGGAAAGCCAGGGGCCTGGATGAAGATATACAGCCTCTAGAAATCAACTAGGGCTTGCTTAAACAAGCAGTAGAAAAAGGGATTCCCTGTAAAATAAATCAACTTGGTCCTGAGTTCAGACTGAGCTTCAGTGAGCTATGTATGGACCTGCTATCACGAATGCACCAAGTTAAACCTCAGCAAAATAAGAGATGGATATTCACATAGACGAAGCTGGTGACCCAGAGGGAAATTAAGCTCAGAATGTCTGCCGCCTTCCAATGCTCAACCAAAGCCAGCTGAGATGGGAAATCCAAGGTCCAGCTGCCAAGGCCACAGAAAACAAAAGGTAGGGCACCCATTTCATTCCAAAACAAGGCTACACATGGATTCCTGCCTGTCAGTGTGTGTGTTTGTTCGCACAACCCTGTCTGAAGATGGTTGAAGTGTGGACAACAGGAGAATCATTCCCATGATGATGTCTATGGTGTGCTTCATACAGGTGATATTTATGGACAGCGCCTAGATAATGTGAGTTTGCTCTGTCACCAGGGGTAGTAGCCAATTTTAATTCTTAAAAAAAAAAAAAAAAAGTTGCAACTGCATTGATAAACATTAATCCTCATCCGCTAATGTACTTTTTTGTGTTTCTCAAACCTAAGTGGATGGTACGAAAATACCTCGCATTGGGTGACAGACTGTGGCTAAACAGAACTTCTGAGAAGAAGGCTGTTACTCTTTTTAGGAACTTCTATCTGCTCAAAGCCACAGTTGTTCACAGAATGAGCCCTGCAATTAAGTTAGTGATGCAAATGTCTTGTTATTGTTTTTAGTGAATTTATCATCTAGTGATTTGTTATTAAAGTGCCACTTTCTTACATACAGCATACATGAATTTTTACCTTGTATTCTGGGTTCTGATTGCTTTTAGGTACTTGCGGGTTCAGTGTTTGAATTTGTGCTCTAGAAGTTATCATGTGGTTGTCCGGAGCCCAAAGGGCCCAAGCTCAGTTTGCAAAAGTGTGACCCCTGTACCCACTGGGACATCTTGAACAGCACCCACGTTGCAATTTTGTGTTATGAAGTGAAATTTATTTCCCACTGGGGCCCCAATAATCTGGGGCTCGTCCCAATATCTACATTTGTATACGTAAAACTAAAAAGAAAATTAATTTACGAACTCACCCTATATTCCTTTACAAACTGTAGGTAAAATGACGTACCCAACTCAAGACCAGTAGCAAAGCACTGCACGTGTCATAAGAATGAAGTGCATTCATTGCCAGAGAACACTGTAACCACCAATTGGACGTTATTACCCAATAACGGAAGCTATGAAGCTATTTAGCTTCTCGTGATGCACATATATCAGGAACATTTTAATGTTTTTATTCACTCTCAAGATCACGTATGCTTTTCCAAAGCTGTCTCATTCATAAATTTCTGGTTACCATGGAAATAAGGAGAAGCAATGTGCCAAATTTGAAGTGTTTGCTCCACTTCTCACAGAGTTATGGCTGCCCCCCCCTCTCTCTCTCTCTCTCACACACACAATATTGTACTTGTAGATTTTATTTTAAATACTGTGTTGATATTTTTTATATTTTTCTATTAATAGTTTTAAAATAATTTTTATTAATGCTTCTTTTATGGCAGATAGCAAGTTAGAAATTATTTGTCTTTCAATTAATTTTGTTCTCAAGATTTATTTGTCTTTCAATTATTTTTCCTCCAAAATTGTTATTCAATTAGTTTTCTCTCATAAATTATTTGTCTTTATTACCCCCCCCCCCCCAGATATTATTTGTCTTTCAATTAATTTTTTTTATTAGAAATTGTCTCTCTCACTTATTTTTTTGTTGAAAATTATTTGTCTTCAGTTATTTCTTTCTCATAAATTATTTCTCTTTCAATTAATTTTTCACTTAAATTATTAATCTTTCAATTGATTTTTTTCTTAGGATTAGTTGAGTCTGAAGGTGAACAAGTTGATGTTGGCAGTATAGCTGGTGGTGGACGATATGACAACCTCATTGGCTTATTTGACTCCAAAGGTAGAAATATTCCTTGTGTGGGCATAAGCATAGGAGTTGAACGCATTTTTCTCTACATCGATGCCAAAATGAAAGTATGTGTTTGTTACCT
Source organism: Macrothele yani (assembly GCA_039090855.1). Lineage (NCBI taxonomy): Eukaryota > Metazoa > Arthropoda > Arachnida > Araneae > Macrothelidae > Macrothele > Macrothele yani. The sequence continues at coordinate 56,354,517 of CM077002.1, forward strand.
ACAGGTTTTAGATAAGTGTGTGCTTAATATTTGAAATTTACTGTGTAACCTTTAAGTCAGCTTAAGATTTTGCATCTATATAAAACTACACAATTGAATTTAGAGCCACCAAACTCAATATGCTGGATTAAGTCCCAGAGGCATGGAGCTCCATATAGATGCTGCTAATATGTACATACACATCACTAAGCTGCTCTCTGGAAATTCAGAGGTTGGTTCCTCAAATAAAGTTTCAAAGTCTCTTCTGAAATTCTCTTCTTTCATATGACTCTGACGTGCTTTCCAATTTCATACACTCATTTCCTATATACGTTGTCTTATCTGCCAGATTAAAGTTTAAAGCTGATGGAACTAGATTTTACTTACTGTTGATATATCAAATGTCTCCATTTACATCACTCTTGGCACACAACGTGACCTTCACTGACATCCATCCATGTCTCACACAAGACGATTTGTATTTCATACAAAAGGTCTCATCTTGAATCTGGTCCTCCCGTGATTTCTTTGGCCTTCCTTCACTTTTCTTTCCTGCCACTTAGGCTGAATAAATCCTCTTAATAAGCAACTCACTACTCATTCATTCAACATGGCCAAACCACCTCAGAATATCTGTCTCCACTGTACTAACTGCATTTTGCTTCACATTACACATCTGCAATACATGATCAGAATGTGCCCCCCCCCCTCCACACACACACACACACACACACAAGTACCACATCTCTCCAACTCACAAATTATCCCTTTGTCTCTTCTGCAGTACCCAGATTTTACTGCCGTACATCACAGTAGAAACAATAGATTCTACTAATAGGTAAGAAAGACAAGATCTAGAGCTCTTGGTCATTTTGCCATTCTTCTTCATATTTTGCATTAGAACTCCCATTCTATTTCATTAAAATTTAACATAACTTCTTTTTTTTTCAGGGCTTAATGACTGCTATGAGCATTTAAGGCTATGAGCAGCCACCTGTCCATAATTTGACACCACAGGTTTTAGAGAAGGGAGAGAGCCAGTTCTACAGGGGACACACACTTACGCACCTATCCAAAAACCAACCAACCACCCCTACCACTAATACCTCATCTGGGGCTTCAACCCAGGCTCAACATATAAAATTGCCCAGAAACCCTATCCAACCTCTCAGCTACTTGAGCTGCTAACTGTTTTTTTTTTTTTTTTTTTTCTTCTCATGATACCTGACCAGCTGATGTAAAACTCATTGCTAACTTCTTTTTTTTCAATGGCTTTCTTATGACACTTTAGATGATAAAAAGATGGTTTCCACATGAAGACTGCTTAGTAGTCTTTTATTCCTCCTACTAGTCCTTCACAGATGCCATGCCCTGGTAAAATACTGTAATTTTCGTCGTATAATCCACGGATTATCTGCTAAAAAAGTTTAAAATATAGGTTCTGCGGATTATACACTGATGTGGATAATACGCCGATTTAAAAAAAAAATTACGACCCTCCGATTTTTGAAAAAAATCCACAACGTAATTGTGCAGGGGAGGGGGTATAATTGGAAAAGGGACTCCCTCGGAAGAATTTTTCTCAGTTCAGGAGTTTGTACGGAGGAAGTCGGAAGGGGGAGGAATGTCGTAATGAAAGATCGGGAAAGTTGTGGGTAGGGATGCCAGGGGTTGTTTTGCTATCTTTGAGGACAGCTCTGACTGTCATGCTGTCTCTGTTTTTGGCAAAAAGCCAAAGAAGTACGCATAGCGCTTGCTGCACGAACCTATGCGTTCCTCCTTTCGGATCTCATGTATGCTGCCTTGTGTTTAGTTTGTCTTTCGTAGTTTTGACCAACCTCATTGCTGCTATTTTCCTTCATTGCTCTTCTTGGTGTCTTTGAAAAGGAAACGTTTCAGTTACACTGCCGAATTTAAACTTAAAGTGGTGGACAGAATTGAGGATACGATCGTGTCACTGCGCAATAGTTTTGAGGTCAGAACACAATCGTGCAGTAACATGCGAAAAGCCTCTGTGCTGCGGTCTAAAATGTAAACAAATCCGTCGGTAATTCTGCGGGAGAATTCACAGAAGTTTTTTATTGGCTTCCATTTAAGCCAATACCCCAACTCTGAAAGCAGGAATTCCTCAAAAAACTTAAGACTTATATGCGAGTACATACGGTATTTCTCTGACTTGTTCTGTATCAGCCTTTCGTCATTGGCAAGGTGTAATGCAATACTCTGGAGCTGCATCAGCGTGATCTATGGATGCCACACCCTTTATCTGTCCGGAGATAAAAATATCAAACAGTAACCTTTAAAAATGAATTTCTTCATTTGATAAAATCGTTTTTTTCTCTTACTTCTTCGGACTCATGGATCATTATGTGACCGACTTTTCTGTCGGAAATTTCACTTCCAGTTCAACATCTATGATGTGCGGATTACACTGCGATTTTTTTCCTAAATGTCACAGTCTGCGGATTATACGAAGGAAAACTTTTTTTTTTTAATGTTAATTTCATGGTCTGTGGATTATACGCCGGTGCGGATAATACGACAAAAATTATGGTATTATAATTTCATTCAAGGTAAAATAACCCAAAGTGCTAAGTTACATCGAGGTATAAAGAAGTGGGAAAACAGTCTCAAAGATGTATGATCTAGTTACCAAACAGTGATGAAGCAAACTTCTTGAACTAAAAGCTTGAGTTTTTAATTTTGATTTACAACTGAGTTTGTATTTGATTTTTTTTCCACAATCAAGCTGTTAGAATGCTGACATCTTGTGCCTACCTTCATATATCACTCGTGATATAGATACTGTGTTTGTTCATCTGTACTGATTGTTCCACATTATCTGAAGCCAGCAAGCTTAAATTATGAATGGACAGCTCTGCAAAGTTTTAATGATCATCGTTGAACATTTCATGCTGATGAAGATCATTAAGAATTTAAAAAAAAGATGTTCAATGTGTTTTGTTAAGCTATATTGTTTATTATAAGCAGCGGTGATAAAATATATGTCTTTTGATGAACAATTTATATGTAATGTTATCTGTTTTTTATTGTTTCCTTTGTCAGTTAATTGCAGGGATCGCATTCCTCCTAAAATTCCTAAAATTCCTAATATTTTGTGACCCTCCTTAAATTCCTAAAATTATACCTAAAATTTGCTATTCATCCTAAAATTTTCGTAAGCTTATTTATTAAAAACACAACCGTTATTAACGCCAATAAATTTACCATTACGCAGGGTGCGCACGCGTGCTTGAAAACCTGGAAAGTCCTGGAAAATCATGATTACGTTTTCAAGGCCTGGAATATCCTGGAAAAACGGTGTTTTTTTAATGCCGTCTTGAAAAGCCTTGAAATTTGAAATTAGTGCTTAAAAAATGCCCTTTTAGGAAATCGTGTTACTGTTACCCCTTCATTTTTTAAAGTTCCTTTTCTCTGTTCTCAAAGAAACCACCGGCAGCGGTTTCCGATGTGCACCAAATCCTAATTTGGCTGGGGGAAAAAAAGAAAAAAAAGGCACTACTTCCAGTGCAATAAAATTGGATGATTACTAGTAGGTCGAAGGGGGAGCTTGATGTCCGTCCGACAATTGAGAACAGAAGGGGAAAGAAGAGGCATTTAGCATTTGCAGGGGGTCGCATATGTACCAAGTCAGCTGGCATCCACCAGTGAGGAGTATGCCTGAACAACACATTCATCTTCTTCTTGTTTATGTGCATGCCACCCTCCCTCCCCTCAAGAGACTTCCACTACTTATGATAAAAAATAAGAAAACTATCTTTGCGAATTTTTCACGAAAGTGGCTGAAATTTTTACATTCACTGTAATTGGATTACAGAAGCTCACTTCCAAAATTCCAGTTGAATCGGTTTAAAACTTTAAAAGTTAGCATTGGTAATTTTTATTATGGACAAGTATGTGTGCCTCTTTGGACAGAGTGAGCCTCCAGCAGAAAGGGTGTTACCATAGCAACGGTTGATTGACAGCTGGGAGCGCTGATCTGAAGCCCTTGGTTGGGAAGAAAGCAAACACCTGTTTATCACTTCCACAGCACAAAAGGACTAGGAGAATATTTTCAGAAATCCATTTTTCTGAATTTTGAAAATAACACAGTAAAATTTGTACAGTAGTTAAGATACATCACAATAAAGTTCTAGTGCAAATTTCGCCAAATTCCGTTAGGAACTTTAGCAGATGAAAAAAAAAAAAAAAAAAAAACGTTGCATAATCGGATTGAAGAAAAAGAAACAGTAATTATAAATTACGGGAAAAGCATGTGAATTATTTTTTTTAGATGCCGTGGTTTACTTAAACAGAGTGATCCTTAAATTTTTTTCTGTGATGATATGGACTCTATTTGAATTACAAACACGTTTTTATTCAGACGTCTGAGTTACTGTTTTAATAAAAAAATCATCTATAATTAAAAAGTTTTCAATGGATTTAAGCAATATTCAGCAGATAAACAAACGTATTTTAGTAAATTGCAACATCATGACGTAAATTTGGTAATTTAATTTTGTCGAAAATTGGGGAGCATTTTTTTTTTTACAGTTTCTATTATAGTTAAAGTAAGGAGGAAGGGTGCAACTTGACAGTTCAGTGAGCTGCAGGTGGTGATTTATGGCGATGTGCCAAATGAAAAGAAGCCATTCCATCAGGTAATTCCAAAGGTTGTGTTGTGTGGACGCGTCCTCCTGCTGTTTGATCTTAATTGGAATGTTTTTGTGCATGGAGGGGGGGTTCGAGAGAAATATCCGTTTCAGCTTTACAGCTTTCACGGCTCTTTTTTTTTTTTTTTTTCTTGGTAATAAATAAAAATCATAGTTGCTGCATTCACCATTGATCCATGTTTGCATTTCTTTAATATAAACAGCAGACAATCAGAAACATAGTGTTGGGCGGGTCTTGATGATCTTCATTTTGCATATGCTGAATTCAGTTCTGTGGGAATAAGGAATGACTTATACTGTGAATATATACAAAACTACATATTTTTGAGCTGAAAAAATAGGTCTACTTGTACACAGTAGCTGAAGTGTGAACTCAGATGAAGACAATCAGACATACGGACGTCTGATTCCATAAAAAAAAAAAAAAAAACATAGTTTTTTTATTTACACTACAGGTAAAAAAGCAAAAACATGTTTTTAAACGTTATAAAGAAAAACGGATTTTTGAAACGCATGACTTGATGATCTTAATTTCTGAAAGTTTCTTTTTTCCACATCCTTTTTTTTTCAATTACAATACACTGTAACAGGATACTGTGTGTTATATCACTTAGAGATATGGCAGATTTTCGGTTGCTGATATCTGCGATCGTAAGCGGTAGTTGCATTGCGATTGTTGATGATGACAAGATAAATACTGGAGTGATGTAAAATGTTGCATAAACTAAAAAAATAAAAATGATAAAGCCCTCCCCCCACCCCGAACTTTTATGCGGTCATCATAGCTGATCAACCATTTCATCAGCACATTTCAATCATTTGAACATTGGGGGTATCTGAAGGAATTCAGCCGTGCTTAAGCGCCCTAGCGCAACGAAAACATGCTAATTTTGGACAGTTCTATTCCCTTCCCCTCTACCATCCCTAATAATTGAGAGTGCATACATTGAGAGTGTTTCAAATATTCTATTTATGAGCTAGTTTTCGCGCTGTTTGTTATGCTTTTATTTTCGAAGAAAGAGAGGGAAAATAAGGAAAAGCAGCTAGAGAAAAAAAGAAAAGCTGAGTTTGATGACAAAATAAAAGAAAATGATGCAGAAATAAATAGGCTTAAAAAAGATAAAGAAGCCTCCCTAGCAGTAATTCAAGAGGGAACAGGAAGAATGAGAAAAGCTGTAGAAAAACAAAATACTGTTGAAATAGCAGTTGCCTCTAACTTGATCATACAAGGTTCAGCTGAAATAAAGAAAACTGAAAGTAAATTAGTTGTGGTGGAAGCAGAAAAAGATAGGCTAATCAGGAAAAGGTTAAAACAATAATATGAAAAAAGTAATTCAGTGAACAATTGTACATAGTTCTTGGTTTTCAATTACCTTTTTAGGATATTATAGTTTAATGTGAAACCTGAAAACTTTACTGTGAAAATCGTGAATTGCTTCTGGTTCAACAGCATATTAATGTTCAAAGTGAAACTTGAATGTGGTAAATATACTTGAATATGATAATAACACGTGAAAAGATAAGAACTGAACATTAGAAGTAAATCATACTTAAACTTTAGACATTAGACGTTATGCAAAAAATTTGGGTGTGAACTTCGACCATATATACTAATGGACTGCGCATTGGCAATAGCTGCATCAAAGCCGCCATGGCTCAAACATTGGGCACGTCATCACCAGACTCCAAATTTCGTGTACAAATGCTGTTATGATTACTAATTTACGCTGCAGAACTTCAGTGTTTTCGGTGTATTATGTGAATGCACCTCATATATAATGAAAACTCTTCAGGTAAGTTTACTTATGAGCTATATACATGCATGATCGTGTTGTTTACATTTTGTGATTTATAATGTGATGAACATTTGCGAAGAATTTGGAACATGCATTCCATTTTTTTTCTTAAGTTACTATATTTTTATATCAATAGCTGCAAGTTTCTGGTTAAGTAATTGAACTTTATTGACTTAGGTATTTAATTCGTTTCTTACCCATGAAAAATCATAGAACTTTCTTTACTATATCGGTCAGAGCAACCATAAGCACAGCAGGTGTAACCCATCTTTTTGACTGTTGTCATGTGATTTTATGTTGGAGCCAGAAATTTTGATGTCATGCGCAGTCTATCAGTATATATGGTTGAAGGGTGTGAAGCAAACTCTTTACAATGTATACAAAGTTGTTTTACTAGATGTATACAAATATATACATCTAGTTTTTATTGAAATACACTCCTAAAATTTTCCTAAAATTTTTCTAAAAATTCCTAAAATTCCTAAAATTCTTACCTAAAATTTTCCAGAAGTATGCTATGATCCCTGTAATTGTAAGATAATACGTTTTTAATATGCACGTATTTCTTGATGCATCGAGATTTAAAAAAACATGTTTTCCATTATTTTTTCAGGTAGAACCATTTACTGGTGGTTTTAACTGCTGTAACTTTTTACATGTAATATTTCCTTTGAGTAAAAAGCAATTTCTCAGTTGGAAGTTATTAATACTCGCCGCAAATATATATCGCGGTAATTGAATGTGATTCAAGGAAAAATCTTTCACATACCTCTCGGTTGTAGGCGGTCGATATTCAAATCTTTGCACTGTTGTTCCCATCAGGTTCTTGGGTGTAGGCTTTTTTTTAAGTTAGTCCGCACGCTTTCTTGAGTAGGATATACTTTATTAGTTGAACTACGGGAGGCACATGAAGACAAAGGAGATGTGAAAATTACGTTGGAAAACTTGAAAAATGAAAAAATGAATCACTCGTAAAAATATTCGCATGAGGAATTGCAATCACCAAAAAACTTCGTCAGACTTCTTGGATGTATTGTCCGATGCATTTCGGCAGATTTGTCTGCCATCTTCTGGGACCTCTGGTCGTCCGTTCTCTCTGCAGTTTATGCTAAATATGCAACATGCTCAGTTTGGGAATCTTTCTGTGTTATATGTCATCGGATGTGTTGCGTTGCCACTCCTGTGATTTGAAGACTCTGAAATTTTTTTTTATGTCTGCGTGTTTGCATTATTTCTGTTCTGTTTGCCTTCCCATTTTTTTTTCTCATCTTCTATCAGTATCTTCCATGGAATTGGCAATTCTACTCCGCTAATAATGTTGCAGTTGGGTATTTTGGCTTTTTCAATTATGATTGCTTCTGCGAAACGGATGGTCTTTTCGGTTGGTTGTTTGCAGATAATTTCGATATTTTCAAATTCTGGCATTGTGTTATTTTTTATGCAATATTGTACAAGTGCTGTTTTTTTCCTCCTTTTTTCCCCCAGTTCTTCATATGTTTTGTCAATCTTGTTTTTAATTTGTTTCTTGTGTTTCCTATGTATTTGACTCTATTGTTCTTGTTGGTTGGCTTAATTAGAATGCTATATAGTCCTGTACTGTCCAATAGTTTTGTTTTCTCTCTGTTATTGATTTTTATATTCTTGTAGTCTTTTACTGAAATTCCAATATCTAGATGTTGTTTTTTGCATTTCTTTTTGATTACATTTGTAACCTGTTTTATGAATTGAAATTTACCACAATATTTTATAATTTGCTTGGTTTTATTTTTAGGATGTTTATACATGTAAATTACTTTTTTGACTTCTGAGGTGGTATATTCAAATTTTTTGGCTGTTGTTATTATCCATTGAAGTTCTTTTTCCTTGAAAAAGTTATTGCTGGAATGTGTGAAAGCTCTATGCACTAAACTTCTGATTGCAGATATTTTATATGCCTTTGGATGATATGAGTTTGCAGGTATAAGTATTGGCACGTAGGTGGGTTTTTTATACACATGGTATTTGCAGGATGTTTGAGTTTTTATTATTGTAATATCTAAGAAATTAATCGTATTTTCGTTTTCTGATTCCATTGTAAAGTTGATACTTGGATATTTTTCACAGAAATCTTTTTTCAGCTTGTCTAATTCTAAAGAACTGGCATTCCAAAAGAGTGTGTCGTCGACGTATCTTCCATAGAAAAGCAATTTGTCTTTATATTTGTTAAGGACTTCTTCTATTTTCTGTAATACGACCTGTGCAAATAAAGGAGATAGTGGGGAGCCTATTGGTGCTCCGATCTTCTGTTTGTATATTCTACTGTTAAATTGAAAGAAGTTGTTGAGATATATATATGTTAATAGGTCTATTATTTTTTTAACTTCCAATTTCTGTAAAGTATTATTGTTGTAAAGTCTTTCTGCTATGATGTCAATAGCTGTCAAGACGGGAATACTCAGAAACATCGAAACAACATCCAAGCCAGTCATGATAGGTGGGTTGGAGTCAAATTGGATTGTCTTTATAGAGGTATTAAATTTGCTCCTCCAGCTGGTCACAACATCCAAGCTGGTCATGATTGGTGGTTGGAGTCAAATTGGATTGTCAAATAGAGGCATTAAATTTGCTCCTCTAGCAATGTTAGAAACTACAGAGAAATATATCCCACAATTAGAACAAATTGTGTCAAATTTCGAGACCTTGAAGCAAAACTCCATCAGTTTTAAACTAATGGATTCAATTAAAAAATATAAGGCTTCATCTTCTAAGGATTCTGGTAATAATATGTATAAATATGAAAGAAAAGAACTGTTAGCTTTAAGAAACAACCCCAACTTAAAAATAGTTGAAGCAGATAAGACCAAACAAGTACATACCTTAAATAATGCAGCTTATAATGAAAAAAATTATATCAGCAATGCCATAACTAAATATAGAAGTACAAAGAGATCCAACAAATAAACTTTTGACAAAATTGTCACAATTAAAAAATCACAGTTGTTTAGCTCCAAGACTGACTTCAGTTTATCCACCAATTCAACCAGGTATACCAAAGATTTTTGGAAAGCTAAAAACCCACAAACCAGAAGAACCAGTACGCGTCATAGTTTCCAAAACTAATGCCCACTAATCAACCTAGAAAAGTATTTATATAAAATACTTGCACCAATATGTATGAAAAATACTTATACCGTACATAGTTCATTTGACTTAATAAATAAAATAAAGACAATCCAATTTGACTCCAACCCACCAATCATGACCAGCTTGGATGTTGTTTCGATGTTTCCAAGTATTCCCGTCTTGACAGCTATTGACATATATATATTATTATATTTTATATAAATATATATATATATATATATATATTACTGTAGACATCATACAAGAAGCAAGTGGAGAAATCGAAACAGTACTCTCCCATATTTTCACTCTGCCTTAATGAAGGGAAAATTCCTGAGGATTGGAACAACGCTACAATGATCTTGCTACATAAAAAAGGTGACATTGAGGATCTCAGGAACTACAGACCTATCAGCCTCCTATCAGTGGTTTATAAAATCTTCACTAAAGTTCTTTCACACCGCTTGAAGGTAACACTGGACATGGCTCAACCGAGAGAACAAGCTGGATTCAGGAGTGGCTACAGCACAATAGATCATATCCACGTACTGAGAGAACTAATTGAAAGAGCGAGGGAATATGAACTTCCATTGTGCATGGCTTTTATCAATTATGAAAAAGCCTTTGATTCGGTGAAACCATCAGCAGTTGCAATGGCTCTGAAATCCTGCGGTATTGAAGATGCATACATTAATATTATTAATAACATCTATGAAAATGCAAGTGCAAAGATTCTGCTATTTGAAAATACAACACACATAAAAATTGGAAAAGGAGTGAGACAAGGTGACACCATATCTCCGAAGCTCTTTAATGCCACATTGGAAAATGTCTTTCAATCACTGAACTGGGAAAACAAAGGCATAAAGATTAATGGAGATTATCTAACCCACCTTCGTTTTGCTGATGACATAGTCATTTTTGCAACTACCCCATCAGAGCTACAGAGTGTGATGCAGGAACTTGCTGACAAGAGTAAAGAAGTGGGATTAAAAATGAACTTTCAGAAGACAAAAGTGATGTTCAATGCTTTTACAAGAAATGAAGATTTATCGATTGATGGAGAAAAGCTGGAGATAATAGACATGTACATTTATCTTGGACAGCAGATATCAAGTGAGGGTCACATTGGTGAAGAAATTAATCGGCGTACAAAACTTGCCTGGAGAGCTTTTGGAAGAAACAGCATAATTTTCAAGAGCAATATGCCATTATGTCTTAAAAGAAAAGTGTTTGATCAATGCATCCTTCCAGTGCTTACGTATGGTGCAGAGACGTGGACCTTAGCTAAAAGAGACATACAAAGGCTGCAGACAACTCAAAGTAGCATGGAGAGGTGCATGCTTGGTGTAACCAGGAGAGATAAGAAGAGGAACACGTGGATCCGAAAAATGACAAGAGTGGAAGACATCATGATCAGAGTTAAATCCCTGAAATGGCAATGGGCTGGACATACTGCCAGAAGAACAGACCATCGATGGACAGCCGAAATTTTAGATTGGATTCCAAGGGACAGGAAAAGACCCAGAAGAAGACCACATGGAAAATGGGTGGATGAAATTCGAAAGTATGCGGGAGTGACGTGGAGGAGACTGGCACAAGACAGACCGTTGTGGAGGAAACTTGGGGAGACCTTCGTCCAGCAGTGGATTGATAATGGTTGACAATGATGATGATGATGATGATATATATATGTCAATAGCTGTTGTTACAGAAAATAGAAGTCCTTAACAAATATAAAGACAAAGTGATTTTCTATGGAAGATATGTCGACGACACACTACTCTTTTGGAATGTCAGTTCTTTAGAATTAGACAATCTGAAAAAAAGATTTCTGTGAAAAATATCCAAGGGTCAACTTTACAATGGAATCAGAAAATGAAAATACAATTAATTTCTTAGATATTACAATAATAAAAACTCAAACATCCTGCAAATACCATGTGTATAAAAAACCCACCTACGTGCCAATACTTATACCTGCAAACTCATACCATCCAAAGGCACATAAAATATCGGCAATCAGAAGTTAAGTGCATAGAGCCTTCGCACATTCCAACAATAACTGTTTCAAGGAAAAACAACTTCAATGGATAATAACAACAGCCAAAAAAATTTGGATATACCACCTCAGATGTCAAAAAAGTAATGTACATGTATAAACATCCTAAAAATAAAACCAAGCAAATATAAAATATTGTGGTAAATTTCAATACATAAAACAGGTTACAAATTTAATAAAAAAGGAATGCAAAAAACAACATCTAGATATTAGAATTTCAGTAAAAGACTACAAGAATATAATAATCAATAACAGAGAAAAAACAAAACTATTGGACAGTGCAGGAGTATATAGCATTCCAATTAAGCCAACCAACAACAACAACAATAGAGTCAAATACATAGGAAGCACAAGAAACAAATTAAAAACAAGATTGACACAACATATGAAGAACTGGAAAAAAAGGAGGAAAAAAACAGCACTTTTACAATATTGCCTAAAAAATAACACAATGCCAGAATTTGAAAATATCGAAATAATCTGCAAAAAACCAACCAAAAAGACCATCAGTTTCGCAGAAGCAATCGTAATTGAAAAAAACCAAAAAAAAAAAACTTCAACGTTATTAGTGGAGTAAAAATGCCAATTCCATGGAAGATACTGATAGGAGAAGAGAACAAAAAATGGGAAGCAAACAGAACAGAAATAATGCAAACACGCAGACATAAAAAAAAGAAAATGGAAAATAAATAAATTTTGGAGTCTTCAAATCACAGGAGTGGCAACGTAACACATCCGATGACGTATAACACAGAAAGATTCCCAAACTGAGCACGTCGCATATTTAACATAAACTGCAGAGAGAACAGACAACCAGAGGTCCCAGAAGATGGCAGACAGATCTGCTGAAATGCATCAGACAATACATCCAAGAAATCTGACGAAGTTTTTGGTGATTGCAATTCCTCATGCGAATATTTTTACGAGTGATTCATTTTTCCGTTTTTCAAGTTTTCCAACGTAATTTTCACATCTCCTTTGTCTTCATGTGCCTCCCGTAGTTCAACTACAAAAGTAAATCCTACTCAAGAAAACATGCGGACTAACTTCAAAAAAGCCTACACCCAAGAACCTGATGGGAACAACAGTGCAAAGATTTGAACATCGACCACCTACAACCGAGAGGTACTTGAAAGATTTTTCCTTGTATCACATTCGATTACAGCGATATGTATTCGCAGCGAATATTAATAACTTCCAACTGAGAAATTGCTTTTCACTCAAAGGAAATATAACATGTAAAAAGTTACAGCAGTTAAAACCCACCATTAAATGGTTCTACCTGGGAAAAAAAATCACATTTTTTTGTTCTCTTACTTTTTATGTTCAAAATGTGTTTCATTAGTATCACTAATATTTATTCATGATATTTTGCATTACTGAGATTTACCTTTAGTTGTATTTTTTTTTTTGAACTTACGAATTTTAATTCAATGTATTAAATTTAATTTTTTTAGACTAATGGCCAAAAAGTTCGGACATGTGAAACTCAGGTGTTTGTAGCCACTCCTCAGAGAAATCATGCTGAACAAAGAACCAGAATGTGCTCAGATTTATGGAAATCAAGAATTAAAGTAAGCAGACAACTTTTTTTTTAATCAAAATCATTGAACACAAAAGCTGTGAAATTACCAGATAAGAATTAAGATATTGAACTTGGGTGTATAAATGTGTCAGAAATAAATGGGAAAGAAGTAAAATGTGCCAAATATTTGATATAAGTCAACCTAAATGTGATAGGTGTGAGTGAGAGCAAGAAGCATATGTCAGACAAATGTGTTCTTGGTGAAAATTTTAGTGTAATATGTCCAAGGTTTTCATAGCCCGTAGTATCCTCAAATTTGATTTCCTAAAGGATTCTTTCTTCTTCGTCCTGATAAATTCAGGAGAAACATATCATTAAAACTGTCTTAGCACAATTTAAATTAAACACCCTCAACTGAATCAGACTGCAATATTAAAACATGACATTTATTTATAATCTTAAAACAATAAAAGAGATTTAAAATGGGCTAGATCTTTCGCGACTACACTAGTCGCATCTTCAGGCCCAAGCAAGTGACAATACTGGAGTGAGTGGTAAGATTTTTATAGTTCCAAAACCTTCCCGGAAGACATTAGTGAACAGTTCCCCTGTTTCCAGAAAGCATAATTGCACTGACCCGGATAAGCATTTTCAATTAGCATTTCCACGTCTAGGTGGTGGTAAACCCTCGACAAGTTGTTTCCAAAGTGGATGTAACCAGACTGGTAGTTCATCATTACAACATATTTCTTCAAAATATGTTATGCACAAAGTCTCTGCTAAAAGTATAATAACCTCTGAAATTACCAAATAATCTTACTTTAGCAGAGACTTTGTGCATAATATATTTTGAAGAAATATGTTGTAATGATGAACTACTGGTCTGGTTACATCCAATTTGGAAACAACTTGTTCAGGGTTTACCACCACCTAGACATGGAAGTGCTAATTGAAAATGTTATCCGGGTAACTGCAACTATGCTTTCTGGCAATAGGGGAACTGTTTACTAATGTCTTCCGGGAAGGTTTTGGAATTATAAAAATCACTTGCTTGGACCTAAAAATGCAACTATACTCCGTTTCTTTTAAATCGGCGGTTCAAGGTCACCAGCTCCCTCCTTACCCTGGCTCGTAATCATGGTAGCGTGTACTGCAGAGGAGGACTCAAGACAGCGAACTCACTTTCTCCACTTTAGTTTAGGATAAGCTTGGGTAAGAACAACCCCCGTTTGGTCACAGATAAAACCAGTTTTCCTTCTGAAAATTGTCAGCCATTTTTACAGGCAAAAAAGCAATACAAGGCAATGCACGACAGGTGTTTGTGCTGCAAAAGTTAAACTTACAGCACATGTAAAAAAAAAAAAATTAAGCAAGGTACGCAGACACACGCGAATCTGTTTAATGATCTCGAATTTTTGCATTTCAAGATTATACAACTGCTCGCAGTTGGGTGCTGTTTAGTGTTTCTTCTTACTTTCTCATTTTTATCCACAGTTTTAACATCAATATATTTGTGTGCAGTGATTATTATTAATGTTTCTGATGTTTCGAAATGCTTTTATTATGGGAAAATTATTATAAATTAAGAGAAGTTTTACTTTTATTAAAGTTTATATCTTTCCCGTTTTTATTCAGAACTTCACTTTTGCATTTACTATATTTAACAAACTTGCAGAATGCAGTTTTTAACTAAACCTGTGCATCTAAGAGAAATATCTTCTGGCTTCTGACTTTAAGGAATGTGGAAATTATCAAAACTTACTCAAACATGTTTTTGTTGTTCTTTTTGTTGTTGTTTTGCCAGTAATCAGTTTATTCTCCTAATGGAAAATGATAAATTTTATATATTAACTGAAGGTTCCAACCTGGCAACATGTTAACCTTTTATTTTATACATTAACTGAAGGTTCCAGCCTTCTTACCTGGTAACCTGTTGTTTTTTTATTAAAAATCTAATTAAAATTTTTAACTATATGTAGCAGAATGGTATTGAAAATAGTGATACAAAATCATTTTCATATCTCGTTATCATTAACAAGTTATATATATCAAGTAATATATAACTTTGCATCATGTACACCTCAGCATCACGAGACACGACGAGAGAGAAATAACAAATCATGAAATAACATACTCCGATCGTGATGGATGTATCATCTCTCTGCTTTGCGTCACGTCACTTGACGCTGAGGTGGTAATCGAGCCTAACACTTCTGTGAAATTATTCCCCAAGGAATATAATACAATACTTGCCGTACCTGAGATGCGTGCACAAAAAAGTGTTTTTCATATCTCATTATCATTAAGAAATTAAAATGTTTTTTTATGATTTTCTGACCAAACGACAAAATGAAATACTGGCCACCCGAAAAACTTACACAACATAAAAGCGTTAATGGTATATATATATATCAATCTGATTTCTTTACTCTGGCTCAAAATTAAAATTATGAAGCCCTAGACCAGTGTTTCTCAAAGTGTGTTCCGCAGAACCCCAGGGTTCCGCAACGGCCCTGTAGGGGTTCTGCAAGCAGTTCATAAATTTTCAAGACGATTTGTTAATTCCATATTTTTCCCGATGACAGCCTTAACCAACCAATTCTTTGCAACCAATTAAAAAACAGAAAAAAGATGTAACAGAGAGCCTTGAAAATCACGTGGGACAGAACATCTCAAAGAAGTGTTCCAAAAAGTTTGAGAGATGAATCAAAACAGTTTGGGGCCTGAAACGCTGATAAGGCGATTTATGGCCTTTATTGTTGCCTTGGTCTGGACGGCTGTAGAGTGCCAGAGAAGCAACAATTTGCTGCGTAGTTTTGGCCTGTCAATGTTAGTCAGTGTGTGCTTGTTGAACTATGCTCTCTACTCCCATTAACGTTAGAAATGGATCGTTGGCTTAAACAAGTTCCGAAATTTCTGAGTTGAATTCTCTATCAGTGCCTAGTACTTCTCATATAGATGAGAATGATAATGAGCAAGAAACAAAAGAATTTGCTTCAGTTCAAGAAAATGATACACGTTCTGGAAGGTGTGATCAAGATAAAACTGCCAAATTTGCAAAAAAAAAGAAAGTATGATGAGAGCTATATTGGTTTCGGATTTAGGAATGCTGATGATAATTCATATTGTGTTGTATGCCGCAAAGTTTATCATAATAGTTCAATGGCACCTGCCAAACTGCAACACCATTTGGAGACTACACATCGAAAGCTCAAAGATAAGAATGTTGATTTTTTTGTTCGCAAGCGTGATGAACTTTTAAAAATGAAAAAAAATATTTTTCATGCAGCACATACAACGAATGAAAAAGCTAGAGGCTTTCTTTTTAGTAAACTATCAAATAGCACGAGCAGGTGAACCTCATACAATAGCAGATAATCTAATCAAGCCATGTGTTATTGACATGGTTTAGTGTATACTTGGTGAAAAATAGGCCAAAGAAATATCAAAAATTCTGCTATCAAATGATACAGTGTCTCGCCGAGTGAAGGAAATAGCAGGCAGCATAAAAGAGGAACTTATTTTTCGCATCAAGTCTTGCAATTTTGCTTTGCAAATGGATGAGTCTACAGATGTGTCAGGTCTCGCGATATTGCTCGTCTTTGTAAAATATCCGTATGAAGCATCTCTAGCAGAAGATCTTCTTTAATGCAAGCCGCTAACAGCTCATGCAACTGCAGCAGAGATCTTCAATATTTTAAATTCCTTCTTTGAAGGAAATGAAATTCCTTGGGAAAATTGCATTGATATTTGTACAGATGGTGCTAAAGCTGTGGTGGGAAAAACATCTGGTATTGTCGCACGCATCAAAAGGATTGCAAAGCACTGTACCAGTAGTCACTGTATGCTTCTTACGCAAGCTCTTGCTGCAAAAAATTTGCCTCTCCATCTAAAAAGCGCCCTGAATGAAGTAGTTTAAATGATAAACTTCATAAAAGCTCGTCCCCTGAATAATAGATTGCTTAAAATCTTGTGCGATTATACACTGAAGAGCAATTGAATTAGAGATACCTGTCTAGTAACGTGTAGCACCACCTTTCGCCCTGATGACAGCGGCAATTTGTCTCGGCATGGACTCGACAAGACACCGGAATCATTGGGAAGCCATACAGATCTACGACCCCTGAACAAGCTCCAACAGTTCACGAAGATTTGATGGAGAGGGGTCAGAGCCTCGAAAATCTCTCTCGATGGCATCCTAGATGTGCTGGATGGGATTGAGGTCAGTGACCTAGCTGGCCAAGGAATTGAGGTCACGTTGGTGGAGTGTCCATCCAACCATTCGGATACAATTCGGGAGTGATGGCACGGTGCATTGTCTTGTTGCAGGATGAGGTCCCCAGTGGGATGTTGAAGACGCACAAACGGGAGCAAATGGTCGTCCAGGATATCCCGGTAATGTTGACCTGTGAGGGACTATGTCACACATACCAGGGGTCCCATTTCAGTCCACGTAAACAGTCCCCAGACGAGAATGCCACCCCCACCAGCTTGAAGAGTTTCCTACTGGCAAGAAGGATCCATCGCTTCATGTGGTTTGCGTCATACTCTTATCCTGCCATCCGCATGTACCAACTTGAAGCTCGACTCATCAGTCCAGGCAACATTTTCCCACGTGTCTAGGGTCCAGTGGCGATGTTCCCACACCCATGCTAATCTTTGCACCCTGTGATGTGCGGTCAGCCTCGAGGGAAGATGGCTTCTGTACCCCATAGCGAAGAAATGGTTCTGGATGGTGTGGCTGCTTACACGTTTTTGTGCACCAGCGTTAAATTGGCGAGAGATTTCTTGCACTGTGGCCCGTCTATCCGCTGTTACAATGCGAGATAGCCGACGATGACCCCGCTCATCCACACGCTGTTGTCCACGGCAGTTGGCCCTTGTAGGGATGGTTTTACCAGATTCGATGTACTCACGGTGCACCCGTGACACAGTGGCTTGTGAAAATTCCAGTGCCTGCACGACTTCCAAGATGGAGTGACCCATTCGTCGGGCCCCGACAATTTACCCACGATCAAATGCGCTTAGATCCTTTGCCTTACCCATACTGCGTCCGACTCTTACTGATTCCTGTCGCATCACTCCTTATATTGTCGGATCGCTGCATACGTCATGTCGTTTCCGTTTACAATGCCGCCCACAACGCTACATTTGCATAATGCCAGCTGTCTCTAATTCAATTGCTCTTCAGTGTATGGGAAGTGTGCATACGTCATTGCTTTTACACACGGAAGTGAGGAGGTTATCTCGAGGTAAAATATTGGAACGCTTTTTGAACTTCGAGCTAAAGTGCAGTGCATAGATAACCACTTTTATTTGGAAGATCGATTAAATGATAGAGAGTGGTTATTTCTAGTGGCTTATCTATCAGATATTTTCTCAAAACTTAATGAACTCAATCTTGCACTTCAAGGAAAGCAAATTTATGTATTCACTATTAAAGACAAAATTGTGGCATTTAAAAAAAAGCTACAAATGTTGACCAGTTAACTGCAGCCACGAACTTGACTGCTTTTCAACCATGAAAAACTTTCTGTCAGAGTTGGACTCAGAAATAGAAAACAAACAATATGATGAAATCACCCAACATCTGGAAGCTCTCCACGATTCAATGTCACTATTTTCCTGATGAGCAGCACGAAAAAATAAAAAGTTAATTATGGATTAAAAATACATTTGTTATAAATGAGAAACCTCCTTGCTTTTCATCTGATGAATATGAAAAATGTATTGAACTGACGTCAGATTCTTCAGTGACATCTCTTTATAAATCAGTGTCAATGACAGAATTTTGGTGCAGTTTGAAAGGAGAATATCAATTATTATTGCAAAAAGCTGTGTCAGTACTCTTACCATTTGCGACAACCTATCTGTGTGAAACTGACTTTTCTGTGTATGCCTCAACAAAAACTATGCACCAAAATAAGCTGAATGCAGAGCCCCATATAAGATTACATTTTTCTTCGATAGAACCGAATTTTAAAGAATTGTGTGGCAATAAAAAGCAAAGCCATTCATCACATTAATATTTTTCATTATTGAATACTTTCATCATTGGCATAATAAATTTTCTTGGCTCTACATAAAATTTTTGTATGTATTACCTTTTTGTTGATTGCTTATTTTTTTCATTTTATTTTTATTTCAAATCAGTGATAAATAATAGGCATATCATCATCATCATCATTGTCAACCATTATCAATCCACTGCTGGACGAAGGTCTCCCCAAGTTTCCTCCACAACGGTCTGTCTTGTGCCAGTCTCCTCCATGTCACCCCTGCATACTTTCGAATTTCATCCACCCATCTCCCATGTGGTCTTCTTCTGGGTCTTTTCCTGTCCCTTGGAATCCAATCTAAAATTTCGGCTGTCCATCGATGATCTGTCCTTCTGGCAGTATGTCCAGCCCATTGCCATTTCAGGGATTTAACTCTGATCATGATGTCTTCCACTCCTGTCATTTTTCGGATCCACGAGTTCCTCTTCTTATCTCTCCTGGTTACACCAAGTATGCACCTCTCCATGCTACTTTGAGTTGTCTGCAGCCTTTGTATGTCTCTTTTAGTTAAGGTCCACGTCTCTGCACCATACGTAAGCACTGGAAGGATGCATTGATCAAACACTTTTCTTTTAAGACATAATGGCATATTGCTCTTGAAAATTATGCTGTTTCTTCCAAAAGCTCTCCAGGCAAGTTTTGTACGCCGATTAATTTCTTCATCAATGTGACCCTCACTTGATATCTGCTGTCCAAGATAAACGTACGTGTCTGTTATCTCCAGCTTTTCTCCATCAATCGATAAATCTTCATTTCTTGTAAAAGCATTGAACATCACTTTTGTCTTCTGAAAGTTCATTTTTAATCCCACTTCTTTACTCTTGTCAGCAAGTTCCTGGATCATACTCTGCAGCTCTGATGGGGTAGTTGCAAAAATGACTACGTCATCAGCAAAACGAAGGTGGGTTAGATAATCTCCATTAATCTTTATCCCCTTGTTTTCCCAGCTCAGCGACTGAAAAACACCCTCCAATGTGGCATTGAAGAGCTTCGGAGATATGGTGTCACCTTGTCTCACTCCCTTTCCAATTTTTACGTGTGTTGTATTTTCAAACAGCCGAATCTTTGCACTTGCATTTTCATAGATGTTATTAATAATATTAATGTATGCATCTTCAATACCGCAGGTTTTCAGAGCCATTGTAACTGCTGATGGTTTCACCGAATCAAAGGCTTTTTCATAATCGATAAAAGCCATGCACAATGGAAGTTCATATTCCCTCGCTCTTTCAATTAGTTCTCTCAGCACGTGGATATGATCTATTGTGCTGTAGCCACTCCTGAATCCAGCTTGTTCTCTGGGTTGAGCCATGTCCAGTGTTGCCTTCAAGCGGTGTGAAAGAACTTTAGTGAAGATTTTATAAACTACTGATAGGAGGCTGATAGGTCTGTAGTTTCCGAGATCCTCAATGTCACCTTTCTTATGTAGCAGGATCATTGTAGCGGTGTTCCAATCCTCAGGAATCTTTCCTTCATTAAGGCATCGAGTGAAAATTTGGGCGAGTACTGTTTCGATTTCTCCACTTGCTTCTTGTATGATGTCTACAGTAATTCCATCTTCTCCTGGAGCTTTTCCCCGCTTCATGTTCTTGATTGCATGTGCAACTTCTGCTGGAAGGACTGGAGGAACTCTGGTACTGGTATCTTTCATGATGCCTGGAGTTCATGTATCATCCCTTTCATATAATTTGGAGTAGAAATCTTTCACTCTTGTCAAAATTTCGCCTCTATTTCTTGTTACAGAACCATCTTCTTTTCTCAGTGCCATAATCTGTTTTCTTCCCTTACTGAGATGCCCCTTTGCTATCTTTAGGCTTTGGTTGTTTTCAATTGCTTTCCTCACTAGTTCACAGTTGAATTTTCTTACGTCTTCAGTGATACTTTTTCGTACTGTCTTGCATAGCTCTATATATTCCACTTTGGAAGTCACATCTTCTTTAGTTGTCCTCATCTCTCTTCTTTTTTGCATCAACATTTTCGTTTTTCCTGATAATTTATTTACATGCAACTTGTTCTTAGACCCAGCTAATTTTGGTGCTGTTTCCATAAGAGCTTTGGTTACTTTTCTATTAACTTCAGAAATATCCACTTCTTCCGATGTTAGGCCTTCTAAAGCAGAGAACCTGTTCTTCAGTTCCAACTTGAAGGTATTATGGTGTTTTTTAAGGTTGATTATGTCAATACATTTTGTTTGTCTTATGAGCTTGCCACGTTCAAGTTTAGTGTTGAGGTGCATCTTGCATCTCACCAATCTATGGTCACTACCTGTGTTGAACTTGTTTAGCACACTGCAGTCTTCTATGACGAATTTTTTGTTACACATAATAAAATCAATTTCACTTGTCGTCCCATTTGGATGTCTCCATGTCCATTTCCTGTGTGGCTTTTTCTTGAAGAAGGAGTTCAAGATGAAAAACCCTTCTGCCTCTGCAAACTCAACGAGAGTATTTCCACGCTGGTTTCTGTTGCAGTGACCGAATTTACCTACTGAAGTTTCATTCTGTTGCCGTTGCCCTATTTTTGCATCGAAATCTCCCATAATTATCTTCAAGTGCTGCTTACCTTTATTATTTAGATGACAAATTTCCTTATAAAATTCTTCAATTTCTTCTTCAGGATGACTTGTGGTGGGTGCATAAGTTTGAATAATCTGAGCCTGGTATCTTTTCGAGAGTTGGATAACAAGTCGTGCAGCTCTGTCAGAGGAACTTTCAACTTCTACAACTTTATCCTTCAGTTTCTTGTTTATTATAAATCCAACACCACTAGTTCTGCCAGTATCTGTCCCACGATAGTAGAAGAGATGTCCACTTTTCAGTTCGATGAGATATTCTCCTTTTCTCCTTACCTCACTTAGCCCCACGATGTCCCACTTGATCCTTTGTAGTTCCTCTTCCAATTCAAGAAGCCTTGAATCAGAAGATAGGGAGCGTCCATTGTACGTAGCCAAGGTCAGCATCAGATGGCAGCCTAGTCCGGTCCTCCGGGGATTCTTAGCACCCTCTGCCTTCCTGTCGCACTGGCCGCTGCCTTGGCCAGGTACATTCCAGCTGCCGGAGACTGAGGGCCAAGATTTAAGTTGTGGAATCATTTTGGAGGGGTTTGGCCATAACTCACCACGCTGGCCAAGCGGGTTGGTGAGTGTGGGATAGAATTTCCTCTAATCCCGATGGTATAGTTATACCGCTATTGGCGGTGGTCAGAGCCCCTTTAGTGGAAACAGGATGCACCACGAGAAGGCGGGGTTGACATTTGTCAAGGAGAGGCTGTGATGTTACGCATCACCTGACCTTACATCCTAATAGGCATATAGATATATTAATTTTTAAATGGTCTTTATAGAGGGGGTTTCATTGCTAGACATTGTAGGAAAAAGGGTTCTACGGGCTAAAAAGTTTGAGAACCACTGACCTAGACCATACGATTTCAGCTCTCTCTCTCTCTCTCGATCTCGATCAGTATTTTCGGAATGTTGATCAGATATTTTGTCTTCTCATTAACAGAAAGAACTGTATAGAATTTCAGATGTAACACTTTCCGTTCCTCTCCTCGTCAGTATTTGTTTTCCTTTTCAGTTTTCTTTGTATAGTTCTTCCTTTCACAAAAATTATATTTCTGCTTCTAGGAGACAGCAAATAAATTCATTCTGTGACATAGATTCATCAGTGAGTATCAGATTATCAGTCTCTGTCCTTACGCTCATCCTTCTGTCCGTCCATCTGCAGAAAGCATATCTACCCTTATGACCAGATTGAAGAAATACTTTCTCTGATTCATTAATAGCCAGGGGTGGGGAATTTCGGGAAAATCTTACCAGCCAGGGATTTTTGCCACTAGCTAAGAAGGCGCTATATAGGCACGTTATGACAACAGTATACAGGGATGGGATATGACACAAATTTTGAATTTCTGCCCCTATGTAATACAAATATATATATATGCTATACCAGATTTAAAAAAATCCCCATGAAACCTTTGATTTATAATGGTGATGCATGACACCAATTTATTATTATTTTGTTATTAAATATTTCATACCTAATTAATAATGATAGATAGTTCAGCTTTGTTTCTTTTCAATTTTTCCATCAATTATTCAGCATCACAAAATTCTTGTACATGCTTTGTTCCACCATGTTCACCACTTATCATAGAGTCTGCTGGATCAAAATAGTACCACTTATCTATAGAGTCTGCTGGATCAAAATTTCCCAATGATGTCCCATTAATGCATATATTTAGGAGACTGTTCATACTTCTGTTGACTAATGAGGTCTTCAAGTGATTTTTGATAAGATTCATCTGGCTGAAGCCACGTTCACAGGTTGATGTTGATTACACAAATACGCAAAAACAACTGGCTTATGTAAAAAAACTTCTTATTACGAAAAATGCAATTCATGAGACAACCTTATAGGTTGTCTTATGTTATAAACGTGCTTTTAATTAAACTATACATAATATCTAAGGCATTTTACCTGATATTTTCAAAGTATTTCTCACTTTGTTTGCTCTGTGAGGCACGTGCTCCCAGCCCCGAGAGGTCTTTTACGTTACGGACCTTTGGTTAGTTATAAAAAAAAAATTTTGAGAAATAAACAGTTAGGTTATATATTTTTAGTTCCACATTCATTCACTTGCACAATCAAACGTTTAAAATTTACTATTAATTAAAAGATTTTAGTAGAAAAGAGTTATACTCATCGGGTCAGGAAACGTCTCACACGGGGTTCGTTGTTACGGCGAGCGCTTTCTGCGGTACCTTTACCGCCATCTTCGTGCCATTATTTCTACACGAGGGTTCTTCGCGTGTGTGTAGTTTTGGAGTTGCATGTCGGGAATCGATGGGAAGGTTTGCTGCCTGTAGGTGATTTGTTTCCAATGTGTCGCCATCTATTGGATGAGTTGGTAGGTATCAGTCGTAAGTATAATTCTTTTGTGTAAATATTTTTGGGCTATTATTATTTGTTCATAGAAACAGGAGTATTTTTTTTTCCTTTGTTTATTGGTGTAAATTTTTGTAATGTTCTTTTTTTTTTTTTTTTTTTTGGCTTTTTTTATGTATTTTTTCTTTTTTTATAAGTGATTTCCAGGCTGTGTCTAGTGTGGTGGGGTCTTGTAAGTTGCATATTTTATCTTTTTTTTTTTTGTTCAATTATAACGCTTTCGGAAATTCTTAATTCTTTTTCGTTTATGTGGGTGGTTAGTAACTTAATATTTTCAAAATCAGGGTATTGTTTATGTTTAACAAAGTATTGGATAAGGGCAGTTTTTTCTTCTTTTTTGTTCCAGTTTTTTATGTGTTGATGTAATCTTTTTATTAATCTATTTTTTGTGCTGCTAGTGTATGATATGTGGTCTTCAGAACTCTGTGAAACAATAGGAATTTCATATATGTTCAGTATGTTCAGTAATCTTTAAAAGTAGTTCATCAACTTTCAAGTTCTGGCTACTTATTTTGAAGTTGAACCATTCATCTACCACGCTTTTTTAGATATCTTTCTCATTGTTTTTATGTTTGATTACTTCTTTAAAATGATGCAAGGCCATTTTGATTTCATTGTCTCCAAAGTCATTCAAATCTTTTCCAGTGGGCCAAGTGAATGTGTCAAAAACATATATTGAAGTGATTACAGTGGAATTAATGTTACAAAATCTTTCCAATAAATATTTTTTTGCAAAGTTTATCATAGTATTTCTGTCAGATTTGAAAAACTTCTTCCCATTTGCAGCATTTGTCAGAACTACATCTTCGTGAAGTTCCTCCATTATATAGGAGCTAAAAAATTGTTCTTCATATTTTTCTCTTTCTTTCTGCAAATTTTCAAATTTCTTTTTGGCTTTCAAAACTTCATTGTTGAGTTGACATAAAAGCAAATGCTGTTTTTGGAAAACGAGGGACAAGTCTTTAAAGATTTATAAAAAATCTAGGAGAAAACTGAGTGTTGCCAAAAATCGGAAACCTTTTATTTTCTTTACTATGCCTTCTGCATTTTTGCTACCTTGTTTTTCATTAGATTCATTTTCTAAATGTAACACAACTGGCTGATAGCCATGAAAAATTGCTCTCAAAACTCCTACTTTAGATGCCACCCATCTAATTTAGTGCAATTTCTGAATTTTTTAAATTTTTTTGTGCTAATAAATTTACTATTTTTTCCAGGTGCTTGATTTTTTACTGGAATGTTTATAAAATTTATAAATTAAAATGTAAAACGTTAATAAATATGATACACTCTTCACAGTATAAAGTATGTGTAACTGCAATTGGTGAGCAACACAATGCACAGACAATGTATGTATGTATTAAAAATTCTTTGAATTTGACACATAAACCAGATACTTCACCAACCATGTTGGCTGTCCTGTCTGTTGCTATACCAGCAATCCAAGAAGTTTTCTGCAAATCTAAACCAAGAGAAGCCAACTGTTTCTCAATAGCAGAAAAATAGGATTCATATGTGCTATTTTCTAATTCTAGAAGCCCCAAAAAACATTCTTCAAGTTATACTACTTTTCGAATATCTTGCATACATCATCAATTCCTCTATTGTGACCTTGTCTGTAGAGGCATCTAAAATAATCCTAATGAACTGGGACTGCTTTAGTTCCTTCAGTACCGACTCTGTTATAACCTCTGATATGCAAGAAATGAATTCCCTGCAAGCATTTCTGTTTGCACACTGGTTTTGTACAACCACCTTTAACTTTCTGGATAACATGATGAGTGATTCAATGTCAGAAAATGGCTTATTGTTTTTTGTAATATAGTAGCTCAGATTGAATAATACTTTGAGCTGCTTAAATATTTTTTCATCTATCTTTTTAATGCATTTGGCCAATGAGATGCTAACAAGAAGCTGCAATGAATTTTCAAAATTATCAAAAAATTGTCTATGCTGCACAGATTTATCATGGAATTTAAAAGTTTCATGTTTGAAAGGGCCCCTAAATCCCTGTGAAAACTTATGTGATGTGTTGACTTTCACGTCTGCTTTGCAGCAAAATTCATATTTTGCAAGACCATCTTCATAAACAATCCAGGGGAATTCTTCTATCCATTTCTCCTGAAATTTTCTGTTCTATGCTTTTCACAACTTTTTGCATCATTTCTATCTTTAAGTAACACATTTTCAGAACCAGAATCGAGTTGTATCACATTGCTATCAACCGAAACACGTAGCATAGAGGATGAATCACATGGCACTTCTTCCAGACGAATAACTTTGGAAAAATATAAGTAAAGTTGATTGTTTGGAATTAAACATATTGAGATCAGAGTTTACCAAAAAAATTTTAAAAGAGTATTTTTACTTCTTTAAAAAAGTTAGGGAGTAATTTTTAAAAGTCAGGAGTATTTTAGATAAATTAACAGATGAAATAAAATACTTACGAAAATGCTAGGCAATTATGAAAAATCAATCCAGATTTTTTCATATAAAAATATTTCACTACTGCTCTATGTATTTAGAATTTGGATCTGTTTTGTTTCTTGTTTTACAAATAAATATAATATTTGTATTTTAAAACAATAACATTAAATTTATCATGTTTGGTAATGACCACATGGAACAGCAATGTGTTCAAGAAGTGAAAACATTGCACTTTTGAGGTTCTTATAGGCATCTAAAAATATCTAATAAATTTCTCAGCAAGTTCGACAGCCACATTTTTTTCTGCATCTGCACAGCATCCAGTGCTTAAATTTTCATTTTGCTGATATCTATGTTTCCCTTCCCATTTCTTCATTGTCGTTTTTTTTTTTTTTTTTGGGTAATGCTCTTGGATGACAATTTTACCCATCATGAATGCATGATGGCTTTCACTATTATAGGTAAAAGATGAATAGTGTAACTTTGAAAATAAATACTTTTGAACACCATGCGTCAATTTTTTAAAAAAATTCGGCTTCATCACTTTCGTTTTCGGACACCCTCTCCCTCCCCCCCCCTTATCAAGCTGAAATGCAAAATTTTTTGAGGAGATAATATTTAAGAATACAGGATACATGTTCTGATCATCGTTGGGGGGATTACAGTTACAGGGGGAAATCTTTGCTTTATGAAGCATAAGGGCAATGGAATGGGTCCCACTCCTACGTCCTGACCTTACGTCCAATTTCCGTTTTCGGACAGTTCCCCTTCCATTTTCAAGTTGAAATGCAAATATTTATGAAATAAAATGATATTTAACAACAATAGTAGGCAGAGGAAACATCACGTGAAAAATAAAATTACGATTACAGGAGAAATCTTCATTGCGTCTAACTTCCGTTTTCAAAAGTTTTGAAAGACGAAACTTCCGCTTTCGAAAGTTGCAGGCAGAAAACATCCTCCACCACTATTAATTGCCCAGAAATTTCTGTTCAGTCATGCATCAATCTCAAGGATAACCCAAATTATGACAGAAAAGGAGAAATTCCTCGAAGCCATCGCACTCTCATGCCTAAAGATTACAACGAAATTTTTTCACCTTCGAATTTCCGTTTTCGGAAATTTTTTCATCAATTTTCAAACTGAAATACAAATATTTATGGAATAAAATTACATATAACAACAATACTGGATAGAGGCAACATCACAGGAAAAAGAAGTTACGGTTATGAAAAAAATCTTTATTTCATTTATTTCCGTTTCGGAAAGACGAAATACCGTCCTGATGCGTATTTTTACGAATTGGTAAAATTCTTCGATGCGTAGTTTTACACGCCGAGAAAAATTCCTGATGCATATTTTTACTCGTCAAGAAAAATTTCCATTGTATATTTTTACGCGTTGGTAAAATTTCGAGGCACAAACACACTTTTCGATGCGTACTAGACGCGTAATTACGCTTTTTGGCAAACTCTGAATCACACGTGTCTGATTTTCAATGATACTGCATTTTTTTATGTTGCAGAAGCTCTTTGTCCACCAAAACCTTGTTGTTTATGTTTCCATCGTGCATACAGCCAAAACGACAGAGTGAAGACAATTTAGTTTGGCGATCCGAGAAGAGAGCCGTAGGTACCACATGATCAAACAGGCGGGATGTGAGCTCCGCTCTTTTGCGCGATTGAACACCGGGATTGGTCTAAAAAATAGAATGCTTCTCTGCCTAGTGAGGTTGACTTCAGAGTTCAAGCGTTTGCGTTCCGGATTAGAATATAATTATAAATGAAGAAGCTTAAGGTGTAAAAGAAAATATTGAAAGCCTATAATGTTATTATTATATATATTTTAAAAGCTGCAATTTTTAAAAGATCTAAAATCCAGGAAATCCACTCGCCAATGGCGAGTGGGCAAGCATAATTCCTCACCCCTGTTAATAGCGGCAGGTAAGATTACTAATTTCGGTTCTTTTGCTCATCTGTCTCTCTGTACGTCTGCAGAAACGACAGTACCGCTTCGAAATGTTGATTGGAAAAATTCTCTCTCTTCCCGGAAGGAGTAAACAAAAGAATTATATTTAAGAAGCCTCTTCTTCCACCCAACCATTCTTCAGTTTGTCTGTCTGTCTGGCCTTCCCAAGAATATGTATCTTTGCTTTAAAAATGTGGGATTTATGAAATTCTTTCTCTGCGTGATAGAGGATAACATGAGTGCGAGATTTCAGCAATCTCTCTGCCATTCTGTCCGTCCATTCATCACTTTGGCTGTCTGCCTGCCAGTTTGATGTCTGCAAAAATTCTGTCCTTGCGTCTGACGGCAAGATCGAAAGAATTTGTTGAGTGACTTACAGAGACTAACTCGACCACAGTATTATAAATATTTCAATCCCTCCTTTTCTCAGACTGTCAATCTGCCAACAGAAACTATTGATACGTTGCTGAAAATCTGTGGACACCTGATCAATGTTTTCAGATTTTCATCAACATTATCCACGTTTTTCTTGAAAGAAAAAAATAAATAAATCGAAGGGATAATAGTGGTCAGTTAAGGAAAGGGTGACGATTCTTCCCGGGAGTGATTTGCTGTTAAACTTTTCGTTAATTTAGATTTCACCTCCCCTGGTTTGGATTTTGGATCCAGAGAGAAAGTCAAGAAAAAGTTACAGAAAATTCTATTTTCTCATCGTTGTTTTTTTTTCTCCTCTTCTCTGCTTAATGTACAAAATGAGTGTTTTTACTTTGTTAAGGGATAGGAGAGCAGCAAAGGGCTACCCTCCCTCCGATTCAGTATTTATCATTGCTCTGGGGCTAGCCTATGGATTTTTGGTAAGGTTCACCAAAAATAAGCACATAAATTGTGCAATGATAGTTGGTGATTGCTTTCAAAGAAATTGCTCAGCCCAGCAGGAGGGAAAGGAAAATCATACTCAGCTGAATTAAAGTAAGAGCAGTGTAAATAATTTTTTTCTCTCGATGTGTATGTACATAATGTAGCATTTGTATTATTTATTATCTAATCTATGAGTAGGACGATTCAGAAGTTAGTAGGATGTATTATAATTTTAACTTTGAAATTATGAAGTTGGTGAGGTAAGGCTGGGATGGACTTGATAAGTGGGCCTTAAAAACAAGAATAAATATAATCCAAATCAAGAAAAGAAAAAAAAAGGGGGGAGAATAATCTGTCGCCCGGGGCGAGTAATTTCATAAGTGATGTTTTTTTTTTTTTTTTTTTTTGAGTATTAAAAAGGAATGCAAGAAAAAGAAAGCTGGTCTATGCTCAAAGTAGGTAGTGAAGAAAAAAATGCAGTTCTTTTTATGGTATATGATGTATGTATTTATATTTTCTGTAAGTCAAATGCAGTTCCTTTCTTCGTCCAACGGTCACTTTTTTTTTTTTTTCCAAGCTCATTCCAAGAAATGGGGAGTGCTGTTTGAAATTGTTAGGAGGTCGCCCACCCAAGAGTGAGCAGTTATTTACACAAAAAGGCATTTAACCCTCTCGCCAACGCTGTGGTGAAATTCTCAGAACAGAAACACTACCCCCGAGAAATTCCCCAGCTGGGTTCCGTGGGCTGGCAAAGGGAGTTTAACCCTGAAGAGTTATAGTACTTGTTGTCAAGCTCTGAATGGCAGGAAAGCAGGCGTGCATAAAAATTTATGTGTTTTCCTCCAAAAAGGCAAGAAGGGTCATATCAGATTACACGTGTGCCTGGTCGCTGAGAGTTCCCGCGCTTTTGCTTTTTCCCCCCACCCTACCTTCCTCTGGTTGTAAGAGGAATGTCACGTGGGCAAGCACTAAACCATTGCCTGGTTTTGACTGGCTGACCAATGGGAGCAAAGCGTCCCTCGTGGACGGCGCTGATTGGCTCTCTGTGTTCTTCTGCGAGAGAGCGTCGTTTTGAGTCTGGGGAAGAAAGGTCGTGAAAAAGAAGTTAGACGTGAGGAGAAAGAAGGGAGAAAGAATGCAGGTCAATTGGAAGATAGTCCTTGTCCTCGGTGGTTATCCACCACCAGCCAGGGGGAAAAAAAAAGAATAAGACCTCATCCCTGATCCCAGAAAAAAAAAAAAAAAAAGCAAACAGCGGCTCTAAAACAGCTTCCAAAGAATGAAGGGGCCCGGGTCAAGGTGTGCACCACCACCAGGCAGTTAGGCCTAAGAAAAAAAGATAGCCTATTTGCCGGGCCGTGAAGAGATCAACCGACGCGTGCATCTCCACCCCAGATGAGACTTGACATTCGATACCTGCAACCTCCACGAACTGACTCCCATCTAGGCAATCCATGATGGTCAATGACGGCTCCGGGAAGAAAGCATCCTAACGTACCAGTTGCACTTCGTCAGTGAGCGTGGTCAAAGCATTCAACCTCCCAGCAGTTGTCAGCCTAAGACGTGAGGTTCCGACCTATTTGTGAATTTCAACACCGATTCCCCTTCATCAAGGGGTAAGTTGCATACACTAATTCTATTTTTGGCCCTTTCGTAGAGCCGAAGTCGGCACTACAGTAATCAAATTACCAGTATGCTCTAAAGAAAAAAGGGTACTTTCCGTCTGCATGTCGGAGGTTATCCAGTTAAGATTCATCAGGAAAGAAAGGGGTAACTGTACATGACATTGCTCTCACAAATGTAGTAAGTAGACATATAAAAAAAATTTCAATTTACTTCCGATATTGGAGGTTATATTATTTAACGTGCATTAATGCATTTGCATTTTTGAACTTCACTTTTAGTTGGTAAAGTTCGATGAACACTTACTGCACGTGGGGCTTGGCTTTCAATTCATATTTCCATTATGTGGATGCGGCACGGGGGTTTTCATTTGGCCACGGGTCCGCTTCTTTTTTTTTCCGTTGGAATTTATTTTGCCTCATCACCAAATGAGTTTGTTTTCCTTTGCTGCATCCTCATTTACTTCAATATTTATTCATAACCCGAGTACTTTCGGTAATACTCCTTTACCGTCTTCGAGGGGACGTTTTGCTCCGACTAGCACGGACCGTGTCAGCTGGGCATTTCGGTGGTTCTCGCGGGCTGCTTCTGTCATCGGCTATCGCTTCTTCTTGGGCGTTGTGGCGCCATCTCTTGTTGGTCAGTGATCTAATTTTTCGAACTTTTTCATTTTTTTGCTCAATTTTAATTAAATTTCTCCAGCTGTTTCTCAAATTATTAGGGTCATTATGGTTGCAAACTTGTGTCCTATTTTTTTCAATCATTACCGACTCTATTCTGAGGTGTTTTCGGATTTACAGCTTTTAATGATTTTTATATTTTCGAATTTAGGATATTTTTGGTTATCCAGACAGTATTGGATAAGTGCTGTTTTTCTTCTTTTTTCTGCCAGTTTTTTACGTGTTGTTTTAATAGGAAGTACCAAAAATAAGCTTAAACACAGATTAAAACAACACGTAAAAAACTGGCAGAAAAAAGAAGAAAAAACAGCACTTATCCAATACTGTCTGGATAACCAAAAATATCCTAAATTCGAAAATATAAAAATCATTAAAAGCTGTAAATCCGAAAAACACCTCAGAATAGCAGAGTCGGTAATGATTGAAAAAAATAGGACAAAAGTTTGCAACCATAATGACCCTAATAATTTGAGAAACGGCTGGAGAAATTTAATTAAAATTGAGCAAAAAAATGAAAAAGTTCAAAAAATGAGATCACTGACCAACAAGAGATGGCGCCACAACGCCCAAGAAGAAGCGATAGCCGATGACAGAAGCAGCCCGCGAGAACCACCGAAATGCCCAGCTGACACGGTCCGTGCTAGTCGGAGCAAAACGTCCCCTCGAAGACGGTAAAGGAGTATTACCGAAAGTACTCGGGTTATGAATAAATATTGAAGTAAATGAGGATGCAGCAAAGGAAAAAAACTCATTTGGTGATGAGGCAAAATAAATTCCAACGGAAAAAAAGAAGCGGACCCGTGGCCAAATGAAAAACCCCCGTGCCGCATCCACATAACGGAAATATGAATTGAAAGCCAAGCCCCACGTGCGGTAAGTGTTCATCGAACTTTACCAACTAAAAGTGAAGTTCAAAAATGCAAATAAAAAAAAAGTTAAACTCACAAATATGATTGTAAATCGCGATAGTTTACTCGCCTCTTCAAGGCGTGAATTTTCATGTTAAAATGTTAACACTTCAGTTCACCTGTGCATACCTGCCTTAAGAAATTTATTTTGAGTTTTGTTGATAGAGAGAAAGATATAAGTAATCTTAATCTACACCTATATATATACCTATATAAATATACACTCATAAATATTGGATCCAGAGTTTTGATATTTGTTCAGAGAAGATACAATTTGTTTTGATAACATGTAAGCAAGCCACAAATGTAAATTAATGTTCACGCTGTGTTAACAAATGACATTATTCACGTGGACTCTGCCATGATTATATAAGGTCGATCATTTGAATTACTGACTTCACATATGAGTGGGCCAGTGAAGCCTTAGCGAAGTGCTAAATTTTAAATGTATTAAATCTCTCATAGCAATATTAATATCTTTCCTATTTATGCATGTTGTTATTGTTGTAAAAATAAATACAGGCATTAGCCTTTCCAAAACCAAATTTTGGTATAAGTTGGCATTCGATTTCTCGGTGTGTCTCATAGTTTCTGAGCCATCGCATTCATCAACCAACGCTTTGACATTGGCCTAGGACGAGAATCTGGGTTGTGACACAATATATACCAATGTCTATTTAGTAAAATGAAGTGATGATTACATGACCATTTCTTTTTGATGCTTATATACACGAGTTCCAGAATTACTGATTTTTCCAGAGTTGACACATTTATACACATGTAACATGAATACAGTGTGATGTCATAACATATAGAAATAGTACAGGTGGTGAAAACAAAATTGTATCTGTGTACACACAAGCTTACCTACTAGTGAAAACCTCATACACAATTGTCAATTCAAAGTAACAAGAATATAGCCACCATAAAAACACTTTGGGTTCCGAAATGCATCTACCCATCTCCCGAAGTTAAATTTTAGTCTAAATTCAAAATTTTCCTTCAGGTTTACTTTTGGCTATCTATTATAATCACCTTACATAACGTGGCTGAGATTTCCGCCACAACACTATATATCTCTGCTTCAAATATAGTTTCTGAAGAAATTCAAGAAATTCTATTTTTGCACGATAGTGAAAAACATGAGCGTAAGATTTCAAAAATATTTACGTCCCTCCATTCGTCAGTTTGGCTGTCCATCAGTCTGTCTATCCTCAGAAATTCTGTCTCTGTTTCTGACCGCCACATCGAAGATATTCATTTTGTGTATGCTCACGTTCATCAAGAACAGAAAGCATTTTTAAATTTTGATCTTTGGAAGAACAGATGCGATTTTTTTGGTGGACAAAAAGAAAGATACACTAATCAACTTAAGGATAGTTTTTTTTTTAAATCTTATGCTCACTCACATTTTCTTTTAAAGGGAAGAGAAGGAATTTTTATTAACTGACATTTCGAACCGGAAGCATTGTTCTGCTGACGTACTGAGAGACAGACGGAAGGACGTAGGTTGGAGATGTCTGAAATCGTATACTCATGGTAATCTTAAGCTGACATTTCCATCTGTTGCTTTCAGGAAAAATTTCTTTAATCTGATTATTAGAAGTGATGATATCATTCTTACAGGCAGGAGGACAGACGGAGCAAAGAAGTGAGAGACAGTGATAAATACTGTGGTCAGGTTTGTCTTTAAAAGCCACTCAACAAACTCTTTCGATCTGGCTGTCAGGGGCACAGATAGAAAAAAAAAATAATTTCTTCAATCTGATCATAAGAAGGGAAGATATGATTTCTGCTGACGGACGGACACCGATAATCTTGTATGCATTCTCTTATCGATCAGTCACAGAATGTATTTCTTCGCTGTCTGTTAGAAGTAGAAATATAATTTCTGTAAAAGGAACAACAGAAAAAGTGGGCTGTGTATGAGAGAGTAATTGTTCCTACTCTTATGTATGTCAGTGAAACCTGGGTACTGCAGAAGAAACATAGGAGTCATTTGTGTGCTGGAGAAATGCGCTACTTATGTGGGGTTTGTGGCAAAACACGTTCTGATTGTGTGAGGAATGAAGATGTGTTACAGTTTTGTAACGTGAAGCAAAATGTTGTTAGCAAGGTGGGGACTAATATGCTTCGGTGTTTTGGCCATATTGGAAGAATGAGTGATGAGATGCTTGAGATGCTTACTAAGAAAATCTTTTTAGCCCAAGTGGCAGGAAGGAAAGGCAGAGGAAGGCCAAGGAAGTCGTGGGAGGATCAGATTCAGGAGTTTCTGCATGAGAAAAAGATTATAAGTATGAAGTATATAAGGTCTTGTATACGGCGTGTGATGGATGTCAGTGAAGCCTGAGCTGCCTGTCAAGATCGCTGTAAATGGAGAAGTTTGGTACAGCAACAGTAAGGAAAAATTATCGGTAGTTTGTATTTCTTTGTGGAGCTAACCTCTTAATCTCAGAGAACTGCTTTGTGATATGTATGTATGTATGTATTAAGAGCAAGAAAAGAAATCGATTAGATGTGGAAGCTACTCTATGATTCAAACTATCGGTCATCCAGCTGGATATAGATTATATAGATAGCTTGGTAAAAGATTGCAAACAGCAGCATCTCACTCACTAATTCTATGACCATTATTGTAGTTATTATATTTTTGCTATTAATTACTGAATCTTTATACGTGGACTTTCAGAAAAGTATCGCAATCAAAAAGAGAAAATCAAAGTATAATAGTATATATAATATTTTGCATATAATGTAACACCTTAATTGTGCAGATAATTTTTTTGCTGTGGCTCATTGGCATAACTAGAATTTAGGGGGGGTGCGACTTTTGGGGAAGGTTTAAGTAATTTTCCATAAATATTACCTGTTGTAAACCTTACTTTTTGTCATTTTGGGAGAGTTTGAACCCTCAAAACCCCTCCCTGGTTACACCAATGCTGTGGCTACGTTTCCAATTATTTAATTAAGTGAATGATCTCCTTTTTATTGTAAAATTGACAAAATAAAATCATAACTCGAACTCTTTTTTTATAGAAAAGAGAGTTCGAGCTATGAGCTCTTTTCTTATCAAATATTGGTATTCTAAATATTACTTGTTTCATGTAGGGTTGGCAATTTTCTGTCTAGGGCAGGTAGCCAGTAGCAGCTGCTTACTGGCCCTGTTTCATTTAATATTCACATTTTCCCATTCCTAAGTCACTTCTTTCTGTATCTAGGAGAAGATCAAGTATTTTTTTTCTTTTACACAGAGCAAAATCAAACCTTAAAAATGGTACAGCCTGTTCGTGTCCAGTTCAAACGACCGTGCAGGTCATGAAAAGTGGCTGTGAAGAAGATAACTACCAATTTTTTTAACAATTTTTTTTTTTTACTTCTAAAAAGAGAAAAAATGCTTGCCCCATTGATTGATATTTCAAGTAGACTATAGGTAATAGTAAAATGTGCATTTCATTAGAAAAAAATTTTAATAAAAAATAAATCTGCTCTTCTGAAGTGTTACCCAATATTTAAGCACTTATCATAACATTTACGTATTTTTTTTAATTTTTTTTTCAAATATGAAGATCTCTGTCCTGAGTAGTCTCCTTTGCTTGCACCCATGAAGTAGAAGTTCCATTTGGTCACACATCTTTTGTACTTTTCCTATAGAATTTCTGTGATATCTGTTCAAAAAATCAGATAGAGATATCTTATGAATTCTCACTGTCTTTTGAATGCTCAGTACTAAGGACTCGCTCTTGTAGAACATCTGTGTACATCTTTTTTGTCATACAGTAAGCTTTCATTATGATGTCAAGATTTGTATTTATTTTACAGTCAGCATGCATTTCTGTGTTGTTTTCCAGCAGCAGCTTTTTTCTTTTCATTTTCTTTCTTTCTTTCTCTTTGTGGTTGATGTTTCTGTTATAACATCACTTTTACCATCATATAATATTATTATATCAAACATTGCATTGTCTTTTTTCTGTATTTGTAAATAAGATGCTATGAATCTGAATGACCAAAATGTTTAATTTTTCCTCTGAAGACTGAATTGCAGTACAAGCTGAACCCAAAGCTTTTAGACCAATTACAACATTGTGAAAATAGAGGGATCCCATGGGCTGTTGTCTTTGGAGAGAGTGAGATCGAAGCTGGAATCCTAAAGTTGCGTAACATTGAAACTCGGGATGAGGTATTTAAAATTTGCTTAACTGTTTTACTATACTCTTCATTGCTTTTTTTGTTTTTATGGAGTAGAAGTTGGATCAAAATGAAGTTTTATTTCTAAATGATTTCTCATTTTAAAACACATATTGAGAGTTATAATGCCTGTCTTATGATACGACGTGGTTTGGTTGTTAAGATATTATTCTATTACGATGATGAACTTACTTCTGAAAAAACGCAAATATTACCAATTTTATTTTTAAAAAGAAGAAAATGGCCGGTGATCAATCTAGGGACCCCAATTAAGAATTTTTTTTTTTTTTCAACGACTAACACCCCAGGTACGATCCTTAAAAACTCCCAGTAAATGGAAGGTGATTCCACCACCACCGACAAGAGAAATTCACATACGACACAAAATAATTTGATTAAGCATATGTTCCAGGTTAACTATAAATTTATTTTGTGCTCCCAGGCACAGGTTGGAAAAACACTTGATACAAGGAAACTTTAAGTGGCTAGGCCGAATAAAAAAAATAATTTAGCTATGAATTTTAGAGTCCAGAGTATGTTGACAGTCCTAAATAATCCTCTCAGAAACCCTGGTCTGCAAACCAAGTAGTTTTCACCTGTGTGGTTTAGAGGATGAAGGAGGTAAGTGGCACAATTTGGTTACCAGCCTGCCTTACAAAAAATCTTTAAAGAATGTGATCATTCACTCAAAGAGTGCTAAGAGCTTAATGCTCGATGTGCATATCTGATAACTGTTGAACCTTGAGCTAAATGCTCTTTACAATTTAGATTTAGATGGTTAAGAGTGACATTTTATTCTTTTTTTTTTTTACAACACACTGATTTTGATCAGTTACCTGGAAAAATCTCTTTCTTACTTTACAGTACAGAAAACCAAACAAACAAAAATGTCAAGTCACTTTCCTCTCATTTGAGCTAACAAAAAAAACCCCTGTTCTAACAGGAAACCAAAATTAATATATTTCAATCCATTTCTTTGGTCACTGGCATTAACTAGACATTTTTACAAAAAAAATTACACAATGACATATTACATTTTTTTGGTTCTGGCCAGACCATTAATTCCAAACATACATTTGCATTTCTCTATTTTCCTCCCATTTTAATTTCACCTTCCCCCCAGTTTTTCTCTCACCCCTGAATTTTAACCTTTTACATCATTCCATTTCTGATCAAGACACATAATTTTTTTTTTTTTCAATTTTAGGTGGTACTCATTTTTTTTTCTCTTTGTTTCTCCTCCTCCTTAAATTTTCCTTTTGATGCCGAATTGGAATTGGTGTTTGTGCTGTCGCTACGAGAGCCGGCACGCCGTGGAAACGGGGCCTGATGCACTTATGATGACATGGTAGGATTTTCCCTCTTCTCCTTCCTTTCTTTTATTCTTTTTTTCTTACTTACTCCCGATGCCGGCCTTCGAGGAGACTTTCTCTCTCTCACACGGCGACAGGCGGCAGCGATGTTACCGAGCGAGTTACGAGGCGTAATGCCCGCTAGTGCCTCGGGACGATGTCAAGCACTTTTTCGCGCCATCTCGGCAGCAGAGTAAATTTTGAGCCATGGAAAAATTTGAAAAGAAAAGGATCGTTCCTACCGTTCTTGGGCCATCGCGGCCGCACGTTCCTGGTGCTGGAAGGTTACCGCAGTTTCGGCATCCGGACGTCCGTCGTTCGGACTCCCCTCCTTTACTCGATTTTTTTTTATTTTTTTTATTGTGGGACTCTCCCTTACGAAGTCTGGTATCGAAGTGTCTAGCAGCACGCAAAAATTCTCCGCTCCTCGCCGAATCCCTTGCGCACGCGCCCGAAATGGCGGAAGGCAATTGGCCCGAAGTTAAGTCAGAAGGCGGAGAGAAAGACGCAATTCCCAGAAATCGCTGGCTCGCATCTTCTCGGAGTCTGGCTTGAACTTTGACCCACGAAAACGGGCGCTGCGGTGAACCTCGCAGAATTCCGCCCAAATCTTGACGTGTTCCTGTGCCAAGCGAAAAATGCCTTTTCGAAGTAAACAAGAGCATAAATAAATCGGACTTTCTGCACTGGTAAAGCTGGGAAAACGTCCTCCCAGATGCCATTCTACGAATTTATCGCTTTTAGAAAAGCGACACCAGAAACTGTAGCCATTTTCGTTCTTTCTTTCTGAACAAAGACTTTTAGAGACCACCTTTACAAAAATTCATTAAACAAATTAACTAACATTAACGAACATCGTTAAAATTAACTTCATAATGCATAAAAATCGAATTCTCTCTAGCTACAGGTACGACGATCGGAATTACGAAAAAATAGCGTAACGCAACGATGTGTTATTTTGCCCTGATGCATTAAGCCACAGTTTTATTCTTTTACTAGATGACTATTAAATATCCTTGACGATAGCGCACGCGCAATTAATTTATGAAAGTCACTTCGCTACGGAGCGATCGCCGAACCGCTTTTTTCTAACAGTCGCTGCATTATACTATCACTAGTTAATACCAAGTAAGATTCATACTAAAACCAACTAAATATTAATACTAGGCAAGATTTTAATTACGAAAGGTTACTAAATTAAGCCCGATACACACAACAACGATTTTAATACACGCTACTGACATATGGCATAAACACGCGTTTTTTCTCATCAGATACAACTACAATACGATAAAATACCTCGTACACTATATGTTTACAAATTACTTTTCAATTATTAAAGCTTACAGAATAATACAATAAAAGAAATCGCGATAACGACGATAAATACGGAACTACAACCTTACAATTTTTCTTTTTATCGCTACGTTATCCCGACGATCAATAACGCCGAACGCCGCGGCGTCGCCGATAATTTTAAACTGATACATCTAACACTATACATATATAAACTGCACTATACACATAAGAAACTAAGGAAAGTTAATTCATATACACTACATCATATACTGCACTAAAATAAACTTCACTAATATCTCTTCCCTGAAAGTAAACAGTGCACTAAAAAATGCAATGGAAGGAAGAAAAAAAAAACATTGCATGAAAGAACAACAACAAAAAAACCAGCAATATAGCATGATGTCAAACTTCCTTAAATCTACTTCCCAGCTAGTTACACATCCCTTAACTAGAAACAGATATCACAAGGCTAACTTACCTAGACCTATTCACATAAATTTAACTACATACACAGAGATCAACACTTCACAGAGAAATCAGAAAGAAAATAAAATAAATGAAAAGAATTTACTTGATTTTTCTTGACTCTTAAATCTATTTTTTTTTCTAACTCCCTCCTTGCCAAAGGGATTTGAGATCATCTCATGACAAAAAATTATCACTCTCATTGAGAGTGTGTGGATCTGGTGACGGGTTTTCCGATCCAAAAATATTGGCCCATTAATTTAGAGATCGGAAAAACGTCAACAGATCATCACATCCTCCTCCGAAGCGAAAAGAAAAAAAAAACCATTTTTTTTTTCTTTCATTCCAAGAACTAAAAGTCCAAAGGCAAGAACAAGATGAATTCACACTCACACCAGAGATACAAAAGAAACCTACACGTGACGCAAACGGAATGCTACACCACCAAAACTTCTAATGCTATGCAATACTGAACATGGATTACATAATTCCACAAACACCATAAAAAAAATACAGAGAAAAAAAAATTTTTTTTCAGCACTATGCAAGGCTTATCTCACAGAAACAGATCAGTAACATAAAAAAAGGAAACTATCAACATAGGATAGAATTTGCAAATCCTGTTTTCCGTAAGGGTAAGGCTTAGAAAACTTCTGCATCAGTTTTCTCTTCCCATGCACTGAACATGCTTCACTCAACATAATACCCGGTAAAATGTCACACCATTCTCACTTCTGGAGTACTTATGCAGGACTCACTTTGCTCTGGCCACTTCCAGAATAACATTGTGCAATACTACATGCTACCAACCACAACAGAGAGAGAAAAAAAAACATCATCTAGTTATCCCCTAAATACCATCCTTATGTTGCATAATCATTTCACGTACAAATCTCACAAAATTCTCATCTGATTCACTGACTCACATTATTCCTGGATTCACTTTCCCCAGAAACATCTCTCACTTCAATACCACCTTGAGGCATATCACAAAACAACCTACACTTAATATGCACCTTCATACCCCACTTCCAGAATGTCCTACATGAGAGAAAAACAAACTATCAAATCTTTTTCGTAGGTATGACTCAGAAAAAGAACTCTGTGATTACTTAAAAAAACCCATTCCTGTCCTTTCTCTGAAATTATCATGTTTCCATGACACGTCTATAACACATGAAGATAAACGAGGTCTCATTTCTTCCATTGCCTCTGACACTCAAAAAGCTTGGGCATGATATTGTATGATATTCCCATAAAACACCAAATAGTAAACACACCAATTGTCAACAAAAATCCTATCCACTTGTTCACCATCCTGATCACACCAGACAATAAATCAGACAATCCTTATAGAAATCCTATCGTTGCAATGAAAATGTTTTCTCGAAAAGGAAGTAACAATGAAAAAAATTATTCCTTTCTCCACTTCGTATATTCATAATGACGACACACGTCCAATCAAAGCTATACTCACATTTCAGTCCTGACTCATGCACAAAAATCTTCAAAATACCAATTTATGCCCTTTTATAATTTTCTTACTAGTACTCGTCATCTTTACATACCAGCTGAAATGAGAAGCCTGCACACTGATGAAAAGAAAAACAGCAAATGCAAAATAAAATTCCCTTTCAAAATGAAATAAGCGACGTGAGAGCATATTGCCTTAGGGAAAAAAATACACTATTTACACACAACCAAGCATGAAATGCTACTCGTTATCATACATCCGGAATTCGTTATCAGTTTCCAGTTCCATTCATTACCAAGGGGACCTCAGAGTGATAAAAGAAATTTTTATCATTCAATCAAATGTTACACTTAAAATTCTTTTGTGACGCACCCCTTTTACGTTCCACAGTAGAAACTGTAGGAATGTTAGAGTGGTTATATCCCACCCATAAAGGTAAATGACAAATGTGGTCTTATTTGCCTTAATACTCAACTTCAAAATTGACACATGGTCTCTACATTTCTCTGGCAGACAAAGCCTATGCTTATTTTGCAGAGAAGAACTCCTATGCAATGTCACAAGTATTAATGCAACTGGAATGAGAATCAGGAAGAACAGACTGTTTATCATCACTTCAACATTTTTACTCTGCTCCAATTTTTCCTGACTAGCATTTGTCTGAATGCAATTTTCAGAGGTGAGGGTTTCAGAACAATCTACGATACCTGCCGTTTGTTTATGGAATGTGGATTCCACTTCCCTGAGTGCATCTTTTGTCACAGCCACTTCTACTGATCCGCTATCACTTTGCTCATTTAACGTCTCTTCCTCACTGAATTCAAGAACCTCCTTTCTTACACAACATTTTACATTTCCACCAACTTCCAGTGACTCAACTACTGCATTTTTCTCTACACTCACACACCCCGAAAAAGCATGCACATTCTCATCTTCCTCAACTTGACTTTGCATAACTTCCAAAGTCTTTGTTGTGACAGCCTCTGTGTCAATAATTATGGCAGACCCTGTATCTTCTATTTCTAACACCCCATCTCCACCAACTGATTACTGACTTGTGCTTCAGAACATGGAATTTCATCATCCACCCCAATTTCAATCTGAGCTCCTTCTTTTATTGCAACCTGCTGTATCGCTTCAGCTTGGAGTTGCAGCACTTCCTGTTCTACATTTTCCTGTTCCATTCTAATCTCTTCTCTTTTGTTTACTTCTTCCTCTAATTTCACCCTTTCCTTCATCTGAAGCCTTTCCCTTTTTAACTGATCCAGCCAGTCCCTTTCCAACTTCTGAAGTCTTTCTCTTTCTAACTTCTGAAGCCTTTGTTTTTCTAACCTCTGAAGTCTTTCTCTTTCTAACTTCTGAAGCCTTTCTCTTTCTAACTGTTGAAGTCTTTGTTTTTCTAACCTCTGAAGTCTTTCTCTTTCTAACTTCTGAAGCCTTTGTTTTTCTAACCTCTGAAGTCTTTCTCTTTCTAACTTCTGAAGCCTTTCTCTTTCTAACTGTTGAAGTCTTTGTTTTTCTAACCTCTGAAGTCTTTCTCTTTCTAACTTCTGAAGTTGTTCCTGTTCTAGCCTTTCTTTTTCTAACTTTTTCATCATCATTCCCCTTTCCAGTCTTTCTTTCCTTCTTCTTAATCTTTTTTCATTTTCCCGCTGCTCCCAGTCTTTGAGAACTTTCAGCCTTTCCTTTTCGAACTTCTCCTCTAGTTCCTTCTGCCTAGCCAGTTCTGGCTTCTTTAATGTCTTTTGGTACTCATACCTTTCCCATTCCTTAAGTGTTTCAATTCTATCCCTCTCTAGTTTCTCTTCTCTTTCTTTCATTAATCTCTCCTCTTCCATCTTCCGCAAGTTTTCCTCATACCAACTCCATTCCTGGTCCTCTTGTTTCCTGCCTCTTCGTAGAGACCTTTCTAATTCCTTGTGTGCTTCAATTCTGTCCCTCTCGAGTTTCTCTTCTTTTTCTTTCATCAATCTCTCCTCTTCCATTTTATGCAGGATTTCCTCGAACCAACTCCTTCCCTGCTCCTCTCGTTTCCTGCCTCTTTGCATATTCTGTTTTGTTCTCGGCTGCTCAGTTAAGATACTTTCAGCATCTTCCCCATAAGAACTAGTTCTGGTTCCATAAACCCTAGAATTTCTCACTTCTTGTTCCTGTGAACTCTTCCTACTGGAGAAATTCCCAAAATAATCACAAGAAGAATGCCCTGTCCTAGAACTCTGATAACAGAATGCCTGATCATTTTCTCTACTCTCATTCCTGGGAGAAAAGGAATTATGTGTATGATAATCCCGCTGCTTTCTACTTTGAGGTATCTCATCTATACACTCCTTAACCTCACTTAACAACCTCTGTGCTTCCCAGCACGCAGCAATAAATTCCCTTGAAGGCATCTTGAAACCAAGAGAAGTAACTCTTTAGAATCCACCATAAATTCCAAAATTCAAATTACGAGAAAAGAAAACACTTCACTAATTCTACCTAATTCACTGCATAATTTTGTCTCATCAACACATTCTCACTATCACCCATTTTAAATTATTGCACTTAAAGAAATCAGCAAATAACCAAACAAAAGATCTAGCATTAGTTTCAAAGGCTATCATCACTAACTGAAAGTTACAAACCCATTTGCTTAAAATAGTCATTATAGACTCAACTAAACTATGCAGTACACTACACAATTTAAATAAGGTTATTATACTATGCTTGCTGTTACTGTAATGATTTACTATCAATGATTACTTTTACCCAAGATTAGTGAGCTATAATTATTTTCTACCTGAGCCTAAAGTTATATCTTACTCTTTTTCTTAATTGAAAATAATTACCTCAATATTTCTCACCAATGTAAACAAAAGCACAATACATAAATGCAATACACTAAAATTCAAATGCCAATTCACACTTCAAAGAAAAAATTACGATTGCAAGCACTTTGATACTGATTAAAATTTCGAAAATGAAT
Organism: Macrothele yani; assembly: GCA_039090855.1. Lineage (NCBI taxonomy): Eukaryota > Metazoa > Arthropoda > Arachnida > Araneae > Macrothelidae > Macrothele > Macrothele yani. Next base: position 56,398,863 of record CM077002.1, read on the forward strand.
GCCTAACATGAAGAAAATTCTCCCAATTAACTATGTTCTATGTCAAAACCTTATCCTTTAACTGTTGCTAGAGGAATTTGATCTTTTTACAATTTTCACACAGCATTACGTAATATCAGAAATAGCAAATCATAAATGTGAATCTCTCTGGTACAGTGGGTGGAATCCTGGTCACGGGAACCAGTTTGATACGACGTGGTTTGGTTGTTAAGATATTATTCTATTACGATGATGAACTTACTTCTGAAAAAACGCAAATATTACCAATTTTATTTTTAAAAAGAAGAAAATGGCCGGTGATCAATCTAGGGACCCCAATTAAGAATTTTTTTTTTTTTTTCAACGACTAACACCCCAGGTACGATCCTTAAAAACTCCCAGTAAATGGAAGGTGATTCCACCACCACCGACAAGAGAAATTCACATACGACACAAAATAATTTGATTAAGCATATGTTCCAGGTTAACTATAAATTTATTTTGTGCTCCCAGGCACAGGTTGGAAAAACACTTGATACAAGGAAACTTTAAGTGGCTAGGCCGAATAAAAAAAATAATTTAGCTATGAATTTTAGAGTCCAGAGTATGTTGACAGTCCTAAATAATCCTCTCAGAAACCCTGGTCTGCAAACCAAGTAGTTTTCACCTGTGTGGTTTAGAGGATGAAGGAGGTAAGTGGCACAATTTGGTTACCAGCCTGCCTTACAAAAAATCTTTAAAGAATGTGATCATTCACTCAAAGAGTGCTAAGAGCTTAATGCTCGATGTGCATATCTGATAACTGTTGAACCTTGAGCTAAATGCTCTTTACAATTTAGATTTAGATGGTTAAGAGTGACATTTTATTCTTTTTTTTTTTACAACACACTGATTTTGATCAGTTACCTGGAAAAATCTCTTTCTTACTTTACAGTACAGAAAACCAAACAAACAAAAATGTCAAGTCACTTTCCTCTCATTTGAGCTAACAAAAAAAAACCCTGTTCTAACAGGAAACCAAAATTAATATATTTCAATCCATTTCTTTGGTCACTGGCATTAACTAGACATTTTTACAAAAAAATTACACAATGACATATTACATTTTTTGGTTCTGGCCAGACCATTAATTCCAAACATACATTTGCATTTCTCTATTTTCCTCCCATTTTAATTTCACCTTCCCCCCAGTTTTTCTCTCACCCCTGAATTTTAACCTTTTACATCATTCCATTTCTGATCAAGACACATAATTTTTTTTTTTTTTCAATTTTAGGTGGTACTCATTTTTTTTTCTCTTTGTTTCTCCTCCTCCTTAAATTTTCCTTTTGATGCCGAATTGGAATTGGTGTTTGTGCTGTCGCTACGAGAGCCGGCACGCCGTGGAAACGGGGCCTGATGCACTTTTGATGACATGGTAGGATTTTCCCTCTTCTCCTTCCTTTCTTTTATTCTTTTTTTTTCTTACTTACTCCCGATGCCGGCCTTCGAGGAGACTTTCTCTCTCTCACACGGCGACAGGCGGCAGCGATGTTACCGAGCGAGTTACGAGGCGTAATGCCCGCTAGTGCCTCGGGACGATGTCAAGCACTTTTTCGCGCCATCTCGGAAGCAGAGTAAATTTTGAGCCATGGAAAAATTTGAAAAGAAAAGGATCGTTCCTACCGTTCTTGGGCCATCGCGGCCGCACGTTCCCGGTGCTGGAAGGTTACCGCAGTTTCGGCATCCGGACGTCCGTCGTTCGGACTCCCCTCCTTTACTCGATTTTTTTTTTTTTTTTTTTTATTGTGGGACTCTCCCTTACGAAGTCTGGTATCGAAGTGTCTAGCAGCACGCAAAAATTCTCCGCTCCTCGCCGAATCCCTTGCGCACGCGCCCGAAATAGCGGAAGGCAATTGGCCCGAAGTTAAGTCAGAAGGCGGAGAGAAAGACGCAATTCCCAGAAATCGCTGGCTCGCATCTTCTTGGAGTCTGGCTTGAACTTTGACCCACGAAAACGGGCGCTGCGGTGAACCTCGCAGAATTCCGCCCAAATCCTGACGTGTTCCTGTGCCAAGCGAAAAATGCCTTTTCGAAGTAAACAAGAGCATAAATAAATCGGACTTTCTGCACTGGTAAAGCTGGGAAAACGTCCTCCCAGATGCCATTCTACGAATTTATCGCTTTTAGAAAAGCGACACCAGAAACTGTAGCCATTTTCATTCTTTCTTTCTGAACAAAGACTTTTAGAGACCACCTTTACAAAAATTCATTAAACAAATTAACTAACATTAACGAACATCGTTACAATTAACTTCGTAATGCATAAAAATCGAATTCTCTCTAGCTACAGGTACGACGATCGGAATTACGAAAAAATAGCGTAACGCAACGATGTGTTATTTTGCCCTGATGCATTAAGCCACAGTTTTATTCTTTTACTTGATGACTATTAAATATCCTTGACGATAGCGCACGCGCAATTAATTTATGAAAGTCACTTCGCTACGGAGCGATCGCCGAACCGCTTTTTTCTAACAGTCACTGCATTATACTATCACTAGTTAATACCAAGTAAGATTCATACTAAAACCAACTAAATATTAATACTAGGCAAGATTTTAATTACGAAAGGTTACTAAATTAAGCCCGATACACACAACAACGATTTTAATACACGCTACTGACATATGGCATAAACACGCGTTTTTTCTCATCAGATACAACTACAATACGATAAAATACCTCGTACACTATATGTTTACAAATTACTTTTCAATTATTAAAGCTTACAGAATAATACAATAAAAGAAATCGCGATAACGACGGTAAATACGGAACTACAACCTTACAATTTTTCTTTTTATCGCTACGTTATCCCGACGATCAATAACGCCGAACGCTGCGGCGGCGCCGATAATTTTAAACTGATACATCTAACACTATACATATATAAACTGCACTATACACATAAGAAACTAAGGAAAGTTAATTCATATACACTACATCATATACTGCACTAAAATAAACTTCACTAATATCTCTTCCCTGAAAGTAAACAGTGCACTAAAAAAATGCAATGGAAGGAAGAAAAAAACATTGCATGAAAGAACAACAACAAAAAAAACCAGCAATATAGCATGATGTCAAACTTCCTTAAATCTACTTCCCAGCTAGTTACACATCCCTTAACTAGAAACAGATATCACAAGGCTAACTTACCTAGACCTATTCACATAAATTTAACTACATACACAGAGATCAACACTTCACAGAGAAATCAGAAAGAAAATAAAATAAATGAAAAGAATTTACTTGATTTTTCTTGACTCTTAAATCTATTTTTTTTTTCTAACTCCCTCCTTGCCAAAGGGATTTGAGATCATCTCATGACAAAAAATTATCACTCTCATTGAGAGTGCGTGGATCTGGTGACGGGTTTTCCGATCCAAAAATATTGGCCCATTAATTTAGAGATCGGAAAAACGTCAACAGATCACTTAAATTTAGCTGTCATTTCCAGACAAAATCATTCAATAGGTAACAAAAATTATTTAGCATAATATTTGTGAATTTAGAATGAGCTTCCAAGTGTCCGGGATTCTGTTCGATTTCAAAAATATTTTCCTGAAATCTGATTTTTCTACAAAAAAATCGGTTTTGTGGTTTTCTTATTTTTTTATTTTATTTATTTATGTATTTATTATGCACAATAATTTTTTCCCCTGATGAATGATATCAGCCATCATTTTTCTCCAGCGTTAACGCTGGTTGTGGGAAGTTGGTAACGAATGGAGACGTGTTTTTTTTTTGTTAATCGACGGCACTTCAAGCATCAAGGTCATGAGTCCCACAATGGTAGCAAGACAGTTAATAGCCTGAAAAGTTGAATTGCTAGTTTATGACATCACATCCATGGCTCTTGTGCAGTGCCTTACGCAGTGACAGGAATTCTACACCAATGTGCGCCAAAACAAAAACCTTGCATGATCTTGCAACAAAAGGCAGATTTTGTGCCATTGTGCACCAGAACTTCCATGCCCTGTGTTGTTTCATGGCAGAGTGTCTAAATTGTTTTATGGCAGAACAAGCAATGCGGTATAGATTTTTCGCATTTAATTTTCTGTAAAATTTGTATTTTTCAATTTGTTAGTCACTTCTTACTCATACTTGAGATTCTTCCTCGGATTTGCGGAATTCCGCTTTTTCTGTCATCATTTGGGTCGTTTCGGGATCAATGCAAAACTAAAGAGAAGCTTGGGGGGGGTCTTAACCCTATAATCATACATGAGATTCTTCCAAGGATTCGTGGAATTCCACCTCTTTTTTTCATCATTTGGCTCTTTCTCAAGATCGGCGTAAAACTGAAGAGAAGTAACCGGGAAGGGAGGGGGGTCCGTTTCCGTTTAGGGACGGTATTTCGCATTTCAAAACTTTCAAAAATGAAAATTAAATGTAATGTGAATTTCCCGTAGTCGTAATTTTTATTCTCATGATGTTGTTTCTGTCTAGTATTGTTCAACATCATTTTATTTGCAAGAATGCTTGCATTTCAGCTTGAAACTGTAGGCAGCAATTTGAGAAAACAGAAGTTAGACGGCGCAAAATTTTCTGTGTAATCTCCAGGTGGGATTGTTCAGCGGATTCGAGGAATTTTGCCTTTTCCCTTATGATTTTGGGTCATTCACGAGATCATAGCGCAACTGAACAAAATTTTTAAAAAATTTCTTTGGGGGGGGTGTCCCTCGGAGGACGGAATTTCATCCGAAAACGGAAGGTAGACGAAGTGAAGAGTTTTTCCATAATTATAATCTTTTTCTAGTGATATGTCTTCTGCCCACTATTATTGACAAATATAATTTCATTTCCTAACTATTTGTCTTTCAGCTTGAAAATTGGGTGGGAGGGGGTGGGGTTATTTTTGAAAGCAGAAGTTACAAAATTGGAAAATTTGTAAGAATTGATACACAGTGTTCGAAAGCATTCATGGTCTTCAGGCTGAAAGATCATTCAGCATGATACATGAAATTATTGTCACCCGAGGGCATAAAAACAGTGATAATGAATAAATGGGAAGCAAAAGGTATAGATATCAGCAGAAAGAAAAATTAAGCAATGGATGTCATGCAGCTGCAGAGCCAACAGAAGACAAATGGAAGGTGGTCTGCATTATATTCACACTTTCTTGTGGCGCATTTTGATTTTTCATGCAATTAAAAAGTTCAGCTTTTTTTTTCCTTCGTCAGTCTCATGCATGAGGAAAAGTTCAGTTTTTTTTTCTTGCGGCGCGTTTTGATTTTTCATCCAATTAAAAAGTTAAGCTTTTTTTTTCCTTCGTTGGTCTCATGCATGAGAAAAAGTTCAGCTTTTTTTTTCTTGCGGCACGTTTGATTATTCATCCAATTAAAAAGTTTAGCTTTTTTTTTCCTTCGTTGGTCTCATGCATGAGAAACAGGTGTAATTGGAGTCATTGGAATGAGCAATTAGTTATATTTAAAATTATATCAAAAATTGTATTTCCAAACTGGTAATAGAAATGTATTTTTATTCATTTGCAGTTTTCAGAAAAAATAATGAAAGTGTAATGTTTTGATACTGCATTTATGGATTTAGAATATATGTTTAATAGGTACCCTGAAAAAAAAAGTATGTAGTTTAGAACTTTAGAAATGTTCAATTAATGAATCATAAAGCTATTGTTTTGAAAAACCAGAGAGAGTTTGGCCATTTTATGATTAACAGGTTGGACATTTATGTCAGCATCTGTATTTTAAGTTGTCACACATTTATTAGGGATGTGTAACAAAACAAATTGCTTATATACACTGAAGTAGCAAATTATTAAGAACACCTACCTAATAGTGAGTTGGGCTGTTCATGGCTTTCAAAACAACCTCAATTAGATGTGGCATGGGTTAAAGGAGATGCTGATCTTGTTCTACAGATATGTGATGACATCCATCAATTGCCAAATGATACTGGAGGAGGATCTCTGTTACGAACTGCTCTTTCAATCTCATCCCACAGGTACTCAGTTGGGTTATGATGTGGAAGCTCCAGGGGCCATTTTAACACTTTGAAATCATTGTCATACTACTGAAGAGTACTCCGGTCCGTATAAATCCTTCAGGGTGCTTAAAAGTCCTTATTTTCCCCCAAAATTCCAAAAAGTACTTAAGAAGTACTTATTTATGCACAAAATCTAGAAGTTACAAAGTAGTGCCTAAAACTTCTCCGCTGCTGGTAGGCTACATTGATGATGACATCATGTGACATCAGCTGAAAGCCCGTGGGAGAGCACAGGGTCATATGAAGTAAGTAACTTTATTGGAAAAAGTGAAGATCTTGCCTCTAAATTAAACACATCCAGCAGATTCTACCTAACAAACCCCATCAGCATGTCTTGGTACTGATATTTCACTTTTGTATTTTCCCTTTTTGTATAGCAAATAATTATTCAGTTGTACTATGAGAAAATTAAGTGCAAAATTGAAATCTTGAACATGTAATTTTGACTGGTTTTGCAATTTAAACCATAAGATGATTATGTGCAAAATTCAAATCTTGGACTTGTAACCTTTACCACATTTTTGCAATTCACATAGCCTTTATTGCATATGTGATTATCCTTTCAGGTAGGAAAACTGATTAGACCAGCAGAAGTGTATTTTTAAATTGCATAAATTCAAATTTATTACATCCACAAACTTAAATTATATGGAAAAATATTGCAAATTTCATCACACATCTAGCTGCACTGGTTAAGTCCTGTGTAAAAGTATATTTGTGCATGTGTCATTATTGCATGTAAAAGTAGTAAGGTCATTAAAAATGTTGGGGGGGGGGTCCTTAAAAAAAGTATCTTATTTTCATGGGAGACAAACAGTGGGAACCTTGTACTGGTACCATTGTGTGATGATCTGAGTATTGTAGTGTGGTTCATTATCCTACTGAAGGTAGCTAGCTCCCTCCATCAGAAAATGACATGCACATGTATGAGTCTGCCTGATTCCCAGTGATATTAAGATACTTCATGACATCCAAGTGCTACTTCAGGGGTATTAAGTGTTAAGGAGCCCATTGTCCACCATGGAAACAGACCTCAGATCATTACACTGCCTCCATCAGCATATAGTTATTGCTTGGCAGATGGGATCCATTGATTTGTGCTGTTGATGCCATGCTCTGGCATGTCTGCCAGTGTGTAATAACTGAAAACATGATTCATCAGAACACACAACTTTTGTGTCTTTTTAATCAGAAAAGTACACCAGTGTGGGGGATGAGCCCATAGCTGATGGTTCCAGTTGGTCATTCCACTTAAGGATTCTGGAACAAAACCCAGTGAGTTGTCACACAAAACAAACTGGTGTCACAACAATAATTTATACTGAAGCTTAAATGTGTGTCACCATCCAAGATTCATAGAGGTCCTTGTTGCTGTCATGTGTGCCATTGTTGCTCAGCAGAGTGCCCAGTGGAGGCAAACCCATCTCTCACTAAGATCGCCCCCGTTTTTTTTTATTTCTCTATGCTGATGACACAGTCCTGTTGGCAGAGAACAAAGGGTGAGTTGCAGAGTGTGTTGTCCCAGATTCAAACTGAGTATGAATAAAGGGAAAGCCAAAGTTATGGTTTTTGAGTGAGGAACTGTCAGTACTGAATGCAAGATAAGTCTAAATGGCACAGTGATTGACCAGGTGAATGAGTTTGTGTATTTAGGAAGCATATTTGACAGAGAGGACAGATTAGATGGTGAAATTAGCAGGCAAGTGAATTCTTCATTGAAAGTCATAGCTGCTTTAGGAGGTTTTCACAGGAATGATGGGAGTCCCGAATGGCTGTGTATGAAAGTGTAATTGTTCCTACTCTTATGTATGGCAATGAAACCTGGGCACTTCAGAAGAAACGTAGGAGTCGTTTGTGTGCTTGAGAGATGCAGACTTATGGGGAGTTTGTGGCAAGCTGCTCTCTGATCATGTGAGGAATGAAGCTGTATTGCAGTTGTGTAATGTGAGGCAAAATGTTTGTCAGTTAGATGGAGACTAATATTCTTAAGTGGTTTGGTCGTCATGTTGAAAGAATGAGTGATGACATGCTTACTAAGAACATTTTTTCAGCCCAAGTGACAGGAAAGAAAAGTTGAGGAAGGTGAAGAAAGTCATGGGAGGACCAGATTCTGGAGTGTCTGCATGAGAAAAAGATTATGAGTATGAAAGTCTTGTGTATCTCATGTAATGGATGTCAGTGAAGCTCGAGCTGTGTGCAAAGATCACTGTAAATGGAGGCATTTGATATGGCAACAGTAAGTAAACTGAACAATCAGTTAAATTTTTCTGGTGGATTGTCTTTCTTCGTGAAGCTAACCTTTGAATATGTATGTATGTATGCACACAACCTTTTGTGCAATCCTCAAGGGTCCAGTTTTAATGCTCTTGTTCCTACTGCAGACAATAATAGCATGTTAAGTCACAGACCTGGAGAAACAATATGATTGATTTGTCTGTTTGTTTACTTCCACCAATGATTTATAACCTGGTAATCCTTTACAGTAGGGAGATAAATTATTGGCAGGAATTTACAGTGGAAGAATGATGCACATATTTCCAAATGTGAGAAGTGTATGTAAAAATGGCTCAAAAATTAGAATAATAAAGTGGTATTTAATGATTTTTCTGCAAAAATTTATGTGTAAACACAATGCCGTCAATATTGTATATGTGTGGCAACCATCACTTTGTTATCTGAGATTTTGATGGCTGGTGATAGTTGCTAGGTTGTAGGAGGTTGTAGGTTGTGCTGGAGCTCGGTGTCCCATGCTAGGCTTAGTGGATCCCAGAGTTAGATGATTCTTAACATAATGTTTTTAATGGAAATTTTTTGATTTATCATTATTATTTGCCAAACCTAGCATGGATGCCAAATGCACAGCTTATCTGCCTTGCAGCACAGCACTGCTTGACACTGAGCCATGTTAAACCTAAAATCAGATGACAGCCAGCTGGTTCCCTAGATTGTGCTGTGCCTTCATGTAAATTTTTTGGAAAATCCTCCAAAAATGTGCTGTTACAGCAATTTATGAACCATTGTACATTAAATTTCGTATTTGAAAATGCAGTGAAACTTCCGTTCAACGAAGTTGTAAAAAAATCTTGAAAATATTCATTAAATTGAAAATTCAATTGGTAGTTGGTAAAAAAGTTTTTGCAGCCTTCATAGATATAGAAAAAGCTTATGACAAAATTAAATAGGACTCTTCTGTGGAAGGTACTGAATAAATATGGTATCTCTGGGAATCTACTTAATAGTGTGAAAGCCATGAATGCTGGCAGTAGAGCATGTGTGCGAATTAATGGTGTTTTATCGGGATGATTTTCTGTTGGTGCAGGAGTCAGGCAAGGTTGTGTAATGTCACCCTGGCTGTTTAATATATTTATGGATGCATGCATATGTGATGCCAAAATGGACAACACACTGGTTTATGTCTTGGTAACATCTGTGTGTGCAGATTGCTCTATGCTGATGACACAGTCCGGTTGGCAGAGAGCAAAAATGAGTTGCAGAGTGCATTGTCCCTGATGTACAAAGTTTGTATGAAATTCAAACTGAGTATAAATAAGGTAAAAACCAAAGTAATGGTTTCTGAGTGAGGAACTGTTAGTAATGAATGCAAGATAAGTTTTAATGGCACAGATATTGGCCAAGTGAATGAGTTTGTATATTTAGGAAGTATGTTTGGCAGAGAGAACAAATTAGATGGCAAAATTAGTAGACGAGTGAATTCTTCATTTGAAAGTCCTAGCTGTCTTAGAAGGATTTCACAGGAATGGTGGGTTCTCAGGGAAGTCCCGAATGGCTGTGTATGAAAGTGTAATTACTCCTACTCTGATGTATGGCAGTGAAACCTTTGTATTGCAGAAAAGACAGGGGTTGTTTGTGTGCTGGGGAGATGCGTTACTTACGGGGGGGGGGTAAGACGCGCTGATCATGTGAGGAATGAAGATGTGGTACAGATGTGTAATGTGAGGCAAAATGTTGTTAGTAAGATGGAGACTAATATTCTTAGGTGGTTTGGCCATATTGAAAGAATGAGTGATGAGGTGCTGACTAAGAGAATGTTTTCATCCCTAGTGGCAGGAAAAAGGTAGAGGAAGGCCAAGGAAATCATGAGAGGACCAGATTCAGGAATGTCTGCTTGAGAAAAAGATTATGAGTATGAAGTACAAAAAGTCTTGTGTGCGGCGTGTGATTTATGTTAATAAAACTCAAGCTGTGTGCCAAGATCGTTGTAAATGGAGACATTTGATACACCAACACGAAGTAAATTCTAGTTCTATCAGTTACATGTGTACTTTGCACATGGTCTTTCTTTGAGGAGCTAACCTCTGAATCTCAGAGAACAGCTTAATGATATGTATGTATATGTGTAGAAACTAATGTTTTATTTTAATACATATAGAAACAGTGGCTCCAAGTTCCCAAAAAAAAAAAGCTGTGAGTGGCCTAGTTGTTGGAGCAACCACCGTCTGACTATATTTTCAGGATAAATCCCAAATAGGCTGAGTTTCTTTGAACCACTTAATACTAGCAGTGAGTCAGGGCATGTTAAGACATCAGCACAGATATTGGACCTCCAATACAAATCAGATCATCTGTTCCTCTCTCCCTCCCCTTGTTCTTCCTGTCTTGAAGTGTTTGCCATGATGTAACAGTCAGACACTCTCAACTATATCGATTCATTCTTTCAATCTTGCACTCCTACTTGTCTACTTTTTGTAATATCTGAGCCTCTAGGTTGAATCTATTGTATTTGTGTTTCTGATATGCTGCACAAAAGTCCCATGGAACAATGGTGATTGTGTCTAAACCTTAAGTATAAATCCTACAAGAAATTGCTGGGTCTAACTTCCGAAATTTTTCTAAGCAGAAGTTTGTTATATACAGAAATTTGATTGCATCTGTATTTTTTCCCTTTAAATTCCCAACAATGTAATTTTATCTGCCTACTGTAAGTTATTGCCCAGTTATAAATAATTGACTGGAATTTGTAGCCACAAAATGTTGTGCATCTTTTTAAGTGCATAAAGTAATGTTATATGAAAGCACGAAGATGTTTGAAAATCTCATTGAAAGTGTATGTGTGGCAGGTGGTTCTGTCAATTGGACTTCTACATTAAGCTGCTGCAAAACTACCTTTGGCTATATATTAAGATAATACAACGTAGTTTGTCACAAATGGCATTCATCTTGATGTAGCTAGGTCAATACCCAGCGAAACCATGGTCAGCTTGAAAAAATAAATATTTGTGACAAACTATGTTGTATTATCCTTATATATATATATATAATCATCAGAAGATTGTAGTCTTTGAGATCAAGTACCTTTGGCTAGTCTCTATTGTCATCACAAACATAGACATAGTGCTTTAGAAATTTAAATGTGAGGCCAATTCTACAATGGAGCAACACAAATATGAATGGGAGGTTTAATGGAGTCATTACAAAGTTCAAACAGGAAGAACCAAGAGCTTTATAAACACACTGTTACACTGTTATGTTCACCTTACAGATTTGGCTGTGATTCATTTTTGTGAGGAAATAAAATTGGAGCAAAATGCTATCAATGTAAGGAACTCAGTATGTGATATTATTCATATAAAGACATGTAATGTTTAAAAGAATTTGTAAAACAGCAGCAGACTTTATTTTCAGAAAACTTAGCATCTTATCAAAAATATGCTAGACTGTTCCTCATCATTCATTATCAGTAATGACTGAAGATTAATGCACAACAAAAAATGTTTGTTATGCACTTAAAAGACTCAAATTTTATGACATTTACAGAGAAACTGTTTACGATAATGGCCTCCCCCAAATGGAAAAATATCAGTTTACACTTATTATTATTGTATTGCCCCACCCCCAGGGAAAACGTCAGTTTACATTTATTTGTGCCATGCAAGGAAAACATCAGTCCAGTCTATATTTATTCGTGCCCCCCCCCAGGTAAACATCAGTTTACCCTTATTTGTGCCCCCCTCCCAAAAAATGGGGGTCACGCTATGCCTATTATCACAAAACCTAACGTGGTTGCCCAGCAGATAGCAGTCAGATGTAGAGAAGAGGAAACTCCATGGGCTTAATGAACATTAGTTTGCTCAAAGATAAATTTTGTGGAAAGAATCTTGAAAAAGCATTTTGTTTGTGTGATTTATTTTCCCAGCATTTAGTATAAATTTACATATCTGAATCATTTTTATCATAAATTTTCAGCAAATTATTCATGAAAATTCTAGAAAAGTATTACCTTTCATAATTCAAATACAGTGCATTGTGTTGCTAAAATAAATAAGACAAAAAGACTTGGTGTGTAAATCGTGAGAGAATAAATGAATATTAAATGCTTCGCAGGCTATATGTAAAATCAATTTTTAACACTCACTGAATGTGGCATGTGTGTGGCAGGAGCTCAAGGAATCACCTCTTTTACTCATAAAAAACAAGGAAAGGTAATGTTTAAAATGTTAGGGGAGTGCCTTTTCTTTTCTTTATTTTTTGTTCTTTTCTGGAATTGGTTTCATTCTGTATGTGAAAACACAAGCATCCATTATACACAACTTGCTGTGCATTTCATGTTCGACGTTTCTGGGTTATCTTTTTCGCCCCTTTATATCACCATTCCATGGAATGAAACAATATCTGTTGAACATACATGCCAACTGCTATCACAATACGGTTTCTACATGAAATTTTATGACATGTGGGATTGGACATAACCGCAGAGAAATACTAATAAGAAAAAAGGTATAGAAAAACAAATTTATAACTGCTGATACAATTTCCCTTTACACACAATTTTGCACCATGCTGCTTCTAAAAATTGCACCACTTAAAATACATTTTTCATGCAAGTGAGTTGTTAAATCATTTTATTAATCAAAATTTTAATGTTTTATTAAATTGTCAACAGGAAGACTTTTTTATACTATGTGGTTCAGTTAGATATAATTTCAGCATTTAATTTCTGTAGTATTTTTTTTATTAAATCTTGAATAGTAATTTTCGATTTCCCAAGCTTTTGATATCAGTGTTGTTTGGCTCACTGTTTCAAGAAGGCATTTATGATATACTCAGCCTTTTGATTTAACTTGGCAATTCCAAAGTGAAGCAGACACCTCGATGACACAGTGGTTTAAGCACTGGCTTCTGACCATTCATCCAAGTGGGCCTGGGCTTAGTCCTGGGTGATGTGCTTGTGTTATGGCACTGACTCTCTCCCTTCCTTAGAACTAGTGGCCCTAAATTAGGGATGGGTGATTGCTTATTGCCCAATGAGTTGCTCATGTTGATTGTTAAACCCTGAAACAGAACAAACCAAAAAGATTGAGGAATTAGTAACAACTTATTGATTTATCCCATATACACTGAATATACAGGATTATTTTATCCATGCAACAAAGTTTGACTATATCAATATGCCACACATTTCACTATACATTTAAATATGTTCTATATCCCATTGACATAATAAGTTGTGTTTGTTGTATGTACTTGTGATCTTAAAATCTGTCATTTCTTATTTCTCAAAAATTATTTAGAAATGTTTTTTCATTCTGCTGTTGTGTTTGTCTCTTCAAAGTTTTTTTTTTTTTTCCATTTACTTTAGTTTGAGATTCCTCGGCAGCAGCTGGTTGAAGAAATTAAAAAAAGATGTGGCAGTGGAAGTTGATCATTAAATTAAAAAATTCATCTTGTTGGATTTTCAACAAAAATATCACTTCAGAAGTTATTGTAAATATGTATTATACTTTGTAAGTAAATATATATTATTCCTAAAAGCAAATAAAACAATGTAAAAGTCTGATGTGATTAAAAGTGCTTGATATGCCTTCCTGTGATCAAGTTCATATAGTGGTAGAAAATCGTAAATGGACAGGAAGATACGGAAAAATTTCATTCCAAGGAAGAACAAATTTTTTAAGGGTTTGTACCAAAAAAAAAAAATATGCTTCAAGAAATCTAGAAATCTTTCAAGTTGAAATTACTTTTAAACCAGTAGTTTTTCTAAAACATTTGCCAACTTAGCATGCATGTTCATGGGCTTTAATAGGTGTGCCACTTCTATTGTTAATGTTACATGCCTTGACTATTGTTCTTTTGTAGCTGATTTCTTCTGTAGTGGGGAACTCGTAAGGTAGAGTTGCGTGAAGCAGTATGGAAGGATTGTTATTGATTAAATGTCAATTATCAACTTTTTCCATATTTTGTGTCCATGAAAATAGTTCTTTTCCTATGTTGGAGTGTTTCTCAGATCTCCTTTATTGGTCCTCCATTGGTCTTTGGCAAGTGCTGATGATTTTTCTTGTTTCGTGGTTAGAATTCGTTTGTTTGCATTCAGCTATTGATATATATATATATAACTTATTTATTTATTTTATCCCTATTACAGTTCTTTCTTTTGAGGAATGTGAATTTCATTTTCTTCTTTCATGAATTGTGATGTTTGGCTTTCTATTTTAATTAAAATTTATTTATTTATACATACCACACACACACACACACACACACACACACACACACACACCATGCATGGAGTGCTTTGGTGACACAATGTTTGAGGGAAGTTGAAAGAGGTACTGCTTATTGATGTAGCTGAAACTGACTACCAGAAGTCTCAGTAGGGTCTGTGCCAATGTGAAAACTAATGTAAACACTAAACATTTGCACTAGTTTGACATAAAGGAAAATGCCTAAAAGCATGCTTATCAGTAGAGCCTGGAAGTTCAGGCATTAAAAATGCTAAAATAGGCAGGCAAATAAGCGAACTAAAACATCAAAATAGGCAGCAAAAATAGGTGTTTATAAAGTGCACAGGTTTTTAAGAGATCTGAATCATACAGAGGTGTTGAGCTAAATTTACAAAATCGTGTGTAGCTTACTTATTTTTGCAATTACACACAATTAATTACTAGGTTTTTTGTTTTTGTTTTTTTTTATGTTCAAAAAGTGAAACTCTGCCTTCTGTCACTTAGAATATGCTTTAAAATCGAAAATGATCTTTTGACTTCTATGGAGGCAATGGGAGCGCATTTGAAGCATGGGGGCTGTTGTAGGATCCATTTCAATAAAAGTTTAACTACACCTTCGAGTATTTTAGTGATGGCTTTGATTTTTTCCACTTGCTGAAAGAACTAATTTACATTTTTCACTCATGATGTGACCCTTCTGTCCTGGAACACACTCAATTTCACTAACTACTAACTCATGGCGTTCTTTTTTCCAGCAAGGTAATCATAAATAGAGCAACTTTAAAAAGTGTGCTTGAATAAAATTAAATCATTACAAATGGAATCTTTAGATAGTATCTATTTAGCATTCCATATATATTGAGCAGGATTCTTCCTCATGAAAACTGTTAACCATTTCGGTAATCTTGCTCAAATTATTTTTGTAATATACAGCGGCTGATATCCATGTTCCCCATCTTGTCAGGTTCGGTTTAGGCAGTAAAGCAAGATTTGGTTCTGTCTCTTGGAGTAAGTGAACGTGACATGGAGCTTTAAGAAAAATTGTCTTTACATTACTCACTAACACATCAATATCTGGAAATAAGCCGTGTATTTCTTCCACTACTCTGTGGAAAGCATGAACCAAACAAGTTAAATGAATCATTTTTGGAAACAGAACTTTCAGGATTTATGCAGCTTTTTTTCATATAAGGAGCTGTGTCTGTTAAAAACAATAGTACATAATCGTATTTTATTCCATCTGGCCAAAGAAAAACTAATGAAGAGGTAAATAGCTGAGAAATCATGTTACTATTTATTTTTTGAAATTGTTCTGATGTAAGTAAACAGATAGTTGAGAACTGAGCAGGTTCCATTGTACCTATAACTACATTTGCCACAAACCTCTTCCTGTGGCATCTGTTGTCTCATTAATACTGATCCAAATATTTTTATCCCTGACATCTCTTATTTCTTTCATTATACCCACATAGCATGAATCTAAATATGTTTTCCATAAAGTTGATTCACACAGAATATTTTCCTTTGTATATTTCTCCAAAAAATTCTTCAGTGAATTATTTTCCATCTATAAAGGTATTCCAGCATATATAAAAGCATGGCGCAAATTACTTGTAAACTCTGACTGCTCAAAGTGGAAGCGGAAGATGAAATAAAGCGTGCTTTTTTTAAGCCACTCTTCGGAATAACAGCAGCTTTATGTTTAGCCGCTGCCAACTGTTGTGAAATGAAGAATTTCTTTTCAGAATGCACTTTCATGTCGTATATTTTACAAAACAAAACCGTTCCATCTGAGAACAATTTATCACTTAGATACTCTTGAACATACTGTATCAACTTAGTTTTGTACTGGTTGAAGAAGCAGTTTTCGGCATTCTTGTTTCACTTTGATGTGAAATAGCAGTACCTTCCTCCCTTGTTTGCAAACTAGCAGTACCTTCTTCCTAGTATCTACCTCCCAAGATAGCGAACTAGCAGTACCTTTCTCTCTTGTTTAGCACTAATGTTCAATCAAGGTCGTATGATGCTGACTATACCAGCGATGAATCAAAATGAGTTTACTTATAAAATAAAATAAAAAGTCACCCTACAGTTGTAAAAACCATAGCTGGCAGAGTGCCAAGAGTTATCAATTCATGTTGAAGGGGTGAAAAGAATAAAGGGATGCGTGATTTCGCCAAATAATAAAAAAAAAAAGCCCCCCTCCTCTCCCCCGCAGTTGAGAGAAACAGGCTGGCCAAAGTTATACAGTATATCTCTTAGATTGGGTTCATTAGCAATGTACGCTCTCATTGGCTCTTTCATTTGACATTATGGAGGCAAAAAGTGGAAGCAAAACACAGCATTCATACGTAACTCAAGACAAAAAGAACTTTGTCTTTATATGAGCAAAAGCTAAAAATTTTCACTTCGTCAAGCAATTACTAAGGAAATGAAAAATGTCCAGTTCAGAATGAATTCTTAAATAATACAGAGTTACGTTCACTGTTTGTTTCTTGTGTTTGGGAAACAACACAGTGGGGACCTGAAATTTTTACTAAAACAAATAAGGAATTATATCGACAAAAAATATTGTTTCTAATTTGTGCAGTTTTAATAACTAGTGTCAGGACTGTTCTCATTGATAACTCACGTAGACATAAAATTTAAATTCAACATAAAGGTTGGTATTGAATTATTCCGGAAATTAGTTTCTTTTTTATTTTACACACGTCATTGTTTTGCTTCAATCTCCACTTTACATTTCGACCTTAAAATGGTGAGCATTGTTAAAAATTCGGATGGAAATTATGCTTGAAATTTACATAGAAAGTCACTAAAATTTCCAGGATGCAACCTCTGTATATTTTGACTTTTACTGCAGTGAATGAACGTTTTTGTTTAGAATACTGAACAGTTTTTCTTCTAAACAAATGTATTTCAGAAGATTCGCAAACAATTTTTTTTTAAAATCACGTTCATGATCATTTTTCGTAAAATTTTAAAGCAAGTTGTGGCATGTTTCACATTGACAACATCTTTTCATTTACATTTGAGTAGCTACGTTTTTTGCAACATTTGATCTTTTGGGAATGCGTGATAAATAATCCCTGTTCCTTTTGTTTTCTTATTCTGTGGGCACAGAGCAACGGCACTATTAGGCATTGTTCTTACAAATGATAGAGAAGAATGGTGGGGTTATGAAGTTTTCTAGCAAACAAACAGACAGCAATCGAACCATTTCTTTTTTATTACCACAATAGTTATCTTATAATGCTTGCCTTTTATTACCCCAATAGTTATCTTTATCCTATCACAATTAAATATGACTCGATCCCAAAGAACTGATCAAACATCACTAAATAAACACAAGACACAGTAACTGCATGTGAACAAACCATCAAAGCAAATGATTTGCCTCCACAGGTACATCATGCATGGGTCGTCCAAAAATGTCTTCACTACAGCTCATCAAAACGGACCCTCTCTGTAGCTGGTAGAGTGCCAAGAATTGTCAATCCATGTTGAAGGGGTGAAAGGGGTGTACGATTTCACCACCAACACTTAAGATCATGTGTGCTCTTGTCTTCCGCTGTAGCTTGATTTGTTACCCTATTATCTGAATGGATTCACCTTCTGCACATGCGTAGAAGTGTCGAGAGGTCTCTCATCTATGGACGGACTATACCTGCTACCGTCGCTTCTCGTAACATGCGGCCACACACAGAGTTGCTTTTTCTGTCGACTGTGCTGATGAAGTATAAAAATACATACGGGAATTATAGGAGAAAAGGAATGTCAATATAAAAGATAAGTTGAGGCCAATCAATTTCCGGGCTCCAGCTGAATGAACGTTTGTGAAACAACACTAACTAATGAACGTTTGTGAAACAACACTAACTAATGAACATTTGTGAAACAAGTATGAGTCGTAAATGCACTTAAAACTGAATGCAATAAGTATTTCCGAGAAAATAATCGTACTTGTGTGCAGTGTGAAACAGAGCTTATATGAATTTGTACCTTGTGCTAGGTAGGGTTTTCAGTAGTTTGAATCATCGAAAAGATTGTGCAATAACGATTTTCAGCATATCTTTTGAAAAAAGATGTGCTTATTTTACACTATGTTGGTCCATCTGCAAGCACCATATCTTTACACCTAGTAGATTGATTTGAAAAATTATTTTTGCACTGGGACATCTGAACTGTATAAACGATAATCCTTAAATCAGATGTTATTGAATTTAAAATAGCCACCCTGGTGGCGTAGTGGTCTAAGCGATAGCTTCTGATCATTTGTCTGAGGCGGGTCTGGGTTCGAATCCCGGTGAGGCATGGATGTTGTGTTTGTCTTGCAGCACTGGCTGTCTCCCTTCCCTGATATTAAAAGTTTATAACATTTCATCTCTGCTGCTAAATTTCCAAAATTGTGTTTGTGTTGGATAGAGCTGAGCTCAAGGTGAAGAATATTTCCCATATGATCTCGAATTTGTCGTAATGAGCAGTCTTGCGATATTTCGTCCACAATGTTCCAGGCGAGGGATATTCTGCATGTAATAACTAATTTTTCTTGACGAGAAATTTTGCCACTAGAAGGTGCAAGCAGTGGCGGCTCGTGAGTACATCTACAGGGGGTTCACAATTAATAATTTGCAGTTTTTGAGATACACTGTGTCACACACTTGTGTGTTGCTTGCAATATTCATATAATTTAAGCACTGCTATACCTTGATGTAATGTATTAATTTTGAAACGAAATGTTATTATAGATATTACTGTACTTTAACTGTTTCACAACTTAATAATAAAGGATTACTTTATTGATCATACTTGTTATAATATGCTAATTGTTCTTTTTTACTGAAACAATTATTTTCATTTAATTTTAAAGTAGTAAAATAAACGCAAAACAGAAAGCTTGTTTTAAGTGTTAAATATTTAGATAGT
The DNA here is from genome assembly GCA_039090855.1 of Macrothele yani. Taxonomy (NCBI): domain Eukaryota; kingdom Metazoa; phylum Arthropoda; class Arachnida; order Araneae; family Macrothelidae; genus Macrothele; species Macrothele yani. The sequence goes on from CM077002.1 coordinate 56,418,275, forward strand.
TAGTCATAAGGCCTCGTGCTCTTAATTATTAGATTAGATTATTAAACACACAGAAAAAGGAAAATAATCAAAGCTGCTGCATATGATGGTAAGGTCTAGTATTTACTTACACAAATTTACTTGGATGGTAGCTTACACAAATATTTTCTTTAAGTACAGTTTTTGTAAACAAAGTCCATCCTTCTATCTTTTCTTGACACAAAAACATCAATAATTCTTTCATTGAAATTATGGATGTTAGAAATCATTTCCTTCTCGATTGCAAGCATATCTAAAGCTGTAAGCCTCTCTTGACACATCGTAGACCGCAAAAATGTCTTTATCCGTTTTAGGGTTGAAAAACACCTTTCAGCTTCAGTAGTCGTCATTAGTATTGTTGCAATAATTAACAACAGTTTATAACTTTCAGAAAATGATGACAATAAGTTGTTTTCAATAAAAAACTGTAAAAGACTAACAGCACCACGTATGTTTCTGAAATCAGTTCTTTTTTAAATGATTTCAAGCTCTGTCTTGAGGCGATTTTTTTCAAGAAATGAATACACATTTACTGTATCTTCAAGCAATTTCTCGGGGAATTTCTGTTCAAACTCTTCAAACTTTTGTGATTCAAAAAGAGATACAGCTGAGCAAGATGTTGTGAATGAAAATCTTGTTTTTATTTGCGTTGTAATATTGTCACAGGTTTCCTTGGCAGCCACTGTTCTACTTAAGTAAAAATCTTCTTCACACCTCGATCGTTTAGGTGCATTTTCTGTTTACTGATTAACCAGCTCTGTCACTTTGTCCATGTTACCTCTTTCCTTATCAATGGCTTTGACGAAGTGGTCAACATTGGCTTTAGTTCTCACAGCATCAGTGTAAGTTAGCTGTAATTGGTTGTACAAAATATCCATATGTGGCAATCTGTGAAAAACAGAAAGCCAAAATATGAACTTATTATCTCTAAGGAGACGAGCTAGAGCACCAGCTTTAATTATGGTGGTTGGTTGCTTAGAGGTTGATCGGATTTCCTCCATACATTCAATTAATTTCTCTCTGTACTCAAAAACAGTATTAATAGTTCAGCTCTTAAAATTCCACCTTGTAGCTGACACCCGAGGTATTCGTTTGCCAACTATCTTGTCCAAAACAGACAGTCTCTGAGAGGAATTCGAAAAAAAAATTTTATATCACTTAAGTCCGAAAAAAAAATTCTGCCATCTTGGTTTTGGCTTGTTGCTTGAGCTACAATCAAGTTCAACTGATGAGCGTAACAGTGAACGAAAAAAGCATGCTTGTTGCACTATGGTCTGCACGCCAGCATGGTGCCCACTCATTACATTCGCACCGTCATAGCTTTGAGATACGAGTTTTTCTGGATTTTGCACAACATAATCTAAACTGGTACAAATACATTTGGCTATAGATTCTGCGCGGTGCCCTTCAGGGTTATCAAATTTCCAAAATCTTTCAACTGGTTGGCCATTAGCTAAAACATAGCGGAAAACTATAACTAACTGAAATACAGACGAGACGTCTGATGTTTCGTCCGCAATCAAAGAAACATACTGTGCAGTTTTTATTTCTTCTATTATGTTTTCTTGACATACAAAAAGCATACAATCTAACAATTCATTTTGAATTTCTTTCGAGGTACCTTTAAAGACAGTAGCGGTACTCAAGTGTTCTTTTAAAAATGAGTCAAGCTCTGCAGAAAAGTTTACAAGCCCTTTAAATATGCCAGGATTTAAGGAATCGTCATCCTCACGTTGACCTCGAAGGGCCAACTCAAATGCACCGCAAAATTTAATACAGTCTATAAGCTTAGAAAGGACATACCTATTTTTAGTCACTTGTTCATTGTGCTTTTTAATATTTTGTCGATAAGCACTGTCAAGCTGCTGACGAACGTCAACCTTTCCCAGCAAATTGAAATCCAATGTAGCACTTATGTGTGCATCAGAACTTGCGTGTTTTTTAATTTTTTGTGTCAAATGAGCTAAGTCACAAACGCCGTTTTTACCCAAGTAGGATCTCCCTTTTCACGGGAAAATAACAAACAAGGAAAAAAAAAATATTTTCTATGTTTGTTCACAACCACAAAGCCAAGGATTTTTTTCATATAGCTCTTCTTTAAATTCTCTTTTAAAAGTTTTAGATTTTGATGTCGATGTTTGACTTATATTAAGTCGGGGCGTTGGCCTGCCACTCACTTTTATTGCTATTTTAACTTCTATGGGTAAATTGCCAAACGCTACTTCCTTTAAATTACTAACTGAGTACTTACAGGTACTTTCCATTATTGTACAGTAAATAAAAACAACAGTTCACTAGCTACACTACAACAGATAAACTGTAATAAGTGTAATTTCAACTAAAACTTTATCACCAAAAAAAAAAATCGAAACTGGAAACTCCAAAAGTAACACGCGCGCAAAGGTTGGAGCATCCCCCGTCAACTACAGCCGTGCAACAACTGAGCTGAGCTGTGTCACAGGCAATTCCTCGGTATTCTCCGTTAAGCCGCTTGTAGACATGCCCCCCTACCGCGAGCAAATGGACTCGCCCGTCTGTCGCATATCCCGTGTGTTCAGTATCGAGAGCGGCACATTCAGTCCACTCCTAACCACTGGCGCGTCATTACACTTAACCTCACTTTGCGCGCTCTACGCTGTTTTTCATTGTCCGCTCTTTTAAACTTACTGAAGATAAGCCATTTTAGTACTGCGTCAATAAAGATGTGTTATTTAGATCGTATAATGATTTTTCTATTTTTTATAGGGGGTTCACGTGCTCTTGTGCTCTTATGGACGAGCCGCTACTGGGTGCAAGTAAATATTTCTGTTTGCCGCAAATTTTCAACCGTACCCGATCGAAAAAATTCCATTTCGGCAATATACTTCCCACTGCAAAAACATTGTGTGTGCATTTCTTGCACAGAATATTACACAATGTATCCTACAGGCCGTGGTGTAGTGTAATTCAAAAAGTGCAAGAACGTACAGTGCCTTTACATCTTAAATACCACCACCCCTCCAATTCCTCTTCTCTCCTTTTTACTTTCTTATATTTACAGAATAAGAAAGTATAGTGATCGGTCGAAATCAGACTTCCGGATTTACACGTAATTAAATTTCCAATTACAATAATTTCCCGCCTCAACGTTCTGAACAACAGTAGAAAATGGAGTTGCATGGGACTGCCAAGTGAGATGGAGACTAACTCTGCCTTCAAGCAAACATGGGTTAATTTCATTAACTGCAGTTTTGCCGTTGCATTTTTTTTAATTGGAAAATAATTATAGGGCATTCGCATTTTAAAAAGAAAACAAATTGTGCTGTATAGGGTTTACCAGAATGCAGGCCGGCCAGAAAAGAAAGTACTGGGACTGCGTTCCGGCTCCCCTGCCTCCAAAGACACTAATATGAAATCTATTTTTTTGCAAGATTTCTGATTCTAAAAGACCAATTGAAAAATTATTTTACACTGTTCGACATAGAAAATGACATACCCAGAAGTATATATCGGAGCACCATGCCAATTCGAGGGTATATGTCGGCAGTTGAGTTATGCAAATCATTGCAGTTGCACACCAATCACGTGATAGGTGAGGGAGATAAAAGAACAAAACGGCTCGTCATGGCTAAACTTGCCGCCCCGGTGGCACAGTGGTCTAAGGCGCTGGCCTCTGATCATTCGTCCGTTAAGGGGTCCGGGTTCGAATCCCGGTCAGGCATGGATGTTGTGTTTGTCTTACGGCACTGTCTCTTTCCCTTCCCTGGAACCAGTGACCCAAAATTAGGGACGGGCGACTGCTTATAGCCCATTTGAGTTGCTCACGGTGGTCGTTAAACCTCCAATCAAATAAAAATGGCTAAACTTGGTCGCCCTTCTCTGCCCAGCAAAAACACAAGTGCTGGGAAACTGCTGGCCACCAGCTGGCAGTGATGGGTCACTGCTGGCTGAAATCTGCCGCGCACGGCCCGGTAGTTGTCCGTTGGTGGCAGCGCTATCAGTTGGCGAGCCATTGATGGCCCTGCAGCATCGCCGTGAATTGTGGGCCTCCAAGCAAGTGCCACTAGTGGCCCGTTGCTGGCAACCAATGCAAACCCCAACAGCAGGTGGAAGCATCGGGACTGCGCATGCGCAGAAGCAACACTTGCTGTGTCTCTCATGGTACCAGTTAGTTGAAGACGAAGCTATCGCCATCGTGTTATTTTAGTGGATGTTAAGAAAAAAATCCATATGTGGAGAGGCGAATTAATTTCCTAATGAAATTTTACGTCGACGAAGATATCAGATTAAGCCGTGACATACTTGATTACAGCCATGAAATACACCCACTCCATTCCCATGAATAACACAATTCATGGAATGGAGTGGATGAATAACAAGAAAAAATTTGAAACCGCTTGAAACACATATCCTGGAAAACCATTAAAAAAGCGTTTGTTGGAAAAAAAAAAGAATTATACGTGTACAAAATTTATTAATTATTTGAAAGAAAAAAAAACAACGCTATGTGGTGTACTCATCCGTGGGTTGAATACACAAGACTGGGAGGAATTCGCTTCGCCGCCCCGGTGGCGCAGTGGTCTAAGGCGTTGGCCTCTGATCATTCGTCCGTAAGGGGTCCGGGTTCGAATCCCGGTCAGGCATGGATGTTGTGTTTGTCTTACGGCACTGGCTCTCTCCCTTCCCTGGAACCAGTGACCCCAAATTAGGGACGGGCGACTGCTTATAGCCCATTGAGTTGCTCACGGTGGTCGTTAAACCTCCAAAAAAAAAAAAAAAAAAAAAAAAAAGAATTCGCTTCTAAAAATAACGAGAAGTAAAATAAAATATCTTTTACTCTTTAAGACAAATGTAGCTTCGGACAACGGAAAGGAAAGACACGACGTTAAAAATGTAACAGAATGTGACATGAACCGGGGTAAATATATATTTATTCAACAATTTCTTTACAAGACGGCAAGGACAGTACAAAACTTTGGAAAGCGACTCTAAGTATGTACACGCCTTGAAAATGAGTGAAGTTCCCTTAAGGTAAAAAAAAAAACTATCGTTACGTTGAAAAAATTAATTTATCAATTGTATGAAACTGACTTTTAAGAAAAATACCTCGCAATATTATAAAATGAAAGAGGGAAGCATTCGATTACAAATTGCATACCAAACAGATAGCTTCCAGCACGTTCCCAACCCTCGTGAATTAGTCCGGTCGGTAGCGAGCGCGGTTTCCATGCAAAAGACCCAGGATCGAATCTAGTCAGATGCAAACGGCGTTTTTCTGGTCTGTCGAGAAAATTTCCCCAGCGCAGTGCGTTAATTCACAAGCTTCGTAAGGGTAGAAAAAAAATTGTAGATTTAGGAAACTGCGGTTATCCTTCCTTTTTTTTTTTATTATTATTATGGCTACTACTGGGAAATTGGCGGACAAGATTCGGCAAGCCACCAGTTACGTCACCTGGTTGCTGGCTGCCACTAACGGCCCACTAGTTGACCACATTAGGCTAGCCATCATTTCTGGCACGTGCTTGAAGGGCCACTTGTGGCAGCTACTGCCTGTGATGGACCACTAATGGCCCTGTTGTGGCATATGACAACTGATGGGGTGCCAACTGTTGGCCAGCTGTTGGCCTGAACTGCTGGCCCTTCTGTTGGCCGCCCGGACATTTTATTGACGGTTCGGCAGCGGCAACATAGTGCTGGGCCATTGCTGGCAGTGCTGGCTGCCAGCAATTACCCACTGCTGGCCCAGCAAGACTGTTTTTGCTGGGTGGGCGTGTGGACCACTGTGTCTAAATAAACTTGGTAGAGAAAGCAAGTGTAAGGAACGAGAATGCCTGGGCGATGTCATCAGGAAACACATCCTGATGCACACATTTTTACCAGAGGCTTCATCATAGAGCTACGTACGGCTGGTTGCTCACTGCGGCGGTAACGCATCGGGATGCAACAACTGTCCGCCAAATATGGCGATAATGGTTGAATGACGGTAACGAATGATGCAGTTGTCAAGGCGGTCAGAATAATACTTCTGGAGATGCTTTGAGTGTTAACCGTGAAGCCACGAAGAGTGGGAATCTGAGGTTGTTTACATGATGCCCACGTACATAGTTTCATCTACGTGTACTTTGAAATTGCGTGGCCGCCCCGGTAGCGCAGTGGTCTAAGCGATGGCTTCTGATCATTCGTCCGAAAGGTGTCCGGATTCAAATCCCGGTGAGGCATGGATATTGTGTTTACCTTACAGCACTGGCTCTCTCCCTTCCCTGGAACCAGTGAACCTAAATTAGGGACGGGCGACTGCTTATAGCCCATTGAGTTGCTCACAGTGGTCGTTAAACCTCCAATCGAAAAAAAAGGAGAAATGTGTGATTTTTGATGGCAGAAATCGTGTTAATATCGAACCGGAGTAAATTATACTTCATACATGAATAAAGTTTTCAATTTTAACATTATATTTTGTTTAGAATTCGCACTAACGTTCATGTATTTCAATTTTAAATAAAAATGTAAAATATCCTCAAAAGAATTAAGATTTTATAAATTTAGCATTTTCTCACACATCGGCAGCAAGTTACGAAAACCACCAGCTTTCCCGAACTTTAACGGCGTTCGCTTGCAGTTATGGGCTTCACGCAAAGTGGTACTGCTCCATCAACAAGGGCATCTCTAGATATCTTATTCTAACCTTCTTGGCCGTTGTAGTGTGCGTGTAGGCGGACGTCTGAATGCCTCGGTCGTAGCACTCGAACTCACGCCGAAGCAACCCCGCAATCCACAGCTGACGACATTCGATGAGATGTACAGGAAGTCAACCCCGCCGCCCCGGTGGCGCAGTGGTCTAAGGCACTGGCCTCTGATCATTCGTCCGTAAGGGGTCCGGGTTCGAATCCCGGTCAGGCATGGATGTTGTGTTTGTCTTACGGCACTGGCTCTCTCCCTTCCCTGGAACCAGTGACCCTAAATTAGGGACGGGCGACTGCTTATAGCCCATTGAGTTGCTCACGGTGGTCGTTAAACCTCCAATCAAAAAAAAAAAAAACCTCCAATCAAAAAAAAAAAAAAAGGAAGTCCACCTCAGAGACCTTTAAGATACATAGACTGGAAAACCATCAGTTAACCGTGCGAAATTTGAAGTTCATTTTTGTACGGCAAGAATCTATCACATCTCGTAGGCGTGCGTTCGTGTGTTTATATCAGTTACATCCATTTTTTATATGTAACCACTAAGATTTACATTTGTTTTGTTTTTATAAATATTATGTATACATATACTGTAACGTATTTCCGAAAAGAATATAGCCAGATTTAATGATATAAACAAATTTTTTAAATGGTTATATCTTGCGTAGCGTATGGATGTATCAACAGACAAACAACTGACCAGACATTTTTAGTTCATGTTTCCTTACATTAATCGTGATACTTTGGGGAAGTGGGTAAATGCTGTTGGACGTACTAACTGGAAACCAACGAAACTTTCATTCTTGCACAGTAAGCACTTTGAACTTGGAGATTTTCAGGTGAAGAGTCCCATTTCAAAGGCAAAACTGAAGCCGAATGTTGTTCCTTGAATTTTTAATTTTCCTGAATATTCCTCGAAAATTCAACATCAAAGACTTTTCCCAACTAAAAGAAAATTAGAAATTGACACTAGTTATATTCCTTTGATGAAAAAAGGCAGTAGCGCAGTATGTATCATCCAAATACGTTGATTTAATTACTTCCCTGCTAGCAAAATTGTCTACCATCCTGTCACGTGATACTTTAATTAAAACACACACACACATGTACCATGAAATTTGTCTTTTTAATTAGGCATAATATATACTGTACTGCACATATTTAGCATGGATGTACTATGTTTTCAGCTTATGAAGGGTTGCAAGTTATATTTACATTGTTAAAAAAATCTAGGAGCTTTTAGAAACTTTATGCAGGGGAAATGAGGTTTATAAAAATGAAAGTTTTTGGAACTGCATAATTTTGCTTGTTTTTAACAGCATGAAGCATACGAATAGATAGAAGTACATATTTATATTACGAATGCTTATTTCTACCCAACCACAAAAATTAAATTTTAGAAAAAAGCATGCCACTTGATTTGTCATTTATATCATTTATCCACCTGCCTGCCTCACTGACTTGATGTTCTTGTGGGAATAAATGGTTTTCTAACTCGTTTTTTTTCCTAGACCTTTCATCCCTGAGATTGGAAATCATCTAAACTTTAAATTACGTGAAAATGGGACATTTTTTTCTATCATATTTAATTTTATTTATTTTTTCTCCTGTTGAGTAGCTATTCCGAACTCATAACGCTGCGTAAAAAAACTTCTAAAATTAAAAGTTTTGTTCTCGGCAACTTCTCTTAAACAAATGGCCACATTAAAATGATTTTTGACATTACTTAGACTGCAAAATACGAATTCCATGCAACTAAATCACGAAGTTTGCGCGAAACAAAACAGGAAATCTAATTTACATATACGACAAGCGACGTTTCCCTTCAGTTATTTCATATCTCACAAAATTATGATAATGATGTTTTTTTTAATCGTAAGTTAAAAGGTGCAATGTCTAATTTATACCCCATTAAAAAATAATAATAATACGCAGTTATGACGTATTACAGAGAAAAACATGTGCCAAAACGACAAATCTGCAGTGAGACATTCTGGCCGCGTAGCTCAGTTGGGAGAGCGACTTACTCTACTCCGGAGAGAGGGGACACGGTTTCAGTGTCCGTCGCAGACAAATTTGTATTTTCACATTGGCGCCCGATTGTGGAAAATGGATCCACTGGCGGTTGGGTTCTTCGAAAAATTTGTGATGTTTGTTCCACATATTGTTTGAAATTAATGGACAGTTCCTACTTCGCTTCAAACACAAAAAAAGAAAAAAAATTAAGAGGGAGATAATGTGACGTTCTTCAGAGGTGAAAACATGCGTCAAGACGACAAATCTTCAGCGAGACATTCTGTCCGCGTAGCTCAGTTGGGAGAGCGACTTACTCCGGAGTGAGGGGACACGGACGAACTTGTGTTTTCACACAGTATTATAAGAACGGAAAATACCTTCTTTCGCACACGTAAAACATCTCAATTAACGTTGTTTACATAAGACACATGCTTACTTATACGTACAAGCTGCCAAATGTCGCCAGCTGCTGCCACTCATTTACGTAAGAACTTTTAGTTTATGTATCTTCAAGGAGGTGAGAATAAGATATCTGGAGATGCCCTTGTTAATGGATCAGTACCACTTTGCGTGAAGCCTATAACCGCGAGCGACGGCCGTCAAAGTATGGGAAAACTGATGGTTTTCAAGGCTATTGCAATGCATTCTGTGTTGGCCGAATCGCGTCCTTTCGTCCCATATGTTTGCAATTTCGCATCGTATCTTGCTGTCGATGTGTGTGAAAATGTTAAATTTATAAAATTCTTAATTATTTTGAGGCTCCTCACCATTTTTATTTTAAATTGAAATACACGAACGTTAGTGCGAATTCTAAACAAAACATAACATTAATATTGAAAACTACTCTTGCAAGAAGTATAATTCATTCCGGTTTACTATTAACACGGTTTCTGCAACCAGAAACCACGCATATACAAAATACACACAGTTGAAATTACATAAGTATCATGTAAACAATGCGAAATTCCCACACCTTGCGGCTTCACGGTTAAGTGACCAGGTCGTCTCCAGAAGTATTATTCTAACCTCCTTGTGTATCCTAAAGGTCTTTGGTCCACCTCGTCAAATGTAGTCCAGTGAATCTGTGATTTACAGTTCCCGAATCGACACGTACTGTGAATAGCAGATTCACTGAGACAGGTTTGCGTTCTCGCCAGCCATTCCAACGACTGTCACTCGCCGCAACACATCGTCGCCCAAGGTTGTAGTGGTGTCTTCAGCGCAGGATTGTGACGGCCAAACCAGCCGAGAATTTTAGTCTTGTGGTCCACTACAAAAATGCAGTACCTGCAAGGGAACGCCTCATAAATTGCCTCATGAAAAAATTCTTTAGATCCTGGATGAAAGTGAACTGTTGAAATATGCATTGTAAAACGAAATCATTTTTATTGGAGATTTAACGACCACTGTGAGCACCTCAGTGGGCTATAAACAGTCGCCCGTCCTTAATTTAGGGCCACTGGTAGCAGGGAATGGAGAGAGCCAGCGCCGTAAGATAAAAACAACATCCATGCCTCTCCGGGATTCAAACCTGGACCCATCTCGGACGAATGATCAGAAACTATCACTTAGACCACTGCGCCACCGGCTAAAACGGATTCAGCCGTGAATTTTTTTTTTAATTTAAAGGTGAAAGAATTTAAAAAATCAACTCATGACTGAATGTAGCATCAAATCACGCTCAAAACGAGGTGTTGCATGAAATAATTATTTTCTTTCAAAAATTTGGTTTTGATAAAATCCCCATTCTCTTGAAGACCTCATTTCTAACTTAACTATCATGAAAATCAACTGAAAGTTACAATGTGCACATGCCACATAGCAATTTTCCTAAGAAATTAATTTTTATATTTGATTTAGTCACTGAACACCTACTGCGTAATGATATGGGTAACCTCTCCTTGGGCAGATGCCTTTTTCTTAAGTCTATCCATGATTTTGACTCATAAACCAGTATTGGTAAATCCTTGTATCTTTTAAGATAAATGTGGGTGGAACATGGATTTCAGAATATCTGTGCGGGATAATCACTTTGTGCTTTGTGTCAGATTGTACAGAAAGGTGTGGGAATGATGGGCCATCACAAGGTGTACTATACTCAGGACAAGGCTAACCTGACTGTGGAGTTAAAGTCACGAAGTGTGTACTTCAACTGCATAGCATAGTTCCAGTTGAAAAGCTCGTGCTCGAACTTGATTGAGACCTAAAAAGCACATGGCCATATCGATGTTGTAAATGTTGTACGTACGTACATTAAAAAAAATTAAGATCCCAGTTTCGGTCGCGTTTCTGAGAAATACAAATATTCGTATTTTTGCGACGCCATTGTCACTTCTGTCTTGCTTCAGACAGGCTATACAGTATATACGGAGGATATTTACTGAACGCACGAGACGTGAGAATTGAGCCGGAGGGTAAAACGGGAAATAATGGGTAGCGGCGGTCACTAAGCTTGCCCCTTTCTTCCTGGTTGCTGTCTCAAAATACTCGTTCTGTCTTGGGCTTAGCGTTTATCAGTACATCTGGAAACATAGCGCAGTCCAATGTATTTCTAAAACAAGAAAGATGACACCGAATTTTCGGGTGTAATAAGCACGTCTTTTAAATCCGTTCTGACGCAAATTAAATTTATCAAAGCTATTTAAAGTCAATGGAACCGGTATGGAAAATATTAGATCTGACGAAAGAAAGAAGATTTTCAGTCGGGTTTTTAATCCCTCAGATATTGCTGTAAACGGAATCGTGAGCTTACGAACTCTTAGAAACAGAGATATCGACAAAAATAAAATGTGACTTTACGTACCCTGGTGGGGAAATCATGCATTATTTTATGAAGAAAATATTCTCAAAAGGTCTATCCATATAAGCGGTATCGGTCCAAGAAAAAAGAATTAGTCGAGTTTTCAGGAGCCCAGATTTTGCTACAAATACTTCAGAAACAGAAATTAACACTTGTGACTCTTGGTGGCCAACCCATTCTTTACCAAACATTAGAAATTTTGTGAAAAATATTTTCCATCAGGTCCTGTATGCGATACAGGAAGAATGTTTCAAATCGAAGCTTTAGAAGCAGGAATAACGTAGAAAACGCAATTTGCCTTTGCGCCCCCTAGCGGAAAGTCTAAGATTTACTTGTAAATTTCGAATTTATAGGGAAAGCATTTCGCATCGGAAACACTATCCAACAAAGAAGGAATTTTTCAAATCGGACTCTTAGAAGTAGAGATATAGACAAAAATAAGATATACATCTACGCCCCCTGGCATAGAAACCATGCATTATTTCAAGAAGAAAATGTTTCTAAAAGGTTTGTCGACATGAGTAGTATCGGTCAACAAACGACTTTTTTTTCAATCGAGATTTTAGGAGCCCATATTTTGCTGCAAATACATCAGAAGCGGAAATTAAGACTTACGCCACCTGGTGGCCAAACCATTTTTTACAAAAATTATAAACTATGTGCAAACGATTTCCCATCAGGAGCTGTATGCGGTGCAGAAAGAATTTTTCAAATCGGACATTTAGAAGCAAAGATATAAGGGAAAACGCAATTTACCGCTACGTCCTCTATAGCGGAAAGTCTATGAATTACTTGAAAATTTTGAAATTATATGAAAAACATGTCACACTGAAAACAATATCCAACAAAGTAGTCATTTTTCAAATCGGACTCCTAGAAGTCGAGATATTGACAAAAATAAGATATACATCTACGCCCCCTGGCAGAGAAACTGTGGAATATTTTAAGAAGAAAATATTCCGAAAAGGTTTATCGATGTGAGTAGCATCAGTCCACGAAGGAATTTTTTAATCGATATTTTAGAAGCTACGATTTTATGGCAAATCCATCAGAAGCAAAAATTAACGCTTACGCCCCCTGGTGGCCAAAGTATTCTTTACCAAAAATTTAAAATTATATGCAAAAGATTTTCCATCAGGAAATGTATCCGCTGAAGAAAAAAATTTTCAAATCGGAGTTTTAGAAGAAGAGTTATCGGGGAAAATGTAATTTACTTTTACGCCCCGTAGCAGAAAATCTAAGGGTAGTTTGAAAAAGTAACTATATCTAAATCACTCTTCGACATAAATGGAATCGAAAGATAAAATAATTTTTTCAATCGGATGTTTAGAAGCAAATATGTGGAATAAAATGTGTTTTTGAATTCGACATCATATGCATTTACGCGCTCTAGCGGAGAAATTGTGCATCGTAAAAAAAAAACGAAGTAAAGGATCATCATTCGCATATTTCAAGCTTCCCAATGCAAAAAGAATTTTTCAAATCGGACTAATAGTTGCAGAAATATCGTGGGTACAGACGGACGGACAACTCGATAACATAAGCACGATCTTTTTTTACAAAAGACGTGCTAAAAATACGTACTACATACACGTTTAATATGTAACTAAAATAATATCTTTGGAACACTTTGGGAACACCGAAAGATTACGTATAACTGATGAAATTGAATTTGTTTAACAGAGCTGTTTATCGTGTCCACCCGGACGCGTTTTTGAAAAGAACGAAATCGTTTGTCTGGTAGTTGGAAGTTGAGGGTGACATCGTGATGGAAGTACGAGCGGGAAGATCCCTTTTGTCTTTCCTCCTAAGGCTCAGAAGGAAGGGTCGGTGACACATGGTGGCACTCCATTAGTGCGCGGAGAAATACCGATAAACAAGAGATTTGGACTAGTTAATGAATCGGTTTCACAGCATTAATCATTTCGGTACCACAACGCCTGGGACGCCCGGCCATTTAGACGACCACAAGCGCCCAGGTCGCCCGATAACTCGACTAAGATTTCGTACCTCCCCCCTCCGTGTTCTTTGAATTTGCACGGCGTCTCGCGGATTAGTAGAAGTCACCCTCAGTCGTCTTTGTTGTCGCTAAACAAAGAAGTGAACCAAGAGTTTTTTTGTCCCGGGGCAATATCATTCAGCCTTCTGACATCGCTCAGTAGAACTGTTATTCTGTTGACACGTGCTTCGTAAAAATAATTTATATATGTTGGCACCTGCTTAGTAAAAATAATTTATATAGTAACGTTGTAGGACTGCATGCACTGGAAAAATTACTTGGAACATTTTTCTGGACACCTAAGAGTTTGTGTAACAAATAAGTTTACAAATTACCTTCTAGGCACCTAAGGGTTGTTGGAACAAATAAATATACATATGGCATTTTTCTGGACACCTAAGTTCGTAGACGGAAATACGGCCCTGGTAGCACACAGCCTTGCAAAGTAACATAGGCCCAACACTGAGCCACCGTCTTTTAGTAATAGAAGCCGTTGGCACAGTGTTGAGCCTACGTTAAAGTGCCTGCATGGCCTGATTCTAACCGACTGCACACAAAATATGCGCACATACACTGAAGAGCAATTGAATTAGAGATACCTGTTTAGTAACGTGTTGCACCACCTTTCGCCCTGATGACGGCGGCGAATCGTCTCGGCATGGACTCGACAAGACACCGGAAGCGTTGGGAAAACATACGGATTCACGACCCCTGAACATGCTCTCACAGTTCACGAAGATTTGATGGAGGAGGGTCAGAGCCTCGAACATCTCTCTTATGGCATCCCAGATGTGCTCGATGGGATTGAGGTCAGGTGACCTAGCTGGCAAAGGAAGCGAGGTCACGTCGGTGGAGTGTTCATCCAACCATTCGGATACAATTCAGGAGCGATGGCACGGTGCATTGTCTTGTTGCAGGATGAGGTCCCCAGTGGGATGTTGAAGACGCACAAACGGGAGCAAATGGTCGTCCAGGATATCCCGGTACCGTTGACCTGTGAGGGACGCTGTCACAAGTACCAGGGGTTCCATTTCAGTCCACGTACCCCAGACGAGAATGCCACCCCCACCAGCTTGAAGAGTACCCTGCTGGCAAGAAAGATCCATCGCTTCATGTGGTTTGCGCCGTACTCGTATCCTGTCATCCGCATGTACCAACTTGAAGCTCGACTCATCAGTCCAGGCAACATTTCCCCACATGTCTAGGATCCAGTGGCGATGTTCCAGCGCCCATGTTAATCTTTGCATCCTGTGATGTGCGGTCAGCAGCGGTACCCTCGTGGGACGATGGCTTCTGTACCCCATAGCGAGGAGATGGTTCTGGATGGTGTGGCTGTTTACATGTTTTTGTGCACTAGCGTTAAATTGCCGAGTGATTTCTTGCAGTGTGGCCCGTCTATCCGCTGTTACAATGCAAGCTAGCCGACGATGACTCCGCTCATCCACACGCTGTTTTGTCCACGGCAGTTGGCCCTTGCAGGGATGGTTTTACCGGATTCGATGTACTCACGGTGCACCCATGACACAGTGGCTCGTGAAAATCCCATTGCCTGCACGACTTCCAAGATGGAGTGACCCATTCGTCGGGCCCGACAATTAGGCCACGATCAAATGCGCTTAGATCCTTCGTATTACCCATACTGCGTCCGACTCTTACTGATTCCCGTCGCATCACTCCTTATACTGTCGGATCGCTGCATACGTCATGTCGTTTCCGTTTACATTGCCGCTCACAGCGCCACATTTGCATAACGCCAGCTGTCTCTAATTCAATTGCTCTTCACTGTATGTTCTGTAGATATTACAGCAAAAAAAAAATCGGGCGACATAAAATGTTTTTGTAGTGCGAGGAAAAAAGCTCATTTAGCAGAAAAATAGGGATTTTCAGCCTCAAAGACAGCATAAAATACTAATATTTAATTTCAAATAAACTGCAGTATCTTCCTTTGTCCTAAAAGCAGAGTTTATGAGAGAATATTTGCCGTAAAAATTCTTTCATATTTGCTTAATCGAAGTAATCAGATTGAGATTATATTTTTTACAAGAAAGAACTAGGGAAAAGGGGAAAGTGAAGAAGATTTTCCAGCTGTTACCACTCCCATCTGTCTTAGGGTCTCAGTAGAAGAATGCGCAGTTTGCCGCAGGAAAACGTCCGAAGGTCAACGCATAGCAAGACTAGAGATCAGAAGTTTCGAGTGGTGACCCAGTAGTAATCCTTTTTTTTTCTTTTGTTAACTTGACAAAGGGAAGGGGAATGAAATTCCAAAACGAGCAGCAGGCACTTTCGGGCGCTGTGGTATTCTGAGTGACAAAGCATTATAGTATCGTGGTCGCGAAAGGGTTAAAAGGTAATCAGGTCAGGGTAGCTTTGCCCTGAGTATAGAATCTCCCCCAACATTACAAAAGGAGGGTAGGGTCTACCATTAATCCTGAGCTACAAGCTCACCCGTCGCCCATCCTAAACTTCGAAATCAGGATGGGCGACGGGTGAGCGGGTATTATTTTGAATGGGGCAAGTTTGATAGCAACATTATTTAAGAAACACTGAAAGAATTTTTAAAGTTTGTCACTACCGGCTTCAAATGAATTCATACTATCCCCACCCTCTCTCTTCCTGGACACACACACACACACACACACACACACACACACACACACACGGATCTGACTAGTTACGCCATCGGTGCAAAATACATACAAGTGTTGGTAGTATGTTACCTTGAACTTTTTTCTTGCTATGAATGCATTGTCTTAATTGCTTTTCAAAATTTGGCATTTTTGTTTATAAAAATAATACTGTACTTGAACGAATTTTTTTAAAGCAAAATGTCCTTTTTGTTTAGTTAAATAAAATTTTAACGTCAGACACAATACCTAACCTCCTTTAACTCCCTTCCTTCAAGACAGCAACCTTACCTTGCAGACCTCTCCTCCAAAGTAATTGTCAGCCATGTCCTGCTCCGTCATTGCCCTCGGAAAGGCTCAGGAGCGATGGTATAATTTTATTTATTTTTATTTTTATGCGGGGTTTAACGACAACAACTGAGCAACTCCTCGATACACTATAAGCAGTATCCCGTCCTTAATTTAGGGCCACTGGTTCCAGAGAATTGAGAAAGCTGGTGCCGTAAGACAAACACAACATCAATGTCTCCCGGGACCCGAACCCAGACCCACCTCGGACGAATAGTCAGAAACCACCGATTGGACCACTGTGCCACGGAAACGCCATGGCACAGCTTTAGACTCCTCTTTCCGAGTTGGAATCCTTTACGTAGTAGCACAAGCAAACAGCAGAGCATTTTCGTGGCCCTGAGAATACTATTTTGATATCCTTTCTACGGACGTAAAAACGCATTTCCTAGGCAAAAATACGTTGGGCTACAGGACGTAAAACACGAAACTTATTATTACTTGGCAAAGTACAGAATGCATTTTAAAGTCCAAAGTTGAAAAATGGCACATCTTGAACTTGGTGGGCGGCAGGGTGGGCAAGACAAATTTCAGGGTGAGCTGGAGCCCACCCTCGCACTTCCTTGGCGATGTCCCTGGCTACAAGTCTAACGACCTACGTCTAATGATAGTCAGATTTGGCTTAATTAATTTATTACAGCTTGTTGGTTCCAGCGGCATTTTCTCACTAATGTACTGAATTTTTCTCATGTCATTTTACAGCATGCGCCCCACATATAGATAGAAGGGGAGAGCTTTTTTTAAGGAAGTAACTTTTCACACAGATAAAAAGCTAAAAATCTTAGAGTTAATAAAGATTATTCATAAGTGCCAAAATAATTATTGCTCGTTCCAAAATATCCAAACAAAAAGAATGCGAGGAAGTGTGCCACTCCCTGGGTGGTCCATTGAGAAATGTCCCGGTGGGCCAATACGCCCCTGGGTTTCATACGAAACATGTGTGGCGGGACGAATGAGACCAAGTCTTATTTCACAGGCGCCGACTACGGGTACGCTCGGTTCATGGAACAGCAGAAATCAGCGCAAATCGCCAGGGTGGTCGAGTGGTACAAGACATTGGCCACCAATCGTTTGCCCAAGGTGGGTCCGTGCCAGAATCCCGGGTAAAGCAAAGATGATATGTTTGTTTTACTACACGGGCTCTCCATTCCCTGGAACCACCGGTCTCAATACGTCGTCGAATGGTGACGTCATAAGATGGTGCTGGGAATAAACAAATGCCTGTACCTCCATGCTTCCCATAACGTTTCAACGTGATTGGTGATATGTGCTCATATTTTGCAATTTCTTCATTTTTTCTGACAATTTGAAGCTAATTCAACACGGTGAAAATGCTGTGAAGTCCTCTCACATCCAGTCATTTTATTATGACCCGGATAGCGAGGAAATACATGGTCAAATAGATAGCGAGGAAATACGTCGTGTGGTCGTGCTGTGGTATGTGGACACAACAATGTGATTCGACCACATTTACATATATATATATATACACGGTCGAGTCACATTATTGTGTCCACCAGCTAATATCCAGAGAAACCGCCGTGTGCAGCACGAACAGCAGCTAGACGGGCTGGAAGTGACTCAGTAAGGGGCTGGAAGGTGTTTCACAGGTATGTGGGGCAATACTGACTGCAGTGCATCTGACAGCTGCTGTAGGGTGCTTGGTGAAGGATCCATAGAACGAACAATACGATCCAGGTAGTTCCACAGATGCTCAATTGGGTTTAAGTCTGGGGAATAAGGGGGCCAGGGAAATACTTTGAAGTATTCATCGTGCTCTTCCAACCACTCTTGGGGACATTTTTAGCTGTGTGACACTTCGCAATGTCGTGCTGGAAGATCCATTCCACCCCAAGGAAGAAAATCAGCATGTATGGGTGTACGTGGTCTGCAAGGATGGATTCACAACGAATTCGGTCCATAGCGCCTTCCACAGGTATGAGTAGATCCTGAGAATGCCACGAAAACATTCCCCAGACCATAACGCTGCCCCCACCAGCTTATGTTCTTCCAGCAATGGTTGAAGAGTATTTTTTCACTGATGTTTCTGGCTTTATACGCCAACGTCCATCCGTTCGATGAAGCAGAAAACGTGACTCATCGGAGAAGGCAATCCTTCGCCAATCAGCTGAAGTCCAATTCTGATACTGCCGTGCAAATGTCTTTTCTGTCGATGTACCTTCGTTAGCATAGGTGCAGTGATCATCCGTCTGCATCGGAGCCCCACAAGCAGCAAGGTTCGCTGACCTGTCGTTTTAGACACACTTCCGGTAGCCCTCTGGTTCGTTCGGCCAGTGAGTTGCTCCACTGTAGCGTGTCTATCGGCCCTCATGCACCTTCGAAGCCGATGTTTACTTCTCACATCAATGGCACGTGGTGCTCCACAGTATCCACTTCGCTTATTCGCAATGGTGCCATTTCTCCAATCATGATACACTGCGAAGTGTCACACCACAGCAGCACGCGAACAGTTCACAAACTGCGCTATTTCAGAAATACTGCCACCTTTGGCCCGAAAGCCGATATTCACCCCTTTTTGCAAATCTGATAAATCGCTCCTTTTATCCATGACTGCAAGAGTGATATGTTTTCAGAATGCCTATAGCACATCTTATATATTCTCCAAGCCAGCTCACGACACCTCTTTCATACTCTTGAAATAATTTATCGTTATTTATTCTTGAATAAACACACAACTAAAACGCTAATGTAAGTTCACTGATAATACTAAACATAGAATGATTGAGTTATAATTCAACAACGACACCGCACTTTAGGTTAATGCGTCTTTTCACTTTCTATTTAGTCTGTTTTAAACAGTCTTACCATGAATTGTTATCCATTTGGCATTTAACGCAAAACAGTTTACATTCCAGCGAGAATCCTTTTAGGTGATCATAGTACTCTTTTAGAGCACTTTTTGTAAGAACAGCAAACAGCTAGTTCTTACACATTACTGCGATTCCATTACAACTAATCCGGAGTCGTAATACCATAATTCTCTGCAACGATCTGCTGGCTAGTAGGCATCTACACAAACACGAACAGAAACTCACAAATGTAAACTTCCAGCATGTGTTCGACGAAAATGAAAGAAACAAGCAAAGGACGTCATCATCCAACAATATATATATTGTTGGATGAATAAATATATATATATATGATGTAAGGTCAGGTGATGCGTAACATCACAGCCTCTCCTTGACAAATGTCAACCCCGCCTTCTCGTGGTAGCGGTATAACTATACCAATAGCGGTATAACTATACCATCGGGATTAGAGGAAATGCTATCCCACACTCACCAACCCTCTTGGCCAGCGTGGTAGGTTATGGCCAAACCCCTCCAAAATGACTCTCCAACTTAAATCTTGGCCTTCAGTCTCCGGCAGCTGGAATGTACCTGGCCAAGGCAGCGGCCAGTGTGACATGAAAGCAGAGGGTGCTAAGAATCCCCAGAGGACCGGACTAGGCTGCCATCTGATGCTGACCTTGGCTCCGTATAATGGACGCGCCCTATCTCCTGATTCAAGGCTTCTTGAATTGGAAGAGGAACTACAAAGGATCAAGTGGGACATCGTCGGGCTAAGTGAGGTAAGGAGAAAAGGAGAAGATCTCATTGAACTGAAAAGTGGACATCTCTTCTACTATCGTGGGACAGATACTGGCAGAACTAGTGGTGTTGGATTTATAATAAACAAGAAACTGAAGGATAAAGTTGTAGAAGTTGAAAGTTCCTCTGACAGAGCTGCACGACTCGTTATCCAACTCTCGAGAAGATACCAGACTCAGATTATTCACACTTATGCACCCACCACAAGTCATCCTGAAGAAGAAATTGAAGAATTTTATGAGGAAATTCGTCATCTAAATAATAAAGGTAAGCAACCCTTGAAGATAATTATGGGAGATTTCAATGCAAAAATTGGCAACGGCAACAGAATGAAACGTCAGTAGGTAAATTCGGTCACAGCAACAGAAACCAGCATGGAAATACTCTCGTTGAGTTTGCAGAGGCAGAAGGGTTTTTCATCTTGAACTCCTTTTTCAAGAAAAAGCCGCACAGGAAATGGACATGGAGACATCCAAATGGGACAACAAGTGAAATTGATTTTATTATGTGTAACAAAAAATTCGTCATAGAAGACTGCAGTGTGCTAAACAAGTTCAACACAGGCAGTGACCATAGATTGGTGAGATGTAAGATGCACCTCAACACTAAACTCGAACGTAGCAAGCTCATAAGACAAACAAAATGTATTGACATAACCAACCTTAAAAAACACCATAATACCTTCAAATTGGAACTGAAGAACAGATTCTCTGCTTTAGAAGGCCTAACATCGGAAGAAATGGATATTTCTGAAGTTAACAGAAAAATAACCAAAGCTCTTATGGAAACAGCAACAAAATTAGCTGGGTCTAAGAACAAATTGCATGTGAACAAATTATCAAGAAAAACCAAAATGTTGATGCAAAAAAAAAAAGAGAGATGAGGACAACTAAAGAAGATGTGACTTCCAAAGTGGAATAAATAGAGCTATGCAAGATAGTACGAAAAAGTATCACTGAAGACTTAAGGAAATTCAACTGTGAACTAGTGAGGAAAGCAATTGAAAACAACCAAAGCCTAAAGATAGCAAAGGGACATCTCAGTAAGGGAAGAAAACAGATTATGGCACTGAGAAAAGAAAATGGTTCTGTAACAAGAAATAGAGGTGAAATTTTGACAAGAGTGAAAGATTACTACTCCAAATTATATGAAAGGGATGATACATGTACTCCAGACATCATGAAAGGTACCAGTACCAGAGTTCTTCCAGTCCTCCCAGCAGAAGTTGCACATGCAATCAAGAACATGAAGCGGGGAAAAGCTCCAGGAGAATATGGAATTACTGTAGACATCATACAAGAAGCAGGTGGAGAAATCGAAACAGTACTCGCCCAAATTTTCACTCGATGCCTTAATGAAGGGAAGATTCCTGAGGATCGGAACAACGCTACAATGTTCCTGCTACATAAAAAAAGGTGACATTGCGGATCTCAGGAACTACAAATCCATCAGCTTCCTATCAGTGGTTTATAAAATCTTCTTTAAAGTTCTTTCACACAGCTTGAAGGTAACACTGGACATGGCTCAACCGAGAGAACAAGCTGGATTCAGGAGTGGCTACAGCACAATGGATCATATCCACGTACTAAGAGAACTAATTGAAAGAGCGAGGGAATATGAACTTCCATCGTGCATGGCTTTTATCGATTATGAAAGAGCCTTTGATTCGGTGAAACCATCAGCAGTTACAATGGCTTTGAAATCCTGCGGTATTGAAGATGCATACATTAATATTGTTAATAACATCTATGAAAATGCAAGTGCAAAGATTCGGCTGTTTGAAATTACAACACACAAAAAAATTGGAAAGGGAGTGAGACAAGGTGACACCATATCTCCGAAGCTCTTTAATGCGACATTGGAAAATGTCTTTCAATCACTGAACTAGGAAAACAAAGGGATAAAGATTAATGGAGATTATCTACCACCTTCGTTTTGCTGATGACATAGTCATTTTTGCAACTACCCCATCAGAGCTACAAAGTATGATCCACGAACTTTCTGACAAGAGTAAAGAAGTGGGATTAAAAATGAACTTTCAGAAGACAAAAGTGATGTACAATGCTTTTACAAGAAATGAAGATTTATCGATTGATGGAGAAAAGCTGGAGATAACAGACACGTACGTTTATCTTGGACAGCAGATATCAAGTGAGGGTCACGTTGATGAAAAAATGAATGCATGCTTGGTGTAACCAGGAGAGATAAGAAGAGGAACTCGTGGATCCGAAAATGACAAGAGTGGAAGACATCATGATCAGAGTTAAATCCCTGAAATGGCAGTGGGCTGGACATACTGCCAGAAGGACAGACCATCGATGGACAGCAGAAGGACAGACCATCGATGGACAGCCGAAATTTTAGATTGTATTCCAAGGGACAGGAAAAGACCCAGAAGAAGACTATATGGGAGATGGGTGGATGAAATTCGAAAGTATGCGGGAGTGACATGGAGGAGACTGGCACAAGACAGACCGTTGTGGAGGAAACTTGGGGAGACCTTCGTCCAGCAGTGGATTGATAATGGTTGACAATGATGATTATGGTGATATATATATATATATATATATATATATATATATATATATATATATACACTATATTGACAAAGGTCGCCGACCACCTCTTTAAAAGCGAACGAACGAATCTGCTGCGTTGTTAAGATCCCCAGTACAGCTGAAAACGGTATAAAAACAAGCCTGCAGTTGAATGTGATCATATCGCACTGTGAGGTTGAGTGAAAATGTCGCGGCGGGACAGAACTGACTTTGAGAAAGGAAAGACTGTTGGGTGTTATATTAGTGGGTTGTCCATAAGAGAAACCGAGAGGCTTTTAAAAATACCCAAGTCAACTGTTTTGGATGTACTGAATAAGTGGAAGACACATGCCGTGCCTGAAGCAACAAAACGTACTGGCAGACCAAAGAAAATCAGTGATAGAAGCCTTCGAAGCCTCAGGAGAATCGTTACAGCCAATCGATGGAGTACTGCATAAGACGTCAGTGTACAGGTGAATAAAAATGCTGGAACCTCGGTATGCTCACGTACCATTCGCAGAGAATTTCATTCCAGGTGTTACCGTGGTCGTGCTGCTGCTCATAAGCCTTTCATATCCACTCGGAATGCTACCTGTCGTTTAGTATGGCATAAAGAACATTTATCGTGGACCGTAGATCAATGGAAACGGTTCCTATGGCCTGATGAATCCAGATACACGATCCATCAGTCTAATGGGCGTGTGTGGGTATGGCGGCACCCGGGGAACGCTATTTACCACGGTGTACTGTTTCTGCGTTCAAGTTTGGAGCTGGCAGTGTACTCATGAGGGGGTGTTTTTCGTGGTATGGTTCCGACACATTGGTTATCTTGATCAAATCTGTTCACCAGCACGTCTGCCTCGATATTCTGGACAATAATGCCGTACCAACTCTGTGGTAATACTATGGAACCGAGCCTTGTTGGTACCAGCTGGATAATGCACCGAGCCATAAAGCGAGGACTGTTACAGCGTGGCTTGAAGATAATTCCTTATCGTGTGGGGTCTAGCCATCACAGAGCCCTGATCTTAATCCCACAGAGCACCTATGGGATGAATTAAAGCGCCGCATAAAAAGTTTAGAACCAAGGCCTACCACTAAGCAGCAGTTAGCGGCAGTATTATGTACTGAATGGAAGCGCATACCTATCGCTGTGTTCTAAAACCTTATCGAAAGCTTGTCTAGAAGGATCAGTGCATGCATTAACGCCAAAGGTGGACCGACACCGTACTAATGTATGTCAATAATACATACAATTGACGTGGATTAGGAACATCAAACAGAAGTCATCGCTCTTTCCACGTTTATAAGTGAGTTACGGAAAAATTCTCATTGGCCGCCACCAAGAATCGACCCCAGGGTCTTCCAGTTACGAGCCGGACATGCTACCACTGCTCCACAGTGGCCTCGAATTCATCCAGACTCACAAACTCTAACTGCCAAACCACATGGCAGGTTGCTTCTTGGAGACCCGCACAATGCTGGTGTGACGTATATTCTAGATTAACTTTCATTTTTTAGTTTCTTTCCCTATGTAAATCTTGAGTTTATTCTCAGTATTCTTCACGCTTAACGAAATATCTTTTCCCTCAAACGAGTACGTTTTGCAACGCAATTGAGGTTGATTGCACGTGACGCATGCCTGATCGTGATAAGAGCAAGAGATAAAAACGACGACTGATCTATTGCTTGAGGGCGTTGAAGAGAGCGATTATTAAGAGCGTTGTATTGTAAACTGATGATTATTGAAAAGAGTGTTGTGATCATGTGTGGTGTGTGTAGTACATTGTGATGTTATCTTTCAGTTATAGAAGTGTTTTCTACAGCCTGAATAAAGCTTTTCCGTAAGTTGACTTCTGTTGTTTCTTCTGGCCGTTAAGGTTTCCTTTCATTTAGGAACCATTTTCTTATTATATTGATGTATTAAAACAGCGTTGAAGTCGAAAAGACTTTTACGCTACACTGGGGATTCACCAAAGATGGTACGCAGCAACTGAAAAAATAACTAGGAGGCGAATGAATAGTTATTTGTTCAGTTCCTGCTTACCATTTTTGGTGAATCCCCAGCATTGTGCGGGTCTTTAAGAAGCAGCCTGCCATGTGGTTTGGCAGTTAGTGTGTGTGAGTCTGGATGAATTCGAGGCAGCTGTGGTGCAGTGGTAGCATGTCCAGCGCGTAACTGGAAGACCCTGGGTTCGATTCCCGGTGGCGGCCAATAAAACATTTTCCGTGGCTCACTTATAAACGCGGAAAGAGCGATAACTTCTGATTGATGATCTGATGTATGCCCATAAATGCTGTGTTGTGTTTCTCTTCTAGGTGTCCGGTGACTTTTGTCAATATAATGTATATCATCATCATCATTGTCAACCATTATCAATCCACTGCTGGACGAAGGTCTCCCCAAGTTTTCTCCACAACGGTCTGTCTTGTGCCAGTCTCCTCCATGTCACTCCCGCATACTTTCGAATTTCATCCACCCATCTTCCATGTGGTCTTCTTCTGGGTCTTTTCCTGTCCCTTGGAATCCAATCTAAAATTTCGGCTGTCCATCGATGGTCTGTTCTTCTGGCAGTATGTCCAGCCCATTGCCATTTCAGGGATTTAACTCTGATCATGATGTCTTCCACTCTTGTCATTTTTCGGTTCCACGTGTTCCTCTTCTCATCTCTCCTGGTTACACCAAGCATGCACCTCTCCATGCTACTTTGAGTTGTCTGCAGCCTTTGTATGTCTCTTTTAGCTAAGGTCCACGTCTCTGCACCATACGTAAGCACTGGAAGGATGCATTGATCAAACACTTTTCTTTTAAGACATAATGGCATATTGCTCTTGAAAATTATGCTGTTTCTTCCAAAAGCTCTCCAGGCAAGTTTTGTACGCCGATTAATTTCTTCATCAATGTGACCCTCACTTGATATCTGCTGTCCAAGATAAACGTACGTGTCTGTTATCTCCAGCTTTTCTCCATCAATCGATAAATCTTCATTTCTTGTAAAAGCATTGTACATCACTTTTGTCTTCTGAAAGTTCATGTTTAATCCCACTTCTTTACTCTTGTCAGCAAGTTCCTGGATCATACTCTGTAGCTCTGATGGGGTAGTTGCAAAAATGACTATGTCATCAGCAAAACGAAGGTGGGTTAGATAATCTCCATTAATCTTTATCCCTTTGTTTTCCCAGTTCAGTGATTGAAAGACATTTTCCAATGTGGCATTAAAGAGCTTCGGAGATATGGTGTCACCTTGTCTCACTCCTTTTCCAATTTTTATGTGTGTTGTATTTTCAAACAGCCGAATCTTTGCACTTGCATTTTCATAGATGTTATTAATAATATTAATGTATGCATCTTCAATACCGCAGGATTTCAGAGCCATTGCAACTGCTGATGGTTTCACCGAATCAAAGGCTTTTTCATAATCGATAAAAGCCATGCACAATGGAAGCTCATATTCCCTCGCTCTTTCAATTAGTTCTCTCAGTACGTGGATATGATCTATTGTGCTGTAGCCACTCCTGAATCCAGCTTGTTCTCTCGGTTGAGCCATGTCCAGTGTCACCTTCAAGCGGTGTGAAAGAACTTTAGTGAAGATTTTATAAACCACTGATAGGAGGCTGATAGGTCTGTAGTTCCTGAGATCCTCAATGTCACCTTTTTTATGTAGCAAGATCATTGTAGCGTTGTTCCAATCCTCAGGAATTTTCCCCTCATTAAGGCATCGAGTGAAAATTTGGGCGAGTACTGTTTCGATTTCTCCACTTGCTTCTTGTATGATGTCTACAGTAATTCCATCTTCTCCTGGAGCTTTTCTCCGCTTCATGTTCTTGATTGCATGTGCAACTTCTGCTGGAAGGACTGGAAGAACTCTGGTACTGGTACCTTTCATGATGTCTGGAGTACATGTATCATCCCTTTCATATAATTTGGAGTAGAAATCTTTCACTCTTGTCAAAATTTCGCCTCTATTTCTTGTTACAGAACCATCTTCTTTTCTCAGTGCCATAATCTGTTTTTTTCCCCTTACTGAGATGTCCCTTTGCTATCTTTAGGCTTTGGTTGTTTTCAATTGCTTTCCTTACTAGTTCACAGTTGAATTTCCTTACGTCTTCAGTGATACTTTTTCGTACTGTTTTGCATAGCTCTATATATTCCACTTTGGAAGTCACATCTTCTTTAGTTGTCCTCATCACTCTTCTTTTTGCATCAACATTTTGGTTTTTCCTGATAATTTGTTCACATGCAATTTGTTCTTAGACCCAGCTAATTTTGTTGCTGTTTCCATAAGAGCTTTGGTTACTTTTCTGTTAACTTCAGAAATACCCACTTCTTCCGATGTTAGGCCTTCTAAAGCAGAGAATTTGTTCTTCAGTTCCAATTTGAAGGTATTATGGTGTTTTTTAAGGTTGGTTATGTCAATACATTTTGTTTGTCTTATGAGCTTGCTACGTTCGAGTTTAGTGTTGAGGTGCATCTTACATCTCACCAATCTATGGTCACTGCCTGTGTTGAACTTGTTTAGCACACTGCAGTCTTCTATGACGAATTTTTTGTTACACATAATAAAATCAATTTCACTTGTCGTCCCATTTGGATGTCTCCATGTCCATTTCCTGTGTGGCTTTTTCTTGAAAAAGGAGTTCAAGATGAAAAACCCTTCTGCCTCTGCAAACTCTACGAGAGTATCTCCACGCTGGTTTCTGTTGCCGTGACCGAATTTACCTACTGAAGTTTCATTCTGTTGCAGTTGCCCTATTTTTGCATTGAAATCTCCCATAATTATCTTCAAGTGCTGTTTACCTTTATTATTTAGATGACGAATTTCCTCATAAAATTCTTCGATATCTTCTTCAGCATGACTTGTGGTGGGTGCATAAGTTTGAATAATCTGAGCCTGGTATCTTCTCGAGAGTTGGATAACGTGTCGTGCAGCTCTGTCAGAGGAACTTTCAACTTCTACCACTTTATCCTTCAGTTTCTTGTTTATTATAAATCCAACACCACTAGTTCTGCCAGTATCTGTCCCACGATAGTAGAAGAGATGTCCACTTTTCAGTTCGATGAGATCTTCTCCTTTTCTCCTTACCTCACTTAGCCCGACGATGTCCCACTTGATCCTTTGTAGTTCCTCTTCCAATTCAAGAAGCCTTGAATCAGAAGATAGGGAGCGTCCGTTGTACGTAGCCAAGGTCAGCATCAGATGGCAGCCTAGTCCGGTCCTCCGGGGATTCTTAGCACCCTCTGCCTTCATGTCGCACTGGCCGCTGCCTTGGCCAGGTACATTCCAGCTGCCGGAGACTGAGGGCCAAGATTTAAGTTGTGAAGTCATTTTGGGGGGGTTTGGCCATAAATCACCACGCTGGCCAAGCGGGTTGGTGAGTGTGGGATAGCATTTCCTCTAATCCCGATGGTATAGTTATACCGCTATTGGCGGTCGTCAGAGCCCCTTTAGTGGGAACAGGATGTAGCACGAGAAGGCGGGGTTGACATTTGTCAAGGAGAGGCTGTGATGTTACGCATCACCTGACCTTACATCCCATAATGTATATATATATATATATATATATTCTATAAAGAAGATACCTAAGCAAAAAAATACATATATAATTTTGACTCACACCTAGTACAACATAGAAAAGGTTATGTATCTACCTGTGTGAGTAAAAGGAGAAAAGAAAAAAATAAAATAAAACAACTGAATGTAGAAGGTGTCGAGAATACTGAGCCCTGGCCCTATCAAGGACCAGCAAAAACTCTGCATTTTCTCACTTCCACAAAGACCTAGTTGGAAATGGGTTTCTGCAAGGCCATAGATGCAAGTAACATTCCCACCTAAAATAGTTTAAAATATATATATATAAGTCATGTCCTCCGTAGAGTTGCATGACCTAGCACTAGTTAACAATTTCGCTTGCATCCAATAACCTTCCTGGCCCGACCCATGCTCTTCATCTGTTACTATTAAAAATCACCCCACCTGCTCAGATAACTACCTTTACACTTTTAGATATATTGATGATCTGCTGTGTATCAATAATTCAGAAGTTATAGAGAGTGATTTTGATAATATCTATCCTAGCTCTCTTAACTTATGTAAAACCAACCACAGTAATCAGGAACTTGAGTTCCTAGACTTAAGTATTAAGCTCAACAGAGGTAACCCATCTATTAGCCTCTTTGATAAAAGAGTTAATTTTCCTTTCAAAGTAATTAAATATCTACACTGGAATAATAACATTTCAACCAAAGTAATTGAGAATGTACTAATTTCTCAGGTCCTAAGAGTTTCAAGAATTTGCAGCAACAATTTGGACTTCAATTACCACATTAATATACTATTAGAAAGTTTTCTAGAGAACGAAATTCCTTCTTCTTTCATCAAAAGAACTTTAAGAAAAATTATTCTGAATAATAGAGTAAGGTTGGCAGATCTGCTTTAATTTTCTACACAGTTAATAATATGATTCTGACCAATCAAAGCCGTAAGGAAGTTGGCTAGAGGATGCCTATTAACTACCTAAAGGAACCTTAGTGCTATGGATATGACGGTCCTATTAAAACAAAAAATTAAATAATATAAACAAAATCACAAAAAAAGCTTAAAAATCTGTTTATAAAAGAAAATAAAAACAAATAAAAAAGAAAACTAGTTATTCATCACTAGGATAGCTATACTAAAAATAGTAAAACCAACATTAAAATTAATAAGATTCTGATTAATCTATAGAAGCTCACTAAGGTGATTTAATACATGCAAAGATTATTGAATAAACTGCTCGTGTATTTTATAATATTTCTCATGTATTCTGGAGAGTTAATTCTGCTCTTTCTGATCACACAGATCCACAGTCTTAAGTTTATATATATTTTTTTTCTCTGGTTAAAATCTCCGCGCGTTGGTTTCTTGCTGTATGAGGAGGCCATCAGCCCCACCCTCACTGCCCCCAGCGTCTAGGGAGTGGCGGAAGAGGTCAGCCATGTTCTTCTCTTGTGAGGAGAAAAGTTTTTGTCACACAAGAGGTAAGCTCTCTTCCTTGTTTTTGGGTTCTAGGTTTTATAAGTTCAATGTTTGTACTTCATGTACCTTTTCTCTGTCGTTTTTTAGCTTTTCAGCTTTTAGGCATTGGTTTGTCTGTTAACATTTTTGCGGGTTTTAACTCTTTCTTTTCTTTGTAACTTTGAGCGTCTTTTGGGGTACCTAGGAACAGAAGATGGCTAAGCGTGTTCCTTTTCTATGCGCTGTCTATGCGCTGTTTTTTCAAAGTAGTTAAGTTCTTAATAACTAATTAATTATGCACTTAAAGCACTGGTGAAATACTTTGTACATATTGCAACTAACTGTTTAAGGTGTATAACTTTCACAAAGTTTTCTTTAGTTAATTATTATCTTTAACTTATTCTCGTTTTCGTGCTGTCATAAGTTGTAGAGTAGGGGGTTTTAGACTCAAGTTTTCTTTCAAAAATCTGTTCGTTATAAATTAACATTTCCTTTTTTAATTGCAATGTAAAATTTGGATTTCTTTTGCATTGTTTTTCAGGTTTAAATTCTCTCTCAAACGAACTTGGAATTTCGTTATGGCTGAAAATCATTTCTAATTATTATGTCACTCTCACAGCTTGAGTTCTCTTTAATCTTCTTCTCTCTGTTTAATAGTAACAGATGAAGAGCATGGGTCGGGCCAGGAAGGTTAATGGATGCAAGCGAAATTGTTAACTAGTGCTAGGTCATGCAACTCTACGGAGGACATGACTTATATATATATATATTTTAAACTATTTTAGGTGGGAATGTTACTTGCATCTATGGCCTTGCAGAAACCCATTTCCAACTAGGTCTTTGTGGAAGTGAGAAAATGCAGAGTTTTTGCTGGTCCTTGATAGGGCCAGGGCTCAGTATTCTCGACACCTTCTACATTCAGTTGTTTTATTTTATTTTTTTATCTTTTCTCCTTTTACTCACACAGGTAGATACATAACCTTTTCTATGTTGTACTAGGTGTGAGTCAAAATTATATATGTATTTTTTTGCTTAGGTATCTTCTTTATAGAATGTGAATTCTGAATTTTCAAAACTGCTGCGTTGCGCGTTTTGATTTTCAGGTTATTTTGCACCCTTCGTTTTGGATTCTACAATTTTTTCCTTGGTCTTCGGTTTTGCTCTTGAGTATATATATATGTGTGTGTGTTAAAGTATGTTGTTATTTGATGGCAAATGGTGAAAGAATTTCATCTTTAGAATGCATTTTAAAGATTTTTACTGTAAAACTTACCTCCATGTACGACGACGTGAACACCGATCCGGCATTCCTAACACAACGCTGTGGCGAACACGTCAAGCTTGGCTGGGCTGAAACGGTCTCGCTCCGGCGGTCAACTATTTAGCTGGCTAAAGACTACAACAGGAAGTGGGTACGTTTTTGCCAGGAAAGCGTTCAAATTTGTAGTGCTACCGGACAAAAATAGTTCATTTCTGTCGCAGTTTTTCAAAACGCATGGTAAGAATTTCTCTGTTCTTACGCATATAATTCCCTGATACGAAGTGATAAGTAAGAAGATGTCTTTCTCCTAGAAAAGCGTTAAGTAGATGTTGTGTTCTCACCAACGGAAGTTGCATGGCATCCGAAAGTGAAAGTTTTGCACCTGGTATTGAAGGCGTGGTTCGCAGTTCATTAGAATTGGATTACAATAAATAAATAAGTAAATAAATAAATAAATAAATAAATAAATAAATCCCTTGAAGAAGAAGTGAGTTCATATATTCCGCATCAAAGAATCGTACGCGAAAAAAACTAGAAATTGTCAGATTCTGATGTGAAAAACTGAGATAGAAATAATGAGCTATTTTATGTACCGTATAGCAGTACAAAATGGAACGCTTTCCTGGCAAAGAACGCAGTGGCGCACCCAGGAATTCTTGTTGGAGGGGACTATATATATAGTATACGTACACAATGTGTGTATGTGTGTACATATGTATATATAGAGAGTGTGCCCTATAGTTTATATACGGTTGTGACGTGCGTCGCTCTTATAATCTCTTTGGGGCTTTGGTAAGAAGACACTATGTAATAAGAAGACACTATGTAATTTTTTGAACATGTAAAATAATATTTTTGAATGTTTAATTTGTGACGTACGTCGCTCTTTATCTCCTTGGAGGGAGCCCCCAAACCCCCTCCGTGGGTGCGCCAATGCAAATGATCAAATGATCGTATGTAGAGGATTTTAGGAAGGAAGTGTCTGACCCCAGGTCTTAAACAATCCTTAGAATAGGAAGCTAGGAGATTTGGGCTAGAGTGCCCGATAGGAAATTGACACGGAAGTGAAATAGAAAGGGGGAAGAAGACGCCCCTATTTATTACCGGGAGGCCAGTACCGGGGGTCCAACGGCTTAACGTGCCCATCCGACGCACGGCGGATATTCAGTGGATCGAGCGTTCGTACCTGACTGGGATCGAACCTGAGGCCCTTCATGTGGCAGTCACGAACGTTGCCCACTCGGCCACCCGCGGCCTGCGTGGATAGGAGTGGTTTCTCCAGTAGTATAACCTCCTTGGCTACGCGCCAACACTAGCATCTGGCGACAGTGATATCCACAAATCTCATTGGCAGCAATAAAACCGAACCGACACCCACTAATTGGCGACTGGCACTGAAACGGCGCTTGTAGTTCTTTTTTTTTTTTTTGATTGGAGGTTTAACGACCACCGTGAGCAACTCAATGGGCTATAAGCAGTCGCCCGTCCCTAATTTAGGGTCACTGGTTCCAGGGAAGGGAGAGAGCCAGTGCCGTAAGACAAACACAACATCCATGCCTGACCGGGATTCGAACCAGACCCCTTACGGACGTATGATCAGAGGCCAGCGCCTTAGACCACTGCGCCACCGGGGCGGCGCGCTTGTAGTTCATATACGCCGGCGAAGTTGTAACACAGGTTGCTTACATTTTAGTTAACTTTAGTATCTTCATTAGCGGCTGTCGGCACAACTCGAACAACTTAACCTGTTTGCAGTATCCATCCAAATATAAAAATGGCTATTCTTCCACAAACGGGCGCATTCCTCATTTCTCTCAGCTAAGACAGCGGAACACTGAACAGCCCCGCGAGCGATCTACTCTTTTCGAACTGGCAACGCATCTGCTGTTGTTTACATTACTAGCGTTTCGCGACAGCGATATCCACATGTATCAAGTTATCTCATTGGCAGCAATAAAACTGGCACCCACCAATTGGCGACCGGCACTGAAACGGCACTTGTTTACAGCGGAACGCTAGAACAGCTCCACGAGCAATCTACTGTTTTCGATTTGGCAACGCTCAGTAAATATTAAGTTGTCCGTCCATATTACCCTTCGATAGTATTAACATCCCATGAAGTTGTCGTTGAATTGGTCTGTTGTATTTTATAATGCCTCAATGGAATTTGTATAGTCTCGTTAACGATGTCGTACGAGATAGAAAAACATGAATATCATGGTGTGAAAGATATGGTTCGCTACCCACCCTTGAAATAATAAGGAATCACGAATGGCAATAAATATCGCTGCTTTTCTTCTTTAATTGTCCTTTGCTATATATTTCTCAGTACGAATTAAAATACTTACTTTAAATACGAAAGTATAATTTTTTTTATCAGTCTTTTAATCTAGTTCTTTTTCAACATCTCAATTATAGTTTTCATTTAGTACAAAAATAACACAACGTTAGTCATCATGATGAATAAAAAAATAAGAACAGAATGCAAAGATAACCACCCATAATGTTTGCCTTAGAATGTAAACAACAACAGATGCATTGCCAGATCGAAAACAGTAGATTGCTCGCGGAGCTGTCCTAGCGTTCCGCTGTCTTTGTTGTGAGGAATGCGCCCGTTTGTGGAAGAATAGCCATTTTTATATTTGGGTGTATACTGCAAACAGGTTAAATTGTTCGATTTGTGCCGACAGCCGCCAATGAAGAAACTAATGTTAACTAAGATGTAAACAACCTGTGTCACGACTTCGACGACGTATACGAACTATAAGTGCTGTTTCAGTGCCGGTCGCCAATTGGTGGGTGCCGGTTTTATTGCTGCCAATGAGATAACTCGGTACATGTGGATATCGCTGTCGCGAGACGCTAGTGTTTACATTCGAATGCAAACATTATGGGTGGTTATCTTTGCATTCTGTTCTTATTTTCTTATTCATCATAAAGACTAACGTTGGTTTCTTAAAAAAAAATATTTCGTGTACTAAATGAAAACTATAACTGAGATGTTGAAAAAGAACTAAAAAAAATGAACGATCTTACCGGTATATACGTTGGGAGACATAAAAAAATATACTTTTGGATGAAATTCGAAAGTATGCGGGAGTGACATGGAGGAGACTGGCACAAGACAGACCATTGTGGAGGAAACTTGGGGAGACCTTCGTCCAGCAGTGGAGTGATAATGGTTGACAATGATAATGATTTACAGTAAGTATTTTAATTGGTACTGAGAAATATATAGCAAAAGACAATTTAAGAAGAAAAGCAGCGATATTATTGACATTCGTGATCCCTTATTATTTCAAGGGTGGGTAGCGAACCGTATCTTTCACACCATGATATGCATGTTTTTCTATCTCGTACGACATCGATAACGAGACTATACAAATTCCATTGAGGCATTATAAAATACAACAGACCAATTCAAAGACAACTTCATGGAATTTTAATACTATCGAAGAGTAATATGGACAACTTAATATTTACTGAGCGTTGCCAGATCGAAAACAGTAGATTGCTCGCGGAGCTGTTGTAGCGTTCCACTGTAAACAACAAGTGCCATTTCAGTGCCGGTCGCCAGATCAAGTATGAGTCATTTTCTTGTAGGACTTCCGTCCACGGCGAGTAGATTTTAGGTCCCAGCCACCTACAGCGAGTTCGCTTTTTGGGCAGGACACAGAAACGGAAGGAATAAGAGCAAGTTTAGCGACTTTGACAGAACAGTTTGTAGAGAGATTAGAGTACAGTAGATGGCGCCACCGTACAAGTACGATGTTGCACATAGAGGGGTGAGAGAATTTCAGGGGGGGGGGCATAGGAAAGGATACCCATTTAACCAGTGGGTCCTGCCTGGGGGCCGTCACTTAACGTGCTCGTCCGATGCACGGCGAATATTCAGTGATTGTTAGCAAATCACACCACCTCCGCAAGATCAGCCAAGGATAGGACCTTGCATTGGTAGTCTGAACTGCTAACCACTCAGCTATTCGCGGCTTGTGCCGGTCGCCATTTGGTGGGTGCCGCTTTTATTGCTGCCAATGAGATGTGTGGATATCGCTGTCGCCAGACGGTAGTCGCTCCAACCCATAATTTAAATGGCAGGCCACACATAATTTAAATGGCAGGCCATCTAAGCGATGGCTTATAACCATTCATCCGTGTTAGGTCCGGGTTCGAATCCTGGTGAAGCATAAATGTTGTGTTTGTCTTACGGCACTGGCTTTCTCCCTTCCCTGGAGTCAGTGGCTCTAAATTAGGGACGGGTGTCTGCTTATATAGCCCATTGAGTTGCTCACGGTGGTCGTTAAACCTCCAATAAAAAAAATAACTAAATCAAGTGGCAGAGATTGTGTAAAGGTGCATTTAACGGAGAAATTCTGTTCTTGGAACACCCATTGTTACTTGTTTCTGCTCAGATAAGACTGTAGTGCTGAAAAATAGAGTGATATGATCACTATTCATTCACTCAGTTATTCTGCTTTTGGAACCCCATCAAGTATTGGTGTCCTTTCCACGTCAGACCGTTCATATACTGCATTTGGGGGGATGAGTATATACATACAATTGGGAGAATAATATCACTATTAGCACATGCGCTAAAAAAATTTCTGAATCGTCTGTTTATTTCACTGTGTTACTGATATATACATTGGTTCCATGAAAATTTACTAAGCTCGCAATGAATTTAAATTCTTCCTTTACTGAAACATTGCGAAAAGTTTCACAGCCCATGAAATGCTGTTGTCATAGTTCTTATCGTACCCGCGTGGATGACGATGTATATCTAATCATTTCTGATATATGGCAATATCCCAATAACGACCCTACCACCCCTTTTAACCTGGCGAGTATTTTTGCAACTAAAATGTGTCATGTCGGGTGTCCTGTGTGGTCCGCCATAATATTCGTATAGTAAACAAAATTATTAATATTATTGGTGCACCACCTCACACAATATCCACCTTCGTTATTTAAAAATTACGATTTTGTTTTCCGATAGTATCGCTTGCAAATAAGGATTCCGTCCAGCCATCATGTGGAAGATAAGAGAGATCGCTGATAAAGTGTAAGATTTTTTTCTTTTAATGTTTTGCTTTTATTCAGTGATAGTGAGTTCAACCCGAGATTCAGATTGGCAAAATTCAATTATATCTGCTTGTAGTCTGGCCCTTTAAATGCCATTACTGCAGCATGTGGAGTTCATTTTAACGTCCCACAAGCGGAAACATACTTTAACATTGACCTATATTCACTTGCATATAATACGCAACAACCAACTTTATATTTACGATATCAGACACAATATTTTACTAATGTTATATAAAATGACTAATTAATGGGAGTTCTGTACAGGTGCTGTTAAGATACCGAACTTATTTGTGTAAAGAAACGAGTGCACTCATCTCATTTCCCGATGTGTTAAGTGTGTAGTAAACATGCCATCATAGTTTTTAAAGACCTGGCAGTCAGTGATTGACACAGGGTAATATAAGTTTTTGGATGAGAGAAAAATAAGTAAAGCCTTAATTTTTGTTTAAATATTATATGGTTGACGCACGTTCTGCCCTCACTTTTTTTTATAGTTGCATCACTGTGCAATTTTATTGAAATTCTGACCCGTGTTTCCGTATTGCTGCGGTGAAGGTGGGATGTGCAATAAATAGCGAAAACAAGACTTGCAGTACATAATTTTGGGCAGTGAGAGAAGTTTTTTTTTCTCATTTGTGGTTGTATCATAAATCTTGATTTAAACATCAGTAAAGCATTGAAAAGTTCCCATTGTATGCCAAATTTCAGTGAGTTATGAAATTTTTATTTTATTCAGATTTAAGCATGTATCAGAATAGTACGATGTAAATAGAAATTAAATGAACAATAACACTCGTATACATGAACATTTCAGAACTAGCACCTGCCATGTCCATAATATTGTATGCACACTTCATGAGAGTTTTGAACTAATGAATATAACAATGGAGGCTTATAGTCTGAAAATATAATTGAGTGTGTCAGTGCAGGAGAGTGGGGGATGTAAATAACACATCTGGGTCAACTTTCAGTGCTAACATTTTGCTCCGTAAGCATTATTGTGTAAATTTACTGTCTTACTTTGCTTCAAGGAATGATGTTTTTAATCTGTATGTTGTGCTTAGGATTTATAGAAGTGAGTGCATCCATCATTTGTTCGAATTACTTAGTGGGTGTAGGACTGTTACAAATTTCATCAAACCACTGAATATTTTGCAGGCCTGGATGGGCAGTTTCTCTAACATTTATTAAAACCTGACAAATCTCTATTTATTGACACAAGGTTTCTGTTTTTTAGGCTTCAAACTACAGGTTTTTGTTACACCAGACAACAACCACATTTCTTTTATCTTAAACCCTTTATAAAGAGCAGAAGACACAGACTTTATTTTGAAACACAATTTTCATCTCTTGTGCTACTTAATCAACTTCAGTAAACTGAATACCCAGGGAATGCTTATAATATAGCAACCCATTAATTTTTGTAGTGAAAATTGATGCATAAAGATTTGCCAAGCTTTCACTCTCGACCGGGAGGCTTTTTCAAGGCAATGTAGACATAAAATGCAGAGAAACATACTTTAACATTTACCTATATTCACTTACACTTGCATACACTAGCGGAAACTGAAAAAAGAACACCAAGAAGGAGACGTCTGATACCAATGAAATTTATGCAGCATAATAACGGAAAACAGAGGATAACGTGATCAAAACATTATGGCAAAATACAGCTGTATTTGTTGGTAAACTGAAAAATAACATTTCCATGTAACATGGTTGGTATGAGGTTTAACCGCCATGAACTGTGGCACACTTTGCAATTCTGGCATGGAGTCTGTCGTACAGATGTTGGATGTAAGTTTGGGGTATTGAGTTCCAAGCATCCTCAACCTAGACGCGTAAATCGGGAATGGTCGTGGCTGGCCGTGGAGACCGGATAAGTCGTCGTCCCATAAAATCCCACACGTGCTGAATGGGGGACAAATCCGGTGAACGTGCAGGCCATGGAAGTTGTTTCACACCCTGAAGTGCATGTTGCGTTGCACGTGCTGTGTGTGGGCGTGGGTTATCTTGCTGGAAAACCACCACGCTGGACCGACCTTACAAATGGCACAACAACAAGCTGAATGATGTTGTTGATGTAGGAGGTGCTGTTTAACGTACCCGGTACAAACACTAGTTGTGTACGGGAGTGATAGCCAATCGCTCCCCACACCAGGAGACTTAAGTGTAGGCCCTGTGTGTTGCTGGCGGATGCAAGAAGAGTGGAGACTCTCCCCTGTGGGTCTGCAAACATGCATATGGCCATTGGAGGCTCCCAAGCAGAATCTGCTTTCATCGCTGAACATGACAGATCGCCATTGCGTTCTCCAGTGCAGACGTTAGCGACACCACTGCAGCCGTTCCTGATGGTGGGCTGGAGTCAGAGGTGCACATGCCAGAGGCACACGTGCACGTAGTCCTGCATCCATTAGACGGTTGCGGATTGTTCGCACAGTCACCTCAGGTGCAACGGCAGCTCGGATTTGCGTCACAGTAGATGTTCTGCTTGACAACGCCGCTCTTCTTATGCATGGATTGGTCCGCTCATCCGTCCGCCTGTGACTCCCGGTTCCACGTCTTCTCGTGTGGGAATGTTCCTCAGACCATCTATGCCACCATCGTACCACCACCGATACTTCCCGTCTAATTTGTCAGCAATACGACCACCCAGTCTCGCGGAGTCCGACTAGACGACCTCGCTCAAAGTCCGATAACTGCTGAAATCATACACGTCTTCCATGTCCAGGCATTGCAGCTTTCTTCAGGGTCTTTGCACGTGTCCGTACGCCGACGATTGATTACATTCACTTCGCCGTACTCCTTAAATACCACCAACGATAATTTGCATATTATGCCGTGCTGTGGCGCAAGCGCTCACCGATTGGTCCCGAAATGAACATCACACCTACATAAACTCGACCCCATTAACATTTGAAAATTTCATGATCATCCGTCAATTCCTTCTTGGTGTTCTTTTTTCACTTTCCAGCAGTGTAAGTGCAGGGAATGCATTTGTTTGTGATTCTGTGTTTTCATTGCATTGAAACAGCTTCCCAGTGGAAAGTGAAAGCTTGGTGAATCTTTATGCATATTACACCACAAAAATAAATGGATTTACTACACTATAGTGGCTAGAAGACATAGTGTGCTGTGTGTTAATACCTCACTTTTTAAAATTTAGTTTCCTCTTTTCATGAAACCACGAGATGGTGCTCCTGCAAGTTTCGCTGCTATGATTTCTCATGAGGATGCTTTGCTATGTCATATTTGGTGGATACCGATTGAAAAGACAGTTTATATGTTAGATCGGTCATAGTAATAAGTGTAACATTGAGAACATGTCTCGTACCTGGATGCAACAGTGGTTACAGGTTCTGTGTAAACAAAAGGTAACTATTTCCCATGCCGAAAGATGAGGCAAGGCGGAACAAATGAATTTTTTTTTACTTGTCCTAAATCCAGTTGATAGCCATTCAGTAATTATTTAGTTAAGTATGCCACTTGGTAAACCTTCCAAATGTGGCCCAGAAATAGTGTTCTGAAGCGATGATAGATGGCGACATGTTATTACTACATCATAAAGTGTTACGTTGTGAAAGTGGCAAAAGAAGTGAATAATATGGATTAAAGGTGGCCCTTAAAAGGACCTTTATAAATGTACATTGTGGCATATGTGTGAAATATTTATTATGAAGTTTTCCTCATGAATATAAAACTGTCTACCTAGCAGAATAAAAGCAAGAAAAGTTTTATCTGCCAGGGAAAAACTGCCTGATTGCACGAATCAGGATTTCAAAGCAATGTTCTGAGGAAAGATGGCAATTCCGTCAGAATAAATATTCCATAATATGGTCTGCCAAGTACATTTTGTGGCTGCCCTGTGTTAATTAATGTTTCAGGGGATGCCAATTGCTCTCAGTTATTTAATCCACCATGAAATAGAGGTTTCCTCATCCTTGCCAACTTCATTAAAGAACATTTTCCAGTTCCACGTATAACAGGAGCAGAGATGGAAGAAAAAAAAATTATGTAACACAGGAGCGGAGACGAAGAACTAAGTTATGTAAGTAGCTATAACGCATTTCACTTGAAAACGAGATGAGCGGAGAAGAGGTGAAGTGCTACCGTGGCGCAATCTATGAGCAGGCCACTTTTGGAAGGTTAGCGTGCTACATTTTTTAAAATTCTTTTATATATCATTGCATTCTGTCTAAAATTATTAAAATTGGGTGGTTTTTTTTTTGTCCGAAGTTCTGTAAACTTTTATCGTGGGAAGATTAGGCCTAAGTACAGTATAATGTGACACCTAATTAAACATTTTGTGTCTTGTAGAGATAGAGAAAAGAGTTGCAACGGGATCAGAACAGAATACAATATGATGATTGGTCAAAAATTCCAATAATTACGGATAAAATTTGTGGAAAATAATGTACTAATCAGCCTTGTGACATGTAGATTCAACACAGGATTATACATTTCCTGAAAAAAGTTAATGAAACTTCCCCAAAACACACTATCTGGAAGAATATTCACTTTATATCTATCCATACATGACATTAATCACTTTTAGTATAACTGTAGGATAAAAAAAAAAAGCTTCTTTGGTAAAATTTTAGTGAAATTACTATAGTGCACTGAACGAGAAGCACGTATATCTATGAGCATAGTTTACAGCAATAGCATCAAAGCTGTCTTCAGCGTCCTCTCTGATTTCATGATATAAAAACACCTCTGCAGAAGCACACAGCACGCTGTCTCTTCTTGCCATGCTAAAAATACTCTATAAGCGTTCCTTGAGTATTAACACTCTGGTGTAATTATAAAATAACATTCAGTAAATTGTTTTACTCAGACATGTATAATTGACTTCTTTAAAAAATTTCCATCACTTTAATGCCAAATTTCTGTAATTAAAGAAAAAAAACCCACACTATTCCACTTAACATCTTCCGAGTATTATTTATATACAGGATTACAAGGAAAGTCCTTAATCAGGCCAATATCTCACGAACTATGGCAGTTAGCGATTTACTTCTTGTGCAGTTGTATAAGAAACCCCCTATGGTGCATACAATAACACCATGAGGGGTCCCCTTTTGGGGAGGGATTGAGGGGGCCAACTCCCCCCCCCTGCAGATAGGGCAAAAAAAAAAAAAAAAAAAAAAGGCAATTGCAAACTTGTTCAGTGAGGCAAAAATAGTACATAAATGTTTTTTTCCCCATAACAAAAGATGGAAGGGGACCGAGAATGTGGCTCCAAGAAAATCACAACATCTGGAAGCAACGACAGATTATTATTTAGACAAGAACTTATTACTTAGAACTTATCTAAACTGGTAAGTTCTAAGTAAATGAATGCACAAAGGAAAAGTTTTCCTACAAACCTTATCAACAGTTCTTGTTCTGTAATAAAATGCAGTTCCTTGACGTATTCAATATCAGACTTTGATATCCAATACAGTAAAAATACACTGAGACAAGGCGAAATAGCATAAAGTGGCGAAATACTCATCTAATCGGAAAACTGTGCGTACATGGCAAAGCTTTCAACATGACATCACTGGTTCACAAAGTGTTGGCATACTGACCACGCATATCATTTTTGTATTCTGACGACAGCAGAAAGCAAATTTGAAATCCATACAAATATGCTTTGGACACAGCGACTTACGTAGCTTTTCGCAATTGGAGAGTCCCCTTCCATCTTTTGTTATGGGACAAAAACATTTATGTACTATTTTTGCCTTGCTGAACAAGTTTGTAATTGACTTTTTTTGCCCTATCTGCTAAGGGGGACATGATAGCCCCCTCAACCCCCACCCAAAAGGTGGTGAGGGGATCCTTCGTGGTGTTATTGTGTGCACCATAGAGGGTTTCCTATACAACTGCACAAGAAGTTAATCGCTAACTGCCATAGTTCGTGTGGTCTGATCACGGACTTTCCTTGTAAACCTGTATTATTTGTGTGCATATGCATTTTGCTCTAAATTTATGATATACTCCAATGAGATGAAACATTTTCCATACAAAATATACACGAGTAATTTTTGTATGACCAGTGGGCATCTTAGCTGACCACTGAATTACAACTTCTGGTGGCTCTGTAGGAGATTAATTTCTAATTGTGACACTTGCATCTTCCAAAAGTTTACCTTTTGTGTTGTGTAGCAGAGAAAGATATCTATGACTGTTACATTTTAAAGCAGCTGATAGCAGACCAGCTTTTCAGAGGCAAGTAGCTTTGCAATATGATTAGACAGATGGGGAAAGTTTCACTAAGTTCCTTATTTATTAGAAGTATGCTTGTTGTGGTTAGCATTTGTGTGCGATTCTTTATCACCCTGACCATTCATTTTTTCGTATAGTGCCATGATCCCTGTGATGAAAAATGTCTCAATTGATGGGTTTTTAGTCAAAAATTGCTAAGGTATTACAAATAAATACTGATTCAAAATAGGGTTACTTGTTAAATAAGAGCTACTCTTTGCTGCCACAAGCTACTGGACATGGGTGCTCATAGCTTAGTTTTCAGGATGGATCGAACAGAAATTGTAGCAGCAAGTAACGTTCAAACTCCATATGCAAATTTGCACTGTTCCTTCTTACTATCTAACCATTTGTACCACACTCTCAAGACACATTTAATTGGAAACCAGAAGACTACATAAAGTAGATGGATAAATGAAATTAGGCGGCATGTTAGGACAAAGAGAAAATTTCTTTGTTGTTGTTTTGATCATATGCATCACAAAACCCCAGAGATCACTCAATTAGTTATCAATAAAGAAAACATACCCACAAGACAAATTTCTGGGAAAAATTTCGAGAGATCTTTGTCCGGCAGTGAAAAGTGGCTTCAGAGGTCGGATGATATATTTTTCATTTCTTCGCCTTTCATACTTTTCTGCTCTGTGCATATATAAGTTGTTCTCCAACATGCAATAAGAAATTTCCTTGTTACTTTTGACTGTAAATTTTTGCTTTTTCTACTGGAAATTTCCAGCATTTTTTTTTCAGTTTTTACTGCATGCACATGCACCCAGAAGTTCTACAGAAAAATTGGCAATTATTATTAATGTTATTGCTAAAATCTCTGTAGTACCTTCTGAGAACAGAAGCAGCATGGTCAGATTTCCAGGGGAGGGCAAATGCCCCTCTTGCTTCCCCATATGTGTGCCCATGCTACTGGATAATAAAAGCATGTGCAGAATCTTGCATTCCTCTAGAACAGTTAATCAGTTTCTAGCATTCTCCCTAGACTTTTTTTACTGCTGGGTGGCAAGAAATTTTAACTGGATGGCACTTTACGACCCCTTCTCCAATCGAGAAAAAAAGTATGTTGTTTTGCTTAACGTTATTGTACTTATTAAACATCTTTAGCAGTGTGGTAGGCAAAGTAATGTAACATAACATGTTGAACAACATTAGAAAAGGGCACATAAATGATAAAAAAAGAGTACTTACTAATAAATCATGTTTGCAGATTTCGGCCAGTTTTCATCAATATTTATGGTTATTATATTTGCACTTTTAAGGGATTAAACCCCTGCAAAGTGTGCATAGTTTACGTGCAATTCATAAATGAAATACTATTAGAAAGCACCAATCACTCACCCTAAAGATCATACTAATTTCCTTCGACAACACACTTCCAGCACGTCAATTATCGTAATGTTGTTGGCCTTCAAAGGTTTACAGACATCTTGCTTACGATTCCTTCTTCCGGGGATGAAACATCGTATTTTTTTATTTTTTTTAAGCCATATGAGATGTAACTATAAGCTTGTCAATTCCATAAAAAACCACACAGGCATACTACTTATTCATACAATTCAATTAACAACTATGTACATATTTACATAACCTTACATTCCTAGGTGGTTAAACCTTTGTCAACTGTAAGTACCAAACTGCTCCTTCTGTTTCAAAACCACTGCCACTCCCAATGCAAGTGTCACACTCATTCATGAGTCACACTCATTCAGAAAGATTTAGCTGGGTGGACAACCCAGTAGAATGGTTCTAAGGAGAACACTAAGTTTCTCTCTCTTCATTTCTCAGTTCGAGCGTTATGACCCAATTCACG
Source organism: Macrothele yani (assembly GCA_039090855.1). Classification (NCBI taxonomy): domain Eukaryota; kingdom Metazoa; phylum Arthropoda; class Arachnida; order Araneae; family Macrothelidae; genus Macrothele; species Macrothele yani. The sequence continues at coordinate 56,462,297 of CM077002.1, forward strand.
TCCTGTCGGCAGTCAAGGTGGACAACCCCATACTCCCTGACTCAGCAGGCCCGGCCGCACGCAAATATGCCCTTTTTAAGTACAGAGCAAAGCGAGCTTTCGAACTCTCATCGAACAAGGCTAAATGCGAGGAGGAGATCCGTAGCATTAGAAACCTAGTGGCTGCAGCGGGTTACGACAGGATCACAATCGACCAAATAGTCAGAAAGGCTGCAAAAACTGCTCTCCCACAGCCTCGTGCCAACCCCACGGCACAGCCAGCCCGGTTTGTGGGTTCGATTCCCTACATTCCTAGGCTAACGTACTTCCTGAAGAATGCTCTCCGAAGACTAGGTTATGATATCGGCATGACAGCTCCTAGACCTTTGTCAGATATCCTCTCAGCAGACCAGCGCGCATCACCTTCTACGCTCACTGAAGCCGGAATCTATGCTATTCCTTTGGATTATCCTGACGCATCCGTTAAGTCTTACATCGGGATGACAAAAAGATCCTTCCAGATCCGTTTTTCTGAACACCAAAGGGACGTTAAGGCCGGAAAGCTTACGATGGCACTAGCCCATGATGTTGCATCTGAAAGGGCAGTTCCCAGATGGGGAGATTTTAATAAACTAGCACCTTACGTCAGCGCAAGGGCTACTGCGCTTCGCGAAACCATCGAGATCATCACGCGACGGAATGTGTGTAACAAAGATGTAACCACGAGCCTTCCTTTCATATGGCACCGGCTTCTAGAAATAACACGTGACCACCCGGCCCTGGGATCAAACAACCCGTGACATCGTGCAAGTGTTTTACTTATTTTGAATTTAATTGTATTCTTAGAAATACATTTGTTCCAGTTGCTTCTGCGATCTTTAACTACTAAATGCCTGATCAAGCTACCCGGAGGTAGTGAAAGCTAGCATCTTTTGATTCCCTTATTTTCTACGCCTAATAAACGGAGTTCACTTTTTATTTTTTTTTATTTTTACTTTTTATTTTTATTGTCTTTCATAAGGTTCGCCATTTCTGTCTATTCTCCACAGTTCTCATGATTTCTGTAACTGATAGATTTGTGAGAGTTTTATTTGATCGAAGAATCTGTTTGGGGGACGTCCTCTCGTTCTTTTGCCGTCGACTTTCCCCTGAATACAAAGTTTTTCCAAACCGTCTTGCCGGATGATGTGGCCGAAGAAGGTTAGTAATTGTCGTTGGATTGTCAGATGAAGTCGCTTGTCTACACCGAGCTCACTCAAGATTGATGCATTAGTAGTCCTATGCACAACCCAGAATATCCTCAGCATACGTCTGTAGCAGATCATTTCAAATGCCTCAATTTGTCTGCAACATGTTGCATTTAAGGTCCATGTTTCAGAACCATAAGTCGCAGTGGGGAACATGAGGGCTCTGACCAGCCTCAACTTGGTGGTTTTGCTCATGTGGTGATCCTTCCAGATTTTAGTAAGCCCTGCCAGGGCAGATTTGGCCATTCCGATCCTCCTTTTCATCTCGCCTTCGCAATTGCGATTTTCGGGCAATATCGGGTATTTGTTCGATGTCTTGAGGAAGCACTCCGGCCTTGTCAACTACCGTAAGGCAGCAATTGGCTCTATTTAGTAATTAAAGTGGTGTCATCTGCATAGCGTAAATTTGATATTTTCCTACCGCCTGTTGACAGCCCACCATACCAGTTTTTCGTTGCTTTTCTGATTCTCCATAAATATTAAAAAGAATGGGTGAGAAAATGCACCCCTGGTAAACTCCCTTTCCCACGCTAAATGCAGTGCCCAACCATCAATTTACGGGCCCCGGGAAAAGCATGACAGCGGGTCCTCACCCCCTTCTTTTGAAATGTCAGTAGCCCTCTTGGCTGGAAAAAAATGTTTTGTGCAACAAAAACAAATGAAAGAAATATAAAACCGTGGTTCCACTTTACTATGATTTTAATGAAAGCTAAATACAAGCATTAAGAAATTTTTTACCCCTGTATGATCACACAACAAAATATTTAGATACTATGTGGCTGTGGTTACAAACAGCAGTGGATGGCGTACATTTTCGTAAGCTTTACTCATACTTGTTTCCGACCCCCCCCCCCCCCGGATACCAAATTTTGCAACTTCACTGGCTTAGCCGCTGATTAGCATACAGTACATTAAATTTAATTGATCACAACACATACACCGAAGAGTAAAAACATTTTGATCATCATGTCTTTATGCAAATCGAAGCAACTGCGGGTAAACAATGGCGCGGGTGAAGGTCATAAAACGGTACAAATAACACCTGACACTGAGCTCTGTTGATCAGTGTTATTCTTGTTCTTCAGATGTGAAAGGCAGAGGCCAAATTGTAGTTGCCAGACAACTGGGTCAGAGCATTTCGGAGACAGCAAGGCTTGTGAGGTGATCACAGTCAGTTGTGGTTTAGTATCAAAAAGTGGAAAAACGACAGGCCACCGGCAAGGTGCGGGCCGACCATTGCTCATCGATGCTAGAGGTAAGCGAAGGCTATCCCACATGACAACTAGCCAACAAAAGGGATATTGTGGCGCAATTTCCCGGTAATTTAAATGCTGGTGACGGGAGAAATGTGCCACAACACACAGTGCATCGAACTTTGCTGAAAATGGGGGCTGCGTAGCCGCAGACCGCTCTGAGCTCATGCTAACCTCCGTTCATCTTTGAAAGTATAATACTTAAAATGGGCATGCAAGCATTGAAAGAGGAACTTGAATGATTACAAGAAGGTAGTACAGTCTGATGAATCTCGTTTGCAGTTGCACCGTGTGGACGACCGGATACTTGTCGTTTACCTGGGAAAATGTTGACGCCAGGATGCACCATGAGATGAAACCGACCCGGTGTAGAAAGTGTAATGCTTTGGGCAATGTCCTGCTGGGAAACCCTGTGTCCAGTAATTCATGTGCAGGAAATCATGACATCTATCACCTACCTAAACATCATCGCAGACCACGTACATCCTTTCATGGCAATGGTATTCTGCTTTAGTAGTGCTTCCTTTCAAAATGATAATTCATCCTGCCACACTGCCCGAATTGTTCGACAATGGTTCACAGAATACGAGGAAGACTTCCAGGTATTTGGAAGACTTCGGGAAGACTTTCCTGGCCTCCAGATTCTCCAAGCACCAACCCAATCAAGCATCTGTGGTTGTGTTGGAACAGCAAAGCCGATCTTCGGCGGCTGAACCACGTAACTTATAGGAGTTAAAAGATCTGCTGGGTAATGTCTTGGTACTACACTGGCGTGCAAAAATTAAGGACGAGACGGTTTTTCGAATGTAACATCACGCAGAAGTGCTCCACATCAACTCAAATCATACCATAAGATCCCCAAGATGTAAGAATATAGGACAAGTGAGCAAAACTGTCCAAACAAGGAATCCAAAGGATACAAAGGCACTTTATTGAAAAAGTAGCTTCGAGCACAACTGGACAGAAGACAGAAATGTCCATGTGACAGGCGGCTGCCAAGAAAAATCCAGTCTTTACTAGGGGATATGATCACCCCTGACTGCGTTGCAGGATTTACAACGTCTGTCCATGCTGAGGACGAGGTTGTCAAGGAGCTGTTGAGGATCGCAGCCCATTCCTCTTGTAGCGCCAATCGCAGCTGGCGGCTGGTGACGTGTTGCCAAGCTTCTCCCAAAAAGGTCCGACACGTGTTTGATTGGATTAAGGTCTAGGGATCTTGCAGGCCAATCCATGCGTTGAATATCTTCACTCTCCAAAAGCTCTGTGACAGCCAGTGTACGATGAGGTGTAGCGTTGTCGCCCATGAAGAGGAACTCAGGACCCACAGCACCTCTAAACAGACGCACGTGAGGCAGGAGAACCTCGGTACAATAGCGGACACCAGTGACTGAACCTCCTTGGAAGATGTGGAGGTCAGTACGGCTACCAAGCATGATACCGCCCCAAACGAGAACTCTGCCACCTCCAAACCGGTCCCTTTCGATGATGTTGGAGGTGTGATTGCGTGTTCCCTGCTGTCTCCAGATGTGTATACGTCCAGAATCGCTCGTCAGACTAAATCGGCTCTCATCTGTAAAGAGAACTCGACTCCATTGCTGATGTGTTCAGTTCTTGTGTTCCTGGCACCACGGAAACCACCGTCTCTGATGAGCAGGCGCTAATGGCAAACACCGCACTGGTCTTCGTGCAAATTAACCACCTTTGTGCAGCCTCCTGGCCATGGTAAAATGCGATAACGGACATCTACTTGTCTGTTGCATGTGCCTTGTGATTTCTCCCGCTGTCTGCCGTCTGTCTCTTCTCGCCTGTAGGACAATATACCGGTTGTCCGCCGCCGTGGTTGCTCGTGAACGACCACTGCTAAACTCTCGGACAGCTGTTCCTGTTGTTTGAAATGCTCTGCAAGCTTGTGAAACGATGCTGTGAGCGATCTGGAACTCCTCGGCCACACTAGTCACACTTCGACCTTCTTCCAACTTCCCAATGACGCGACCTCAGGTAAAGTCATCCAGATGTCGTCTACTGGATTGCCTGTTGGCCATATCACACGGTGGCGGCAACTCGACAACCGGGTGCTCAAACCGATGTACACCGTGCAATAGCTTTCACCGAATTGCTGAGTGTACACCGCCCGTGTGCTTTACACTCTTCCGACACTCCACCCCTCCTTACGTCATGCTGCATATATGCGCATGCCCTACCGTACCGGACCCTAGTCTATCTCCTGAGTGGTCTTTCGGTCCGTTCTGCCTGCTCGTTACGCTGTTATGCTAATTTCTCCTCTTCGTCCTTAATTTGGCACACCGGTGTATATATCATAGGGCACCTTTAGAAATCCTGTAGCGTCCATGCCTCAACGGATAAGATCTGTTTTGGAGACACGTGGAACACCATATGAGGCAGGTGGTCATAATGTTTTGACTTTTCGGTGTACTGTCAAGCTTCAAATCTAGAGTGCCCATGCACCATTTAAAAGGGTTGGAAAACATGCAGAAAGTTTAGGATCAACGGTAGAACAGTTCAGAAAAGAATCTGTAGTAAAAATGCAAATATTTTCCAAGAGAAAAGAGTAAGATGTTCCACAACAAACGCTAACCACTCTTGCCCCCCTTCTTGCACGAAGCAATCTCCTCTTGGTTGGATTTTTGTTGAAAAGAGAAATTTCATCTGTGCACAAGCTGTAAAATTTAGAGAGAATTTTGATAAAGATTAAGTGCAAATGTATATTTACCATCCTCCTGTCAAAAATTTTGAGAATCATTAAAAAAAAACACTCACAGAAAAATGCCCACGGATGGAATGCACAAATCTCGTTAATATGCAAAGATTCCTATACTATTTTAACATAAAAAGTATTGCTTAGCTTTGATTATTGTCCTGGTTTACTGGGTGCAATGTAGCTTTAATTTTGGGGATGTAATTCAGTTATAGTTTCTGCTAATTCCTATCTCATGCCTTCTCAGTAACTGTGCTTGTTTATAAAATGTAGCAAAAAGAAAAGATAGACATACAATCAACATATATTCGATACTGTAAAAATATTCAGGAAACATACATTTCACAAATGCGGTAGATTTGTGTTTTGATGAGATTTCTTCTTTTTTCCCTTTTCATAAAAAAGCAGTTAACGATTTGTCTACTTGTTTTGATGGGGTATCTTTTGCATTTATTCCTACGATAAACTTTGTTCGATGCGAACACTGTTTCACGCAAATATCACAGTGCAGTAGTGTACTGAGAATTTTGCCTACCGCTTAGTTCTGAGCTTTAGTCACATCGACTCGTAAAGAAACAGGAGCCACAAGGAGTAGCCTAATATAACAATGGACATCCCTCATCCCCTCTCGCCATTTTTGAATATGGATACTTTTTCCATTAAGTAATATGTCTGTGGGCAATTTTATGGTTGGTATTCTTTGCAAACACCAATTTTTGATGAGTAACAATACTGGAAGGTTTAATTTGAACAAATTACAAAAAAGAGAAAAAAAGAAAATAGAATTGTGAAACTTTTTTTTATTTCAAAATCTATCAATTTTTTTTCAGCTTTTATTTCAGATGTTCTACATTTTCCAAGCTTACAACAAACTAGAAATGAACTTTTCGTGCCTCATTGTGGGCCTCCTTCTGTTCTTTATAAGAGATAGTTTACTGAAACTATACGTTCTGCATCGGCAACAGTTACAGGTAATGCGCAGAACATCCTCAGAGCAATGCACATTTCACCAAACACAAACTGCAGTGTTTTGTCATAAATTTCTCTCAGAAGAATGTCTGGTGGTAGTTCAGAATTGTGAACTTTAAAATTCTTTTCTAATGTGCTTCGAAAGATTTTTCTCAGTTGCAGTATTTCATTGAAGTGGTTTTCAGTAAGATACATGGGATACTTTTTCACAAGAAGTTTGCATTTTCGTTCAAGAGCACCCTCTGTGGAACACTTTGCTTATATTATTGGCAGCCGCGAATCTGTACTTCAAGTTATAAAGTAACTCTTTTTCGTGTGCGAGATTGGTGTTACGCTATGTTTAAAACCATGACTAAGGAAATGTTGAACTAAATGAGAATACGATGCAATAGTTGCACAGGAAAGCTCATTTTGTAATGTTCCCCCTCCCATTGTAGTGGTATATACATACCACTAATCTGTACATACACATATCACTAAATGCTTCTGAGATTCAGAGGTTAGCTCCTCAAAAAACAAACAAAAAACAACCCCCCGTTTATCTAGATACCAGATTAAAATTTAAAGCTGATATTTCTATATTTTACTTACTGTTGATGTATCAAACTGTGACATTTACAGCAATCTTGGCATGCAACTTGAGCTTTGTTGACATCCATTAAGCATCCACACAAGACCTTTTTTACTTCAAGTCATGTATTGTGCTGGCACAGAATTTTGTGAAACCTATGTTGAGGTTGGCATGAGTTACCTCAGGCCAGAAACCAGTTTGATGAAGTTAAAATGTTGACTCTGCAACACTTGGAAAAATATTCCTTAGGAAAAACAACCTGTTTTCAACTTGGAGGAAATAAAGGGGGAAACCTATGTAGGAGAACTGCCAGTATGGAAGATTTAAGGAACTCATTGACTTTATAGGAAGAAGCAGGCTACCGCAAATTGATTGAACAGATTGCTAATCAAGTGCAAGTCAGAAAGAAGGAAGGACAAGACAAAAGTGAAGACTGACATGATGAAAGAAATGCTTCAATGCTAAAATTTTCACAGATATGGCAGCATTTGGATATTCTCTTTGATTTTGTTGATGCTGACTCTGATTACCAAAAGTGCTACCTGATTTTGAAAGAAGTTAGTCAAGTAGTGATCCAGAGACAGCATCAAAAATAATACATATCCCAAAATTTCTAGCTTCTTTAAGCATGTGGCTCTAACTGACAGTCTGGAAAAGTCTTCAGCTTCGGTGCCCAGTAATTGAAAATGCATACAATTTTTTTTCTGCTTTTAATGGTAACTAAAATGCTATTTCTGTCACCATAGGTCTTAAACATTTCTTCTGCTTTCTAGCTCCGTGTTTTTTTCAGCAAGTTAAAAAAGTGTTTCTCCATTTTGGGCTAGTGTTTTAATAGCTAGTCTGAATTAAGAAGTTTTATTGCATTTTAAAATCCTTTGCTTATGTGGTGCATTTATTTTTGTTTTCATATTTGGTTTCTTTCTGCTTGGATTTGTGTTCTAACTGATAAATGTTTCCTTCTGTTTTTAGCACCAATGTAGTAATGAACTATACTGAAGTAGAGGCTAAAGTTAGGGAAGCAACCAATGATGATGCTTGGGGTCCTACTGGCCAGCTGATGCAAGAGATAGCCCAGAGTACATTTACTTATGAGCATTTCCCAGAAGTCATGGGAATGCTGTGGAAGCGCATGCTCCATGACAAAAGCAACTGTAGAAGAGTATATAAGGTATATTGTAAGAGTTAATGAAATTTGATTTTCCTATTTAATAATTTATGCGTGTATTAATTGAAATAATCTGCAAGGCCATTTATGCATTGTTTCAGTTTAACATATTTGTAAGGGTTAATTTTTGGGTGCTACATTTACTGATGCTTGTCTGGTCATTGTGTGGCCAGGGATAGAATTTTTTAAAATTGTATCATGCAGTTGGACATGTTGACCAAAAAAATGTATGCCCATACCAAACTGTTACATACTTGAATACACACATCTTGCATATACTATTTTTTTTCTAAATATTTCAGGAACTAAGTAGTTCTATCGCATTTCTTATATTGCACCCAGCAGTGAAATATGAACTCACCTATGTGTTTATACGTTGAAATCAAACTTCACATCATCCGCTTCTTCATCTGGATACAGCTGAATTGAATGTCCATGAATTTGCCTTGTCTCTTTAGTCAGGGGCAGATCCAGAAGTTTACCTGGGGGAAGGGAGGTTTCTCTGATCTAAAAAACAGGAAAGATGACACAGAATTTTCGGTTGTAATGAGCACGCTTTTTGAATCCACTGATGTGAATTAAATTTATCAAAGCTATTCAAAGTCAATGGAACCAGTTGGGAAAACAAAACGATTTCTATAATCGATAAAACATCCACAAATAGAAACATTTACTTCCACTAGTAGCTAAAAAGTATGTTACAAAAATGGCACACAAAAACTTTAGCATAGCACAAGAAAGGTATCAAAGATAAAGAGATTTTCAAATTGAACAGTTAGAAGGAGAAAATTCAGAAGGAAACACGATATAACTCTAAGCCTTTTACTGGAAGAATTTTACGTAATGAAAAAGCTGAAAATAGGCAAAAAATATTCTTCGTGGAAAGCGCTATGCTAAGGAAAAATAACTTTTCAAATACGTCTCTGGAAAGCAGAGATAGCGAAAAAAAGGTTTCGACCTTTACGCCCCTAGTGGAAAATCTGTGCATTATTTAAAAAGATAATGCTTCACATCTCTATTGTAGCAAATGGCATATATTAAAGATGAAATTTGTCAATGGGGTTTTTAGAAGCGACGATACAGTTGCAAACAGAAGTACACAAACACCACCTACCGACCGAATTGTGAAATAAAAAAGTCCTTATTAGCCTAAAGTGTTCTACAAGGTAAATGGTATCTGTTGTTGAAAGAATTTTTTAAACCACACATGTAGAAGCAGAGATATATAAAAACAAAAACAAAAACAAAACACAACAGATTAAGCATTTGCACCACCTAGCGGTGAATTTATGCATTATTGTAGGAAGAAAATACACACACAAAGTTTGTATAGTTAGTAGAATCTAACCGAAAAAGTTTTTAGTCAGGTTCTTAATCCCGCAGATATCGATGTGAATGTGAACTTACGCCCACTGGTGGCAGACTTGTGCATTAAGAAAAATTTGAAATTATATGAGGAAAATTTCACAACAGAAAAGCCCTCCGTTAAAGAAAATTATTTTCAAATCGGATTCTTTAAAGCAGAGATATCGACAAAAGTGAGATATACAAGATGTCCATAAAAGTCTTTCCTACATTACAAAAATTAATATAAAATTTTTATTGCATGTACAAGAAAGGGATGATTGCATGACAATGATGCTACACAAGTAAAGTTTTTTTCCAGTGTCAGTATACCTCCACATGGGCGCCATTTGTGGCCCGGAGGACATCTAAGCAATATTCGATTTCATGCCATGTTTTGTTTAACATCTCAACAGAGAGAGAACCAATGACGTTCATTATTCTGCTCTTCAAAGCCTCTACATCCAGAACACTGCTAGAGTAAACTTGGTCTTTCACATAGCCCCACAGGAAAAAGTCTAGAGGAGTTATGTCGGGCAATCAAGGTTGCCACGTCATGGGACTTTCACAGCCAATCCATCTGTCTGGAAATGTAACATTCAACAACTTGCGAACCATTATTGACCAATGTGGTGGGGCATCATCTTGTTGAGAAATAACCGAAGACTGGAGTGCATGCAACTAAGGTGTTACAAAAAGTTCCAGCATGTCCAGGTACATGTTACCGTGGGCTCTGTAAAAAGAAGGGTCTGATGATTCTGTCGTGCATCAGGCCGCACCATACGTTCACTTTTGGGCTAGCCGTCTGTTGTTTGATGACATAATGGGGATTTCCTGGTCCCCAGATTTGCACATTGTGCCTATTTACTGTACCAGAGATGTGGAATTAGGCTTCATCTGAAAAACAGATACAGTGCAGATAATCAGTGTCACGAGCTATGCGCTGCAACATCTCCGTCACAAATTGAGCACTGCGAGGCTGATTTTCTGGCTGAAGAGCTTGAACAATCTGTACCTTATAAGCATACAGATGAAGACATTAGTGTAAAATTTTGTGAACCGTGGCACGAGGAATCAGTTTCCAGTGAAGCATGACGAATGGATTTCCTGGGACTTCACAGAAATGTCTCCCAAACAGCTGCTGCTGTCTCTTGTGTAGATGGTGGTTGGCCTGCTTGGGGGAGATCACCAATACTACCCGTTGCTTTAAACTTTTCATGCCAAGCTTTTATGCTTTTTTGGTCCGATGGAGATAGTCTGTACTCCTTTCTAAAATGACGCTGTACAGTAACTGCCGATTTGGTCTCATGGGACCACAACACGCACACCACTTTTTCTTGTACGGAAGCCATTATCGATGAAATGCTCCTCTTATTTCAGCAGTAGCACTCACATAAAGAACAGAAATAAAGAACTTTGAGTTCTCCTATATTATGCTGCCAACCGTTTTATTTTAACTTGCATAATTTTTTTTATATTAATTTTTGTAATGTGGGAAATACTTTATGGACATTCTGTATATCTCTACGCCCACTGACAGAAAAACTATGCAATATTTTAAAAAGAAATTATGCTCTTTTACGAGCTGAGAGGTATCGGTCCACAAAAGAATTTTTTTAATCAAGTTTTAAGAAGCTCATATTTTGCTGCAAATACATCAGAAGCAGAAATAAACACTTACTCCCCTGGTGGCCAAACCATTCTTTATGAAAAATTAGAAATTATATGCAAAGCATTTCCCTTCGAGAGCTGTATCCAACACAGGAAGAATTTTTCAAATTGGTGTTTTAGAAGCAGAGATATCGGAGAAAACACAATTTACCTTTACACCCCTAGCAAAAATTCTATGGATTATTTTAAAATTTTGAAATTATATGACAAACATTTCACACTGGAAACACTATCCAACAAAGATTTTTTTCAAATCGGACCCTTAGAAGACGAGATATTGACAAAGATAAGATATGCATCTGCGTCCCCTGGCGGAGAAACCATGCATTATTTTAAGAAAATATTCCGAAAAGGTTTATCAACGTGACTGCTATCGGTCCATGAAAAAAATTTCAATACAGATTTTAGAAGCTCAGATTTTTCTGTGAATACATCAGAAGCAGAAATTAACACTTATGCTCCCTGATGGACAAACCATTTTTTACCAAATGTTAGAAATTATATGCAAAGCATTTGCCATCAGGAGCTGTATCTGCTACAGAAAGAATTTTTCAAATCAGAGTTTTGACGAATAGATTGATGTTGGGGAAAACACAATTTACCCTTGCGCCCTATAGCAGAAAGTATACAAATTACTTGAAAATTTTGAAATGTAGGAAAAACATTTTGCACCGGAAACTCTATCCAACAAAGAAGAAGTTTTTTCAAATCGGGCTCTTAGAAGCAGAGATATTGACAAAAGTAAGATATACATGTATGCCCCTGATGGAGAAACCATGCATTATTTTAGGAAGAAAATATTCCAAAAATGTTTATTGGCACGAGTGGTGTCGGTCCGCAAACTAATTTTTTCAATCGAGATTTTGAAAGCTCAGATTTTGCTGCAAATACCGTAATTTTTGTTGTATTATTTGCATCGGCATATAATCCGCAGACCGCGAAATTCACATAAATTTTTTTTTCCTTCGTATAATCTGCAGACTGTTACATTCAGAAAAAAAAATAAAAAAAAAATTGCAGCATAATCAGAACATCATAGATGTTGAACCAGAAGTGGAATTTCCGACAGAAAAGTCGGTCACATAATGACCCATGAGTCCGTAGAAGTAAGAGAAAAAAAACCGATTTTATTAAATGAAGAAATTCATTTTTAAAGGCTACTTTTTGATATTTTTATCTCCGGACAGATAAAGAGTGTGGTATCCATAGATCATGCCGATGCAGCTCCAGAGTATTGCATTACACCTTGCCAATGACGAAAGGCTGATACAGAACAAGTCATAGAAATACCGTATGTACTTGCGTATAAGTCGAAAGTTTTTGGTGGAAATCCTGCTTTTAGAGTTGGGGGATTGGCTTATATGTGGCTAAATAAAAAACTTCCGTGAATTCTCCCACAGAATTTAACGACAGATTTGTTTACGTTTGAGACTGCGGCACAGAGGCTTTCTGCATATTACTGCACGATTGTGTTCTGACCTCAAAACTATTGCGCAGTGACACGATCATATCCTCAATTCTGTCCACCACTTTAAGTTTAAATTCGGCAGTGTAACGGAAACATTTCCTTTTCCAAGTCATCATGAATAGCAATGAAGGAAAATAGCAGCAACAACGCTGGTCAAAATGGCGAAAGACAAACTAAACACAAGGCAGCTTACACGAGATCCGAAAGGAGGAAAGCATAGGTTCATGCAGCAAGCACTGTGCGTACTTCTTTGGCTTTTTGACAAAAACAGAGACAGCACGACAGTCAGAGCTGTCCTTCTAAACGATACAAAATGACCCCTGCCGTCCCTCCCCACAACTTTCCCGATCTTTCGTTACGACATTCCTCCCCCCTCCTCCCAGACCTCCCTGCTCCGTACAAACTCCTGAACTGAGGAAAACTCTTCTGAGGGAGTTCCTTTTCTAATTATACCCCCTCCCCTGCACAATTATGCTGCAGATTTTTTTAAAAATCGAAGGGTCGTAATTTTTTTTTTTTTTTTTCAAATCAGCGTATTATCTGTATCGGCGTATAATCCGCAGAACCTATATTTTAAACTTTTTTAGCAGATAATCCATGGATTATACAACGAAAATTACGGTACATCAGAAGCAGAAATTAACACTTATGCCCCTGGTGGCCAAAGCATTTTTTACCAAAAATTAGGAATTACATGCGAACGATTTCCCATCAGGAGCTGTATCCACTGCAGAAAGAATTTTTCAAATCAGAGTTTTAGAAGCAGAGATATTGGGGAAAACACAATTTATTTTTATTTCCCCTAGTGGAAAATCTATGCGTAAATTGAAAAAATGACTATATCTAAAATAGTCTTCAACATAAATGGCATCGAAAGGTAGAAGAATTTTTTCAGTCGGATGTTTAGAAGCAAATATATATATGGAATAAAATGTACTTTCTATTCAATATCTGCATTTATGTCCTCTAGTGACTAAATTGCACATCGTAGAAAAAAAAACAACGATATGAAGGATCATCATTCACACATTTCAAGCTTCCCAGTGTAAAAAGAATTTTTCAAATCGGGCCAATAGCTGTAGAGATATGGTGTCCACAGATGCACAGGTGGACAAACCGGTGCCATAAGCACGATCTTTTTTACAAAAGACTTGCTGAAAACTAGTTTCTGAAACAGAGGAGGCTGAGGGCAGAAGGAAAATGAGACTTTGGCTGATCGTGAAAAGTAATGGATGTTTAATGTAACATTTCCACAAACTCAGAGCAAAAGTGGGCCAGAAAGACAATGATTGGTACAGGAATAACTTGATGAAGTGAAGTAAATAGTTATTTTCAAAAGAAATGGGAATTGTGCATTGTGAAAGAATTTGCAAATACTGTAAATGGAAATTACACGTCATGTCATATTGCTTAGGAATGATTCAAGCTGGAAATTTTTCTATTAAATCACACCATTTAAATCAAAGGGCTGAAATTTATTCTGAAAGATTCTATCCAGACTTTGATATTTAAAAGCACGGAGCTCGTTTCCTCGCAAAGCAGGTGACTGAACACCAGGAAAATACTGTTGATTTTTTCAGTAATTTTTTCCACTTTGTGATTTAAAAATTTAGTGCAATTCTTTGTTGGGATTTTTAAAAAGCTGTGCAATGCCAGGGAAGCACAGCTCTTCCAGTTAGTGTGCGAGAAGGGGAGGAGAGACCCTTCCACAAAGTCTCTCTATCAATCTTTTTATTACGTCTTTTGCAAAAAGATCGTCCTTATGTTACCAGTTTGTCCGTCTGTGGATACCATATCTTCACAATTTTTAGTCCAATTTGAAAAATTCCTTTTGCATTGGGAAGCTTGAAATGTGCAAATGATGATCCCTGCATCCTCCCCCCTCTTTTTTTGCAATGCACAATTTCACCACTAGAAGGGGGTAAATGCAGATGATATCGAATTCAAAATACATTTTATTCCATATATTTGCTTCTAATTATCGGATTAAAAATATTATTTTACCTTTCAAATCCATCTATGTTGAAGACTATTTTAGACATAGTCACTTTTTCAAGTTATGCACAATTTTCAGCTTGGGGCTTAAAAGCAAATTGCATTTTTCCTGAGATCTCTGCTTCTAGAACTTCGATTTGAAAAAATTATTTCTGCATTGGATAGCTCCTGATGGGAAATGCTTTGCACATATGTAATTTCAAATTTTTGGTAAGGAATAGTTTGGCCACCAGGTAGCATAAGAGTTCATTTCTGCTTCTAATGTATTTGCAGCAAAATCTGAGCTTCTAAAAGCTAAATTAAATTTTTTTTTTCATTTACCAATACTGCTGATGTTGATCAACCTTTTTGGAATATTTTTTCCTTTAAGCCCCTTGATATCTCTGCTTCTAAAACTCTGATTTGAAAAATTCTTCCTGTATTGCATACAGCTCCTCATGGAAAATGTTTTGCATATAATTTCTAATTTTTGGTAAAGAATGGTTTGGCCACCAGGTGGCTTAATGGGGCACTAGTTTCAGATGTATTTGCGGCAAGATCTTAGCTCCTGAAAATTGAATTGAAAAAATTCTTTCGTGAACCTATGCTGCTCCCATCCAGGGGGCATAAATGCGTCTGTTATTTTTGCCGATCTCTGCTTCTAAGAGTCTGATTTGAAAAATTCTTTCTTTGTTGGAGAGCGTTTCCACTGTGAAAGTTTATCATATTTCAAATTTTTCTTAACTCACAAGTCTTCCACCAGAGGGCATAACTTTAAGTTTCCATTTATATCTGTCGGACTAAAAACCTGATTGAAAAACTTTTCTTTGGTCAGATACTATGCAAACTGTGTGTGTATTTTATTTCCACAATATAGCACAGTAACAAGAAATAGAATGAATGGAGACTGACGATCCATTCATTCCGGTTTTTTTCCGATGCACAATTTTGCCTCTAAAGGGCGCAAATGGAGATTGTGTCTAATTTAAAATGCATTTTATTTCATATCATCATCATCATCATTGTCAACCATTATCAATCCACTGCTGGACGAAGGTGTCCCCAAGTTTCCTCCACAACGGTCTGTCTTGTGCCAGTCTCCTCCATGTCACTCCCGCATACTTTCAAATTTCATCCACCCATCTTCCACGTGGTCTTCTTCTGGGTCTTTTCCTGTCCCTTGGAATCCAATCTAAAATTTCGGCTGTCCATCGATGGTCTGTTCTTCTGGCCGTATGTCCAGCCCATTGCCATTTCACGGATTTAACTCTGATCATGATGTCTTCCGCTCTTGTCATTTTTCGGATCCACGTGTTCCTCTTCTTATCTCTCCTGGTTACACCAAGCATGCACCTCTCCATGCTGCTTTGAGTTGTCTGCAGCCTTTGTATGTCTCTTTTAGCTAAGGTCCATGTCTCTGCACCATACGTTAGCACTGGAAGAATGCATTGATCAAACACTTTTCTTTTAAGACATAATGGCATATTGCTCTTGAAAATTATGCTGTTTCTTCCAAAAGCTCTCCAGGCAAGTTTTTTACGCCAATTAATTTCTTCATCAATGTGACCCTCACTTGATATCTGCTGTCCAAGATAAACGTACGTGTCTGTTATCTCCAGCTTTTCTCCATCAATCGATAAATCTTCATTTCTTGTAAAAGCATTGAACATCACTTTTGTCTTCTGAAAGTTCGTTTTTAATCCCACTTCTTTACTCTTGTCAGCAAGTTCCTGCATCATACTCTGTAGCTCTGATGGGGTAGTTGCAAAAATGACTATGTCATCAGCAAAACGAAGGTGGGTTAGATAATCTCCATTAATCTTTATGCCTTTGTTTTCCCAGTTCAGTGATTGAAAGACATTTTCCAATGTGGCATTAAAGAGCTTCGGAGATATGGTGTCACCTTGTCTCACTCCTTTTCCAATTTTTATGTGTGTTGTATTTTCAAATAGCAGAATCTTTGCACTTGCATTTTCATAGATGTTATTAATAATATTAATGTATGCATCTTCAATACCGCAGGATTTCAGAGCCATTGCAACTGCTGATGGTTTCACCGAATCAAAGGCTTTTTCATAATCGATAAAAGCCATGCACAATGGAAGTTCATATTCCCTCGCTCTTTCAATTAGTTCTCTCAGTACGTGGATATGATCTATTGTGCTGTAGCCACTCCTGAATCCAGCTGTTCTCTCGGTTGAGCCATGTCCAGTGTTACCTTCAAGCGGTGTGAAAGAACTTTAGTGAAGATTTTATAAACCACTGATAGGAGGCTGATAGGTCTGTAGTTCCTGAGATCCTCAATGTCACCTTTTTTATGTAGCAAGATCATTGTAGCGTTGTTCCAATCCTCAGGAATTTTCCCTTCATTAAGGCATCGAGTGAAAATTTGGGCGAGTACTGTTTCGATTTCTCCACTTGCTTCTTGTATGATGTCTACAGTAATTCCATCTTCTCCTGGAGCTTTTCCCCGCTTCATGTTCTTGATTGCATGTGCAACTTCTGCTGGAAGGACTGGAATAACTCTGGTACCTTTCATGATGCCTGGAGTACATGTATCATCCCTTTCATATAATTTGGAGTAGAAATCTTTCACTCTTGTCAAAATTTCGCCTCTATTTCTTGTTATAGAACCATCTTCTTTTCTCAGTGCCATAATCTGTTTTTTTTCCCTTATTGAGATGTCCCTTTTCTATCTTTAGGCTTTGGTTGTTTTCAATTGCTTTCCTCACTAGTTCACAGTTGAATTTCCTTACGTCTTCAGTGATACTTTTTCGTACTGTCTTGTATAGCTCTATATATTCCACTTTGGAAGTCACATCTTCTTTAGTTGTCCTCATCTCTCTTCTTTTTTGCATCAACATTTTGGTTTTTCCTGATAATTTGTTCACATGTAATTTGTTCTTAGACCCAGCTAATTTTGTTGCTGTTTCCATAAGAGCTTTGGTTATTTTTCTGTTAACTTCAGAAATATCCATTTCTTCCGATGTTAGGCCTTCTAAAGCAGAGAATCTGTTCTTCAGTTCCAATTTGAAGGTATTATGGTGTTTTTTAAGGTTGGTTATGTCAATACATTTTGTTTGTCTTATGAGCTTGCTACGTTCGAGTTTAGTGTTGAGGTGCATCTTACATCTCACCAATCTATGGTCACTGCCTGTGTTGAACTTGTTTAGCACACTGCAGTCTTCTATGACGAATTTTTTGTTACACATAATAAAATCATATTCACTTGTCATCCCATTTGGATGTCTCCATGTCCATTTCCTGTGCGGCTTTTTCTTGAAAAAGGAGTTCATGATGAAAAACCTTTCTGCCTCTGCAAACTCTACGAGAGTATTTCCACGCTGGTTTCTGTTGCCGTGACCGAATTTACCTACTGAAGTTTCATTCTGTTGCCGTTGCCCTATTTTTGCATTGAAATCTCCCATAATTATCTTCAAGTGCTGCTTACCTTTATTATTTAGATCACGAATTTCCTCATAAAATTCTTCAATTTCTTCTTTAGCATGACTTGTGGTGGGTGCATAAGTTTGAATAATCTGAGCCTGGTATCTTCCCGAGAGTTGGATAACGAGTCGTGCAGCTCTGTCAGAGGAACTTTCAACTTCTACAACTTTATCCTTCAGTTTCTTGTTTATTATAAATCCAACACCACTAGTTCTGCCAGTATCTGTCCCACGATAGTAGAAGAGATGTCCACTTTTCAGTTCAATGAGATCTTCTCCTTTTCTCCTTACCTCACTTAGCCCGACGATGTCCCACTTGATCCTTTGTAGTTCCTCTTCCAATTCAAGAAGCCTTAAATCAGAAGATAAGGAGCGTCCGTTATACGTAGCCAAGGTCAGCATCAGATGGCAGTCTAGTCCGGTCCTCCGGGGATTCTTAGCACCCTCTGCCTTCATGTCGCACTGGCCGCTGCCTTGGCCAGGTACATTCCAGCTGCCGGAGACTGAGGGCCAAAATTTAAGTTGTGGAGTCATTTTGGAGGGGTTTGGCCATAACTCACCACGCTGGCCAAGCGGGTTGGTGAGTGTGGGATAGCATTTCCTCTAATCCCGATGGTATAGTTATACCGCTATTGGCGGTCGTCAGAGCCCCTTTAGTGGGAACAGGATGTACCACGAGAAGGCGGGGTTGACATTTGTCAAGGAGAGGCTGTGATGTTACGCATCACCTGACCTTACATCCCTATTTCATATATTTGCTTCTAAATATCCGATTGAAAAAATTCTTTCTTCTTTTGATGACATTTATATCAAACACTATTTTTGTTACAGTACCTTTTTCAAATAATGCATACATTTTCTGCTAGGGGGCATAAAGGTAAATAAATGTCAATGTCCCCAATATCTCCTCTTCTATAAGTCCGATTTGAAAAGTTCTTCCTGCGCCGGATACAGCTTTTGAGGGGAAGTGTTTTGCATATAAGTTCTCATTTTTGGTAAAGAATGGTTTGGTGACCAGGGGCATAAGTGTTTGATTTTGCTTCTGATGTATTTGCAACAAAATCTGAGTTGGAAACTCGATTGAAAAAATTCTTCTGTGAACCGATACCACTCATCTCGAAAAACTGTTTGAGAATACCTGCTGCTGTTTTTTTTTTTTATTTTGTAATTTGCTTCAATAATTGAATTAAAGTTAAATTAAAAAAATAAATTTTTTTCGAAATCAGTGTGGCATGCTGTTTATAAAAGTTTAGTAAATATTCAACCTGTTCACATTTTTAGTGACAGTTGTTTTGGTATTTCAGTATTTATCTGCGATTCTAAGTTTCTGATTAGCTGCAGCGGACATTATTTTTGACATTCTGTGTTTTGTAAGTTAGCCCAAGCATGTAGGAAGTTGTTTGTTGTAGGTTAAACAAACCTATGGTTTCACTATATTTTAAGTAAGAGTGTTTGGATCGTTTGTCCTGGAAAAAACCCCAAAAGTTCTGGAATTTTGTGATTGATAAAGCGTATGAACCATGTAAAAAATTCTTTCAACTCCGGGTGCCATTTACCATGTAGAAAACTTTAGGCTAGTACATGAGGAATTTTGTAGTTCACAGTTCTGTCGGTAGGTGGTGGTCTTTGTGTACTTTAGTTTTCAGCAGTATCTCCTCTCCTAAATACACTATTGAGAAATTTCTCCCTTACTGTATGCCATTCGCTACTATAATGATGTGGAGCATTATATCCTCTTTAAATAATGCAAATATTTCCTGCTCGGGGAGTAAAGGCCGAAACTTTTTTTTTCGTTATCTCTGCTTCCGGGAGACGTATTTGAAAAGTTCCTTTTCCTTAGCATAGCTTTTCCCAAGAAGAATATTTTTCGCCTATTTTCTACTTTTCCATTAAATGCAAAATTCTTCCGCTAAGAGACGTAGAGTTATATCATGTTTCCTTCTATATTCTTTCTTTTAACTGTTCAATTTGAAAATCTCTTTGTCTCTGATACCTTCCTTGTGCTATGAGAAACTTTTTTGTGTGCCATTTGTTAATTTTCTTCACGTGGTTTTGTAGCCACTGGTGGAACTAAGTGGATGTTTCTATTTCTGGATGTTATTGATTGTAGAAACCGGTTGATTGTTTTCCTAACCGGTTCCATTGACTTTGAATAGCTTTGATAAATTTAATTCACGTCAGAACGGATTCAAAAGACGTGCTTATTACAAACGAAAATTGGGTGTCATCTTTTTTGTTTTTTCTGTTCTCTCTCTCTCTCTCTAGTTAGATTAGAACATTTATTCTCCAAATTCACAACAAATTTTAAATTATGAAAGCTTTTTCAAAGTATGCAAATTTATTACTGTAAGTTTACAAAAAAAAAAAAAAAATACTATTTGCTATCTCTTAGCCATTTGAAAAGGACATTTTTTTGGGGGGGCGTGGATCTCCTCATGACCTTCCCGGGATATGTTACTGCCTTTACTGCCATTGACAAATCAAATGCAGAACTTTAAAAACCATTTATGCTGATTCATATTGTCATTCATTGGTTTAATTGGCAGGCTTGCACAAAGTAAGATTTTATGCAATTCATGCAACTAAATTCCTTTTCACAGGCTGAAGTTCTTGGGGAAGAGCAAAGCATTATTTCCACTAATAGAGGAGTGCTGCCCAAACTTTTTGGTATACTTTTCAGCAGATATGTATATAGAGTAAGTGGGTATGCTGTAGCAGTTATGCGCATACTTCTAGCATTTAATTTCAGTGTTGACCACCAAAGTTGAGTCAATCTGACCTCATCCTCATCTAGAACTGTTCTAACATAGAGACATAGTTCAGCAATTTCATCATTATCAAATGTAGATAAAGCTGAACATTGTTAGAGGCCAGTCATCAAAATCAAAGACCTGTAAAAGTGATGGTGTGCATTTGGAATTTGTAACTGACCTTGTTCATGACATAATCAAGAAGGCCTTCAAGTTCTTAATTTTTGCCACTTAGCTTTATGCCCTGGAAACAATCACCATAAAATTCATATTGAAAGGCTTTTAATTAAACAAGCTCTGTTTGAATGTTTCAAACATTTTAACTTCAAACATGCATCCTTTAGAGCAGTGCTAATGCCTAATAAAGTGAAGTCACATGCTTGAAATGTTTTAGAAATGGAGGTCAGGAATATCCAGCCAGCAAGTAGTTAAGAGTTCTAACAAATAGAACACTTTGCATTCCTTTTAAGTAGCCTTTTGTATTGGCCAACTTCTTAGCATTTTCTCAACCAGCAACATTTTCAACAATAACAAATTTTATTTGTGATGCAAGTAGTGCTCGTTGCTAGCTGGATGGACAACCATGTTATTTGTTTTACACAGTCCCAGTTGCACTAATGAAAATTCGAAGAAATTACCTAGGGCAACAAGTTGCCTTTTCTGCTTTAGTGATCAGCTGTAAAATTTAATTATACCTTGCACAGTAGAAATTTTGAAGATGACAATCTGTTTTTTGGTGTGAATATGACAAGGATGGTAAGTCAGATAATATTCAAAAACTTGAAAATTTCGTTGTCCTGGAGTGAGAATCGAACCTGCATCTCCCAGAATCGAATCCTGTGATGGTTATCTAGTGAATCCTGTGATGGTTATATTCAAATCAATCAGAAACTTGAGACTTGGTTGTTCTGGGTGATGTAGTGGTTAGCATACTTGAGCACTATCTGGGAGACGCAGGTTCAATTCCTGCTTCAGGATGATGAAATTTTCAAGTTTTCGGATATTTTCTGATTTACCATCCCTGTCATATTTACAACAAAAAATGGATTGTCATCTTCAAAATTTGTATTATATGGTGTAATCCTGTATTTCATTCATGCCTTAAACAGTAGATTTAAATGTATGTATTTTTCACTGCACCAATAATTCAGAGATCAAGGTTATGAGCAATGCAGTGAACAGAAACTGTGTAATGAATCTCTTTTGTGAATAATACAGCAACACCAGAATACCTCCTCATGTTTAGAAAAACTTCATCTGAATTAATCCCAACTTTCTCATATTAGAGCTATAAGTGGCCTAGTGGTTAGAGCAAATGCCTTCTGACCAGGTGGTCACAGGGTTGATATCAGGTAAGTTGAATCTCTCTGAACCACTGAACAAGCACCATGTGTCAGATGGGTATGTTAAGCTGTTGACCCTGGGATATTGGACCCTTCATTTCAAATAAGGCCATCTGTTCTTTCCCTTGTTATCCCTCTCTGATCAGTGTTCTTTGTGACATCATAGTCTGGCACTCCCAACTGTGTATGACTTGCACTTTAAATTTAGTAATTCTCTGACCTGTCTTCCCTGTAACATCTCAGTCTCTAGGATCAATCTAGTGTAACTTCATTTCTGATATATAGCACAAAAATCCCATGGTACATAGTAGTTGCATCTAAAACTTCTCTGTGCATTTAGAAGCCTATGAAAAATTCCTGGGTGCTGGTCCATTCGTCTCAAGTCGATCATTTTCATTCAAGTAAAAACTTTCCAAAGATTCTGTGAATGCGGAAGATTAAGTACCCTTGAGGCATCATCATGTTCTAACTCCACCAACTTAACAAATATGTAGTGACAGGGTAATCAGGAAATACAAATCAAACATAAATAATGTTCTGTTTGACTATGCTACCAACAGTGAGCACACACAAAAATCCAACTTTTCCCTATTCAGTTATGAATTGTCTTTTAAGTATACCTGCTGCATGATAACCATGTATAAAAGCACCTTCAACACATTACCACCACATGTAATTCTATTTTTTTTCTGTAGATACATACTTTTTGAACTTTATAAAAGCCAGTCCTACTTTTGCACAAAAATAAGTTTCATTAAAAAGGACAATAATTTTTCTACAAACCTCATTTGTAGGGGTAGAAAAATATTCTGAAATCTGGTGGCCACCGAAATTTTTTAGTGGCCAGACATTGGACCAATGGGTGGGAGTGGTCCAATGTCTGGCCACTAAAAAAAATTTAAATATCAAAGTCACGTACACTTATGTCCAAAAAATAATGCTTACCCTCAACCTTTAGCATATCTCTCCCTGGGGGAAAAAACAACAATAAAAAAATGGTACTCACCCATTTGTTTATTTTTTTTTCTGGGGCTTGCAAATTCTTGAATTACCGTAATTTTTCTCATATCCGCAGACACTGGGATTCGTATAAAATTCTTTTTACCTTTGTATAATTTGTGCCGGCGTATAATCCGTTGAACGTGACATTCATAAAAAAAAAAAAATCGCTGTATAATCTGCACATCACAAATGTTGATCCAGAAGGGAAACTTCTGACAGAAAAGTTGATCACATAAAGACCCAGGAGTCTAAAAAGTAAGAAAAAATGTTATTAAATAAAGAAATTCGTTTTTGAAAGTAACGTTTTTTAATATATTTATATTTTTATCTCCGGACATAAATAAAGTTTAGTGGCATGGCATCCATAGAGCATAAAATTTAATCTTGCCGATGCAGCTCTAGAGTATTGCATTAAACATTGCCAATGACGACACACTGATACAGAACAATTCATAGAAATACCGTATATACTTGCGTGTAAGTCAAAAGTTTTTGGAAGAAATCCTGCTTTCAAAGTAAGGGAGTCAGCTTACACCAACACAGGTCAGTAAAAAAGATGGTTGGACTTCCATGAATTTTTCAGTGGAATTTACTGACAGGTTTGTTTACTTCTTAGACCGTGGCTGTTCAAGTGCCACTGCACTCTAGTTTTCTGTCCTTTTAAAAACTATCACATAGTTACACAACCATATCTTCAGCTGTGTTCCTCATTTTAAGTTTAAATTCGGCAGTGTAACTGAAATATTTCCTTTTCAAAGACATCATAAATAGCAATGAACGAAAATATCAGCAGCAAAGTCATTGGTCAAAATGGTGAAAGACAAACTAAACACAAGGCATAGTGCACACGAGAGCCAGAACAAGAAACTTTGAAAGGAGGCATGCATATGTAGGTTCATGCAAACAAGCAACAAGCCCTGTGCATATATTTTCATTGGCTGATTGACAAAGAGAGGACACAAGCAGTCAGCATTTTGTCTTTCTCAACAATACAAAGACAAAATTATTCCTGCCATCCCTCCCTACAGCTTCCCCTATCTTTCATTACGACACCCTTCCTCCTCCTCTTCACTCCATACAAACTCCTGAACTGAGAAATTTTTTTCCAAGAGTTCCTTTTCCAATTATACCCCCATCTCTTGCACAATTACCCTGTGGACTTTTTTAAAATCAAAGGGCTGCAAAAACTTTTTTTTTTTTTTTTTTTGTGAATCAGCATTTATCTGCATTAGCATATGGTGTTTATCTGCATTAGTGTATAATCTGGTGATACACTAATCTGTATTTATCCACAGTTGCGTATAATCTGCAGAACCTAAATTTTAAACTTTTTTTATCAAATAATCTGTTGTTTATATGACTAAAATTAATGTACCTGTTTTTCAGAGATGTTTCCTGTGGTGGCCCGGACAACTCTTTTGGTTGACCTGGATGGATGACCAGGCGACCACATTTTTTGACCCCTGCTCATTTGTAAGATACATACATACATATATACATACATACAGTGACATGATCACGCACACACACACACACACACACACAAATTTGTACTGTGTGCACTGATAACACAAAAATTGTTCAGTTGTAGTTTCCATTTGACTCAACCCATTGTAAAATAACCTGTCTCTAGAAAACTGTATTATCAATTGATAGTTGAATTTTACTATTGGTCCAGATATTTATCTTTGTATCTGGTTGTGCAAACTTTGCTGATTTTAGTGTATGTTAGAAAAGATGCCTTAAATATAGCAGGGTTCAATCCAAGTTTTTAAAGATGATACCCATTTTTGTGAAATTTCAACTATTTTTGTGAATTTCCCATTTTTTTTAGTTTAGAGCAATTTTAATCCTCCATAATTATTATTCTGGCAGTAATTATTTTATTATGTTTTCAGTTATTTTTTATTTATTATTTCAATTTATTCTTATTGCTAATTGCGGTTCACATTTTCCGGGTTTGCAGCTAGTTTTCTGTTTCGATGACTGTGTGCACATAAATAGTTTTTTTTTTTTATGTAGAACTCTATGAATATGGTCCAGTTCTGATTGCAGAAAAAATAACACTGCAGGTTGTATTAAACCAGGAAAGTCATCAAAGGTCAAAATTTTCAGTGATGGAGGAAAAGAAATAACTCCTAATTAAAATATCAAAAAAATAAATAAATCGATCATATTTCACAACCTGATATCCCATAAAGTGAACAGTCAGCCCTTCTCCATCATGCTCCTTTCCTCATAATGGCAAATATGTTTCCCGGAATCTTGGCCGGTATTATAGCAAAGATTAATCTGAATAGGGATGTGGATAAAAAAAACATCGATGTTTGAAACTGCCAGACAGAGGCGTAACCGGGGCAAAACTATAAAATATTGTGCCCCCATCTGCCTTTCTACCACACACACTCAAATATCCACATAAATATACACTGTTCAACAAAACAACTGATATCACACCTATGTGGGAGGCACAATCAAATTGACCATTTGTATGGCTTTTCCCCAATTTCTTCTGAGTTCAGACCTTCGGTACCACATTAGGTGGCAGTCGTGGTTCTCAGTCACACTAATGATAGAATAGCCCTCAGAGAATCTTCAACAGTGTGGACGACATCCTTATCTTGCAACCTGCCTAAAACCACACCTTCATTTGTGAATGAGAGCAATTGACATCCCCTGAACATTTTGAAGAAGAAATAC
Organism: Macrothele yani; assembly: GCA_039090855.1. Taxonomy (NCBI): domain Eukaryota; kingdom Metazoa; phylum Arthropoda; class Arachnida; order Araneae; family Macrothelidae; genus Macrothele; species Macrothele yani. The sequence continues at coordinate 56,487,895 of CM077002.1, forward strand.
GTACTTTAGCTACCGAAATTGGCGAAGGACATTGCAAGCAAACTCTGTAAATGGGCAAATGAGGAAGTATGATGTGAGAAAACTTTGGCATAAACTGGTGCAAAAGTTTCAATTGCAGTTTTAATCAGATTGTCACAGTGATTTTTGCGCCCTCTCTTGATCTGCGCCCAGGGCACCTCCTCCCCCCGCCTGCTCCGCCCTAGTTACACCTCTGCTGCCAAAGAATGCACTCTACATGACGTAAATGAATTTCTCTTTGTTGCATTCTTTTAAAAAGGAAGGGAATATAATGTTCCTATATCAGTGATTGTTTTCGCCATTTCGTTCGATGTTTTGTCGTTGAAAATTGAGCTCTTATTCTGAATGTTCCATACATCAAAGAAACAAAGGTTTCCACCGATACATCAAGTGTTTTAACAAATATTAGTGGTTACTGGATGTTGAATTGGTAAATTATCACCATTATGTTGAACAGTGATTTTAGCCATCGATGTGCATATTACTGTTGCAGATGGAAAAGATGCAAATTCTTCGGTGTATTAGCAAAACATTGAGGTTTTTCATTGATGTATCGAAAATTTCCACTGATACATGGATGTTTTGGGAATGAGTTTACACTGATGTCCAATATCAATGCTTCTCACCGATGTGTCATTCCTACTTCTGAGTTAGCCCTGGAAAATGCATGCAAAGCGGCCAATGGGCAAAAAATGCTCCCATAATGTTTTGGGGTTCCTTTCAGCGAGCGTTGCCTCAGCTGCCGATTGTGATTGACAAGCATCTGTCAGAGACTGTTTTGCTGAAAACAATTCATAACAATGCAAAAAAAAAAAAAAAAAAAAAAAGACATTAGTTGAACACAACAGTATTTTGATGATGCCTCTCATGCTAAAATATTTTTTAAGATAAAAATTTTCTGGAAGTGACTATACCATCACAGTTCAAAATATTTTTGTGAAGATACTGTTTGAGCAAAAAAGATTTTTGTGAAGATGCTGTCCCACAGTATCAAATGCTGCTTGGATCGACCTCTCTATATCTCTTTTTATTTAGGTTCATTTTGAACCACACTTTGTACTGTTACTCGTAAATTTACAATTCATTTATACAGAAAGCATATGCTTTTTTTTTTTTTTCAGTCTTTACTATTATTAGGTTATCTTGTCCGCAATGGATCTGAAAGAGTTGTTACCAGTGCTCGAGAGCATATTTATGATCTACGTAGTCTTGAAAATTACACAATGATAGATGAGCTTGGCAAAGATCAAGGAATAAATGGTAAGCTGCTCAGTTAGTAACAGTTGTTTCTCTCTAAATTAGTTTGAATAACCTGAATGAAAGCTGAACATACACCAGAAAATTAGTGCAGTTGGCTCATTAGATTATCTTGCTTTTTTTTTTTTTTAGTGTCTTATTGGAACTTAAAGTTAGAAGAATTTTTAGTATCATCATATCACGCATAAGTTACATAAAAAAATTATAAGTGGCACCAAGAACTTCTTGGGGAACTCATGAAAGATCTTTGACTGTTTTGATTCATTGGAAAAATATTCCTGTTTTGCATACTATGGTATATACTACCAACAAAAACAAGGTGTACCAATGGGCTCTCCTCTTTGCCCCTTACTTGTTGAAATTTATTCGCAGAATATTGAAAAATTTATTGCCCCATCCCTCTTAAAACCCACCATTTGGTTACAGTATATTGATGAAATCTTCATCATTTTGCCACATGAGAAACACTCACTAATAAAACTTGTATCCTCCATAACTCCCAAATTCCCTCATAAAATTCTTGTCTCAAGAACAGGTTGACAACAATATTAGTTTTCTGGATGTTAACATCAACATCAATCCAGACTTTTCACTTGGTCTCTCTGTTTACAGGAAACCTTCTGCCACCCATAATATCATCCCTTCTCATGAAAAACATAAATTATCTGCTATAAAGTCTTACATACTCTTACATACACAGAGCTAATCGTACTTGCAACAGCCCTTCTGCTCTACAAAAAGAATATCAGAACATTAACAATGGCAAATTGCATGGCTTTTTATCCCTCTTAGTACATAGACTAATTAAGAAGTTTGAGTCACAGAATAGAACTACTAGTTTACTGCATGAACCTTCAACCACTCATCAGTTTGTTGGCACTTTGCCCTTTAAAAGCTTGTCTTTCACTCATAATTTGCTCTATTTTCAAATCTTTTGGCTACAGGATTGCAGTCAAACCACCTCCACATCTTCTTAATCTCATTCTTAAAGACAGAGATCCCAATAAACCCCTAGAGTTCCAAGGTGTCTACTCTATCCATATCAACACTTCCACAGGCATTACCCACTACATTGGTAGTACTTACCGAGCATCAACTGGCAATCGATGGAACATATTGCTGATGTTAAGAAAGGCAACCCTTCCACCCCCATTTCAATTTTAACTGTCAGAGATATGTCCATGATTCCCGATTGGAAATTTTTTTAACAAATCACTCCGTTCAGTAATCTGAAAGCCCTCAGGTATCACAAAAGCATTGAAATCTACCTTACTCCTAACACCTGTAATACAGACACACCTTCTCACATCCCTATCATTTGGAAATTTATTTTGAAATCTGGCAACAACTGATGCCTATACCACATGGTTCATTCCATGGCTGATGAAAGTAGAAGTCGCTACCGAAACGTCCCACCACTTATAATTTTTTAATGTAACTTATGCGCGATATGATGATATTAACAATTCTCCTAATTTTTTGTGTGTTACATGTTTAACTACAATCCTCCTCACTATGGAACTTAAACAGTGTAATTTCCTACCTTAATTTGTGATAAAATGTAGAAATGTAGGCATGTACAACAAAATTTGATTATGACTCTTGAGTTGCTATTTTGTGTGTGTAAATGAGTACTTTGAAAAGTTTTATTGATTAGCCATAGCTATGTCACCCCTACCTGCAATTTACTCATCATCAGGAAAACTGCCCATCTAGTAAGAATGTGGTGTGTACTATGCAAAAGACATGCTGAAAAGTTGTGTAATTTACAGATAATCACATTTGTAGCTTGTTTGGTAAAGAAGATATGTGGATATTAGGGTAACATTAGTATGAGTTGTAGCTGCATCTTGGCTGTAAACATGAAGTTAATTCTTGAGGTGAGCACAGGCTGTCCTGCATGATCACAAGGAATTGCACAGCTACTGCAGTGCAGATAATGTGTGATTTTAACAAGAGCATGTCTTCAAGCTTACACAATAAGTCTGTCGCACCATGAAAAAGAAGCAATGGCAGGCAAAATCCACATTGTTGTCTTTTTTTACTGCAAGGCACCGAAAGATCGGGCTGCAATTTACAACAGAAGTGTGAAAGACTGGAAACACATCATCTGGTCTGACAAATCACGGTTTCAACTTTATCATGCCGATGAAGGTGGAGGCAGAGTTGTATAAAAATAAAATGTATCTGCGTACACAACCATTGAAACAAATAAAACTTGCTGTAAATCTGCGAAGCGCAAACCACCATAACAACACAATAATATAATTTAAAGAAAAATGAATAAAACAATAAATAATTGTTAGAACATTACAGATCCCAATGAAGACAAAATAAGTACATTACAGTGAGAAGAATTGGCAGGAAAACACGTAACACACAAATCAATAAAGGAATTCTTGAAATCGTGATCACACGCGTAAGTTACGTTGAAAAATTAAGAGCCGGGTGTTTAGGTAGCGACTTCTACCTTCATCAGCCATAGAATGAGACGTGGTAAAAGCGTCAGTTGTTGCCAGATTTCAAAATCGCTTTCCAAATAATATTTATGTTAAAAGGTGCGTCAGTATTGCAGGTGTTAGAGGTAAGGTAGATTTCAATGCTTTCGCGATATCTGAGGGCATGCCGATTGCTGAACGGGGCGATTCACTTAACATTGTGCCAATCGAGAGCCGCGGACGTATCGCTGATGGTTAAAATTGAAAGGGAGGTGGAAGGGTTACCTTTCTTAACATCAGCGATATGCTCCATCAAACGCTGGTTTATGCTGCGGTAAGTACTACAAATATAGTGGGTAACGCCTGTGGAAGTGTTGATAGGGATATAGTAGACACCTTGTAAATCTAGGGGTTTATTGAGATCTCTGTCCTTAAGGATGAGTATGAGAAGATGTGGAGGTGGTTTGAATGCAATTCTGTAGCCAAAAGACTTGAAAATAGAGCACACTTTATGAGTGAAGTACTGGCTAAAGGGCAAAGTGCCAACAAACTGATCGGTGGTGGAAGGTTCAGGCAGTAAAGTTAGATCTATTCTGTGATTCAAAACTCTTGATTAGTCTATGTAATAAGAGGGGTGGAAAGCCATGCAATTTGCCAATTTTGATGATGTTTTGATATTCTAGTTGAAGAGCAGAATGGCTGTTGCAAATAAGGTTGGCCCGGTGAATGTATGACTTAAGAGCAGACAGTTTGTATTTTCCAAAAGTGCGAGAATGGTAAGGGATGATATTATGGGTGGCAGAAGGTTTCCTGTAAACAGAGAGGCCAAGTGAGAAGTCTGGGTTGATGTTGATGTTAACATCCAGAAAACTAATATTATTGTCGATCTGTTCTTGAAAGGAAAATTTTATATGCAGGAATTTTGAAGTTATGGAGGACATGAGTTCAAACAGAGAGTGTTTTTGGTGTGGCCAAGTAATGAAGATGTCGTCCACATACCTTAACCAAATGGTGGATTTTAAGAGGGATGGGGCAACAATTAATGTTTCAATATTCTGCAAATAAATTTTAGCAAGTAAGGGGGAAAGAGGGGAGCCCACAGGTGCATCTTGTTTTTGTTGCAAATAGATACCATTGTATACAAAATAGGAATACTTTTCCAATGAATCAAAACAGTCATAAAGATCTTTGATCAGTTCTCCAGGAAGTTCTTGGTGCTCCATTAGTTTTTTGACCATGAGCATGTAGGCACAAAGAAAGGAACAGATGGAAACAATGAATCCACGTCAAAGGTGTACAGAAAATCTTAACGACTGATAGAAGAAGGGAGTTTCTGGATAAAGGGATGATTTCTTTTTAGAACTTTTCAACATTTGACCAATTGCCTTTCAAGATTGACTGCAGGAGAAAAGGTGTTTTCAATTAATGGCCTAATGGGATGTCCAACTTTATGTAGCATGATCTGTAAGAACAACCTGGGAGTACGAAAATAAGCTGGGGGGGGGGGGGAGATGTCTCCTAAGAAAGATTTCAGATAAGTTTTTTTAGAAAGCTTACTAACTGCTTTACATAGCTTTCCAGTGTTGTCAGCCTTGAGTCTTATGCAATTGGTTTTTTCCAGGAAATCAGTACTTTGTTATCCAAAGAATTCTTATGGATGAAGACATGACATCCTGCTTTGTCTGCTTTGCAAACTGCAAGATTATTACACTGGGTGAAATTTCTAAATTTCTTCAAAAAGCTTCTGCCACCCATAATATCATCCATTACCATTCTCGCACTTTTGGAAAATACAAACTGCCTGCTCCTAAGTCATACATTCACCGGGCCAACCTTATTTGCAACAGCCATTCTGCTCTTCAACTAGAATATCAGAACATCATCAAGATTGGCAAATTGCATGGCTTTCCACCCCTCTTATTACATAGACTAATCAAGAGTTTTGAATCACAGAATAGATCTAGTTTACTGCCTGAACCTTCCACCACCCATCAGTTTGTTGGCACTTTGCCCTTTAGCCAGTCCTTTACTCATAAAGTTTGCTATATTTTCAAGTCTTTTGGCTACAGGATTGCAGTCAAACCACCTCCACATCTTCTCAAACTCATCCTTAAGGACAGAGATCTCAATAAACCCCTAGATTTACAAGGTGTCTACTCTATCCCTATCAACACTTCCACAGGCGTTACCCACTATATTGGTAGTGCTTACCGCAGCATAAACCAGCATTTGATGGAGCATATTGCTGATGTTAAGAAAGATAACCCTTCCACCTCCCTTTCAATTTTAACCATCAGCAATACGTCCGCGGCTCCCGATTGGCATAATGCTAAGCGAATTGCCCCATTCAGCAATCGGCATGCCCTCAGGTAACGCGGAAGCTTTGAAATCTACCTTACTGCTAACACCTGCAATACTGACGCACCTTTTAACATCCCTATTATTTCGAAAGCGATTTTGAAATCTGGCAACAACTGGCGCTTTTACCACGTGTCTCATTCCATGGCTGATGAAGGTAGAAGTCGCTACCGAAATGTCCCGCTCTTAATTTTTCAACGTAACTTATGAGTGTGATCACGATTTCAAGAATTCTTTTAAAGTACATTACAATTGAATGTGCAGCAATGTGTGTGAAATGGACCTTTATGGCAAAATATTAAAATAATGTACTAATAACCTCACAAAAACAAGAGACTAATTAAAGAAAAATTTTTATATCCAGAAAAACAGTTTCATCAATGAACCTTGAAAAATTATAAAGAGCTTTTTCAACAACTTAATTCAAAAATAGTAGACATACAAAAATACACAAGGAAAATATTTTAATTTAATAACTGGCAGCTGCAAGAGGAACCTGGCAATAAAATGTTAATTCTTTCTGTGTAAACAAGACTTTTGGTACAGTTCCTATACATTGAGAACAGGCCTTGATAAAAATTATGAGGGCAGAAACATCTGTAAAACCAAAAATAATTCAGAAGAGGGGAAAAATCATTGAGCATTCTTCAAGTTAAAACATAATTAAGTATATTAATCTGAGTAAAGCCTTGAGTAAGTCTTTTAATTTCTGTAAATAACATTTTACTTTTTTAATCGACAAGCAAAAGCTATCTGTGAAATCTGCTAATAATTTGGAAACTATTCATATACAGCGTACGCGCATATGTCCACATTCTGCTACTCTGGCGGGGGGAGGGGTGGGTGGGTGGGTTTGCTTGTGTGGCTTAAACCACATGAAGCAAGGGACCTAGCTTTCCAAGTTCAGGCAATATAGGTTGGTGGAAGCAGTATAAGAGTTTGGGGTGCTTTTACATTGGCTCCCTTGGGCCCCCTCATACCCTTTGAGATCTCAGTCATCATCACAAGGTATGCAAACATCCTTGCTGACCATCTATACCCCCTTTCATAACAATTCTCTTTCTGCACCAGGATGCCATCTTTCACCAGAACAGTGCCATACTGCATATTACTCAAGTGGTGACAAATTGGCTTCAGGAGCATTTCAGTGAGCTTAGCATACTTGATTGGCCCTGACTTTCACAGAACCGGAACACCATTAAGAATTTGTGGGACAAATTGCTTAGGTCTTTTCAAGCCTGCCAACCCCCACCAGCAACTGTGGATGATCTATTACAAATGATTCTTGCTTCATGGGTTACAATACCACCTCTGTGTTTTCAACATTTCATTAAGTCTCAACCAAGATGTCTGCCTGCTGTTGTGATTGTAAAAGATGGAGCAACACATTATTAGATGGGTGTGTATAATAATTTGCCCATTCAGTTTATAAATGAAAATTCTCAGGATGTGTGTATGGTATTGAAGAACTCCGGATGCAATAAAGTATATCTACGAAATGAGTTTTGACTATCAAGATTGATTTAACTGTGTCAAATTAAAGGCAGCAGTTTCTCTTATCAATATGTAACACATAATTAGGGAGAAAATACATCCACTGAATCATCTGATTTGAGCCTAGTAAGACAAAAACTTAAAAGTAACTATTTCAGTGTTTGTGATTTCTCCATTGCAGGAAAGTCAAAATGTTTATATCCATCAGAAGTACCTTTTTATTTATTTTTTGGCGGGGTAGTAAAAACATGGGACATTTGACATCCTAAACCAAATGTGTAAGTGCACGAGGCCCAGGGCACAGTGATGTAAAACCAACATATAAAATTGGGAATGTCATAAAAAAAAGCTAGATGAGTGCAATCTCTGCAAGTCTTTTAAATTTGTAAGCAAAAGAATGTGAGAATACACACATACTTTACCCTACATTCATTGTGAGAATATCATTATTTTTTAGCACGTTTATGTCAGTTCGCAATATCAACCACGTGGTGTACCTCGTTTTATGTTATAGCATAAATATATATATACTTAGAAGGATCTATTATTAAATAATTTATTATACTGTAACTAAATAATAATTAAGAAAATATTGGTACCATCGATAAATTTAACTTACCTTAAAACCACATGGTTGAAGTATACTTACATTTTTAATTGCAATACAGATACCTAAAGATTTTTTCACTTATGTAATTTTCTTTTTTATTTACTTTTTGCAAAATTTTAAACCTAAAATATGGGTATAAGAGGTACAGTAAATTCAATCGCAAATGTGACCTAAAATCTCGGAACCTCTTACACCCATATGTTAGGTTTAGAATTTAGTAAAAAGTAAATAAAACAGAAAATGAATAAGTGAAAAAATCATTGAGCATCTGTATTATTAAATAATAGGTCCCTCTAAGTATATATATAATACACTGGTGTGCAAAAATTAAGGACGAAGAGGAGAAATTAGCATAACAGCGGAACGAGCAGGCAGAACGGACCGAAAGACCACTCTGGAGATAGACTAGGGTCCGGTACGGTAGGGCATGCGTATATATGCAGCATGACATGGGGGGGGGGTTCTGAAGGGTATAAAGCACACGAACGGTGTACACTCAGCAATTCGGTGAAAGCTATTGCACGGTGTACATCGGTTTGAACGATGTCGAGTTGCTGCCACCGTGTGATATGGCCAACAGGCAATCCAGTGGACGACATCTGGATGACTTTACCTGAGGTCATGTCATTGCGAAGTTGGAAGAAGGTCGAAGTGTGACTAGTGTGGCCGAGGAGTTCGGGATCGCTCACAGCATCGTTTCACGAGCTTGGAGAGCATTTCAAACGACAGAAACAGCTGTCAGAGAGTTTGGCACTGGTCGTCCACGAGCAACCACGGCGGCAGAGGGCCGGTATATTGTCCTACAGGCAAGAAGAGACAGACGGCAGACAGCGAGAGAAACCGCAAGGCACATGCAACCGACAACTGGACGTCCGTTATCGTGTTTTACCGTGGCCAAGAGGCTGCAGAAAGGTGGTCTATTTGCACGACGACCAGTACGGTTTGTGCCATTAACGCCTGCTCATCGGAGACGGCAGTTTCTGTGGTGCCAGGAACACAAGAACTGGACACATCAGCAATGGGGTCGAGGTCTCTTTACGGATGAGAGCCGATTTAGTCTGACGAGCGATTCTGGACGTATACACATCTGGAGAGAGCAGGGAACATGCAATCACACCTCCAACATCATCGAAAGGGACCGGTTTGGAGGTGGCAGAGTTCTCATTTGGGGCGGTATCATGCTTGGTAGCCGTACTGACTTCCACATCTTCCAAGGAGGTTCAGTCACTGGTGTCCGCTATTGTACCGAGGTTCTCCTGCCTAGCGTGCGTCTGTTTAGAGGTGCTGTGGGTCCTGAGTTCCTCTTCATGGACGACAACCCTACACCTCATCGTACAGTGGCTGTCGCAGAGCTGTTGGAGAGTGAAGATATTCAACGCATGGATTGGCCCACAAGGTCCCCAGACCTAAATCCAATCGAACACGTGTGGGACCTTCTCGGGAGACGCTTGGCAGTACGTCACCAGCCGCCAGCAACGATTCCGCAGCTATGATTGGCGCTACAAGAGGAATGGGCCGCGATGCCTCAACAGCTCCTTGACAATCTCCTCCTCAGCATGGACAGACGTTGTAAATCCTGCAACTCAGTCAGGGGTGAGCATATCCCCTACTAAAGACTGGATTTTTCTTGGCAGCCGCCTGTCACATGGACGTTTCTGTCTTCTGTTCTGTTGTGCTCGAAGCTACCTTTTCAATAAAGTGCCATTTGTATCCTTTGGATTCCTCGTTTGGACGGTTTTGCTCACTTGTCCCATATTCTTACATCTTGAGGATCTTATGGTATGATTTGAGTCGATGTGGAGCATTTCTGCACGACCTTACATTCGAAAAACCGTCTCTTCCTTAATTTTTGCACACCAGTGTATATGGCAAAACGAGGTACATGGGATTCATATTGCAAATTGATGTAAACATGCTAAAAATAGTGATACTCCTACAATGAATGTAAGGTAAGTATGTGTATTCACACATTCTTTTGCTTGCAAATTTAAAATTTTTCAAGCACATTAAATTTATCTCAAAAACGTTTTAGGTGTCTTTGACTTTATATCATTGAGTCAAAAACAACAGTATCAAATCTCTTCAAGTGTGCCACCGTGTTCAGATCAGATAGAGTAATGTAAATTTTCATTTTTACTAGGAGTGTAAACATTTTGACGCAATTTTTAAAATTTTTTTTTACAGTCCAGTGTTGCATTTGAAACATAGCATAAACTCCCCAAGGAATTAATTTTGAGATCTTGGGCAGAACACCATCTTGGTGCATGCATAGCCCACTTAATTTTGTTAATTAAAAGGAACAAAATCTTGAGTGTCTTTCTTGAAGTGGCTGGTTTTAAATGCACATTGGATGAAGTAGATGAGATGTATGTACCCTGTGCAAAATGTGTTACAGAAGTGTGCAAGTAAAATTCTTCCCTTTTGATTTCACAGAGCAAAATTTGGACCATGCATGTCCATGAAGAAAAAAATAATCCCTATGCAGTGGATACAAACAATATCAGTACAGCAAATCGAGTGCTTTTTGCCTGTGAAATATACAGGGTGGTCCGAAAGTCTTGTCACTCTTAGATAGACACAGTACAATACACACATAGAATACATAATACATAGGCTATGATGAACACATATAATACACACAATATAATCAATGAAAGATCAGCCATGATGGATGTTTAAACATCCAGAATGTCCATATGAGCACCATGTTCGTGGCACACAATTATGCTGCGCCATGTTCTGTGTGATACTTTGTGAAGCATAGCCTTGTTGATTTGTGTAAAGGCGGCTCTAACAGCTTCTTTCAAGTCTTTGGTTGACTGGTATCTTTGCTGCGATACATGGTCCTTAATAATGCCCCATAGAGTATTGTCACAAGATGATAGATCAGGACTTCTGGGAGGCCAATCAATGGGTGCTGGAAGATGTGCTGCTCCTCATCTTACCCACCTATCGGGAAAAACTTCACTTAAGAATTCCCTGACAGTGATGGCCTAGTGAGTCAATGCTCCATCCTGTTGAAACCAGCAATCTCCTATCAGGGGCAACCTTTGGAGCAAACCAGTCCCTTAACATGATGAGATAAGAATGTTGATTGACAGGCCATCAAAGAAAGGGATCGATCAAGTGCCTGCTGGACATAATGGTCCAGATCATAACATGTGGGAAGTTGTGCTCCAGCTCTTCGTAATAATGCGGATTTTCCTTGCTCCAGAAATAGATATTCCCATTTTACGTGCACCCCGATAAATTGCGCATTCATCAGAGAAAAACAGTTTGCCACGCTGCCGGAGTGTCGGAAACAACTTGTGTAATCATGCACATGCTGAACTTCTTTTCTCCATGTCATTATTACTTAGCTCATTGGTTGATGCTGTCCTAAAGGGTTTCATTGTAAGATCCTTCTTCATGTGTGTTAACATTGTGGTTTTGGGGGATACCAAGTTCAGATGATTGTTTCCGCAGTGACTTTGTGGGGAATCTGAGCACAGATGCCTCCACTGTCGCACATCTTTCCTCTCATGTGGATGGTCGTTCTGTCCTCAGTTTATCCTTAATGGATCCAGTCAGAAACAGCTTGTGTTCCCACCGCAATATTGTCTTTTTAGGAGGGGCTGCTTTATTGAATTGTCTCTGGAAGTCACATCACACATCCTCTATGCTCACCTCATTGTGTAGATGTTCATGGCTTGCAATCAGCCATTCTTCAACAGTGTAGGAGCTTGTGTCAGCCATCTGCAACACAAGATAAAATGTAACTTACACCACTTTATTCAAACATATGGGGGTGACAAGACATTCGGACCACCCCATATTACTCTGAATGTGGGAATAGATTGCTTAATTTTATTAATTTAATGAAGTAAAATAGGGGCATCTTGCTTTGAAGTCAATAATTACATCTGTACAGCAAATGGCAGAAGTTCAGTTTTGTTCAAAATGTCAAAGAATATAACCCTCAGAGGATTTTTTTAATACTTACATTTTGAGTATTTCTATGCCTCTCATACACCATTGTATATGATAAATAAGTATTTTTATCATAGGCATTAGTAATAAGTACTTTAGTTATTACCAGTGATAAGTACTTTAGTTAGCATTGAATGCAAGATCAGTCTGATTGGCACATAGGTAGACCACAGTCTGATTGGCACAGAGGTAGACCAGTGAATGAATTTGTACATTTGGGAAGCACGTTTGACAAAAAAAAATAAATAAAAAACATATTTGATAGAGAAACTAGTAAGCAAATAAATTCATCTTTAAAGTCATAGCAGCCAGATTTCACAGGACTGATGGGTTCTCAAAAAGGTTCTCAAATGGCTGTGTATGAAAGTGTAATTGTTTCTACTCTGATGTATGGCAGTGAAACCTAGATACTGCAGAAAAGACGTGAGGAAAGATGTGTTGCAGATGTGTAATGTGAAGCAAAATGTTGTTACAAGGTTTGTACGGTCCTTAAAAGTCCTTAAGGACTCCTTATTTTTAATTTCCATTTCTAAGGCCCTTAAAAAGTCCTTATTATGTAAAACAAGTGGCCCCCCCCCCCCCCGTCTTGTTTTTGCACTGCAGTAATGGGCATCGCAACCCTGCCCCCGTTTTTGTTTGTGTGTCTGTAAATATGCTAACCCATTCACCAGGGGAGCTTTCTTCTAGTTCATTGAAGGAAGATAATCCCCTGGAATGTTCTTAGAAATGATCTCCCTTCAGCCTCCCCCCACACCCCCTTTTCCCATTGTAGCCTGCATGACTTACCTTGCATGACCTTACCAGTGGAATCAACATCTGTGTTGTGTGTCTTTTCAGGGGTCAGAGGGTCAAAGCAAAGGTCAAAGGTGTGTGTGGGGAAGCGGAGGTGGGTCTGTTTGACTTCTTCACAATTTGTGGTGTCGGTTATCTCATGTGGTTTGTTCTATCTAGTGTTGTCGCTGTGTCTCCTGCTTGTCCCTTTTTTTTTTTTTTTTTTGCCGTGTGTTTCATTTTGTTCTTTGCAGGCAAAGTAGGTTATATTTGGGGCAAAATGCCTGGTAAATGGCCACTAGTGCTGTTTAATCCCCTACATATGTATATATTCATACACATACACCTGGTGATATTCCAATGATGCAAAATATCAGTCAGAGTGTAGGTCCTTAAAAGTACTTATTTTTTTTTTCCACAGAAAAGGGTATGAATCCTATGTTAGTTAGGTGGAGACAAATATTCTTAGGTGGTTTGGGCATGTTGAAAAAATGAGAGGTGAGATGCTCACTAAGAGAATTTATCCAGCCCAAGTGGCAGGAAAGAAAGGCAGAGGAAGGCTAAAGAAATCATGGTAGGACTAGATTCAGGAATATCTGCATGTAAAGAAGATAATGTGTATAAAGTACAAAAAGTCTTGGGTGAGGCGTGTGATGGATGTCACTGAAGTTTGAATTATGTGCTAGAGTCACTGAATACGGAGACGCTTGATACATCAGTAGTAAGTAAAATATAGTACCATAGGTTGTAAATTTTTTTCTGCTGGTGAGCTTTCTTTGAGGAACTAATCTCAGAGAATAACTTAGTGATATGTATGTATGTATGTTTGTTTAAAGTACTTTAAGGCACTCATATTATAAATTTATCTGTACTGAAATGTGGAAGTTTGATAAGCTTTGTGCACTTAATTTTATGGATTTTGTAAAAGTAAGTGAAGTTTGAGCATTCTTCTTTTTCTTATAATGGAACACCTGTATGAATTAACTGTTTGTGAACTTTATAGGAACTTAAAATATTTCTTTATTAATCACTTTTTTTTCACTTTCCTGCACAGTACGGCAACGTGTTAGAGATCTTATAGAATTTATACAAGATGATGACAAGTTGAGGGAAGAAAGGAAAAAAGCAAAAAAGTCACGAGACAAATATGTGGGATTGTCTTCAGAGTCAGTAGGGATTAGGTAATATATTTTAGTTTTCAGATAATTTCTTTTGTTTGGCAGAATTATATTGCTATAGTGGCTCTATAATTCAATGTTGTATATATATTTTTTTCTTTTTTAGCTCACAGAATATTCTGTAGCATCATAATTAAAGGTTGTTACAGAGCAACATGATCAAACTTTGTTGCTTGAACTGTTGTACACATTGATTTTTTTGTTATTATTTGAAATTAATGGATGCAAAATAAATTTTGTAGTGCAATACGCAATCAATAATAGATTGTCGCAAGTTTCAGCTGAAATTGGATGTTGAATTAAAAGATTTTACTTTATTAGTATTTTTTATCCACATTTTTTTGTTGTGAATTCTATTTAAACTTTTATATCTTCATACTTTTGAAGTTCAAGTTCTTGCTGCAATGAGAATCTGGTAGAATGTTTGTAGAGTATTGTTATTTCTATTGACTAGCTCTGGCAGTACAGTTTGCTTTTTTTTTTTTTTACTGTTTTTCATGTTTCATTTTGTTTTTATCATAATTTTCTTTGTGTTTTTTTTACGGATATATACCTCTTAATTTAGATTTCTACAGTGCCATTTGATTTTATCACATCAATTACACCAAGAAAAATTTAGTTTGTTACTTCTGTTGTAATGGATTTGTCTTCAGATACAGGTAATATTGTGAATGTCTTAGTTGAAGTCCCCTTTTGGATGTAATTTAAGTTACGCAGCATATTATGCTGGAGAATACCTAAACAGGACACTTTTGTGGAAGGTATTGAATGAATATGGTGTTACTGGGAATCTACTTAATAGTGTAAAAGCCATGTATGCTGGTAGTAGAGCTTGTGTACGAGTGAATGGTGTTTTATCAAAATGGTTTTCTATTGGTACAGGAGTTAGACGAGGTTGTGTAATGTCACCATGGCTGTTTAATATATTTATGAACGCATGCACGCGTGATGCCAAAATAGATGATAGTGGTTTATGTCTTGGTGATATCCATGTGTGCAGATTGTTGTATGCTGATGACACTGTCCTGTTAGCAGAGAGCAAAAGTGATTTACAGAGTATGTTGTCTTGGATGTACAAAGTTTGCATGAAATTCAAACTTAGTATAAATAAGGGAAAAACCAAAGTTATGGTTTTTGAGAGAGGAAGTGGTAGCACTGAATGTAATGTAAGTCTAAATGGCACTGTGATTGACCAAATGAATGAGTTTGTGTATTTAAGAAGCATGTTTGACAGAGAGAACAAATTGGATGGTGAAATTAGTAGGCGAGTGAATTCTTCATTGAAAGTCATAGCTGCTCTGGGAGGTTTTCACAGGAATGATGGTTGTTTCTCTAGAGAGTCCCGCATAGCTGTGTATGAAAGTGTAATTGTCCCTACGCTGATGTATGGCAGTGAAACCTGGGTACTGCAGAAGAAACATAGGAGTCGTTTGTGTGCTGGAGAAATGCGTTACTTACGGGGGTTTGTGGGAAGACACGGTCTGATTGTGTGAGGAATGAATATGTGTTGCAGTTGTGTGATGTGAAGCAAAATGTTGTTAGCAAGGTGGAGACCAATATGCTTTGGTGGTTTGGCCATGTTGAAAGAATGAGTGATCAGATGCTTACTAAGAAAATCTTTTTAGCCCAAGTGGCAGGAAGGAAAGGCAGAGGAAGGCCAAGGAAGACATGGGTAGATCAGATTCAGGAGTGTCTGCATGAGAAAAAGATTATGAGTATGAAGTATAAAAGATCTTGTGTACGGCGTGTAATGAATGTCAGTGAAGCCCGAGTTGTATGTCAAAATCGCTGTAAATGGAGAAGTTTGATACGACAACAGTAAGTAAAAATATCTGGTAGTTTGTATTTCTTTTTGGAGCTAACCTCTGAATCTCAGAGAACAGCTTAGTGATATGTATGTATGATTAAAGTGGTGGAAATTTGCACATTGATGGCTGCAGTTCCAAAGTTCCATTTGCATTTCAAAGTTCATTGTAAATAAAATTGGTTTGTGCTGCCATCTGTTGGTCTTGGGTATATTTCTTTACCTTTTCCTAAAGCATGTTTTCATTTACTGTTCCTGAAGAATAATGTGCATCCAAAATTAGGATACTCCTAAATGTATGTATGTGTGTGTGTGTGTGTCTGTGCATTACACTTTTGGTGTAGATGAAATCAGTGAACATAAAAATTGTTAGCTGGACTTTTAAAGAAGATTTCACACTGGGTTTAGGGGTAGGTGATTCTTAAAATTTGGTGCTTAAAAAAATGGGGGAATAATAAGTACCTATGATCTGAACTAACACTCAACCATTACTGTTACTTCATCTACTGTTATTTTCAGGAACAGTGAAGCCCTGAGACTCATGATCAGTTCAAGTTAACCGTAACCAAGCGGGTATTGTTCACTTGACCGAAAATCACTTGATCGGAAGGTACATTTTACCGAAGGGTCACTTGACCGAAAAATTTATTTCACCGAAAGGTCACTTCACCTAAATATTCATTTCATCGAAAGCACATTTGATCGAAAAGTTCATTTCACCGAAGGGTTGCTTTACCTAAAAGTTCACTATACCGAAAGATCATTTCACCGAATGGTCAGTTTATCGAAAACTTAGAATTTTGTTGTTACAGATCTGTTGGAGTGTGTGGTGTGGGTTTTTGTAAAACTGGCCACCTAAACATTATCGGATTGTACAACAAATACACTTTTAATTTCTATGAAACACCTCCCCATGAGTAGGTTGTTCGAAAAATAACATTAATCAAAAGGCCTAAATCTGTGCCTTTTTGTCAAATTTTAAACCTCCGAGCTCATATTCATAAGGCTTACATAACAAATCAAGTAAATAATGTTCCACTTTTACTCAACCACAAAACATTAATTTTTTGACTGTAGGCCTAGATATAGGCCATTTTAACAGATTTTAACTCTACTCATATTCATAAGCATTACATAAAATGTAAAGTAGCTTTTATGTAAACCTTATGAACATGAGCATGCACGGTTAAAATTTGCTAAAAAGGCCTAAGCCCCTAGACCTAGAGCCCTAAACTTGATTCTATTTGCCTGAAAAAATGTGCAACATTATTAATTTAACTTTTTATGTAAACCTTATGAATATAAGCACTGAACATGACTTTTATGTAAACCTTATGAACATGATTAAAATTTGCTAAAAAGGCCTAAGCCGAGGCCCTATAATTTGAGTATAATCCCCTAATGTATTGTATTAAAAAAAAAAAAAAGATTTGTCTTAAAATTAAGTCTTTGCATTCTTTGTGATACGGAGAAATCAAAAGTGCAATTTGAGTATAATCCCCTAATGTTTCGGTGGTCTGTCTACCGAACTTGCACCATGCTTCAACCGATCCTGTAATGAAATCCAAAGTTTTTGATAAACTGACCCTTCGGTGAAATGACCTTTCGATGAAATGAACTTTTTGGTAAAGAAACCTTTCGGTGAAACTAACTTTTCGATCAAGTGACCCTTCGGTGAAAACCTTTCGATCAAGTGACCCTTCGGTGAAAACCCTAAACTTGATTCTATTTGCCTGAAAAAATGTGCAACATTATTAATTTAACTTTTTTTTAAGTGACCCTTCGGTAAAGTGAACTTTTCAATCAAGTGGTCTTTTGGTGAAGCAATCTTTTCGGTGAAGTGATTTTTGGTCAAGTGACCCTTCAGTGAAGTAAACTTTGGGCAAATGAACCAGACCCTAACCAAGCATACCGCCCTTATGTACGTGCTAGTATGAGCTGTATATTATTATGTTGATGATCCTATACCATCTGGAATTTTTAACTAGGCATATGAGTCACCATCATGTGGACATTTGTTTAGTGATATATCTGTATTTACATATTGTTTAATATTTCCAGAAGCAGTATTGCATTTTCCATATATCATTTGCCATATCTTATTTGCCTCTTCA
Source organism: Macrothele yani (assembly GCA_039090855.1). Lineage (NCBI taxonomy): Eukaryota > Metazoa > Arthropoda > Arachnida > Araneae > Macrothelidae > Macrothele > Macrothele yani. The sequence continues at coordinate 56,505,906 of CM077002.1, forward strand.
GTCATTTTTTATAGTGTTTACATTATTTGTGCAAATCGATTTAGTGCATACATGCATATAAATTTCCAGTACGGTCATATGTATTTTTTCCTGAGTGCTTGAGTGAGTGAGAGAGTGTAATTTGAGGTATGTGTTTTAGGAGTATCACATGTTTCATGGGCAAGTTTCATATGCTATAAATCTTAATGCTGAATATTTTAGGGAAAAATTACTTTGATATGAGGGGAGAGGGGATTCATTGAAACTTTCAGGTTATTGAAAGTAGATCCTACTCAGGAAATTGCTGTTTCTTTTCTCATAGCTGCAGCTGATCAGTACTCTCAAGCCACTACTAAAATTCTGTTACCAAATGTACACAAGGAAAACTAACTACAAAAGAATAATTTTTGTACTAGTTGATTATTAGGGTTTTAACGCCAGCTGTGGTTGTTAAAACAATACGTTTTGTTTAAAAATAGTAGTTATAGATTTTGGCTTAAATCACAGTCTGACTTAGAAACTTGTTACCAAGTTCAAGTTACTTTGTGCTGGAAACTAAAGATGTATTACTTTAAAACACATGCTTTTGCGCAAAATTGTGTGTTATAAAGAGTGATCAAGTTTGGGTTTTGTTAAAGACTTAAGTATCTGAAGTGTTTCAACAACATGGAATTTTTAATCATTGGATTTACAGTCAGAGTATTTAAGCTCTGTTGTTATTATTGTGTTGTTCTGATCAGTTGTGATTTCTGTTATAAGTAGGGAATGGATTTTTGGGTGCTAAAAAATAGAAATATTTTTTTATATGCTAATAATTTCAAAAATAGTTGCTTAAAATAGAAAAATATTTGCTGAAAAAATATAGCTAACAGTAAAAATATATTTTCTTTAATGGAAATGGGGCTAATTATTTTCTGTGATAAAAATACAATGTTAGTACCAACATACTAGTCACAGCTATCTACACATTTGATGGAAAAAGTTATTTGGAGTTGCAGTGGACATTTGCTTTGCGTTTGGTCTTGTGGATGATAATATTTCCATTGTGGACGATAATGCCACAAGATGTCACTTCCACCCGTGTTTTTTTTTAGATAGGATGCTGTTATATGTTTCAAACTTTTCTTGGGCTTCGTATTAGAAGGATACTTTTTCACTCACAAGCTTGCAGTGAAGAGGCAGAACACTCGCTAAATAGCAACACAGAAATTTACTTGACACAATTATACAATTTCTAGAAATAATTAACTCAGTGCACCTTACAGTAGCACTTTAGCAAAATATTGGAGCTGAATAATTTCACAGAAAAAATATGCTGAGCACAGTAATTCAACAGAGGTGCATCAACAACAATGACAATAACATGAGTGGCATATCTGTATACTCTCTGTGTTGGACTTTGAAGCCTATCCATATGTTACCTAAGCTTTCGTGGGTACGGGAGAACTGGTTTTGGGAAATGTGCTGGTTAAGGTAAAGCAAGTTCTCATGGAAGAGAAGGGAAACTAAAATTCCACCAGCAAGTTACAATACTGTTCCTTTTATTATTATTTTGCACTGAATTTTTGCTTTTGTTTTGTTTACACTAAAATAATGTGTTTTTATGTGAAAATATTTATTTACCTAAAAATTCGTTCTCAGCTTTTAAGTTACTGAAATAAAAAAAGGAAAAGAAAACTTATAATCTGATTGAGTTGTACTTAATTGATGGCTAGTGTTGAAATTTTTAACATACACAATACAAAAAAAAAAAAAAAAAAAAAAAAAAAAAAAATAATAATAATAAAAAAAATAAAATAAAATGATTCTATGTTCTTGAGTTTTGATTTGCTTGTTATGCTAGTAGGAATTGTTTTCAGTTGAGGAACAACTTCCTTTTCATTAAACTAATCTGAAAAAATTATTTAAGCTCATTGATTTATTATTATTAGATTCCTTTGAAAATGTAGATGCAGCTGAGTTGAGATACAAGGTGTGATCAGAACATTTCCAGGAAAGTTTCAGTATAATACTAGCATGCATGCATTGTGGTTTGGACCTTGACTGTCTCCTAGAGTGTAAGGGGCTGAGTCATGTGATCACAGGGGTTCTCTGTCTTGCTTCAGCATCCAGTTTTATGAAGTAGATTGACTGCATGTTGAGCGTCCTTTGCAATTTTTTGAGTTTGTGAGCATACCTGATTTGAAAGAACAGGTGCTTGTGCATCTTCTCCATGTAAATGGATAAGTTTGATACGACAACAATAAGTAAAAATATCTGGAAGTTTGTATTTCTTTTTGGAGCTAACCTCTGAATCTTAGAGAACAGCTTAGTGATGTATGTTTGTATGTATGTGCTCGTGCATCAAATTTTGTTTCAAATTGAGCAAGAAATGTTGAAAACAGCTTCTGGGTAAAAGCAAAATGAAAAAAAACACAAACATTTGGGGGTTTTTGAATTTAAAAACATTCGTGACATCAGGTAAGGGCACAGAACATTCAGTGTGTCCATCAACAAGCAAATCTGTTTCTTATTTTTTTTTGTGTACACAAGATGATAGATGTGTCACGACTTTGGAAACAGCGCCTGAATTAGACATTTCTGGTACCTGTCAGAACATTTTAATGAATGGTCTGAAAATGAGAAGAATTGCTGCAAAGTTTGTGCTATGCATCTTGATTAATGAACAGAAGCAGTCTCCAGTGAATGTGTACACAGAGTTAAAAGAGAAACTTGAAACAGACCTTAACTTTCTGTCTAAGATCGTAACCGGTGATTAATCGTGAATTTATGTGTACGACCCTGAAACAAAACAGCAATTTCCAAATTTGAAACAAAATTTGATGCACACATGCTGTTCTTTGAAGTGGACATTCTTGCAAAGTTGAAAAATCGCAAAGGGCAATCAACATATGTTCATATTAAAGCATTAAAAATGTGACTCAACACATTCCACCCTAAAGGACGGTAAAGGTACACACCCACACACACACACCCACACACACACACCCACCCACCCACACACATACACCCACCCACCTGTGATTCACTAAGGCCATACCGCAAACTTTTTTATCACACCTCAGACAGCTAGTCTGATTTAAGTTGCAAAATCATTCCTGAGTTGTGTGTGCAGCAAACAGAATTTGTTCTGAAAGATAATTTTTGATTTCTCTGGAAATTGCTTCTGTGTATGGGAGTATGGTCAAAATAAGATGAGAGAATGCATCAAAATGGCATTGGAGAAAAAACAAGTTTTTTTTCGAGTATTTTATCATGACGTGCTATTCTCAAATATTCTCAGCACCTACAATAATATTATTAATTTGAAATGAAGTCTCCATTGAAGATTGTGGAGTTATCAGTACTGCTAAATTACTAGAGATCATGATACTGTAGTCACCTAAAGGTTATTTTTTTTTTAAGTTTTCAATCTTATATAATGATGGAGTATTTTAATTGTAGATGAGAGCATCATGTGATACATTAAAGCATTTACATGACTTGACTGTCCATTTTGGTGACAGCACTCATAATTGAAACGATGATAAGGGCAAGAGCCAAGGGCAGAGGCAGTCATTAAAGTTATATATTGCTTCTGCAAATGAAAAATTAAGATCAAAAACATTTTAGATGACAAATACTAAACCAATAAGTGTTTTTTACTGCATTTAAAAAAAATGTCTTTTGGCTTGAAGACATATTTTGGCATGTTTGTAATGTTGATCCATATATCTTTTCAGGCCAGTAGAAATAAAATTCAGCAAATTTTCCCAGCAGAAATTAATAAAACTACTGTGAAGTACTTACATTTTTAAATATTCTGAAAAACAAAAATACTGAATGTGTTTGTGTATCAGTTTCTTATACTGAATGTGTTTTGTGATACTGAATGTGTGATACTAAGTAAAGAAACTGATACACAAACACATTCAGGATACTGAATGTGTTTGTGTATCAGTTTCTTTACTTTTCTTTGTTGCTGTTCAGTGAACAGCTTTGTACAGGAAAATGAATAACAAAGGGCATTAGAGTAGAGGAGAATTACTCTCTTTTGAATCATATCAGTGTTCTTGTGAATAGTCATCAATGAGTTTGGCAAGTAACAAGTCCACGACTTTTTCATATTTTTACCTCTGCTCTAAAAACTCATGATGTTGCTTTTAGGGAGTACTTTTACGCTGTTCACACTGACATCATCATCAACCATTATCAATCCACTGCTTGATGATCTCCCCAAGTTTATTCCTCAACAGTCTGTCTTGAGCCAATCTCCTTCATTTCACTGTGGCATGCTTTCAAATTTCATCCACCTATCTCCCACATGGTCTTCTTCTGGGTCTTTGTATTCAGTCTAATATTTCAGTTGTCCATTGGTGGTCTGTTCTTTTTGCTATATGTGCAACTCATTGCCATTTCAGATAGTTTACTTTGATCATGGTGTCTTCCACTCTTGCTATCTTCCTTATCCTTGAGTTCCTCTTATTTTTCGTGGCTGCACTAAACATGCATCTCTCCATGCTTCTTTCAGTTGTCTGCAGCATCTATGTCTTTTTTAGTTAAGGTCACCCATACATAAGAACTGGAAGGATGCATTTATTAAACACTTTTAAGACATAACAGTATATTGCTCTTGAAAATTGTACTGTTTCTTCCATATTCTTTCCAACCAAGTTTTACACCATTTCCTCTAATCCTGGTGCTATAATTATATTGCCTGCTATGTGGTTATCAGAGCCCCTTCAGTGGGAACACACTGTTCCACGAGAAAGCAGGGTTGACATTTGTCAAGGAGTTGACATATCATCTAACTTTGCTTCAGTGGCATACATGGAATAATTTTTGTTGTGAATAGTTAATGAGAAGATCAATATGTATGAAAATTTCAGCTCATGATGTGGCACAGGTTTTGGCATTTCCATATGATACAGGGTGGCCAAAAAGTTGCTTTGCCAATTGAACGAGCTTTGGGATGTCTGTGATGGATGGATGGAACGGAAATTCTGAATATAGGTGTTATGCAGCATGTGCTCACGATGTGCAAACAAAAAATTGTGCAAGCTGTCACAGTTACGGCTACCAACTTTTGGAATTTTTAAATGGCAACACCCTAATTTTTTAACATCACTTTAATAAGCACCATGAAAACCAGTAAAAGGCGTTGAAATGGTATCACTAGATCAAAAAGTGAATGAGATGTCATCAAATGAAGGGCGGCATGTGAAGTACAGAATAACAACAACAGTCGGCACTGTGGTCAGATGAACACGTAAAATGATTTCAATATGCAGCCATAAACAAATGATATGATGCCACTTGAAACACTGTTTAAATGAAGAGTGCTTCCGACAACCAGAAACCCTTGAGATGCCTCTCTCAGGAAAGCTACATGAACTCATGAAAAGTTATTACCTGAATGTTCGTAATGCTGCAGTTACATTACATGTCATCTCCAGAAATCATCATTCATACCAAGGTCATGCTCTACTCAAGCTGTCCATGACTTGATTCGTAAGTTTGAAGAAACAGTATGTACGTGTGACAGATCTCAATTTCGATGACCTGCAACTCCTGTGGAAACTGTAGCTGAAATCCACCATGTCATCCATGAAGATTGAGGAGCAAGTGCAAGAGGTGTTGCAGGGACCCTCGATATACCCAAGAGTACTGTGATAAAGTTTCTCCGATCAGTCCTTCACATGTTCCCATACCAGTTTCGTCACATGCACATATTACAGGATGGGGACTATAAACACCTTTTAGACTTTGCAAATGAATTTCTAATACAGTTCAGTGCCAATGACAGCCGACCACTGTGCATTCTTTGGACAGATGAAGTGCATTTTACCTTAACAGGGCGAGTGAACTCAAAGAACTGTGTGCACTGGTCAGACACTAATCCAAGTGAGGTTATACCCATTTCCGTACAAAAACAGAAAGTGACCATATGGTGTGGAGTGTCCAGCAATTTTGTTTTGGGGCGTTATTTTTTTTGAGGAAGTTACCCGTCAAGGACTATGGATATCCACTGTAACAGGCATCGGCTATGCCGCATTGCTGACAAACTATGCCATTCCACATCTGCAACAACGGGATGCATTGAATAATGTTATTTGAATGCAAGATGGTGCTCCCCCACATGTTACCACTAGCGTGAAAGGCGTGTGCAACAGCATTTCTCTGACCGAATCGTATCTCATCACTTTACTTTCCCATGGTCTGCACATTCTCCATGACTTAGCTCTGATGTATTTCTAGTTCTAGGATTATCTGAAGTCCAAAGTGTACAGAGACCAACCTCATACACTATGTGAACTGAAAGAAGCCATACAATGCACCATTTTGGACCTGTCACTGAATATTCTACATGCTGCTGTAATGTCTGTCGTTAGCCATATGTAATGTGTCATCGTCACTGATGGTGGACATATTGAGCATATGTAATTGTCAGTAAAACATAGAAACGGTTTGTGTTATTTCTTTTGCCATTTTCATTAGTTTGTTTCTCCTCACATTTAAGGTGGACGTCAAGTAATTTTGCTTCCTATACTTCGAATGGAAAAACTTCTGTACACATTTTCTTCACAATTAATCCGTTCCCAAGGATGAAAATTAGAACATCGATTAAAATAGCTTCATTTTATAACTTGGAATACTTAACATTTTCTAAAACATAACCATAATTATACAATCCAACATTTGTTTGTCTACTGACTTCATCAAAGTACAGGTCGCACCATCTTTTTTCTGGTTTCAACACCACCAAAAGAAAAGTTTATTGATTTTTAATATAATTATGGTTATGCTTTAGAAAATATTAAGTATTCCAAGTTATTATATGAAGTTATTTTAATCGATGTTCAAATTCTCATCCTTGGGAACACACTAATTGTGAAGGAAATGTGTACAAAAGTTTTTCCATTGGAAGTATAGGAAGTAAAATTACTTGATGTCCACCTTAAACAGGCATTCATATGCTATCCTTAGGTAAAACTGTGCCATATGTTGTGCTGATTTCGTACTTCACATTGCCATCCATCATTCAATGATATCTCTTTCACTTTTGGGTCTAGTGATACCATTTTAATGCCATTTACCATTTTTCATGGCACTTGTTGCAGTAACAGGGCTTGAAAAATATTTGAAAAGTTACATTCCCAGCCAGGCATATGTAAAAATGATTTTACTTGCCCACGCAGTAAAAGCTAGATTCCCAGGAAATTTTATCTTTTAAGATAACAAATCAGAACTCCCATTTTTTTAAGTTAAAAAATATGAGCTCTTTTTTTACATATTTTGCATCTTTGTTATAAGGGTCTGTATTCAAAATGTTTAATGTACAAATGTGTGTACTCAAGTTTTAAGATGATAACGATGATGAAATTGGTATGAAATGGTATGATCATGAAATTGGTATTTGAGAAATTTAGTGTTTCTGTCATGTTCCTTTCATTAAAGTTTTCAGGCTTTGTCATTAAACAGGAGAGGCTAGTTCCATCAGATGCATGCATCCTGTCGCTGACTATAAACAACATTTGGAGCAAAACACTGCATAAGGTTTCAATTTCTGGACCTGAGCATAATATAATTAAGGAAGTGATATTCTTCTGTCCTTGGCACTCTGTAACAATAATGCAACTTCTGATGATTAACAGTGAAATGAAATATGACTTGCAACAACTGTCATTTTTTCTTGTTGTAGGAAATACTATTTTAAACTTTATTTTTAAATTTAGTTGCCTGTACCAGGCAAACAGACTTTTAATTTACCTGCCCAGGACAATAATTTACTTGCCCTGGGCATCTTGGGCATGGTATTTTTCAAGCCCTGAGTAACATTAAAAAATTAGGATGTTGCCATTCACAAACATTCTGAAAGTCGTCAGCAACCATAACCATGACAGCTTGCACAATTTTTCATTTGATCATCGCGAGGGCATGCTGCATAACATCTATATTCTGAATTTTCATTCCAGCCATCCGTGGACCAACCCATTCAGTTGGCAAAACAACTTTTTGGCCACCCTGTATATTGCTATAGAAATTATTATCATATCATCTGGGAATTTTCAAGAACCAAACCTTTGTGTAATGCCATGAAATCAAATCATTAATAAAGATGTGCTGTTTGCAGCATGTTCTAAGGTCAGGATATTGTAAATTGAGGGTGCCATATTCTGTAATGTAATTGTACCTAACGATTTAAAACTGGGATGATGTAAATAAAGCCATTGTATACAATGGTATATAAATGTAGGCTTTTTTTTTTTTTCTTCTTTAGTCCTTTTTTTTTAGTTCTAAACTTATGATTAGGACTAAATTTTTGTGAGTATGAACTCCAAGAGGGAGTGAGTGGGAGAGGAGGGAATGACAGAGAGAGAGAGAGAGAAATGAGTCAATCATGATTCATCTAGTGTCTTGATTTAAGTGTTTGTAATATGGTTACCAACTAGTGGGGCATTTTAAATAGTGGCATTTTTTTTTCATTGCAGTAAATACAATGACAGATTTGATGAACCTGCCAAAACTTCAAATGATTTTCAAGATTTTGTAAAAGGTGGAAGGCTGCGCCTTGGCCTTGGGAGGCGAAGAAGTTTTGAAGATTCTCCAGATCATAGGTTTGAAATTTATATAAGCAAAACAAAAAAATCCCCTCCCTGTTTCTAGTTAATTGAACTAGCAGAGTACTGAATCTATGAGTGAGCTTTATATCTAAGTTTTGACAATTTTTTTTATCCGAAGTTGTGTATAGTACTTTCCGTGAGGAAAAGCCCTATGAAATATATGTGATGTGTGTGGTTTGAAAAAATGCCTCTGTGTGTGTGTGTGTGTGTGTGTGTGTGTGTGTGTGTGTGTGTGTTCTTACCTATTAACTTTCAGACTAATTCTTCAATGTAGTTTAAATTTCAGTAGCGAACAAAAGTATTTGGCGAAACACTTTTTCGACCATAATTTTTTTCTGCTGGACCAAATCGGGTCATTTTGGGATATGATATGTGTTGATTCGTATGTTACAATCGCATAGTTTGTATTTCGCTCAGAGCGAATTTGTCGTTTGAAATGGGCCATATTCAAAAGTCTCCAATTATTACCCATTTGTTTGCTGCATGTATTAATGTTTTTCTTGTGATTTTTGTGGGTTTTGTGATGTGTAGTGTGATAATAAGCCAATCTTAGGTTTTCAGAAATGGGTAAAAAGGCGGAGATCCCTGTTGGAGCTCGCCAGGCGGCTGTGAACATGATGAAATCCGGAATTCGCGTCACCGACATTGCGAGGGCCCTGAAGATCCGACACCAGTCCATTTCAGCCATCCTGCAACGTTATAAGAAGACTGGGACCGTCGAGAGCAGTCCGCGATAAGGTAGGCCTCGTTCCACTATGTTGCGTCAGGATAGACACATCCTCCGTCGATTTCGTGCTGATCCCACCTTGACTGCTGTGGACATCACCACCGAATTCCGTGACAGCAACGACCTGAATATCAGCCAAATGACCATCTCCCATTGTCTCATTGCTGGTGGACTCATTGCTGGTGCCCCGCCAAGAAACCACTCATCGGAGTCAAGAATCGACGAGCCAGAGTCGCGTTCGCGCACCGTCATCGACACTGGACCGCGGCAGACTGGAGTAAGGTGCTTTTCACTGACGAGAGCAAGTTCAACTTGTTCGGAAGTGATGGCATCCGATACGTACGACGTCCGTATGGCCAGAGATTCAACCCCCAGTTCATTCAGCCGACTGTCGAGCACGCAGGAGAATCGTTCATGGTTTACGGGCCCTTCTCTTGCAATGGAATGGGTCCCATCATCAAGATTGACGGAATAATGACCGGACATGCTCATCAACGATGTCTTCCCATGGGCAAACCAGAACATGCCACCCGGATGGATCATGCAGTAAGACAACGACCCGAAGCACACCTCCAGAGTAGCGAAGGCAGCCTTCCAGCAACAACAGGTCACACTTCTAGACTGGCCAAGCCAATCTCCAGACCTCAACCCCATTGAGCACATGTGGGAGGAGCTGGAGAGACGATATGAGAAGAAAACCTGCCGGAATAGGGCCCAGAAGTTCGACCAGCTGTCTGCAGAAAGGACGCGAATCCCACAGGTCACCGTCGAGAAGCTAGTGGACTCGATGCCGGCCCGTTATACAGCTGTTATTAAGTCTCGTGGTGATCCCACTAAATATTAGTTATTGTTTTGTCGTTTTCTCGTAATTGTTTTCTGTTATCGTTGCATTAAATTAATGTGATGCACACCTACTTTGTTGGTCAATTTGTATGATCTTTGCGATTAAGCTCGGTACCTGATCTGTGTTTAAGGTTTCCGATCCATCTGCATATGGATCATGTTTACAACTGAATAACTCATCATATCCCAAAATGACCCGATTTGGTCCAGCAGAAAAAATATTATGGTCGAAAAAGTGTTTCGCCAAATACTTTTGTTCACTACTGTATGTAAGTAGATAATTTTTTAATGGGAAGCTTTGTGGTGTGTTTGTGTGCAGATAGGTATATTTACTGTGCATTGTGCAATTAAATGTTTGGATTATGAAATTGATCAGCAAAAATCCATTCATTTTTTATTTTAAGATTTCACTTGTTGGGATGTGAATTTCAGTATTTTTGCAGCAGTTTGAAGTAACCATGAGAAATAAATTAAAATTATGGGACAATCAGTTAATGTATGGTTTAGAAGTTATGAAGTATAAAACCAAGAATAGCATCAGTATGAGATAGTTTTTGATATACTGATGTGTAATTTCTTTTTTTTTTTTTCATGAATTGTCTTTTTTTCTTCAGGTATATATTAAAAAACCCCTATGAAATTAGGGAGTAACTTGTAAATAAGAAATAGGGCTGCTTGCATTGACTTCAGATGATGAGGAACTAGCATAAATGCAGTCATACCCACACCGAACACAAATTTATTCCTAGAATGTCTTGGCAAGTGATTTTACAAAGTGGGAATATTGTAGGACATGTAATATTGCATGAGAATAATTGTAGAGAAATGTTATTGACTACATCATGATGTGATACTTGGGGTGTCTTTAGTGAGTACAATGATTGAATTGCAGAGAGGAACTGTATTTAAAACAATATGGGTGCTGGTTTCGAATCAGTCTTCTGAGATGGGCCCAGCTTTGAGTCCTGGATGAGGCATAGGTGCTGTGTTTGTCTGATAGTGTTGGCTCTGCCTTTCCCTGGAAATGGGCCACAAATTAAGGATGGGCAACTGCTGATAGTCCTTAGAGTTGCTCATGGTGGTTGTTAAACCCTGAAACAAAAAGAAGAAAAAAACAAGAAAGACGACACCAAATTTTCGGGTATAACGAGCATGTCTTTTAAATCCGTTTTCATGCGAATTAAATTTACCAAAACTATTCAAAATCAATGGAACCGGTGTGGAAAACAGTAGCATCTGACCAAAGAAAAAAATTTTCAATCTGGTTTTTAACCCCACAGATATTGCTCTAAACAGAAACATCAACTTACGCCCTCTGGTGGCAGACTTGTGCGCTAAGAAAAATTTGAATTTATATTAGAAACATTTCGCAGCGGAAACGCTCTCCCACAAAGAAATAATTCTCTTCAAATCGGGTTCTTAGAAGCAGAGATATCGACAAATATAAGATATACATCTAGGCCTAACCCTTGGAAAAAAAAAAGTATTTTCAAAAGGTTTTTGATGTGAGCGGTATCAGTCCATGAAAGAATTTTTCCAATCGAGTTTTCAGGAGCTCAGATTCTACTGCAAATACATCAGAAGCAGAAATTCACTCTTACACCTCCTGGTGGCCAAACCATTCTTTATCAAATATTAGAAATTATATGCTGAGAATTTCCTATCAAGAGCTGTATCCGGTGCAGAAAGAATTTTTCAAATCGGAGTTTTAGAAGCAAGAGATATTGAGGAAAATGCAATTTACCTTTACACCCCCTAGCGGAAAGTCTATGCATTACTTGAAAATTTTGAACTTTTATGAAAAATATTGTACACCAGATATGCTATCCAACAAAAAAGAAATTTTTCAAATCCGACTTTTAGAGGCAGAGATATTGACAGAAATAAGATAGTCATCTACACCCTCTGGTGGAGAAACCATGAATTATTTTAAGATGAAAATATTCTCAAATGTTTATCAACAGGTGCGGTATCGGTCCACAAAAGATTTTTTTCAATCGGGCTTTTAGAAGCTGAGATTTTGCTGCAAATACCTACGAAGCTGAAATTTAACTCTTACGCTCCCTGGTGGCCATACCATATTTTATAAAAAATCAGAAATTACAATAAAAAAATTTCCCACCAGGAGCTGTATCCGGTGCTGGAAGAATTTTTTGAATTGGAGTTTTAGAAGCAGAGATAAGGAGGAAAGCACAATTTACCTTTACTCCCCCTAGTGATAAGTCAATGAATTATTTGAAAATTTTGAAATTATATTAGAAGCATGTTGCATCAGAAACTCCGCCCAACAAAGAATAATTTTTTCAAATTAGATCATTAGAAACATAGATATTGACAAAAACAAGACTTCTAAAGAATTTTTTCAATTGAGATTTTAGCTCAGATTTTGCTGCAAGTACATTAGAAGTAGAATAAATTTAAAGGTGGAAGCTAGGTGGCTCTGCTCAGACCATTAGATGGATTAGATGGAATGCTCTCCAAGAAGTATGGACATGATCAACAAGCTGTTGTAGTTTACATTACAGATAAGTCTCTGCATACCATTTTTCATAATGAAATAAATACATGCATGTGCAACTTCTTTAAGCTAAACATAACTTAAATCCCCTCTCTACATGCCATGTTTAAACCTATGAAGCACTGGCAATTCCCTTTCAATGCAAGACATGTTTATGAACTGTTTGTATTTCACATGTTTGGCTGTAAGGCATAATTCATCCTTCTATTTTTTTCTCTTTGATTGCCATTATCGATAAGATGACAGAATGCATCCAGTAAATGTTCCATACAACCTTTACTGTTACATTACTAATGGCAGAGTAATCAAAATAGTTTAGCATTACATAAAGCCTTCTAAGTATGGATTTTCTTCACTGTGTTTTTTATTTTAAGAGAAATAGACAACACCTGAAGAGCACTCTGAATAAATTATCTGCACACACTTATGATCGAATGTGAAAGAAGGTGCAATTCAGGTGCACTGACCTACTCATCAGCTGAATGCTTTGGATGTAAAGTCATAAATATTGTGATGTCAGAATATTCTTTGTCAGTTTGAGAGGGATCTTTGCATTTTTTTTTCTAAAACATGTAAAAAGGTCTGAAATAATGAAATGGTTGAACTACTGTATTAACTATTGAATTTACATAATGGCACTCTGATGGAGTAATAACGGCTCTTACCTCATTGTCACATTTTATTTACTTGGTCGATCGTGAGCATATTGTTAAGTAGTTTCTAAGTTCTGAAGTGTTTGATTTGTAGAATTTAGCTATTTGCAGTAAAACTTACCTTAATTTATAGTAAAAAACTTCCCATATTTTGATTTGGAGAAAGAATTATAGCAAGCTGAGTTCATTAAAATTACCATGTTGCGTAATTTGGAGAAAGAAATTTTCATGATGTTGTTCAGGTTGACCTCTGCATTGCATTATGTGTAATGGCAGCTTGTGCCACTTCACCTAAAATTTATAAAAAAAAATTCTTCGAGTGATTTAGCTGATTTTAAAAATTAGTCACTTTTTTATTTACAAGAATGATTTCTGGAAAATGCTGTATCTTTGAAATAAAAGCTCTTCTGTTTCTAAAAGCAAGCTAGAAGTGTTAGCATGCCATTTCAGAAGGCACTACGAATTGATGAACACATGACCTTGTAACTGCGCGTAGGCCTTGTGAAGAGATAAGAGCCGCAGCTCCAAGTCACCACACTCCGGGACCGTGAAAAGCGCCATTGTAGGAACATAGACTTTACTGAATAAGGGTGTTGCTATGGTAACCAATGACATCAGTGATCGAGGTGAAGTGATGGTAGCTGCCCCCAGTGCAATTTTGAGTGGACAGTTTTCTTGGTTTCGTTCCGTGTGTTTATTTAGTAATGGTGAGTGTGAACTTCAATTTCAGTGCTGTTTCTGTATTACTCTCCTTGTGTTCTGGATCTATGTTCAACAGCTGTTTTACAATGATGTCATCAATCGCTATGCTTTCTGAATGATAAAAGAATTGACCTTCTTTATAAGAGACAGATGCATTTTTCATGGACTCTTGTTTGTAAACACTTCACCTGTTTCTTGCATTACAAGCTGCCACTGCATACATGCGATACACTATTGTCATATCTGTCAACGTGCTGTTGAATGCTTACAGCCTTAGCTGTTTGCAAAGGCTGTTAAGCCCCTCCTTCCTAAGTGCTGCCGATGAAAGTCATCCAGAATTTTGTAAAAAATGTGGTGTGTGTAAACAGCTGAATTTTAAATATGGAAAATTCTCTTTTAAGTGTAAATTATAAAGGGCATATTTTGAGGTACATGCATATCCTCTGGTAGCACATTAAAATGTTAGTACATCAGTTCGAGGTATGCAACTAGGCTTTGACTGCATTTCTGTGCTCTTAGTGCTTGCCAAACTGTAAGTGACCAGTAGTGACAAGCAAGGTTCTTAGATATCTCTTAGGTGGGACCCGTTAGCAATCTATGCTCTCATTGGCTGTTTCATTTGATGTCACTGTGGAGGCTAACTAGAGTCAGAACTATTCTCATAGATAGCTCATGGGACATAAAATTTAGATATAAAACAAAAGGTAGTATTGAATTATACCAGAAATTAATGTTTCTTTTTTGCTACTGAAATGTAGTTGACTTTCTTTAACACATGGAATTGTTACTTTTTTAATCTCCATTATGCATTTCGACCTCGAAATGGTGAGCATTTTAAAAATTCGAATAGAAATTATGCTTGAAATTTACTTAGAAAGTTGCTAAAATTTCCAGGATGCAAACTGCACATTTTGACTTTTACCCTGTGAATGAATGTTTTTGCTTAGAACACTAAACAGTTTTTCTTCTAAACTTATTCATTTCCAAAGATTCGCAAACAGTTTTTAAGAAAAATTAAACAATTAGGGATTGTTTTTATGAACTAATAGCTCAGAATGGTGGGGTCATGAAGTTTTCCAGCAAACAAGCACACAGCAATGGAACAATTTCTTTTTGTTACAACAATAGTTATCTTTATCCTATCACAATAAAAATATGACACTCAGTCACAAAGAACTGATCAAATGCCACTAAATTAAAGCAATACTAATAGTAACTGCATGTAAATAAACTATTGAAGCAAAAGCTGCCTCCACAGCTATTGTCATGCACAAGTTCTCCAAAAATGCCCTTATTACTGTGCATCAAAATGGACCCTCTCTATTGACAAGTCCAGTGAAAATTATAACACTTTATAAGAAATTAAAAATTTTAGATGCTGCCATGTACTTATACCTCACAAGGATTAGTACATTAATATTTATGTTGCCCATTTACTGCTAGCATTAGCACATTAATTTTTATAATGCACATTTGCCGCTAATATTACCCAGAACATTAATCTTTTAAATGTTTATTTTGTTGTTATGAGGATACTTTTCCATGCGTGTATAGGATTAATACTACTTAATATTGTGTATAGGATTAATACTTCCTTTATTTTTTGTGTCTTAGTTTTGAATTGTGAATTACTTTTGACTGTTTTCTAATCATAGTCTGTTAATGATAATTGACCTAAATTTGGTGCATTCCACAGTTCAGCTTAAGTTTTGTGTGTGTGTGTGGCATTTCTTTTGGTTATGTGCAAATGACATCAGGTAGAAAAGGTGGTTGTCCCAAAGAGTAGTTTGTATTTGCATGACATGTCAATACAGGTTTGCAAACATCATGAATATGAGGGGATGCTGATAAGTTCTTGGCCTCACCAAGAAGGAAACAGGCTAGAGCCATGAAACTTGCAGACTATTCCACATATTCACCCCGAAGTTGAACACACTTGGCACAGCGTTTCTGGAGTTTCTTTAACCCTCCCCCAAAAAATTCTGAAGTCTCATCACTCAAATACTGCTCTGCTGTTGATATCACCTCTGAATCATTTAAAAAATGCTTCCCTTTCAAACTTTTTTAAGTTTAGGGAGCAGGAAATAGTCCGATGGAGCAAGGTATGGTGAGTAGGATAGATGGTATATGCACTTAAACCCCAGATTCCGTAATGCATTCATTGTCTTGTGAGCCTTGTGAGCCGGCGCATTGTCCTGCAAAAAGAGAACACCTTTCCGCAGTTTTTCTCGCCTTTTTCCCTTCAACGCCTCCTTTAATTGGCACAGCAAGTTGGAATAGTATTCAACATTTATTGTTTGGCCCTTCAGGAGATAGTCAGTCAGTAAAACACCTGAATCCCAAACAACCATTGCCACGACCTTTCCTGCAGACCTTTGAGTCTTGAATTTCTTTGGCTGTGGAGAACCCGAGTGCAGCCACTGCAGGGACTTATTTGGTCTCTGGATCATAGTGATGTAACCATGTTTAATCAACAGTGACAAGTCGCTGCAAAAAATTATCATCAGATCGCCCAAAATGCTACAAAACCGATTTGGAAGTGTCCACTCATTTTTGTTTCTCATCGGCATTCAAACATTTGGGCACCCACTTCGCTGACATCTTCTGCATAACCAAGTGCTCATTAATTATGAACCCAACACGTTCCCTGGATATCTCCAGTGTCTCAGCTATTGTTTTAGCTGAGATTTGCTGATCTGACAAAATCAAGTCATGAACACGATCAACAATTTTGGGTGTTGTTACTGTTGAAGGCCTCCCAGATCTTGCTGCATCTTTGATCTCAAAGTCTCTATGCTGAAAGTTGGCACATTTCTTCACAGTGGAATATGAAGGGCACTTTTCACCTAATGTTTGTGCCATGCACTCATAGATTTCCTTTGCAGTTTTCTATTGCAGGTGCAGAAATTTCACGACAGCCTGGAGTTCCGCATTTTAAAATTCAACACTTTGCATTAACATGATTCAGTTCAGGATGTCAAATATCTGGAAAAAAAAAAAGAAAAAAAGAAGAGCTGTTAGTCTGAAAATTGGCACTTTACAGTACAAAAGAACATTCTTTTGAGCTGCAGTGACAAAATAGTGCTACAGTTACAGGAAGTGGGTTAGGCTGAGAACTTTTCAGCATCCCCTCATATCATAAGTTGGCCATGCAACATGTTGAGAGTTATTCTTATTGATGAAATTGACATAGACTTATATAACAAAGAAAATAATTTTACCCAGTAATGAAGTGTTATTATTTCTTTATTAGTAATGATGAAGACAGAAAATCAGAGAATGATGAAAGGTTTGAGTATCGGGATGATGAAAAAGATTCTCAAGATTCTAAGGACACCAAACAAAATAACAAACATTCAGAGAAAACAAGGAATGCAAACAGGAACAACAGAAAGATTGATTTAGGTGCTGCAGCTAATTTTGGAAAAGAGACAAATTCAACAGTAAGGCTATGTATAATTAAAATTTGCTTTTGATTCATGCTTTGTTTTTTTGGCTTTGTAAATAATTATAATTTGAAATGAATGTGTATATGTAAATTTTTAAATGTTTTACAATTTCATAGTGTTTGAATTTGGTTTTCCAAACATGGCAGGTATGTTAAAGTATCCGTAAATATTTCCTTCACGTGAAACTTACTGAAATATTTACATTTTTAAAGGGAAGGGGAGGACTACTTCCACACAGCTCTGTGCTTTCAAGTAGTTCCCGATTTTGTGCTCACCACCCTGCATTGTTTACAAACTGCTTGTTCACTCCTGACATTAAGGGGCAAAGGAAGTAGTTTTTGTAGTAAAAAGAAAACTTTCTCACAGAAAAAAGATGAAGGCATTCATTCATTGCACAGACGGATAACTAATTGTACAAAAACCATGTATTTCAAATTTGCAAAATATATCAATAGACAAATTTCAGCTAAATTTCTTTTCCACATAGTGTTACTAAATAAGGCAATAGTGAAGTAAAAATTACCAGAGTAAGAAGAAATTCTAATGGTATAAATTCGTAACTTCGAATCATTTTTCGTAAGCAGAATTCATAACTTCAGTCATTTTCTCCATTCTGTTGATTTAATTATTTTCATTCAAATTCCAGGTATTCATAATGAGAACAACAAAGGCATTGACAAGTTCATAAGCTGTCAATCCAAAGCACACTAAAACAACAGCATAGGTTCTCAGATGAACATGCCTTTTATTACTGTCGTACATTTCTTTGAAACACCGCTATCAGTAACATTTACAAAAAGGCTTTCTTAAAGCTATTTTTTATTAATAATAATCTTAAGAACTAAAAAAAATAAATAAAATCATATACATCAATGTGAAACCAATGTACTTCCTTTGTACCTTAATGTAGGGAGTAAGCAGGCCATCTGTAAACAATGCAGTGGTTAACATGGAGCTCAGAACAACTTATATGTGCAGGAATGTGGAAGTCCACCCCACATTTTTGTCAGCAATGAAGAATGTATACATGCATTAATGAAGTATTATTATACTTCAAGTATTCAGCATTATACTTCAAATATTATTAATAAGTATTATTATACTTCATTAATGCATGGCAGAATGTATACATGCAGTAATGAAGTATTATTATTATTACTGCATGCATATTAGTATGCAGATAATAATATGAAGTATTATTATTACTGCATGTATATTATATTTTTATACTTTATTATTTGGGAGAATGTATACATGCAGTAAGTTAATCTTTATAAAACATGCCCATGTAGTTGTGAAATTGCTTCATTTTTTAAGTAGAAATATGATTCTTAAAAGGGGAAAAAAGTGCATTGAGTGGAGTCCACTGATAATTTCTTGGATGGATCGAAATGGAAAGCAGAACAACAGTAAAGGGTAGTCCGATTATGATAAAATATGGGGAAAAGATATTTAAGCACCTTCATAGATATTTTAAGCAAAATCTGTATCCAAAGAAAGAGGGAAATGTTTACTGTACTTGTGAGGCAATGAGTTAAGAAGAAACAATTGGAAAAATTTATTCATAGTCAATGCTTCGTCCACTCCATTCTCATGTGCAAGACGTGTATTTCAACTGTTTTCTTTTTCTCTTTAAACACAGCTTCTAGCACATATTGCTATATCATAGTTTAATAAATTAATTTTAATGTTTATTTCGGACAGTATTTGTTTCCTCAGTTGTTTGATGTAGATAGTGGGGATACAGAGTGGCAAAGTATGTGTTATGGATTTTTGAAGTATTTGATTGATAAGAAATGCATAGAAATTAACTTTAAAAAGCCAGCTATATTAAGAAATGAGCAAAATACAGGATATAAAGGTTTACCTACCTTTTATTCACACTCGTGTCCATACCTCACAATTTTGCTAACTGTAGGTATTCCCACAAAGTTTGTTATTGTTCCTACTTTGATGTATGGCAGTGGAACCAGGGTACTGCAAAGAAGACATAGGAGTTGTTTGTGGGATGAAAACATGCATTACTTACAGGAGGTTTGTGTAAGACATGCTCTGATCATGTGAGGAATGAAGATGTGCTGCAGATGAGTACTGTGAGGCAAAATATTAGTAAGATGGAGACTAATATTCTTAGGTGGTTTGGCCATATTGAAAGAATGAGTGATGAGGTGCTGACTAAGGGAATTTTTTCAGCCCAAGTGGCAGGAAAAAGGTAGAGGAAGGCCAAGGAAATCATGGGAAGACCAGATTCAGGAATGTCTGCTTGCGAAAAAGATTGAGTATGAATACAAAAGGTCTTGTGTGTGGTGTGTAATGGATGTTAATGAAGCTCGAGCGGTGTGCAAAGATCGTTGCAAATGGAGACATTTGATACACCAACAGTAAGTAAATTCTAGTTCCATCAGTTAAATGAGTACTTGGTAGATGGTCTTTCTTTGAGGAGCTAACCTCTGAATCTAAGAGAACAGCTTAATGAGTGTGTGTGTGTGTGACCCTGGGATCGTCAACAATCTGTTATCAGTTCCAATAAGGATTGGTGTGTTTTTGACCTCCAGTCTGTTCTTTGCTCCCATGTTCTTTGTGAGCATTTCACTCATCAACCAACCGCTGGCATTTGCACTATGTGAGAGCTTTTCTCATCAAGTGACAACTAGCATTTGTGTTTTGTATTTTTATAGATAACATGATGATACGAGTGTGCTTTTTTGCCTAATTTGATTTGTAACTATATACACTGGCGTGCAAAAATTAAGGATGAGACGGTTTTTTGAATGTAACGTTGTGCAGAAGTGCTCCACATCGACTCAAATCATACCATAAGATCCCCAAGATGTAAGAATATGGGACAAGCGAGCAAAACCGTCCAAACAAGGAATCCAAAGGCACTTTATTGAAAAGGTAGCTTCGAGCACAACTGGACAGAAGACAAACGTCCACGTGACAGGCGGCTGCCAAGAAAAATCTAGTCTTTAGTAGGGGATATGATCACCCCTGACTGCGTTGCAGGATTTACAACGTCTGTCCATGCTGAGGACAACGTTGTCAAGGAGCTGTTGAGGCATCGCGGCCCATTCCTCTTGTAGCGCCAATCATAGCTGCGGAATCGTTGCTGGCGGCTGGTGGCGTGCTGCCAAGCATCTCCCGAGAAGGTCCCACACGTGTTTGATTGGATTTAGGTCTGGGGACCTTGTGGGCCAATCCATGCGTTGAATATCTTCACTCTCCAACAGCTCTGCGACAGCCACTGTACGATGAGGTGTAGCGTTGTCGTCCATGAAGAGGAACTCAGGACCCACAGCACCTCTAAACAGAAGCACGTGAGGCAGGAGAACCTCGGTACAATAGCGGACACCAGTGACTGAACCTCCTTGGAAGATGTGGAAGTCAGTACGGCTACCAAGCATGATACCGCCCCAAATGAGAACTCTGCCACCTCCAAACCGGTCCCTTTCGATGATGCTGGAGGCGTGATTGCATGTTCCCTGCTCTCTCCAGATGTGCATACGTCCAGAATCGCTCGTCAGACTAAATCGGCTCTCATCCGTAAAGAGAACTCGACCCCATTGCTGATGTGTCCAGTTCTTGTGTTCCTGGCACCACAGAAACCGCAGTCTCCGATGAGCAGGCGTTAATGGCACACACTGTACTGGTCGTCGTGCAAATAGACCACCTTTGTGCAGCCTCCTGGCCACGGTAAAACGCGATAACGGATGTCCAGTTGTCTGTTGCATGTGACTTGCGATTTCTCCCGCTGTCTGACGTCTGTCTCTTCTCGACTGTAGGACAATATACTGGTCGTCCGCCGCCGTGGTTGCTGGTGGACGACCACTGCTAAACTCTCAGACATCTGTTCCTGTCGCTTGAAATGGTCTCCAAGCTCGTGAAACAATGCTGTGAGCGATCCCGAGCTCCTCGGCCACACTAGTCACACTTCGACCTTCTTCCAACTTCCCAATGACGTGACCTTGGGTAAAGTCATCCAGATGTCGTCTACTGGATTGCCTGTTGGCCATATCACACGGTGGCAGCAACTTGACGTCGTTCAAACCGATGTACACCGTGCAATAGCTTTCACTGAATTGTTGAGCGTACATCGGCCGTGTGCTTTATACACTTCTGACACTCCCGCTCCCCTCTACGTCATGCTGCATATATGCGCAGTCCTGAATGGTCTTTCGGTCCGTTCTGCTGTTATGCTAATTTCTAATCTTCGTCCTTAATTTTTGCACACCAGTGTATATTAACTATATTTCTTGCAAAAAAAGGAATTCTGAAGTATTATTATTGAGTAGAGTACTTAAAACTGTGGAAAAAGGTTGTGTGAGAAAAACTCTTGCATGTGATCGCTGGTGTTGTTCAATGTGTAGCGACCAACAAGTTTAAATCTAAAAAATTCTGCTTTTTGCACATTTTTGTGTTTTGTGTATTATAAAAGAATTAATATACAAATATTATTTTTACGAATACCTTGTCATTTATAAAATATTGGAATTTTATTATATGTGCATGCTTTTTTGTTCATAGATATAATGCATAATGGCTTCAGGACTAGCAAAACCTCTAGCTATACAAAGCATTTATTAAACCAGATCTCAGTTCAGAAATCATCACTCTTTCCACGTTAATAAGCGAGTTTCGGAAAAATTGCCACTGGGAATTGAACCCAGGGTCTTCCAGTTACACGCCAGACATGCTACCACTGCACCACAGCAGCCTTGAATTTGCCAGACTCACATGTGATTAACTGCCAAACTACATGGCAGGTTACTTCATGGAGCCCCGCACAATGCTGGGGATTTACCAAAGATGGAAAGCAGCAACTGAACAAATAACTTGGGTGCAAATGGATAATTAATTCAAACACTGGACGTGGATCAGGAACATCAAACAGAAATCATCGCTCTTTTCTATGTTAGGAAGTGAGTCTCGGAAAAATTCTCATCGGCCGCCACCGGGAATTGAACCCAGGGTCTGGTGCAGTGGTAGCATGTCCGGCGCTTAACTTGGAAGGCCCTGGGTTTGATTCCTGGTGGCGGCCAATGAGAATTTTTCCGAGACTCACTTATTAACGTGGAAAGAGTGATGATTTCTGTTAGATGCTCCTGATCCACGTCCAGTGTCTGAATTAATTGAATTAATCAGATCTCAGTTTTACCTACAATATAAGTATGAAATGTGGCTATTTAAAAAAAATGATAAGTTGATCTCACTAATCCCCTTTCTCCCCATAAGGTCAAAAATGGGCACTAATTAGTCATTCATAAGTTGTTTTTTTCTGTTCATTAAATGAGATTCGGTGGCGTTTAAAAGTTTGGGTGGCAAAATGCTGTTTAAGAAAAATGTTTGTACTTTAGATTGCAGCAGTCAAAATGATTGTGGTTGGAGAAATTTTTGCAGTTAATTTCTTTTTTCATGAGGTTGCATGTTAATAGCATTTTACAATCAACTATTCCTCTGTTTCATGTGTAATTTTTTTTGTGCTGCAGAATGTACTAATTTGATTTGAATCTGTAGTTATGTTCTGTAATTTCATTACAAATTTGTTTATCTCATGGATATTTTTCTGAAACTTTTTTTTTCTTTTTTTTTCATTTACGTAAGCATTCCACCCCTGAAAAATCTGCATCATTAGTAGACACTTTTCCATCACCAAAGCCTCCACCGACACTTGAAAGTGACCTCCTTTCTGGCATGTCTCCAGTTCCTCCACCTACGGAAGGTTGTTTGTATATTTATTTTATTTATTTATTGAATTAAATTCAGAATCATGTCATTTCACCATATAATATTTTGAATTTCTATTAATTTTTTGCATTTTACTAACTTCACATAACTTTTTTTAATGCATAACATACACTATATTGACAAAAGTCACCAGAGACCCCTTTAAAAGCAAATGAATGGATCCACTGCGTTGTTTAGATGCACGGTACAGCTGCAAACAGTATAAAAACAAGCCTGCTGCTGACCACGATCATATCACACTGTCACGTTGAGTGACAATGTCATGGCGGGAGAGAACTGACTTTGAGAAAGGAAAGATTGTTGGGTTTTATATTAGTGGGTTGTCCATAAGAGAAACCGAGAGGCGTTTAAGCATACCCAAGTCAACTGTTTTGGACTGAATAAGTGGAAGACATGTGGCGTGTCTGAAGCAGCAAAACTTATCGGCAGACCAAAGAAAATCAGTGATAGAGGATGTTGAAGCCTCAGAAAAGTCATTACAGCTAATCGACGGAGAACTGCACAAGACCTCAGTGTACAGGTGAGTAAAAATGCTGGAACCTCGGTATGTACATGTACCATTCGCAGAGAACTTCATTCCATGTGTTACCGTGGTCATTGCGGCTGCTCATAAGCCTTTCATCTTGTCGTTTAGCATGGTGTAAAGAACATTTATTGTGGACCGTATCAATGTGAATGGGTGCTATGGACTGATGAATCCAGATACATGATCCATCAGTCTGATGGCTGTGTGTAGGTATGGCGGCAGCTGGGGGAACACCATTTATCACAGTGTACTGTTTCTACGGTCAAGTTTGGAGCTGGGTGTACTTGTGTTGGGGTGTTTTTCGTGGTATGGTCCAGGCCCAATGGTTATCGTGGACAAACCTGTTAACCAGCACGTCTACCTCGATATTCTGGACAATTATGCCCTACCAACTCTGTGGCAATACTATGGAACTGAGCCTTGTTAGTACCAGCAGGATGATGCACCGAGCCATAAAGCAAGGACTGTTATGGCGTTGTTTGACGATAGTTCCGTATCGTGTGTGGGCTGGCTAGCACACAGCCCTGATTTTAATAACAGTTAGTGGCAGCATATCCACTTATGGGATGAATTAGAGCGTTGCATAAGAAGTTTGGAACCAAGGCCTACTACTAAGTAACAGTTAGTGGCAGCATTATGTACTGAATGGAAGCGCATACCTATTTCTGTGTTCCAGAACCTTGTTGAAAGCACATCTCAAAGGGTCAGTACATGCATTAAGGCCGAAGGTGGACCGATACCATATTAATGTATGTCAATAAATACTATGTTGTGTTTCTCTTCTAGATGTCCAGTGACTTTTGCCAATATAGTGAATTTCACAAATTGTGTTTGTCAAGCAATCTAATGGTACTTTCATTTGCTCTGTTTTGTTGTTTGGATGAGTATATATAAATAATACCTGTCTAATTCTTATTAAAAAAAAGTGTGTATTGGGAGGCGGAAAGGTTTTTTTTTTTTTATTGAAGGTGTAACTACCACTGTGAGCAACTTGATGGGCTATAAGCAGTCACCTACCCCTAATTTAGGGTTGCTGGTTCCAGGGAAGAGAGAGAACCAGTGCCATAAGACAAACACAACATCTATGCCTTACTGGGATTCGAACCTGTACTTTTCTTGTATGAATAGCCATAAGCCAACACTTAAATGCCTGCACCACCAGGGCAGCCTGGGGATAATGCAATTGAACAATGCACAACTGAAAAACAAACCAACACGAATGCATAAAGCTTTTGAATTGCTTTTTGAAAAAAATACCATTTTTGTTAGTGGAGAAATGGTACCTACGAACCATTGTGAATTCTGCTGCAAGGCAAAATACTGTTACTTATGAAAAGGCTGCTGTTTAAGTGCTGCAGGTGGCATATGCATTTGCATACATTTTCTTACCTTCATCTACACCGATGAGCCATTACATTATGACCACGTAGCTAATAAGCTGTAGGGGACCCCCTTTAGCCCGCAAAACAGTGGCCGCTCGGGGAGGCATCGATTCGATGAGGTGGGAATAGGTATCCTGGGGTATCTGGTATCATAATGTTAACAGCAGTTCTTCCAGTTCCCATACATTTCAGGGTGGTGGTGATTTAGCGTGAACCTGCTTTTCCAAGAAAAACCATAAATAAATGTTCGATTGGGTTCACGTCAGGTGAATGTGGAGGCCAGGGCATTAACAGAAAGTCACCAGCATGTTCCTCGAACCACTCCTTGACGATTCTGGCAGTGTGGCATGGATCATTATCCTGTTGGTAACAGCCATCACCAGCAGGGAACACAGTTGGAATGAATGGGTGAACTTGGTCCACAACGATGTTCAGATACCTGACAGCTGTCAGGGATTGTGCTATTGGGATAATGGGGCGTAAAATGTCGCAAGAAAACATCGCCCACAGCATAACACTGCTGCTGCCGACCTGTTTCCACCCAACAGTGCATCCAAGTGCCATAGCCTCCGTCGGTAATCAGTGTATTTGCACTCTGCCATCTACATGATGCACCAGGAATCTTGATTCATCAGATCAGGCCATTTTCTTCCAGTCATCCACCGTCCAATCTCTATGATCTTGGGCCCATTTCATGCGTTGTTAGCAATGTCGTTCGGTGAGCATGGGTACCTGGCTGGGTCTTCAGCTACGCAGGCCCATGCGCAGAAGGCTGCAATGAACTGTGTGCTGTTGTAGCTGCGGGTGATTTGTCATATTGTCGCCCTGCGGTCGCTGTGAACAATGCCCGACAGTCTCCACTCCCCTCTGGCATCGGTGAGCTGCGGACGACAAACGGCTAGATGACGGTTCATCATTTGGCCATCTGTGCACCACTTTTGATACGTACTCACTACAGTGGTATGTGAACAACCCACAAACCGTTCCGTTTCTGAGATCATAGTTCCCAAGGTGCCATGCCGTCACAATTTGTCCTTTATCAAACTCCATTAAATTGGGACCTTTTCCCATTCTGTCTCCAAACACTCTACTAACTGAAAGGCGGTACCTGGATTGTGTCTATACTGCTCTGTGAACTCCACTTATGCCACCGTTTGGTCTCCAGGTGTTCTCATTTATCTAGGCTGGGGGTGGTCATAATGTAATGGCTCCTCGGTGTATGTCATAAAGTGTTCAAGTTGGTTAGGTGCAAAACATAAAAGAGAAAATGAAGTAATTAAAAGAACAAAACCACAACAACAGCACTTAATGCTGATTACCTGCAATTTTTTTGCATTTCTACCACTTCTTGGCAAGATTTTCTTCCTTTGACAAATTGCTGCCCATATCAAATTAAAGCCCATTCAACATAATTTATGTGGATATCAACTGCAGTATTAAGAAAGATGTGATTATTTAGAAATTTGAGCCTATGAAATAAGTTTTTTATATACTTGCACATTAGCTGACCCCTCACCCAAATTCAACACCAAAAATTTCTAAAAAAAAAATGGGATTTGTGTATAATCCAGATTTTAAATTTCAAGAGTTTGGGAAACAACATATGTATTGAAATAATAACATGAAAATTCAAAATATCTTCCTTAAAAACGTAAGTCCTAATTCACCATCAAAATTTTCAAAGAATTTCCTGCACATCAATTTCCTGTTACATTTGAATCATCAATATAAATGTCATCGAAGTACTTAAGTCCATTTTTCATCTTCACAGAAATCAAAAAGTAGATGCCATATGATTCATGGCATTACTAGTGCAGCATTTTTGAAAGAATTTATGGCTATTTATGGTGGAACTACATCTCATGCTTCACCTAAAATGAAACAAAGGCTGATGTCTGCCTGTTTTTAAAGTTACAACTGTATGTTTTGTTTTGTTTTTTCACATCTGGTGATATTATCCATTCAGTCAGTTTCCTCCACAGTGTTTTATGAAGTGACTGAATTACTAGTGCTTCTCACTAGGGTAACATGAGAAGTGATCTTACATGGTTCTACTTCTTGTGAAGTCGGAAAAGTGACGGACGAACACCAACAAAAATTGATCTGCAATTAGGCCAAATGTAGCCAGTCCAGGCTACATTTGGCCTAATTGCATGCCTTACAATCTGGAGCCAAGCACTCATTGTAGAGGTACTTTGTTCTCCATTCCATTTCCCGTGCTTCACCTTTCATTTCCATAACAGTTTATTTTTTAACTAGCTCACATATTAGCTGAGCTCATTCTTTCTTAGAAAAGGAAAAAAAAATCTTTCAAAAATCTTTCTGCTTATACACAAGCACATTAGTACCAAGACACACCTGTACGCATAGAAATAATCTTTATTTACAGAAAAGTTAATATTGTGTGCTGAAATCTTTGGCCCTTATGGTGACCTCTGCTTTTTGGGAAATACTCTCAATTTTTTTTTTTTCATTTTAAATGTTGGCTAACATTTTTCACCATTCAACCTTGAAAGTATTGACCAGTTCAGCTTTGTTTGTTGAGTGATCTCTTCTTCCCCGCACATGATAATCTAGTTCATCCCACAGTTTTTTCTCTTGAGTTCGATTTAGGACTCCAAGCTGGACAGTCCAACTGATGGCTATGTCCTCAGATCAGTTGGTAACAATGTGAGCAATATGACATGGAGCATTGTCCTGTTGATAGTATGGGCCTTTCCCAAAGTACTTCCACAATGTCGGTAGTCCATAATTGTCTAGGATGTCTACATGGAATTCTGTATTCATGGTTTTATCCAAAATGATTAATGAGCCCAAGATGAACCGCAAAAAACAGCTCCATGCCATCATGCTGCCTCCACTTAACTTCATTGTTGGAACAACACAGTCAGGAAGGTACCTTTCTCCCGACATTCGGCACACCCAGGAACAACCATCAGACTGGTAGACTGTGTATCATGACTCGTCCCAAAGCACAGTTTTCCATTGGTCCACAATCCAAGACCGATGTTCTTTACACTATGCTTATAAGTGTGTAGCATTAGTCAAAGTGATGAGTGGCCACATGACCATGGTAACCCATCTCATGATGTGTCCTGCACACTCTACTGGTGCTAACATCAGTCCCAATAGTGTCGCCTAAGGTTTGCCTGATTTAAAGCAATGTTGATTCATTTTCTGAGTGGACAATCCTTTGCCAAGCTTTCCTGTCTTGTTCTGTTGTCTTCAGAGTTTGCAGATTCAACCTCAGTTGTTTTCCATTTGCATATCATAACACCAGTCATCGACCTAGATATCTTCAATGCTGCTAAAATGTCACATACGAAGAAGCGATTGCTTATGTGATACTCTGTTATCCATCTGCACAAGAAAGCAGGTAACTATTGATTGATACATCTTGCATTCACAGTATTTGCTATTATCTTTATAGTTTGGTCTGTAACGTGGTGCTTATGTTGGATTGAATTCATTATCAGTAGAGGGGTATCCAAATATATTAATGATAGGGTGGTGTATACACATAGTAGCTAATATACAGCAGTGATGAAAGGTTGATCCCCTTTGGAAGAAGCCCGTTCTACTTAAGCACACTGAAACTGCTGTCCTTTCCACTGTTGGGAGTATAAGTAGTTTTCTGTCCCTTTGTGAACAGTTGTTGAGAGAAGTTTTATAAGATGCCTCTCATGCCTAAATCTTCATTTAAAATGGACTGGCATGAGCTTAAAGAAACCCTTAATTGATCACCTTTTGTCAAATCAGGAGTACAAGCTGTTTCCTTTCCTGGGTTTCCAGAACAGTTGCTGCTGTTCACATATTTGTTTACTCAAAAATTTACAGAATAGCTTATAGCCTCCTTTTCCATAAATGATTTTCATCATTTCATACTACTCATGAGCCCATTTAACTTAATATACATTTTCATTATATTTTTGGAGATAATGGATACGACCCTCACACACGCAACAACAACAGCAAAAAAAAAAAAAAAAAAAGAAGAAAATATTGCTATGTGGAATGCTACAGTGCAAGCCTGAAGATGCCAAGGAGTAGCCTTGAGGACTTTGCATGCAGGCTTATGTCAAGGCACACACTGACTGCAGAAGCATCATATCATGGTTTGTCGGCACAGTGGTCTAAGAGCTAGCTTCTAACAATTCATTTAAGTGGACACAGGTTTGATTCCTGGATGGTGTGTATTATTATGGCACTGGCTTTTTACCTTCCCTGGAACCAATGGCTCTAATTTCACTAGTGGTGTGTTTGTATTATGGCAATGACTTTTTACCTTCCTTGGAACCAATGGCCCTAAATTAGGGATGGATGGGGCTGCTTATGGCCCATTGAGTTGCTCGTGATGGTTAAGCCCACAAACAAACAAAAGCATAATCTAATCATATGTAGTTTATTGGACTTGTTGTCTCAGTCCACATATTTTATGATTAAATCTGATTTTCTTTACTGAATTCAACCCACATTTAGAATTTATGTTGTGGTGAAACAGTGAGAAATTATGTTCACATGCATTCAAGGTGTGCTAGAAAGATTAGTAAATACTTAAGTAAATTAGTAAGTCAACTTTCAATGAACATACATTTAAGAACTGATGAACGTATTCAGTGCTGCATATGCATCTAAGCCAATAATAAATTTTTTAAGAAGTTATTTATGATTTTTCATGGAACTGAGCAATAGAAAGAGGGTTCTCTTTAAACTGTGCATGGAAGAAAGTCTGAATTAAATACAAATTTTGAAGATGACAATCCGTTTTTTGGTGTAAATATGACAAGGATGGTAAGTCAGATATCTGAAAACTTGAAAATTTAATCGTCCTGCAGCGGGAATCAAACCCGCGACTCCCAGATAGTGCCTGAGTATATGGTGTAATCCCGTATTTCATTTGTGAGTTTGAATTGTAGTTCATTAATTTCACAGTGCTGTCTACAGTCTTGTGTTTTGTCACCAGGGGGAGTACACATTTTTACAGAAGGCATGATTATGGTAGTACGACGAGCACTGTCCAAATGTCAAGAAACGCTGAAAAGCGAGGAGACAAGGCATGAAAAATGAGATAAAGGGCCTCTTAGGTATGGTAAAAATGGCCGCCTTGGTGGCACAGTGGTCTATGTGATGGCTTCTGATCATTCGTCTGGGAGGGTCCGGGTTCGAATCCCAGTGAGGCATGGATGTTGTGTTTGTCTTATGACACTGGCTCTTTCCCTTCCCTGGAACCAGTGGCCCTAAATTAGGGATGTGCAACTGTTTATAGCCCATTGAGTTGCTCACAATAGTTGTTTAAACCTTCAATCGAAAAAAAAAAAAAAAAAAAAAAAAAAAAAAGAAAAGAAAGGAAGGTAAAAATGTAGGAAAATAATGCAACTAGTGGAAGAAGAATCTTGTGTAATACAAAAATAGATATTGCAGGAAAAAAAAAAAAGATGTGAATATTAAATAAATATTTTTTTTCTCCTGCTGATTCTTCAGTTAATTTCTCTTTTTACTGAAGCTAAATTAGATGTCTTCCTGGCTGGATAGGACCATTTTGAATGCTACAATATATAAAGTTTTATTGAACCAAGAGTGAATATAGCAGTTCTTCACTCTTTTGATCTTCTTGTGGTGAATGGAAAGGTATAAAATTTGGGATAGTGGAATCATTCTGCATAACACCTCCCACAAAGATACTAAAACAAAGCTAGTACTTAATAATTGGAACTAATATTTGTATTTGTCATTGCAAAGTACTGGAATGAGGTTATTATTTAATTACTGAAACTATACATTTTTATTTGTTATTGCAAATGTTTTAATGAAGTGTGGTTAACGGACATTATTTTAAAAAAATTCCAGGTCATGAAAAAGTCATGAAATTCCGTTTCTAAAATCTTGTAGACACCCTGAATGAACAGGACACCCAGTGCTCTTTACATAACACAGGGAACTTGAAAATAGAAAAACAACAAATCTTAAAGACAGATAACTTGAACTAAAACAAAACTGCTGGTAAAAAGTTTACCTGCGGTCGGCATTTTATGCAAATCTGAAATTTTTATCAACAAACAGCTAATTTTCATACTGGCCAAGCAAAATTTTTTTTTTTTGAATTCCAATGGAAAAGAGTATTTTCAACTGAATTCTTGTTGCAGAATGGCGGAAAATTTACCATTTGCATGCACTGCTAGTAAAATTCTTTGTAACCACATGGCGGACTTATAATTTCAGTTGAATATATTCACACGGACCTCTCTTTAAATTCAGTGGCATTAAAGCCACTGTTTGACAGATTGCTGCATTTTGTCTCATGCAAGTTAGGCTCTTATGAGAAGAAAGTGCTTTTGGGTATTCAAGAGCACATTGCTTGTTCTGGTAGCCCAGTCCTCTCATGAAGGGTAATTACTTGTGTGTATTCTCTAAGCTTTGATGATACACATAACAGTTTTGCTACAGAACTTGATCAGTAGAATACATGGTTCGTACACTCCTTGAAAACCTTGAAAAGTCCTTGAATAAAAGTTCATTTTCAAGTCCTTGAAAGTACTTGAAAAAGTTTAAGGCTCTGTAAATAGTACTTGAAAAAAATTGTTTTGTTTGTTAAGTAATGATATAAAAGAGCATGTGTAAAATAATTGTTGTGCTAAAAAGTTGTATAGGTAATTTCTGTGTAGTTAACCCTCTGGGCGCCAAGAGCGTGTTAACGTGTTTTATTGTCTGTCCCCCAAGCGGCAAGGGCTTCTGAACTCGTCCTGAAGTCGATGTCCCAATAGCGGCATGAGCGAGGTGAGACGTCCTCTGAAAGATTTCCCAGTAGCGCCAAGAGCGCGTTTAGATGTTTGTTCCTTTCCCCTGCATGGTAACCTAAGACACGCCCCATGTCAATTGTTAATTGATGAATGGAGTTTAGCCAAACAAAATCCTGTGACCCAAAGAGTGCGAACAAAGCCCCCCCCCCCCCGATTACTCCCTATCCCCTATGGTGGGCACTTAGAAGGCAACATCTTAGGGTTGTGTGAAATGGGATTAAAACTGCGTTGCATGGGAATTTTTCATTTCTTCTCAGGTTTTTACTATGCTTTATTTTTTCATTTCTTCTCAGGTTTTTGCTATGCAGTTATGAACGTGAATTGGGCGGGTTAAAAACCGTTTAAAAGTCCTAGGGTCTACAAATAAATATTTAGTGCCTAAGTAAAAGCGCACTTAGGCATTGAAAAAATAAAAATGTTAGAAAAAGCAGGTATTTACTCAATTCCTATTACTGAAAATCCTCCAATGGCATATATAGGAAGTACCAAAAATAAGCTTAAACACAGATTAAAACACGTAAAAAATTGGCAGAAAAAAGAAAAAAAAACAGCACTTATTCAATACTGTCTGGCTAACCCAAAATATCCTAAATTCGAAAATATAAAAATCATTAAAAGCTGTAAATCCGAAAAACACCTCAGAAGAGCAGAGTCGGTAATGATTAAAAAAATAGGGCAAAAGTTAGCAACCATAATGACCCTAATATATTAAGAAACAGTTGGAGAAATTTAATTAAAATTAGCAAAAAAATGAAAAAGTTCGAAAAATGAGATCAGTGACCAACAAGAGATGGTGCCACAACGCCCAAGAGGAAGCGATAGCTGATAACAGAAGCAGCCCGCGAGAACCACCGAAATGTCTAGCTGACACGATCCGTGCTAGTCGGAGCAAAACGTCCCCTAAATGACGGTAATGGATTATTACCGAAAGTACTCGGGTTATGAAAAATTATTGAAGTAAATGAGGAGGCGGCAAAGGAAAAAACTCATTTAGTGCCGAGGCCAAGTAAATACCAACGAGGGAAAAAAAAATGAAGTGGACCCACAACTGAATGAAAAACCCCCATGCCGCATCCACATAACGGAAATAAGAATTGAAAGCCAAGCCCCACGTGCGGTAAGTGTTAATCGAACTTTACCAACAAAAAGGGAAGTTCAAAAATGTAAATGAAAATAATTGCCTTTATTTCTTTTAATTTGCCAGAACTCCAAAGGGAACCAATGGACGCAAAACAACATTGTTTTTCAAACCAAGTTGCCATATCTGTTACAACTACTAGCATTATTCCTGTGATCTTCATGTTTCGAATTTTAGAGGAGTTTTGAAGAGGGGGAAAAAATGACCGAAATGCCACCTTATGCACCTGTTTGCTTTGTTGGTGTCAAGAGCCACCCCTAATTACTGGCTGAGACCCTTCAACCGTGTGAAATCGGTGATATCCAGAGCGGTTTTGCCCGTCTGTTAGGTATAGTGTGAACGCCTTAGCGGCGAAATGTTCTGAAAGGGCTAGGTGCCTGAGCCCTTGTATTCTATAGCCCACAGTCGGCAATCGCCGGCGGCCGGCGTCCTTTTAAAATTTTCCCAGCTAATCCCATTCAGCACAATAGGGTTTCCTAAGAACACCCAACCTTTCTTTGAGCCCCACCCCCAACCCCCACTTCACCACCACCCCTTGCCAAAAGAAAATCTCTACGCAATTATAACACATGTCGAGGGCAGCCCTCTAAGATTTTAGGAAACCGAGATAAACTTATGTGAATTTTTCATATTTATGAAATACTGTCGGAAAATTTCTGTCCACAGAGTTCTATTGAACGTACCGAAGTGCGCCGGAAAATCTTCCACTAAAAGCCGCGGTAACATTCGAAATACTAACCTGGAAATTCTACCCACCCTGTCAGCGTGCTTATTGTAAGACACTTTTCCATTCAAAACCGGGGTAAGAGTGGAATTACTAACCCGGAAATTTCCCCACCTCATCCAGCTAATTGCTAGATGGTTTTTTAACTATAAACATAGAAAAAAGTTTGAAATGCCGACACCGGAATTTTCTCCCACGCTGTCACCCTGCTGGCTGTAAGACATGTTTCCATTCAAAACCGCGGTAAGAGTGGGAATACTAACCCAGAAATTTTACCCACGCAACCCTGCTAATTGTAAACCGACTTTTACCCTAAACAACGGTAAAAGTTTGAAATGCCGACTTCGGAATTTCCCCATCCTGTCAGCCTGCTTATTGTAAGACCATTTTCCCCTAAAAAGCGCGGTAACAGTCAAAATACTAACCCGGAAATTTCCCCATACCTCATCCAGCTACTTGCGGTACTATAAACTCCAATAAAAGTTTGAAATGCCGAGCCCGGAAATATCCCCCACATATTTGTGCTACTTGTACGGCTGAATGCTATTTTAAAGTGGACGAAAATAGAAAAGATGATACCAGAAATTTCCCCCACCCCATCCTAAAAGTCGAAATGCCGATCTCGAAATTTCTCCCCACCCTGCCAGTCTGCTGATTGTAAGACCGTTTTTCATAAAAAAAAAAAAAAAAGTGCGGTAAAAGTGGAAATACTAACCAGGCAATTTCCCCCACCTCATCCAGCTACTTGTAAGACGGTTTTTTACTATAAACATCGGTAAAAGTTTGAAATGCTGACCCCGGAATTTCCCCCACCCTGTCAGCCTGCTGATTGTAAGACATGTTTTCCATTAAAAACCGTGGTAAGAGTGGAAATACTAACCCGGAAATTTCCCTCATCCAACCCTGCTATTTGTAAACCGATTTTTACCCTAAACAACAGTAGAAGTTTGAAATGCGGTCCCCGGAATTTAGCCCCACTCTGTCAGCCTGTTGATTGCAAGACAGTTTTTTCACTTAAAAGTGCGGTAACAGTCGAAATACGAACCCCGAAAATTTCCCCACCTCATCCATCTACTTGGAAGACAGTTTCAAATGCTGTCCCCGAAATTTCCCCCACCCTGTCAGACTGTTGATTGCAAGACAGTTTTTCACTTAAAAGCGGTAACAGTCGAAATACGAACCCCAAAATTTTCCGCGTAGCCTCACTTCCCCTAATCCGTTTCTCCTAATTCCCGTTTGCCCTAATCACATTTGCCCCAATCACATGTTCCCGAAATTGCTTTTACCCGAATTCCCATTTCTCCTAATCTCGTTTCCCCTAAATCGCGATTCCCCTGATTCTCGTTTGCCTAAACACGTTTACCCCAATTGCGTTTCCCCGAAATCGCTTTTACCCGAACTCCCATTTCCCCTAATTTCGTTTGCTCTAATCTAGTTTCCCTAAATCTCATTTTTAAGGGGAACTTTGATACAGACAAATGTGTTTAGGGGAAACAAGATTTACGGGAAACGAAATTAGGGGAAATGGGAATTCGGGTAAAAGTGAATTCGGGGAAGTGTGACTGGGGTAAACGTGTTTAGGGCAAACGTGAATTAGGGGAAACGAGATTTAGGCGAAATGAGATTAGGGGAAATGGGAATTCGGGTAAAAGCGATTTCGGGGAAAGCAATTGGGGTAAATGTGTTTAGGGCAAACGTGAATTAGGGGAAACGAGATTAGGGCAAACGAAATTAGGGGAAATGGGAATTCGGGTAAAAGCGATTTCGGGGAAACACGATTGGGGTAAACGTGATTAGGGCAAACGGATTAGGGAAAGGGTGTTCACCGTAAAAAACTGTCTTCCAAGTAGCTGGATTAGGTGGGGAAAATTCGGTGAACAAACACCTCATAAACAGCGAAAAATGTTTGAAATGCAGACCCAGGAATTTTCCCACACATATTAGTGCATGTTGTTCGGCTTCATTTTGTTTTAAACAGCGTGGAAATGGAAATGATGACACCGGAAATCTACCACACGTTCGATATTTTGGGTCAAATGCAAATTGTGCATGGTCCCTGACTGAAAAAGGTGGGGTACTTTTCCTGTGGGGGAGTTTTCCAATGTGGGGGACTATTCCTAATGTGAGGGAGTTTTCTTGAGGGGGGACTTTTCCGATTACCAGCCGATTTGTTCCGCCGTTTTGTAGGGAAGCAGCAAATTTTAGAATTTCAGGGAAAAAAGCATCATTCGATGAGAAACACTGTTTCACACAATTTACACCGGATACGGAGAAGTGCCGACCGGAGAACTGGCCACACGTAGAGATCTGGACACATTGAAATTTCAGTGCCATAAAATTGTTCTGCATAAACAAATTTCATGTGGCTGTATTCCCCACTACTTGAGCAACTATTGTTCATAAAATATATTTTTTTTAATATTTCATTTTCAGTTAGAAATTTAGACATTTCCATTATTTTCGGGCCAAAGACAAAGCGAAGAACTGGCCACAAACATTTTAAGGGACCGTATAAAAATTGCGTTCTGCTCCTTGGCTACGTCTCCCGAGATGGTTATCTGACACGCATAAAATTTTCGTAATTTCATATTTTCTCTTTACGATATTTTTCTATAAACTACAGCTAAACACATTCTCTGCGAGTATGGGCAAACACAGGAAACTTGTTGGGGGTGGGTGGTGCGTAAAACCTAAAATATGAAATACATAACATTTCTGGTCCGACTGGAAGATTTTCAGCGTTTACAAGTTACAACTCAACGAATTATCTGAGGGCATGTTCCTACCCAGGATACCTGTCTGGAGGGGGAAGGGGATAACACCAAAAGTGTAAACGATAAAGAATTTCTCCTCCGATCGGGAGATTTTCAGCATTTACGAGTTACAACTCAACAAATTATCTGACGGCATTTGCTGCTTCAGGAAACCAGTCGGTCGGCGGTGGGGGGTGGGGAGGGGGTAACACCAAAAGTGTAAAATGTAAAGATTTCTGACTGAAAGATTTGAAGCGTTCACACACAAACTTCATTTCAACAAACTCTCTGCGAACATGTGCTAACACAGAAAGTCTGTCACTGGCGGGGGAGGTGGGGGATTTCAAAAGTGTAAAATATAAAGAATTTTTGGTCCGATCGCGAGATTTTCAGCATATACAACCTACAAGTCAACAAATTACATGAGGGCATGTGCTGTCTCAAGAAACCCGTGTGACGTGCCTGCCCCGCAAGACGCACACAACATAAAGGCAGATAGCAGCGATAATGAACGTCCGCGTAGCTCAATTGGTAGAGCGACTTTTTCTGGAATGAGGGGACCCGGGTTCGAGCCCCGGCGTGTACAAAGATGACGGAGAAATTTACTTCGTTATAATGGCGCCCGAACTTACCGGATGACCCGGCCATTAAAGATCTCGCAATGGTGTGATGTTCTTTCCACACCACGAGACAAAAAAATAAGAGAATCCCTTCTCCAGCGCTTCAAAAAATAAATGTGTGTGACATTGCATTCCACACACCAGATTGACTGGGAGTTCTTAAGTGCATGTTCTACAGCAGATGGCTGCCTGCAGCGATTCATGGGCACGGCTGACCCGTGGTCCATGCCCCCGGTCCTCTTTCGGGGGAGGGGGAGATGTGACGTGCCTTCCCCGTAGGATGCACACGACATAAAGGCAGATAGCAGCGATAACGAACGTCTGCATAGCTCAATTGGTAGAACGACTTATTCCGGAAGGAGGGGACCCGGGTTCGAGTCCCGGCGTGGACAAAAATGACGGAGAAATTTACTTCGTTATACCTGTCGCCAAAAGTGTAAAATATAAAGAATTTTTGGTCCAATCGGGAGATTTTCAGCATTTACAAGTTACAACTCGACACATTATCTGGTGGCATGTGCCTACGCAGGAAACCTGGCGGGAGGATGGGGGGAACGTAATACCAAAATTGTAAAATGCTTTGGCACATGCCTTCAGATAATGTGTCGAGTTGTAGTTGTATATGCTGAAAATCTCCCGATTGGACCAGAAATACTTTATATTTTATACTTTTTGCGTTACCCCCCCCCCCCCCCCCCCCAACCTCCCTGATAGGTTTTCTGAGTAAACTCATGTCCTCAGATAATTTGTTGAGTTGAAACGTGTAAATGCTGTAAGTCTCCCGATCGGATCTGAAATTCTTCATATTTTACACTTTTGGTATTACCCCCCCCCCTCCGCCCAGACACGTTTCCTGAGTAGGCACATGCCCTCATATAATGCGTTGATTTGTAGCTTGTAAATGCTGAAAATCTCCCGATCAGACGAGAAATTGTTTATATTTTACATTATTGGTATTAATCCCCCACCCCACCCCCTGACAGGTATTCTGAGTAGGCACATTCCTTCAGATAATGTGTCCAGTTGAAGCTTGTAAACACTGAAAATCTCCCGATCAGACCAGAAATTCTTTATAATTTACACTTTTGATATCACCCCCACCCTCGACAGGTTTTCTGAGTCAGCACATGCGCTCAGACAATTTGCCGACTTGTAATTTGAAAACCCTGAAATCTATTGTTGAGTTGTAGATCATAAACATTTGTTATAAATAATTACACTAATTATCGCAATTAAGAAAAGACAAAATTGCGGAAACTTTATATGACTCAGATAACCAACTTCTGGGGTCGTGGCCACGAAACGGTCAAAAAGGCAATTTTTATACAACCCCTTAAAAT
The DNA here is from genome assembly GCA_039090855.1 of Macrothele yani. NCBI lineage: Eukaryota > Metazoa > Arthropoda > Arachnida > Araneae > Macrothelidae > Macrothele > Macrothele yani. The sequence goes on from CM077002.1 coordinate 56,544,405, forward strand.
TTTTGTGGCCAGTACTACACCCAATTGACACATCCCACTGCAAATAAGATAAACATTTACTCAGCTGTGTGAAAGGTCAAGTTGTGATAACGTATTTCAAAGAATAACTAATCTTGTTCATTTGTGTTCTATCCTTTTGATTCAATTTAGTTCTTGTTTCTCAGATCTACAAATTTTTTTTTGTATTTTTATTCATTGACTGCTCATAAATTTTCAATTTTTTAAAAGTGCAAACGTTCAGAATACTCAAAATTTATTTCAATCGCTGATGACTGTTGTGTTTATAACACGCATTGCAATGGTGAGAACATCGCACAAACGACATTGAAACCATTCAGCTCAAAGGATTATGAAACTTCAATCTTCCAACACCACGTTTTTTTTTTCATAGGATCGCTATAATATCATCTTTCTGTCTGAAGGGAGTGAGGCTAATTTTTTTTTCGCATTTTTTAAGGGTGACAATAAATTCATGTTCGCCGAAAGAACTGTACGCTGAACCATTGCGAACGATATATGTTTTTTTGTTTGTTTGTTGTTTTCAATTTATTTGTTACAAAAGGGCTTAGAAAACTAAAGTCGATAAACCACGAAAAAATATTTCGCGAGAAATCAAGGTTACAGTAATTCATAGTAAATAAAAGCTTAGTTTTTGATTGGTAGCTGGAGTTTGTGTTACCATTGTTTTTAATATGAAGGAAGCAATTATAATCACTACGAAACTAGCATTCTATGTAAAACATTGAAAACATAGAAAAACATACTTTTTGTACGATTCCCTTTACCAGTGTTGTCAGCGGAACCCCTGCCATCCATTTTCAGGGGGAGGAAACCATTAGCCTAATTCTATTGTCACTCTTATCGTGGTTGTAAATCAGTGGCAGTTTGCTCCACCCTTTCGAAGGGGGAAGTAAGAACAAGCAACCGCCGATCAGGTAAAATTAGTAGGAAGACGTGGCCGCTGATGAAACGGTCGTTCGCAGAACACACAGCCGAAGTCAAAGTAAAACAGGAAAATGTTCTTGGCGCTGAGAGGGTTAAAAAACACCAAGCTGATCAAATAGCGCACAACTTACGTTCAACCCAGGGGAGTGTGTGGACAGCTGGTACCTTGGCTACGATATCACTACTAAGTAAAGCATCAGCCATGTGAGTAAAATAAGTGGAATGATGTATTCGCAAATTGTGATGGGCTTCTGTTTACTGGGTTTAGGGACGCATTCTTGCCGGATGGGGGAACTTCCAGGAATTGCTTGTGCTTCATTCATGTCCTTTGTTCTCCTCACTGCGTCAAAAACATCCATCAAGGCATCAAAGTCATGCATCAAAAATAAAAGGTTAAAACAATAAGTGTTATACCAGCAAGTGAATACAAAAATAGTGTACCCTTTCAAAATATTTCGCAAGATAAAATGATTTCGAAAAATACCCACAAACAGAAGGGCCATTCAAAGTTAATAAAATAAACGAACTATGGGGAAGGGGTAATGGTTGCAGGTCATTGAAGGTGTGCCAGCCCCAGCTAAGATTAATGTTTTGACCTCACTAAAATACCTACCTACTGACTGACGGACAGTACACACATATGATAATTCGAGTTTAAAAAGTCCTTGAAAAGTGCTTGAATTTATTTTGCTTGGAAGAGTATGAACCATGGAATATCTGACCACTTTATGTATGTTTTCTGTTAAAAAAAAAAATATATTTATATGAACTAATGTGTACTCAGATTTAATATATATATATATATTGTATACTCAGATTTAATTTTAATAATATATATATATATATTATATACTCATATGGACTCAGAAACATATTATATATATATATATATATATATATATGTTTCTGAGCCCATATGAGTATATAATTTTTATGATTTCTGTCAGATTGTCATATTCTATCAAATTATTTAATGTTTTTAAAATGTATTATTTCATTTCTTAGGTACATCTAATGGAGATTTTGCAGACTTCACACAGTTCAAAAGTGCTACAGCGGAAAAGTAAGTGAGCAAGTCTCTGCTCTCTAAATACCATGGCACTTCCTAAAAACAGTTTTCAAAAAAAGAAAATAAAAAAAAATCGAATATTTTTCTTTGCTTTGTACTTACTTTAATATGAAACACTGCTATACAATGGCTACCATCTTCATTTATGAAGCCCCGCACGGGGATAACTGGTTTTCCAGTTATTTGGGGAGCGAGCGCCCCCACGGCCCGAGCTGACCTTGTGACGGATCATTTTGTCATTTCGTCTTGATCGATTACATCACCGAGGGGACAGCTGTTCATCCAGCTGATGGGGGATGGCGTCCCCACGGCCCGAGCCAACATGTACTATATGTGATGAATTTCACATTTTTTATGTTTTTTCACTTTACATGAACCCGCCTCAGTTGTAGGTTGCTGAGGTTGTGATTATGCGCCAGCTCAGGATTTTAGTTTCTCATTTTCTTTCCTGTCTTCTCCATTTCATGTTTCTTTCTTTGTTTTTCCGAGCTGGTTAGCTAGACCTACCTGCACGTTTGCCGTGTGCGGTGACCCGTAAGGTGGAAAAGGGGATGCTGGAGGCTGAGGTTTCTGGAGACCTGGGTGTTGTTGTCGCCAGTTGCCAACACTCCTCTTTGCCCCCTGCTTCACCCTAAACGGGCGACTGGGACGTAACCCACTCCTAGTCAATGAGGTCTGTGGCTGAGTGGAGCCCAGACCTCTAACGGCTTGTCGTCTCGTACGACAGGGTGAGTCTGGGGATAGGGTGGGCATGCCAAAGGGGTGTTCCCCAGGCATGGGAAAGTCTGGGTGCTCGCCGAGCGCATGTCTGCCCTATCAACTTGCTATATCCGCTTGCTATCCCTAGAGCCGTGTCCTGCGTCCACTTGGGCTTGCGGACCTCCAGTTCTCCCTTGTTGGGCTCGATTGTGGGTGGGGAAGTTGGCGGATGAATCCTTTAAAATTTTCATGGTTCTCAATGAAATTTCCCATGAACCCAAAACTAAAAGAGGTATGGAGGAAGGTTCAGGTCCTTCCGCCAAAAAATTTGTCGCAGATGTTTCCAATGCTAGATTCTTTTTTGTGCACTCATTGGACCCTTCAAAGCCTTTGAGTGCCAAAAGTCCATTTTGGATCCACAAAGCACTGCAATCAATTGCAAGCTCTCCTAAGAGCGTCAAGAAGCTCCAGTCTGGAGATCTTGTTGAGATGTCTACTGTGGCCTACAGTTCCACACTTATCAACACCAGCATGCTGCTCGAGACGCCTGTCAAAATAACACCACACGGTTACCTAAATTCATCTCGAGGTGTTGTCTCCTCTCGGGATCTTATTGATTGCTCTGAGGATGAACTTCTCGAAGAACTGAGGAGCCAACATGTTACGGGTGTGCGGCGCATTTCTTTTAGGAGGAATGGGCAGTTTGTCCCATCCTGGAACATTATCTTGACTTTCAACTGCCCTTCCCTGCCTACATCCATCAAGGCAGGGTATCTCCACCTCGAGGTACGCCCATACGTTCCCAACCCGTTGAGATGTTTTAGGTGCCAGTCGTACAGCCACTCTCAGCAGTCATGTAGGAGTTCTCCTAGGTGTGGACGCTGTGGTGCCACAGAGCATCTCCTCTCAGAATGTGTGGCCGAGGCCGAGTTTTGTGTGAACTGCAAGGGTTCACACCCAGCATCAGCTAAAGATTGTCCCAAGTGGAAGGAGGAGAAGGAAATCCAAAGGCTCAAAACGGTGGAAAGTATTTCCTATCCTGAGGCCAGAAAAGAGTGGTTCCCGTTACATCTGATCGGCGATCATACGCTTCAGTGGTGGTTGCCAAATCTACGGTTGCCATTCAGACCGACGTTCAGATCTCCCCTAAATGTCCATTCAATATGGAGGAAATCATCGCAGCCGGACTGGAGGCACTCCAGTCGCGAGCTAGGGGTCTGAAAGCGGCACCCGCCACTTCACCGAAGCAGACTCACTCCAACACCAGCAAGGGAACTCAGGCCACTTCTTCTGGCAAAAACGCTAACACCAACACCAAGGTCAAGGATAAGAAGAGCATTTCTTCTCCTTCAAAGTCTCAGCCAAACAATCAACGGCGAGCAAATCCCGCTAAGACACTTGGGACAAAGCATTCACCAATCTTGGCCCCTGGCCACACACCCCCAAATCTGGGGGAACGCTCACCAGAGGAAATGGAGGCTGACCAAGTTTAACCATTTCCTTTTTCATTTCATTTTTACCCATGGGTTCAATAATTCAGTGGAACTGCCGAGGTTTTCGCACCAGTTTTGATGACGTGAAACATCTGCTTTATTTGTACTCTCCGGTGTGCCTTTGTCTTCAGGAGACAAAGCTTAAACCATCGGACCTGCTTTCAGTTCGAGGCTACAGTGCATTTCGGACAGACCACTCGTCTGGAAATATAGCCTGTGGGGGTGTCGCTATTCTCGTCCCTCACAGGGTTCCGGTATCTTCCGTCGCGGTTTCCACAACTGTGCAGGCCGTGGCGGTTCGTATTTCTATGCCTGTGCCTCTTACTGTTTGCAGTGTTTATCTACCACCGGATGAGGATGTTAGCGTCTCTGTTCTGGAGAGCTTGATTGATCAGCTGCCCTCACCCTTCTTTTGGGTGACTTTAATGCTCATCATCCTTTGTGGGGTAGTGTCAGCGCCAGCGCTAGAGGTCGTCGCATAGAGTCTCTTCTGTGCTCGGCCTCTGTGTGCCTTTTAAACACCGGTGCTGACACTTACTTCCATGAGCCGACAAGATCTTTCAGTGCGATCGATTTGACCTTGGGTTCACCATCGATCATTGCTGACTGGTCGTGGACGGTGTGTAAGGATCTCCACGGGAGCGACCACTTCCCAATCGTCCTCTGGCACCATGCAAACGTGCCATATTCTGCCTCCCGCCCACCTCGATGGAGGATGGATTGTGCCAGATGGGAGGTCTTCACATTGTCCGCGGTGATATCTTCTGAAATGGTGATCCAAGAGTCAATCGACGCAGCTGTACTTAAAGTCACAACTTGTATTCTTCAGGCAGCTGATCTTTCAATTCGTAAAACATCTACGAAGCTCCCCAAAATTCCGAAACCTTGGTGGAACCCTAAATGCGCAGCGGCTAGGAGAGCTCAACACAAGGCCTGGTCTACTTTTCGGCGTTATCCAACCGAGGCTAATCTCGTTGCTTTTAAACGTGCTAAATCCTATGCTCGGTTGGTGCGTCAACGTAGCAAGAGGGAGTCTTGGATCCAGTATGTATCATCTCTTACCTCACGTGCCAATTCGAAAACTGTGTGGGAAAGGATTCGTAAGATCCGGGGTACCTACAGTTCACACCAGATTGCCATTCTCGAGAGTAACGGCTGCACATATGCTGACGTCGGGGAGATTGCAGATTGTTTGGGGGAGGCGTTTGCCTCCGTTTCGAGTGATCTGGCGTATCCGGCCTCCTGTCATAGGATTCAATCCTCCGCGGAACGCCAGAGAATCTCTTTGCGCCGTATACGGACACTGGTTATAACTCCCCCTTCAGCATGTGTGAACTTCGGGTGGCTCTGCATCGGTCCGGGGCTACTTCTGTCGGTCCCGATGACATCCACTACGACATGCTCCGTCATCTCTCCCAGTCGTCTCTCGAGAACCTTTTAATCTTATATAACCGCATCTGGTTAGAACACAGTTTCCCGGAGTCTTGGCGAAAGGCTTTTGTTCTACCTTTTCCGAAGCCTGGCAAGGATCCTAAGTCTCCCTGTAGTTATCGCCCAATTGCTCTCACTAGCTGTCTGTGTAAAGTTCTCGAACGCATGGTTAACTCACGATTAATTCATTTTTTAGAACATCATCAATTACTTTCACCATCACAAAGCGGTTTTCGGCGTCATCGTTCACCTCACGATCATCTCCTGCACCTTGAGACATCTGTGCGCGAGGCGTTCGTGCGTAGGCAGCACCTGGTTTCTGTATTCTTTGACATCGAGAAAGCCTATGATCGTGCGTGGCGGCACGGGATTATCCATGACCTCCACGCATGCGGATTGCGAGGGAATCTTCCAACCTTTATTGTAAATTTTCTTAGCAATCGGGTGTTCCAGGTGCGCCTGGGTACGACGCTATCTGCAACATTCCATCAAGAACAAGGTGTTCCTCAAGGTTGCATTTTATCTGTCACATTGTTCATCCTTCGCATTAATTGTCTCCTCACAAATCTTCCTCCTGCGGTTTCGGCTACTGTGTATGTCGATGACTTGCACATCTTCTGCTCGTCATCGAGCATGCGTTTCATTGAAAGGCAGTTGCAGTCTAGTATTAATCAGATTTTTAAAGAGGCGAATAGCAATGGTTTCGTTCTTTCTCCCGACAAGACAGCGTGTGTTCATTTCTGCCGGAGGCGTGGCCTCCATCCTGACCCCGAGCTGTATTTGGACCGTGCAGCCATTCCAGTTTTGCCGGAGACCAAGTTCCTTGGACTGACCGTCGACCGTGCGCTTACGTTCTGTGTGCACGTTCGGCGGCTCAAGATTTCCTGTCTGCGTGCTCTTTCTATTCTAAAAATCCTTTCGAGAGTTTCGTGGGGCGCAGACAGGATCTCTTTGTTTCGCATTTACCACTCCTTAATTCGGTCAAAACTGGATTACGGCTGTATCGTGTATGGCTCGGCTCGTCCTTCCATTCTCCGGCCTTTGGACGCTGTTCATCATCAGGCGCTGCGTCTTTGTACGGGAGCATTTCGAACATCTCCGATTCCCAGCCTTTACGCTGATGCGAACGAACCATCGCTTGAATTACGCCGTCTGCAGCTGTCTGTCCACTTTTACTTAAAACTTCGGTCTCTTCCAGACCATCCTTTGTACGGTGCAGTTTTCCATTCTCAGCATGCTCGTTTATTTGCGAACCGGCCCTCGTGCGTTCCAACCTTCGGTCTTCGTATGGCGGCCGTAGCTCGTGATGCAGGGCTCGACTTGTCGCTTGTTGCAGCGACCAGGGGCTTTGGGGATCCTCCATGGCACCCACTTGGTGTCATGGTTGATACCACCTTTACGTCTTTCGACAAATCCTCAACCCCTGCGTCAGTGTACCAGCAGCTCTTTGCTGAGCACCGTGCCCTCAAAACTGAATACACTCCCATTTTCACTGATGGCTCCAAGATGCATGGAGTCGTTGGATCCGCAGCTGTCTGTGTTGATGACGTGTCAGTAGCGCGGATCCCAGCTGAGGCCACGGTGTTTTCGGCGGAGATGCATGCTGTGTATCTTGCACTTCTTCATGTTCAGTCGAGTTCTCATCATAGTGCTATGGTCTATACGGATTCCTTAAGTGTCCTGCAGTCTTTGTCATCGCTGGACTATTGTAATCATCCTTTTCTTTTGAACGTACGAGGGCTTCTTCGTTCCTTGCTCGAGGCCGGTGTCCAGATTCAATTCGTCTGGATTCCTGGGCATGTTGGAATCTCGGGTAACGAGTGTGCTGATGCGGCCGCTAGATCTGCTTCCTCTTTGGTCGTCACACCCTTGCCACTCTTTCATCGCGATTTTCGATTTCTTGTTCGTGATCATATCAAACGAACGTGGCAGGGTCTGTGGGACCAACAGGTGGAAAATAAACTGCATCGTATAAAACCTATTCTCGAAATCTGGAACTCCTCATCTCGTCGGAACCGCAGGGAAGAAGTGGTGCTTGCGCGTCTCCGCAATGGGCATTGTCGTTTCACTCACCGCTTTTTGCTGTGTGGCGACACTGCGCCGATGTGTGAGACGTGCAACTGCCGACTCACCGTCACTCATCTTTTGTGTACCTGTGTTCGTTTTTGTGATGTACGTTTTCATTTCTTTCATTCTCATTTGTTGAACGAGGACGCTGCTACACTGCAGCGGCTCCTCAATGACCACTGCAATACTGTTGTTGTTTTTTCATTTCTTAAACAAATTGACTATTTTAAACGTATCTAGATTTTAGCCCTATCATCATACTCATTTTTCAGTTTTACTGAATCAGCTAGATTTTAATCTTTGTATCATGTTTTTAGTACTGTTTGTTTCATTATCTTTTTTAGCCCTTTCATCGTTCTCATTCTTCAGTTTTATTTGATCAGCCATATTTTAAGCTTCATCGCACGTTTTTAATACTGTTTGTTTGTCTGTCTGTCTTGTAGTTTTTACCGTATTCATTTCCATCTTTCACTTTTACCGCTTCATCCTGTTTTTAACCTTGTGTACGTGTTTTATTGATTTTGTTCTCTTTTGATGTCTTTTGTTTGGCGCTCTTTGGCCAACCATGGCCCTTGCGCCAATAAAATCAATGATCAATGAACCAACCAACCATCATTTATGAAGTCCTGATGTATTAAAGCAGAAAATACAGAATTTTGTGAAAGCTTTTCTTATATTTGTGGGAATTAAAAAATATGCCATTTTTTAACAATTCCTCACAGTGTTGTAATGAAGGGGGGGGGGTAAAGGTACAGTTACTCCAAGGTGACAGTGGATGTGGGTGCCAAAAAGCTTGGAATAATACGGTTGATAAAATGTTCCAAGGGGTGCAAAATATAGGTGTTACCACTGGGCATCAGTCTTCATTTATGAAATCCTGATGTATTAAAGCAGAAAATACAGAATTTTGTGAAAGCTTTTCTTATATTTGTGGGAATTAAAAAATATGCCATTTTTTAACAATTCCTTACAGTGTTGTAATGAAGGGGGGCATAAAGGTACAGTTACCCCAAGATGACAGTGGATGTGGGTGCCAAAAAGCTTGGAATAATACGGTTGATAAAATGTTACTGTCTCCAAGGGGTGCAAATTTTAGGTGTTACCACTGGACATCAGTCTTCATTGCTATGGTTCTGATTCCTCATAAGCATTGCATGCATGGGGGAAAGTGAATATCACCATTTGTTCATCTTCTGAAGTGGATGGAAGACTGGGTCCTCATTGAAACTGTTCAGCACCAACACCATTAAGTTCTTGGCACAATGCCAGACATCTTTGTTTGGGTCATCAGAGTTGCTTAGCCCAAAAGTATGTCCCAGAACAGCTAGTTGAGCTGCCCTTCCCTTTAGTCCCCAGCATTTTAGAGAGTACATCCACTTTACACCATGAGGATATGGGTTAAAACACTGAATGGTAGGCCTATTCAGTTTCACACACCTTCCCCAAAGTTTGGCTTGTAGGCCCCTTTCCAGTTTAAGTAACTATCCTCCTCCTTCCAAGTTCGAGCTCCATTCAGTACATAATATTATACTAAAAGCAGAATAAATATTTTTCAGTCACTTTATAATATGACCCATCCTTTAGCTGCAGGGAAATCTTTTAACATTTTTTGAGTATTTCAATGTAATTACATACAACAAGAAATTTCTTTAATAATCTAAAGCAACTTTTATGGGAATTTTACTAGGAAATTTTTTCATTAATAGCAAATTTTCGGAGAAAACTCTTCTCCTTCTTCAGGCTGTCTTGTTGTTGTCACTTTTTACTTGTCAGTATCACGGTTACGGTTAACCTTGACGGTTTAGGTTATTTTTCAACAAATCCTGCCAGATGTTAGGCAGGGAAAATCCTTTGCAGTCATTGATGATAGAATTTTGATTTTTCTCAATCTCTATTCCTTCTTTCAGTTTTCTTTTTTGGAAATTGCTTTGGAAACTGATGACTTTAAGGGAATTCCAATCCATGCTGTGACTAGTTTCTCTAACATGCCTATCTAAACCAGTCTTGTTGGAGCAATTCTTTATAGCTGCTTTATGCTCTGCTATATGAGTTTCTAGTCTGCGACCTGTTTCACCTATGGTAAGATAGTCCACAACTACATTTTACTTCATAGACTACTCCTTGCATTTTTAAAATATCTTCTTCTCTTTGAACTATTTTAGGGAAATTTTTGTTTACTTTGTTCTCTAAACTTGGAGCTAGCCTAATATTGTACTTCTTACTAATTCTAAAAAGAAAGAAGAATAAACTTCTTAGATATTACTATCTATTATGAAAATGAAAAATTCCTCACTAGTTGGTATAAAAAACCAATGAATACTAAAAGACTACTGGATTTCAATTCCTATCATCCAGTTTCTATTAAGAAAAATGTAGCAAGTCAGTTTTTAGAAAAAATTAATAAAATAGTTAACCAATGAATACTAAAAGACTACTGGATTTCAATTCCTATCATCCAGTTTCTATTAAGAAAAATGTAGCAAGTCAGTTTTTAGAAAAAATTAATAAAATAGTTTCTACTGCAGATAAAAAAGAAGCCCATAAAGAAGAGCTTAAAGTCATACTTGCAGAGAATAACTATCCTAAAGAAGAAATTGAGAAGCTTCTGAATTTTAATGGTACGAAGAACCCACAAAAGCAACAAGTAAAATTCACTAGAAAAATTTCTTATCACAAAGGTTTATTTGAGTCTTTAAAGAGAATTAGTAAGAAATACAATATTAGGCTAGCTCCAAGTTTAGAGAACAAAGTTAAAAATGTTTTCCCTAAAATAGTTCAAAGAGAAGAAGATATTTTAAAAATGCAAGGAGTAGTTTATGAAGTAAATTGTAGTTGTGGACTATCTTACATAGGTGAAACAGGTCGCAGACTAGAAACTCGTATAGCTGAGCATAAAGCAGCTATAAAAAATTGCTCCAACAAGTCTGGATTAGATAGGCATGTTAGAGAAACTGGGCACAGCATGGATTGGAATTCCCTTAAAGTAATCAGTTTCCAAAGCAATTTCCAAAAAAGAAAACTGAAAGAAGGAATAGAGATTGAGAAAAATCAAAATTCTATCATCAATGACTGCAAAGGATTTTCCCTGCCTAACATCTGGCAGGATTTGTTGAAAAATAACCTAAACCGTCAAGGTTAACCATAACCGTCAAGGTAAACCGTAACCGTGATACTGAAAAGTAAAAAGTGACAACAACAAGACAGCCTGAAGAAGGAGAAGAGTTTTCTCCGAAAATTTGCTATTAATGAAAAAATTTCCTAGTAAAATTCCCATAAAAGTTGCTTTAGATTATTAATTCAATTAAACTAGGAAGCCATTTCTCAACATGAGCTTTATTCAAAGAAATTTCTTCTAGCAAATAGACCTAGCAAAAAAAAAAAAAAAAAAAAATGTGGGTCCTGTGTTTGGGAATTATTTTCTGAAAGCATCATAACATTTTAAGGTGCCTTGTACTCAGCCAACCTGGTTTAGAGCATGCCTCCCACGTATTTGGAATCTTTGCCAACCCTTAGTGTATTTAGTAAACTGAAATTCTTTAAACAAGATTTTTAGATATTTGTGAATGCTTGGTGAATACATACATGACTTTCCTACCCTTTTTTTCTCTTTGAGAAAAGCAGGTGACTTCATTCACAAAAAGAAATGCAGTTTTTGACCTTTTTTATCAGTAGTGATGAGAATGTTAGTACATATAGTTTCTTTGCTTGATTGTTGAGTGCCCTTGTTACTGATAGGACTTGAACCCATTCATGATATGTTAGCTTTTAGAGTTGATGTTTTTTTTGTTATTTACCTGTTATTTGCTTTTGCCATCTACTCATTTCTGTGAAGAAAAAAAGATAACGTATTTCCACTAGATAAGAATGCTTACCAAGATATATGTTGTTATGATCACAGCATTCACTGCTTTATACTGCCCGGGTGGTGCAGTGGTCTAGGTGATGTCTTATAAGCATTCATCCGGAAGGGGTCTGGATTTGAATCCCGGTAAGGTGTGGATCTTGTGTTTGTCTTACGGTACTGCCTCTCTCCCTTCCCTGGAACCAGGGGTCCTAAATTAAGGACAGACGACTGCTTATAGCCGATTAAGTTGCTCACAGTGGTCGTTAAACCTCCAATAAAAAAAAAACAAAAAAAACCCACAGCTTTACAGTTATTTAATGTCCATATGGGTTTGTTTCTCTAAAATTTATACTCTTTTAATTATGTCTCTGCAGTTGGTTGTTTAAACATGTTGAAGTGTAAGTATAATGATCTGGAAGAAAGCTACAGAACTAAATCCTAATGATATTGAAAGTTCACTGGTCTAACTAAACAACCAAGGCATGATTAATGCAGCAGATGTGTAACTTTTTCCATAGTAATGTCAAAATAAAAATGTTAATTCATATATATTTTAGCACTCACATTTGCTCCATTTTTAATTTTAGCACTTCTTTTTCAGCAGTCAAGATGATTTTGCGGATTTTTCATCTTTTAGTTCATCTGCAGCGGCTCCAGTTCCAGCACCGTCTTCAAACAGTACAGGTCTGAATCTTCTTGATCTGAGCAGTTCTTCCAATGCTACAGTACCCCCTTTACTGCCTCCGTCAGGTATTGCTCCGCTTCTTCAGCCCATGCCTTCAACCACACTGGCATCGCCGATGTCACCACCCAGTGCCTCCCAGACTAGTGTAATGTCTCCACCTGGTAGCATGTACCATCCTATCATCGGTGGCCATGTGGCTGTTGTGCCAACACTGGGTAGCGGGACACTACCTGTTGCACCCAGCATGGGTCCACCTGTAATTGGCCAACCACAACTTAACAGTCTACCAAGTTGCAACATCTTTCCTCTTAACATGGCTGGAAATTGCTCACTAATGCAGGTATGCAAGTATAGGCATTAATTCCTCATTTTGAACTCTTGTTATGGGATAAAAATCAAACTGGTGTCTTTTGTACTTTTAATACTTTGAAATTCATTTTGGGTTTGCATTTTTTTCAGGTTGGTGTTATTTTATAGCATTTATACATAATAGTGTAACACTTATACATGACTGAATGAAAATTTGTTTAATTAAAATACATCCCATTATCCCTTGTTAATCTTATCTTTAAAAAAAAAAAAAGAAAGAAAGTGGTGTTTCTCCAGTTCATAAGTGTTTCCAGAAAAGGGGATGTACGATTTGTTATAACGTTAAAATGCATACTAACTAATGCAGCATGGATGGCTTTTTTTTTTTCCTTTTCATAGTTGGGTCATTCCTTGCCAAATCGTCAAATGCTATCCACCACACCATCTCCGATTCTTACGATTTTTTTTTTTGTGAATAGACCACCCCAATGTATGAAAATCCCGAAAGTTTCATTTTTTAATAGGTTAGAAGATATTAATTTTCGAATTCTGATGCATGGAGGGCCTTAATTGCGTCAAAACGCAAATATCTCCGTTGTTTGGATAAAAAAAAGTACCAAAATCACCACTCCTTCGTAATTTCCCCCAAGGAATCATTGGTGCAATGCACAAATTTCTATCTTCTTTAGGTTTTGAGTTACGTTCAATGGGAGAGCTTTTTTTCAAAATGTAAAAAAGCAATGTAGTACCACACTTAGAAGATCGCAATTGTATTTCATTTTTAAAGAAAAATTTAGTCTAACAAATGAAAAAAACAACAACCTTGGGCTCTCACGTGCACGCTGAGAAAATAATTTTTAAATATGGTGCACGGCTTGTATTTTGCCACTGTTTCTATGAACAAATAATAATAGCCCAAAAATATTTACACAAAAGAATTATACTCACGACTTATACCTACCAACTCATCCAATAATTGGCGACACATTAGAAACAAATCACCTAACACATATAGACACACAATATAATTATACTTACGACTGATACCTACCAACTCATCCAATAGATGGCCACACATTGGAAACAAATCACCTAACACATACAAGCAGCAAACCTTCCCATCGATTCCCGACATGCAACTCCAAAACTACACACACGCGAAGAAACCTCGTGTAGCAATAGTGGCCCGAAGATGGCGGTAAAGGTACCGCAGAAAGCGCTCGCCGTAACAACGAACCCCGTGCGAGACTTCTCCTGACCCGATGAGTATAACTCTTTTCTACTAAAATCTTTTAATTAATAGTAAATTTTAAATGTTTGATTGTGCAAGTGAATGAATGTGGAACTGAAAATCTGTTTTATTTCTCCAAATTTTTTTTTTTATAACTAACCAAAGGTCCGTAACGTAAGAGACCTCTCGGGGCCGGGAACACGTGCTTCACAGAGCAAACAACGTGAGAAATACTTTGAGAATATCAGGTAAAATACCTTAAATATTATGTATAGTTTAATTAAAAGCACGTTTATAACATAAGACAACCTATAAGGTTGTCTCATGAATTGCATTTTTCGTAACTTGTATGTTAAATTTTACTAGGAATATCTTGTGCTACACACACTGCAGGAAAAATGGGTAAAATATTCACTAATTATTTTCTGAACTCAAACATTACAGCAGTTATTAGGCAAAAATATTTTTAAACAGGAAATAGTGATGCTGTTGTATCTTTCATTTTAGGGTGAGACATTTTGATAATTTTCCCCAAAAAGTGGGCAGCAAAAATTCTGCTTTCAGGGCCATTTATAGATCACTCGTCTGGTACTGATCCTCAGTTTCTGAGACAGCATTTTGAGATGCAGGCATGTATAGATATGATTGTATTTTTTCAACATATATAACATTGAAGCATCATGCATAAGTGGGAAACAAATTTCCCTGGAGAAATAATTCCTCACAAATACATGGAAGGGATGGGATACAAATGTAATCATTGGCACAGATGTGCCATATTTTCACTGTTTCCATGTAGCCACTCCTTCAGAAAACTTGAAAATTACATTGCCCTGGAGTTGGGAATGGAACCCGCATCTCCCGGTTTCCGTCTGAGCATGCTATCCATTACACTACCCAGGTCAATGAAGTTCCAAGCACTTGAAGCTAAAGCGGCTTCAGTGTTGCTGATCGCAAACAAGAACTGCCTTGTCCTGGGTAGTGTAACCGATAGCATGCTCGCATGGAAATCGAGAGATGCGGGTTTGATTCCCACTCCAATTTTCAAGTTTTCCGAAGGAGTGGCTACATGGAAACAGTGAAAATATGGCACATTTGTGCCCATGATTACATTTAACATTGAAGCATAATTGAATTTATTGTAGATTAGAGTTCAGAAGTGAAAATGTTTTGATCAGTCATTGTATCCCATGGTTTCTTGAGGTATCAGAAATATCGATGTTGCATTGTCATAACAAAAGTAATTCTTACTGTGCAACTTTTTCTTATTTTGGTGTGTGTTTTATTGAAACTAATAAACTCACTTCCTTTTCAGCCTTCCTCTTTACCTCCTATGTCTAACACAATTGCAGGATCACAGCATTCCAACAATTTTGCAAATTTCCAGGTAAAGTACCTCTTATTGTTTTGAATGAAAGACTGAATTTTAATAAGTTTTGGAATTTAATAGATGAAGTGATAGAAGAAAATGATGTAAATGATCAATAGTTGTTCCCCTATATGATGTGGAACATGGTAATCTGTTAGATGCATAAGTTATACTTTTGTCAATGCTTCTGGAAGGTTGTGTACATATGCCTGGATTTTCCTCCTCGGGCACTACTATAAACATTGGGATAATCTGTTTAGAAAGCTAGAAAGCAATATATATATATCTTTTTATCTTTTTTTTTTTTTTTACATCTCTGTTAAGTTATTTTTTCAGGTAGAACAATTTAATGGTGGTTTTAACTGCTGTAACTTTTTACATGTTATATTTCCTTTGAGGGGAAAGCAATTTCTTGGTTGGAAGTTATTAATATTCACTGCAAATATATATCGCGGTAATCGAATGTGATTCAAGGAAAAATCTTTCACGTACCTCTCGGTTGTAGGTTGGTCGATGTTCAAATCTTTGCACTGTTGTTCTCATCAGGTTCTTGGGTGTAGGCTTTTTTTTGACTAACTTCAAAAAGTTCGCACGTTTCTTGAGTAGGATATACTTATTTAGCTGAACTACGGGAGGCACATGAAGACAAAGGAGATGTGAAAATTACGTTGGAAAACTTGAAAAACAGAAAAATGAATCACTCGTAAAAATATTCGCATGAGGAATTGCAATCACCAAAAACTTCGTCAGACTTCTTGAATGTATTGTCCGATGCATTTCGGCACATCTGTCTGCCATCTTCTGGGACCTCTAGCCGTCCGTTCTCTCTGCAGTTTACGTTGAATATGCGACGTGCTCAGTTTGGAAATCTTTGTGTGTTATACGTCATCGGATGTGTTGCGTTGCCATTCCTGTGATTTGAAGACTCGGGAATTATTATTACTTTTTTTTTTTCTTTTTGAAGACACGGGATTTTTTTTTATTTATCTGCGTGTTTGCGTTGTTTCTGTTCTGTTTGCCTTACCATTTTTTGTTCTCTTCTTCTATCAGTATCTTCCATGGAATTGGCATTTCTACTCCACTACTAATGTTGCAGTTTTTTTTTTGTTTTTTTCAATTACAATTGCTTCGGTGAAACGGATGGTCTTTTCTGTTGGTTGTTTGCAGATAATTTCGATATTTTCAAATTCTGGTATTGTGTTATTTTTTACGCAATATTGTACAAGTGCTGTTTTTTTCCTCCTTTTTTTCCGCCCAGTTCTTCATATGTTGTGTCAATCTTGTTTTTAATTTGTTTGTTGTGCTTCCAGAACAGAAACAATGCAAACACATAGACATAAATAAATTAAAAAAAAAAATCCCGTGTCTTCATAAACAAAAAAAGAAAAAAAGTAATAATAATTCCTGAGTCTTCAAATCACAGGAGTGGCAACGCAACACATCCGATGATGTATAACACACAAAGATTTCCAAACTGAGCATGTCGCATATTCAACGTAAACTGCAGAGAGAACGGACGGCCAGAGGTTCCAGAAGATGGTAGACAGATGTGCCGAAATGCATCGGACAATACATTCAAGAAGTCTGACGGAAGTTTTTTGGTGATTGCAATTCCTCATGCGAATATTTTTACGAGTGATTCATTTTTCCGTTTTTCAAGTTTTCCAGCATAATTTTCACATCTCCTTTGTCTTCATGTGCCTCCCGTAGTTCAGCTAAAAAAGTATATCCTACTCAAGAAACGTGCGGACTTTTGAAGTTAGTCAAAAAAAGCTTACACCCAAGAACCTGATGAGAACAACAGTGCAAAGATTTGAACATCGACCACCTACAACCGAGAGGTACGTGAAAGATTTTTCCTTGAATCACATTCGATTACCGCAATATATATTCGCAGCGAATATTAATAACTTCCAACCGAGAAATTGCTTTCCACTCAAAAGAAATATAACATGTAAAAACTTACAGCAGTTAAAACCACCATTAAATGGTTCTACCTTAAAAAATAACGTGTGGAAAACATGTTTTTTTATATTTCGATACATCGAGAAATACGTGCATAATCTCTGTTAAGCTAACTGTTTTTCTGTTTGCTAAGTTCTTACTCTCACTGGGATGCACAACAAAGTCTTAGGTCATAGTGCTGGTTTCTGGCTAGTCATCTGAGATGGCCCAGGTTTGTGTACTGGGTAAGGCATGAGTGATGTAGTTTTTCTTACTCTGTCCTTTCCCTGGAACCATTGGCTTTAAATTATGGATGGGCAACTGCTTATAGTCCTTAAAATTGCTTGTGATGGTCGTCAAAAACTGGGAAGCACATGCACAGGCTCGCACAACCTTTTTTTAGTTATTTAGCAGGAGGATTGGTGGTGTTTTGAAATACTTTTGCTTTGTTCTTTTTAAATTGAAAGTATTTTTGTAATCTTTTTATGTTCTTTAATATGAATGTTTATGAATTTAATATTTCATATAATACAAGGTGTGATAAAAAAGTATCCAGGCAGGATTTATTTAAAACAAAGGTACCATTCTTCCAGAATTAAAACTTAATTATCTTTGAAGTAGTCTCCTTCCAAAGCCACATACTTATCCCAGTTCTGTTTCGACTACTCGAAGCATTTTTTTAAGTCATCTTCTGAAATAGAGAACAGCTGCTTCATCACATTCTGTTATATCTCCTCAATATCTTGAAATATATTTCCTTTGAAATGGTATTTGATTGTTGGGAATAGAAAAAAGTCTCGGGATGATTTATCTCTATATATATAAAAGTGAAAGTTTGTATGTTTGTTCCGCATACGTTCCTAAACGGTTTGATGGATTTTCACCAAAATTGGCATACATACTCTTCATCACCCAGATTAAAATACAGGTGGGATGATTTTTAGAAATTCCATCCCTAAGTGGGTCAAATGTGTTTTACGGAGCCTTCTATAGACTGCGTGCAAGTTGGCTGCTGCGGTATTACTCCGCGTGTCAGAGCAACTGTCGTCAGGTGACTCCTCACACCTCGCAAGCTTCCGTGGTTCAGGCATACTGGGAAGAGTCCGATTTTTGAAAACACAACGCACTGGCTGAACATATTGTCATAAGTATTTTTTGTTTATGTTACCATGACATTTTCGTTGTAAAGATTAGGTTTCATTAGACTCCCACCAATTGGCGCAGGCGTCTCAAATATGGGTGGAGCTACAGATTCCCACCAATAGGCGTGGTTCTCTCAAATAGCATCAAGGTTAAGTTGAAGTTAAAACAGATGGTCTTCTTCATACATAAAATTTAAATACAAGATTAGTATTGGTATTAGTATATATAAAAGAAATAGCCTATGCCCACCGGAAAGAAGTAAGCTTCTCAATGGTGAAAGAATTATCTGAATGGGTGTAGTTTACGAGATTAGTAAAAAAATTCTGGATATTATCGTGAACTACTTTCTTTTACGTTGGGTGTGATCAGGTTGTATGTAAACAAAGCGGAACGATACATGGGAAATTGGAAACTACTTGAAAGCTATGTTTTTCGGTAGTACAGCCAAAAATAATAAAAAAACAAAACAATAAATAAACGAAATAGTCTATGTCCTCCGGAAAGCTTCCCAACGGTGAAAGAATTATCTGAATCGATTTAGTTTTTGAGATTTGTAAAATTCTGTATATTATCGTGAACTACTTTCTTTCACATTGGGTGTGACCAAGTTGTATATGTACACTCTAGAAAGCTGAATGCGGAGTGCAGGAAGTGTATTATTGTGCATGTTTGCCATTTCGAGTTTTTAGGGCTTAGAATGGCCATTATAAATCGTGATTTTTATAATAAAATTTTCATCAAGTATGGTGAAATGCCTCCAAAAAAATTCAAACTCATTGGACAAGTTCAGCCGGAAGCAAAGAAAGTAAAATTACTTCGAGAGAGTGAGACAACTGAACAACGTAATCGAAGACTTGTGGATCAGCGGGAAAGAGCCAGTGTATCTAGGGCGGCAGAGACCTTGGAACAGCGTGAGGCCCGACTTGAGCTTTGTTCATCATGGTAGGATTTTTTTTATAGTACGATTTACATTGTTACTTGAAAACAAACTAAGTCTATCCCGGGCAACGCTGGGTATCTCCGTTAGTTATATACTAAACTTTAGAAAGAGTACGATCTTTCGGCTGAAACATCAGCCTTGTTCACACTAGAAGCAAGCACTCACATGTTTGACATCGTTTCTTTAGCTGTTGCCAGTAGAGATTTCCAAATTATTGGAATATTAGAGTGCGTCAGAATCACATGAGTTTTTATTGAAGATAATTTCAATGCTTTCTATCTCTGTAGTGTAATGAAAATATGTTTGAGAATGGTGCAATCCTTTTGGTACAATTCCAGTTTGGAGATGCAGAGGTATC
Source organism: Macrothele yani (assembly GCA_039090855.1). Taxonomy (NCBI): domain Eukaryota; kingdom Metazoa; phylum Arthropoda; class Arachnida; order Araneae; family Macrothelidae; genus Macrothele; species Macrothele yani. The sequence continues at coordinate 56,563,932 of CM077002.1, forward strand.
TTCAATAGTCAGAAGAGAAAGTGCACAAGTCTCCAGCAATTAATCTTGAAATAAATTAGTTCAAAAATGCAAATTTCTTACAGCCAACCACTCAATGTCCATAAATTTCACCAAAGAGTTTTTACAAAAACTTCCCTCCCCCATTGAAAACCAAGACATTTTACTAACCCTTGATGTTGTTTCCCTTCTGTCCCCTTCTTTGAAGCATTTTATGATCCTCATAAAAAACTTGATGGAAAACCTGTACTTACCCGGAGTGCTCATTAAAGACCTCTATGATTGCCTTCACACCTTACAAGAAAATAATTGTTTCACTTACAACAAACAGGTTTACCACCAATTTCAGGGAGTACCCATGGGATAACCCCTTTCCCTTCTTCTTGCAGAAATATTCAGGCAAAACACTGAAAATAGCATTGTAAAACTCTCCCCTTCCAACCCAAACTTTGGATTTGTTATGTGGATGATTTCTTTATAATTTGGCCTCATGACCTATCTCAACTCTTTTATCTCTAGAAAATTCTCCACCATTAATTTCACTTTCAATCCTGAAAGCAATAACTGTATTCATTTCTTGGATGTACAAATAACTAAAATCAATAACAAACTCCATACATCTGCCTACAGAAAACCCACCTCTTCCACAAACATCATCTCATTTAACTCTAATCCTGCTCTTTCCTATAAGCTTGCTGCTCTAAAATCACTCATTCACTGTGTCAATGTCATTTGCAATGAACTCCACTCATTACAAAAAGAATATGTAATCATCCAAGAAATTGCCACGCACCATCAGTTTCTTCTCGGAATTGTCGCAAAACTTTTCAAAAAGTTTGATGCCAATCAATTTGTCTGTCACCTTTCTCCTCTGCAAAAACTGAAGTACCAAGGTATTGGTTCAATCCCCTACCACCATTCTTGTACTTACAAACTTGTCAGAATTTTCGGTTATGGGCTTGCAATCAATCCTCCTCTCGCTACCGTCCAATAAATATCTAAAGACAGAGATCCTCTTGATCCTTTAGACCGCCCTGGGGCATACATCATCCCTGCGTCTACTTCCTCAGGCAAAAAATGTTATATTGCTAGTACCTTCTGTACAATAAACTGCAGAATTTTGGAACATAAAAGAATTGTTAGAAAAAGCCTTCCGACTTCTGCACATTCTCTTCTGTCTATTGAAGATACCTCTGCCTCTCCAAACTGGAATTGTACCAAAAGGATTGCATCCTTCTCAAACAAATTTTCATTATGCTACAGAGAAAGCATTGAAATTCTCTTCAATAAAAACTCATGCAATTCGAATACACCCTTCAATATTCTGATAATTTGGAAATTTCTACTGGCAACAGCTAAAAAAATGATGTCAACCACTTGAGTGCTTGCTTCTAGTGTGAACAAGGCTGATGTTTCAGCCAAAAGATCTTACTATTCTTAAAGTTTAGTATGTAATAAATCATGCGTGAAATTTTTTGCTTCATTATTGGTTTCTTCGTATTACGGGAAATGGCCTTTTTACCAATGTCTCAGGGACTGAGATGTTGCAAATAGGGTGGCTGTTGGACTTGTACAATGTAGTGCTTAGCAAGAAACTGCTGTGCATGTTGCAATGCGTGGCCAGATGCATTGTCATGGTGGAGTTTCCACTCTCCACTCTCACTGTGTCCCTCAAATGCTGCAAAACATGACAGTAGTACTCGTTATTGATTGTCTTGTGGTGGAGCGTATTCATGATGCACAAGTCCCTCACGATTGAAAGAAACAGTCAACATTGTCTTGACATTGCTTTTGTTGTGGCGGAAATCTCAAGCCACGTTATGGATATTTATAAAATTTATGGCCAATATAAAAATAGAAGGAAATTTTTGAATTTAGACTAAAATTAAACTTTGGGAGATGGGTAGATGCATTTTGAAACAACAAAAAAACTAAAAAAAACTTTGAGATGTCATATTGGTTATAGCACACTTGTAAGTTTTCACCTGTGATAGTGTTTATGTGAATACCGAACAATTTTTTTATTTTCACACTTGAGGAATAACTATAACACTGTATTTTTGGTACATGTGTAACATATTTGCCAACTCAATGAGACCGTGTTTCTGAAACTCGTGTTTGTAAGCATGAAAATTGATTATTAGACTGTAATTATTTTAATTGCTTGGACATTGACATTATTTAAACAACACCAAAGTGTATTCCTAGCCAACGTCAGAGCGTTGGGTGATGTGTGCCGTTGCTCAGAAATTTAGGAGACATCAAGATAACTGAATTGCTAATTCGTACCAAAAATTAGGTTTTTGAAAGGCTAATGCCTATATTTATTTTTAAAACAATAACATGTGGTATAAAAAAAACAGAAGAACAAAATTGTACTGATTATTGTTTCGAGATCAAACTTTTGTTTTCATATGTCACAGCAATTCCTGTGGATACATTTAAGCCTGTTTCTGTTCGACTTTGCTTCACATGCCTCTCACATTTTCATTATTTTGAGGCCATTACAAAAGCATCATGAGCGATTTTAATTATCAAACATCGTAATTGTTTTTGTTTCTCATTTAAAGCATTTTCATTTCATTGAGATACACACTAGATAAATGCTATACTTCTTTTTTTTTGTCAGCCACAGTTTCCCCCTTCAATAGTGTCCCGTTCTTAAATTTTTCAGCAAATTTATACCCCCTAACAAAAAAGCTATTAGCCATATTATGAGGATAAAATCAATAAAAGACGACTTACGTAATAAAGGGGACCTCCGTTGAGTATTCTCACTCTTTTCACATTATTTAACAGTCCTGCACATCTGCTAGCAGCGCATAGTTGAAGTCCGGAAATCTTATTTGTAGTCAAATTTTTGGCAGGCCTGTCAGGTTCGATTGGGGTTCTTCACCAGCTTTCAGTAGGGATTTCACGTGGGTACCGGTGAGGTGATGACCTCCCACTCTTCCATTAGTGAGTTGATGACCTCTCCTTTTTCATTAACTGGCCCCAATTTTTTTTTATATGTGGTGAGTGAGTCTGCTGCTGCTAGTCGACTAGGACGTGCTTCAGAGTGTTTTGTAACGATATCGTTAGCTCCTCTCGGAAAACCCTTCTGCGATGATCGCCCCTGTGGGCTTCAGGTTCGCCGGACCTCTGCTGCATGAGGTGAGGCTGTACTCAAAACACCGAGGGTGTCATCAATGTTGTTTTATTTCTTTTCCTTAGCTGATACGGCAAATTTTAGCTTCCAGGGTGGAGGGTTTCCATTTAACCTCACCCTCTGATGGTCAAAAGCGATCTGAGCCCTTTTTGATTCAACAGCCAGCAACTTTTTGTTGCTTCCTTTCACCAGCAGTCAATTTTTGAGAGCGAGAGTCTTTTAAAATCAAAATGGACGCTCAGTAACTTTTTTCACTCCGGAGGGTCAAATGACCAATCGGAACAGCCAAAAAGGACGCCAGCAATCCCATTGGCTGCTTTCAGCCAACAGCATGCAGAACGCACGTGCAAGGCACATGCAAGACACGTGACACCTGGAAGCTTTTCTCAGGGTCCACATTTCGTAAACAACCCCATAAATTTATTCAACCGGCCAACAAATCCCTTTCCCGAGTGTCTTCCAAGGGTATCTTTTTCACTTCGCTAAGCCCCTTCAGCTAGGGAGATTTGCCAGACTTCGGGGGAAAAAAAAAATGGAATGTTTGCTACTCCCGGTGGTCTTTTTCTAGGAAAGAACATTTCCGGAAAGTGGTCGAAAGAATTCGCTGCTTTAATCACTTTTTTCTGGGAAACTTGGAGCATTGACCTATCTAGAGCTTTTAAGAGGGGAAACCGTAGTTGGCTTACAAGATATTTTACACGTTATTTCATACACTGAACAAAGCAAGAAATACAATTTTTTTTTCATAATTATTTTTTTAATGAGCATACTCCAGGTTTATTCTCTTTCCATGATCTCTCTAAACAAAAAAAAAAAAAAAATTAATTTATTTGGTTATATGCCAAGGGAAAAGACCCCCTTTTTCTTTCTTTCTTTTTTTTTTTTTTTTTGAATATGATATTTGCTCTCGCTTTCATGGTAAGTCTATTTGGCCCAAACTCATTAAGTGAAACATTACTATTATAATACCTTATCTCTTGAATGTTGTGACCTCAAACTTTTGGTACTGCGTCATATAAATGCTACATTTTTGTTCATACAATAAAGGTAAAAGAAAGAGAAAAAAAAATATTTACACTAGTGACTACTTTCCACTCAAAATATTACATCCCTTTTTTTCTTTTCTTGTGTGCACTGTCATTTCCCTCCTGCTGGGCTGAGTAATTTTGAAAGCAATCACTAACTCTTATTTCACAATTTATGTGCTTATTTTTGGAAACTTAACCCAAAATTCCTAGGCTAGCCCCAGAGCGATGATAAATACTGAATCGGAGGGAGGGTAGCTCTTTGCTACTCTCCTATCCCCTAACAAAGTAAAACACTCATTTTGTACATTAAGCAGAGGGGGAAAACACAACGAGGAGAAATAGAATTTATGTAACTTTTTCTTGACTTTCTCACTGGATCCAAAGATCGAACCCAGGGGAGGTGAAATCTAAGTTTACGAAAAGTTTAACAGCAAATCACTCCAGGGAAGAATCGTCACCCTTTCCTGAACTGATCACTATTATCCCTTTGATTAAATTTTACTTTCAAGAAAAACGTGGATAATGTTGATGAAAATCTGAAAACATTGATCAGGTGTCCACAGATTTTCAGCAACTTATCACTTTTTTGGGTCTGAGAGAGTTTGGGTCCTTCCACTGTGAAGATCGAGCCTTAGTTTTGGGGGTCATACCCATAAACCCATGGTTCATCACCAGCTATGATAGTCTTTAAAATGTCATCCTTTTTGACTCACTCAAGGAAATCCTTAGCATCTGAAACATGGGCCTGTTTTTGCTCAGCTGAGAGAACAAAACAAATTTTAACACAAATTTGGTTAAGATGCATTGCACACCCAAATGGTCCATAAAAATCAACTGAATTGAACTGAAACTAATGTTGATATCTTCAGATAACTCACAAATATTGGTTCGGCGATTTTTCCAGACAGCTGTGCATACAAGTTGGACATTGTTTTCACTTTTGCTGGTTGCTGGACTCCCAGACTATTCATCACTCTTAACACTTTCACAACCATTTTTAAAACATTTATACCACTCAGAAAATTGTGCATGACTCATTCAATCCTCTCCATGGACTTTCTGGGACTTTAAGTATGTGTCTTTACATGTTTCGCCAATTTTTTTTTTTATAAAATCTGATGCAAACTAGGTGATAATTTTTTCCAACATGACAGATGTGTCGTGTCTCACAGCAGGTCTGGTAATGATTTGTCCAATGACGATTGGTCCAATTAGTCCAATGCTGATTCGTCCAAGGGACAATTGATCCAAAGGTACAATTCATTCAATGGTACGATTGGTCCAGTGCCGATCATCCAATGCCAATTAGTCTAATTTTGTCTGATCTGTCTGAAGTGCTACCCATGTGAAACAAATCTCAACCGTTCTGATTCTGTCCTCGATGTTGTATGTAAGTACTAGTTAGTCCAAAAAAAATGTAAAATAATCATACATTTCATGCGTAATATTGTGGCTATAGAATGTTTTTTCCGAAATACCGTTTTTTTGTTATACTGTCTTCGCTGCCGTGTGAAGTTACTCATGTACGAGCCATTCAGTCAACTTCAATGTTTCTCTCTTGCATTAAATAATAGAAAAGACTATTTTCTTTTTCCTGTTTGTAGCATGCAGTGGGGTTTCACTAAATGGCCTTTTTAACAGTTTTTATTGTACCGATATTATATTAATAACATTTACATATTTCATTTCATTTATTTCGTTATGGGGTTACATTTGACCATGTTACATTTCCAACAATCTCCTAAAAAGACCTAGGTGCCTTGTAAAGAGCTGAGAAACAATCCGCTGAGTTCCTTTTACCAGGCTTATAAAATGTTTACAAATACCAAATATACTGTATGGAAATCATTTTTCAAAAGGATATAAAGAGGAGAATTTCTTTGTTTCTTTCTTAAAAATAAATAAAAGTTTACCGTTGGTAGGATGATACGATTGGATGAATCGGCGTTGGAACAATCATACCGTTAGGCGAATCGGCATTGGACCAATCATCATTGGGCAAATTGTCCAGGACTGCTCACAGCACATGCATAATAGTTTCCAAGGTCAACCTGTTCCATCCTGCTGCATCGTGTGATTCTGCATTTATGTAACCAGGCTGGATACTTTTTGATCACACCTCATATGTTGTGTTACATTCTTAACTGGTCTTAAATACATTCTTCTGAAAATAAGGTATTTTTATGTACTAACAGAACTCTCATGAATTTCTTTAGCTGCAAAGGAACACTTGGAGTGATGCTGTTGGGACTGTTAATATCAGTGTTGATAACTTAAGCCTTGCAAATAAATATGATAAACCTACAGCTCCTAGTATGAATCAACTAGCAGGTAACTATAGTTATTATGAATTTGTTGTATATATATAATATGACTAGTTAAATACCCGTTCTTCGAACTTGATGATATTAAAAATATTTCTATAATACAGGATTTCATACCATACCATAATATAATTTATACCATAAATTAATATACTAATAAATACACTTGATCAGTTTGTTCTATAACTTTATTATATCATATCAGTAATAAAATAGATTCAAATACATAATGTTTATAGCATGAATTTCTGCATCCTTATAAGATGCGGAGTGTTGTCATTTGTAACTAAAAAAATTTATAGCAATGAACAATGAATGGAAAAATAAAAATAATATTTTGACTTATGTTAGTGCTTCTTTGTACAGTATGTTGGCTGTTCTAGAATGATCCGCCAGTATTACCAAACTGCTAGGAGAACTAACTCTTGAGCACGCTACGTAAAACTGCCCATGAGAGAAACAGTTTTCTCTTAAGTCGATACCAACTATTTTTAAGGACTGTCCTTGTGATTTATTGATTGTCATAGCAAAGCAGACCTTCAAAGGAAAGTGTAAAGTGTAATCTCTTGAATTCGAATGGGTAATCAGATGGAATAAGAGGTAAACGTGGAATAAATACAGATCCCCCATGTGCGCAACCAGTAAATATGGTGGCTGGCCTCAATGACATTGCGATGTAGAGTATTGATTTGAAGTCTTGTGCCATTGCAAAGTTTGGGAAGATTTAAATTCCACAACAACGTAACTGGAGCTCCGATTTTTAATAGAAGCTTGTGAGGTGGTATTCCTGATAGATTCATAGTGTTCAAGAATTCAACAGGATACTTAATTACTTCATCGCTGTTAAGTACTGTATCAAGTGATTTGTATGTCATTTTCTCGGCTGAAAAGCTGTTTAACAGGATATAATTTAATTCTGAAGCCTTGTCATTTTTTGGCGTTAGGAGAGTTCTTTCACGAAGCCAAGTCACTGGTTTGTCTTTTAACTGCTTGATATGAAGATAAACCATTGATATTAAATTGTGTACATTTGTAACAGTTTTGCACAGGTTTTGTGTAATATCAATATTGCATTCCGTTTCTTTAATATATGACTATCCCCAATCTTCAAGAACTGCGCAAAATCACCGCATTTGTTGTTGCCATTTAAATGAACGCGCATGTTTTTTGTCAACGAAAGTTTATCGATGTGAGACCATGATAATGAAGATTTCAAGCAGGCATTGACTTCATCTGCACGGGTTCCGTTTGGAACAACCGGTAGAGTTTGACGCAAGTCTCCTGCAAGCAGTACTGTGACATCTCCCATGAGATTTCGTAAACAATTTCGTTCGAAACTGTACATTTAAAAGCTAGGAAGTCAGATGTTTTTGGAAGCATGAGCAAAAAAGTTTCCCCCTTGAGATATTAGCAATTGCCATTGCTAATATCTCAAGGGGGAAGGTTTTTTTTTTTCAAATTTCAATCGCTATGAAAATCTACCCGCATTTCCAGTCACCTTACCACTTATATGCCATCACCGTTGCTTCGGTGAAAACTAATGTTGGTAATTTGATCTTGACTCAAAAAACATTGACATTCGATATGTCAAACGATAATAAATGTTTAAATGCAAAGCATATTATGATATAGCGCTTTTTACATGATTTTTAAGGTTTTTTGTTAAATTGATTCAGAACAAATAAATTTAGAACAAAATATATACTTAGGAGGTCAACTCAAGTCATTCAAAAATCTGCTGATTTAGAAAAAAATAAAAATAAAAAGGTAAAATCTAAACCTTAGGGTGGGACTTCAGTTGCTGGGCAACAGTGGCTCAATCATTGCAAAACGTCCTAACGTTATCAAAGCTGGGTTATTTAAAAAACCCATTTTGACCCACTTAAAGTTATCGTAGGGAAAAATCTTTTCTTAGTGCACTTCTGTGTTGTAAAAGGAACATTCCTGTCAAATATGAAAGTTCTAAGTTCAGTAATTTCTGAGATTCGGTGATGAGTTGATGAGTGAGTCAGGGCTTTCAGTTTTATATGTACAGATTACTATTTCATTTTTTTGTAACAGTCTACTCTTGATAAATTGAATCCAGAGTGAAAAAAAATTCAAGATTTGAAATTTTTTTCTTTTTCACTATCTTCAGATAAGAAGCCAGCTTATCAAGAAGAACAAAATGTATGTTTGAATCTTAACACATAATGCATTTTTTTGCACTTGAAACCTCTTTTTTTAAGGGGAAATATTTAAAAATATATTTAAAACATTTTGATTCATTACAATATAGTAGAATAAAAATAATTTAAGCATACTGAATTACGTGATTACTGATTTAAGAAATCTGTTAATAGAATCTGCCATTTTCTTGTTATCTGTTTGTGTTCAGCAACAGTTTCTAGGTGCACAATTATGTTAGAAGTTTCATAACTTGTTCTAAGTGTGGCTTCAATACAACTTCAAAAAATGTTTATTGTTGCTTGGGCTTCTTTTTTAAATCCTGTAATGCTAGGAGTTGGGGCACATTCTTCAGGTTCATCTTTATTTACTGATTGAGGATATTAGGCTATGGTGTCTTCATTCCTTAAATATCCTCAGACTTCTACTTCAGCATCAATATTTACATTTGCTTGAAATGTTTCTTTTTCATCTAATTTAAAAGTTGCATAACTACATTCCATCTTTCATCAGATTCATATTCCACAAGTTTTTCACACATTTTCTTTTTCACCACCTTCGGATAAGAAGCCAGCTTAGCTAAAACAGAACAGTTTTTAATCATATTTCCTGCCTCTTCTCTCTATGTGTGGTGAACCATTCTCATTGCTTGTAACAAGTCAAGAGACAATCTTCAATATCAGCACAAAGAGATTACAGTCTTCCTCAATATCAGCAATGCAGTGCTCACAGCTTGTTTTCAATAAAGGATCTTACTCAGGATGTCTACTGGTTATGAAAGTCAAGAAGAAGTCATGAATTCAGAAAAAGGTCATGAAAGTCAAGAAAAAGTCACGAATTTTGCCTTAGGGTCGAATTTCTTTTTATTTTTAATAATTTTTCATTTTCTGGCAAAATCTTAGTAATTCTCCATGCATGACCACATATGACACAATCCATCTTACTGTTTAAATGTCCAAAAAAAAAAAAAAAAAAAAAGTCTGCCCCGGTGGCTCTGTGGTCTAAGCACTGGCTTATGATCATTCGTTCAAGAAAGGTCCGGTTTCGAATCCTGGTGGAGGTGTGGATGTTGTGAGGTCTGTTTCCTTCGAAGGATTTTTGCCAACTGCTTCACAGTTTCTTTCCACAGTTCAATGCTCTCTTAGTCTATCATAAATCTCATGCTGGTGTGCTCTTTCTCACCATGGTCCAGGTGCAGCAGACCTGTATTGCCTCTTATACTCTTTTTTGCATTTTCTCTTTTATTCTAAAGTGCCAGCTTGTTTACTCCTTTATAAACATGCCACTCCATCCCTCAGCCACCCAAACTAAAGGAATGTGTCCTCTTAAGAGGGCCTCTTTGTCACCACACCAGTGAAAGCATTTGGCTTTAATTGTTGCACCCCAAAATCTGCAGTAATATAAAACAAAGCACTTGATTCTAGCAAAAATGTAAGATTCTGGAATTTTTTCATGAGCTCCTGGAAAAGTGCTGGCATTTATTTTTTGTAAATGATGTGTGGACTCTCTAAGTACATTATTTTCAGGAATCAGATTGTGGTACAAAATCACTTTAAGTTTCTTGTTTCTTAGCGTAATACCCTCCTCAGGAAACTTGAAAAATTACATCGTACTGGAGCAGTAACTGAACCTGCATCACTCAAATTCCATTTGAGCATGCTACCATTACACTACATGGGAAAATGATTCCAAGTAGCTGAAGCTAAGCATTTATAGCATAGGAATTGGGAAAACTTCAGGTTTGTGCTAGTCAAAGCAGTCCAAGGTTTCCTTGTAGCATCAGTGACCCATTTTAATCCAGGAATGGATAAAGGTCACAAATCACCAGTGCATCAGATGTCATCATAGAAATTAAGGAGGAAATAGTGCTCACACATGCATAAGAAGTTCTTAGGTAGTGTTTTTTTATTTTCAGAAATCAGATTGAAAACAGAAAACACTACCTAAGAACTTCTTATGCATGTGTGAGCACTATTTCCTCCTTAATTTCTATGATGACATCTGATGCACTGGTGATTTGTGACCTTTATCCATTCCTGGATTAAAATGGGTCACTGATGCTACAAGGAAGCTTTGGATTGCTTTGACTAGACAAACCTGAAGTTTTCCCAATTCCTATGCTTATAAGAGCTTTTTTCATAAATCACATTGCTGCTGTATACTGATGACACTGTCCTTTTGGCAAAGAACAAAAGTGAGTTGCAGAGCATGTTGTCCCAGATGTACAGAATTTGCATGAAATTCAAATTGAGTATAAATAAGGGAAAAACCAAAGCTATGGTTTTTGAGAGAGGTACTGGTAGCACTAAATGTAATGTAAGTCTAAATGGCGCAGTGATTGACCAGGTGAATGAGTTTGTGTATTTAGGAAGCATGTTTGACAGAGAGAACAAATTGGATGGTGAAATTAGTAGGCAAGTGAATTCTTCATTGAAAGTCATGGCTGCTTTGGGAGGTTTTCACAGAAATGATGGGTTCTCAAGAAAGTCCCACATGGCTGTGTATGAAAGTGTAATTGTTCCTACTCTGATATATGGCAGTGAAACATGGGTACTACAGAAGAAATAGGAGTCGTTTGTGTGCTGGAGAAATGCGTTACTTACAGGATGTTTGTGGCAAGACACGTTCTGATTGTGTGAGGAATGAAGATGTGTTGCAGTTGTGTAATGTGAAGCAAAATGTTGTTAGCAAGGTGGAGATTAATATGCTCCGGAGGTTTGGCCATGTTGAAAGAATGAGTGATGAGATGCTTACTAAGAAGATCTTTTTAGGCTAAGTGGCAGGAAGGAATGGCAGAGGAAAGCCAAGGAAGTCGTGGGAGGATCAGGTTCAGGAGTGTCTGTATGAGAAAATGAGAAAAAGATTATGAGTATGAAGTATAGAAGATCTTATGTACGGCGTGTGTTTGATGTCATTGAAGCCCAAGTTGTATGTCAAGAGCACTATAAATGGAGATGTTCGATACAGCAACAGTAAGTAAAAATTATCTGGTAGTTTGTATTTCTTTGTGGATCTAACCTCTGAATCTCAGAGAACAGCTTAGTGATATGTACAGTATGTATGTATGTAGAAATCAGATTGTGATACTGAATTGCTTTTATCTTCATTGTTAACCCATGTAACACCCAAGGTTAATAGACAGTAAGGTTTTGCTCATCCTGCCTCCCTCGCAGCGGAAGTACTGCTCCCTTACGTAGTGACGTCAGTGTACAGGACGACACAGCCAGTAGGACCGGTAGACTGTTGATACAATTGAAGCACTCGCACGATAAATGTCAACAACTTTTTGCTCGTACACGCTTTGAATCTGAAAGCTTGCAACCAAGATGTAATGCAAAAGCATATCTGTAATATATGCAGGAAAAACGGACATCCATGTGAATATTTTATTTAGAGTAAACCAAGATTTTAAAGAAACTTATGCATTTCTTTCATTTTTTTTTCAAATCTGTTTAATCTAAATATCTAAATAGGATATTAACATGGCACTAAGGAAAAGTGCAGGGACAGTGATCATACCTTCTAATTTATTTATATGCAACTGTAATATTGTCTTTAAATAAATTCGAAAGAAGGAAAAAACTTATAAGATTATACTACTAGAACCTTGTGAAGAAATCCTTTTATGTGGAACAAATAAAAACTTGAGTAGCATTCCATGAACTCGCTTAATTAAAAAGTTGGAAATTAATTTCACTAAATGCTTTTTTATTATTTGTAATTAATTGCTGAGTAGAAAAGTTAAAAGCATGGATCCTTGCAATTTTTTGTTTTGTTTTTTTAGTCATATTTTAATCCCTAAATTTTGAGAACTTTAAGAATCGGGACATTATTTAGCGTAAAGAAATTTTTTCTTCACTCAGCTTTGTCATGTTTTTTAGGTAACTGTTTTAACCAGTTTTCTCTTCTTGGGTTAGCAAGATATTTTTGCTGAGCGTTAATATAGCGCATACGGATCATAATTCGGGTTTTCATGAACAGTTTGATGGCAGGGTGCACATTTGGAGGGATCTGATGGGCTGAAGCTTCCACTGCGGTGCGAACAATTCCCCTAACTTTTCTTAAATTATTTTCCCCATATAGTTTTAAAACAATTTCTTCTAGTTGAATAACCATGCTTATCCACTCATTTGTTGGATATTGCAAGCAGCCTCTGCTTATGACGCTAATCCAGTTGCAAAGAGTTCCTTTTTCTGGCACTAGGTCCAGAGGTGCATTTTATCCCCCAGCCCAGGACATGTTGTTTGGCATTTAAAAGCAACATACCCAGCAAGATATCGTAAAGCTTGGTACGATATGCTGTCACTATAAGACGTAATTGCAGCTGTGGGTTCTTCACGAAGTGCAACCGTAATTTCATCTTCACTTGTGTGAGTTGTCTCATCATTGCAGGATGTATTGTTATGTAAGACACAGGAAGACGAGAGCATGGAGACAGTTAAATAATGTTGTTCTGACTCAGGCAAAACGTTAGATTTGTTACAGTTCCAGACTACTTACCCAAGTACCAGTAGTCTGAGACAGTTTTGAAATTCTAGTGGTGAAGGGTGATCATAGGTATTCCCTGCTGCTCATATTTGTGAGAAAAAAGTTTCTACGACATCTTGATTAGCTCTGTGAATTAAAAAATATTTTACCTCATATTTCTCGCTTAGAATCTTGTGGAAAGCAATTACGGATCTAATACTGACCAGAAGACCTTGCCGAAATGGTAGTGTTTTTTCTTCCAACAATGCGCATCTGTGAAAAAGTATTGTAAGCCTCATTCAGAAGTTGAAATTGCTGTTGATTGGTCCCTAGATAGCACATCGGAATGGTTTGTCTGAGAATGGCTGCCTCAAATTCATTGTATCAAAAATTCTGTGAACAAGAAGAATAAAATTTGCTGCTTCATCATCTTCAGGAAATAAATATTTGATGGTATTTCCAACATGCTCCGTAAGCAACTGTTCAGCATAACGTACAATCTGCCTATTTGCTCCTTTGACACATATATGTGTTTCACTCATATTATACACTATTTCTAATTCCTTACTGTCCTTCTCTAATAGCGTTTCAAACAGGGAGCAATTTATCACTGTATTTCTTATTTTTATGCCACTGTCCAAAATATGGTTTTGCAATAACTTTATCGTATGCATGGAATGTCAGCAAGTACATTTATATATCTATTTTTGTCAAAAGGATTTTCAAAACACGGACTCTCAGGCAAATATAGCCAATTCTTTCCATAATTTCTGGTTTAAAGCTCCCTGATCTGAAGCAAGAGCAAATACAGGAAACATGATATTTTCTACGGCGCAAATTACTTTCATTAATATTTCCCCGAGACTGGAACTACTAATGTAAAAATCGTAAAATACTAGTTGTTTCCAGGTATTAACAAGTCTTCTTGCCATGCATACGAGTACATACCTACACAGTCCCATAACTTCATCTGTTTCAATATTATAGCACATTTTGCTGGAAACTTTCATTTCATCTATAGAAATTACACATGCTCTTTTGGCTTCAGTCATTTGCATTCCTTGGCTCTGCATCAGTTTTAAAGTTGTGGCTTGAATTCCAGGTGAACATTTAATTGTAGCTATCCATCGGCACAACGTTGACAAAGCAGGAAGCGGAATATTAACTTTATTTCTCAAGTAGTGATATGCTCTCCTGGAAACAGTTCTTAATGTTATGGCAGCTGCAATATCAGTAGAATTCCAAACAATCCACTTTTGGCCTAACAAAATTAAACACTGTAGAAAGCAAATTTTTTATGCACATTTCTCTGTCTTTTTCTCATCTTTCCGTAACCTTCACAACTCAAACAATTCTTTCTGCATTTGATTCTGTTTTCCTTTGAAGACTTTTACATGTGAAGTTAGACTATGGTTTAAAGAGCTCAAAGATAATATTTGTTTCTTCAGCTTTTCATTTTCGTTCATCAAAATATCGCTTTCCTTCAATAGAATATAATTTTTTGTTTTCAGGTCTTTCATACATTCAATTTCAGTATTTTCACCATCGGCACTCCACATCTTCCAAAAATTTCCTCTTTATTATCGGAGTTTATCAAATCGCATACAAGATCAGTTCTTTTCTTTTTCTCCTGTCTGTTCTTTCTCTCTGAATTAGAATTTACATTAAAGTTTCCCGCAAGGTTTAAACTTGGCACAGCAGTGTCCTTTAGCATTTTGCAGATAGGCAAACCTAAAAGTTCATTCTTTAAATCACGTTCGTAGTCTTCCTCATGAAAATGTTCCGAACAAATAGCTGAATTCATTCGTTGAAACTGTCAGCTCGTTTGCATCTCAATTTCCATGTTTTACGCAAAACTTCATTTTTCGGAAACCTATGGTAATGAATGCCATTCCTTCGGGTTTTCGAATAATAATTTGGACACGTTGCTATCGCGTGCACACCAGGCATGTTCAGTGTTTAACATATAACCAAGAAAAAGAAAATTTGTTTTCTACAAATACGGAGCTTGAAATTCTCGGAAATGAGACACAATGTTTAAAATAGCTTTCAGACCCTAAGATCGGGAGCAAGCAGTCTTAAGCGGCAGGATGTGGAGCAGTCCTGGACTGTGACGTCACGAAGGCGACCCCTGAGACAGTGACTGGTAGAAGTATCGGATAAGCATAACCTTGGAATCTACTAACCTTGTGGAACACCAACTTCAGAAAACTTGAAAACTGCATTCCCATGGAATTGGAATCAAACTCCCATTAGATGTGGATTTGATTTCTGTCTTATGAAGATTTGTGAAAATCATTCATACCAGAACTTGTAAGTGATGTTCGCTGAACTCAGTGTTTAAATTTTAATTTACTAATTTTAAAATATATTTTTAGGTCAGAATCTAAATGCCATGAACATGAATAGTTTGTCCTTAGGCATTCAACAGATTTCTCTGAGTCAGCAGGCTAATCCACTTACAGGTAACATATTATCGTGTATATGTTGCTTTGAAAACTGCATAATCATGATTGCAGTTTTTTTTAAGTTTAGATTTTATTTATAATTTTTATGTTAGAATGTTTCTACTTAAACATATAGAAATATAAGTTGTTTGAATTGATCTAAATGTTGCCATCTTTTTTTTTTTTGCTCTAATTGTAGTTTACTGCTGTTTCAAAAGTGATACATACACTGTGTATATTGGATAACTTTACTACCAGATCATTAGTTTCTCATGAAATAAAACACTGTACTATGAAATGAGTATTTATAATGCTTGAAGTAAAATGTCTCCTCTGCTTATAATAATAATAATAAAAAAAAAAAGGCATGCAGTTAGTTGAAAAAAGTACCAGCCTAAAAACCCTTTTGTGCATCATGTGTTAATTTTAATGATATTCCCAGAGTTGTTCTATTTGATTTAGATCAGGAGTTTGGGCTGGTCAAACCAACACTTGGATTTTCTGCTACTCAAACCTTGTCTGAACAGACTTTGTAGTATAGCAAAGTGTCTGATCAAGCTGAAACAAGCAGGGATTGTGCTGAAGTAGTTCTCTAGCATAGGTAATGTAGAGTTGTTCAGAATGTCTTTGTACCTGGCATTCATTAGGTTGGAGGGCATTATTACAACCAAAGGACTGAGTTCTTCCCAACACAAATAGCCCCACACCATCGCAGATCCCCCCCCCCCCTCCAAATTTGACTGTAGGGACCGAGACCCTCGTTGATAGGATATGACCTGCCCGATGAGAACTTGTTCTTGTCCGCTGGGTGTTTCCAGAATTTGCCGCATGGATCGCTGTACAACAGTGGTACAAGGATCTCGGTCAGTGGATGCAACCCCGTGAGTTTCGCATTTTCATCAGTGCTTCGTTCGTTACCACCGCGTTCTTTCTGGAGGTGTCGTTGTTAAGCAAAAACTCATTAAACTATTTTGTTTTTAATAATGAGTTACTGTAGTATCCCATTTTTCAAATCAGATAAAAAGCGACTTAAAAAAGATGGCATTACATTCCAAGAATTTCCCAGCGACTTGGAACTTAGGGCGAAGTGGTTAAAAACTATTTCGCGGAAAGGTAAGTCTATTTTTGTTTAGCCGTTAATACATTACACGTGTGTAGATTTGTATGTCAAAGCGATAGGAGTGGTGCGTGCATGTCAATGCAACCTTATGTACATACCAGTGCATGTACGTATATATTTGGCAGTAATTTTTCAAAATTTAATGTATTCATTAAGAAAGTCAAACTTTTTCTCCCTTCACCTTTCCCATCTGCTACAGCCCTATGCTTATGCCGTAATATTTTCAGATATGTGGCACCTTAATGTTCTATATTCATTCAGCTAGAGAAACTCTGCTGCTCATCAATAAGATATTCAGCTTGTTAAATTTTTATAGTACAAATCATATTTGGATTTCATGATCACATTGTTTAATACTAGTTTAGTGGGTCAAATATCCCCCATGCATTTACATTAAAATGTGCAAATTGGTTACAAACAGACTGATGGAAAAGTGTTCTTTATATATGAGAAGAGTTCAAGCCGTACTGGTGGCACAGTGGTCTAAGCGATGGCTTCTGATTGTTCAAATCCTGGTGAGGCATGGATGTTGTGTTTGTATTATGGCGCAATCAAAAGAGAAACACCCACCCACTTTTTGGAATTTAATGAAAGTTTTTAAATAAGAAATGCATTTAAGACACTTTTGATAAACTTTGCAGAGTTGTATTTCTGTCATAAATATTTTTTTTTTTTTTTTTTTTTTTTCCTGAAAATATATCAGTTTGAAAGTTATGGCACTCTGAGTTATTCTGTCCATTGACATAACATTCAGTTGGTTCAGAACTTATTCTGCCCACTGACCGTAATGTACTACAGCTTTTTAATGTGATAAATGTACACAAGTGTGAATCTAATGAAAGTTCAAATTTCTGTATGTATACCTTAAGGGAGACCTCTCAAGCAGGGGTGTAGTCAGAGTTACTCCCCATCCTTTGGGGCTTCTGCCTGTGCCATTTATCCCACAGTATAGCGTAAATAGTGCCTGGTAGGGTCACCAGCCAAGCGATCGCAGTGAGAGTGATTTTGGGGGAGGGAGGGGGGACTTCTTTGGTGCATTATGTTCTGGTGTAGGTGATCCACGACCATTGCTGGAACTTTTTTATTAAGGTGTTTCGGCAAACACATTTTTGGCTGCCCGGTTGTACATTGAGGATGGGATTAACTGTGCTTGGCTATAAAGTTCAAATGCAATAGGAGTGAAGTGAACTCTAGGATAGTGATCTTGACATTCAATTGACTGACACCACTCATTTTCATGGAAGCTAGGTACATGGTTTTTTAAAGCCATTTTATAAAATTTGGTGCCATACTTCCAGTGTGAAGTCTATGGGCATTTGCAGTAGGTTTGCCAAAACACTGCTATTTATGGGTAATGCAGTTCACCTGACCATGATATTGAGGCATGCTACACATGGGTAAAAATGAAAGAGACATACCTCATAGCATACAACCTTGTTTTATTTGAAATAGGCACCTTTAGCAGCTACACACCTCTGCCAGTGAGGACAAGTGCTTCAATGCCAGTCCAGAAGAAATCTGGCTCCTGGGATGCAGAAAGTCCTGGAATGCAATTTCGGCCTCCTCGGTTTCTGAAGGTACTGTCCTTGAGGTAATTGCTAAAATGCATGAGCAGGTGGAAATCGGTAGGTGCAAAGTCAGGCGAGTGGGCTGGATCTGAAAGGGTTTTGAACCTCAGTTTGTGTAGTTTTTGTTTCGTCATTTGTGACGTGTGGTCTGGAGTTATCATGGAAGAGGATAGGACCCTTTCTGTTCACCAAAGACGGTTGTTTGGAACACAACTTCTGGTGCATTCGGTCAATTTCTTCACAGTATGTGACTGAGGTGATGCTTTCACCAGCATTCAAGAACTTGTAGTGTATGACACCAGGAACAGTCCGCCATACTGTCAACAAAATCTTCTTTGGCATCAGCGTAATGTATGACACCATGAACAGTCTGCCACACTGTCAACAAAACCTTCTTTGGCATTAGCGTAGTGGATGACACCATGAACAGTCCGCCACACTGGCATCAGCTCCCTTCTTTGGCATCAGCGTAGTGTATGACACCATGAACAGTCCGCCACACTGTCAACAAAACCTTCTTTGGCATCAGCGTAGTGTATGACACCATGAACAGTCCGCCACACTGTCAACAAAACCTTCTTTGGCATCAGCGTAGTGTATGACACCATGAACAGTCTGTCACAATGTCAACAAAACCTTCTTTGGCATCAGCGTAGTGTATGACACCATGAACAATCTGCCACACTGTCAACAAAACCTTTGGCATCAGCATAGTGTAAGACACCATGAACAGTCCGCCACACTGTCAGCAACACCTTCTTTGGCATCAGCGTAGTGTATGACACCATGAACAGTCTGCCACACTGTCAACAAAACCTTCTTTGGCATCAGCATAGTGTATGACACCATGAACAGTCCGCCACACTGGCATCAGCTCCCTTCTTTGGCATCAGCGTAGTGTATGACACCATGAACAGTCCGCCACACTGTCAACAAAACCTTCTTTGGCATCAGCGTAGTGTATGACACCATGAGCAGTCTGCCACAATGTCAACAAAACCTTCTTTGGCATCAGCGTAGTGTATGACACCATGAACAATCTGCCACACTGTCAACAAAACCTTTGGCATCAGCATAGTGTAAGACACCATGAACAGTCCGCCACACTGTCAGCAACACCTTCTTTGGCATCAGCGTAGTGTATGACACCATGAACAGTCCGCCACACTGTCAACAAAACCTTCTTTGGCATCAGCATAGTGTATGACACCATGAACAGTCCGCCACACTGTCAACAAAACCTTCTTTGGCATCAGCGTAGTGAATGACAACATGAACAGTCTGCCACAATGTCAACAAAACCTTCTTTGGCATCAGCGTAGTGTATGACACCATGAACAGTCCGCCACACTGTCAACAAAACTTTCTTTGGCATCAACCTTGGTTTAGGATGTTGTTTCGGTGGTTCACCATGATTCAGCACTGTCCAGATTGTTTGCGGTTGTCATATAGCACCCACTTTTCATCACAGGTTATGATGCGATTAAGTAGGGGGCTCCTTTCCATTGCAAAACTGAAGGTTACTGCAGATCTTACACCATTGTTGTTTCTGATGTTCCGTCAATTCATGTGGGGCCCATGTATCAAACTTCTTGACCATACCAATTTGGTTGAGATGTTCAGAAATGGTTGACACTGACACACTGTATTGTTCAGCGAGTTCTCTGATTGTGACGTGATAAAATTTGCCTCCACATTTGCCTTCAGAGTGTCGTTATCAGTGATTGAATGTCGTCCTTGGCCCTCCTCATCTTTTATGCTCGTGTCACTGGAATAAAATTTCTTAACCACCGACGAACATTGCTTTCAGATGTTGCCCCCCATCTCGACCACATTACATTAGGTTTGTGCTGCATTACGATACAGTTTGAACTCACAAAGCAGAATCGCCCACAAATTGCTCTTTCCTAACATGTTGTACAGACCTCTCTCACATGAGTAGTAACAACTGCAGCTCAACCGATTTCGGTGTGTATGTGGCATCTAAGTCGCCCTTCAACTTGTATGAATGTCAGTGCGAGCGGGTTGGTCTGCAAGCATTATGGGCAAGTTGAATGTGGCACCTCAGAAAATCGGCCATTATTTTCCAAACAACCAGATATTACGTGAATTGCAAGGTCTGCTCATTTGACTGTCCAAAGAAAGCAGAAGGGAAAAGATATTTGAAGGACTAAAACTTTGGGAAGTGTCTCTTATTTAGAAATTATGAGAAAAGCTGTTTCACTGAATTTTGTAATGATAACATGTCTTTTGTGGAAACAAGAGTGAGTGTTTCAGTGCAGGCAAACATTATAGTACTGCCAGATGTCTCCTCCATGTCTTAAAATCTATGACTAAATCAAAAAAAGTGTGTGCCAGCCAGGGCTTGATTTATGAAAAAATAAATGTTTAGCAACATTTTTTACACAAATTAAGTATTGTGTAGTAATGATAAACTTTTGATTAGCACTAAGATAGTGCACTGTGATAGCAGTCCAGTACATGCTCAAAAACAAACTAGAAATAAATTTTAGATACATTATTTATTGCCTTTTTTAATGCTTCTCCTCTTCAATGTCATAATTTTTTCTTTTGCCATATGGCTGTGTGTTGGGCCGACTTGGTTCTGAAAAAAAAAAAAATAAATAAAAAATTGCAGCCTCATCAGGTGAAAATTTGTCTATAAATGGTCCTTCAACAGATATGTCTATTAAATTTTTCAATGAAGATTCACTAAGACTGCTGTAAATAGTCACTCTTTATGCAACTCTTGTAGGAAAAACCCCTCTCTGGAATGGCATTAGACACTGGCAAAACTAGAGGTATTTCAAAAAGATGAGAAATATTATAGTAGATATTTCTTTTGGATTTTAAAATGCAGAACCACAAGTCTTCTCTTGATGAAGTTGCCATATTCTGAAGCCAGGATTCCCTAAGCAGCCCCCATTGTTGGCTTCCAGCAACAAGGCAAAATGTCTAATCATGTGCCCAATTTCATCCTGATCAAATCTTCTTTTGGCCATAATGCCACATCTTAAAACCTTCAGACACTTCACTGTATCACTTGTCATGTTTGGAATTCTATGACTGATTCTGTCCTTCGGTTCTTTGAGGTTCACCTATTAACAGAACAATTTATCATAAAGCAACTTCTGTCTGCCGAAACACTTTAAAAAGAAGAGGAAATCATCTTTGGGGGAAAAAGTAATATTAGCACAAGGGCCAAGCAACCACCATAAAAGTTCGAAAAGTTCACTGAAGGTCAGAAGAATAACGGGAGTTCAAAATGAAATGTATTGCAATGTATGCGAAGCAAAATCATATCTGCCGAGCAAATTCCGGTCAATTTAATTCACAGTTTGTGATGCGATACCACTTAAATTGAGCCCTGGTGCCAGCATTTTATCTTTTTTTTTTTTTTTTTTTTTCATTTGACATGTTATTAGCATGGGCTGTTTTATGATAAATGTCATTTAACATTATTCTAAGAATCATACACTTTATCTTTTGTTTTTTTGGAACTGACAAGTGCAATGCTGACATGGTTTACAGATTGTTGTAAATGCATTCAAGGTTATTTTATCATTTGATATTGTGACATATTTACAATAGTGTTATTAATCAGATAAAAATATGTTTACAAAACATTCTAACTTACATGTCTTAAAATATGTTTCCAGTGTCGTTTATCAATTCATGAGTTATTTATTGTGTTTATGAGGAAATTTTTATGTGGTGCTTCCTCACTGTCTGCACATTGGAATGAATTAATGAAAAACAGTTCGTTGTGGTAGGTGATATATTGTGGACTTTGGATTACAAAAGTGTTTTAAGTGCAAAATGTCAGGTGTTTATTGCATATGAGTGAAATACTTATGAATTTTTGTTAAAAAGAAAAAAACAAAAACACTAGTGTTAAATCTGTACTTGTGTTGTACAAAGTTGGATTACCATCATGCTTATATGTGGTATTATTTCATAGGTGACATCAGAACTTCAACAGTGAGTCCTGTAGGTGTGCTATCTCCACCTGGGATGGTTGTACAACCAAGGCCAATGTACAACAACCCTGGAACCTTAGGAATGTAATTTCACATTGTGATTCTTTAAATCTTATCCCAAAACAACATATAAGACTACAAAACAATGTACAGGAAATGCAAGAAAGTTCCTTGTAGGTGTTGCATCAGTTGGGTTTGCTGAGACAGTTTTAAAAACTGTATGAAGACTGGAATGTAAGATGAGTGTTGGTATTCCTGAAGTCTTGAACTCTGACTGAGCTAAGGCCACATTTGTTGCTGGTTCTGCACAGAAAATGCATGACCCTTAATCATTTTAATAATGAGTTTTACTTTTTACTGTTCTGTTCAACATTAACATCCCACCATGTTGGCCAAGCATTGCCTTGTATAACATGCCACTAATAAAAAAAAGAAATGTTTTTCTTCTTCTTAAAGAAGGCGACCATGATGGTTGTTGTGAATTAGTGTTTATCAGATATAAATTAGCTCAATTGTATACAGGTACAGAAACAATCACATTGGAACATGTGTCCATAATCAAGATCTTACTAGCAAGTCCACATGATTGACTGAAGTAAAAGTTAATTTACTAATAGTGTCATTTATATTTTTTTATGCTAATGTAACCATTTCTCCCCTGTTACGTTGATGTCAGGATACCTGTGATGATACATCATAAATATCATTCCACTGAGTTTGTTCTCCTGTTATTCACACCTGTTTAATTGTGAAGAACACCAGTGCTGAGTAACTTCTCTTTTATTGTGAATTTTTGTATATCATGTGTTTCTGTAACAGAAAAAGTAAAGCATGTACATAAAAGTTTTTATTGCAAAAGATATAACAAAGGTTTATTTGAGGCTTGAGTTGTAAAGAGTGTATGAAATTAGCTTAGGTATTAAGGATATATTTTAACTTATTTTGTCCTGTATTCTGTTCAGTACATTTTTACGTACTTAATAAAGTCGATGTACAATATGTAGGTTAAGCTACTTTGAAATGAATTCTGGGATGAAGCAAGTATGTTTTATTGTTTAGCTGAACCAATTTCAGCAGAATCCTATGAAATACAGTAGATTTCGTATCCTCATTATAGTTGCATCAGTCCAAATTTCTGTGTTTCAAAAAGTTCTTATAATGAATTTATTGAGTGAACCTTACAGTGCAAATTCCATGTAAGACTTCATTGTGTTTGAATAATTAAATCCTTCAACAATTGCACACTTGAACCAGTGGTTCACGAATTATTTTAGAAATACTTCTGTCATCTTCCTTGATGCCCTTCAGGAGTAGCCATCAATTTGGATTTTAACTTGACCACACTACAGAAATGCTAATCTTTGAGCTGAGCTTTCAAGATTGCAAAAAAAGAGGAAATTCTTTGGTGATAGACCTGGAGGGTATGGAACATGTACTGTTCTATCACCTGAGTATCTATCAGGCATTTCGTCACACTCAGCTCTGATAAAGCATGGCGTAGTACGAATGAAGTATGTGCTTGTTGTGGCATCTGTAATTCTTCTTCTCATGTTCTGCTTGAGTTCTTATGGGATACACTGGTCCATTAAGATAGCAAACAAATGAAATTTCATAAAATGATGCATGTATGCAGCAGATAATGTTTCATCAATGGTATCTATTGGGTAAAAAACGAGTGATACACCAATGAGATGCCTCATGTTTCTTAAAAAAGTATCTTCATGAAATCATTGCAGGTTTTTGGTCTTCCAGCCTGTGAAAGTCACAATTAATTCATTATTCAAATCTTTTTGAACTCAGTATTATGACCGTTTAACAGAAATTAAGCCAGTCCTAAGTAATAGAAGTACAGAAAACTATGTAGCAATATTTATTTTTCATTTGGGATTGATGTGCAATTATTTCATGGTTGTATGTCAGTTGTGATGAACAAGCATTGACAAATGTCATATGCTGTGGTGGAATATCCTGTGCTGTATGTTGTGTGCTTTACTGGAAAAATTGGCTAAACCTGGAACACAGTCACTTTTCACTTATTTTTTTTTTCCATGGTTACTTGATTGTATTTTAACTTTTTAAAACTGATGGCAACAGTTTTGTGCAGTTCTCTGAATTGTTATATTTTACAAAGAGGACAGTACTTCTCAATATCAGCATACCTTTTTTTTTTTTTTTAAAGAGACAGTACTTTTAGATATCAGCATGATTTATTTTTTCTATGAGAGCAACTTCATATATTATTATTCATGTAGTGCTTTATACTTGTGTGCTTAAGAATGCTGAAAATGTGTTTTTTGAACATGGCAATGGAAATATTTTATAATCTGCTCCATTGCTGCTTAAGGAGTACCAATTGTGTCTGGTAATTCCAAAGATTTTCAAAATAATGTTTTATTTTGTGCCATGGTTCTCAGTCTGTAAATTTCAGAAGTACAATTAAAATAGAGAAAAATTAAGAGGGAAAGGGAAGAAATTACATATCAAATCTAACTTATGTTTGCATGAAATTGTTTTAACTGGTAAGATATGAGAATAAAAAGTTAAAAACTGAAGTTATACACCAATACAAATGAAAACAAAACAAATGCATATTTATTATAGGAAGGAAAAGGGAGATTATGTGAACAATCTGCTTTATCATTTATAACTTCTGTATAACTTATAATTAGATACAAAAATCTGAAAGTTTTTTGAGTATGCCCGTGTGAAGCTATCAGTGTAATCTGTTTGTAATTTTTGTCAAGATTTGGACTGTGACAGAACTGTCTTTTAATGTTAAACAGAAATGAATCTGTTAAGTTTTAGGGTGCAAAAGTTCAGTTCTTTTAGAGACAGCATACAACATTATTGAGAATTGTAATGAACAAGTGTATACAGACAATAGTGCTTCTTCAGGAATGTTTGTGCTGATGGAATTCCTGCAGCTTGTATATCTTTACAGTTTAAATGCAGTTTAGGGAAACCACTGTTAACTTGTTTTATTAAAGATATAGGAGCTATAAGAGTGAGTCTTATAGTATAATAAATTGCTGTGAAAAAAAAAGTCAGTCTGAGTCCATTGAATTCCCTCTTTAGTTTTTTTTTTTTATCAAGTTTTATATTTAAAAAAATAAAAAATGAGAAGTTAAATTCCTTTGTGTAATCCATCAAGCAATGAAAATGTATATTTTTTCAAGTGCATTTTATGAATGAGTTTGATTTGATATCACAAAGAAACCTAAGATTATAATTTTAACATAATGTAAATTTTATGTTTGTGAATGAACTGTATATAGAATTATTTCCCCCTCCCCCAAAATTTTGAAAATGAAGCTCAGCACAAAAGAACCTGTAAGCTGTTCTTTTTGTGAATTTTACTAAAATTATGAAATGAAAACCATATGATTGCAGTTATGTAAAACATTTTTCATAAAAATCAAATAATTAGGAGATATGTAGCAACTAAAAATTAGAAGACAGTTTAAAACTATAAGGTTGTATATTGATTTACTTTAGCTTAATGTATTGTTCACATTAGAAGTGCACAGTTATTGCTGTATTTATTCTGTGTGAACTGAGAATGAAATAGCATTGAAGAAAAGTATCATATTGTCTGTTGGTAATTTCAACATTCATGAATAATGAGTTTATGGCAGCTATTAAGTTTTAAAATTTGTTTGTAATGTTTGATTTCACCAGAATGGACCGTGTTATGCATATTGTCGAGGAAATATGTGCTGTGCTCAGGATGTATGATCAACATTTATTTTTGGTCATTTACTGTGATTTGCTATCAGTTTAGTACCCTTCGTCTTTTCTCTTAACATGTAGCTGATGAACTGTTACTTTTAATAGAACCCAATTTTGAATCCTGTTGTCCACATTCCTTTCTGTTTTGCTTTCTGAATTATTGATTACATTTTTGTGCTGTGCCACACTTGTCTGCAATTGTGCATCCCATTTGTTTTTCATAGAGCTGCCTGCAAAAAGATACATGCTGTAGATATCTCAATAGAACAAGTTGTGTTCTTCTTTAAAATGGAGGGGGTTAGATTTGATGATTTTATGCCTTGGGCAAGTTTCACATAAAATCAAACACTAATTTTCTGAAAGTTTTTTAAAAAGATTTTGATTGAAAATTTTGTAACAATTTCCATTGTTGGTTTAAAACCTTTACTGGGGAAAATTGGGAAAGGAGTCACAGTAAGTGATTACAAGACTTGGTTTTTACACCTTAAATGGAAACTGGCAACACTTGCATTGAAGTTTTGTGGTAATGTGCGACTGATACAGGTTACAGCATAAATATTTGGCAGTATATACATTTTTGTCTACTATTAATTCCTGAAAAATTTTGCATCTTCTGAAACTTGACATCAATGGTTTAAGATGACTAACTAACATTGTGCTCTTGTTGGTTTAAGCATTGTGCTGGAGCATGAACTTGATTGGTTCCTAAACCCCATTGCCAGCCTTCTTTCTGTTCATGTTTTTTCTGTAGACAGCCACAGATGCTACTTTTATTATCTCTTTCAGGGCTGTGACCATAAAATATCAGGTGTAGGTAGGATTCATCAAAATAAAGCAGTCTAGTGTAACTACAGTACAGTAGCACATGGGGACACTGTGATATCTAAAAAAACTTTTTCTTGTATCTGGTGTCAGTGCATACATCCTGTCGGAAGCAGAACCATTGCACAGGAATGTATAATTGTCTTGAATAAGAAAAAATATATAAAAAATTATGTGCAAGTCTAAGAATTTCAGATTATGTATTGTGGAGGAATAAGAAAATTCTAAGTCAGTTTATTGACTAATACAATATTTTAGAAAGAAATGAGGTATTTCTTAAGAAACTGTTGATTGAAGGATAAATCGTATATGTGTGAGGAAACCACTGAGTATGTTGACTGCTCCAGCATATGATCTGGTTGAGGTTTTCCTGGAGAATTGACTGCTGCTGGTGTCTGTTGCCTGTCAAAGAAGGAAATTATATCAGTTGTGTGCTGTTGATAATATAGACAAGGTTCTGAGTTGTGTTGTGATTTTTTCACCCTAGAGAAGTAGGCAAAAGTCCTGGATGCTTTATACTTTAGCTATAAGAAGCAAAGTCTGGTTTTTATCAATAACACTAATATTGAAAAATTAAATAAGTTATAACAGGGATTTCTGTTTGAAAGTACTGCAACAATATTTGTTAGATGCATTTTCTTTAATGTTTAAGTTATGAAACAACAATGAAAGTTAACTGAAGATTAAAAAACTAATGAAAGTATGCTACAGCAGTAAATTAGGATATTTTCCACAGCAGAAATAATACAACCTTGAATTTTTCGTTGTGCATTTGTTATTTAGTGTGTTTTGTACACACACAGCACAAAGTGTCCAGTCTGTTTCAAGGGAGTTAGTAATTTAAGTAGGTTTAAAGTTTTCAGTGATGTAAGGCCACAGGTTTTTGTCGGAAGCATATGCAGTCTTTTTCAGATTATTACAAACTACTGTAAAAATCATGAGTTGTAAACTGTCAAAAACACTTTTTTCTTTCCTGAAGTCAGGAGTTTTTTTTGTTTCAGAAACATGCATTTGTGCAGTGCATTCAGGCACCCACTTACATGATTGTTTTCTGTTAACATGAATTTTAGGGAGATGATGTTATTTTTATATGATTGGGCTAGTGTGATTAGCACAAAATGAAATATATCTACATTTATTAATGAATGAAGTAAAAAAGAGGAATACACTTAGAATAATGCATTCTTACTGTAGATTCTCAGTCATATTTTCACCATTATCATCGTATTTTTACTTATCACAGTGTCTAGAGGTCAAAACCACCATTTTCCCTTTTCAATTTTGATTGAACCCTGAACCACAAATCTCTTCTTTTGAACTACCATATACAGTAAGTGAACAGAAATCATGGAATACTTACCTAGCAATGGGTAGGCCCAACTTTTGCCCACATAAGGGCAGTCACATGGCAAGGCATTGAGTCCACTTGGTAACGAAAGTGTTCTGCAGGTATATCTTTACCCATGCTTGCTGGTCCATAATTCTATCGTATTCCTAGGTGGAGGATCCAAAGCTTGAACAGACCCCTTTCACAGCATCCCAATGATTTTCTAGAGGTTTCATGTCCAGTGAGGCCATTCCATGTTGGAAACTTCTGTGGAATGCTCTTGTAACATGGTTCATACGCATCCTGGAAATCCTGGAAAAGTCGCGAAATTCCATTTTGTCCTGGAAAAGTCCTGGAAATGTCTTAAAATTCTGTTGCATGTCCTGGAATTTTATCCATTCCGGCCTTTTTGTCTCTGCGCAATATTTTGTACTTGAAAATTTTTCAACTGACATAACTTATGCCAGACAAATTTTCCTCCCCACCCCCTGCAAAATGCGGGGGTAAGGGGGACGACTGAAGCTGCATTATCTTTTGGCGTCGTGCTTATGTTATCACTTTGTCTGTCTGACCGGGAAGACCATATCTCTGCAATTATTAGTTCGATTTGTAAAATTCTGTTTGTATTGGGAAGCTTAAAATGTGAGAATGATGATCCAATTTGTTCTGTTTTTTTCTTCGATGCACAACTTCGCCGCTAAGGGGAGCAAATGAAGATCGCATCGAATTTAAAATGCATTTTATTTCATATATTTGCTTCTAAATATCCAGTTGAAAAAAATTATTTTTCCTTTCGATAACATTTATATCAAAGACTCATTTAGTTATTGTCCCTTTTTCAAATAATGCATAAATTTCCCGCTAGGTGGCGTA
This sequence comes from Macrothele yani, assembly GCA_039090855.1. NCBI lineage: Eukaryota > Metazoa > Arthropoda > Arachnida > Araneae > Macrothelidae > Macrothele > Macrothele yani. Next base: position 56,592,928 of record CM077002.1, read on the forward strand.
ACGGTAAATCATGATTTTCCCAATATCTCCGCTTCTAACAGTCTGATTTGAAGAATTCTTCCTGCGTTGGATAAAGCTCTTGAGGGAAAATGTTTTGCATGTAATTTATCATTTTTTGTGTAAAATGGTTTGGACGCCAAGGGCGTAAGTGTTTATTTTTGCTTCTGATGTATTTGCAATAAAATTTGAGCTCGAAACTCAACTGAAAAAATTCCTCCATTGACCGACACCACTCACCTCTTTTGAGAATAACCTCCTGCTTAAATAATGCATAATTTTTCCACAATGGGGGGGGGCATTCACGTATATCTTATCGGCATTCACGTATATCCATATCTCTGTTTCTGGGAGTACAATGTGAAAAATTCTTTCTTTGTTGGAGAACATTTTCGGTGCAAAATGTTTCTCATATAGTTTCAAATATTTCTTAACGCACAAGTGCACCACTAAAGGGTGTAAGTTCACGTTTCCATTTACAGCAATATCTACGGGACTAATAATTTTCCGTGGGGGGGGGGGGGGACGGTGAATCACGATTTTCCCAATATCTCCGCTACTAACAGTCCAATTCGAAAATTTTTTCCTGCGTTGGATACAGCTCTTCATGGGAAATGTTTTGGATATAATTCCTAATTTTTTGGTAAAGAATGTTTTGCCCGCCAGGGGCGTAAGTGTTTATTTTTGCTACTGATGTATTTGCAATAAAATCTGAACTAGAAACTCAATTGAAAAAATTCCTCTGTGGACCAATACCATTCACCTCCAAAAACTTTTTGAGAATACCTCCTGCTTAAATAGTGCATAATTTTCCCACCAGGGGCATATACGTATATCTTATTTTTGTCCATATCTCTGTTTCTAGGAAGGAGTACGATTTTTTAAATTCTTTCTTTGTTGGAGGACATTTTCGGTGCAAAATGTTTTTCATATAGTTTCAAATATTTCTTAACACACAAGTATGCCACTAGAGGGTGTGAGTTCATGTTTTTGTTTACAGCAATATTTATGGGACTAATAACCCAATTGAAAAATATTCTCTTTCAACCAGATACTACTAACTATGAAAACTCCTTGTGTGTACTTTCTTCCCAAAATAATGCACAATTTTGCTGCTAGGGGGCAGGTGCAAATATTTAATTTCTTTTTCTCCATATCTGCACTTCTAAATGTCCGATTTAAAAAAATTATTTTAACAGCGGATACCATTTACCTTATGTAACACTTTAGGTTTGCATTTGAGGAGGTTTGTGGTTTACAATTCTTCCACTAGGTGGTGTTTATGTACTTCCGTTTGCAGCCTATCTCTGCCTCTAAAAACTATTGAGCAATTTCTTTTTTACTGTATGCCATTCGCTATAATAAAGATGGGAAGTGAATAAGATTTTTGCTACAATAAGAAGATCCTCTTCAAATAATGTGTACAACTTTTCCCCTAGGGGTTGTAAAGGTCAAAACGTTTTTCTTGCTATCTCTGCTTCTGGTAGACATATTTGAAAAGTTCTTTTTCCTTAGCATAGCTTTTGTTATGAGGAATACTTTTAGCCTGTTTCAACTTTTCCATTGTGCAAAATTCTCCTGCTAAAAGGCATACAGTTATATCATGTTTCCTTCTCTATCAATTTTTTTAACTGTTGTTAACTGATTTTAACTGTGATTTGAAAATCTTTTTGTCTCCAATACCTTCCTTCTACTATGCAAAACATTTTTTGCGCCATTTGTTAATTTTCGTAATATACTTTTTAGCCACTGGTGGAAGTAAGTTGCTGATTTTTTTTTTTTTTCTGGGTTATTTTGACCTTTACTGAAGTTTGCTAATGAATGCTTTATGTAAAAATTTGCCATAAAATTAGATTGCTTTCTAATATCAGAAACTTAAATCTAGTTGTTTCTTAGTATTTTTCTGAGCAAACTAATCACTTTGCATCTTCTATAATTAGTTTCCTAATCATGCCCAGTTAAATTGCCTTGATCACTTATGAATACAGTTGTACACAGTCCTTGGATTTAAGGTTTTCCCGTTATTCTCTTTCATTTCATGTTGGAAATTTTTGTGCATACTTTGTTTGCTGGCGAGTACAAATTTAAAACTTAGCTACAGCATCAATATTATGTTGAAAATTCCTTCCCTAAATATGAAAATTCCTTCCCGCAATTATGTGTTTAAGAAATAACAATCCCTTTGGTCCTTTGAAAAAGTTCCCAATATTTCATCTTTCCTTACCCTTAAATTTCCAATGCAAGCATTATTTCAGAATAATTAAATATAAATAGTATTTTATGTATTGATTGTGTGGTATATGAAAGCAGTTTAAGAGTAATGCCACCTACCTTTGTATTTTTGAATTTTGTTTTTTTTATTCTGTAATTTGCTTCAATAATTGAACTAAAGCCAAAGTAGAAAAATAAAAGTTTCTCAAAATCAGTACTATAGTATACAAAAGTTTAGTAGATATTAAACCTGGTCACATTTTCAGTGACAGTTTTGGTATTTCAGTATTTATCCATGATTCTAAGTTTCTGATTAACTGCACCAGACAACATTTTTAGCATTCTGTATTAAGTGTTCCCAAGCATGTAAGAAGTTGTTTGTTGTAGGTTACAAGGTTGAACAGACCTATGGTTTCATTATATTTTAAATAAGAGTGTTTTTATTGTATGTCCTGGGAAAAAAAATCCAAAAGTCCTGGAATTTTGTGATTGAAAAAGCGTATGAACCATGTTTTAACCATATTCTAGTCACCACGGCTCTGTGGGGAGGTGCATTATCATGCTGGAAGAGTCCATTGCCCTGTGGGTGCGTGATGACCATGAATGGATGCAGATGGTTTGCAAGGATGTTCGGAGGTGTATCTAGACCTACCATAGATCCCACCATGCACAAGTGGAATATGCTCCAGACCATAACCGAGCCTCCACCAACTTGAACAGTTTCTTGTTGACATGCCAGGTCCATCGCTTTGTGTGGTTTCTGCCAGATCTGCACCCTCCCATATGCATGAAATAACTAGAAACTGGACTCATCAGACCAGGAGACTTCTTTCTAATCATCCAAAGTCCAGCGCTGAGGTTCCTTTGCCCGGTTGAGACTTTACAGTCCAGTGATGTAGTGTTAGCAATGAGACTCTGGTGGGTCGGTGACTCCTATAACCAGTTGTGGCTAATGATCACCTGATGGTCTTGGTGGAGACATTTCTGGAACCTCTCTTGTTGAATTTGGCAGTGATTTGTGCCACTGTCGCTTTCCAGTTGGTCACAACTATGTGAGACAGATGTTGACGGCTATGTCCGTCCTCCACCTTTCTCTACCCACAGCTCTGTGCATGATGCCATGTTATTTTGGAAATGGTGTATTCCCGACACAGTCTTGATACTGTAGAACTGGGATACTACAATTCCTGTACTACCTCCATGATAGAATGACCTGTGCATTGTGCACCCATTATTATTATTCCTCTTTTAAACTTTAGTTAACTCTTGATGTTTATCCATTCTGACATCAAATTGCTGTATAAGTGGCAATGATGTCCTCATACCTGTATACCTGCTTGGAATGAAGACAAAAAATGTTTCACTGTAATACAAAATTCATTGTGGGGGAAGTCGTGGTATCTCCAGTTTGAGGATTTGTATTTACAAATTGATGTATTTTTCATAGTTTTGTATTTCATATTATTTCTGTTTCGTCCATCTATAACAAAATAAAGTAGTAGTATTTGGATTTTGTAATATGTAAATAAGCAGGTATGGTAACATCTGATTCCATAATTAATCAGTCATGAAACTGATACACTACATTGCTACCATATAGAAGAATTATGAATTAATTGATTATAGCATACTTTATGACTTCTGAGAATGGGATGATGTAGTATATACATCAGGGTTGAAGAAATGTTAACTGATCATTGCATATTATGTGACTGTTCCAGGAATAGCCTTTTGACATAGCAAGCTCGTGTCATATATATACCTGTTTGCTCACCTGCTTACTTGAGATTAAATTATATTTTATTTAGTGGCTATTTATATTATTATATCAAGCACACATATTTTTACCAGGTTGATCTTATCAGTTTTCAATTCTCTGAATTAATGTCAGAATTGTAAATTTAAAATGCATTATTTTGTTTTGATTTTGCATGAGCATAGCTTCTCATTTGGAATTTTGATGTGTTATGTTAATACACGAAAGTTAACTGCTGTGTTTGTTCTGCCTTGTAATATATGTTTAGTTATACCTGCTGTTAGCACATTAATTCCTCACCTGACCCCAAATGCATTTGCTATTGTGTGTGTTTTAAATAGGGCATATGATTTCTTCCCTCATAATGAAATTAAAATTGTTTGTTTCCTGCAAATGTACAAAACATTTTCACTTTTTTTTTATTAATGGAAAAATATGTTTAGCAGGAAAATATAAATGGAAAAGCTAATTCTTTGTAATTATGCTGAATTTCCAGATCACATGGAAAAATGTTAATATTATTGTATATGGTATATTTATTTATCTTTTGTGATTCATGGTAGTAAAAAAATATGAACTTGAGTAATTGGTCCCAGTGAATAAACATGCATACATACCTTCAGCCACACAGATATATGAAGATTGCTAGAACAAATCCTTAATTGCAACAACATATCTCTGGTAGAATGCCAGAAGCATTTAAAAGCATTTAGAATGCAAGAAGCATTCTACTGTTTTTGAGTGCACACTTTTAAAATTCCTTTCCTTTTCAAAAGTAAACAGGTTGGCCTTGTAAAAAGGTTTAATTGAACTTCAGAGCGCCATGTGCCATTGAGGCTGTTAATGTATATGTTATAATGGATGGTTGTATGACTGGTGATTGTGTACATTGTATTTCTAATTGACTTCAGATTAGCTGAGGAGGGACCACATTACCAATTTTAACATAGCAACTATTGTAACAATTTGCACCAGACAACCATAAGCCATGTTAAAATGTCCCTCAGAAAATGTGATAATTCATTTTTTCGAGTGAACTAAACTTGACTCTCTAAGTCTCCTTGAAAATGCATTATCTGAATCACTGCATGATTCAGATAATGCATTTTCAAGGACATTTTCTGGTGAAAATTGGAAGTTGTGTATTTTATTCCCCTTTGCTAGCAGCAATTCTGATTACTTTTTTTATTTTTTATTTCCAGAGTTTGGTCAGTTTATAATATCTTACAATTGCATAGAGAATTGTCAAATCCCAATTTTAATAACAAAAAAAATATTTGGCTAGAATAATACAAATAACGAGTCTTAGGAACATTTCAGAATAATTTTTCTACACTGACTTCAGTTGGTAATAGCTGTTCCAGATGTTCTTGAGAAATTAAATTATTTTCATTATCCTTGACCCGGACTTGTTGTAAAAGGTGGGGGTGTTGTAACTAAGGATGATTATGCATAATACACTCCCATGCCTCTATTTTGGTTTGTTATTGATGAGATTGGGAGATCCCATACTTCACCATTATTATACAGGATATGATATCAAGGTAGTGTGTAAGAGTACATGCAATCTGCAGTTGGATCAAACAGACTTTTCCTTAAAATAATAATTTATTGCATCCAAAACCATTGGTTTTCTAAGGGATCATCCTTTCCCATGGACAATACAGTGGCTGCTCCGTTAAAATTTAGACTCCCAAATTGGGAGACCTTTCCATGAAACTCTTTTCTCAGACCCCAACTGGTCTAGCTCTTTCAGTTTCCTCTCTAAAAAATGTACCTTTTAGTCGAGTTGCTCACTCTTGACAACTAGACTAGTCACCACCTTCCGTCTGATCGTAGCCATTACCTGCTCCTCGACAAAAAAACCCATGGCCCCTTTCTTACTGCTTATATCAAGAACTCATTTTTTTTGTCTCAAAGTATCCCACGCTTCTGAACAAGCCACTGCATTGCCCTTTGGAACAGATAATCCTTGGGAGAAAGTACCCAAATATACAATACTTAGATAAATTGTGTGGAAGGAATATTTTCCTCATAATACATGGAAGTGCGTCAGAATTATTAACATAGCAATCGGGGCATCTCTGAATTGCTTGTATTTACTGTTCATCGTGTAACATCAATCACTTAAACTTGAGAATTACATCGCCCTGGAGTGGAATCAAACCCGCATTTCTGTATTTCAGTTCAAGCATGGATAGCTTGCTTGAATGAAATTGGCAGATGTGGGTTCGATTCCCACCCAGGACAATGTAATTTCAAGTTTTCTGATTTGATTGATGTTACGTGGTGAGCAGTAAATACAAGCAATTCAGATATGTCTGATTGTTGTGTTAATAATTCTACAATGTGTAAGGCAACCTATTTTGTAGTAGACAAAGAAATGCTACTCTTAAGTTATAATTTCAGAGAATGCAGTTCTACAGGGCACCTTCTGCATAAAAAGGATGTCCAGCAGCTTAACATTGGTCTAATCCATTAGGCTGAATAGGCATGTGTTCTAATCGCTTTTTGTAGCACAGGCATATCTCCGGAGCTTTAATGTCTTTGGAATTTCACTGGTTAACAGATTCCTGCCTTTGGTAATCAAGACAAAGAAATTTTAATTTTGTAAAATAACTAAGAATGTCAGTATGTATATATGCACATGGGAGACTGATTTATCTGTTCCTTCCCTCGTGATTTCATTGTTTTTTTTTTTCCATACTCAAATGGATTTTATTTGGTTGGTTTAGGAACTTGATTCTGCTAGAATGAATTCAAACTGTGAAGCCTAAATTTGTGCATTGCAGGTGGTAGCTTTAGTGTAAACTTTCCAAGTCACCTGAAATGTCATTATTCTTAGTATAATTTGAAATATGTTTGGAGAGGTGGTTTTGGTTCTTACTGCAGTGCATTGTCAATCCTCGTATGTTCTGCATATTATATAGTAGCTGACGCCATTACCGCAAGAGTTTTTATGCTGCATAGTATATTTTGAATCAAACACTGAGGTGGAGAATATGCAAATTTTCAAGAATAGGAAACTGTCCATCTAATTTATCCAGCTTTGCATAAAATAACACTGTCTGTTACTACAATTCAGTGAAACCTCCGAATAATGGTCACAGCTTGGACACCACCCCAATGGCACAGTCTAAGCGTTAGCTTCTGATCATTTGTCCAAGAGAGTCAGGGTTCGAATCCCTGCGAGGCTTTGATGTTGTTTGTCTTACGGCACTGGCTCTTTCCTTTCCTTGGAGCTAGTGGCCCTAAATTAGGGACGGGCAGTTGCTTATAGCCCATCAAGTTGCTGACGGTGGTCGTTAAACCTCCAAACAAACAAACACTGCTCTGACTGGAAAAAAAAAAAAGGGATTCCTGTTGAGAGGTGGCTGTTGATCTAAGGTTAGGCTTAAGATAACATTACTAGCTGTTTGCGTTTGTGTAAAAAAGCAGAATTAGGTTGTGAAACTTATACACCAAGAAAATGTTTTGAGTGATCTCTCTTTTCCTAAATGCTGAATGCTCAATAAAACTCAATGTAATAATTAAATAAATAAACTATAGTGTAGAGGTTTTTAGGAGAGTAGTATCTGTTGCCTGGTCTTAAGCAGCTCGTAGGAATAGCAAGGTGGGATATTAGGGTTAGTGTATGCCATTGGAAAGAAATAAAGATGTTAGACAGTGAAATGTAACTGCATAGTTTCCTGGCCACACTCTGGAAAACTGGAACAGAAGTTTCAAAAATGCGTTTGAAACCTCTAACTTGTTACTCCTAATCTGTGATATAAATAATGTGAGTGCCACTAACGTGGTACAAATGGTCCACTTTGTAATTATTAGAAGAAATCTAGAATGCACAGACACTATAGCTATATGGAATTTTGAAATCCATAATGCCTTTTCGTAAGGAAAAATTTCTTTATTGCATCATTTATTTTTGAGTTTTAACACTGCCAGTGTGGTAAGCTGTGATTCACTCATCACATTTTGTATGTAGTTCTTTATCAGCTTCAGTTCTTAAAATGATTTTTCAGTTGAAGCCGTAAGGGGGTTAGATATACTAGAAGTGATTTTCACAAATGAAATAGCCTGTTTACAATGCAACTGTTTTCACTAATTAAAAGGTTTGTTAATTATTTCAAAGTAGTTGTTTTTTATATTTCCTTGGCAAAGAGTTTTTAAACGTGTGTGTGCTTGGCTCACAATGGCAGTTTTGATACACCTGACTAGTGTTTCTCCAGAGATTTCCTTGTTTTTGTATTCTCAGTGGGAGGTGGTTCTCAACATCTCTTGTGCAAGGAAATAACATTCATATCAGAGTGGACCAGATCCTTCTGTCTGAAAAACTGAAATAATTCTAAACTTAGAACAGCTGCTTGAAGCTCAGGGATGCCCACATTGCTTACCATTGGGGATCCTTGTCTATGCCACTGACTGCATGCATATGAAATTGGATGCAGTGCAGGAATAATATGGTTCATCTGAATAATTACTCTGCACTCACAAGTTTTCTTCAGTGCCTTTCAGGGAGGCAGATTATTATTATTCATGTCCAACTGTGATTACCATAATTAGATCATATAAACAGTAGCGGTAGATTTCTGCACTTTTCTTACCTCTTAAATATTTTTTTTCCAGCACAAAAAAACAACAACGAAAAAAACAACAGAAAAAAAACATGGTCATCTAGCATCCGAAATGTGCCTAGTTGAGTAAGAATATGACAGATTGCTTTGTCACTGATTCATTCTGTATTATGTGGGAAATTTAGAATTTCCTGTGATGTAAATTTTCTTTACAAATTCTTATTTCAACCTTGATATATGTTTGAAAATAAGGTGCTGCCCCAGATGCACAGTGGTCTAAGCATTAGCAACTGATCATGCATCCAAGGTGGGTCTGGGTTTGAATCCCAGTGAGGCAGGGATGTATGTGTTTGTCTTATAGCACTGGCTGTCTCCCTTCCTGGAACCAGTGGCCCTAAATTAGGCACGGGTAACTGCTTATAGCCCAGTGAGTTGCGCATTGTGGTCATTAAAACTCTCAAATAGAAAAAATAATAAGGTAATCTCTTATTGTTATGTGACTTCTACTTAAATTGAATAGAAATAATTTTTAAGCAGTTTTTGCTCTGAAAGCAAGAGAGAAAGGAGAAGAAGGCTATGGTTGTAGTTACTTTTCACAGATACGTTAAAGTACTGATAATGAACCAATGCTTAAGTGACATAAAAAGGAAATTATATATTATAAAATTTAGTTGCTTTGATAGCTATGTCCCAATTTTGTAATTTCCTTTTCATGTAACTTAAACATTGGTTCATTAGCAATACTTTAATGTATTTGTCAATTGTTATTGTGTTGAATGAATTTCTGCTATTTCTTTTTGTTATGCAGTGTACTTGTGATCATCATACACACCTGTCTTTCACTAAATTTATTGTAATTGTACATTTTTACAAGTAGCGTTTGCAGAGATATGATGTTGCAAACCCCAGAAGTTTTTTTTTAATCACCATCATTTGCTGTTTATCTGAGTGTAATTTAACTTTTGCATCAAATTCTATGTAAGTTATTCCTAACTTGAGCAAATCTTTTATGTACGTACATGAGTATTTTAATTGAGTTATTTCAGTTATGGTATGTAAATTTCTGCTTCTCTTTGTAAAGGTGAGGATTCTTTTTAACTGTACATTATAAAATTGTATGTTCCATCATGCAGATTTGATTTTATATTGTAATGAAGTGCACGCCCATTGAAAAAAAAAATCATATGCCCTTCTTACATATTACATTTCTGGAATGCAATCTCTTACATTGTTTATGTTGTTGTAATGAGGCACAACTCATTTTGTTCTTTTCTATTTATACAGGAAATCTATTAAATATAAGCCGGTTCCTCACTTTGAGGATTACTTATGATTATGAAGGTTTTTGGGCAATTTGTATATAAACTAACAAAACAACTCTGTTCTGAAACTGGTGAATGATGGTATACTATACAATGCTTGAATGACAATTTGGGAAGTCTTGTTTACTGGGTTTCATGGTTCTATTATACATATTATACATATATAAATAGGAAATAAAAATTTGTACAGCATTGTTAAAAATTGTCTTTTTGCATTTCTGCCTCTTTAGTTGTTTCTCTAAAATATTTTATATTCCCTGCATTGTATATTGTGTGCGTGTATGTGGGGTGGGGGGGGGGGTAGAAATTTTAAATCTTACTATCCCTCAATTTATGTTGTAGGTAAATACAGGGTGGACATAAAGTCTGTCCTCATTAAGAAAATTTTTATTTAAAACACTATGATAGGTAAAAACAAGCAGTTTATGTCATGATAGATGTAAACTAATATATTTTTTTCTACATTGTTATTGCACCTTCACATGAATGCCATTTATGGGCTGGAGCACATCTAGTTGGTTTTCAATTTCTCACCATTTTTTGCCTAACATTTCTTTGGAGACTGTGGCAGTAGCATCTGCTATCCTCTGCAGAGTTTCAAAATCAGACATTGGTGTTGAATCGACTTTATTCTTGACATAAACCCACAGGAAAAAGTCTATGGGTGTTATGTTGGGTGACCGTGGTGGCTATGATGTACTGTCCCTCCCAATCCATCTTTTGGGAAATGTATTGAGGAATTTTCAAACAGTTAATCCCCGTTTTGGTGGGACACCATCCTGTTGGGAAATTACACATGGGTAACTTTCGTACAATGGAGGTGCAACAAGAAGCCCCATCATGTCCAGGTACACATTTGTGGTTATTGTACATTCACACACATTAAAAAGAAAGGACTGATGACTTGTGCACGAGAACACACCACTCATTTTTGAACTTTGCCCTGCTGGTTTTCAAAGACAACATGGAAATGTCCAACCCCTACATATGCACATTGTGTCTGTCAGAGGTGTGAAAAGGATGTTGTCTCATCCAAAAAACACATGCTGCAGGTAGATGTCATCGATACCTGTGAAATCTCAGTTGCAAAAACAGCATGCCATGGCTGGTCTTTCACGTGCATGGCTTGAACAATCTCCACTTTTTACGTATACAAACGAATCCTTTTGTGTAAAATTTTCTTCAGTGTATGGTAGGGGATACTGAATTCAGACGAAGCTTGGCGGGTGGATTTTGAGGGACTACGTACGAAAGCTGTCCGCACTGCATCAACAGTTTCTTTAGTAACACCCTGTCGGCCCGTTCATTTTCGGTCATCAACATTTCCTGTCTCCTTAAACTTTGCATACAAAGCTGTTCTGCTTTTATGGTCAGGTGGTGTACACTCATACTTTCTCCTGAAATTACACTGATCGGTAATTTGGTCTTGTGGTACCGCAGAACATGTTTCACCTTTTCTTGCACAGATTCCATTTTGACTTCTTGTGCTGGCAGTGCCACCTAGTTGTTACTTGGCATGCACCTGCAACAACAACAAACTATTAGTTTATGTGCATCATGCCACAAACTACTTGTTTCTAACTATCTTAGTTTTTTAAATAAAAATTTTCATGGCTTCTGATCATTCATCCGAGATGGGTCCGGGTTCGAATCCCGGTGAGGCATGGATGTTGTGTTTGTCTTATGGTGCTGACTCTCTCCCTTCCCTGGAACCAGTAGCCATAAATTAGGGATGAGCAACTGCTTATAGCCCACTGAGTTGCTCGTGGTAGTCGTTAAACCTCTAATAATAATAAAAAAAAAAAAAAACAATGATAAGGGGGTAAGTGGGTGTGCCAGCTACTACTAAAAGACCGCTTGTGGACCATGTACAATTGTACACCCCACATTGTTTTACCTCTTCCCAGAGGGAGATGGGATTTTCCAGGACAATAATGCCCCATGTTTTCTGGCCCACCTTCTATGGGAATGATTCGATGAACATAGTGCTGATATGAGACATGTCAAATGTTCCTCAAAGTTACCTGATCCCAACCAATCGAACATCCGTGGAATGTTATGGACCACCAGGTGATGCAATTGGACACATCACCCCCCTCCATACTGAAACTGTGGAATGGAATACAAACAGCTTTGTTACAGATTCCCACACAATTGTATGGACACCCATTTGATGCACACACCTGGTGGCAGCCGTTCTCTGGGAGAAACGAGAGCCACACAAAGTATTAGGTAGGTGATTGTGTTTCAGTGAGCACTCAGTGCAAATGACATAGGGCCGCACTGATGGCGCAGTGGGCCAAGCACTGGCTTCTGACTTCGTCCCAGATGGGTCCGTGTTTGAATTCCCGTGAGGCGTAGATGTTGTGTTTGTCTTACAGCACTGGCTCTCTCCCTTCCTGGAACCAATGGTCTAAAACTAGAGACAGGCGACTGCTTACAGCCCGGGGCCGCGGGTGGCCTAGCGGGCAACGTTCGTGACTACCACGAAAAGGACCTCAGGTTCGATCCCAGGCAGGCACGAACGCTCAATCCACTAAATATCCACCGTGCGGCGGATGGACACGTTAAGCCGTCGGACCTAGGGTACTGCCCCCCCCCGGTAATAAATAAGGGCGTCTTCCTCCCCCTTTCTACTTCGCTCCCGTGTCACTTTCCTATCAGGCACTCTAACACAAATCTCCTAGCTTCCTATTTCTAAGGGTTGTTTAAGACCTGGGGTCAGATACTCCCTAAAATCCTCTACATATGATCACATGCTTACAGCCCATTGAGTTGCTCACGGTGGTCGTTAAACCCCTGTTCAATCAATCAATTAAATGGTATAGGCACCCATGTGGAAGGGCCCAGGGCTGCCCCGGTGGCGCCGTGGTCTAAGCGATGGCTACTGACCATTCTTCCGGAAGGAGTCCGGGTTCGAATCCCGGTGAGGCATGGATGCTGTGTTTGTCTTACGGCATTGACTCTCTCCCTTCCCTGGAACCAGTGACCCTAAATTAAGGACGAGCGACTGTTTATAGCCCATTGAAGTGCTCACGGTGGTCGTAAAACCTCCAATCAAAAAAAAAAAAAAAAAAGCCTAGGAAATCTGACGATGGTGTTTCTGTTTTTGGAAGGTACTGCAAAGGTTTTTGAGCCGCCCCGGTGGCGCAATGGTCTAAGGCGCTGGCCTCTGATCATTCGTCCGTAAGGGGTCCGGGTTCGAATCCCGCTGAGGCATGGATGTTGTGTTTGTCTTACGGCACTGGCTCTCCCCCTTCCCTGGAACCAGTGACCCTAAATTAGGGACGGGCGACTGCTTATAGCCCATTGAGTTGCTCACGGTGGTCGATAAACCTCCAATCAAAAAAAAAAAAAAAAGAAACTTCTGAAAGCAATTGTATGCAGTTAAAATAAATAAAATGATAAGAATTTACAGTGCAATAAGGGGATAATGATGTTTATATTTTTCATTGATTGTTGGAGTGCACATACCTACAATATGGATACACGAGCGAGATTCCGCGGAATTCCGTTTTTTCTTTCTTTCTCGTTTCTTTTCTTTCAGTCATCGTTTGTATTTTCGAGATCAATATAAAACTGAAGAAAACATTTGGGGGGGGGGGGGAGTGAAGGGGAGTAGTTTTTCGTCTTTTAAAGCTTTCGAAAACGAAAGTTAGACGGCGTAAAAATATCCCTGTAATCTCCAGGCATGAGGTTCTTCCGCGGATTTGAGAAATTCCGCTCTTTCCGTTATCGTTTAGATTTTACAAGAGATTGATGCACAACTGAACAGAAGCTTTTTTGGGGGTGGCTGTCGTTTTCCGTCTGTGGATGGAATTCCAACCTTCGAAACTTTCGAAATCGGAAGCTAGACGGAGGGAAGATTTTCCACTTAGTCGTAATTTTTTTCTCGCGATGTACTTTCTTCCCAGTGTTGTTAGATATCATTTTATTCCATAAAGACACTGAAGAGTAATTGAATTAGGGATGCCTGTCTAGTAACGTGTAGCACCACCTTTCGCCCTGATGACGGCGGCGATTCCTCTCGGCTTAGACTCAACAAGACACCGGAAGCGTTGGGAAGCCATACGGATCCACGACCCCTGAACAAGCTCCCACAGTTCACGAAGATTTGATGGAGGGGGTCAGAGCCTCGAACATCTCTCTCGATGGCATCCCAGATGTGCTCGATGGGATTGAGGTCAGGTGACGTAGCTGGCCAAGGAAGTGAGGTCACGTCGGTGGAGTGTGCTGCTAAGCATAGAACATGCATTCGTTGATACACTTTCTAAATTCTAAATGCAACGTAAAATCTTTCGACATACCCTTTTTTTTTTTTTTTTAGCTTTCTATTGTTAGCAAATGTCGTTTTTCCCCCGGAAAAATGACATTTACTAACATTACAAAGACAGAGGGAAACATGTTAGAAAAATATTCTGGTTATGAGAGAAATTTCTGTTGCATATAACTTATGTTTTTAGAAATTTATTAAAGATAGAATTCTGTCCCCAGGATAGAAAACTTTCAGCCATGGATACACACTGAGAGGACAGAAATTATGTGATAACTGGTTCCTGAGCAATGTGATGCTGTCACCCTTCTTGCTAGTGGATGAACCCATCGCTTGGAAGGTAAATAGATAGGAGGACATTCCTGCCTTCGTGTAGATGGTATTTCAATGTCAGTATTAATAAAGATCATGAGTTGACAGAGTTTGATAGAGGGATGATAGTGAGAGCTCAACTCATAGGTCACTTTATCATGGATGTGGTACATGAACTGAAATATCTTCGATCGACAGTATTAAGAGTGCATCATGTTCATCCAACCATTCGGATACAATTCGGGAGCGATGGCACGGTGCATTGTCTTGTTGCAGGATGAGGTCCCCAGTGGGATGTTGAAGACGCACAAACGGGAGCCAATGGTCGTCCAGGATATCCCGGTAACGTTGACCTGTGAGGGACGATGTCACACGTACCAGGGGTCCCATTTCAGTCCACGTAAAAGTCCCCAGACGAGAATGCCACTCCCACCAGCTTAAAGAGTACCCTGCTGGCAAGAAGGATCCATCGCTTCATGTGGTTTGCGCCGTACTTGTATCCTGCCATCCGCATGTACCAACGTGAATCTCGACTCATCAGTCCAGGTAACATTTTCCCACATGTCTAGGGTCCAGTGGCGATGTTCCCACGCCCATGCTAATCTTTGCACCCTGTGATGTGCGGTCAGCAGCGATACCCTCGTGGGACGATGGCTTCTGTACCCCATAGCGAAAAGATGGTTCTGGATGGCGTGTCTGCTTACAAGTTTTTGTGCACCAGCGTTAAATTGCCGAGTGATTTCTTGCACTGTGGCCCGTCTATCCGCTGTTACAATGCGAGCTAGCCGACGATGACCCCGCTCATCCACACGCTGTTGTCCACGGCAGTTGGCCCTTGCAGGGATGGTTTTACCGGATTCGATGTACTCACGGTGCACTCGTGGAAATCCCAGTGCCTGCACGACTTCCGAGATGGAGTGACCCATTCGTCGGGCCCCGTCAATTTGCCCACGATCAAATGCGCTTAGATCCTTCGTCTTACCCATACGGCGTCCGACTCTTACTGATTCCCGTCGCATCACTCCTTATATTGTCGGATCGCTGCATACGTCATATCGTTTCCGTTTACAGGGCCACCCACAGTGCCATATTTGCATAACGCCAGCTGTTTCTAATTCAATTGCTCTTCAGTATATTAGCATGTCAGCTTAAAAATATCAGAAAAGTTTCCGAAAATGGTAGTTGAATATAATTACGATTATGGAAAAGGATTTCTCCCGTAATAGAATTTTATTGTTTTCCTCGTGATGATCCTTCTGCCCAGTTGTCAGTTATAATTTTATTCCATAAATATTTGTATTTCAGCCTGAAAATGTAGGATAAATTTCCAAAAACGGAAGTCGAACGGAGCAAAGATAATCGTATATATATATATATTTTTCATGACAACCCATCTGCCCAGTATTGTTGTCAGTTACAATTTTACTCCATACATTTTTGTATTTCAGCCCGGGCGCAGTGTTCTAAGCTTCTCATCATTCGGCCGAAAGGGGTCCGGGTTCGAATCCCGATGTGGCATGGATGTTTTGTTTGTCTTACGGCACTGGCTCTATCCCTTCCCTGGAAGCAGTGGCCCTAAATTAGGAACGGGCGACTGCTTATATAGCCCATTGAGTTGCTCACTATGGTCGTTAGCGCAGGAATTAGGGAGTGTTGCGCAACAACCTATGTCAGCACGTACCGTTCGACGTCTTCTGCAGGAGCGGGGACTTGTCGCACGGCGCCCATTGCTCCGATTACTATTGGCGTTACACCACCGGCGAGTACGGCGGCAGTGGGCCGCTGAACGCCGCACCTGGACTACGGAATGGCACGACATTGTCTTCTCCAATGAATCCCGCTTCTACCTGCAACACAATGATGGTCGGATCCGCGGCGAGAGACTGTATGACGCCTGCGTTATGCACCGGTGCGTCGCCTGGCGTTATGGTTTGGGGCGCAATTGGATATGACACCTTCACCCCTCTAGCACGCATCGCCGGTACACTCAACAGCCACCGCAATATCTCCGACGTTTTGGAGCCTGTAGTCCTGCCTTACCTGCAGGACCGGCCAGCGGCGACGTTTCAACAGGACAATGCCCGCCCGCATGTGGCACGCATTGTGCAACAATTCATCATCACGGCCCACCAAGTGTCACTGCTGCCGTGGCTCGCCTGTTCTCCCGATATGCCGCCCATCGAACACGTCTGGTCGCTGATCGGCAACCGAGTGGCCCGGCAAGCACCACCCGCGGCTACGCCTGATGAACTGTGGCAACGTGTGGAAGCAGCCTGGACCGACATACCCCAAGCCCACATCCAAAGCCTCTTGAGTTTGATGCCGCGGCGTGTAGCGGCCGTTATTGCCAGCCATGGGGGCAACACGAACTATTGATGTCTGCGTGTTCCGCAAGTCGCACGGGCCTGTAAGCTCAATCGTTTCATCTTTGTATCTGTTGTTATGTGTCCAGTAAATCTGGCTTTGCTATCTCGTGTCCTACTTGGTGTTGCATTTTGGGTGGCCAGCAGTGTATTTCAGCCCGAAAATGTAGGATAAATTTCCGAAAACGAAAGTCGGAAAAAATTTCCGAAAACGAAAGTCGGACGGTGCGAAGATTTCTCCCGTAATCGTTCGTAACCCCCCCCCCAATGTTTCCACTCATGTTATTTCCCCCCTATAAATGTGTGCATTTAAGTTTCATAAGGGAAGGGAAAATTTCCGAAAACCGAAGTGAAGTTTGAAAATTTGTAAGAATTGATGTCTGGTGATCAAAAGTTTAAGTATTCACCCCGTCAAATTTACACCATTTACCTAAAATAGTGAAACTTTGATATCAGCATTCATGGTCCTCAGGCTGAAAGTTTCTTCAGCATGATGGGAGAAATGATTGTCGTATGAGGGCATTTAAAAAAAAAAAAAAAAAAAAGAAGGAAGGAAGGAAAATGATAATGAAGAAATGGGAAGGTAAAGATACCAGCGAAAAGAAAAATGAAGTGGATGCTGTGCAGTGGTAGAGTCAACAAAAGACAAATATGGCTATGGAACTTCTGAAAAAAAGCAAGGCTTGTGTGCTTGCAAGAGGGAACTCGATCTGATGTTTTGGCAAGTGCAAAAACCAAACAAGAAAAAACTGTGTTTCAAGCAATCTCTTTTAAAACCATATTATTTTGCTTGGAATTCAGGAATTTTATATTGTGAATACAATGGTATGCTCTTGTTAAGTACTTACATAAATAAATTACAATGAAGAATTCTGTGTTACAGGGGCGTATTTAGGAAACTCTTTCGGGGGAGGCCTTGCTCCCCCGAAAGAGTTTCATTTTTGAAAGTTTTTGATTAAAATGCGATTTACCTTAGAAAAAGATGCCTTAATTTAATAAAAATGCATCAACTTATATTAAAAAGAAATGCTTTCATTTTTTCTTCTGTTTTTCGTTAACTTTAATTTTGTTCTGGTGGATTTCAAAAACTTCCATTTTCAGTCGGCTTCCTCTTCTGGAAAAAAAAATTCTATATACGCCACTGCTGTGTTATATTCACACTTTCCTGCCCCGCGTTCTTTTTTTTTTTTCAGCCGGTTAAAAAGTTCAGCTTTTTTTTTTTCTTTGTCGGTTTCGTGTATGAATATGGAAAGGCATGATAGGCGAAGGAATAAAAATTGTCATCTTCTGCAGCAGCCATTCACTGCTGGAAAAAAGCTCTGAAGTTTTTTTTTCAGAACTTTTCCTTGAAGATAGTTTTTCTTTTTCGATAACCGATTGAGTAATTGCTGGGGTTTTTCATGGGACAGAAGTTGTTGAAAGGTGCAAGGCTCAAAAGAACAACAAAAACATTTGCTTTATTATCCCAACAAGCTGCTTAATTTTATTTTATCAACGTTTTTTATTTAGTTTTTGAGTCTTCTGGTTTTAAATCAAATATTATTTAGTAAAAGCAGTTAGATAACAAGTAAGCACAGAGGGAATTTGCATTTAATTTTTTTGGGTATGTTATTTGTATTTACAATTTCTGTTTGTCCTTTCTAAAATCTAATCTACAGGCGCCTATGGGAACTGATGTAGTCTTTATTCATCTGTCTTGTGCTTTCCTTTTCATATTCAACTACAAAAAACATATTTCATTCCGTAAAAGTTTGCAAAAGGATGTTTAAGAAATACAAAAGCTTTGTACATTTTCAATTAATAATTCAGAAGTATTAATTTTTACAAAATATTGAAATTTATTTTTGAGTTCTTCAGAGCAATGTTGGTTAACTTATGTTCGGTAAATCTAATAATTTCAAAACTTCTGATAGAAAAGTCGTGCTTCTCGAATGAAAAAAAACGCTGCTGCTTTCAGTTTGAATCTTAAGTTCAGGAAATAACTTTCATTCAAAGTATTTGAACTGTCGCTACCTTTTAAATCTCATGATCTCTGTTTTATTGCCCGGAGTAAAAATAAAAGATTGTCAAGTTATCTAATAAATTATGAGAGCTGTCCATCCCTCCATTTACAGGATCTACTAACCCCACTGTATGGTACCAGTATTCTTGAAGAAAGTTGTTAATTTTTTTTTTTTTTCGGGAGACCGGTTTTTTCGATTCACTTCCCTAATTTCCCAGTTTTTTACGCTTTCCAACCGTAGGTTGAAAAAGCGTATATGCTGCAGATTTGCCTGTCCGCACGATAACTCGCGTAAAAATGGCTCAATTTCGATATAATTTTAGTATGTGGTAAGGGACCACCTCAGGACGAACCCTATTGAGAATGGACGAAATGGGGTCAAAGGTCATGACATAGGAGCGGGATCCATTCCATTGCTCTTATGCGTCACAACTTGCGTAAAAATGGTTCGATTTCGATGAAATTTTAGTATGTGGTAGGGGACCACCTGGGGACGAACCCTATTGAAAATGGACGAAATGGGGTCAACGGCCATGACATAGGAGCGGGATCCATTCCATTGCCCTTATAGTTCATAACTTGCATAAAAATGGTTCGATTTCGATGAAATTTTTGGATGTGGTAGGAGACCACCTGGGGTCAAATTTTATTGAAAATGGACGAAATGGGGTCAAAGATCAGGACATAGGAGTTGGATCCATTCCATTGCCCTTATGCGTCATAACTTACGTAAAAATGTTTCGATTGCGACAAAACTTTCCATGTTCCAGAGGTACACTGAACCGGTTCTGTTGAATATCATCGAAATGGGGTCGAAGGTCAGGACACAGGAGCGAGAATCATCCCACAGCCATTACCCTCATAACTTGACTAAAAATGCTTCGATTGCGACAAAACTGTACCATGTTGTTCCGGAGGTATACTGAATCGGTTCTGTTTAATATAATCGAATTAGGGTCAAAGGTCAGGGCATAGGAGCGATATTTATTTCACAGCCATTATCCTCATAACTTGAGTAATGATTTCCGGCATGTTGGAAAGGTATCATATTCTATGCATTGTATGATTTAAAAAAAAAAAAAGCAATAAAACGTGTGAACCCATAAGAAATTACGAGGACTCTTCAAAAAGTAACAGCAAATTGAATATTTTGGGATACATAATTCAATTAGAGATACAAATGACATTTCATTTTCTTACATAATCACCCACCTTTTCCATACATCTCTCACACCGTTGCACCAACTTTTTTAGTCCATCAGAAAAAAATGTTTTTGGTTGTGCTTTCAGCCGGGAATGCACCGCTTCTTTAACCTCCTCATCACTCCAAATCTTCGTCCTCTCAAAGCATCCTTCAGGGGTCCAAATACATGATAATCAGAGGGAGCAAGTTCAGGGCTGTATGGGGGATGCTGTAAGATCTGAAATCTCAATCTCTGAGTGGTGTCAAGGGTTGCAACGGCGGTGTGAGAGCGGGCATTACCATGAAAGAGAAGAACGCCTTTAGACAAAAGTTCTCTGCGACGTCTCCGTATTTCTGGCTTCACCTCCTCCTCCAAAATTGCGCTGTATCGGGAGCTATTAACTGTTTCCCGCTTTTTCTGATAATGCTTCAAAATTGGTCCATTCATATCCCAGAAGAGAGTGAACAGGACCTTTCCGGCGGAGGGTTGAGACTTGAACTTCTTCTTGACTAGAGAAAAGTTCAAATCTCAACCCACTGAAGACTGCCTCTCGCTTTCGGGCTCATAGTGATGCTCCCAGGTTTCATTCCCTGTGACGATACGTGCCAGGAAGTTTCGTTATACTACGCCAAAAAAGGCTGTGAAAGTCTGCACACGAATCATCTTGAGCTGATCTGTCAGTATACTAGGCACACACCGTGCACACAACTTGCTGTACTTGAGAACCTCCGTCACAATGGTATGAGCGGATCCAATACTGACATCCAATTCTTTGGCCAGAACATCTAAAGAAATGCATCTGCTTTCACGAATAATGACGTCAGCGCGACCCATCTTCTCACCAGTGACAGCCGTGCTAGGACGAACGGAGCGTTGCTCATCACGGATGGATGTTCGCCCCATTTTCAAAACGCATCTACCCACTCGTACAATCTTCCTTCGCCAATGCAGGCATTTCCATACTGTTTTTTTTTTTTTTTTTTTTTTTTGATTGGAGGTTTAACGACCACCGTGAGCAACTCAATGGGCTATAAGCAGTCGCCCGTCCCTAATTTAAGGTCACTGGTTCCAGGGAAGGGAGAGAGCCAGTGCCGTAAGACAAACACAACATCCATGCCTCACCGGGATTCGAACCCGGACCCCTTCGGACGAATGATCAGAGGCCAACGCCTTAGACCACTGCGCCACCGGGGCGGCTCCATACTGTTGCAGCATTCTTCTATGAGATTCACGAGGTTACACACCCTCGGACCACAAAAACCTGACGGCTGCCCTCTGTTCCTCTACGGCGCAAACAGCTAAGGGTGCCGCCATTTCCTTTATGCTGCCCTTCTACTTAAGCACGCAACGCCATCTATTGGGCAATGTCAACACCTTCTCTGAGAATGTATCTTTTCTGCGCTGGGGTTTGAAATACCTGGGGTATTTGTTTCATGAAATACTGTCAATTTGCTACTACTTTTCGAACGACCTACGTAGTTGACAGAATCGTATCGTCATGCGCTATTTTTGCCATGGACTCTGCTCGCCTGTTGCTGTACCTTCCCCCTTTTATTTATCGTATAATTTTGTGTGCCACTCATTATGGTAACAGACTTTCTGTTCTAGGCACCGTGTCAGATTAATAAAGTTTAATTATTTTGAGTGCGAATCTCTAGGAATCCGGTTCGACCAGAAAACGTGATTTACTGGCAGCGGAAATATTATGGCCATATTCGAACCCGCAGATTTTTTTCTTGTTTTGAGGTTTAGAGGCCACCGTGAGGAACTCTAAGGGCTATAAGCAGTCAGCCATCCCTAATTTTGGGCGACTGTTTCAGAAAAGAGTGAGAGCCAGCCCCGTAAGACAAATACAGAACATCGCCCATGCCTCACCCAAGACTCGAACTCTGGCCCACTCGGGCAAACGGTTAGAAGACTATGCTTAGGACACTGTTCCATCGGAGCGGCCGAATCAGCAGATCAGTTGAATTCAGTGTACATGAAATTATTGTTCATCTAGGCGGAATAAACAGCTTTATACCCCCAACTCCTGGATTTCCAGCTTGGAAAATAATGCTGTAGTTAAATTCAATTAGTTTAAAGTCCCTTTCGACCGGAAAAGACACTTTTTCGGGCTGCAAAATAACAGCATTTTTGGAATTGGATGGCTGCGGCGGCCGAAAGATTACGGCGCCATTTGAGCCCAATGTTTGACGGAGGGAAGAATGCGGCAATGTTTGAACGAGATCGAGCACGATTTCCGGTAGTGGGGAAGATTGTGAAATTACTTGTACGGTACGAATCCGCGTTTTTTTTTCTTTTCACCCCTTCAAAATGGTTACGTAAATTACATTCGCTGCCCCAGTGCCGCAGTGATATAAGCGCTGGCTTCTGATCTTTCGCCCGAGATTGGTAGGAGGGCCGTCCCAGTGGCGCAGTGGTCTAAGCGATGGCTTCTGATCATTCGTCCGAAAGGAGTCCGTGTTCGAATCTCGATGAGGCATGGATGTTGTGTTTGTCTTACGGCACTGGCTCTGTCCCTTCCCTGGAACCAGTGGCCCTAAATTAGGGACGGGCGACTGCTTATAGCCCATTGAGTTGTTCACGGTGGTCGTTAAACCTCAAATTAAAAAAAAAAAAATGGGTCGGGGTTTGAATCCCCTGAGGCATGGGTGTTGCGTTTGTCTTACGGCAGTGGTTCTCTCCCATCCCTGGAATCAGTGGCCCTAAAAGGGACAGGCGACTTCCCATTGAGTTACTCACGGTGATCGTTAAGCTCCCAAACAGACAAACAGAAATTACATTCTAGCAAACTTTCATATCTTTATGAGTGCCTAGAAATCATTCGAAAAGAAAAACGTGGGTCTTTCTTTTCATAAGCGCCAGGTTGCAGTGCTAAAATGTTAACCAATGTAAGAACTTTTGATTGTTGAAACATAACGAGAAAAGCGAGTGATATTCGACTGCGTAAAATTGAATTTTTTGGTAAAAAGAAAGTTCCAAGTGATGCGCATTTAAAAACAGTTTCATTCTGTTGCCATCGGTGAACTTCGAAAATCTTCAGAAGTGGTACTGAAAAAGGTCTTTGAATTCCCTCTCCCCACCCTCACCCCTTCCGTTGGATCTGTTCATGAACGATGATTTCCCCCCCTTGTATATACACTGACGAAAAAAAAAATCCCAACACCACGAAAAAATAGTTGTAGAGGAATGAAATGGCGGCAATACATTTGTATAGGTAACATATTTAATCGATTAAAGTTTCAAGATCACAGCTTAATGTAAGCGCGAGAAGAGCCATTTTAAATGTGAAATGCTGGTACATTAATAACCGGTGTAACTGCCAGAATGTTGAATGCAAGCATGCAAACGTTCATGCATTGTGTCGTACAGGTGCTGGATGTCAGTTTGTGGGATGGAGTTCCATGCCTGTTGCACTCGGTCGGTCAATACAGTGATGGTTAATGCTGGTTGGGGGTGACACTGGAGTTGTCGTCCAATGATGTCCCATACGTGCTCGATTGGTGAAAGATCTGGTGATCTAGCAGTCCACGGCAACATGTCGACACTCTGTAGAGCATGTTGGGTTACAACAGTGGTATGCGGGCGAGCGTTATCCTGTTGGAAAACACCCACTGGAATGCTGTTCATGAATGGCAGCACAACAGGTTGAATCACCAGACCGGCGTACAACTGTGCCGTCAGGGTGCGTGGGATAACCACGAGAGTGCTCCTGCTGTCATAGGAAATTGCTCCCCAGAAAGTAACTCCAGGTGTAGGTTCAGTGTGTCTCGGCCGCAGACAGGTTGGTTGCAGGCGCTCACCTGGCCTCATTCTAACCAACTCACGGCCATCACTGGCTCCCAGGCAGAACCGGGTTTCATCAGAAAACACAACAGATCTCCACTCCGTCCTCCAATGAGCTCTAGCTTGACACCACTGACGTCACAAACGGCAGTGGTTTGGAGTAAGTGGAATGCACGCTACAGGGCGTCTGGCTCGGAGCTGTCCTTCAAGTAACCGATTTGTAACAGTTCGTTGTGTCACTGTGGTGGCAACTGTAGCTCGAATTGCTGCCGCAGACGCGGTACGATGCGCCACGGCCATACGCCGTACACGGCGGTCTTCCCTCTTAGTAGTGCCACGTGGCCGGCCGGAACCCGGTCTTCTTGAGGCAGTACCTACCCTTGACCACCGCTGCCAACAATCATGCACAGTGGCTACATTCCTGCCAAGTCGTTCTGCAATATTGCGGAAAGAAAATCCACCTTCTCGTAACCCTATTACACGACCTCGTTCACACTCCGTGAGCTGTTGATAATGGCTTCTTCGTCTTCTTAAAGGCATTCTTGACTAGCATCAACACCCTACGTCGAATCTCAACGATAACTAACGCTCACGAACGTTACAGCGCGTACTTACAGCAAACCTGTTTTACATGTTCCGAGGGGCGCTACTAGCGCCACACGTATGCGCCGTGCGCGAATTTTGCATAGATGTCATCTTACAGATGTACTCTCACCGCCTACCAACCGTCGTTTATCTAACACAACCCCTTCTTGGTGTTGGGATTTTTTTCCGTCAGTGTAGTTTTTCTGGACATTATGCGTATCACTGGTTAAGTATTGTGCTTGGCCGAGTGGCTTGGGGTGCTGGCTTCTAACCGCTCGTCTGAGATGGGTCCGAGTTCGTATCCCGTGTAAGGAATGGATAGTGTGTTTGTCTTACGGCATTCACTCTATCCCTTTCCTGGAACCAGTGGCCCTAAATCAGGGATGGCTCATAAGCCTATTGAGTTGCTTACGTTGGTGAAGTTCCACCGTATGATTCCATCCTCTACCAATGGATATCAATTGCATTCCTTCCTTCAGAGCCACAAACAACAAACAATTCTCTGCTGCGCGTATTACGTCCAGTACATGCACCATCGACCACGCAAGAGCTACAATTACCGCCATTTGTTGGGAAAACGGAAAAATTTGTTTGCCACTGTCGTGAGTGGCGCATACGAGAACTGATCAATAAATAACTTCCGAGGATTTTTGGCAGCGGATTACAGTTAGGTAAATCGGTGTCTCCCAACGTTATTGCCCTTTCCTGAGTAGAATGTATTTTTTGGCACAGGAGTTTGAATAAAGAGGCAAAGTGCTGGACAACAGTTTTAAGTGAAAATGACTACCTGCCTAGAAACATGGTCTCACTAGGAGGTACGCGCGGTAATTAGGTTGAAGGATGTGACTCGTGGTACCGAAAGAAACATTTGCATTTGCAGCAATCTGATACAAAGTCACCAGTCTCTTCTTGCATCCGAGTCTCCACACACGCCACGTTGCTGTCTGTTGTTGACACTGTATTTCTTATCCATCAATCAATGTGACACGCTCCGAATGCTGATGACAATAGATCCCTCGGATGAGGCATAGGTGGTGTTTGCCTTACGACACTGACTTAATCCCTTTCTTAGAACATGAGTGCGAATAAGGGGGGGGGGATTCCCAGGCTCGAAAAATTGCGTCTCTGGCTGATGACAGCAATATTTTTCCCTGCCGAGGAAACATACTATTATTATGCCTGTTGCTTACGACCAAATTTTCTGTCAAATTAATTGACCAACTAATCTGTCGATTTCTATTCGAAGCGCGTCGTCTGCTAGCTAGCATCAAGTGACACTGCAGGCATTAACATATCTTGCACAATAAGCAGCATGCGCGGGAACTGCGTGCTGTATTTCAAATATGTTTCTTTAACATGAATGTGTGCAATACTATACATCATTCAGTAAACGCATAGATAATAACGGTTACGAAGCAGCGTGTTCGTTATTACATTCTACATATCGTAGTTATTAGTTTCGTTTGTTGACATTGAAGCTAGTAATCCTATACAAGGAACTTACAAAATGAAATGTTAAATGGTTTTATCTGAATTGTTTATAAAACAGAAAAAGACTTAAGGCATCAGTGAGTGATAGTTTGACTACCGGAATACATGCTTTAATTACCTAAACCAGGAATATTTTGGTAATTCCTTAAAGGGGCTGCTTAACAGAACTAAAATAGTGCCAGTGTCTTCGGCAGAGTGTGAAAGAGGGTTCAATATAATGAACAATACCATGACCAATCTAAGGAACAAAATTAACATTCAAACACTATCATCTCTAATGTTTATATCAATAAATGGACCTGCTTTAGAAGATTTTCTAGCAAAATGGTTTGCAGCTGATTGGATAAAAGAGGACCATCGCTCTGCTACAGACATACCTCATCGACAGGAAACGTCAAAAACATCAGCTCATTCAAGCAAACTATTTGTTTAAGGTAAATGTATTTTTCTTTGTTTTGCTATTTTGTTTCTCTTTGATGTATTTTTCATAATTACATAAATATGTTTCTTTTAAAAAAACTGAATTAGTATCTTTCGCAACCTAACTTTAGGAAATGTTATTTACTTTTGAAATGTCAGCGCGCGAAGCATGTTGGTACAGGAAACATTGGTTAACGTTTCCCCTACGACAAGAAGCTTGATTCGCACTCTGCCTAGAACTAGTGGCCCTAAATTAGGCACGAGTGAGCACTGAAGCCCTTTTTCCGGGTTTAATGACCACTGTAAATTAATCACGGTGGTCGTTAAAATCCGGAAACAAATAAACAAACAAACAAAAAAGATAGAAATCGGTACAACGAAATCTAATTTTAACAACATAGTTCATTACGAGTGTAACGACTTGATGGTGAAGTCAAAATTTGAGGACAACAAATTAAAATTCGAAGACAATTTGCGTCCCCAAAGACATCAGATGTTTTTGGGGACAGTAAATTGAATTCGTTGTTCCAGAATTATACTGAACCGGTTCTGTTGAATATAATTGAAATGGGGTCAAGCGTCAGGGCACAGAAGCGAGATTTATTCCACAGCTATTATCCTCATAACTTTAGTAATGATTTCTGGTATGTTGGAAAGCGAATCATAATCAATGTATTGCATGATTTTACTAACTTGTTTAAACTAACGGTGACTTTCAGTTATCTTTAAGAAAAGGTGAAATGCATCGCTTTATAGTATTACTTCACAAAATCTCTAAATACAAATTTTACTCTTCATAGCTATAATGGCTTTTGTCTTAAGGACTCCACCGACTGATACACAGACATCGTACAATCCCCTGTACAATAATTTAAATACCCTATTTCATACGGTAACACAATTTACAATAGCTGGAACACAAAATGGTGGAAAGGGAAAGTAATATTCGGTGTAACAATAACTAAAATTTCATGCGATATGCTGTCCATAATATCTGATCTCGCTATAGAACTTCAAACTCAGGTCATTCGACAGATGATTGATATTTAATAGTTACTCAAACCTTAAGTATTGCCACGAATCACTCCTATTACCGGAAAATTTTCCCATATGGATATGGAAAAAGTGTGAACATATTTTTTTCGTTAACATGCGAAAGGAATTGCGGAAAGATTTCTGAAAATTCAGTATTTCCGTTGACATAAGTTAACAAGTTAGTACGATCACGCAATGCATTGGTTATGATACGCTTTCCAACATACTGTACCAAAAATCATTTCTCAAGTTATAAGGATAATGGCTGTGAAATAAATCTCGCTCCTGTGCCCCGACCTTTGACCCCATTTCGATGATATTAAACAGAACTGGTTCAGTATACCTCCAGAACAACATACTAATAAAGTTTTGTCGCAATCGAAGCATTTTTAGTCAAGTTGTCAGGATAATGGCTGTGGAAAAAATTCGATCCTGTGCCCTGACCTCTGAATTTGGATTGGATTGAATGTTTTACGACCACCGTGAGCAACTCAATGGGCTATAAGCAGTCGCCCATCCCTAATTTAGGGCCACTGGTTCCAGGGAAGGGAGAGAGCCAGTGCCGTAAGACAAACACAACATCCATGCCTCAGCGGGATTCGAACCCGGACTCCTTTTGGACGAATGATCAGAAGCCATTTCTTAGACCACTGCGCCACCGGGGCGGCCCCTGACCTTTGACCTCATTTCGATGATATTCAACAGAACCGATTGCGACAAAACTTTATCATGTTGTATACCTCCGGAACAACATGATAAAGTTTTGTCGCAATCGAATCATTTTTTACGTAAGTTAGTACGCATAAGGGCGATGGAATGGATCCCGCTCCTATGTCCTGATCTTTGACCCCATTTCACCCATTTTCAGTAGGGCTCATCCCCAGGATATTCCCTACCACATACTAAAATTTCATCGAAATCGAACCATTTTTACGCGAGTTATCGTGCGGACAGACAGACAGACGAACAAAGTTGGAGCATATACGCTTCTTCAACCTATGGTTGGAAAGCGTAAACAAGTTAGTAAAATCATGCAATGCATTGATTATGATACGCTTTCCAACATACCAGAAATCAATACTCAAGTTATGAGGATAGTGGCTGTAGAATAAATCTCGCTCCTATAACCTGACCTTTAACCCTATTTCGATGATATTCAACAGAAGCGGTAAAGTATATTTCCGGAACAACATGATAAAGTTTTGTTTCAATCGAAACATTTTTACGTAAGATATAACGCATAAGGGCGATGGAATTGATCCCGATCTTATGTCCTGACCTTGGACCAAATTTCACCCATTTTCAATAGGGTTCGTTCCCAAGTGGTCCCCTACCACATAATAAAATTGCATCGAAATCGAACCATTTTTACGCAAGTTATGACGCATAAGGGCAATGGAATGCATCCCGCTGCTATGTCCTGACCTTTGACCCCACTTCATCCATTTTCAATAGGGTTTGTCCCCTACGACATACTAAATTTTCATCGAAATCGAACCATATTTACGCAAGTTATGACGCATAAGAGCAATGGAATGGATCCCGCTCCTATGTCGTGACCTTTGATCCCATTTCGTCCATTTTCAACAGGGTTCGTCCCCAGGTGGTTCCCTACCACATAGTAAAATTTCATCGAAATCGAACCATTTTTCGCGAGTTATCGTGCGGACAGACGGACAAAGCTGGAGCATATGTGCTTCTTCAACCTACGGTTGGTAAGCTTAAAAAATGGCATTTACCTTCAATGTCAGAAAAGAAGTGCGGAAAACTTTCTAAAAAATTGAGAATTTTCCTGGCGTACGAAAAATCCCTGAAATTCAGGTCCCTTTCCGTCATTTTCACGGAAAAGATTGTATCAGAAATATGCTTCGTTAATTTGCGAAATAAATCACGGAAAGTGGCTCGTGAGCTTTAGAACTTTTTTTTTACTTTGTGGAAATAAATGACTGAAACATCTCTCTCCTTTCTTAGGCTCATCGTCATTGTTACAAACCCTTTATCAGGACCATAGCAAGCTTTCTTTATCTGGAAAGGCGGGACTTGATATTACGCCCCCTCGAGTTCCACAAAATATTACGTGGTTTTTTACGCTTTCCAACCGTAGGTTGAAGAAGCGTATATGCTCCAGCTTTTTCCGTCCGTCTGTCCGTCTATCTGTCGGCACGATAACTTGCGTGAATATGGTTCAATTTCATTGAAATTTTAGTATGTGGTAGGGGACCACCAGGGGACGAATCCTTTTGAAAATGGGTGAAGTGGGGTCAAAGGTCACGCCATAAGAGCGGGATCCATTTCATTGCCTTTATGCGTCATAACATGCGTAAATATGGTTCGATTTCGATGAAATTTTAGTATTTGGTAAGGAACCACCTGGGGACGAACCCTATTGAAATGGGCGAAATGGGGTCAAAGGTCAGGGCATAAAGGTGGAATCCATTCCATTGCCTTTATGCGTCATAACATGCGTAAATATGGTTCGATTTCGATGAAATTTTAGTATGTGGTAGGGAACCACCTGGGCACGAACCCTATTGAAAATGCCAAAAAATGTTTCGATTGCGACAAAACGTTATCATGTTGTTCCGGAGGTATAGTGAACCGGTTCTGTTGAATATCAACGAAATGGGGTCAAAGGTCATTGCACAAAAGCAAGATTTATTCCACAGCCATTATTCTGATAACTTGCGTAAAACTGCTTCTATTGCGACAAAACTTTAGTATGTTATTCTTGAGGTGTACTGAACCGGTTCTGTTGAATATCATCGAAGTGGGGTCAAAGGTCAGGACACAGGAGCGAGATTTATTCCACAGCCATTATCCTCATAACTTGAGTAATAATTTCTGGTATGTTGGAAAGCGTATCATAATCAATGCATTGCATGATTTTACTAACTTGTTACTTTCTCTTCTTGATTGGAGGTTTAACGACCACCGTGAGCATCTCAGTGGGCTATAAGCAGTCACCCGTCTGTAATTTAGGGGCACTAGTTTCAGGGAAGGGAGAGACCCAGCGCCGTAAGACTAGCACAACATCCAATGCCTTACTGGGATTCGAACTCGGACCCGTCTCGGACGAATGGTTATAAGCCAGCGCTTAGACCACTGCGCCACTGGGGCGGCAATTTTTAACTTTCTCATACATCACCATTATACGAAAGTATTATGACCGTTCAAAACCGCACTTCAGGTTTTTGACATAATTTTGCTAAAAATGTAAAAACTAGGTAAATACCCAAGAACCACAGATTGTAAATACCAAGTAATGCGTAAACTTCATGTGAACGCCGACAACACAACACTCCACAGAAATGCAGAACGAAAAGCAAACCAGCGCAGAACGAATGAGTATCAGATAGTGAACGCAATAATTGGAAGAAGCTATAGGGGTAGGGCTTGGAAAAATTATTTTCAAGGTAAAACGCTCAGAAAACTTTGTGCGACAGAGCACAAATGATAAATTAGCTCTTCATCCCAACGACATGTTCGGAAAGGTCATGGAGGTTAGGCATATCAGCATATTGTTTTCTATTCCTCCATTCACTTTTTTGGAAAATTCGCTTCGTGGATATATATCATCATCATCATCATTGTCAACCATTATCAATCCACTGCTGGACGAAGGTCTCCCCAAGTTTCCTCCACAACGATCTGTCTTGTGCCATTCTCCTCCATGTCACCCCTGCATACTTTCGAATTTCATCCACCCATCTCTCATGTGGTCTTCTTCTGGGTCTTTTCCTGTCCCTTGGAATCCAATCTAAAATTTCGGCTGTCCATCGATGATCTGTCCTTCTGGCAGTATGTCCAGCCCATTGCCATTTCAGGGATTTAACTCTGATCATGATGTCTTCCACTCTTGTCATTTTTCGGATCCACGAGTTCCTCTTCTTATCTCTCCTGGTTACACCAAGCATGCACCTCTCCATGCTGCTTTGAGTTGTCTGCAGCCTTTGTATGTCTCTTTTAGTTAAGGTCCACGTCTCTGCACCATACGTAAGCACTGGAAGGATGCATTGATCAAACACTTTTCTTTTAAGACATAATGGCATATTGCTCTTGAAAATTATGCTGTTTCTTCCAAAAGCTCTCCAGGCAAGTTTTGTACGCCGATTAATTTCTTCACCAATGTGACCCTCACTTGATATCTGCTGTCCAAGATAAACGTACGTGTCTGTTATCTCCAGCTTTTCTCCATCAATCGATAAATCTTCATTTCTTGTAAAAGCATTGAACATCACTTTTGTCTTCTGAAAGTTCATTTTTAATCCCACTTCTTTACTCTTGTCAGCAAGTTCCTGGATCATACTCTGCAGCTCTGATGGGGTAGTTGCAAAAATGACTACGTCATCAGCAAAACGAAGGTGGGTTAGATAATCTCCATTAATCTTTATCCCCTTGTTTTCCCAGCTCAGCGACTGAAAAACACCCTCCAATGTGGCATTAAAGAGCTTCGTAGATATGGTGTCACCTTGTCTCACTCCCTTTCCAATTTTTACGTGTGTTGTATTTTCAAACAGCCTAATCTTTGCACTTGCATTTTCATAGATGTTATTAATAATATTAATGTATGCATCTTCAATACCGCAGGTTTTCAGAGCCATTGTAACTGCTGATGGTTTCACCGAATCAAAGGCTTTTTCATAATCGATAAAAGCCATGCACAATGGAAGTTCATATTTCCTTGCTCTTTCAATTAGTTCTCTCAGCACGTGGATATGATCTATTGTGCTGTAGCCACTCCTGAATCCAGCTTGTTCTCTCGGTTGAGCCATGTCCAGTGTTACCTTCAATCGGTGTGAAAGAACTTTAGTGAAGATTTTATAAACTACTGATAGGAGGCTGATAGGTCTGTAGTTTCCGAGATCTTCAATGTCACCTTTCTTATGTAGCAGGATCATTGTAGCGGTGTTCCAATCCTCAGGCATCTTTCCTTCATTAAGGCATCGAGTGAAAATTTGGGCGAGTACTGTTTCGATTTCTCCACTTGCTTCTTGTATGATGTCTACAGTAATTCCATCTTCTCCTGGAGCTTTTCCTCGCTTCATGTTCTTGATTGCATGTGCAACTTCTGCTGGAAGGACTGGCGGAACTCTGGTACTGGTATCTTTCATGATGTCTGGAGTGCATATATCATCCCTTTCATATAATTTGGAGTAGAAATCTTTCACTCTTGTCAAAATTTCGCCTCTATTTCTTGTTACAGAACCATCTTCTTTTCTCAGTGCCATAATCTGTTTTCTTCCCTTACTGAGATGTCCCTTTGCTATCTTTAGGCTTTGGTTGTTTTCAATTGCTTTCCTCACTAGTTCACAGTTGAATTTCCTTACGTCTTCAGTGATACTTTTTCTTACTGTCTTGCATAGCTCTATATATTCCACTTTGGAAGTCACATCTTCTTTAGTTGTCCTCATCTCTCTTCTTTTTGCATCAACATTTTGGTTTTTCCTGATAATTTGTTCACATGCAACTTGTTCTTAGACCCAGCTAATTTTGTTGCTGTTTCCATAAGAGCTTTGGTTACTTTTCTGTTAACTTCAGAGATGTCCACTTCTTCCGATGTTAGGCCTTCTAAAGCAGAGAACCTGTTCTTCAGTTCCAACTTGAAGGTATTATGGTGTTTTTTAAGGTTGGTTATGTCAATAGATTTTGTTTGTCTTATGAGCTTGCCACGTTCAAGTTTAGTGTTGAGGTGCATCTTACATCTCACCAATCTATGGTCACTACCTGTGTTGAACTTGTTTAGCACACTGCAGTCTTCTATGACGAATTTTTTGTTACACATAATAAAATCAATTTCACTTGTCGTTCCATTTGGATGTCTCCATGTCCATTTCCTGTGTGGCTTTTTCTTCGAAGAAGGAGTTCAAGATGAAAAACCCTTCTGCCTCTGCAAACTCAACGAGAGTATTTCCACGCTGGTTTCTGTTGCCGTGACCGAATTTACCTACTGAAGTTTCATTCTGTTGCCGTTGCCCTATTTTTGCATTGAAATCTCCCATAATTATTTTCAAGTGCTGCTTACCTTTATTATTTAGATGACAAATTTCCTCATAAAATTCTTCAATTTCTTCTTCAGGATGACTTGTGGTGGGTGCATAAGTTTGAATAATCTGAGCCTGGTATCTTTTCGAGAGTTGGATAACAAGTCGTGCAGCTCTGTCAGAGGAACTTTCAACTTCTACAACTTTATCCTTCAGTTTCTTGTTTATTATAAATCCAACACCACTAGTTCTGCCAGTATCTGTCCCACGATAGTAGAAGAGATGTCCACTTTTCAGTTCGATGAGATCTTCTCCTTTTCTCCTTACCTCACTTAGCCCCACGATGTCCCACTTGATCCTTTGTAGTTCCTCTTCCAATTCAAGAAGCCTTGAATCAGAAGATAGGGAGCGTCCATTATAAGTAGCCAAGGTCAGCATCAGATGGCAGCCTAGTCCGGTCCTCCGGGGATTCTTAGCACCCTCTGCCTTCATGTCGCACTGGCCGCTGCCTTGGCCAGGTACATTCCAGCTGCCGGAGACTGAGGGCCAAGATTTAAGTTGTGGAATCATTTTGGAGGGGTTTGGCCATAACTCACCACGCTGGCCAAGCGGGTTGGTGAGTGTGGGATAGAATTTCCTCTAATCCCGATGGTATAGTTATACCGCTATGGGCGGTCGTCAGAGCCCCTTTAGTGGGAACAGGATGCACCACGAGAAGGCGGGGTTGACATTTGTCAAGGAGAGGCTGTGATGTTACGCATCACCTGACCTTACATCCCGGATATATATATATATATATATATATATATTTAATTGGGGGTTTAACGACCACCGTGAGCAACTGAATGGGCTATATGCAGTCGCCCGTTCCTAATTTCGGACCACTGGTTCTAGGGAAGGGAAAGAGCCAATGCCGTAAGACACACACAACATCCATGCTTCACCGGGATTCGAACCCGGACCCTTCACGGACGAATAGTCATAAGCCAGCGCTTAGACCATTGCGCCACCAGGGCGGCCCTTATGGACATGAGATGTTTACACCACATAATGCGTGTTACTCTGTATCCTGGTTAACTGCATTGGATACTCACAATACTGTATGAGACTAACTGAAGTCTTTAAAAGAAAATACTGAAGAGTGTAACTTTCTTTTTTCTCTTTTTTAGTTACATTTCAGTTTTTTTACATCCCCAGAGAATTAATTTACGCCCCTAGAATGACCATTCCGAGAGGACAACCGCCCTCCCTGCCCATTATCAATTAATCTGTCAGAAAGGATAAATGTCAATCATCCCATTAAATGGCCAGTTTGAATGACAAAGCTAGCCGCCCCCCGTTGGCCCAGTGGTCTAAGCTCTGGCATCTGATCATTTGTCCGTGAAGGGTCCGGATTGGAATCCCGGTGAGGTATGGATGTTGTACACTATCTACCAATAAGTAATTGGACACCCCTGCAATCGACGATATCTGCGGTCCTGATACACGTAACAGCCGCCCCCGTTAAATATCGTGTGGGAAACAACAACGCAACAAGTCGCATGCAAGATGCCACGCAGTTCGGAGCTCTCTTTCGAGAAAGGTGTAATCGTCGGGTATTACAGAAATGGCCGATCCATACGTGACATATCCAGCGAGTTGAAGTACCCAAAATCGACAGTGGCCTACGTGATTGGCAAGTGGAAAATGAGAAGTGACTGTCCGAATGTGCCCCGACCCGGCAGAACCACAAAACTGGGAGTTAGAGACCGACGGGTGCTGGCCAGAGAAATTCGGAAGAACCGCACCAAATCGATGGGCCACATCTCCGAGGAGTCTCAACAGGCATCCGGGAGTGTTCTTTCGATGAATATCATCCGTAAGGAAGCCCATCTGCTCGGTTATCATGGACGTGCTGCCGCCCACAAGCCTTTGATCACCAAGTCCAACAGTGCTGCTCGGCTAACGTGGTGCAAAGAACGTCGACAGTGGACCGTTGAACAGTGGAAACAGGTTCTCTGGAGTGACGAATCAAGGTTCAGCCTCTACCGTTCGGATGGCAGGGTCTGGGTTTGGCGTCTGCCTGGAGAACGCCTCCTGCCGGAATGCATTGTGCGAACTGTGAAGTTCGGCGGCGGTGGAATTATGCTATGGGGATGTTACTCCTGGTATGGCACGGGACCCTTGGTCGCAATTCCTGGTAGGCTCAACGCCGAGACTTACTGCACCATTTCGGATGACCATGCGCTTCCTACGTTGTGGCAGTTTTACGGAGTGGACCCATGTTACTTTCAGGATGACAATGCCACCTGTCATGTTGCGAGGTCCACCATGGCTTGGTATGGTGACAATGGGGTTAATCGAATGGACTGGCCTGTGCAGAGCCCGGACCTTAACCCTATCGAGCACCTCTGGGACAAGTTTGAGCGTCGACTTAAGGGGTGACCCCACCGTCCGAAATCGGTGAAGGAACTGACCTGTCTTCTCCAAGCCGAGTGGAAGAAAATACCGCTAGCCGTCGTACAACGCCTGGTTGAGTGTATGCCCCGGAGGGTCGCAGCTGTAATCGCCGCTCGTGGAGGCTCTATGAACTATTGAAGGTGAATAAACTTTGTTTTCCTTTGCTATCACAGGTGTCCAATTACTTGTTGGTAGATAGTGTATTTGTCTTACGGCACTAGCTCTCTCCCTTCCCTGGAACCAGTGACTCTAAATTAGGGTTGGCCGACTGCTTATAAGACCATTGAGTTGCTCATGGTGGGCGTTAAACCTTCAATAAAAAAACAACAACAAGTAAACAAAACAAAGCTAGGAAGAAAGCGAAGCTTTCTGATGCGCACGTACACTGGCTCCAGTCATGTTCGACCCACTTGTTAGACAGCAAGTTTATTCGTTCGCGCTGATTTCAAGCAATTTTGCTAACCCCGAGTTAATTCCTTTCCCCCACTTCCAAAAAAAAAAAAAAAAATGCGAACGAAAAACAAGAAGCTGTTGTGTTTAAAGTAGTAAGTGAATCGATTAACTGAAACGGAATCAAATAAAAAAAAACTTATTTATTCAAGAAATAGTAAATAAGCAGAATGTTTTGAATCAAGGTTCAGATAAATCATTCTCGCGTGCCTCCCTTTAGTTTTTACGTAAGCAATTTCTCAGCCCTAGAATTGCTCCTGTGTGTTTCATACGACGTACCTACATTCTCAGAACTTACATGCATATAACATTCTTTATATTGGGAGCCCTGACTTAGTGTCAATTAAAGACAAACTAATTTCCTTCTGCTTTGCTGCGTTAAAACATTTTGCGTCAGTTTAGGTTTATGAATCGTTTCTTTTCGGGCGGCTATGAAATATCAAGTAACTCATTTCGCAACTTCTTGGGAACGTAATTTATTGCAACAGTCGTTAAGTGTCTAATAACACCTGCCTCGCTGGAAAATGTGAGAGCAAGGCATAATGAAAACTGTCATGTAATATCCTAACTTTGATTGATGCCTCCTTGAGAAAAGTGCACGTTTATGAAAAACGATTTTTATAACAGCAGCTCCTCTTTCATTTTTGTCGTTTTGCGGCCGCGTAGATTTTCACTGAATGCTACCGCGAATCTTGACTTTTTTTTTTTGCGTGTTTAAAAATAGTTTATAATTCGTGCTAACATTTATCTCGGTATCATTAGATATTACTCACAAACTGCGGCTTAGGAAAAGCAGATACCAGTACTTCAAAAACGACAGAAAGACTAGCAGGCTGTGTAGAGATTAGAATGTTTGATTCAGAATCCTGTTTTCTTATTTTTATTTAGTTTAATGTTTTTTTTTTTTTTTGTCTCTGGGGATTTTTTTTTTTGATTGAAGGTTTAACGACTACCGTGAGCAACTCAGTGGGCTATAAGCAGTCGCCCATCCCTCATTTAGGGCCACTGGTTCCAGGGAAGGAAAAGAGCAGAACATTGCTCCTCGGGGGGGGGGGTAATTGTTGTTTCAAGAGTCATCAATGTGGAGAAAAACTTCTTTTCCTAAAGCGTTTAAACCAGTATTGTTGTCATGCTTTAATACTAAATATTCACAGGTATACCTGCCTTCGTCACATAAATGACGCACTCCAACACGTAAGATGTCATGAGAGAGAGAGAAGTTTGCGGTATAAATCAAGAAGACCAGCTCGTCGAGCATTAGCATTCAAATGAGGATAGAAATGGGCAAAACGAGTGATCTGAGTGACTTTGAACGTGGCATGACAGTTGATGCTGGGCGTGCAGGTTGGAATATTTCCCAAACGGCCATGCTTTTCACGCACAGCCGGGTGTACGGTGAATGGTACGAAACAAACACAAAGAAAAAATCTTCCAACAATTTGCGATCCTGTTGACGAAAATAGCTGGTGGATGAAAAGCCGAGGATCATCTCCGAAAGTACTAAGTTTCCAGAGCACTGAATGCTACGGAATGAGCTACAACAGCCAAAGACCATGCCAAGTGGCCATGTCAGCGAAAAACGCGAAAGCGCAACTCCTGTGGCGTAAAAGGCGGTGGGTATAACAGCATACCCAGTTTGCTAAAACGATGACATATTTAAGTACAAAACATTAAAACCCTGTACAAACACAGAACGAGGGTTTCCAGGCACACTATGCTTCTAGAAGACTTCGTGAGAAATGCCTTTATCTAAAGATACCAGTTATTTGCGTCCCTCTCACATCCGCTGCCCGGCAAGCTCGCGTAACCTGGAGTCGTCACTATCATACTTGGAATAGTATAAATATACTATAATAGTAATCCGAATTTATTGGCGTAGAATAGAAATAAAAGTTTCCAAGCTTTCGCACATCAACCAGATGTCTTTTTCAAGGAAGGTAGACCGCAAATTGTCTACCAGATGGCGTTTCAAGGAAGGTTAGACAGCAAACTGTCTACTAGATGGATTTTTCAAGGAAGGTAGACAGCAAACCGTCTGCCAGATTGCTTTTTCAAGGAAGGTAGACAGCCAACTATCTGCAAGGTGCCATTTTCAAGGAAGGTAGACAGCAAACTGTCTACCAGATGGCTTTTTCAAGGAAGGTAGGCCGCCAACTATCTACAAGGTGCCTTTTCCAAGGAAGGCAGACAGCAAACTGTCTACTAGATGTCTTTTTCAAGGAAGGTAGACCGCCAACTATCTACAAGGTGCCTTTTCCAAGGAAGGTAGACTGCAGACTGTCTACCAGATGCCATTTCAAGGAAGGTAGACAGCAAACTGTCCACCGGATGTCTTTTTCAAGGAAAGTAGACAGCAAACTGTCTGCCAGATGGCTTTTTCAAGGAAGGTAGACATCAAACTGTCTACCAGATGCCTTTTTCAAGGAAGGTAGACAGCAAACTGTTTACCAGATGCCTTTTTCAAAGTAGGTAGACAGCAAACTGCCTGCAGATGGCTTTTTCAAGGAAGGCAGACAGCAAGCTTTTCACGCACAGCTGGGTGTACCGTGAAGGTAGGCAGTAAGCTATCTACCAGATGCCTTTTTCAAGGAAGGTAGGCAGCAAACTGTCTACTTTCGTGCAAAAAGCCATCTGGGTGATGTGCGAAAGCTTGGAAACTTTGGTCTTTATTCAATGCCAATAAATTCGGATTACTAGCATGGTTATACTGCTTTGAGAATAGTTGGTGCACAGTTCGTGCTTATTAATCTCACTTGAAGTCCGCACCAGTAGACAAATGCTCTTTTCACAGGTGAATCGTGATTTAGCTTAAGTACTGATTCGCCACGTATTCCCATCTCGGTGGAACCAGGACCCGCAACAGACATAGGGAAATGAACTACTCAAGTGGCGGTGGCTTGATGGTCTTGGCAGGAATCATGACGAATGGGCTCGCAGACCTGTACATCTTTCAGAATCGCTCGGTTGTTGTCTTGAGGTACAGAGACGAGATCCTTAACACATATGTCAGACCATTCAGGTGAGCCATCTGTCCAGATTTTATTTTTATGGACGATAAAGCCCAAACTCATCGAGCTCATTTGGTCGAAGATTTTATCGAAGAGGAAGATATTCGCCGAATGGAGTGGCCATACAAATCCTCTGACCTCAATCCCACTGAGCATGCATGGGATGCTCCAGGGAGACGTACTGGAGCTCGCCAGTCTCCTGCCTTATTTAAGGATACCAGTTATAAATTTCAAGAACTAAGAACAGTTCTTGTTGAGGAATGTTCATTAATCCCTCAAGACCTAATCAGTACCCTCATAAACAGTATGAGGAGCCGTTGCTTGAGCTGCATGACTGTAAGGGGTGATCGTACTCGAAATTAATGTACCACATGTATTAAACAAAGTACTTAAGTATTGTTCCATGGACTGCTGCTTCATGTAAATTACAAGTATTGACACATGCAAATTAGAAGATTATGTTTTCTTCTGCTTGAGTTACATCAGTGATGTAATAATAACCCTTTTACCAATTTTCACTTAATTTTCTCTGAAATTCTTACGAATTTATAATTTATCGTTTAATTTTAATCTCCAGCGTATATCTTTTTTTTTTTTTTTATTGGAGGTTTAACGACCGCCGTGAGCAACTCAATGGGCTATAAGCAGTCGCCCGTCCCTAATTTAGGGTCACTGGTTCCAGGGAAGAAAGAGAGCCAGTGCCGTAAGATAAACACAACATCCATGCCTGACCGGGATTCGAACCCGGACCCCTTACGGACGAATGAACAGAGGCCAACGCCTTAGACCACTGCGCCACCGGGGCGTCTCAGCGTATATCTATTCATCATTATATTTCAAGTAATGACACCTTACGGCAGAACAATCTAGACTGACTGTGGTCGGATCGGGGGTCTGAATAAAAACCCTTTCGAGCGAGTCACAGAATTTTGTTTTTCGTCTCTAATAATTGCTCTTGTAATACACTGGTGTGCAAAAATTAAGGACGAGGAGGCGAAATTAGCATAACAGCGGAACGAGCATGCAGAACGGACCGAAAGACCACTCAGGAGATAGACTAGGGTCCGGTACGGTAGGGCATGCGCATATATGCAGCATGACGAAGGGGGGGGGTCGGGAGAGTATAAAGCACACGGGCGGTGTACACTAAGCAATTCGGTGAAAGCTATATTGCACGGTGTACATCGGTTTGAACGACGTCGAGTTGCTGCCACCGTGTGATATGGTCCAACAGGCAATCCAGTAGACGACATCTGGATGACTTTACCCGAGGTCGCGTCATTGGGAAGTTGGAAGAAGGTCGAAGTGTGACTAGTGTGGCCGAGGAGTTCGGGATCGCTCACAGCATCGTTTCACGAGCTTGGAGAGCATTTTAAACGACAGAAACAGCTGTCCGAGAGTTTAGCAGTGGTCGTTCACGAGCAACCACGGCGGCGGACGACCGGTATATTGTTCTACAGGCGGGAAGAGACAGACGACAGACACTGGGAGAAATCGCAAAGCACATGCAACACACAACTGGAGGTCCGTTATCGCGTTTTACCGTGGCCAGGAGGCTGCACAAAGGTGGTCTATTTGCACGACGACCAGTACGGTTTGTGCCATTAACGCCTGCTCATCGGAGACGGCGGTTTCTGCGGTGTAAGGAATACAAGAACTGGACACATCAGCAATGGGGTCTAGTTCTGTTTACGAATGAGAGCCGATTTAGTCTGACGAGCGATTCTGGACGTATACACATCTGGAGAGAGCAGGGAACACGCAATCACACCTCCAACATCATCGAAAGGGACCGGCTTGGAGGTGGCGGAGTTCTCGTTTGGGGCGGTATCATGCTTGGTAGCCGTACTGACCTCCACATCTTCCAATGAGGTTCAGTCACTGGTGTCCGCTATTGTACCGAGGTTCTCCTGCCTCACGTGCGTCTGTTTAGAGGTGCTGTGAGTCTTGAGTTTCTCTTCATGGACGACAACGCTACACCTCATCGTACAGTGGCTGTCGCAGAGCTGTTGGAGAGTGAAGATATTCAACGCATGGATTGGCCCGCAAGGTCCCCGGACCTAAATCCAATCGAACACGTGTGGGACCTTCTCGGGAGACGCTTGGCAGCAGGTCACCAGCCTCCAGCGACGGTTCCGCAGCTGCGATTGGCGCTACAAGAGGAATGGGCCGCGATGCCTCAACAACTCCTTGACAACCTCGTCCTCAGCATGGACAGACGTTGTAAATCCTGCAACGCAATCAGGCGTGATCACATCCCCTACTAAAGACTGGATTTTCTTGGCAGCCACCTGTCACATGGACGTTTCTGTCTTCTGTCCAGTTGTGCTTGAAGCTACCTTTTCAATAAAGTGCCTTTGTATCCTTTGGATTCTTTGTTTGGACGGTTTTGCACCCTTGTCCCATATTCTTACATCTTGGGGATCTTATGGTATGATTTGAGTCGATGTAGAGTACTTCTGCATGACGTTACATTCGAAAAACCGTCTCGTCCTTAATTTTTGCACGCCAGTGTAATAATTGCTCTTGCTAATAATATAATTTCCTCTCCGTTTAAAAACTCATGTGTTTTTGGTGGTATTTTTAGATTCATATTCGTTTATTTTTAATTTTCCGGAACCAGTAGCGTTGCTTCCATGTTTCTCAGGCCAGAAAGTGGCCTTCAAAGTTTTTTTTTTCTTTGTTTGGAGGTGCGTAAATTTCTTCCAAAGCACGTTCAATAACGATTAACGTTTTTGTATATATCGCATTTAGATTACTGAAGGATGGCTTTATGGATATTTTTTTCGTTAGTGATCTCGTGCAACATCATAAAGTTGGTTTACAAAGCACCACTGTTCATTGCTGTGTGTTATTTCGAGAAACTATTCAGCTTTTTAAAATTTTAACCTAAAAAAACCTGCGCGCAGAGTGAAGTGTAACAAGCAAGGATTTTGGCCTGTGCGGTTTTGTTACTGTGCCATTGAATTACGCACTGCACGCTTCGCGAATTGTGAAGCAGAGAAAAAACACATTCTTTGATCAAAAGTATTCGGGCACACTTGTCTATCCACAAACACCCTGTAATAGGAAGAACAAAAAAAATTCGAGTTGGTCCAACTTTACTGCTGTCACAGCCTCCACTTTTCTGGCAAGGCTTTCCACTAGATATTGGTACGTTGCTTTGGTAATTGTCTTCCACACTGCCAGAAGAGCATTGGTCAGGTCGGTCACCGACGTCAGGTGGTTCGGCCTGGCTGATAGACAGCGTTTCAATTCGGATTCAATTATACGCGGTCAGTCCCACTGATAGATTCATATCACACGGGAAATGGAGCTACGAAAGAATCAATCAATGCGTACTGGTGGTTCCTGTGGTGTGACTGTGTCAATTATTTTAAAGGTTTTCCTACACCTCAACGAGGAAGCAAAACATATTACTCAGATAGCCAAGCAGATTGAAGACTTCGTCGATATTCTAGAAGGAGAAATAATCGATTTTATTGATGGAAATCAAGAACCGTTGACAAATGAAGATTTAGAAGAACTTGTGAAAACTTCCTCGGACGAAGATAATGATGACGACGCCGACGAACAAGATGAAACTTCCAGCGGTAATCTGCACAAGTTTGCCGAAATTTTCCAAGCAGCAAAGCACTTGAAAGATTTAGTTTCTGATTATGATCCTTCTGGAACGTAGCCTTAAAATAAACAGAAGTATTTATTGCGGACTCTTTAATGCTGTATTATAAGATTTTTCAGCAGCTAAAGACGCAGCGGCAACAGTTGCCGATAATGATGCTTTTCCAGAAAAAAAAAACTCCTTTTACTGGCTATTGCTCCTCCCAGAGTCCCCAACTACTGCACCTAATGCATCAGCTTTGGACCTCAGCGTTGACGACCCCGCAGTGGTGTTACCTAGTGAAAGCAACAATTAGGTAGGTATGCATAAGGATTTGCATCATGCTAGCTCATATTTTAACTGTAACCGTTGCAGAAGTACGTATACATTGTTCTTTGTATAATACCGTGCATATATAACGAGAAAAAGCGTGTGAAGTGATTTATTGTATGTAGTTTTATTACTGGTTTTGAATACACGCCGCTTCGGCTTTGCGCGGTCTCGTCGGAACGTAAAATGCGGCTCTATTGTAAAGGTGTCTTGTGGGATTGAAATCAGGGATCTGTGCAGGGAAGTCAAATTCTTTCCCACTCTTCTCATTAAACCAATCCTAGATGAACATCACTCTTTAGACAGGGCCATTGACCTGTTGGTAAAAGAAACGTCCTTCACCGAAATGGTACCTATGTTAGAAGCACAGAATCGTCCAGAATGTCATTATACGGCGCATTGTTAAGATTCCCGAGCAGTGGAATCTGGAAAGCCCCAGCCCAAACAATAAAAAATTGCTTCAGAGCATGACACCTCCTCCACCAAACTTCAGAGTTGGCACAACACAGTCATGTAAGTAGCGGCGCACCTGGCATAATCCACGCTGAGACTCGGCCGGGACCTTTCCTTTTATCTGCCCGCGACTATTTGCTGTTGTTGACTGGTATATGAAATGTCACTTTACATAGCAAATACCTACTAACTCACTCTTTAGTACAATTGAAACTGTTTAAGAAATATATGAAAGGAAAAAAATATACAGTATAAGAAAAGAAATACCAGCAAACTGGGTAGCAATGTTACTCTGGTGGCCAATACGCTACCATTTCTTCCAGAATTTAAAAAAATGGATCGTCATCACTGTTCAACCTCTTCCGCCACATAAATTCACATAGGTACGAATCCAACATGTTCCTATGAGTGCCTAATGGGTTTTATTCTTAAATTTCGCCTTTCCCCACTTCGATTCCACCGACTGAATGTGGGTACCTGCGTTCGGATGTACAAAATTCAATGAATGATTTATATGCAAATGTAAATAATCTTCATAAGATAGACGGTTGTACGCTCACTATTCGTCAGATTATCGTAGTCTCAGGACGTATATGCTGCTTAATAATGGGTATTAAAATACGGTTACTTCGCTCTGGAACAGCGATAAGGAGGCACTCATGAGTTTTCCTGCAAATTCCTCCGAAAACCCACTTCTCTGGCAGCACACAGCCAACGTTGTTTTCCTTTCGGAAAATAAACGTTCATCTATTTCCACTGTCAGTCCTGGTCCTCCTATCAACGAAGAATTCATTAGCAAACTTGCTGCACAAACCTCTCTCGTGTAATTATTCCAGTCCAC
Source organism: Macrothele yani (assembly GCA_039090855.1). Taxonomy (NCBI): domain Eukaryota; kingdom Metazoa; phylum Arthropoda; class Arachnida; order Araneae; family Macrothelidae; genus Macrothele; species Macrothele yani. The sequence continues at coordinate 56,637,342 of CM077002.1, forward strand.
ACAAGTGTTCTCGTTTATACGCAGTCCATGCTCACAAAACGCAATTGTTGTATACCCGTAACACCAATAATTCACGAAGGACCCTTCTCATATATTTCTTAAACAGTTTCAATTGTACATATTAACAAGAAAGATGACACCGAATTTTCGGGTGTAATAAGCACGTCTTTTGAATCCGTTCTGACTCAAATTAAATTTATCAAAGCTATTCAAAGTCAACGGAACCGGTATGGAAAACAATAGTATCTGAAGAAAGAAGTTTTTCAATCGGGTTCTTAATCCCTCAGATATTGCTGTAAAAGGAATCGTGAGCTTACGCCCTCTGGTTGCAGACTTGTGCGTTAAGAAAAACATGACTTTATATGAGAAACATTTCGCACCGGAAACGCTCTCCAACACAGAAATAATTTTTCAAATCGGACTCTTAGAAACAGAGATATCGGCAAAAATAAGATGTGACTTTACGTCCCCTGGTGGGAAAACCATGCATTATTTTAGGAAGAAAGTATTCTCAAAAGGTTTCCATATGAGCGGTATCGGTCCGAGAAAAAAAAAATTTAGTCGAGTTTTCAGGAGCCCAGATTTTGCTACAAATACATCAGAAGCAGAAATTAACACTTATGCCTCCTGGTGGCCAAACCATTCTTTACCAAACATTAGAAATTATGCCATACAGGAAGAATTTTTCAAATCGGAGTTTTAGGAGCAGAAATAAGGCAGAAAACGCAATTTACCTTTGTGCCCCCTAACGGAAAGTCTATGATTTACTTGAAAATTTTGAATTTATAGGAAAAACATTTCGCATCGGAAACACTTCCAACAAAGAAGGAATTTTTCAAATCGGACTCCTAGACGTAGAGATATTGACATAAGTAAGATATACATCTACGCCTCCTGGCGTAGAAACCATGCATTATTTCAAAAAGAAAATGTTCCTAAAAGTTTTGTCGACATGAGTAGTATCGGTCAACAAACGGCTTTTTTTTTGCAATCGAGATTTTAGAAGCTCATATTTTGCTGCAAATACATCAGAAGCGGAAATTAAGACTTACGCCATTTGGTGGCCAAATCTTTTTTTACAAAAATTAGACAATTATGTGCAAAGGATTTCCCATCAGGAGCTGTATCCGGTGCAGAAAGAATTTTTCAAATCGGAGATTTAGAAGCAGAGATGTAGGGGGAAACGCAATTTACCTCTACGCCCCCTAACGGAAAGTCTATGAATTTCTTTAAAATTTTGAAATTACATGAAAAACATGTCACACGGAAAACACTATCCAACAAAGAAGGAATTTTTCAAATCGAGCTCCTAGAAGTAGATATATTCACAAAAATAACATATACATCTACGCCCCCTGGCGGGCAAACTGTGGAATATTTTAAGAAGAAAATATTCGGAAAAAGTTTATCGATGAGAGTGACATCAGTCCACGAAAGAGTTTTTTCAATCGATATTTTAGAAGCTCAGATTTTATGGCAAGTACATCAGAAGCAAAAATTAACACTTACGTCCCCTGGTGGCCAAAGTATTCTTTACCAAAAATTTGAAATTATATGCAAAAGATTTTCCATCAGGAGGTGTATCCGCTGAAGAAAAAAAAATTCGAATCGGAGGTTTAGAAGAAGTGTTATCGGGAAAAAATGTTACTTACTTTTACGCCCCCTAGCGGAAAATCTATGCATAATTTGAAAAAGTAACTACATCGAAAATTCTCTTCGACATAAATGGAATCGAAAGATAAAATAATTTTTTCAATCGGATGTTTAGAAGCAAATATGTGGAATAAAACGTGTTTTTGAATTCGACGTCATCTGCGTTTACGCCCTCTAGCGGCGAAATTGTACATCGTAAAAAAAAAGCAATGAAGGATACTCATTCGCACATTTCAAGCATCCTAATGCAAAAAGAATTTTTTAAATCGGACTAATAGTTGCAGAGATATCGTGGGTACAGACGGACGGACGGGCAAACCGGTAACATAAGCACGATCTTTTTTTGCAAAAGACGTGCTAAAAAGTGAATAAGTAGGTATTTGCTATGTAAAGTGTAATTTTATATACCAATCAACAACAGCAAATAGTGGCGGGCAGATAGCAGGAAAGGTCTCGTCCGTCGAACTGACAGAGGGTGAAGCGTGATTCGTAACTCCAGAGAAGGCCTTTGCACTGCTCCAGAGTCCATTGGCCCCGAGCTTTACATTACTCCAACTGACGCTTGTCGTTGATCTTGCTGATGTTAGGCTTGTGTACAGCTGCTCGGCCATAAAACCGCATTCTCTTCAGCTCTGAACGAACCACTATGGTGCTGGCGTTGCTTCCAGAGGCATTTTGGAACACGGTGGAGAGTACTGCAACCGAGGACAGGCGATTTTGTTCCACCACGTGCTTCAGCACTCAGCGACCCAGTCCTGTCACTTTACGTGGCCTACTAGGTCGCGACTGTACTGTAGTTGCTTCTAGGCATTTCCGTTTCACAATAACATCACTTAGAATTGATCGCGGCAGTTGCAGAAGGGAAGACATTTCCCAAACTGACTTGTTGCTAAGATGGTCTCCTATGACCAGTGCCGGACTAAGCTTTTTTGGGGGCCTGGGCTACTGAACATTTTGGTGCCCCTATTTCTGGACACAAGTACTTGTAAAATATCTATGTCCTATACCCTATACGAAAGATATGGATGTCATATATGTACTTGTACATACACTATATTGACGAAAGTCACTGGACACCTAGAAGAGAAACACAACATAGCACTTACTGACATACATTAGTTCGGTGTCGGTCCACCTTTGGCCTTAATGCATGCACTGACCCTTCGAAGCTCGAAGTGGTTGGGTTTTGAGCTCCGTGATTTTCGTTGCTATAAGGTGTTTATTGAGTGCTTTAGTTTCTGTGGTTGCGTGTATCTTCAAGTTGAAGTTCTACACTTTACGTTCGTGTATCTCCCAGGTTGGTGAGTGCCATATTTTCTCATTATTCACTGTTTTATTTTTCAACCAAGCTGGTCTTTTTCGTTAAAGTCACGCCATTGCTTCGATGGCGGAGGCAGACAAGGGTGACGCCCACATCCTTATCTTGGCAGATCAGCCAGCATCCTCTTCTTCTTCTACCGCGGTAGCTCCTGCTCAGCTTAATGAGGTGGCTCCCGAGCGTCATTGCGACGTCATGGACACCTCTTCTTCTCCAGCTATAACTCCCACCAAGTGCGGTGGTGCCAAGTCTCCTATCTACATCTCAGCAGATGATGACGTATCCGTTATCAGCAATACTGAGCTCACAGCTTCTACTCCTCATCAACTTTCTGATCCGCCCTCACTGCTAGGGGCCGCTTCATCGAATTCTCGACTCATGTCTGCCCAAGCGTCCTATGCTTCTGCAACTTCTGGGGTCCTCACACCCTCAGTTTCATCTGCTATGCCTTTTCCTGAATCCTATGTCACTGTCGTCGGTTCTACTGCTACAATTGACATACCAGAGGATTCCCGAGCTGGTCACCTTTTTTCCTCCACTTTGGAACGGGGCGTCTATTTTGATGCGCTTCCCGACACTAAGCTGTGGCAATATAGCCGAGCCCTCAAAACTATCTTACCAAAGGATGCAATAGACTTTGTAGCTCGAAAACCCAGATCTGTCTTTGTCTATTTTAAGGATAAAGCGCATGCTGACCAGGTCCTTACGGAAGGTCTAACCATCAATGACGTGCATCTGTTAGCACAACCGGTTGCGCACCGCCCGGTGCAGGTGACCTTCTACCCCGTACCACCAGAAGTATCCGACGCTGCACCTTGCTCAGCAGGTACGGCAGAGTTGTTGGCTCCATAACAACTCTCTCTGCGGCTCCCAGAGACCCTGAAGACAAATCGATTCGGGGTTTCCGCCGCACTGCTCGAGTCCTCTTTTCATCTGTTGCTCAGCTGAAAGCGGTTCCGAATGTTTTGCACATCCGCTGTGGACAGCAACGCCGAAGAGTTGATATAATCGCTTCACAGTATTGCACTATCTGTCAGAGCGAAAGTCACATAAGGGCTCAGTGCCCACGTGCCTCCCTGCAAACAGCTCCACACACTACATCTTCTTCTACTTTGTCCACCAACTCTTCACAGACTTCTTCCTATTCGAGGAAAGTCGCGGAATCAAGATCTTCCAAAAGTCAGCTTACTGCCATTGGTCAACAAACGACTTTGATGCCTCCAACTCCTGCTGATCCTAAGAATTTTCCCAGGCTTCCAAAATCGACTCTCCCTAGTACTTTTACAACCACTGCTGATGTACATGTTGACCACTCCTCAGCTTTTACCGTTGGCTCCATGACACGAGTCACAGGTAACGCTTCGGGTTCAGACTCCAGACGATCATGAAGCTTTTGTGGTTGCTGGAAAACGCAGTGGTGCTACTCACCCCAAGACGAAGAAGTCAAAGACTCTGGCGTCCCGAAGATCATCTCGCTCTTCTACCCGCTCATCCACTCGCTCCGTCAGCTCTCGACGACCGTTCTCCAGGTCGCCTCTACACACTTCCTCTGAGACCAGAGATTCATGTTGCCTCGCCAGATTTCTACTGCACTTAACTGTTGTCATGCAAACGTTGCACCGAATCCTGTAATTAACGTAGCGCAAGCTGCACATTCTGTTAATTTCTCATCACCTGTCTTTTGAATCTATGTCTGCAAGCTCGAATTCTGTTTTATTCCTTGCTTCAATACTGTGCAAAAGTAATATTGTATAACGCTCTTCAAGCTGAATTGTTCCTATTCTTTGCTTTGTCAGAGACTTTTGTTGCCTCACCAGACACTCGAGTGTAATTAACTGTTTCTTTACTATCATCAATGTACAAAACCGTGTAAATAAGCAGTAGCGTAAGCTACAAGCATCTGTAAATATTTTTTTTTTGTCATACATTATTTGAGATGATTTATTCAAGCACATCTCCTGTATCTTTCTTCTAATAAATACTGTATGAAAACTGACTCTTCGGGACATGCTTTCGAAAAGGTTTCGGAACACAGCGATAAATATGCGCTTCCATTCAGTACATAATGCGGTAGCTAACTTTTGCTTGGTAGTAGGCCTTGGTTCCAAACTTCTTATGCAGCGCTCTAATTCATCCCATAGGCGCTCTATGGTATTAAGATAAGGGCTGTGTGCTGGCCAGTCCACACACTATACGGAATTATCGTCAAACTACGCCGTAACAGTCCTTGCCTTATGGCTTGGTGCATTATCCTTCTGGTACCCACAAGGCTCCGTTCCATAGTATTGCCACATAGTTGGTAGGGCATAATTGTCCAGAATATTGAGGTAGACGTGCTGGTTAACAGGTTTGTCCACGATAACCAATTCGCCGGGACCATACCACGAAAAACACCCCCATACGAGTACACTGCCAGCTCCAAACTTCACCGTGGGAACAGTACGCTATGGTAAATAGCGTTACCCCGGCTGCCGCCATACCCACACACGGCCATCAGACTGATGGATCGTGTATCTGGATCCATCAGTCCATAGGACCCGTTTCCATTGATCTACGGTCCACGATAAATGTTCTTTACACCATGATGAACGACGAGTAGCATTCCGAGTGGAGATGAAAGGCTTATGAGCAGTTGCACGACCACGGTAACCCATGGAATGAAGTTCTCTGCGAATGGTACATGTACATATCGAAGTTCCAGCATTTTTACTCACCTGTTCACTGAGGTCTTGTGCAGTACTCCGTCAATTAGCTGTAACTACTCTCCTGAGTATTAACAAATTTTACTGAACTCTTACGCATAAAATAATACAGGCGCACCACAAAGTGGGAAAAACAATAATTAAACAATGAATGAAAGTAATGACAATATCAACAGATGAATGCGGCTACGCCGGTCAAGATAATATGAAAAATGCTAAAACCCACAACAAGGTGGTAAAATACACGATACACAGAGACAGCAAAGTACACGAAAGCAACTACAATTGGCACTGGCAATAGCCAGGATGTAATCGAGGAACGCCTAACAACAGAAAAGGACATCCAACACGGCACTCTATTAACAATCAGGAAATCCGGGAATAGAAACGATAAATACAGTAAGCACTGTAGACCAACAGTGCGCAACAAACCCGGTAAAATTCACATGAGTACCACTCAAGTGAGTGATTCTGAAGACAAGATCACATTGAGCGACGTTAAACAATGAGAAAACAGATCTACAAGTGAACGGGCATCACCACTCAAGAACATAGAGGGGAAAACAAAAAGGAACAACATAGCATCATGCACAATTCATAAAACGGTACAAATAAATATGAGCCCAATGACACCGACTCGAACAGAAATCGCACGAGGTTTGAAGATACAATACAAAAAGCTAAAAACGCAAGTGCAAAACCCCCGGGGCACATCGGGGATACAAAACAAACAAGAATTACAAATAGCACGGTGCACTGTGAACAGGGAAAATACGCGTGATAGTTGATAATGACAGCAAGCACAGTACCAGAGAAATAATTCAGATTACGGTAAGTTACATGATACGCACTACAGGTGAATGGCAAGCGGCAACTAAAGAAAAACAGAACAATAAAATTAGGTATTCTCAATTCACAAAAATCAACATTGATACAAAATTTATAGTGACCCTGGACTCAACCGAGGACCAAAGAATCACAATGGAACTAGTACCAACTGAAATGCTGAAGAAAAAGTACAATATACATACAAGAAAAAATAAAAAGGTGAATATATTCATTAAACACGGTATCAAGCACGAGGCATAACTAACACGGTACACGTAAGCAATGAAACAGTGATAAAACCTTGCAAGCGAGTGTGAAAAGTAGAGACACAGCGCTCGCGGGAACCGGCGAAAGCTTAAGGAAAAATTGGGTAAAATAATACAGCATTTACAGGTCAATGAGCATTCACCAACTGAAATAAATCGAAGAACGTGAAAAAGTATGCGGCAGGGTGACATTCACATAGCACAAAGACATCAGGGGAACAAGAGTCCAACAACGTGGGACTCGAACATAAATCCTGTGATCACTCACACCTAGTGATATGCTCATTTCACAAAAATCAACATTGATATAAAAGTTAAAGACCCAGGACTCAACCGAGGACCAAAGAAACACAGATGAACAAGTACCAACAGAAATGCCGAAGAAACGTACACTGTATACATACAAGAAAACAGAAAAAGTTGTACATATTCAAGAAACACAATAACAAGAACAAGGCATGAACAACACGGTACACATTATCAGCTTATCCGTGATGAACACCGCAAGCGAGTGCGAAAAAAAGAAAAAAAAGGAAGCACAACGCTCGCGTTAACCGGCGAAAGCATGATAAAGAAAATCGTATAAAATGATACAGTATTTACAGGTCAATGAGCTTTCACCAACTCAAACAGAACGAAGAGCGTGAAAAGTGTGCAGCGAGGTCACGTTCACATAACACAAATACAACAGGGGAACGAGAGTCCGGGAACTTCGGACTCGAACATAAACCCTGTGATAAGCCAAACAATACATGACTGGGAAGAAAAACAAGGAATAAGCACACTGGGTACACAGGGAAACAGAACATTCGAGTGAGAGGTACGAACCAGCAAACGCTGTTCCTAGTTGCATAACACTACATAATACACAGTACAATGGTCTAGTGAACAGAAACAATGTAAAACTTCAGTATGAATATACACAATGAGCATGCTATTTAAATTACAAGCATAGAGAACAGAACTTCGCTGCCTCAGATAACAGTAGGGAAAAAGAAGCAATGGACGAACAATTTACAATAAACAGGGCACATAACAATCTAAGGTGCAAAAAAAGTGACAATGTCAGAAATTATGTACAATGAAGATAGATTACAACAGCATACAATTATAGACAACCAACAATACCACGCCAATTGACAGCAATAAGGTGACCATAAGGAAATATGGTACATATACATCATAAAACACTAGGAAGAAAATGAAAAAAGTGGTACATGCAGCTTAGACTTGGGTACAAACCTGTACCCAAACAAAAGAAAACGAGCCACATGAGTTAGCAATTCGCAAAATCTATGCCAAAATAGGCACACCACGGTGCACAGCTACATACCCTGCCATTTGAGAGAACAGACACAAAGAAATGCAGATCCAACAAAATAACAAAATATAATTACAAATATACACTGTGTCCCAAAAGGCACATGAAAAAGTAAGAGGAGAAAGCACAACGCAATTAACACAAAAGATACAGCGTCGACCCGTCAACTCGGAACCACCCGGTTTCCTGCGCCCAGGCAGACCGGAAGGAAGCCAGAGATTGGGGGGTAGACGCTGCAAAGTACTCCAGCCGGAGACGAGCCAAGATTGTATTCCGAAAAATCTTCCGCAGAGCTGCACCTGCAGAAAGGATGCTAGGTGTGGCAGAACGGGATCGTATAGAAAGGCGGTAAAGATGATACAGAGTGAAGTAGAAGAAATAGACATACGAAAGAGAGAGGAAGGAACGGGAAGGCGACGGTGGAGAAACCGCCATTGAAGGTTAAGCTCCAGCGGGGAGGAGAGCGGCGAAGAAGATGCAGACCCGATTGTCAAAGAAAGCGAAGAAGAAACATCCGTGAGTGGGTGGGGAATAGCGAGGGGTGCGCTGAGAAGAGTATAGATCGAACCGGTGGAAAAAGAAGAAATGGGGGCAACATAGGCACGAAGAGGAATGAAGAAAGGAATAGATAGGCTAGGACCAGAAACAGAGATGAGAGCAGAATCAGAAACAAGGGAAGGGAAGAGAGAACAGAGAGTAGAATGAAGGAGATCAAAATCTTCCTCCAGTAGGGGAGTAGAAGCGGGGAAGAGGGAGGAAAGGGGCTTCCAGGAGAGGTCAGCAGTAACTAAAGCTTGAACAGTTAAGATTCCGGAGCGGACCCAAGGAGGGAAGATGAAGTAGGGTTGATTAAGAGGGTGAATCAGAGGCGAAAAGAAAAGTGGTTCGGCAAGAAGATCACGAGTAGTAGAGGGAGTTGCGCGAAGAAGTGGAAGTGAGCGGAAGAACGCTAGAGCTTGAGTAATGAGGGGAGGAAATTGATTAAAATAAGAAGTATAAGAGTCCATCCGAAGATATAAGAGAAAAGAAAAGGATGGATCTTGGAGAGAGATAAGAATATCAAAAGTAGAGCAGAGTGATGGAGAAGGAGTGAGAAGAAGGCGAAGGAATGAAACGATGCGAAAGGCTCGGTAGTAAAGGCGTACGTCCGGTAGGCGAATTCCTCCCAAAGAAGCTGGAAGAGTGAGAGTCGTAGCAGCAACCCAATACTTTGCTGACCAAATCACGGAAGTGAAAATGCTGTTGATAGTAGAGAGACGAGCCGAGGTAAACACCGATGAGTTCCAAGAAAATAAGCATTGGGATAGAAGGTATCGCTGGACAATTTGCGCTCTCTGAATGTAAGATGCGAAAGAATGCGTGAATCGCCAAAACGCAGCTGAGTGTTGTAATCGAGGAAGGAGTCCATTCCAGGTAATAATTCCAGAAGTGAATGGATGTCCAATCTGGACGCCAAGAATTTTCTGGGTCGCGGAGGACTACATCGCACCCTATGGGGCATCGGTGCGGCCCATCCAAGACCCACACCACAACCCGGTGCTCTTGAGCACATTCAAGGACGCACCAGAGAGAGCTGCATACTGTTGATACGTGGAAAGTAGTATATCAAACTGTTCATCTCGTCGGAGAGAGAAAGTGGCGTCATCTGCATAGGCTGAAACAACGAAACGGTGATGCCTGGTGCTAGAAACGGTCAACGGCAAAGCAGAAAGAAGAGATGAACGGCTGGCAATCAAGAAAGGTTCAAATGCGAGGACAAATAGTTGCCCTGAGAGGAGGCAACCCTGCCGGATTCCTCGTTGGAAAGGGATGGGTGCCGTCAAAAATGAGGCCACCTGAACATGAAAATGAGCGCCCCGATAAAGACTGAGAAGGAGAGAGACAAAAGGAGAAGGAAAGCCAAAATGGGTAAGAACAGCAGAGAGATAGTCATGAGAAACGTTATCAAAAGCAGACTGTTGATCAATGTTAAATAGGGCTAGGGGTTCTGAATGTTTGCAAGCAAGAAAATTGAGATTAAGAAGAAAAGAAATGTTGTTAGCGATAGACCGACCAGGCACAGTGTATGACTAGTCGGGAGAAACAAGAAACAAAAGGACAGAGTTAAAACGTCGAGGAAGGAGTTTCGTGAAAAATTTATAATCAATATTAAGGATGAAGATAGGGCGCCAATTTGTCAGATTCAGGAGGTCCCCCTTCTTCGGCAGGAGGATGACATGAGCAAATGTAAATTCCGGCGGAAGCGCAGAAGAAGAAAAAACACAAGAAAAACCAGCAGAAAGAAAAGGTAGAAGGGATGGAAGAAAAGCACGGTAGAAGGACAGCGGAAGACCATCAGGTCCCGGGGAGGCATGGGAGTTCAGGGAGGAAAACGCCTCTCGAAGTTCAGGCAAAGAAAGCAGTGAGGGGAGTACAGAGAGAAGGCGGGACCTGAGGGAGAGAAGAGAGAAGGGGAGAAGAAGAAAGATCAGTAACCTGCGCGACCGCTCGAAATTTCTCCTGAAAGAAGTGACGGACTTGGGAGCAAATAAGAGATGTGTCGAACGTGGTGGAGCCGTTAGGAAGGCGAAGATGTCGAAGTGAGGTTGACGCTCGTCTCGATGATTCCATCTTGGAAAGAACTTCAAAGGCTAGTGTCGATGGAGATAGATGCAGAAGTCGAAGTCGACGCACAGCTTGCTGGGGCAAGCGGTTGTAGGTGAGCGTGTAGTTCATCATGAACTACTGAATACTGTGGATCCGACATTGGTAACGAAGAAAGCAAGCCCCAAAGATTGCTGATCGCCATCGCACGAGTGGTAGTGATGGAAAATGAAAGGCGTCGTACCAATAATAGAAGGTCTTGTTTAATGTCGAGCCACAAGAGCAGGGCACTCGGAGTAGTAGCTAGCAGAGGTTTCCTAGCAGCAAGGCACTGCTCAACTGTATCGCAGAAAGACCGATCTTGTAAAATTGTATTATCAAAACTCCATCCACGACGAGCCGAAGGTGGTGACGGGGAGACACAAACAGATAGAGACACACCGCTATGATCGGAGGACACTGTGGGGAGGTGCCGTGCCGAAGTAATAGTGGGAATCAAAGAAGAGACAACATAAATACGGTCCAGTCGAGCGGCAGCAGAAAACTGCGTCGGGGAATTGCACCAAGTAAATGAAATGGTTTGAGGATTTAGCTGGCGAAAAGAGTCAACAAGCTGAAAATCAGCAATAAACTGTGTTTACTTGGAGACTAGATTCGCACATTGTTCTCCGTGCGACAAATAGTGGTCTACAGAGGGCTGCACCGTGCAGTTAAAATCCCCTCCAATGATGAAAAAATCCCCGGAGGGAATCGCAGCAAATGCTGCACGTAGACTCCGAAAAAGTGGATCAACATATGATTCTTCAGTTGGTATATACACATTAAACACATGAAAAGTTACAGTATCAACACAAAAAGTAAGGCATTGCAATAATTCTGAATATAAGTTATTGACAGAAATAGAAGAGATACGGTGCATTAAACGACGGTGTACACCGACGGCAATGCCACCAGACCTCGATTGGCGATACGCATGGTAGAATGTGTAAGGCCACGACCGCCATCTGTGTGTCGGCGTATCAGTTGAACATCGAGTCTCTTGAAGGAGGAGGACATCACTGGCATCCGCCGCGAGGTCCTCATAGACAAGGGCATTCACATCAGGGGTCGCAAATCCGTGACAGTTGAAGGTCGTCACCGTGAAAGCGCCAAATCCGAGGGTGGAGTAAGCACCTTACGCAAGTGGTCTCGAAGATTAGTGTATCGACGATACATCATTTTCACAGCAGCAGCATCATTAGAAGACGGACTACGAAGCGCTTGATAGATGCAGTCCAACTCCGTCAACTGCGCAGTCACCGCCGGAAGCTGAGCCGTATGTGCCTGGACAAAAGGAGGGAATCCCCCAGGCAACGATTTCCGACAGAAAACGTCATATAACTCCGGATATGAAAGAGGAGTCGACGGAAATACATGTTGTTGCAGTCTTGCAAGAAAATCCTCATAAGGTAAGATAAAGTCTTCAGGGTTCGAAGACAAATCACAGCCTTTCAGGCGAGAAGCCGACGTACAGGATCGAGTAGAAAGTGGCGACTTCCCTTGAGGCTTCCTCCGCTTGGAGGAACTGTGGGGGAGCCTTTGGAGCTTCTCTTTTGTCAGTGCGGGACCGAGAGGTCACGTCCGACCCATCACTTAAGGTGTGGTCACTGACGCTCTGGTAAGCGGTGTCGGTGTCCGCATTGGAAGTTTCAGTATCAGACAACACCCCTCCATCAGCATCAGTAAGCCGCCCCAGTGGCGCAGTGGTCTAAGGCGCTGGCCTCTGATCATTCGTCCGTAAGGGGTCCGGGTTCGAATCCCGGTCAGGCATGGATGTTGTGTTTGTCTTACGGCACTGGCTCTCTCCCTTCCCTGGAACCAGTGACCCTAAATTAGGGATGGGCGACTGCTTATAGCCCATTGAGTTGCTCACGGTGGTCGTTAAACCTCCAATCAAAAAAAAAAAAGCATCAGTAATGTCGCCAGGTGGTGCAGGAGCAAGGAAAGGCGATGTCGGTGGTAATACAGGATAATGCTCTACAGAAGCAGGAGGTGGTAAGGCAGTCGACTTAGGAGAGATCTCCATGTGAAGAGGATCAGCATGTGCCGAAGATAGTGACGAGGCACCAACAGGGGTATAGTGAGTATCCATCCGTGGTGCAGAAGAACTAGTTGATGGCCGTGCAATAGGACACTCTTTGTAGAAATGACCAACTTCCTTGCACTGACTGCAATGGAATTCAGTCAATAGATCAATTTGGCGAGTCTGACCATCACACTTACAGTGAAGTGAGTTGGGAGCTGAGCAATAGCTTCTTGAGAAGAAAAAACGACACGTGCAACTCGACGGGCTCCACGGATGGTATCATGCATTGGGTCGTTCTTTGCTGCTAAGTGTATTTGAATCCCTCCAACGACTCGCCCCAGAGATGAAAGCACAGCATATAACATGACGTCAGTCACCTCTGGTGGTACAGGGTAAAAAGAAACAATTATTGGTCGTTGGGCCACTGGTTCTGGAGTAAGTTGGCGATCTCCTATGGTTAGGCCTGTCGTCAGGACAGACTTGGCATATTCAACCTTGGCAAGATAAACGACAACCATTCGGCCCCGCCGGAACATATGCGAAATGGCGTCTGGGGGAAACAGAGGGCATCGGCATAGATCCGCATCGGTGTATCTGGGAGAGCCTCAAAACTAATTTCCTTAGCCAGGTTTTCAAAGAAAGCAGTCGCGGCTGGCGAGCCTGCTGGAATTTCAAGAAGAATGTTGTTCCCAGCACGATGAATATAAGTGTGCAAAGCTTGAGCGCTTACATACAGATCATTGGAAAGCTGTCGAGGAGTAAAAGAGGCTGCAACCTTAGAATACGTGGCAGATGACTGAACGGGCACAGAAGAACTGGAAGAGGCTTCACCACCAGTAATATCCATGGCTTCATTAACTGGAACAGAAGCTGAAAGGTTTGACGTAGCTGGGGAAGTCAACGGATTGACACCCGAAAGGCTACCGAGCGCACCACTCGGAGAGGGTAGTGTATCAGTGCTAGCTAGGGAAGACAGCGCAGGGACGCTGGCATCAGTCGTAGACGAAAATGATGATGATGATGATGATAGACCACGGGAAGCGAGGGCTGGGGTCCGCCCCTCTCCGCCGAAAGTCGCCATTTGCAATTTTGATGAAGTGTGCACCGCCGACCGGCTAGGTCGAACGTAAAAAAACTGATAATAGCAAAAGAAAAAAATTCACCCGCTCGGGAGTAGATTTTTTTTTTTTTTTTTGGAGGTTTAACGACCACCGTGAGCAACTCAATGGGCTATAAGCAGTCGCCCGTCCCTAATTTAGGGTCACTGGTTCCAGGGAAGGGAAAGAGCCAGTGCCATAAGACAAACACAACATCCATGCCTGACCGGGATTCGAACCCGGACCCCTTACGGACGAATAATCATAGGTCAGCGCCTTAGACCACTGCGCCACCGGGGCGGCCGGGAGTAGATTTAAAATAATCACCGGACTTTCACGAATCGACGACGACAAACAGGTAAGGAAGAAACATTTGATATCACACAACACAAACCAATATATACGGAACTCACACGAACGTGACCGCTGAGCCTGAGGCTTCGACGTCCTCTATCACTGATTTTCTTTGGTCTACCGGTACGTGTTCCTGCTTCATGCACGCCATGTGTCTTCCACTTATTCAGTACATCCAAAACAGTTGACTTGGGTATGTTTAAACGCTTTTCGGTTTCTCTTGTGGACAACCCACTAATATAACACCCAATAATCTTTCCTTTCTCAAAGTCAGTTCTCTCCCGCCGCAACATTTTCACTCAACCTCACAGTGCGATATGATTGCGGTCAGCTGCAGGCTTGCTTTTTTACAGTTTGCAGCTGTATCGCGCATCTTAACAACACAGTGGATCCGTTCATTTGCTTTTGAAGGGGTGTCCGGGGACTTTTGTCAATTTAGTGTATGTAAGATACCTATGTCCTTTATATATATGTTAAGGCTTTGTCATCTTGTAAAATACTGTAAATCTTATGTGTTTGCAGACATGAAGAGATGCATTGAATTATCATTTTTAATGTTTATTACTAAAGAAACACAAACATTGAATCAAGTAAGACAACAAAAATTAGAAATGAATGCATAAAAACAAAGGTTCACACATAGTTCAGTAGTTTAAGTTTGTCTTTAAAATGTCTGTTTAAAGATGTTGAAGCATTTTTTCTATAAACCAACACATTGAAGAACTCTCGTGTGAGCAGTATGTATGCTCTATCTGTGGTAAGATGGGAATTTACCTGAACCATTCAATTTTAAAAAAATTAGGTGAATGTATAAGTACACAGGTATTTGTTCAGTAATACATGCTTAACTGCCAGTGTTTTCTGTAAAATTACAAAAAAATGACAGAAATATCACCCAACGAATAACTCAAGACATGTCAGGTAAACTGCCAATGCTGTTAATAGGAGTAGCAATATCTGTTTGTTGTTTTATTTAGAAAATGTGTACCCCAAGAGGTTTATTTCAGTGTAAACACAGTTGTGTAGAAAGTTTTACAAACATGCCACTCACTGATGATAGGCAGTAATTACATTAGAACTGCTAAGTAAGCTAAGAAAACCCCCTCAAAAATCTCTTCAAGTGGACTCCGTGTAAGAAATAAACATTGCCCAAAATCTCTTCTAGTGTCAACGTATCTTATAAAAAATTTATACTAAAGAAACACGAACATTGAATCAAGTATAGACAACAAAAATTAGAAATGAATGCAGAAAAACAAAAGTTCATACACAGTTCAGGAGTTTAGGTTTGTCTTTAAAATGTTTTTTTTCCTGCTTTGAGGTTCGCGAAGGAGTAGAGGCGTAGCTGGGAGGGGGGGGGGGGCGTCGGCCTGTTGCCGCGACAATTATTCTAATTTCGGGCACATTGCCTTCAGTATAGAAATTCTCCAATTTGGTATTCAAGTACAAAATTAATTGTTTTTAATTATGTTAATTAATTAACATAATTAATTACGAGACCGCCTAATTGGAGTAATTTTTAATTAGGTGCACGAGTGGTCATCCCAACCCAGGCGCATAGGGAGTCGCGGGGTTCGTTTCTTCTCTTTTCTCCATTTTTCCCTTCCACGGGGGAAAGGAGATCTAAGTTGCAAGCGCCAGGCCAGGTGCAAAATTTAGGAAACTAGGCGAAAGGCATTCTCTTCCATTGACGGCATGTGAGAAGCAACAGCATTGCGAATTGCACAATGCTTCCGAAACAACAATGGCATTGCGGTGGCTACACGACGAAAATTTAAGAAAGAAATCTTAAAGCAGTAAGAAGCTAAGGCTAGGCAATAAATGTCACCCAAGAGCGTTGTCGGGGAACATATTTCAGTCGGGCCCACGTGACTTCGAGCAGTTTTCAAGTTTTAAAAAGGGTTTGCTCGGAGTCTACTATAATAGAACCCAACAACGGGGTGACAGTTACGGCCAAATAAATTTTTAAAGGGCTTAGCTCAGCAGATGGTCAGCAGGCCAGGGAACATCTGCTCCAATGTAGCCACTGGTCAGTCGCCCCTGGACAAGCGGTCCACTTGCGTACGAGGGGAGGAAATCCAGAACCAATGGTGGTGCGAGGGACGTTTTCTCTAGGTAAGGACACGCCTAGCCGCAGGGCGAGAAGGGAAAGCGAAAACTCGAATATAAGGAGAAACTTAAAATTTCACGAGAAGAAGGAACGACGGAACGAAAAAGAAAGGAGAAAAAGAACGACGGGAAAAAAGAAGGACGAAAAAGAAGGAGGGAAAAAGGACGAAAAAGAACGAAAAAAAAAGTGAAAGAGGAGAGAAAAATATAGGAGCGAAAAACGGACAGAGAGGGAGAGAGAGAGAGAGAGAGAGAGAGACGGGTAGGCAAAGAAATGCCAAACTATGCGGAGTGCCAGAAGTCCGTCGACTTGAAATCAAGAACTGTAGAACAGTAAAGTTCTGAGAATAACCATCGGCTGTGTTTTTATCCACGGAGGATACCAGCCCAACATCACCCACGGCCATCAGACCACCAGCGTTTTCCTCAACCACCGGATCGATGAGCCCCGAAGTTCTACATAGGGTAAGACGTCATCCTAATATTTCAATCCCTTGCATGCTGAGTGTTCAGTTAAGTTTTAGAAACGACCCCTTATTGCTCACCCCGCACTGGTTGGATTGTTAGGGATATTGGTAGTTTTTACATTTTCTCAAGTAAACCATAACTTCCTTTCTTAGAGATGTGTTATAATTTAAACCGGTCCCACCATTTAAATTGTTCTAAAATTAAGCATTATGCAACAAATAAATTTTATATTTGTTTTCTTAAATCAACGTGTTTTTCTTCACGCTGCTCTGCAAATGGGTACTGTATTAGTTTAAAGTAAGCCATAGTTTTTCTTCCTTCACAGATACCCTATTTCAAGCATATAACCGAAACGTTAGTTCTTTTTTAAATTTAATTTCTTTTGCGGCATATGAGTTCTTGCGACAACCTCGTACGAGCTCATATGAAACACAACGCTTTTAAGTCCCAACGATGAGACTGGGTCGCCTATACTAGGAAACCCAATGTCATTGTTGCCAATCTAGATGATCGGAATTCACTAACAAAATCTATGCCCCTCAAGTTCCCACCGGGACTTGGCGTGGTGACAGGCCCAGTGCGTCATAGCGGTGGGGGCGGCAAAATAAGCGGTAGGCTGCCCGCCAAATTTTTTTCGTTTGGTAATCTGCAAACATTGTTTTGTTGAAAAAATTGATTGTTACGACTAGAAACTTAATTTTTCGATATTGCAATGTAAGCAGAAGCTTGCCTCTCCCTGGGTGAAGCCAAAGTCAATGAGATTCTCCGCAGTGCTCTGACCTTGAAAATTATTCACAGCTTCCGGTCGTGGTTTGAGAATCCCGAAAGACTCGGATACTTCCGGGCGTTGCTCCCTCAGTGCTTCTTAAGTTTCTGCCGCCGTAAAAAGCGTGCTACTCACCCTCGCTTTAACTGTCAGTCCGCGAGTGTGAGTCAACTCTTACAGTCACATACACAACGAATGTCTACCGAGTCACGTTAATCATCATTTGTTTTTGCTTGTTGGTTAGTCTTCAGTCTGCTTAAATTTGAAATTAACGTCTTGTGCTACAAAACAATGAAACGAAGTAACCCAGCGGCGCCCAGTTTCGGAAGAAGAGGGAAGCAAGATTAAGAACTACGGCAAGCTCCAAAGAGTTTATGAAGACTTTTACTCAAGGAAAATCGAAATCTCAGTATTCAAATATTCCAGAGAGTTAGGAATCAAATTCCGGTCAGGAAATGGATGCACTTAGCAACGAGGTTTTTGATGAACATAGTGAGGATAATGATGTGAAAGTTTTAAATTGTGAAAGCGCCGAAGCGCAGTTGTCAGATTCTGTTGGTGTCAGTAACATGGATGATGTTTTACCTTGTAATCTTCAAGTTAAAGACGATGAAGGACAAAACATTACTGGAGACAATGTAGATTCTGCTGCTCTACAAGATATGGGAGCTTGGCCAGCCGAGATATTTCAATCCTTCCTTGATTTAATAGTGAATAAAGGCACATGTCAATTGCAGAACAAGGACAGCCGTTTCCCTGAGGATGAAGCTGGACGTTCTTTAAACAAAAGTTGGTTCGAAAAAACCTTGCAAAATGGCGCAAAAATAAACCGTACTTGGATGTGTTTCTCTCCAACAAAAAAAAATCTGTGTTCTGTTTTTGATGCACTTTGTTCCCACAAAACAACTGTGACGTGCCTGCCCCGCACACGACATAAAGTCAGATAGCAGCAAGAACGAACGTCTGCGTAGCTCAGTTGGTAGAGTGACTTGTTCCGGAATAAGTGGACTCGGGTTTGATCCCCAGTGTGGACCAAAAATGACAGAGAAATTTACTTCGTTATAATGGCTCCCGAACTACCAGGATGACCCGGCCGTTCAAGATCTCGCAATGGTGGGATGTTCTTTCCACACCACGAGATAGGAAAAATAAGAGAATCCCTTCTCCAGCGCTTCGAAAAATAAATGTGTGTGACGTCGCATTCCACACACCAGATTGACTGGGAGTTCTCAAGTGCACGTTCTTCAGTGAATGGCTGCCTGCGAAGATTCATGGTCACGGCTGACCCGTGGGCCATGCCCCCGACCCTCTTTCGGGGGGAGATGTGACGTGCCTGCCCCGCAGGAAGCACACTACATAAATGCAGCAAGAACGAACGTCTGCGTAGCTCAGTTGGAAGAGTGACTTGTTCCGGAATAAGTGGACTCGGGTTCGATCCCCGGCGTGGACCAAAAATGACGGAGAAATTTTCTTCGTTATACAACTATCAAAGAAGCAGTTTCAGTAGTGAAAATGGGTTTCGTCTTGGCGAAAGTTAAATCCCTGCATTCAAGTTCATGAAAACAGCCCTGCTCATTGCTCTGCATTTTTGGAATGGAAGAAATTGGAGCGATCTTTAAATAAAGGAGGACTTATTGATGATCATCTTCAGCAACAAGTAAGTAAAGAATCCAAAATGTGGAAAGAAATCCTTGAACGGGTCATTGCCACAGTGCAAAATTTAGCACTGAAAGGTCATCGAGAGTCAATTATTGATGATTCAAATCCTGGCAACTTTCTGGCTTTGTTAAAATACTTGGATAAATTTGATCCTGTCATGAAATCTCATTTGGATTCTGTCTCTGGTAAATCTGGATGTTTATCATATCTTTCACCCACTATTCAAAATGAAATAATTTGCCTGTTGGGAGAAACAGTGCGAAAATCTAGTATTTCATCATGTAAGGAGGCAAGGTACTTCAGTATTATATTTCATACAATTCCAGACGCTGCGCATGTGGAACACATGTCTCAGGTCATCAGATTTGTGGAGATTAAACGAAATTCAGTAGATATAAAAGAAGTCTTCATAGACTTCATTCCTTTAGAAGTGAAAACAGCGGAGGGAATCACAGACGCAATTACAAATAAACTTAAGAGAGATGGATTGAATCTTAATGATTGTAGAGGTCAGTCATATGACAATCAAGCAACAATGGCTGGTATCCATTCAGGAGTTCAAAAGAGAATTTTAAATTTGAATCCATTAGCTGTGTTTGTTCCCTGTGACAACCTTTCACTTAATTTGGTTGGAGTTCATGCGGCTCATGTGAATGTTCAGGCAGTGACGTTTTTTGGTACATAGATCGTCTATTTTCCTTCTTTTCCTGTTCCACCCACAGATGGAGGGTTCTTAAAGAGTTCGTAAATTTTACTGTAAAAGGACATTGTGACACCAGATGGAGTTCAAAAGCAGATGCGGGAAAAGCAATATCCACTCAACTGGATGAAGTGATTGCTGCACTAGAGAATTTGAGAGATCATCATCATCATCATTGTCAACCATTATCAATCCACTGCTGGACGAAGGTCTCCCAAGTTTCCTCCACAACGGTCTGTCTTGTGCCAGTCTCCTCCATGTCACTCCCGCATATTTACGAATTTCATCCACCCATCTCCCATGTGGTCTTTTTCTGGGTCTTTTCCTGTCCCTTGGAATCCAATCTAAAATTTCGGCTGTCCATCTATGGTCTGTCCTTCTGGCAGTATGTCCAGCCCATTGCCATTTCAGGGATTTAACTCTGATCATGATGTCTTCCACTCTTGTCATTTTTCGGATCCACGAGTTCCTCTTCTTATCTCTCCTGGTTATACCAAGCATGCACCTCTCCATGCTTCTTTGAGTTGTCTGCAGCCTTTGCATGTCTCTTTTAGTTAAGGTCCACGTCTCTGCACCATACGTAAACACTGGAAGGATGCATTGATCAAACACTTTTCTTTTAAGACATAATGGCATATTGCTCTTGAAAATTATGCTGTTTCTTCCAAAAGCTCTCCAGGCAAGTTTTGTACGCCGATTAATTTCTTCATCAATGTGACCCTCACTTGATATCTGCTGTCCAAGATAAACATACGTATCTGTTATCTCCAGTTTTTCTCCATCAATCGATAAATCTTCATTTCTTGTAAAAGCATTGAACATCACTTTTGTCTTCTGAAAGTTCATTTTTAATCCCACTTCTTTACTCTTGTCAGCAAGTTCCTGGATCATACTCTGCAGCTCTGATGGGGTAGTTGCAAAAATGACTACGTCATCAGCAAAACGAAGGTGGGTTAGATAATCTCCATTAATCTTTATCCCTTTGTTTTCCCAGTTCAGTGATTGAAAGACATTTTCCAATGTGGCATTAAAGAGCTTCGGAGATATGGTGTCACCTTGTCTCACTCCCTTTCCAATTTTTATGTGTGTTGTATTTTCAAACAGCCGAATCTTTGCACTTGCATTTTCATAGATGTTATTAATAATATTAATGTATGCATCTTCAATACCGCAGGATTTCAGAGCCGTGGTAACTGCTGATGGTTTCACCGAATCAAAGGCTTTTTCATAATCGATAAAAGCCATGCACAATGGAAGTTCATATTCCCTCGCTCTTTCAATTAGTTCTCTCAGTACGTGGATATGATCTATTGTGCTGTAGCCACTCCTGAATCCAGCTTGTTCTCTCGGTTGAGCCATGTCCAGTGTTACCTTCAAGCGGTGTGAAAGAACTTTAGTGAAGATTTTATAAACCACTGATAGGAGGCTGATAGGTCTGTAGTTCCTGAGATCCTCAATGTCACCTTTTTTATGTAGCAGGATCATTGTAGCATTGTTCCAATCCTCAGGAATCTTCAATTCATTAAGGCATCGAGTGAAAATTTGGGCGAGTACTGTTTCAATTTCTCCACTTGCTTCTTGTATGATGTCTATAGTAATTCCATCTTCTCCTGGAGCTTTCCCCCGCTTCATGTTCTTGATTGCATGTGCAACTTCTGCTGAGAGGACTGGAAGAACTCTGGTACCTTTCATGATGTCTGGAGTACATGTATCATCCCTTTCATATAATTTGGAGTAGAAATCTTTCACTCTTGTCAAAATTTCACCTCTATTTCTTGTTATAGAACCATCTTCTTTTCTCAGAGCCATAATCTGTTTTCTTCCCTTACTGAGATGTCCCTTTGCTATCTTTAGGCTTTGGTTGTTTTCAATTGCTTTCCTCACTAGCTCACAGTTGAATTTCCTTACGTCTTCAGTGATACTTTTTCGTGCTGTCTTGCATAGCTCTATATATTCCACTTTGGAAGTCACATCTTCTTTAGTTGTCCTCATCTCTCTTCTTTTTTGCATCAACATTTTGGTTTTTCCTGATAATTTGTTTACATGCAACTTGTTCTTAGACCCAGCTAATTTTGTTGCTGTTTCCATAAGAGCTTTGGTTACTTTTCTGTTAACTTCCGAAATATCCACTTCTTCCGATGTTAGGCCTTCTAAAGCAGAGAGAATCTGTTCTTCAGTTCCAACTTGAAAGTATTATGGTGTTTTTTAAGGTTGGTTATGTCAATACATTTTGTTTGTCTTATGAGCTTGCCACGTTCCAGTTTAGTGTTGAGGTGCATCTTACATCTCACCAATCTATGGTCACTACCTGTGTTGAACTTGTTTAGCACACTGCAGTCTTCGAGGACGAATTTTTTGTTACACATAATAAAATCAATTTCACTTGTCGTCCCAATTGGATGTCTCCATGTCCATTTCCTGGAGACATCCAATTGGGACGACAAGTGAAATTATTGTATTTGAGAGATACACCGACTGAAACAATTGATACGAGGGAAGATGCAGCATTAATAATTAATGCAATAGAAAACTTCAACTTGGTGACTTTACTCTTTTTCTGGGCAGATATTCTTTCTGCTATCGACAAAATCCAAAAAATCTTGCAGACAGAAGGAATCACCTTTAAACAAGCATTGACACTTTTGGAAACGCTGATGGACAAATTAAATGATTGGAGGAATGAGCTGTGTGATAATGTCATTACTAAGGCAGAGCATATATGTAATGAATGGGGTGTCAGTACCACGAAAAGGATAAGAAGGAAGCGCACGATGCCAGGGGAGAATTCTGACGGTACTGCATTAAGCACTCGGAAAGAAATGCGACGCTCCCTAATAGAAATTTTGGACAAACTGTCAACTGAAATTTCAAGCCGTTTCTCTAACATAACAGAGCTGGAAAAGCGCTTTGAATTCCTTTGCAAATTTGAGGCGTACGTAAATGATGGCGACATTTCTTATAAGAAACAGCTTCCCCAAATCAGTATTAAGTGCACAGTGCTTGCATAACTGTATCCAGATGACTTAAACAGTGAAGAATTGTTCAGTGACTTAAAAGACATCATAATATTATTGAAAAGGGCAAAAAATAACGGTAAACAACTGGACTTCACACCTAAGGGATTGCTACAGTACATTTCTTCAATGAGATTAGAAGCCTACAAAACACTAGTAATGGCTTTACAGATTTTTCTTACTTTACCAGTGTGTGTGGCATCTTGTGAAAGATCTTTCAGTAAACTTAAATTGATTAAGACTTACCTACGATCAACAATGTCTCATGATAGAATATCAAATCTGGCGATACTTTCAATTAAAAACATCATTGCTTCCTCTTTAGATTACAGTGATATAATAACCGACTTCGCAGCAATTAAGACCAGAAAAGTAAAATTGTAAAACGCCTCATTTTAAATATATATTGTTATCTTAAACTTTTTATGAGAAGTTCAATATCAACATCTATAAAACAGTAAGTTTCATACATTTGTCATTAATAGATGTATAAAAAACAGAGTAAACAGTTTTTTTTAATTTTAATTTGTTTGATGGTGTGTAATTTAATTTTGTAATGTTACTGAATGCTTGTAAAATATTAGCTGGATGTGCTCTTACGCAAATGCCTGCAGGATTGCATTTATCAAAGATGTTGACCGTTGGATGGGCCTTTATTTGCGCTTTTTTGTCCCTTCTTAATTGTCGATCGAGAGGGGGCGACCAGTCTCCTTACCTCGGGCGGCAAAAAGCCTAGCTACGCCTCTGCGAAGGAGTGCACAACATCGTCGAACGATAACTTCTTAGCAATATCATGCTCTGTGTACCCTATCACAGTTTGCTGATTTTTATTCAGGAATATTTAATTTGGGATTTGCGGACGGTAATTCAATCTGCTTCACAAAAAAATTAGAGACTTTTTGGCAATTTTTTCCCTTGCTCTTCCTTTAGTTCTTTTAACTTTCTTTTTTCACATCCACTAAGATATTTTTTACTTTCATCCATACCTGAAGAGTGAAGAATCTGCTAGCCGAGCTCAGAGTCAATACAAATAAACAAATCTGAAGAGAAGATTCTTCACAAACCGGAGTGAAGAATCTGCTAGCCGAGCTCAGAGTCAATACAAATAAACAAACCTGAAGAGAAGATTCTTCACAAACCTGAGTGAAGAATCTGCTAGCCGAGCTCAGAGTCAATACAAATAAACAAATCTGAAGAGAAGATTCTTCACAAACCTGAGTGAAGAATCTGCTAGCCGAGCTCAGAGTCAATACAAATAAACAAACCTGAAGAGAAGATTTTTCACAAACCTGAGTGAAGATTCTTCACTCTCCATATCTGAAGAGTGAAGAATCTGCTAGCCAAGCTCAGAATCAATACAAATAAACAAAAATGCAAATGCTTTAGAATAAAATAACAGCTGTAGAGCTAGAAGGCACTAACAATACGTACTTGAAATATATAACTGGTGCGTTTTCACAATAAAACACTTTTGTAATTTAAATGCGAAAGTGAACACTGGACACAAAGACAATTCAACAATTATTATTCATCACTGTCCCCGTCACGGTTGCCACTTGCCAAACTAAGAACTAATTTTACAGGCAATAAAAAATCAAAACCAGAGCAGAGGTAAAATTTCTAAGCTCTTTATCATTGATTGGTGCTGCCATCTAGAGACGTTCCACAGCATCAAAATATGAATAACGGCTCTACCCCTGAACTAACCGCCAATGTGGGAACAATTTTTCTTTTCAGAATCGGAAATAAACGTCATAAATAACAGAGAAAGCAGCTAGCTGTAATTGAATTCCTGGAAAAAGAGGGATGTGAGGCTCTAGAAACCCACAGAAGACTCCTGGCGGTGTATGGAGCTGCCACAATTAATATCAGTGATGATTGAAGGTTGATGGAGAGGTTTCAAGAGGGATAGAGTTCAATGTCGGACTCTCTCCTCTTGAAACGATTCTGAAAAGAAAAATTGTTCCCACATTGGTAACATAACAACGGAGTGGAAGACCCGCAACTGCAGTGACAGATGCCAACAGACAACGAGTTAAAGACCTCATCACAGATGATCGTCGTGCCCCCATCCAGGAAGTTGTATGATGCAATTCACTGTGGTCATAGTGCTATGGAAATATTAATTAGTGATCTGGGCTACAGAAAAATTTGTTCAAAGTGGATTCCCAGAAACCTAACCCGTGAACAGTGTGAGCAAAGAGTGGACATGTGCCGGAACCTCTTGGACTGTTATAAGAGGAAGGGTGAGGTGTTTTTTTCTAATGTTGTGACGGGGGATGAAACCTGGGTGTTCTTTCATGACCCAAAAACAAAACGTGCGTTAATGGAATGGCACCACATATGCTAGCCGAGCTCAGAATCCCTAGACAGAAAAAGGTTAAAAGGACTCGTTCCGCAAGGAAAGCGAAAGTGACAATTTTCTGGGACAAACGTGGTGTCATTTTGACTGATTTACTTGAATGGGGTGCAACAATAAAAAGTATTCACTATGTGCAGATATTGAGGAAGCTAAAGGTAGCTATCAGAAGGAAAAGACGTGACATTCCACTTCATAGTGTTGTTTTACACCATGATGACGCACGTTCCCACACCTTTGAGGAAGCTAAAGGCTATTGCCAAAACGGGGTGGACGGTGATGCCCCAATGTCGGGAGAATCCTGATTTCGCTCTTTCAGACTTCTTCCTGTTTGCCCCTTTGAAAAACACTCTTCGTGGGGAACGTTTCGACGATGTGACAGACGTTAAACTGGCTGTGAACTCATGGGTGAAACGACCGCCTCAGGAAGTTTTCCAAAACGGATTTTACCAATGGTTTCAAAGATGGCGGAAATGTATAGAAAGTGATGGACAATACTTTGAATGGGCTAGCAATATTAACAATATGTCCAAGTATTTTGCCACCAAGTTTCACATTTTTGTTGTTACAAATTAAAATCTTATGAGGGACGAGGAATTACTTTCAAGATGCAACTTTGTATATTTAAAAACATGTACAAATATATTTGAAAATAACCAGCCAATAATATTAAACGAAGAACCAAGTGATGACTTACGGGAATTGCGCAGGACTCTGGGCCATTCCTACTGAGTGCGCCACTGTAGTGGATTTCTCATCATATCATGCCTTTCGGAGAACGTTATGGAAAGTTATCCTCCCTTAAAATCGTAGAAGTTGAGAATTAATCAGATTTAAGAGTAAATTTCCGCGAGGTTTCTGAGTGATTTTTTTATCGTATATAAAAGCATTTTCTTAGTCTCATGAAAAGTTAAGAATTTTATTTTCAGCGATGCTTGATGGCAGAATTTTTGCTGACCAATAAACCAACTCTTATATTTCGACGCTCTGTTGTGAAACGCAAAGGAGGAGCATACTGAAAATTTGAAAATTTCCAATTAAAAGGTTTTCTAACCTTTTCATTTACCTTTAAAACAATATTTTGCCCGGAATCACATCAGTAGTAAATGTCCAATCAATGTACTGACTCATTTTGTTCTGGAACACACCACTATCTCGTTGCACACCACATCTATTTCTGACTGTACTACATGTGTGATAATAATGCAGTTTTTCATTGCTATTTGCTAGAAGGTAACACATCGGTACTAAAATGTTTTAGTTGATCTTAGATCTCTTTTTCACCACGTCTTTTGCAAAAAAAAAAAAAAAGTCTAATTTCAAAAATTCTTTTTGCATTGGAAAGCTTGAAATGTTGGAACGATGATCCTTGCGTTCTGTTTTTTATTCGATGCATAACTTCGCCGGTAGAGGGCGTAAATGCAGAATATATTTATTACATTTAAAATACACTTCATTACATATATTTGCTTCTAAATATTGGATTGAAAAAGTTATTTCTTTCTTTCGATGTCATTTATGGCGAAACTTATCTTGGGTATAGTTTCTTTTTAAAGTAATACATAGATTTTCCGTTAGGAGCGTAAAGGTAAATTGCGATTTTCCCGATATCTCTGCTTCTAAAAGTCCTATTTGGAAAATTCTTACTGCACCGGATACATCTCCTGGTGGAAAATGACCCACATATAATTTCAAATTTTTGGTAAGGAATGGTTTGGCCACCAGGGGATGTAAGTGCTTATTTCTGTTTCTCATGTATTTGTAGCAAAATCTGAAAACTCGGTGTAAAAATTTCTTAGTGGGTCGATACCGTTCACCTCGAAAATCCTTTTCAGAATACTTTCTGTTTAAAACAGTGCATAGTTTTTCTGTCATGGTGCATAGATGTATATCATATTTTTGTCGATACCTCTGTTTCTAAGAGTCCAACTTGAAAAATTCTTTCTTTATCGGAGAGCGTTTCCGGTGCGAAATCTTTCTCAAATAGTTTCAAATTTTTCTTAACGCACAAGTGTGGCACCAGAGGGCGTAAGCTCACGTTTCTATTTGCAGCATATTTGTAGCAATATCTGCTGGACTAAAACCCCGATTGAAAAAAATATCTTTCGTTCAGACACTACTGACTATGAAAACATTTCGAGTGCATTTTCCTTCTAAAATAATGTACAATTTCTCCGGTAGATGGCGCAAAGCTGTAATTTACTTTTTCTCGATATCTCTGCTTCTAAATGTCCGATTTGAAAAATTCTTTTAACACCGGATACCATTTACCTTGTGGAATACTTTGCTTGCATTTGTGGAGCTTTTTTTAATGATTCACAGTTCTGTCGCCAGGTGGTGTTTGTTGTGTATTATATTTCTGTTTGCAGCTGTATCTGCGCTTCTAAAAACACTACTGAGAAATTTATTTTTTTACTGTAGAGTGTCAGCTACAATAAAGGTGAGGAACATTACCCTCTTTCAATAATGCACAACTTTCCCGCTAGGGGCGTAAAGGTCAAACATTTTCTTGCTATATCTGCTTCCGGGAGATACATTTGAAAAGTTATTTTTCCTTAGCATAGCTTTTGCCATGAAGAATACGCATATTTTCAACTTTTCTATTACAACAAAATCCTTTCTCTAGGAGGTGTAGAGTTATATCATGTTTCCTTCTATATTTCTTCTTTTAAGTGTTAGATTTAAAAATCTTTTTAGCTTCCCCGGTAGCGCAGTGGGCTAATTGGTGGCTTCTGATCATTCGTCCGAGATGGGTCCGGGTTCGAATCCCGGTGAGGTATGGATGTTGTGTTTGTCTTACGGCACTGGCTCTCTCCTTTCCCTGGAACCAGTGGCCCTAAATTAGGGACGGGCGACTGCTTATAGCCCAATGAGTTGCTCATGGTGGTTGTCAAACCCCAAATAAAAAAAAACCTCTGTCTCTGATACCTTTCTTCTGTTATGAAAAACTTTTTGTTCATTTTCGTAACATGTTTTTTAGCAGCTGTTGTAAGCAAGTAGTGTTTCTATTTCTGGATGTTCTATCGATTGTAGAAATCCGGTTGATTTTTTCTAGCCGGTATCGTTGACTATGAATATCTTTGATACATTTTCTCGAGTCGGAAAAGATTCAAAAGACGTGCTCATGACAACCGAAAATTAGGTGTCTTTTGTTTTTGGACGTAAAATTAGATCAGAAAGCGCAGGGCGTCTTCTTGTTGGCAAAATATTAACTATAATTTGGTGAGATCATGAGTTTTCGTTAAAAATATTTTTTTAAAGATTGTTCAGTTATTTTGGTAGGAAAGATCATACCAGTTTTCCCGAGTGCATGTAGATTATAATAAAATTCGACAGGAAAGATATGAACGTCATAATAGTTTTATGTTAAAGCAGCAAACTTCCCACAATCACGAAATTCTATTTCCTCTAGTGAAACAGTATTTATAAGAGTAGTTGCTAATATTTTTTTAATGCAGCTAAAGCGCCATGTAAAAAAAAAAAAAAAATCGTATCTAAATAAAACTCTTTTGTCGGAAATGAACTCGTAATCGTCAGTCTTCACGACCTGAACAATTCCCTAGATGCAATCCTCAGAGGAGATCCTGACGTCCACGAAAGCCGAAGTACTCTTTGCACGTGCTGTTTATTTAAGTTTAAAACGTCGTTTTTCTGAGAAAACACATCTCGACAGTTTAAAATATTTCGAACGGGAAAACATTTCTGGCAAAATATGTTCGCTATTCAAATACAAGACAACGTAGTCTCGGCATTTCTCCTGTTTAAAATTTTACAAGCAATTCTGGATGTAATATTTTTCTGTTTGTGATGTACTTACGGAACTGTTTTCCCGTCTTTGAAATCCAAAAACGTGGATTAGGTTTCGTAAGTTTGTGCAACTCTTTTGGAATTTCTTTGTTGTTGGGGGGAAGGGGGGGGGGGGGTAGTTAACTACCACACCATGAGCAACTCAACGGGCTATTTTTCTTTTTGATTGGAGTTTTAACGACCACCGTGAGCAACTCAGTGTGCTATAAGCAGTCGCCCGTCCCTAATTTAGGGCCACTGGTTCCAGATAAGAGAGAGAGCCAGCGCCGTAAGACAGACACGACATCCATGCCTCACCGGGATTCGAACCCGGACCCATCTGGAACGAATGATCAGAAGCCATCGCTTAGACCACTGCGCCACCGGGGCGGCAAACGAGGTATAAGCAGTCGCTCTTCCCTAATTTGGGGCGAGCCGCGGATGGCGTAGTGGTCTATTCTGGCTGTCACGGAAAGGACTTCGGTTTGATCCTGGGTAGAGAGAATCGTTCGAACGACTGAATATCCGCCGTGCTTCGGACGAGCACGTTAAGCCGACAGACCCAGGGCACTGGCCACACGGTGTGAAATTAAGGGCGTCTGTTTCCCTCACTTTCTACCTCGCTTCCGTGTGACTTTCCTGTAGGGTACTCTAGTCCAAATATCCTAGCAACCTACTTCTAAGAAGTGTTTAAGACCTGGGATCAGGCACTCCTTTCCTAAAATCCTCTACATAAATTGTGAAAACACAAATTTTTCCGTGAAAGGGATCGAAACCACGCCCCCTCACTCCGGAGTAAGTTTCTCTCCCAACTAAGCTACACGGACGGAATGTATCTCTGCAGTTTTATCGTCTTGACACGTGCTTTACCTCTGTAGTACGTTATAATTTGGGGCAACTAGCTCCGGGAAGGTAGAGAACGAGTACCGTAAGAGAAACGCACCATCCATGTCTAATCAGGGATTTGAGCCCGGGCACATCTGGGACGGAAGATCAGAAGTTAACACTTCGTACCACTAGACCACCGGGGCAGCAAGTACCGTACGTTCCAGAGGGTTCCTCATGCACAAGATGTCTAAGTTTAAAAGTAGGCGTGATATGCCAAATAGACAATGAATGATGGTGATGGAAGATACATCACTGCTTGTGAAAATCGCAACACCATGATGGACTGTGGTATTAGCTTG
This sequence comes from Macrothele yani, assembly GCA_039090855.1. Lineage (NCBI taxonomy): Eukaryota > Metazoa > Arthropoda > Arachnida > Araneae > Macrothelidae > Macrothele > Macrothele yani. Next base: position 56,667,577 of record CM077002.1, read on the forward strand.
AAATTTACAGGATATATACAATAGGTTGGAACATGCAAATTATTAGTGAAAATGCGCATGCCGTTTAGGAGCAGCGCCCTCTGAACTGTCCAGCTTGGGTAAAAAGAGCTGGTTCATACGAGATGTTGCAATTAGTGAACAACTGACATTGAGCCAAAAAAGTGTTTCTTGTGTCTGACTATTCCCCATCGCCGAAGAAGATCGCATTATGAACACCTGACGGACTTCGAGCGAGGAAAGACTGTAGACAAATGAGGCTCAGACGAACACAAATCCGAGATAGTGACCACAAAACCCCCGCCCGCACGGAATGACAGACACCTCTACAGCATGGCAGTGGCCGATCGCACAGCGACATCCACGACTGTCACAGGTTAGGCTTTGTCCTCCAGTACAGTTCGACGTCGTCTGCTTAACAGAGGACTGGTCGCTAGCAGCCCATTGTTGCGCATTCTCTTTATCCTCAACCACAGATGCCCCAGGCTACAATGGTGTCTGAAACACAGACACTGGCCAGCTGATTGGCAACAAGTCGTGTTTTCTGATGAGTCACGATTCACTGTGATGCATACGTGTTCCAAGACCTCATCGTGAACGGCACCTTGCAGCGTCATATCGGCCCAACGCCAAGGGTCATAGTTTGGGGCGCCATTCGCGATTTCGTCTGAAACGAATTGAGTGAATCCTCAACAGCCAGCGATACATCAGGGATGCTTTAGTGGCAGAGGTGATACCCGTTCTTGAAGTTGTCCTGGCGCTACATTCCAGCAGGATAATGCTCGACTACCTGTTGTTCGGAATGTCCAAAACCTATTCTATGTACGGAAGATACCGCTTCTTATGTAGCGTGAACGTTCGCGGATACAGGGGTTGTCCAAAATAATGGAAACACCTTGAAACAATAGGTGTTACGCACCTAATATGGTGTGAGAGCACCCTTAGCATTTAAAACTGCGTGGATCCTCCTTGGAATGGACGCATACAAGTTCTGGATGGTGGTAAGTAGTATGTTGTACCATTCTTCCTGCAGAAACTCCTCCAATTCCTTGAGAGACGCCGGAGGAGATAACGGGATCGCACTCTGTTTTCCAACACAGACCACAGGGGCTCAATGATGTTTAAATCCGGTGATTGTGCAGGCCAGGGAAGATGTGCAGCTTCATCCTCATGTTCCTCAAACCATGATTGAACAGTTCGACTTCTGTAAATCGAGGCATTATCATCTTGAAAGGTGCAATCCCCTGACGGAAACAATGTGTGCGCCATTGAATGCGCACGGTCGGCCAAAAAGGGTGACATAGTCACCGCTAGTGATCAGTGCGTGTAAGGTGCTGCAAACTACGAGATCATGACCCAAACCATTACGGAACCTCCCCCATGCTTTACTGTAGGAAGGTGACAGTCTGGGTTATAGGCTTCTGCGGGTGTTCTCCACACGTAAACCCGTCCTGTGGTGGAGAATAGTGAGAAACTTGATTCATCGGAAGACAAGACATGTTTCCATTGATCCGCAGTCCACGTTTTATGTTCCTGGCACCACTGTAGTCTCCTTTCATATTCACTTGTGACACCAGCGGTTTTGCAATCGCAGCTCGGCCGTAAATATTGTGCTTATGCAATTCCCTTCGCACGGTATGGGTCGACACTGGGTTTTGGAGATGTGCATTAAGCTCAGCAGTCACTTTCGTCGCCGTGGTCTTCCTTCTTGCGGTCACAATCCTCTTTAATGCCCTCTTGTCTCTCGTAATGAGTTTGGTTTTTCTTCCACAGTTGTGTCTCGCAGAGGATGTTGTGCCGCGAACATTGTATGCTGTGATGACCTTCGACACGGTACCTCTCGATACCCATAATACCTGTGCCACTGTGGTTCCCGACGCACCAACCAGACGAGCTCCTACAATCTGCCCTCTTTGGAACTCCGACAGGTCACTCATTGTGCCTTCACCTGGAACAAAATTATGCAAACACCGATTTACAATGCAATCACACAGACCATTGAGACTACAATGGTCCATTGAGACTACAATGGTCCATTGAGACTACAATGGTCTTTTTTTTTTTTTTTTTTACAAAAAAAAAAAAAAAAAAGTAGCTTCGTGTTCGTTTTACTCGAAAAGCAGCACATACCAAAGTCGCTGTTTTCAGCGAGCTGTTTCCATTATTTTGGGTAACCCCTGTATGTCCTTGGTCGGACAAGTCTGGGACATGGTAGCAAAACGACTGGCTCACCAAGCGCCTCCGCCAGTCACCACAAATGAATTCTGATCTTGCATAGAAGCATCCTGTCAGGCTATTCCCCAGGACGATATCAAAAACCTCTTCCATTCAATAACACGCGGTATAAAGGCTGTTATTGTTGCTCGAGGTGGCATCGCACCATACTGAGTTTTGATGCGAAAAAAATCTTGTATAGCTCTACAAACGTAATCAGTTATCTCCTGTAACATGAGGAATCTGTGATATAAATTTTATTTGAATAGCGCGATTCTTTCTTGATGTTGCAATTTTCACAAAAAGTAGCGTAATTCTGACACGATTGTCGACATTTACCAATAAAAATTAATTGCAGTTCCTAAAGAATTACACGTTTTGTCAAAAACCGAATCCTTTTTAAAGTTTGGTTTCAGCTCTAGACATGGTCTGATATGCACACGGGCCTTCAGGGTCCAAGCTCTGGGGCCCATTTTTAGTGAGCCTCAAAAATGTATTCAACTACATTATGTCGAACAAAAACATACTGTTATAAGTGATTCCGTGAAATGTAAAGGACCTGATTTGCGCGTAGAGTCAAGAGCTCCTCATGTCTATGTTGGGCTCTGGGTAAGCCAGAGTTATTCATGTTACGGGAGATAACTGATTACATTTTTTGAGCTATACAAGATTATTTTGCTTCAAAACTCAGTATCGTATGAAGTCACCTTATTTTTAGATATTCTTCTTCTTGGTTACTCAGTCCAAGGACTGGTTGTTCAGTAGATGCACTCTGTCTTTACATTCTTCTTTATTCTCCGCCGTTCTAGTACGTCCTAGTATTGGTGTCTTGGAGTAATTGTGCCACAAAAACCATTCCTTGGCCGTTCTCTCCTTCTCTTGCCTTGAATATTTCCTTCCAAAACTTTTAGAATCGGGCCACCATGGCGCAACGTGTGTCCCATACATAACATTCTTCTTGTTTTTTGCATGTTGATCAGATTCCTGGGTTCTCCAACTTTCTCCAGGATCTCCTCATTAGTCTTTCTATCGAGCCAGCTTATTCTCTCCATTCTTCTATAGCTCCACATCTGAAATGCCTCCAGCCTTTTCACCTCCCTCTGTGTCAATTTCAATGTCTCAGAACCGTAAAGAGCTACCAGCCAGAAATATGCCTTTAAAATTATCATTCTCAGTATTAGATCTATATTTTTGGCGGTCAGTAGTCTTTGATTCTCTCTAAAAGCAGTTTCTGCTATCCCCAGTCTCATTCTAATTTCCTTTTCACATCTCGCATCTTCAGTACTAAATTGACCCATAGGGTCAATTTAATGCAGGATTAGAGCATACTTTTGTGAATGCTTTGTAAGTTACTGGGGAACTGGGTATGGTACACACACATGCCTATGGTACTCACAAATCTATTTACAACAAAAACCTCCTTTTATGAGGTGTTTTTGTGTGTTTTGGTGTAGCGCGTACAGCGAAAAGCCAAGGCATTATGACTACCTACCTAATATGATGTTGATTCTCCAAGTGCCGCCAAAAATAGCTCTTACCCAGTGAAGTATGCACGTTACAAGATTTATGAAGGTGTCCTGTGGTATCTGGTACCAATACGTTACCAGAAGATCCTTTAACTCTTGTAAGTTGAACAAGATTTCTAAGGTGTCTTGTGGTATCTGGTACCAACACGTTACCAGCAGATCCTTTAACTCTTGAAAGTTGAACAAGATTTCTAATGTGTCTTGTGGTATCTGGTACCAACACGTTACCAGCAGATCCTTTAACTCTTGTAAGTTGAACAAGATTTCTAAGGTGTCTTGTGGTATCTGGCACTAACTCGTTACCAGCAGATCCTTTAACTCTTGTAAGTTACGGGGTTGAGCTGCCGCAGATAGGATTTTCTGTTCCAACTCTAACCACAAATGTTGGATTGGATTGATGTCTGGGAAATTTGGAAGCCAGGACACTACCTGGAAGTCTTTCCCATGTTCCGCGAGCCATTCTCGAGCAATCCGGGCAGTGTGGCATGGCGCATTATCTTGCTGAAAGAAGGCACTTCTTGAAGAGAATACCATTGTCATGAAAATATGTAAATGGTCTGTAATGATGTTTAGGTAGGTGGTAGATGTCATAGTTTCGTGTACATATATGACTGAACAGAGAGTTTTCCAGCAGAATATTGCCCCAAAACATTACACTTTCGCCACTGCTTGTTTTCGTCCCACGATGCATCCAAGAGCCCATATTTATCGGACCAAACGCCCTTCTTCCAGTCACTCAAGTTCCAGTTTTGATGCCCGCGTGCCTATTGTAAGCGCTTTCGACGGTGAGCGAGATTAAAATGGGAACATGAAGCAGCCTGCGGCTGCGCAGCCCCATTTCCAGCAGGGATTGATGTAATGTTTGTTGTGACACATTACTTCCGTCACCAGCATTCAAATTACCGGTACGTTGCGACACAGTATCCCTCCTGTTGTCTCATACCAAACGAGATAGCCTTCGGTCATTTCTAGCATCGATAAGCCGTTGTTTCCCACACCTTGCCAGCGGTTCATGGATTTTCTCTTCGCGGATCACTTTTTGAAGATAATAACCACTGCTGACCGGGAGCAAGCACCCCCACAAGTCTTGCCGTCTCGGAAATGCTATGACCCAATCATCTGGCCATTGCGATTTGATATTTCTTAAACTCGCTCAAGTCCGTTGCCTTTCCCGCATCTGAAGAACAAGAATAACACTGATTAACAGAGTTCAGTATCAGGTGTTACTTATACCGTTTCGTGAACTTCACATCCGCTGTCCTTTACCTACAGTTGCTTCGATTTGCATACAGACGCACCGGTCATAATGTCTTGGCCTTTCGGCGTACGTATACACTGAGTGGCCACTTTATTATGACCACCTGGCAGTTTTAAGCAAATGAGCTATGGCTGCACGCTGTTGTCGCCAGAGGGCGAGGCTAGTATAATAAGGGAAAGCTTAGTGTTTGCGACAGTAGTAAAAGTGATTTTTGGGTGACGAGATGGGTAAAAAAGGCGATTTGACGGACTTTGAACGTGGAATGATTGTAGGAGCTCGGAGCCATGGAGCGAGGATCACCTAAACCGCCGCATTCGTGAAATCTTCCAAAGAAGCTGTTGCTAAAGTGTTTAAAGACTGGACTGCCAGCCAAAAAAACTAGGTCTCTACGTGCAACGTGTGGTCGTCATCGACTAGTCACTGCTCGGGCGGAACGGAGTGTGTCCAGACTGATAACAGACAACAGCAGGGCAAAAGTGCAGCAAATTACAGACCATCTTAATCAAGGATCCCCTCAAATGATCTCTGCACGCACTGTTCGCCGTACACTGCATCGGATGGGATATGGCAGCTGAAGGCCTGTTCGAACACCTTTGCCGTCTGCAGTTAACAAGAGAAAACGTCTCCAGTTCGCACAGGAGCACAAGGACTGGACAGTCGATAATTGGAAACAAATTATGTGGTCCGATAAATCACGTTTTCAGTTGCACCATGCCTATGGCCGAATGAGAATTTGGCGGAAACAGCACGAAAGCATGGACACCAAATGCTTTGCTACAACCCTTCAAGCTGGTGGAGGCAATGTTATGGTTTGGGGAATGTTTTCCTGGCATGCTTTGGGCCCTTTAATTCGTGTTGATCAATGTCTGACTGGCACATCGTATCTAAACATCGTTGCGGACCAAGTGCATCCTGTCATGTGGATAGTTTATCCCAATGGTGATGGCTACTTTCAACAAGATAATGCGTCCGTCCATAGTGCTCGTATTGTACAGGATTAGTTTCAGGAACATGCGGGTGAGTTTACTTTGCTTAGGTGGCCCCCACAATCTCCAGATCTCAACCCCATTGAGAACTTGTGGGATGAAGTTGAACGAACCATCAGACAGCTGGATCTACAACCCTGCAATCTCACACTCCTGGAAGGTGCTATTCATCAAGCATGGTCTCAGATTCTACAAACCACCTATCAACATCCCGTGGAGTCCATACCACGAAGAATCGACGCAGTATTAAAGGCAAAAGGAGGCCCAACGAAGTACTGAGGGGTGGTCACAATAAAGTGGCCACTCAGTGTATTAACAACTGATCTGACGCAGGGGAAAATGTAAAGAAATAAAAAAAAAGTTCAACAGAGGACGAATAGTGGCTTATCGCGACAGCGGTTTATCGTACAGAGACATCGGGGTCCGTGTGGGGCGACATCCAGCCACAGTGAGGCGAGTATGGATTCTGTGGGTGCAGGAGGGACGGACGGACGACGTGAGCGACTGCCGCAGCCGCGGCACACCACGAACGAGAGGACCGGCATGTTGTGCGGCGGGCATTGACGGCTCGCACCTCCACATCACGAACTTTAGCGCAGGAATTAGGGTGTGTTGCGCAACAACGTGCCAGCACGTATCGTTCGACGTTGTCTGCAGGAGCGGGGACTTGTCGCACGGCGCCCATTGCTCTGATTACCATTGACGTTACACCACTGGCGAGTGCGGCGACAGTGGGCCGTTGAACGCCGCACCTGGACTACGGAATGGCACGACATGGTCTTCTCAGACGAATCCCGCTTCTGCCTGCAACACCACGATGTTCGGATCCGCGTGTTGCGGTACCGCGTCGAGAGACTGTATGACGCCTGCATTATGCATCGCCATACCGGTCAGTCGCCTGGCGTTGTGGTTTGGGGCGCAATTGGATATGACACCCGCACCCCTCTAGTACGCATCGCCGGTACACTCAACAGCCACCGCTGCATCTCCGACGTTTTGGAGCCCTTAGTCCTCCCTTACCTGCAGGACCTGCCAGCGGCCACGCTTCAACAGAACAATGCGCGCCCGCACGTGGCACGCATCGTGCAACAATTCTTCACCTCCCACCAGGTGTCACTGCTGCCGTGGTCAGCCTGTTCTCTCGATATGTCGCCCATCGAGCACGTCTGGTCACTGATCGGCAACCGAGTGGCCCGGCAAGCACCACCCGCGGCTACGCCTGATGAACTGTGGCAACGTGTGGAAGCAGCCTGGACCGACATACCCCAAGCCCACATCCAAAGCCTCTTTCGTTCGATGCCGCGGCGTGTAGCGGCCCTTATTGCCAGCCATGGGGGCCACACGAACTATTGATATCTGCGTGTTCCGCAAGTCGCACGGGCCTGTAAGCTCAATCGTTTCATCTTTGTATCTGTTGTTATGTGTCCAGTAAATCTGGCTTTGCTATCTCGTGTCCTTCTTGGTGTTGCATTTTGGGTGGCCAGCAGTGTAGATTATACGGTTTTATATGTGGCTATGTTGTGGATTTCTTCAATTTGCTGGGCCAATAAAAGGTTATCGTAAGTTGACTTCTGTATATGTTTCGTCTGGCCGTAGACTATTGCATCGTATTCTCGTTTAGTTCAACATTTCCTTAGTCATGGTTTTAGACATACCATAACACCAATCTCTCCCACGAAAAAGGCTTACGTTATAACTCGTGTCAACAAGTGATTAATTATTACCACTTTTTATTACGCTTTCTTTCTGTTGAAAGATGTTCCCGAAAATCTGGCAGTATTCCTCTTGTATTTTGATTATGAAAAATTAAACATGAAATGCATAACACGATCAATTACTTTCCCCTGTTTAATATCCTGCGAATAGCTATTCTTTTTGCCACTGATTTAAACACCTGAAGGTTGTAAAGCGCAAGAAATTCATTACCCCGACAAGGAGTTCCATGGCTTCCATGTATAATAATATGCACTGAGTGACCACTGAATTATGAACCACCTACATTACTTCGTAGGTCTTTCTTTCGCCCTCAGTACAGCAGCTATCCAACGTGGCATCCATTCAATAAGATGCTGGAAGCAGTTGGGAGGTATGGTCAACCAAGCTGTATGTAATGCGGCCTTCAATGCAGGTATGGAGGTGATTGGCGTATCCAGACGTCTGATGTGCCGCTCCTCAGTGTCCCACAAGTGCTCTATGGGATTGAGATCGGAGGAGTTCGGAGGACAATCGATATGCTGGAAGTCTCAACTGTGCTCCTCAAATCATTCCTGCACAATATTGAACCTGTGGCTCGGCGAATTGTAATCTTGGGAAATATCGTCGCCATTCGGGAAAAACTGCAACATTGCTGGGTGTACAGAGTCAGCAAGCAATACACGATACGTAGTACAGCACCAGTCATACGTTCTTCCACATGTATCAGGGGTCTACGTTCATGATAGGTTAACATGCCTCACAGTCACACCATGCAACGGCCTCTCCTGGCTTGCACTGTGGATACGATGTAGGATAGATCGAGTGCCTCATGTTGTTAGCGCCAAATATGTACTATACTGTGCAAATTAATTGGGATAAAGTAAAAAATCACTCTTTTTTTCCCAAAACTATGCCTTTATATCATTCTATGTCTTGATATACACTGATAAATACCTGTATTAGTATGAAGTATGTCCTCCTTTAGCAGAAATGACCTCTTCAATTCGTTTCGGCATTGACTCCACTAATTGAGTGCACATATGTTTGACTTCATAATCATGGAACCACACTTTTATAGCATTCGTTATCATGCGTTCTTTGGTTGTACAGTCCATTTTACCTAAACGTCTCTAAAATATTTCACAAGTTTTCTATGGGATTTAAAGTCTGGTGAATTTCCAGGCCAATCAAGCAAATGAATTTGATTTTTCAGCATGAAATTCTTGACCAATTTCGAATTGTGACACGGGGCCAAGTCATGTTGAAATGTCCCGTCAAAAGTTTGCAAGAATGGAACAATTCTACGTTGTAATATTTCTGGTGTCACGTCAATTCGTCGCGTGCGTCAATTCGTCGACTACGACAATTCGTCGCGCGTCAATTCGTCGCGCGTCAATTCGTCGCATGCGTCAATTCGTCGACCACGACGATTCGTCGCGCGTCAATTCGTCGCGGACAAATTCGTCGACTACGTCAATTCGTCGACTACGTCAATTCGTCGCGTTTACAGATTTTGGTTACATACAAAACGAATGCAGGAAAACGTACGATTTCGAACGTCTTGCTCCCTGATCAAATTTATAAAGTTTGGCCACGCAGACAGGATAGGAATATTACGTTTTTCTTTGGCACTAAAAATATTAGACGGTAAACGGTTTTTGGAACGGGGCAGCGCCCGGTTGGTCAGAGCCCCCCATATACAAAATTTTCGTAAAATCTACAGTTTTCAATTCAGAACCACCAAATCTGGTATACTATCTCGTGGTATTCTAACTTAGACTGTAGACGGTTTTGGGAAGCGGTTAGAGAGGGGGGGGGGGTTAGGGCCCCCCTACAGAATTGCCGTAAAATATAGTTTTCAATTTAGAACTACCAAACTTGGTATATTATCTCATGGTACTCTAACTTAGACGGTAGACGGTTTTTGGAACGGGTCAGGGGCCCGGTTGGTCAGAGCCCCCATACACAAAATATTCGTAAGATCTACAGTTTTCAATTCAGAACCACCAAATCAGGTATCCTATCTCATAGTACTCTAACTTAGACGGTTGTCAGTTTTTGGAACGGGTCAAGGCCCGGGGAGTCAGAGCCCCCCCCCCCCTTCGTACATACAAAATTTTGGTAAAATCTAGTTTTCATTTCAGAACCATCAAATTTGGTATCATGAAACTCTAACTTAGACGCTAGACGGTTTTTGGTAGGGGTTAGTGCCCGCGGTTTCGGAGCCCCCCCCCCTCATAAAAAATTTCGTAAAATCTACAGTTTTCATCTTAGAACCACCAAATTTGGTATACTATCTCATGGTACTCTAACTTAGACGCTAGACGGCTTTTGGAAGGGGTTGGAGCCCGGGGGGTCAGACCCCCTTCATAAAAATTTCGTAAAATCTACAGTTTTCATCTTAGAACCACCAAATTTGGTATACTATCTTATAGTACTCTAACTTAGACGGCAGACCGTTTTTGGAACGGGTCAAGGCTCGGGGGGTCAGAGCCCCCCACATACAAAATTTTCTTAAAAACTACAGTTTTCAATTCAGAACCACATAATCTGGTATACTATCTCATGGTACTCTAACTTAGACGCTAGACGGTTTTTGGAAGGGGTTGGAGCCCGGGGTGTCAGACCCCCACCGAATAATTTTTTTTTTGTAAAATCTACAGTTTTCAATTTAGAACCACCAAATTTGGTATACTATCTCATGGTACTCTAACTTAGACAGTAGACCGTTTTTGGAAGGAGTTGGAGCCCGGGGGTGAAGCCCCCCATAAAAATGCCGCGTAAAATATACAGTTTTCAATTTAGAACCATCAAATTTGGCATACTCTCTCATGGTACTCTAACTTAGACGCTAGACGGTTTTTGGAAGGGGTCGGGCACGGGGTCAGAGTCCCTCCGCCCATAAATATTTTTCGTAAAAACTAAAGTTTTCAATTTAGAGCTACCAAATTTGGTATACTATATAATGGTGTTCCAAATTAAACGGTAGACGGTTTTCAGAACGGGTCGGGGCAAGGGTGGTTACCCCCCCTACACACAAACTTTCGTAAAATCTATAGTTTTCAATTTAGAACCACCAAATTTTGTATATTATCTCATGGTACTCTAACTTAGACGGTAGAAGGTTTTTGGAACGGATCAAGGCCCGGGGGTAAGACCCCCCACATACAAAATTTTCTTAAAATTTTTATTTTTCAATTCAGAACCACCAAATTTTGTGCCATGAAACTCTAACTTAGCGGGAGACGGTAAGTGAAAGCGCAACATTATTAACTTGATTTGTTATGCAAACCTTATAAATACGACCACAGCGATTAAAAGTTACTAAAGAGTCCTTGTAAGTAATATTTTTTGACCGAGTGCAAGTACAATTTACGAAATGTCAACAGGTCAAAATATCTAAAGTAACAATGAAATTTGGAATATTTCTTTTTTCTTTCTTTTTATTTCAGTTTTGACACTTGTATTAAGTTTTAAAAACATATATTTCTCCTATCGTATACCTTCATTGTGCTTTCAACAGAATTTCTTACCATGTTTTGGGTATTTTGTTTCGTGTGGTTGCAGTTTTTTTAATGATTTGGGCATTTCATTATGTGTGGTTACTTCTTTTTATGTTTTGGGCATTTTACTTTGTATGGGTGTTTTTGTTATGTTTTTGTTATTTTCTTTTCTGTGGTAGGTGTAATGTCGACAGGATGAAAAGGGGAAACTAGGGACAGTCACGATGCCTACTTGCTTCTAATTTTTTCTTCAAATACAGCACATGATTTTGTATTGAGTTATACCACTTACTCATTAAGCGACTACAGGTTTCTTTAAATATGAACGTTTTCTTAGAGCCTTTTGTTTCCTCTATTTAGCTTTTTCGGTTCCGCAATTTCTTTTTTTGGTTTTAGAATATTTTCCTTATTATTAATCTATTTTCTCATGCAAACTCTTTATGTAAGGTATGTTTATTCTATCGAAGTATTTTGCAATTATACGTGAAGCCCTGTTGCTGAAGTAAAAAAATATTTCCAACTGAAACAACGCAGTTCAGATATTTTCCCGCTGTTAACTCAAAGAATGAAAACAAAAACAACAAATCTGTGCAATGGTTGAGGCATGAGACAGTACTTACTGATAACCAGGCAAAGGTTTAAGGAAGAATGAGCTTAAGAATTTCTAACTGCAACAAAAAAGAGCATCCGCACTGTATCTCTCCCCATCCCCTAGTGCCGGCCTTTGGACGTCTTGAAAGAGAAGTCTTAAGGACACATCTGTATCGTAATTGCCTGAGCATTCGCGACAATCTTCTGGTGTCGTAGTAGAAAAACACACTTCCTACTTCGCCTAAATTGCTTGGATGTAATGCCAACGAACAAAGTTTTGCTCTCGCATTGGATTTCTGTTGCTTTTGATGGAATACTTTTCCCCTGGGGTTCACCGCTTTCACTATAGTCTTCAGGACAGGCGGCAATACACCCCAACGTAAAACACCAATTTCACGGCAATTAACTGCAATTAGCGAAAGAGAGGGGCGGTACAGGAAATAAGTCGAACGAGACAGATCTGAACTTAGAAAGTCGGGAGATGGTGTTGCATGAAAAACTGTGTTTGGCTTACAGATCATTTGGCACGTAGGGACGTAAGTTTCGTTTAACACGGACAAACTTGTATTTTCACATTGGCGCCCGATTGTGTAAAATGGATCCACTGGCCGTTGGGTTCTTCGAAAAATGTGTGATGTTTGTTCCACATATTGTTTGGAATTAATGAAAAAAATCCTACTTCGCTTCAAAGTTAAAAACATTAAGAGGGAGATGATGTGACGTACTACAGAGGTGAAAACATGTGTCAAGATGACAAATATGCAGCGAGACATTCTGTCCGTGTAGCTCAGCTTGGAGAGCGACTAACTCCGAAGTGAGGGTACACGGGTTCGATATCCGTCACGGATAAACTTGTGTTTTCACATAGCTAAATGATGAGAAGTTGTTAAAAATTCAGTGTACGTTTGATAGTTGCATTTCACTCCTGGATGTTCTTCTGCAAACATGCCAAGCATTTTTTTTTACATTCAGACTAGCATCTCAAAACCCGTATACTCTACCAGAGTAATGTGATTCTTCTACTGGAAAACATTCAATGTGTTGCCTCATGAGTTCACGTACTTCTGGTGGTAAAGCATTCCCGCTAGTATTTTTTCAACATTTATCACGATTAATGTGTCCTAGCAGTGTGCTAACGTTCGGAGACTTTATTCTTTTGTCAGTTATAGCAAGCAATGATAATAAAGCTTCGCAACATAGCACAGTTCGTTCATTACTAATCATGACGTGGTATGTAGACGCCACAGTCGATTCCAGGCAGAAAAAGCTACAGTCAAGGACTACAACCCTTTCTGCTTGGAACAAGAAAGCTGCGCCTTTTGTTCCGCCCTACCTAATCATTGGACTGAAGCTTTTTCTGCATGGAGCGATTCAGTTAAAGAGGAAGGAAGATGGAGGAAGTTGTAGAAAAACAGGAATAGTCAAGAGGGGAAAAAAAGACTGGCACACAGGGAGGCAGAGAGAGAGAGAGAGAGAGAGAGAGAGAAAGAGAGAGAGAGAGAGAGAGGAAAGAAAGGGAAAGGAGAGAGATAAGTTTGGGAGAAAGGGGATTAAAGAGTGAGAGACAATGTGTAAAGTAAGAAATAGTTAAGGGAGACAGATAGACAGAAAGTAAGAATGATAAGCACATACAAATTAAGGAATGATGATAGATAGATAGATAGATAGATAGAGAGAGAGAGTGAGAGAGAGAGAGAGAGAGAGAGAGAGAGAGAGAGAGAGAGAGAGAGAGAGAGAGAGAGAGAGAGAGAGAGAGAGAAAAGTAGACAAGTTTGGGGATAGGTGATTAAAGAGTGAGAGAAAGTGTGTATATAAAGTAAGAAATAGTTAAGGGAGACTGGTGGACACAAAGTAAGAATGACGGACACATATAAGGAATGATGATAAATAGATGAAGAGAGAGAGAGAGAGAGAGAGAGAGAGAGAGAGAGAGAGAGAGAGAGAGAGTCGACAGAAAAAGGCTCATTATACAGAACTGTACTAATCGGGACATAAGCAAAAATTAAGACCGCAAGAAAAGGAAAACAACGAATAACGCGGGAAGCAAAATGACATTGCATGATTGGAGGTAGGAAAACAAAGGGATAAAAGCAACAGGAAACGGCAAGTTTCTTACTCGAGATAAGAAAGAAGGACGAATTTTTCTGCCTTTGAAATTAAGACATAGATTTAATCACTGATTCACGATCTTTTTTTTTACGAGGGTTTCAACGACCTCGAACCGATGTCTTAGAGCAATATGTTCCACGGAGCTCCAGAAGTCGAAGGTGAATATTTTCTTTCTATGCTGCCATTAAGATCACCAAGAAGTTTCGAACACAGTATTTTTTCTTAGGCAGCAGTAAAAAAGTCGTTCACAAAACTCAGAGGGTGAAATCCACGCGTGCCAGCGCTCTTTCTTCCACACACATTAGATGGAACAGAGAGGCTTAGATTTAGATGTTAGGCTCATTGGCGCAGAGCTGAAAGGCTTCTGGAGTTTCAGTGACATTGCTAGTGCATCAATCATCCTACGTCAAAGCCATCTGGGTCTAGGGCAGAATTTCCCAGCCACCTTTCATCAACCAATATAGTTGTCTCTCTCTCTCTCGCCTTGAAGAAGAATTTTATGGCAGAAAAGCGTAGTCCTCTTCTGGAATTAGCCGAACAATAATGTGGGGGTGGGGGTGGCAAAGCTTTTCGTGAGAAGTTGTATGGTTGTTGGCTGTGATGAACGTAAAAAGATTCAAAGTGTATCACTTATACTAACAGTCTTGTAAGCCTGGCTTTACATCAATGGTGTCTGAAATAATTTAAGAGAAATCTCGTCTGTGTTTCCGCTGGTCGTTCAGAAATTTGTTTGGATCATCGATAACACGCGAATTGCAATGGTATGTTTGGTTTCTGTCGCTTTTTTTATTTCTTCATCAATCATTATATCAATCTACAGCTGAATGAAGATCTCTTCAAATCTCTTTCACAACTTTTTATCTTAAACTAATCTCTTCCAAGCTGCTCCAGCATGATTTAGAATTTCATCCACCCATCTACCACGTGGTCTTCTTACTCGTCTTTTCCTCTCCTTGGTATCCTGTCAAAAATTTCAGTTGTCCAACAGTGGTCTGTTGAATCCTTTTTCATCCCACTTTAAATTTCTAAAAATATCGTCCAGTACAGCGTTAAATAATTTTGGAGATAGTGGGTCTCCTTGTCTAACCCCTCTATCCACCTCGAAAACCGAGCCTATACTCTCTAACTTTATTGTCGCTGTAACCTTGCTGTATATTTTATTTATTAAACTGTCATATTTTCCTTCCAATGTTTGTCTTTTTATTGAACAGCTCATTTCCTTTTGATATATAGAATCAAAAGCTTTGGTATAGCCTACAAAATGTAAGTGAACTTCTTTTCTGTTATTCCTTTTATTTTCTACTAATTGGTTAATTGTATGTAGATGGTATATTGTAGAGTAACCAGACTTAAAACCCGCTTGTTCTACCGATTGTGCATCTTCTAATTTTGAAGTTAGTCTTTTTAGTATTATTTTTGTGTGAAATTTATACTCTTGTAACAAAATACTTACAGGTCTATAGTTGTTAATATCATCTTTGTTTTGTTTATTATAAATTAGTCCGGTCAAAATAGGGGTTTCAGATAAAATAAATACGAAACTTGGCACACTTGTTTATAGGTATCTAGTGAAGATTATACCAAAAGTCCTGGCGAATCATACGTGAGCTCTAGCCACCATCTTGAAAAATAGATACGTTTTTTAGTTTTTTCGTGATATCTGGAAAACGGTTGGTCATAGCCCAAAAATACTATTTCCAAAATTGGAGCTTACAAAATTTCCTACAAACAAGGTTGAATTCACGTTTTTTGTATCTCTAATAGTTTCTGAGATAATCGGGTGTCAATGTACTTCTTCGCTGATTCGTACGTTATCGCTTCGGTGTTTCATAAGCTGATAACTTCTGAACCGACGGCTTTTTCGAGAAAGAGTTCTTAAACACTATTGTAGCCAGCAGGTCAATAGATATAGCTGTTAATTAGATCCGTCTGAATATTACATAATATTGTACATTCCATACGTAATGGTTTAATTATATGTAATGGTATAATGGTGGTGTAAATGGCATATGTGGATGTACATACATACATACTGTCTCCAGATCGAGCGGCAAGCCATTCGGACGCATGCTCAGTTGGTATTTCGATATTTGCCCATTTTGAGCCTTCGTTGACTGGACTCTTTTATATTTTTTGTTCCATGTGTAGGTAGAGAAGAAGGCGAGTGTTTTGCTTTCACTATGGCAGAGAAGTGTTTTATATGTGAAAGAGATCTCAGGCGTTGGTGTTTCGCTAGTGAGTGAAAAAGGAATAGCATATCGTTATTAAGAGCTCTAGCACTGCAAGGAATGACAACAAGGGCTCCCAATTGAGTAGCTTGGAAGAAACCCAAGGACAGACGTAGAGTAGTATACGGTGTTCAAAGCTTGTCGGCGAAAGATACGGTTTTTGATACAGCCGATAAAAGGAAGGATAAGTGGGCAGAAGAAGTGAAATTTTGCCTGCCCACCATAAGTGATTTAGTAGCTGCTGAAGGAGTATACCACCAAGACTGTTACACGAAATGTTTTTTACATACTACTCCAAAAGGAGGTAAACGTGGGCTTCTTGAAACGGATTATGTTTTAGCAGCTATAGAAGAAATTTATTCGTTTCTGGGAAATAACGATGACTGCCAATATGCCCTCTCAGAATTACGTTCTGTAGTAACAGGGCGTGTCCCTGATGATCACACAATAAGAGCCAAACTCATACAAACATACGGGGAACGTATCATAATAGCAAGAGATGGAAGAAAGGTTCCGATCGTCTGTTTTATTGACACGGGTTTTAAAATCTTGAATTCATGGTACGAAAACCAAAACCAAAAACAAACTGAGGAGCGACTCAGAATCGTGAAAACTGCGGCAGCAATAATAAGGCAGGATATCCCGTCTCAAGTGTATGATGAAACCACCTACCTTCCTGGTGATAACTACCTAAAGGACGCAAGTAGTTGAGTTCCCACAACCCTACTTACTTTTCTGGAGGACGTGACAATGAAAAAGACAAAAGACATTGAAAAGACAAAGAGGAAATGCATTTCCATTGCACACTCCATCATCTCTGCAAGTGCACCACTGGCTGTGGTGCGGGTAAGTGTGGGTGCAGAAAAGCTGTAATGAATTGCACCACCATTTGTCACAACTGCCATGGCGATTGCCTGAATGGCATCAGTGTAATCCTGGAAGAGGACGACGAGGAAGCCGACGACTTGAAACGACTTCCTAAGACCAGCGATGGGGATGATCCAAGACCATCTAAGTCAGCTGCTGATGAACCAGTCTCAGGACCCTCCCGTTCCAGAAAAAAGAGAACCATGTAAACCATATGAGAACCATATGTAATGTACATCAATTTTAATTTCAATCAATTTTTAATCATTCAATCATGTATCCAATAAATCAATAATGGTGTTAGTAAATCAATAATAGCATTAATAAATCAATACTGTAATCTATTATAAATCAATAATGAATCCGGTTTGGTTTACATTTTGTTTTTTTCATCATATTTACCTGTCATTCCCACCCTTTAAAATTCATAAAGGTAGGTGTTCGGCTCTGTGTTGTGAATGTCACATTAGATAGTGATAGCTTGTAATGTAAGCATACAGCTATATCTATTGACCTTCTGGAATTAATAAAATAAGTAAGATACCCATTTTGAAGAGAATTTGATGCTCTACAATAGTGCTTATGAACTCTTTCTCGAAAAACTGACGGTTCAGAAGTTATGAGCTTATTTGTATGAAAAACCGTAGCAATAACGTAGGAATCAGCAAAAAAGTACATTGACACCCCCGATTATCTCAGAAACTATTAGAGATACTAAAAAAAGTGAATAAAGCCTTTTTTGTAGGAAATTTCGCAAGTTCAATTTCGTAAATAGTATTGGACTGCGACTAACCGTTTTCGAGATATTCACGAAAAACCGAAAAAGCGTACTTGTTTTTCAAGATGGTGGCTAGAGCTCACGTCTGATTCGTTAGGACTTTTGGTATAATCTTCACTAGATACCTATAAACAAATATGAAAGTTTCAAAACATTCATATTTATTTCTTATATTTGCCTATTTTCAGCCTTTGTTGGCTGGGCTAAATAAGAGTTATAACTGTATTATTCCATTGTTCAGGGATTTCCTAATTTTCTATCTGTTCGTAAAATAACACTGTCAGGTGTTTTCCATAAAATTTCTTCTCCTTCTTTTAAGTGTTCTGCTGTTATTCCATCTTGTCCTGGACTTTTATTTTTCTTTGATTAATATTACAACAGTTAAAATTTGAAAAAGACAAACAAGTTTGTGACGTACCTGCCAGCAGGACGCACACGACATAAAGGCAGATAGTAGTCAGAACAAACGTCCGCGTAGCTCAATTGGTAGAGTGACTTATTCCGGAATGAGGGGATCCGGGTTCGAATCCTGGCGTGGATAGAAATGACGGAGAAATTTACTTCGTTATAATGGCGCCCGAACTTTCCGGATGACTCGGCCGTTCAAAATCTCGCATTGGTGTGATGTTCTTTCCACACCGCGAGATAGGAAAAATAAGAGAATCCCTTCTCCAGCGCTTCGAAAAATACAAATGTGTGACGTTGCATTCCACACACCAGATTGACTGGGAGTTCTCAAGTGCACGTTCTACAGCGGATGGCTGCCTGCAACGATTCATGGTCGCGGATGACCCGTGGGCCATGCCCCCGGCCCTCTTTCGGGAGGGGGGAGATGTGACGTACCTTCCAGCAGGACGCACACGACATAAAGGCAGATAGTAGTCAGAACAAACGTCCGCGTAGCTCGATTGGTAGAGTGACTTATTCCGGAATGAGGGGATCCGGGTTCGAGTCCTGGCGTGGACAGAAATGACGGAGAAATTTACTTCGTTATAAGTTTGCTTTCAACGAGAGCACTATGGTGATTAAACTCCATTAAAAGTTGTTGCATGTCCACTTTGATGCTTGTAGCTCAAAGTTGAAGTACTTATACAAAAGCAGAATCATTCATATTGTCTCTGTGTTGTGACTTCATGTGATCCATGACAGAAAATTCTCTCTCCTTCCGAACGTGGCGCATTTAAATGATTTTTAAATCCAAATCTCTTACTTTTGGGGATTCCTCAGTGAAAAAGTTCAAACAATTCTACTGTAGTCTCTGATGGAGCTCGAATAAATTCATGTGCTGGAAGTTAACATAATTCCATTTGGTCAATGGGGTTTGTACTTTCATTGTCAAGATTTTCTGGATTTCTGAACAGACGGTTGAGTTCATCAGATTGTTTATACGTATCTCTCTTCAAAATTCGTAATAAGAACGTCTAGTATATATAGTGTTTACAGTATTTGCGAGAAACAAATACTATAAAATCTGTTCTTTCTCCAAGTACTGTCATTTCATCAGAAACCTCTTTGCAGGATACCAAGTGAATCAAACCCTTTCTTCCCAGATTTGATTTTAACGAAAACCAGCTATATGACTGTAAAGATTACAGGTAAGTACACAGTAGGGTAAGTTAAACATAATTGGTAAAATATACAAAGTAAAGGGTTAAAACCAATAGAACAGGGGACATTGGTATGTAGATTAGTCACACACCTAAACCAAATGCAGTGCACGGTCAAATAACGTCCGCTGACGTTCGATATGCAAAGATCTCGCAGTTCCATTAAAACAACGTATCCTACTGTGAGTGTCTTATTCCATTTTCTTGCAATCCCTGTGAGAAGAGTTGTTGTCATTGGTGATCAGGAACGTAGTATGGAACAAAGACGCCAAGCTGATCATTTTTGCGGAGTAGAATAATCGGAAGGCTCGAATCAGGACAGTCACAGATTGCGGTTTCCAGAGCACTATATGTGCCGGAAAGTGTCATTTCCAGGCTTTAGAGTAGAGGAAGTTCCAAGACACAGAAGAAGTTTTTTTTTTTTTGGTTGAAGGTTTAACGACCGCCGTGAGCAACTCAGTGGGATATAAGCAGTCGCTCATCCCTAATTTAGAGTCTCTGGTTCCACGGAAGGGAGAGAGCCAGTGCCGTAAGACAAACACAACATCCATACCTCACCGGGATTTGAACCAGTACCCGTCTCGGGCGAATTGTCATAAGCCAGCGCTTAGACCACTGCGCTATCGGTGCGGCCACAGAAGAGGTTAGACGCCAACCAGTACAAAGTCGTCCAAGAGTCACAACCCCTCAGAAGGACCGGCATCTGGCAATAACTGCACAACGTCTGTCCATGCAACTCTGCAGAGCTTGCGGCCTCCTAAGGTCCAAGAGTTTCAAGACAAAACTGTTTACAGGAGGTTTAGGTCAACTGGCCTCTATGCCAGACGCCCATTAGTTTGTGTCCCACTCACCCCTGCGTACAAGAGAACCCGTTTGAACCGGATTCAGGAACACCGAAACTGGACATTGAAACAGTGGAACAATGCGCTCTCCACAGATGAGTCCAGATTCAGTATACAAACTGATTTTCGTCGAACCACTCTCTGGAGAGAACGGGAAACCCGATGCAATCCCAATAACATCAGGGAAAGGGACAAATTTGTGGAGGTGTAGTAGTCCTTGCATGGGCAGGAACCACGTTGAATGGGCGTACCGCATCTTCGACAGAGCTGATGTGCAGATACGAGATACTGAAACCTCATGTGGGAATTTTCAGAGGTGCCGTGGGTCCAGAGCTGGTATCCATGGACGATAATGCACGCCCCCACAGAGCTCAGATGGTGGATGACTTTTTCCAAAGTGAAGATATCCAGCATATGGAGTGGTCAGCAAGGTCACCGGATACGAATCCGATAGAGAATACATGGGATGCACTAGGGAGGCGAATTGAATCCCGTCAACCTCCATCAAGAACCATTCCGGAGCTCCTAACTACTCTTCGTCAGGAATGGGACTTGTTGCCCATGGAGCTCCTGGACAACCTGATAAGAAACATGAAAAGTCAATGCGAGGCTTGCGTGGCTGCAAAGGGTCACCACATCCCTTATTAATCATAGTGCACCAGCTTTTCTCAATTTTATCTACTCAACACGATATTTGCTGTGTTGTTGATTTTTGTAAATTTGAATAAGTAATGCAATAAACTTTGTTACATAATTGTTTGTCTGCTGTTGTACTTGCAATATGCATACAAGCATACCCAGTTTTGTGCCTTTCCGACGATTAGTTCTAAAAATATTCACAGGTATATTGATTGTGCTTAACTTTTGGACATGAGTGTACTCAAAAATACTTCTGGAAATTCAACGAAAACAAGTGTATTTAGAAATTCAACCTTTTATTTCATCTCAGGAATGTATGTTACCATCACATCGAAAACACTTCAGTAGCTGAACAACATCAAGCTCGTAATATTTCCAAGACATATTAGCTTGAAAATAGCTTAAGTCTTCTACGACAAACAAGGGGTATAATAGAGTACTAAACAATAACATCAAATTCAAACATCAGATTAGTCTAAGTTTCCATAACAAAGCTCGCAATTACAAAATAACTCTAGCTGAATTTTAACGAGAGCCCAGAATACCTAACGACAGAAGAGCCCCGATACATCGTAAGCATTCTTTTTATCTTTGTTGCACTCATACGTCATTCTACCCATGACCTCAGTTCAGGTTGTTACAAAACATTCAGTGAGAGAGAAAAAAATGTAGTGTTAAGTTTGGAAAATGCTTATGGAGAACGCACTAAAATTTACATAAATAATTAATAGAAACTTAAAAAGAAAAGTTTTATAAGGTGTGTCAGAAAAACGGGCGTTTTTGATTTCTTCGCGAAAGTTTCCCTAATGATGTTGGCAACACGTATGAATCGTCATTCGTTTCACCAAACGACGCCATTTGTAGAGACATGAATTGGTGGAGTGGAGCTCAACGTGCTGTAGCTGTTAAGGCATTTTACAAAAATGGTGACTGTGCTGCCGCTACTAGACGAGAATATAGGCGTTATTTTAATCTCGAGAGGCATGGCCCTATTCCATCAGAACATGCCATCAGGTTATGAGTGAAGACTTTTCAAGCTACGGAGAGAGCATTGAAGCAAAAACCTACAGGTAGGCCTAGGAGCATTCAAACACGAGAAAGAATACAGGAAGTGCGAAATGTTGTAACACAAAGTCCAAAACGTTCTGTGAGACGAGTTTCTTCAGCAGTGAGGATCTCAAGTCGTAGTGCCAACAGAATCTTATGAAGCGAGTTAAAGTTACAACCCTACAAGATACAAGCTGTGCAGAAGTTAAATGAAAATGATTACGAACACCGAATGTCTCTGTGTGTTGAGCTTTTGGCTAAAATGCAAGGCAATGAAGCTTTCTCGCTTTTATTGTGGATGAGTGATAAGGCCCACTTTTCATCTTAGTGGTTTTGTGAATAAACAAAACTTTCGCTACTGGTAAGAGGAGAATCCCCATCAACTGCATCAGCGGTTGTTACACAGGCAGTGAGTTACAGTGTGATGTGCGGACTCTTCAGAGGGAATAATCGGCCCTTACTTTTTCGAGGATGACCAAGGACAAGCAACAACTGTAACATCTCACAGGTATGCCGACATGATAAACACATTCGTCGCACCTCAACTTGCACGCTTTCCTTCAGATGAGCCATTTTGGTTTCAGCAAGATGGCGCTACGTCTCACTGTGCAAGAATTTCTATGGAAGCCATACACCGACTTTTCGGAAACCGCATCATATCCAAGGTACTTTAAAACTAAGGTGTATGCAAGGCGCCCGCACACCATTGCTGAACTGAAACACATCATCCGTACAGAAGTCACAAACATTCCTACGGAGATGTGGGAATGTGCCGTGGACGATTTCCTTAGCAGAATGTCAGAGTGTAGACGTTGAAATGGTCACAACCTGCTGGACATAATATTCAAAACATGAACGTGATTGTACATTTTTCACAAATGGCAATGTATCAAGGTGCAATGGATGTGTTTGCCATTTTTTCTCATTAAACGAAGTATCAGTTTTGTTGCATTCAAAAACGCCCGTTTTCCGGCCACACCCTGTATTAGAATATACGTCACAATATCAGTTTAATAAAGCTAGCGAGACTTTTAGTTAGATCAGTGTTCCAGTAATTTCTTCCAGTAAAAAGAGGGTTTTTTTCCGCAAACGGAAATATCTCGCTAAACGTTTTCCAGCACTCAACCACCGGGTTAGATATTGCAGAAGCAAGCCACGATATACAGCATCAAATTCATCAAAAGATGTTTTGACTTTCTATGCGTAAGTGCATGGTTTCCGCGACTACTTAATTTTATTATTTTTGCTCCACTTTGCCCATTATATTTGGTATTCGCTACGAAGACCCATATAATGCTTGTTGGTATGGGATGCAATGAAACATTTCAGGTTTGATTCCATTTCTTTTCAGTGAGAAAGGAAATTTGGTTTATTCTTCCTTTGCGGGCTACCCCGCTGTAATTTAACTTTCCTTTTGAGCTTCTATTCCTGGGCCGCGGGTGGCCTAGTGGTCAGCGTTCGTGACTTCCATGGAGATAACCTCAGGTTCGATCCTGGGCCGGTACGAACGTTCGAACCACTAAATACCCGCCGTGCGTCGGATGGGCACGTTAAGCCGTCGGACCCCGGGTACTGGCCTCCCGGTAATAAATAAGGGCATCTTCCTCCCCCCTTTCTATCTTGCTTCCGTGTCACTTTTCCTATCGGGCACTCTAGCCCAAATCTCCTAGCTTCCTATTTCTAAGAGTTGTTTAAGACCTGGGGTCAGACACTCCCTCCCTGAAATCCTCTACATATGATCTGATTTGCGGAGGAGCTGCTATTCTTTCTGTTACTTCCCCTTTTCCTTCTGAACGGTTCGTTAATTTCTCGAATTTCCTATACGCATTAGCAACACTGACAGTGTGTCAAAGAGTCGAAAATAAAAGTGTGGTGAGTGTAGAGATTGTAACGAGCATGTTGATACTATCGTCAGAAGATTTATCGGTTGTTATTGTTAGCCGCAGAGTACAAATTGAAAAATGTACGCACGGGAGGTCATCACAAAAGTTCTGCACACTGTCCATTTTCGAGAAAAGTGTGAAGTAAGAAGAAAACGTAGCTTATTGACGTTCGATGTTCTCCCCTACGCTGCTAATGACAACTTGCCAGTGGTGAGGTAGGTCTTGGATGCCCCGTAGTACACCATCTTTTTTCAGCTGTCATATTACTCGGGGTCACGTCCAATGACAGTTCGTCCAGCGATTCGTAGCGGATGCCACGGAGCCGATTTTCTAACTTTGAGAAAAGATCAAAGTCGGGTGGACTGAGATCAGGACTGTATGGTGGGTGGGATAAAGTTTCCCAGCCATATTCCGACAAAAGCCTGCGTACCGACGCTGCACCATGACACGATGCTTTGTAATGCAGCAAGATTGCCCCAGTTTCCAACAAGTTGGGGCAATGTTGACGAATTTTCGGCTTCAACTTTGTCCTCAGAAAGAAATTGTGCTTTGATCAAGAGTTCCTTCCCCACAAACTTCTTGCAAGGCAGTGTGGATCTGTGTCAGAGTTGTTCTCCAAAGTGTTTCAATTGTTACTTACGAGCGCCCGTCTAACATCGTGACTCGGCCTGAGGAGCTGCATGCCTCCATTTCCGAACCCTCCCACATAGCAAATGATAGCCAGTCGTTCTGAAACCTCTGCGTTGCTGAGAGTCTGATCTTCATATAACGAAATTATTTTCCCGATTGCATCATCCGCTTCCGTTTTAGGTTAACTTGTGCAGAACTTTTGTTATGATCCTCGTATGATTGCTGCTGCATTCTATTGATTTTATATCAAGTTCCGCAATCGCGTGAAATTTAAATTTGGACAGAATAAAACCTCACATCCGCTAACATTTTGAATTTTTTGTTTCTTGTTGAGTGTTGCGTTCGTCGAGATATTAGAATTTGAGAACGTGTGGGTAATAACAAAATTTATGGTTTCACAGGAAATTGCGCTATCCAAAAATATTTCGCTGCATTTGAAGCTGTCGAATGATTAAAAGAACAGTATTTGGTTTTCGGAGTCAACAACTTCGTCTTTTCTGTTTCATATTTTTTTATTTTTTTACAACTTCGGAGTTTCGTAATTAAAACTTCACAAAGTAAAAGAATATCTGCTCCTTTCGAGGACAGAATGAAGATAACGCAAGAGAAATAAAAATCTTTTCGTGTTGAATTACATTTCTAATTTTGGAATGAGTAATGAGTTTCCTATTTGCATTTCTGTGAAGCGCTTCATGTTTTTTTTCGTTATTTTGAGAACAGATAGGGAAGTGATGTTTCTCTTCTTATGTACTTTACTTCTCAAGAGACAATGAATCGCAGTCTTATGCTCTTACTCTACCTGTAGCGAACCACTTCAATTAATGTACACTTAATTTATCCTAGCAGTTCCGTTTTTTGAAAGTTTATGATTTATGTACCTGTCTTGGTATTTGTCTGATTAGTATAGAATGTCATCTAGCAACATCGGTCGCTGCGGATTGTTTTGATAACGTTTTAGCAATCAAGAAATATATTTTATTAAGATGTGACACGAGAAAATTAAAGATTTGATAAATGTACTTCCTTCGGTTTTGACATCGTCATTTTTCAAGCAGAAAGAAAATGGCAAAAGATATTTACCCATCCTAAGTTTTGTTTCTCTGTGTGTGGCACTGCATTCATAGAATAGTAGACTTTTTTAGAAAATTTATTTTTAATGCAACTTTGCATTATCCGTAACAAATACTAGGAGACTCACCTAAAACTGGGTCTCCTCTGGTTTCCGGCTAGTCTTCCGAGCAAGGTCCCGATTCAAGCCAGGACTCAAAACTGGCTGCAAAAAAGTGGCTGAAAACACTACGGAGTAAAAGCTACTGAGTGTGTACTTTCGCTGCGTAATATACACCAAATAGCCAAAACATTATGACAACCTGGTTAACATGTTGGTGCTCCACGAGCCGCCTAAACAGTTCTTACTCGGCGATGCATCGACACTACGTTTCTGAGGGTGTCTTTTGGTATCTGGTTCTAATAACTCGTTACCAGCAGATCCTTTAACTCTTGTAAGTCACGTGGTTGACCCTCTGAAGATCGCATTTGCTGTTCCAACACAAACCACAAATGCTCAATTGAATTGATGTCTGAGAAATTTGGAGACTAGGACAATACCTGGAAGACTTCCTCATGTTCCCTGAAGCATCAACGATAAACCCGGGTAGTGTAGCGAGATGCATTAACCAGTTGAAAGAAAGCACTACAAAAGGAAAATACCGTTGCCATGAAAGGATGTACCTGGTCTGTAGTAATGTTTAGGTATTTGCAGTGTTTACAGAGACTTTTAGCTGAAATCACTAGAACAGAGCTTAAAAAATCAGTGGAAATCCGTAGATCAGGTTTGTTTTGCTTGAAATATGCACCACATGTCAAATGTAATATAATATTGGATGCAACCTCAGTACGAAGGAACACTTAAATCTACTAATATTTCAAATAATACGAGTACTCCACAAACTACTATTAAACACAAGAATGAAATTTAAACCAATACAAGCCTTGGTCACTTTTTTACAAGATATTACTGATGATCAGCTTTGTAAAATAATGCTTACCATTGAAACTAACGTTGTTGTTAATCATGATGGCATTGACCTAATATAGTCACAGTTGTATCGGCCTCACTTGTCTTCTTAAAAACAAATAGTTATATATTTACACTTCTTACTAAACTGTACCCAGTTATTCACAATCTTTTTTTCAGATTTCAGACCAGTTCTGAGGTGAGTTTTGTCAATTGCAATAGTAGATGGTGAGTACTGAAGGGATGAAGCGATTCTCAGACAGCAAGTCCTTATGTTACATAATAGCGCACAGGTACTGTGACGTACCTGCCAGCAGGACGCACACGACATAAAGGCAGATAGGAATCAGAATAAATGTCTGCGTAGCTCAGTTGGTAGAGCGACTTGTTCCTGAATAAGCGGCCTCGGGTTCGAATCCCGGCGTAGACCAAAAATGACGGAGAAATTTACTTCGTTATAATGGCGCCCGAACTATCCGGATGACCAGACCGTTCAAAATCTCGCATTGGTGTGATGTTATTTCCACACCGCGAGACAGGAAAAATCAGAGAATTCCTTCTCCAGCGCTTCGAAAAATACAAATGTGTGATGTTGCATTCCACACAGCAGATTGACTGGGAGTTCTCAAGTGCACGTTCTACAGTGGATGGCTGCCTGCAACGATTCATGGTCACGGCTGACCCGTGGGCCATGCCCCCGGCCCTCTTTCGGGGGGGAGATATGACGTACCTGCCAGCAGGACGCACACGACATAAAGGCAGATAGGAATAAGAATAATCGTCTGCGTAGCTCAGTTGGTAGAGCGACTTGTTCCGGAATAAGCGGCCTCGGGTTCGAATCCCGGCGTAGACCAAAAATGACGGAGAAATTCCCTTCGTTATAGTACTCTTTGACAGCTGCATTGCCTACAGAAGTGACTTACCTGGTCATCTAGGGGTTAGTAATCAAAATTTTTACATCACCTGGATTCTAGGTGGAAGTCAGAACTGGCTGATAAACACGCATCTTTCTTTACTACACTTTAATGGACACCCTAGCCCAAATCTCCTAGTTTCCTACTTCTAAGAGCTGTTTAAGATCTGAGATCAGACACATCGTCATCATTAGGAACTTCCACTACCAAGCTGATTTCCTCGACCATATAGTTCAGCCAGAGTCTTCATCCACTATTCTCTCTATCCATCCACTTTCTCCTTGGTCTTCCTCTTCCTCTCTTTCCTGGAGCTTCCCACGCCATCAGAATTTTAGGAAGTTTCTCTGATGACATTCTTCTTACATGGCTGAACCATTGCAATCTCGGCATCTCAATGGTTTGAAGAATGTCTACTTTAACACTAATAATATCTCGAATTTTTGTATTACACACTTATTCACATCCGGATTTTCTTGCAGAACGTCTCCAAAGGTCCATCTCTGTAGCCAATAATCTTTGTTGATGTCTTTTATTCAGTGTCCATGTCTCTGCACCATATAAAATGATGCGCTCTACAATCGCAGAAAAAAACGTGTCTTTTAACTCTTGGAAAGAGTAGGGCTTTTCCATAGAACAGGATCCAAAACAGAAAAAAAACTTTCTTGCCCCCTGCAAATCTGCGATCAATTTCATGATGATATGTACCATCCCAATGTATTATGGATCCGAGGTATTTAAATTCCTCAACTGTTCTCAATGTAATATTATCGGTTATTTCAATGAAGTCTCTGGGATCATAGGACAAGTGCTCAGTTTTATTTTCGTTAATTTTAAGTCCCCAACGGTCATATTCAGAGATCAGTTTGCGAAACATAACTACGTCATCCTTAATTTCTGCCAAGATGACTTAGTCATCCGCAAACAGCAAATGGCACACGAAAACATTGTGAATTCGTAATCCCAAATTTCTTCACTTCGATGACCATTCTCTGTCAGCTAAAAGAATGGATCAGATACTCCATTTATAAATTCGTCTCCAACAGCATTTACTCACCGTTCAATTATAAGAAACTTTCACAAACAATATAATTCCGCTGAAATAATTGTATGGCTTTTTAATTTCTCCGAGGAATTCAATAAAAGAAACCATAACAGCTGCTTGAAAAATTACATAACATTATACACGGTCGAGTCGCGTTATCGTGACCACCAGCTAATATCCAGAATAACCGCCGTATGGAGCGTGGACAGCAGCTAGACGAGCTGGGACTGACTCAATATGGTGCTGGAAGGTGTTCACAGGTATGTGGAGCCATGCTGACTGCAGTGCATCAGACAGCTGCTGGAGGGTGCGTGGTGGAGGATCCATAGAGCGAACAACACGATCGAGGTGGTCCCACAGTGCTCAATCGGGTTTAAGTCTTGGGAATTAGAGGGAAAAGAAGTACTTTGAAGCGTTCATCGTGCTCTTCCAATCACTCTTGGATATATCTTGCTGTGCGGTATGTCGCAGTGTCGTTCTGGAAGATCCCATCCGCCCCAAGGAAGACAATCAGCATGTATGAGTGTACGTGTTGTGCAAGGATGGATTCATAACGAATTCGGTCCACAGTGCCTTCCACAGGTATATGAGTGGACCCAGAGAATGCCACGAAAACATTCCCCAGACCATAACGCTGTCCCCACCAGCTCGTGGTCTTCCAGCAATGGTTGAAGAGTGTTTGTTCTCCGATGTTTCTCGCCTTATACACCAACGTCCATTCGTACGATGAAGCAGAAAATGTGACTCGTCGGAGAAGGTAATCCTTTGCCAATCAGCGTAGGTACAATTCCGGTACTGCCGTGCAAATGTAAGCCTTTTCTGCCGATGTTCCTTTGTTAGCATAGGTGCACTGACCATCAGTCTGCATCGGAGTCCCATACGCAGCAGGGATGGCTGAACTGTCATTTCAGACACACTTCCGGTAGCCTCCTGGTTCATTTGGCCAGTGAGTTGCTCCACTATAGCGTGTCGATCGGCCCTCAGGCACCTTCAAAGCCGACGTTCACTCCTCACATCAATGGCACGTGGTGCTTCGCAGTTTCCACGTCGCTTATTCACAATGGTGCCATTTCTCCAATCACGATACACTTTAACCACAGAAGCACGCGAACAGTTTACAAACTGCGCTGCCTCCCTTGGCCCGAAAGCCGATAATCATCCCATTTTGCAAATCTGATAAATTGCTCCTTTTATGCATGACAGCAACAAGGGATATGCGTTTAAATTGCCTACAGCAAACCTTATATACCCTTCAAGCCAGCTCACGACACGTGCTTTCTTTCATTGGCTACGCACTGTTGACGTCAACAGTAGGAGGTGGTCACAATAATGTGACTCGACTGTGCTGTAAGAGGTACATCATACAAATTATTGTATAGTTTATTGGGGCGCAAAAAGCAACATCTGTCAAATTATCAAAAAAATTGCGTCTCCTTGACCTCGGGCCCCGACCCCTTCCAAAAACCGTGTACGGTCTAAGAGAGTGCCATGAGATAGTATACCAAATTTGGTGGTTCTGAACTTTTTTTCGGTTTTTTAGGAATCGACTGTTTACATATATAATGTCGACGAATTGAGTGTCGACGATATGTACATGCCGACGAAGTGAACCAGACCTCTAACTACTGCTAACGACGAGCGTCGCGCAAACCTTGCCGTCTCGAAAATCCTGTGACACGGGCGTCTAGCTTTTACAATTTGGCCTTTGTCAAATTCACTGAAGTCCACTGCCTTTTGCCTTTCCCATCTGAAGAACAAGAATAACACTGATCAACAGAGGTCCCTTTCATGTGTTATTTATTCCGTGTGAAAATACAAGTTTGTCCGTGTCTCCTCACTCCGGAGTAAGTCGCTCTCCCAACTGAGCTGCGATTTGTCTCGCTGCAGATTTGTCGTCCTGACTCATGTTTTCACTTCTGTAGTACGCCACAACCGTTTCATGACATTCACACGCGCCTCATCAATGAATACTAGAGCTGAGCGAAGGCTATCCCGTATATGGTAAGAGACAACACAAGGAATACTGTGGCGCAAGTCCCCTATAATTTCCGCGCCATCATTTATCTGCTACTGCTTCAATCTGCATAAAAACGTGCGTTGGTCATACTGTTTTGGCTCTTCAGTGTAATTCCAGCCTAAAATCTGGTATTCGAGCTTGAACTGGGACTTAAAAGTCTCATATATAGTTGTGGAGTTCTAGAGAGGCTATACCCAGAGGATATTTATTTCGGGTGGGACGGTAAACGGAAAATCAAGGGGCTTGGGGGTCACTAGGCGTTGCTCCTTTACTTCCGAGGGGGAAATCGGTGATTGAAGGGTCAGCAGGAAGTTTCCTTTTGATCTGCCTCCCGTCATGGTGGCACACACTCAGGGTTTCTGGGTCGGTCTCCAACACATCGCACCCTCTTAGTGCTGAGAAATTCTAAAAAAATACCCGAGATCTCTTCGGTGAAAAGGCTGTCCTAGCATGCATTCCGCAGTCCGGTTAGGTATGCCCCGATTATAGACCAATGATAGGAAGTGCCGCACAATGACAGGCGCAACGCTACGGAAAGGCAGGGGTGGGCTTCAGCCCACTCAACTTTTCTTTGAGTCCAGCCTTTAGCCAAAAATATTTAAGCAGTTGGAACTGTTTAAATATTTGACAGGTGCAACTATCTGAGATTCAAGGGGAACTTGGACAAATGTATGTGAATTTCTCGAATTCACTGAAATTTTGTTATACAAAATGAATTCTTTGTTAAATTTAGTGTTTGCGCTAATGGAAAATGGAGGGAGTCTTCTGAAGGAATTTCCAAAGCAGTAGTAGAAACATACCATTTTTGTGATTATATTGTAGTTTAAAACGATGAGAGAGAGAGAGAGAGAGAGATTCTTCATTATTTTACAAACTAAAATTCATATACTACAGCATTATGAAAGCACAAAAAAAAAAAAAAAAAAAACAAGAACAAAACAACACACACCCTAAGTAAGCTACAATTGCGAAGAAATAGTAGCTTACCAGAGGGATTCGCATCCATGGTTCCCATACTACATACGTTACATAAATGCCACGTACAACATTCACCTGAAAATCTTTTTTAACTAGGGATAACATTATCAGCTGCACATGAACATAATTTTTGCCAAATTTTCTGCCCAAAACTTTAAAATTTAAGCCCCCTATCATCACGCTTAGTACCCCCCCTTAAACATCGCTACAAAATAAAGTAGTTTGTAGCGGAAAATTACGCTAGAAATTGTATTATTTAAAAAAAAAGTGGTAAAATAAAATGTTCTTTAAATCACGTGACATTTCCACATCTTCTGAAGGATAACTGGCTGGGAGAAGGGAGGAAGAGTCCTGAGTGAGCTCTGCCTACAGGCACGTACCTGACTTTCCTAATTGCCCTACATTGTGAAAGCTAGCTAAACAGTTTGCTGGGAACAGTGAACTTGCGAAGACCAGCACGTACGAGATGATCGCATCAGAGGTTTTACTGAGAATCGCTGCAGTGGCGTAACTACCACCCCCGCAGCTGGGGGGGGGGGGGAAGCAGGTAACGAAGGTGCGTACTGCAGCTGCCAGTTATAGTTTTATGAAAAAAAACCCGAATACGCAACATAATTAACCCAAAGAATCATATTTTGCTTTAATATATATATTTAGTTTTGCTTAAATAAATGCCTAGCTTCACTTTTAAAACTCTCAATGTCCTACAGATTGAAAGTGTTCGGCTCTTTGACTTCGGGTTGTAATACGATCGGTCTACATTCGCCCTCTCCATGGAGGATGTGAGAAAACAGTCAGTTACCTAGCATTATGTGCACGACAGGCGTGAACGTTTATTCACAGCAAACGCAGATCTGCCATGTGTAAGAGGGTGATTTCTTCAAGTGATTTTAGTTTTGGACAAAGCAATTACACGTATTGTCCAATCTATTACTTAGAAAGTCAAAACTAGTCAAAACTACAGGGCTCTAGGTACCACCATTACTTTTGCAGACACTCTCTCTGACTTCCTAATCCCCCCTCCTTCCCAAACCTCCATAAATACACACACACCGCGAAAAATGTATCCTCCCTCTTATTCGAAATCCTGGGAAAATTACTGTGCTTAGGGGTGCTGAACTAAATCTTGCGGGGGTTTACGCCACTGGATCGTTGATTGCAAGATTCGATCTCCTTAGTCAAAGTAAATTTATTAGGCAGGTATTTCTTGACATGGGTTTTATTTGAATTCCCTGGGCTTCGCACCTAGTCTAGACAACCTAAAAGAATACATGCCACTAAATGTGCTACAATCTTTTTACGTATGTTGATCATATCTGAGGTAAATACAAAGACAAATTGTTTGTGTAATTTATCTACAGTAGGTATTTAGCTCTCAATACAATAGCATGAATGCATACAATGCGGCAACTAAGAAATGAGACTGATTTAAAAAAAGAAATCCTAGTAAAACACACGGGTCGGGAAGCCATTGATTTTTGATAAGTCATTTATCAGCTATGCGATGGTAACGGCGTTTGCATGCCAGTTGCGCAGATGGTTATTTACGCTGTGCATGACGTCATTCGGTGGAAGAACATTTTCACAGCTCTGTCATGGAGCAGAAAGCAAATATCTGGTTCTGTTTGAACATCGGTAAAACTGCATCTGAGACAGCTGAGGTGACAATAATCTAAATACACTGCTGGCCACCCAAAATGCACACCAAGAAGGACACGAGATAGCAAAGCCAGATTTACTGGACACATAACAACAGATACAAAGATGAAACGATTGAGTTTACAGGCCCGTGCGACTTGCGGAATACGCAGACATCAATACTTCGTGTGGCCCCCATGGCTGGCAATAACGGCCCCTACATACCGCGGCATCGAACGAAAGAGGCTTTGGATATGGGCTTGGGGTATGCCGATCCAGGCTGCTTCCACACGTTGCCACAGTTCATCAGGCGTAGCCGCGGCTGGTGCTTGCCAGGCCACTCGGTTGCCGATCAGCAACCAGACGTGTTCGATGGGCGACATATCGGCAGAACAGGCAGGCCACGGCAGCAGTGACACCTAGTGGGCCGTGAAGAAATGTTGCACGATGCGTGCGACGTGCGGGCGCGCATTGTCCTGTTGAAACGTGGCCTCTGGTAGGTCCTGCAGGTAAGGGATTACTACAGGCTCCAAAACGTCGGAGATGGTGCGGTGGCTGTTGAGTGTACCGGCGATGCGTACCAGAGGGATGCGGGTGTCATATCCAATTGCGCTCTAAACCATAACGCCTGGCGACGTACCATTATGGCGATGCATAATGTAGGCGTCATACAGTCTCTCGCCGCGGTGCCGCCACACGTGAATCCGACCATCGTGGTGTTGCAGGCAGAAGTAGGATACGTGGGAAAAGACAATGTTGTGCCATTGCGTAATCCAGGTGCGGCGTTCAACGGCCCACTGCCGCCGCACTCGTCGGTGGTGTAACGTCAATGGTAATCGGAGCAACGGACGCCGTGCGACAAGTTCCCGCTCCTGCAGACGACGTCGAACGGTACGTGCTGACACGGTTGTTGCACAACACTCCCTAATTCCTGCGCTAAAGTTCGTGATGTGGCGGTGCGAGACGTGAATACCCACCGCGCAGCATGCCGGTTCTCTCGTTCGGTGGTGTGCCGCAGCTGCGGCAATCACTCACGTCGGTCCGTTCGTCCCTCATGCTCCCACCGAATCCATACTCGCCTCACTGTGGCTGGATGCGTGCCACACGGGCGCCCATGTCTCGGTACGATAAACCGTTGTCGCGATAAGACACTATTCGTCCTCTGTCGAACTCCGAAGCGTGCTGGAATGACTGCCGTATTCTGCGACGAGGCATCAGGTAGCTTCCCACGTACAGGTCCGGCAGCACAACACACTTCCACTACTTACACCCCGCCTTCTGTGCACCCTTTTTATAGTGCTTCTCGGTGGCGTGCCGGGCGCACATGATTTGCATATGCCCTGCAATGCTAATCGTTTGTATGTCCTCTCGCGGGCGACGCATGCTGCGAATTTCAGGCCGATCGGATGCTTCCTTCTTGGTGTTGCATTTTGGGTGGCCAGCAGTGTACGTGGCGTCAGTTGAGTAAATAAATCCATCGCTCTTTGCACGTTAATCAACGCACAGCAACCGAAAAATTGTTATTCGGCCGACTTCGGGGAAGAGCTGAATTGTTGCGTGATGTGTACGGGGCTGATTGCCTATCTCGCGCAAAAATATTCTGATGGTATGCATATTTTAAGGATGGGTGGGAAGGGCCGGAAAATGACGAAAGGCTGAACGCTCGATTTTAGTGCGCACGTCTGAACTCATTGAGAAAGTTCGCAAAAGGAAAAAAAGTGATCGTTATGTGAACTAGAGAATGCTGGGATGTGAGCTCGGTGTTAATAAGGAGACGATTCGTCAAATTTTAGTGCAATATTTTTGTGAAGGGAAGGGGTTGCGCTCGTTTTGTTCCGCATGCTTTGATGACGACCAGGAACATGCACGAATGGGGTACGCAAAAGACGTTCTGGAGACTCTAGAAACAACGCAAGATTTTCTCCTAAGCATTATGGCTGGTGACGAGACATGGGGTTTTCGTTTTGATCCTGAAACGAAGCGTGAGTGTGTTCAGTGGAAGTCTCCACAGTCACCGAAAGGGAAGATCATCAGGTTACACAGAAGTCCCAAATGAAGACAATGTTTGCGTGATTTTGCGACAGGAAGGTAATTCTGTACCACGAATTCGTTCCTGAAGGTACAATTGCCACTGGGAATGCTTGCACATGCGTTTTGGAACGATTGTGGAAGAGGATTTTTCGTATCAGGCCAGAGTATAAAAAGAAAGATGACATCGAATTTTCGGGTGTAAAAAGCACGTCTTTTGAATCCCTTCTGACGAAAATTAAATTTATCAAAGTTATTCAAAGTCAATGGAACCGGTATGGAAAACAATATTTTCTGACGGAAGAAAAAGTTTTTCAGTCTGGTTTTTAATCCCTCAGATATTGCTGAAACGGAATCGTGAGCTTACGCCATCTGGTTGCATATTTGTGCTTTAAGAAAAACATGAATTTTTATGAGAAACACTTCGCCCCGGAAACGCTCTCCAACACAGAAATAATTTTTCAAATCGGACTTTTAGAAACAGAGATATCAACAAAAATAAGATGTGACATTACATCCCCTGGTGGGAAAACCATGAACTATTTTAGGAAGAAAGTATTCTCAAAAGGGTTTTCCATATGAGTGGTATCGGTCCAAGAAAAAAATATTTAGTCGAGTTTTCAGGTGCCCAGATTTTGATACAAATACATCAGAAGCAGAAATTACCACTTACTCCCCCTGGTGGCCAACCCATTCTTTCTCAAACAATAGAAATTATGTGAAAAATATTTTCCATCAGGTCATCTATGCGATACAGGAACAATTTTTCAAAGCGGAGATTTTGAAGCAGAAATAACGCAGAAAACATAATTTACCTTTGTGCCCCCTAGCGGAAAGTCTATGATTTACTTGAAAATTTGAATTTATTGGAAAAACAATTGGCATCGGAAACACTATCCAACAAAAAAGGAATTTTTCAAATCGGACTCCTAGAAGTAGAGATATTGACAAAAATAAGATATACATCTACGCCCCCTGGCGGAAAAACTGTGGAATATTTTAAGAAGAAAATATTCCGAAAAGGTTTATCAATAGGAGTGGCATCAGTCCACGAAAGAATTTTTTCAATCGATATTTTAGAAGCTCAGATTTTATGGCAAATACATCAGAAGCAAAAATTAACACTTACGCCCCCTGGTGGCGAAAGTATTCTTTACCAAAATTTGAAATTACATGCAAAAGATTTTCCATCCGGAGGTGTATCCGCTGAAGAAAACATTTTTCAAATCGGAGTTTTAGAAGGAGAGGTATCGGGAAAAATGTAATTTACTTTTACGCCCCTTAGCGGAAAATTTTTGGGTACTTTGAAAAAGTAACTATATCTAAAATACTCTTCGACATAAATGGAATCCAAAGATAAAAGAATTTTTGAAATCGGATATTTAGAAGCAAATATGGGAAATAAAACGTATTTTTGAATTCGACATCATCTGCATTTACGCCTTCTTGCGGTGAAATTGTACGTCGTAAAAAAAAAAAAAACAAAAAACGAAAGGAAGGATCATCATTCGCATATTTCAAGCTTCCCAATGCAAAAAGAATTTTTCAAATCGGACTAATAGTTGCAGAGATAACGTGGGTACATGCGGACGGACCGACGGACGGACAAACCGGTAACATAAGCACGATCTTTTTTTACAAAAGACGTGCTAAAAACCGGAAGTTGCTCCTTCTTCACGATAATGCACCCGCACACAGAGTAGTCGGTGTATAGCAATTTCTGGCGCGAAGACGAGTGCGTATATTCACCCCCCCACTTTTTCTTGAGATTTATCGACGTGTGCCTACTTCCCAAATTAGGGATGGCGGACTATTTATACCCTATAGAATTGCCCACCGTGGTCGTTAAACCCCCAGATAAAAACAGAACAAACCCCAGATAAAAACAGAACAAAACAAGTAAACAATTGGGCATGTTATCTTTTTTGCCTTAAAAACAACAATAAGTGTGTTGTACCACTTTTTAGCACGTCTTTTGTAAAATAAGATCGTGTTTATGTTACCGGTTTGTCCGTCTGTCCGTCCGTATGTACCCACGATATCTTTGCAACTATTAGTCCGATTTGAAAAATTCTTTTTGCAATGGGAAGCTTGAAATATGCGAATGATTATGCTTCATTTCGTTTTTTACGACGTACAACTTCGCCGCTAGAAGGCGTAAATGCAGATGATGTCGAATTCAAAAATACCTTTTATTTCACATATTTGCTTCTAAGCATCCCATTGCAAAATTTCTTTTATCTTTGGATTCCATTTATGTCGAAGAGTATTTTAGATATAGATACTTTTTCAAATTACGCAAAATTTTTCCGCTAAGGGGCGTAAAAGTAAATTACATTTTTCCCGATACCTCTTCTTCTAAAACTCCGATTTGAAAAATGTTCTCTTCAGCGGAAACACCTCCTGTTGGAAAATCTTTTGCATGTAATTTCAAATTTTGGTAAATAATACTTTGGCCACCAGGGGGCGTAAGTGTTAATTTTTGCTTCTGATGTATTTGCCATAAAATCTGAGCTTCTAAAATATCGATTGAAAAATTCTTTCGTGGACTGATGCCACTCCTATTGATAAAACTTTTCGGAATATTTTCGTCTTAAAATATTCCACAGTTTCTCCGGCAGGGGACGTAGAAGTATATCTTATTTTTGTCAATATCTCTACTTTTAGGAGTCCGATTTGAAAAATTCCTTCTTTCTAGGATAGTGTTTTCAGTGTGACATGTTTTTCATATAATCTCAAAATTTTCAAGTAATTTATAGACTTTCCGCTAGGGGGCATAGAGGTAAATTGCGTTTCCCCTTATATCTCTGCTTCTAAATCTCCGATTTGAAAAATTATTTCTGCACCGGATACAGCTCCATAATGGAAACCATTTGCACATAATTTAGAATTTCTGTAAAAAAATGGTTTGGCCACCAGGGGTCGTAAATTTAAATTTCCGCTTCTGATGTATTTGCAGCAAATTATGAGCCTCTAAATTCTCGATTGAAAAACAAGTCGTTTGTAGACCGATACTGCTCATGTCGACAAACCTTTTAGAAACATTTTCTTCTTAAAATAATGCATGGTTTCTACGCCAGGGGGCGTAAATGTAAATCTTATTTTTGTCAATATCTCTACTTCTAGGCGTCCGATTTGAAAAATTCCTTCTTTGTTGGATAGTGTTTCAATTGTGACATGTTTTTCGTATAATTTCAAAATTTTCAAGTAATTCATAGACTTTCCGCTAGGGGGCGTAAAGGTAAATTGCTTTCTCCTCTGCATCTCTGCTTCTAAATCTCCGATTTGAAGAATTATTTCTAGACCAAATGCAGCTCCTGATGGGAAATCCTTTGCTC
Source organism: Macrothele yani (assembly GCA_039090855.1). Taxonomy (NCBI): domain Eukaryota; kingdom Metazoa; phylum Arthropoda; class Arachnida; order Araneae; family Macrothelidae; genus Macrothele; species Macrothele yani. Next base: position 56,705,949 of record CM077002.1, read on the forward strand.
TTAATTTCTAATTTTTGTAAAATGTGTTTTGTCCACCAGGGAGCGTAAGCCTTAATTTCCGCTGCTGATGTATTTGCAGCAAAATATGTGCTTCTAAAATCTCAATTGAAAAAAAAGTCGTTTGTTGACAGATACTAATCATGTTGACAAACCTTTTAGGAATATTTTCTTCTTGAAATAATGCATGGTTTCTACGCCAAGGGCGTAGAAGTATATCTTATTTTTGTCAATAGCTCTACTTCTAGGAGTCCGATTTGAAAAATTCCTTCTTTGTTGGATAGTGTTTCCGATGCGAAATGTTTTCCCTATAAATTCAAAATTTTCAAGTAAATCATAGACTTTCCGCTAGGGGGCACAAAAGTAAATTGCGTTTTCTGCGTTATTTCTGCTTCAAAAACTCCGATTTGAAAAATTCTTCCTGTATCGGATACAAGACCTGATGGAAAATATTTTTCACATAATTTCTAATGTTTGGTAAAGAATGGGTTGGCCAACAGGGGGCGTAAGGCGTAATTTTTGCTTCTGATGTATTTGTAGCAAAATCTGGGCTCCTGAAAACTCGACTAAATTTTTTTTCTTGAATCGATACCGCTCACATGGTAAAACCTCTTGAGAATACTTTCTTCCTAAAATAATTCATGGTTTTACCACCAGGGGATGTAATGTCACATCTTATTTTTGTCGATATCTGTGTTTCTAAGAGTCCTATTTGAAAAAATCTTTCTGTGTTGGAGAGCGTTTCCGGTGCGAAATGTTTCTCTAGCCGCCCCGGCGGCGCAGTGGTCTAAGCGATGGCCTCTGATCGTTCGTCCGAACGGGGTCCGGGTTCGAATCCCGGCGAGGCATGGATGTTGTGTTTGTCTTACGGCACTGGCTCTCTCCCTTCCCTGGAACCAGTGACCCTAAATTAGGGACGGACGACTGCTTATAGCCCATTGAGTTGCTCACGGTGGTCGTTAAACCTCCAATTAAAAAAATAAATAAAATAAAATGTTTCTCATATAAATTCGTGTTTTTCTTAACGCACAGGTCTGCAACCAGAGGGCGAAAGTTCACGATTCCGTTTACAGCAATATCTGAGGGATTAAAAACCCGACTGAAAAATTTCTTTCTTCCGTCAGATACTATTGTTTTCCATAGTGGTTCCATTGACTTTGAATAGCTTTGATAAATTTAAATGGCATCAGAACGGATTCAAAAGACGTGCTTATTACATCCGATAGTTTGGTGTCATCTTTCTTGTTGGTATTGATACCGCGTCCCCTTTCTTTCGAATCACGATGTCTAACTTCTTCCTAACCACTGATATCGTTAAAATCCTAAGAGACGGCAGCATAGGTACAAGTCTGAGTAGCAGGAAGGCAAGATATCAACAAAAGTCACATTTCTTTCGACTTTTGAAAGAATGTTTTAATATAACAGTAACTGTATCGTGATACCAGCGTAATAGAACTCACCTTTTACTTTCAGTTTGAAAGGATTCCGGGGCACACACAGAGATTATACAGAGATTTATACAGAGTTATAATTACATCGCTATAGATCATGTTAGGAGAAGCATTTTCGATGTGAAAGACGACTTCAAATTCTCACGATGTCGCGTATGTCAAGCTTGCTGAACCACATTAGTAGAACCTGCAAAATTTAGCGAGTTAGTAACATTTTAATGTGATCAGCTGACTTGAAGTCAAACTGGCTTGCCTCATGCGCTAAAATGTAATACTTTATGAATTTTTCTGTATGCGCAATTACTAATTGGTTCCCGAACTACACAGTTAGTGCTGCAAAATTAAGCAAGTTCCTAGGATTTTAATTTGGGGTTGGCTTATCATCAAGCTGGCGCCCACATTAAAATGCTAACAACTTGCTTAATTTTGCAGCACTTATTCTGCGATTCGGGCATAATTAGCACTATCTAGTTCTAAATACTGACAACGTAAATTAAAAATTTTCTGGTTCGGTCAACTTGACGCACTCATGCAGCTTTCTTTGGTTACGGTGTGTATGCTACGGTTTGCAGAGAGAAATCGCGCCGTGGAGCTATCTTTTTCCTTTTGCATTGCTGCTGGATTACACTATAAGGTTAATGTAGTCTACCTAATCCCGTAATTAATAAAAGGGAAGAAAGGGGTCGGGTGTGATCTAGTTCCCTTAGCAGCAGTTCTTGTATTTGTTTGAATTTTCTAATCCGCTCCGGAGGCAGAGTGGTCAGATGTGCGGGATAGTGGCTAATCATTCGGGTTGGATCCGGGCTCTAATACTGCATTCCTTAGAGTTAGTGATTTCAGATTCCAGAAGGGCCTATAGCCCAAGGGGATCACTGGGATCATTACCCTACCCCCAAAACGGAAAAAAGAAACTAAAATTCTTTACCTAGGTAACGAATTTCAGGTTGCGTAAACAACCCTAGGTGGAGCCATTTTCTTATAAAAGCCACTTATACACAGTGTACCTGTTAAGTAATGAGACAAAAATTATTGTATCAAAATAACAAACTATATTTTGAATTGTCATTACACAGATTAAAAATAATCTCCATTCAACTCCACAGAGCGGAGGGATCTTTCGTACAGGTGTTCAAAGGCACGATGAAATTCCTGAACCGGAACCTCCTTCAGTCTGTTGGTATCACCTCGTTGGGTGTCTTCAATGTTGCTGAAGCGCTCCCATTTTAAGGCAGACTTCCCCTTTGGGAAGAGAAAAAGTCTGAAGGATCCAAATCTGGCGAGTATGAAGGATTTTCGATCACAAAGATCGACTTTGAAGCCAGAAACTGCTTCACCGGAAGAGCACTATGTGCGGGCGCATTATCGTATAACAGAAACCAATTCTTTTTGTGGAACAGTTCTTTCCTGACACGTCGCATGCGGGCGTACAGACGTAGCATTACTCTTAAATGATACTGATCGTTCATTGTGGTGCCCTCGGGAACAAATTCGTGCTGGATCATTTCAACAAAGTTGAAAAAACAAAAACAATGACCATTGTCTTGGCACGTGATTTTTGCACCGGACTTCCTTCTGCCGGGGAGACGATGTTCCACGCCCTTCCATGCTCTGATGTTTGGTTTCAGGAACAAACTGAACACACCAACTTTCATTACCGGTGACAGTTCTTTGCAACAAATCCCGATCTTGATCAATTGCATGGATGGAATTTTGACAACGTGCGACCCGGTACTCTATCTCTGTTCAGGTGTCAAGATGTGCGGCACAAACCTCGAACGAATCTTCCTCTTGCATACATCTTTTTCTAAGATTACCCTGGTCGTTTCACTTACCGACATAAAGCTGCTCAGCGAGTAGGCTAGTGGTTATTCTATCATGTACAACAATTTCGCTAGCCTTCACCCCATTTTCCTTTTTCCGTGAAGAAACTGGACATCTTGCGTGTGGTTCATCCATCTTTAAACATTTAAAACTAGCGGAACGCCCGTGCACGGCTCAAAAAGTCATCGCCGGAAACCATTTTTTTAGGTCTTGGTACACTTCCGTGGCAGCTGTTCCTAATTTACTGTTAAATCTTATCACAACTTTTTGATCCATGGCGCAACTTCTGACAAGCTCCACTCACCCAGTCCTACTTCAACAGTGGCCACACGAAAATTGCTGCGTCACCCGACTCGAAAGTTGCTCCAGCGATTACAGCACACTCTAGCGGTCAAAACTATAAACACTTTTTTAAATTTTATTCAAAGGGCTGTGCCGTAAAAAAACATCCTCATTATTCAACGGTCACAATGTGTATGCTACTAAGCTAAATCAACATTACAATCGTGGCCAAAAGTCCTGAACCAGTAGAACAAATGTCAAATTTTTGATATTTGAAGTCAATTTATAAATCGTAATGGTAAAGTCAGGAATACATATTATACATCATTTTAAAGGAAATTTTATGCTGAATGCAAATATTTTTACAGAATGTTATTACGAGTAATAGAATTGAAGTTACAAGCAAAAGTACAGCGTCTAGTCATAAAAAGCAAAAAATAGTAGAATTTGTGAAATTAGTGTACAATGTATTTAACGTAAAATTGCTGTACAGTACATTATTGAAACTTGCAGGACACTTGAAATAACTGACCAACAAGCAAAATACACTTTTATATTCAATTGGATAACCACGGTTACTTAGTAACAAAGTGTACCTTCTTGGCATGGAACTAATGAGCTTCTCTCGTTGTCCATTGATGATAACACGGTGCCGTACGGCCCTTACAGACTCAATTAAAGACTTTAATTGAGCCTTTAATTGAGTTACACGGTTACTTAGTAACAAAGATTTTAATTGAGTCCGTAAGGGCAGTATGGAAGCGGGTTATCAGTAATGGAGAACGAGAGGAGCTCATTAGTTCCATGCCAAGAAGGTGCACTTCCTTACTAAGTAACCGTGGTTATCCAATTAAATATTAAAGCGTATTTTTCTTGTTCGTCAGTTATTTCAAGTGTACTGCAACTGTCAATAATGTACTGTATAGTCATTTCACGTTAAATGTATTGTACACTAATTTCACAAATTCCACTATTTGTTGCTTTTTATGACTAGACGCTAAATTTTTCTTGGTAACTTCACTTCTATTACTGGTAATAACATTCTGTAAAAATTTTCAAATACAAAGAGGAAGTCGTGCTATTGAAATACAATATAAGAGATCCGTCTTAACACGATTTATTTTATTTTAAAAAAAACGAACATATATGTACAATTAAAAGCCATTAGCACTTTCGGAGTGCCGTTCACGCCATCTTCAGTTGATCTATGTTGCTGCATTATGCAGCAATATACACTGCTGGCAACCCAAAATGCAACACCAAGAAGGAATCATCCGATTGGCCTGAAATTCGCAGCATGCGTCGCCCGCGAGAGGATATGCAAACTATTAGCATTGCAGGGCATATACTAATCATGTGCGCCCGGCACGCCACCGAGAAGCACTATAAGAAGGGTGCACAGAAAGCGGGGTGTAAGTGGTGGAAGTGTGTTGTGCTGCCGGACCTGTGCGTGGGAAGCTTCCTGATGCCTGGTCGCAGAATACGGCCAGCCGCCCCGGTGGCGAAGTGGTCCAAGGCGCTGGCCTTTGATGATTCGTCCGTAAGGGGTCCGGGTTCGAATCCCGGTCTGGCATGGATGTTGTGTTTGTCTTACGGCACTGGCTCTCTCCCTTCCCTGGAACCTGTGACCCTAAATTAGGGACGGGAGACTGCTTATAGCCCATTGAGTTGCTCACGGTGGTCGTTAAACCTCCAATCAAAAAAAAAAAAAAAAAAAAAGAATACGGCAGTCATTCCAGCACGTTTCGGAGTTCGACAGAGGACGAATAGTGGCTTATTGCGACAGCGGTTCATCGTACCGAGACATCGGCGCCCGTGTGGGACGACATCCAGCCACACTGAGGTGAGTATGGATTCTGTGGGTGCAGGAGAGACGGACGGACCGACGTGAGTGATTGCCGCAGCCGCGGCACACCACCGAACGAGAGGACCGGCATGTTGTGAGGCGGGCATTGACGACTTGCACCGCCACATCACGAACGTTAGCGCAGGAATTAGGTTGTGTTGCGCAACAATCTGTGTCAGCACGTACAGTTCGACGTCGTCTGCAGGAGCGGGAACTTGTCGCACGACGCCCATTGCTCCGATTACCATTGACGTTACACCACCGACGAGTGCGGCGGCAGTGGGCCGTTGAACGCCGCACCTGGATTACGGAATGGCACGACATTGTCTTCTCCGAACGAATCCCGCTACTGCCTGCAATACCACGACGGTCTGATCTGCGTGTGGCGGCACCACGGCGAGAGACTGTATGACGCCTGCATTATGCATCGCCATACCGGTCCGTCGCCTGGCGTTATGGTTTGGGGCGCAATTGGATATGACACCCGAACCCCCTCTGGTACGCATCGCCGGTACACTCAACAGCCACCACTACATCTCCGACGTTTTGGAGCCTGTAGTCCTCCCTTACCTGCAGGACCTACCAGCGGCCACGTTTCAACAGGACAATGTGCGCCCGTACGTGGCACGCATCGTGCAAAAATTCTTCACGGTCCACCAGGTGTCAGTGTTGCCGTGGCCCGCCTGTTCTGCCGATATGTCGCCCATCGAACACGTCCGGTCGCTGATCGGCAACCGAGTGGGCCGGCAAGCACCACCCGCGGCTACGCCTGATGAACTGTGGCAACGTGTGGAAGCAGCCTGGACCGATATACCCCAAGCCCACATCCAAAGCCTCTTTCGTTCGATGCCGTGGCGTGTAGCGGACGTTATTGCCAACCATGGGAGCCACAAGAACTATTGATGTCTGAGTGTTCCGCAAGTCGCACGGGTCTGTAAGCTCAATCGTTTCATCTTTGTATCTGTTGCTATGTGTCCAGTAAATCTGGCTTTGCTATCTCGTGTCTTTCTTGGTGTTGCATGTTGGGTGGTCAGTAGTGTATATATACAGAGTCACGTGGGACATTACGTAGCTTAACTGATTGTCATTCATGATTTACACGGTGTTATATCACATATATCTGTTGCCATAAAATATAGTAAAAAACTACTGTACACATATGTTATAATTCATTGATTTCACTAAGTGTTTCCAAAATTCAGGTAAATCGACAAGGTAATAATAGTCATTACAACATTTCGTATCTAATACCGTGATAAAAACACTTTCTGCTATCAATAGAGCATGAACAGAGGAAGGAGTCTGGAGCATACTGACATTGCACCAATCACTGATAAATATGCCATTATTTATATTACGTGCAAGTGCTGTATTATAAAGGTGCGCTTTAACGCTATATTTGTGTTTATTCGCTCGCAACTCCAAATTCCTCCTTGTAGAACCTACGTAATTACTGACGTGCTGTTTTGTAACTGGGTGTAAAAGTGGAATATTGTAAACACCCCAACTTCGCAAAGTATCAGGTTTATCTCGGTCACGTCTGAGTTGTGCAAACAAATTGTTACACCTAATGCCTAGTTGTAATTTATATTTGGAACACAAATGTAACAACAAATTTGTAGTACCATGTAAGTATTCTATTGATCCAATGAACTTCTGACTACGTTCATTATATCTGACCAACAAAGTAGAACAACGTGTTATTACCCTTTCACGAATCCTGCGGGTAATATAATCCGGGTACCCAAACATGTTAGTCATCTCAAAAACTCCATTGATCTCACTGTTTAAAGCTCGGTCTGTTGATGAATGTGAGTAAGCTCTCCTGAAGTAAAAATCAATCGCTGAAGTTTTCTGCTTAAAGGGATCACATGAGTTATACGGAATGATAGAACAAACATAAGATGATTTTCGATAAACTGAAAATGCTAACTCATGGGTGGTGGAGTTACGACTAATACAAATATCAAGAAACGGTAAAACATAGTTACACTCTATTTTAACCGTGAGCCTGATGGTAGGGAAAATAGAAGATAGTGCGTCGACAAACTATTCTAATAAAACCTGTGAATGAGGCCAAATAACCAGGATGTCATCGACGTACCTTAAATACAAACAAGGAGGGTGTAGAAATTTAAATAGAACCGAATTTTCAACATGCTGCATAATAATTTCGGCAAGGACGGATGACAGTGGTGAACCCATAGGAGAGCCTCCCTCCCGCCTGTTGAGAAACACATCCTTGAAATTTAAAATATGAACGTTGTTTAATTAGTCTAAGTGCGTTCATAAAAGCAATAATTTCCTCAGACAGAACTCCGGAATCAGCAAGAGGCGTGTAAATCATGAATGACAATTAGTTAAGCTACGTAATGTCCCATGTGACTCTGTATATATATATAGCTGTATAATACAGCAACATAGATCATCTGAAGATGGAGTGAACGGCCATCCGAAAGTGCTAATGGCTTTTAACTGTACATGTACACATTGTGTATGTTCGTTTTTTTAAATAAAATAAATCGTGTTAAGACGGATTTCTGATATTGTATTTCAATAGCACGACTTACTTTTCGTAGTTGAAGTAGTTATTCCGTAAGTTTTGTTTTATTCCATTGTGGACGTATTCTGCAGAGTCATGTGGGCGACTCCCATACGAATGTTTTGAACATTTCGCATCAAGCTGACTAAGGAATCAAGTCATCTGTCATTTTTGATTAACCGTAAGGGCCTATGTGTGATCCCTAAGTATCTGTGTATCCGAACAAAGACATTTTCGCGAAGAGATAATAACATAATTGTGAATGCTGAGAAGAAACGATTATCACAGGCTATTCGCAACAAACGTGGATTTGTGGACTCATTAAACCGTAAGTGTTATACGTCATTCTTGAAATTGTCATATGGAACTCACCCTATACTAGTGAACCGTGAATTACTTATTGTTAATGCTATCGTTGATAGTGAAGTTCAAACATTGACTCAAACACATATTGGAAAGCTTAGACAACTTGTGGATAACGAGGTGAGCAACAGAAATTACAGTAGATACTCACGAAGACGGAACTCTGATCCACGACCAATAACAGTCATTAACTTAAGTGATTACGCTTTGAATTTAATTCAAGTAAGGGCACTCCAACGAGGTGCGAAATTTGCGTACCCTAATACGCGACATAATATATTGTCACTCATGTTGAAAGAGTACTTCAGAATATTCCTGATGATAGCAATGAACGTGATTTCACCCGTATGAAGATTGCTAGGTTTTTACAGCGTAAACCTAAAGTTATACACAACTCGTCTATAAATGATCAGTATAACGAAGAGCAGGTTCAACTTAGGGTACTTCGGAATAATCGAGACATAGAAATATTGTCAGCTGATAAAACAAATCAAATGGTCATTATGAATAATACACAGTATAACTCTTAGATGACTGATGTTATCAATTCTATTCAGCACAATGTGGTTAATAGAGATCCTATAAAAGCAACTGTGGCTGCACTCAGTAGGCTAAAACGTGCACATTGCTTCCCTGAATGCTTTCAAAATGCTTTTACCCCTCCACCCGGTTACCGTGTGCCTGATGTTTTTGGGCGACTTAAACTACATAAAAAAGGGTACCCACTTCGCCCACTGGTATCCGGCTATGTTAGCCCTACTAGACTATTGGAAAAAGCTTTGGCATTATATTTGTCCAAACTTGTAGTGGATTCCCCTTACTCTATTCAGAGTTCCACTAGGGCTGTTGAAAGGCTTAGAATTTTTCAGCCGCATAATGAGCCTTTCATATTGGCGTCCCTTGATGTAGTATCCTTGTACCCTAGTGTACCCGTGGAGGCCGCCCACCAAATTATAGAGGCGCTTCTTGCTGATTCCGGAGTTTCGTCTGAGGAAATTATTGCTGTTATGAACGCACTTAAACTAGTTAAAAAACGTTCATATTTTAAATTTCAAGGATTTGTTTATCAACAGGTGGGATGCTCTCCTATGGGTTCACCACTGTCATCCGTCCTTGCCGAAATTATTATGCAGCATGTTGAAAATTCGGTTCTATTTAAATTTCCACACCCTCCTTGTTTGTATTTAAGGTACGTCGATGACATCCTGGTTATTTGGCCTCATTCACAGGTTTTATTAGAATAGTTTGTCGACGCACTATCTTCAATTTTCCCTACCACCAGGCTCACGGTGAAAATAAAGTGTAACCATGTTTTACCGTTTCTTGATATTTGTATTAGTCGTAACTCCACCACCCATGAGTTAGCATTTTCAGTTTATCGAAAATCATCTTATGTTTGTTCTATCATTCCGTATAACTCATGTGATCCCTTTAAGCAGAAAACTTCAGCGATTGATTTTTACTTCAGGAGAGCTTACTCACATTCATCTACAGACCGAGCTTTAAACAGTGAGATCAATGGAGTTTTTGAGATGACTAACATGTTTGGGTACCCGGATTATATTACCCGCAGGATTCGTGAAAGGGTAATAACACGTTGTTCTACTTTGTTGGTCAGATATAATGAACGTAGTCAGAAGTTCATTGGATCAATAGAATACTTACCTGGTGTTACAAATTTGTTGTTACATGTGTGTTCCAAATATAAATTACAACTAGGCATTAGGTGTTACAAATTTGTTGTTACGTGTGTGTTCCAAATATAAATTACAACTAGGCATTAGGTGTTACAAATTTGTTGTTACATGTGTGTTCCAAATATAAATTACAACTAGGCATTAGGTGTAACAATTTGTTTGCACAAGTCAGACGTGACCGAGATAAACCCGATACTTTGCGAAGTTGGGGTGTTTACAATATTCCACTTTTACACCCAGTTACAAAACAGCATGTCAGTAATTACGTAGATTCTACAAGGAGGGATTTGGAGTTGCGAGTGAATGAATACAAATATAGCATTAAAGCGCACCTTTATAATACAGCACTTGCACGTAATATAAATAATGTCATATTTATCCCTGATTGGTGTAATGTCAGTATGCTCCAGGCTCCTCCCTCTGTTCATGCTCTATTGATAGCAGAAAGTGTTTTTATCACGGTATTAGATACGAAATGTTGTAATGACTATTACCCTGTCGATTTACCTGAATTTTGGAAGCACTTAGTGAAATCATTGAATTATAACATATGTGAATAGTAGTTTTTTACTATTTTTTGTGGCAACAGATATATGTGATATAACACCGTGTAAATCATGACAATTAGTTAAGCTACGTAATGTCCCTTGTGACTCTGTATATACACTGCCGGAAAGTGAAAAAAGAACACCATGAAGGAATTGGCGGACGATCATGAAATTTACATATGTTAATGGGTCGAGTTTACGTAGGTGTGATGTTAATTTCGGGACCAACCGGTGAGCGCTTACGCCTCAGCACGGCATAATATGCAAATTATCGTTGGTGGTATTTAAGGAGTACGGCGAAGTGAATGTAATCAGTCGTCGGCGTATGGACACGTGCGCAGACCCTGAAGAAGCTGCAATGCCTGGATATGGAAGACTTGTATGATTTCAGCAGTTATCGGACTTTGAGCGAGGTCGTCTAGTCGGACTCCGCGAGGCCAGGTGGTCGTATCATCGTATTGCGGAGCGAATTGGACGGGAAGTATCGGTGGTGGTACGATGGTGGCGTATATGGTCCGAGGAACATTCCCACACGAGAAGATGTGGAACCTGGAGTCACAGACGGACTGATGAGCGGACCGATCGACGCATAAGAAGAGCGGCGTTGTCAAGCAGAACATCCACTGCGACGCAAATCCGAGCTGCCGTTGCACCTGAGGTGACTGTGCGAACAATCCGCAACCGTCTACTGGATACAGGACTACGTGCACGTGTGCCTCTGGCATGTGTACCTCTGACTCCATCCGACCGTCAGGACGGCTGCAGTGGTGTCGCCAACGTCTGCACTGAAGAACGCAATGGCGATCTGTCGTGTTTAGCGGTGAAAGCAGATTCTGCTTGGGAGCCTCCGATGGCCGTATGCGTGTTCGCAGACGCACAGGGGAGCGTCTCCACCCTCGCGCATCCGCCAGCGACACACAGGACCTACACCTGGTCTCCTGGTGTGGGGAGCGATGAGCTATCACTCCCGTACACAACTAGTGTTTGTACCGGGTACGTTAAACAGCACCTCCTACATCAACAACATCATTCAGCCCGTTGTTGTACCATTTGTAAGGTCGGTCCATCGTGGTGTTTTCCAGGAAGATAACGCACGCCCACACACGGCACGTGCGACGCAACATGCACTTCAGTGTGTGAGACAACTTCCATGGTCTGCACGTTCACCGGATTTGTCCACCATTGAACACGTGTGGGATTTAATGGGACAACGACTTATCCGGTCTCCACGGCCAGCCACGACCATCCCCGATTTACGCATCCAGGTTGAGGATGCTTGGAACTCAATACCCCAAACTTACATCCAACATCTGTACGACAGACTCCATGCCAGAATTGCGCAGTGTGACGCAGCATGGCGGTTCAACCTCGTACCAACCATGTTACATGGAAATGTTTTTTTTCAGTTTACCAGCAAATACAGCTGTATTTTTCCATAATGTTTTGATCACGTTATCCTCTGTATTCCGTTATTATGCTGTATAAATTTCGTTGGTATCAGACGTCTCCTTCTTGGTGTTCTTTTTTCACTTTCCGCCAGTGTATATAGCTGCATAATACAGCAACATAGATCATCTGAAGATGGAATGAACGGCACTTCGAAAGTGCTAATGGCTTTTAATTGTACATATAGGTTCGTGTTTTAAAATAAAATAAATCATGTTAAGACGGATCTCTTATATTGAATTTCTGTAAAAATATTTGAATTTAGCATAAGATTTCCTTTAAAATGATGTATAATATGTATTTCTGACTTTACCATTACGTATAAGTCAACTGTATAAGTTGACTTCAAACATCAAAAATTTGACATTTGGTCTACTGGTTCAAGATTTTTGGCCACGATTGTAGCTCAGTTTGTTTAAAAACGATATCATGTAGATGGTTATAAGGATACGTCCACACGTCAAGTGTCTTCGGAAGTGGTTTTCCCGTCACCGACGAGAGACTAAGTTCCTTAAAAATACTCCCAAAAAATTTGGAAATATAAATATTTCTTAACTTCCGCTCATCCCCAAAGAATATATGACAAAAATATGTTTCATTTTAAGGAAAAGTTCTAGAGTAATAAAATAAAAATGCGCCACAAGACACGAACGTATGCAAACAATGCGAGATTGTAAAATCACATCTTCTCAGAATAATTAAGGAAAGAATGCTACAATAAAATTTTGTAGTTGATGCTTGAGGAAATATTCAGAATAAAAAGCAGCAGCAGTGGGAGCGAGAGAGATAAAAGAACTGGAAAAAAATCATAAATCATCAAGAACGAAATTGAAAGCTACATGCACTCCACGAGTCGATATTCTAAGTTCGAATAAAACTGACAAATAGAGGATGGGAACACCAAACTGAAAGAAAAACTGTAAAAGCCAAGAAACATGCAGTGGAAATAAAAAGAAAAATTCTTGGTCGAATACTATAAGTTATATCTGCCTAACACCGTCCTCTTTTCATGTTAAATATTGTGATAATATTTCTGATAATCATATTTCCTTTTTACGTTCAGTGTTCGGAATAATGCCTCTGATTTTTATCTGCAATGTACGACTCCTCCTATAAATGTAACAGGCAGCATGGGAAACAATTTTTTTTAAGAACGCATAAAAAAGAAATAATAGGAATAACAGATAAAAGCAAACGAAAGCAAAGCAGAAAATAAAAGGCTCTTCTCGAAGGTCGGGAGAGATAAGACTGATTGATAAAGGAGAATCATTTCTTCATGTCAGCCTCATAGAGAACCTTAAGTACTACACTCACCCGATTCTTAGATCTGTTTACCAGCCTAGGTTACCGGATGAGAAATTACTTTCGCTATTTTATTCATCATGTCGTTTACAATACATTTTGCAAACATACTGATCTGTTTTCTCCACAGAAGCGGACCAGACTGGAAATCTCTGCTTGAACAAAAAATCGGGTGAAGTAGTTGAATTTTCAGGTTTTCGGAGACTAACGTGATGCAAATAAATACGGCACTTCCTAAGAAAAAGCACATGATCACAGCTAAGTACGGCACTTACAAGAATAACATAGAAACAGCTAAAGACCGCTCTTCTAAGAAAAAGCTTACGGTATATATGTGATCGAAACAGTATCCCTCTGCTCCGGAGCCGAACGCTTTACCATTAAACTTTACCGACAGGAACTAGTGCTGCAGATTTGTCGTCTTGACATGTGCTTCACCTCTGTAGTACGTCATGTGCTTCACCTCTGTAGTACGTCATAGGTCTATGAATTAATACATGGTAACAATTAAAGATGGCATTTCTAAGAATAAGTACATGGTCACAGCTAACGATAATACTTCTAAAAATAAGCGCATGGTAACAGTTAAAGACGGCTCTTCTAAAAATGAGCACGGGACAGCAGCTAAATATGGTACTTTTAAGAATAAGCACATGGTAATAGCCAAGTACGGCACTTTTAAATTTTAAGACATGGTAATAGCTAAAGACGGCACTCTTGTAAGTATGGCATTTCTAAGAATAAGCACATGGTAACATCAAAGTACGGGACTCGTAAAAATGAATACATGGTAACAACTAAAGATGGCATTTCTAAGAACAAGTTCATGGTAACAGCTGAAGATGACACTTCTAAAAATGAGCACATGGTGACTGCTAAGTACGGCACTTCTAAAAATGAGCACGTGGTAACAGCTAAGTACGGCACTTTTAAAAATGAGCGTATGGTAACAACTAAGTATGGCACTTCCAAGATTTAAGGCATGGTAAGAGCTGAAGACGGCACAATTATCAGATGTGCATGACTCATGTGAGTTTATTCCAAATCCAATAGCTTTAGTTCTTAAAGCTCGAGGTCGGCATAAAACAATGGCGGCAGGTGTTATGAGCGACGAATCCCGCTTCACATTATTCCGAACGGATGGGCTTGTACGAAAAAAGAAATGATAACAGATAAGTAGGGCATTCCTAAGAATAAGCACATGATAAGAACAAAACACGGTACTACTAAGAATTGACACATGGTAACAGCTATAGACGCCACTTCTATGAATACGCACATGGTAACAGCTATAGACGCCACTTCTATGAATACGCACATGGTAGGAACTAATTACGGTACTTCTAAGAATAAGCACATGAGAGCAGCTAAGTACGGCATCTATAAGTTTAAGCACATGGCAACAGCTGCAGACTGCACTTCTGAGAATAAGCACGTGGTACCAGCCAAATACGGTTCTTCTGAGAATAAGTACATGTTACCAGCCAAATACGGTTCTTCTAAGAATATGCACAGATTAAAACATCTAAATACGGCAGTTGAAAGGACTAAAATATAGCAACAGCTAAATACGGCACTTCTAGGACTAGCTCAATATGGCACTCATAAGGATAAGCTAAATACAGCACTCATAAGGATAAGTTAAATAGATTATATTTTGGCAGTTCTACTCTGCGAAATAATATTTTTCATTGGTCTAGTTTCATTTCCGTACAGCACTATAAAATCGTACTGCAATGTATGAGGCGTGTTCAATAAGTAGTGCCTCCGCGCAAGTGTCTCGCGCATGACTTGTCGCCTAGCAACCAGTCAGACGGCAAACGATTTTTTGTGTCATGAGCTTCGTTTTACTGCGTGATAGAATTCCGTACATCTATTTATTTCTATTTAATTGTATTTAAAATGGATGATTCCTTTTCAACGGTGTCGACGGGTGTAAAAAAACGATCACTTATAAAGTTTTTAACTCATGAAAATGTACCTCCCACAGAAATTCAACTGTGTCGACGGGTGTTGAACAACGATCAGTTATATAGTTTTTAACTCAGGAAAACGCACCTCCCACAGAAATTCACGCTAGATTAGTGGCAGTTTATGGATCTGGAACTTGTCGTGGGTAAGAAAATCAAAGTACAGTGGAGGAATGTTGGCCGTAAATGATGAGCCATAGAGTGGGAGACCTGTAATCTCAACTTGCGATCAAAGAACAGTAGAGGAATGTTGGCCGTAAAGGATGAGCCACAGAGTGGGAGGCCTGTAATCGCAACTTGCTATTTAAATGTATTTAAAACGGATGATTCTTTTCAACGTTTATTCCTATTTAATTGTATTTAAAACGGATGATTCTTTTTCAACGGTGTCGACGGGTGTCAAAAAACGATCAGTTATAGAGTTTTTAACTCATGAAAATGTACCTTCCACAGAAATTAAACTGTGTCGACGGGTGTTGAACAACGATCAGTTATATAGCTTTTAACTCAGGAAAACGCACCTCCCACAGAAATTCACGCTAGATTAGTAGCAGTTTATGGTTCTGGAACTTGTCGTGGGTAAGAAAATCAAAGAACAGTGGAGGAATGTTGGCCGTAAATGATGAGCCACAGAGTGGGAGACCTGTAATCTCAACTTTCGATCAAAGAACAGTGGAGGAATGTTGGCCGTAAAGGATGAGCCACAGAGTGGGAGGCCTGTAATCGCAACTTGCTATTTAAATGTATTTAAAACGGATGATTCTTTTCAACGTTTATTCCTATTTAAATGTATTTAAAACGGATGATTCTTTTTCAACGGTGTCGACGTATGTCAAAAACGATCAGTTATAGAGTTTTTAACTCACGAAAATGTACCTTTCACAGAAATTCAACTGTGTCGACGGGTGTCGAACAACGATCATTTATAGTTTTTAACTCAGGAAAATGCACCTCCCACAGCAATTCGCGCTACATTAGTGGCAGTTTATGGCTCTAGAACTTGTCGTGGGTAAGAAAATCAAAGAACAGTGGAGGAATGTTGGCCGTAAAGGATGAGCCGCAGAGTGGGAGGCCTGTAATCGCAACTTGATATTTAAATGTATTCAAAACGGATGATTCTTTTTCAACGGTGTCGACGTGTGTCAAAAACGACCAGTTATAGAGTATTTAATTCACGAAAATGTACCTCTCACAGAAATTCAACTGTGTCGACAAGTGTCGAACAACGATCATTTATAGTTATTAACTCAGGAAAATGCACCTCCCACAGCAATTCGCGCTAGATTAGTGGCAGCTTATGGCTCTAGAACTTGTCGTGGGTAAGAAAATCAAAGAACAGTGGAGGAATGTTGGCCGTAAAGGATGAGCCGCAGAGTGGGAGGCCTGTAATCGCAACTTGCTATTTAAATGTATTGAAAACGGATGATTCTTTTTCAACAGTGTCGACGTGTGTCAAAAACGATCAGTTATAGTGTTTTTAACTGACGAAAATGTACCTCCCACAGAAATTCAACTGTGTCGACAGGTGTCGAACAACGATCAGTTATAGAGTTTTGAACTCAGGAAAATGCACCTCCCACGGCAATTCATGCTATATTAGTGGCAGATTTTGGTTCTGAAACTTGTCGTCGGTAAGAAAATCAAAGAAGAGTGGAGGCATGTTGGTCGTAAAAGATGAGCCGCAGAGTGGGAGGCCTGTAATCGCAACTTGCGATTTGAACAGGCAAAAAGTCGATGAGCTCATCAAGAAAAATCGAAGAATACCTCAGAGAACCATAGCAGGTAAGCTGAACATTAGTTTAAGTAATGTCTATGACATTGGAGGATAAAACAAAGTGTGTGTGCTAATTGGGTGCAGAGTCACCTAACGTCTGAAATGAAGAAATCAAGACTGGAAACATGCCGAATGTTGCCTACTCGCTATGAAAAATATGGAGGCGATTTTCTCTAAAGCATTGTGATGGGTGATGAAAGTTGGGTTCACTATTAGGACCTAGAAATGAAAACTCAGTCGCTGGAATATCGACACCCATCTTCTCATGGAGCGAAAAAGTTCAAAGCTCAAATTTCTGCAGGTAAGTGCATGCATACTCACTGTGTTGTGGGACTACTGAGGTATTATTCCTCAGGAGTCAAGGGTACGACTATCAACTCTGGGCGCCACGTGTATACCTTAAAAAGTTAAAGCGAAGAATAAGACGCGTGCGTGGGAGGAAAAGCCAATGATTCGGTAACACGGCAAAGCCAAATCCCACGCCAGTGCTTTCACTTCAGAGGCCATACAGAAAATCAAGTTTGAAGTTCTTGAACACACCACCTGCAGCTCAGATTTGGCGCCGTCTGGCTTCTGCCTGTTTTTTACTCTCAAGAGACATCTGAAGGGAATTCAGTTCACCAGTGATAAAGATGCTCAAGCCGCTAAGAGGAAATGGTTCCGAGAACAACTTGAAGATTTTTACGAACAGGTTTAAGAAACTTCTTAAACGTTGATTTATCTGCGTGAGAGGGACTATATAGAAAAATAAATTATGTGAACTGAGGTAGAAATTCTGAGCTTTGTCTTTGTCTTGTTCCAATTTGATACCTTGCCACTGAGCTTGTACATACACTCACGGACAATTGTGCACCTAGAAAAAACATACTACAACCGCAAAACTTTGCAAATAGTGCGTGCTGGTATGTAAATGATCCACGTCTGGTGCGAGTGCGCATGACTGCAGACCCTGTGCTGGCGCTGCAAGCACGAACCGGCAGCCTTATAAACTGGCGTGTAATCGATGCCTCATGAAAGCCAAAAGCACCGGCCGACGCAAGCAAGAGGGACAAGAATGCCAGGTAGACGCCAGAGACGTTGATTTACGCAACTTGCGGACTTTGATAGAGGCTTGATCATCGGGATGAAAGCCACAGGGTGGTCGGCGCACCGTATAGCTCGCCACGGGGATCGTTCTGACCATACCGTCCTACTGTGTTGGGAGCAGTGGACGCGTGAGCGACTCCGGACGGACCAGGAGGACCACCGGTACAGAGAATCGACAGATTGTGCGCCAGGCACGAACGGATCCCACGGGGACCCGGTCCACTATACAGGCAGATGCAACGGTTCCTGTGTGCCCACGAACCATTTCCCGACGCCTCGCGGAAGCAAATGTGCGATCGCAGCGCTTCTTACGTGTGCTGCCATTAACACCGCAACATCGCCGGTTCCGTTTGCAAGGTGCCAGGCCAGAGCGACGTGGAACGCCACAGACTGGTGACCTGTGGTGTTTAGCGATGAGTGACGTTTCGTTTTGGGGACAGATTATCATCGTGTCCAGGTGTGGAGGTCCCCGGGTTAACGGTACAATCCCAACCTCGCTATCGAACGCCGCACCTCCCCCACTGCAGGCATTATAGTCTGGGGAGCCATTGTTTACGATAACAGATCAGCTCTAGTAGTGGTACTTGGATCATTGACGGGCCAGCGATGTTTGAATGAGATCCTACGGACCCATGTGCTCCCATTTGTCGCCGGGATTCCAGGGGCGCTATATCAGCAGGATAATGCCCGCCCGCACACGGCTCGGGTTGCCCAGTACTGCCTACGTCATGTCCAGACACTCCCATGGCCTGCCTGCTCCCCGGACATGTCCCCTATGGAGCATGTGTGGGAGTAATTGGAACGCCAGCTGCCGCCGTGCCGCATTATCCGGGATTTGGAGCACACCATCCAACACGTGTGGGTAAGTCTGCCACAGGACAACATTAGGCGTCTGTTTGGCTCCATGCCGGACCGTATTGCAGCATGTACTCCGTACGAGGCGGTACGACGCGCTATTGAAGATGACAGGACTGCACAGATTCCCTCTGTAATTTTCCCGCAGCTCTGTTTTGGCCATCATGTGCATCATTCATCTGTATCATTAGGTCCATAAAATTTCAGTTCAATCCGATGCTTCCTTCCTGGAGCGCAAATTTCATTGTCCGTGAGTGTAAATATGGAGGCATTACCTTCTGTAGAAAACCTTTGTTTCTCAGTCTCCCTATTTGTCTCTTCTTATTGCAGAGTGCAGAAGATGTGCTGTGTTAGTTGTTCGATTTCAAACTCGTTATGCACTTGACAGACTCTTATCTTCTTCTAATACTGATTCCAGGCATTGAATATTTCTTAGACTTTAAATAACTTCTTTCTACGTGAACAGAACAATTATTCCTACTTCTTTGCCGTAGCACCTATATTTCCGGATTTTTTTCTCTTCTGAAGTATTAGATTCGAAGCAATACACCACCTGCAGTTCCTTTATTCCTGCTATTGCCACATGTCTAACTTTATGAATCAAGAATCGCCGCAATGATCATCCTTCGTGCATAATGACCACCGCGTCCAACTGTCTTGTTTGACCTATACTTGTTCAGACACATGTGCGCGAGCTCTGTCGATTTCCGTTATCAGGCGCACATGCTTCTTAAGCACAAATACTTCTCCCAGTTAGCTCAATAACTCCTGTCGGAGCATTGGGCCCTGTAGCTTTTGTTTCGATGAAAATATGTAGTTCTCATAACCACATTTCCAAATGTAGAGCCACTCACTTGCAGGAGGAAGGGAAAGAAATAAAAATTGACAAAATTATAGTAATTGAGGTCTTCGGTTATAAATTTCAATTCTAAAATAAAACAGTTGTCAAAATTTTGAATCAGTACAGAGCGCCAGATGCAAATAGTAGTTTAATAAAGTACATAAATAAGTTTTTAATTTTTGTTTTTGATTAAACGTCTAACGACCACCGTAAGCAACTCAACGGGCTATAAGCAGTCGCCCGTCCCTAATTTAGGGCCACTGATTCCAGGGAAGGGAGAGACAGTGCAGTTAAACAAACACAACATCCATGCCTCACCGGCATTCGAACCCGGACCCACGTCGGACGAATGATCATAAGCCAGCGCTTAGACCACTGCGCCACCGGGGCGGCTAATTTTTCTTTTTCGAGATGTAACGACACTCATGAGCATTAAGGATATAGAGAGTCACCCGTCAATAATTTGGGGCCACTGGTTTAAGGGAGCAAGTAGGACAATGGGGCTCATTCCTTGTGTCTGATGTGATGCAGGTCTCTTATCCAGCTCCGGCGGCTGGGCAAGAACCCTCGCGTCTGACCACTTGGCCACGAGGAGCAGAGATATATGGCTTTAAAGCAAGTTTCGAAAAGAAATTAAATTAAAACTATGAAATACATACAGAAGTACCAAAAAACTATGACCACCTGCCTATATGATGTTGGTCCTCCACTTGACGCCAAAACATCTCTTACCCGGCGAGGCATGTATGCTACAAGATTTCTAAAGGTGTCTTGTGGCATATGGTACCAATACGTTACCAGAAGATCCTTTAACTTTTATAAGTTATGGGGTGTGAAAACACAAGTTTTTCCATGACGGGGATCGAATCCGTAACCCCATCACTCCGGAGTAAGTTGCTCTCCCAACTAAGCTACACGGACGGAATGTATCGCTGCAGATTTGTCGTCTTGACACGTGCTTTACCTACGTCACAGTGGATCAGCCGCCGTAGATACCAATCCCGTCGTAGAATCGATTACCTGTGGTTTGTGTTCCAACACAAACCACAGATTATCGATTGGATTCATATCTGGGGTGTTTGGAGGCCAAGGCATTTCCTGGAATATTCCTCATGTTCCGCAAACTATTTTAGAACAACCCGAGCAGTGTGGCATGGCCTATTATTATCCTGCTGAAAGAAGGCACTGCTAGAGGGCAATACAGTTGCCATGAAAGGATGTACCTGGACTGCGATGATGTTCAGCTAGGTAGTAGACGTCATAGTTTGCTGTACGTGAATGACTGGACCCAGGGTTTCAAAGTAGAACATCGCCGAAAGCATTACATTTCCTCCACTGGATTTTTTCCTTCCACGGTGAATCCTAGTGCCAACACTTCTCCATGTAAATGACACAAACGTACCCAGCTGTCCACATGGTGCAACAAGAAGCGAAATTCATCGGATCATTAAAGTCCAGTTTTGATACTCGCATGCCTATTGTAGGCGCTTTCGACGGTGAGCCGAGATTAGAATGAGAACTCGGAGCGGCCTGCGACTACGCAGCCTCATTCCCAGTAGGGTTCGATGTACTGTGTATTGTGACACATTACTCTCGTCACCAGCATTCAAATTACCTGCGAGTTGCGCCACGGTATCTCTTCTGTTGTCTCGTACCATACAGGATAGCCTTCGCTCAACTGTAGCATTGATGAGGCGTAGTCAGCCCACACATTGCCTGAGGTTCGTGGAATGTCTCTCCTCGGGCCACTTTTTTAAGGCACTAACAACGGCTGATCGTGATCACTCCACAAGTCTCGGAAATGCTCTGACCCAGTCGTTTGGACATTACAACTTGACCTTTGTCAAACTCGCTGCCTCTCTCATCTGAAGAACAACACTGAATAACAGCTCAATATCAGGTGGTATTCATACCGTTTCATGACATTTACGCGCACCATCGTTTACAAGCAGCTGCTTTGATTTGCGTACAGACGCACTGGTCATAATGTTTTGGCTTTTTGGTGTATATACACTGAAAGGACGATTTATAATACACGTTTGCCTAGCAATGTGTGGGACCACCTTTCGCCCTCACAACAGCAGCAACACGTCGTAGCATGGACTCTTCCATGTAGTGGAACGTTGGCTATGGCATTGCTGTCAAGTTTTCCATGACAGCTGTCCGTAAAGCGCCGAGAGTTTCCCGTGCGATGTTCCAGAATCGAATGCACCGCTCCACTTCGTCTCACAAATGATCAATTGGGTTCAAATCCGGAGAGCGAGAGGGTCATTCGAAGACTGCGAACTTCCTGGATTCTCCATCAACCAGTGTCCTTCGCCAAACAGAAAAGATAAGACGGTTTCTAGTTGTAAGATGTCCCCTGTAAGAACTAGATAACCACGGACGCGTATAGTTGGTTGGCGAATACTTCAATCTAGCCATTGGTGCTAATGGTGGTCTCGCAACAGAGCGCATTACATCACCTCCTCCACCTGCTTGTAATATCCTTACTTGACCGTTGAAGTCTACTGCCTTGTGCAATCTACGCCCTTTCATCGGCATGTCGTAGTTGGAATCTCAATTCTTCGGACAAAGTTTCCAGATTTCCGTTTTCCAGCGGCGATATTCTTTCGCTCACTACAACCTCATAGCCCGATGACGTGCTCTTAACAAGGCTACCCGATGCTCTCGTCGGCTGCCACAGCATAGTTGTACCATCATACGAGTATCGTCTTTACGCGAATCTTCGTGCATACCCCGTTGTTGAATGCTGGCATTTTCCATTTCTCTGTGGTCCTCCGTTTTTACGTTACGATGCAGAAACATCACCTTAAGCATAAACGACCAAAATCTTGGCTCGGAGGCTACATGCTTTTTCGGTTTTGATTTTATCCTAGTATACGCATGCGATGGTATCACGCAGAAATCCCAGACTTTCAGCGGTTGAGGAAATGGAGTACTCCATTTTTCTCGTATCGACTGTCTGCTCGCCACCGAATATTTCTCGCACCGACTATCTGCGCAGTACCAAATCTTCATCGCAATGACTATCTGCGCAGTACCAAATCTTCTTCGCACCGACTATCTGCCCACCACCGAATTTTCCCTGAATCTACTATCTTCCCACCATCGAATCTTCCTAGCACCGACTATCTGCTCACCACCAAATCTTTCCCTCGAACTATCTGCCCATCACCGAACTCCGCAGGTCGCCATTTTACCCATCACCATATAGCATGCACGTTGGCGCCTACCTACGTACAGCAACCGTTTTTTTATTGGGAATTTAACGACCACCGTGAATAACTCAGTGGGCTATAAACAGTCACCCGTCCCTAATTTAGGGCCACTGATTCCAGGGAAGGGGGACAGCTAGTGCCGTAAGACCAACACAATATCCATGCCTCACCGGGATTCGAACCAGGATCCATCTCAGACGAATGCTCAAAAGCCATCGCTAGACCACTGCGCCTCTGGGAGTTTGCGATGACCGCATTCTTGCGGTGGGGTAGGGCAGGTTTGAGGATAAATGCTGTATGTATTATTAACTTTTCAATGAATTTTTGACGTAGGACTATGTCTAACTCCGCGGATAGTATGGGACGACTTACACCCAACCGCCTGTGACAAAAATAGGACCTAAGTCAAAACATTATGGCATTAAAAATACGTGCCGCACGCACTAATCGTGTTATCATATTCGTAAACAACATGGTGTCGATTTTTTTATTGGAGGTTTAACGATCACCGTGAGCAACTCAGTGGGCTATAAGCAATCAGCCGTCTCTAATTTAGGGTCACTGGTTCCCAGGAAGGGAGAGAGCCAGCGCAGTAAGACAAACACAACATCCATGCCTCACCGGGATTCGAACCCGGACCCCTTTCGGACGAATGATCTGAGGCCATCGCTTAGATCACCGCGCCACCGGGGCGGCGGCGTCGAATTCGCGTACTGCGCAATACATTGTGTGCGCGACGCTCCCCTAGCTCGTTGTGCGCGGGAGAGATGATGGCATATTTCTGGGTGTGCCGTCGCGTTTGACTCAGTCTATCTCGACAACCGTGAGCACCACACGACTGTGCGTGGTATCGCTTTAAAGCTCTCGGCAAGATCTATTCAAATATACGAAGAACATTTCGCACTGGTTTGAACGGAACATTTAAAAAATTGTTTTCTTGTGAATCTGTCGACACTTTTGACAATATCGCGGTTTATCTGGACAACCGTGAGTGCAAAACGACTGTGCGTGCTATCGGTTTAAAGCTCTCAACGAGATCTATTCAAATATATAAAGAACATATCGCAGTGGTTTAAACTAAAATAAAAAAAATCGTTTTCGTGTGATCGGGTTAACATTTTCGACAAAACCGTGGAATTCGCAGAATGAACGCAAGCAAAAGTGGAGAAAATCAAAACGAGAGGCAAGAGCAAGTGATGAGGAATGTGAGAAGCCCAAGATGACAGAGTACCACGTTGGGTAATTCGTGTATCGATCTACTTTGTGTTCGCAATGTAGACAGCATTATTTGAAAGCTACTTTTCATATCATACACCTATGTTGGTTATAACAAATTAAATAAACAATTTGAAACCGTACTCGACAAGCTCATTTCAACTCTCCGATCTACAAATCGTAGTCCTACGTTCCAAACTGACGGCACAATCAGAACTGAGCCTACCTACATTTCTTTTTAAGTCAAAGTAATTTTTTATAGAATTAGAAAAACACTCTCGATTTTCGGTTTGTTTCCGCCAAAATGCTTTGGAAGTCTTTGAAACTCTTGAAACTTGCTTCAAGGGGAATCAATGAAAGTCAAAACAAATCATTAATGCTTAGAATACGATTGCATAGCTTATAATATAATTTTCAATAGAATCATATACAATACGTTTGGATATGCCAATATTTTGCAATGCTTCTTCAAATTCTTAGGGGAATTATGAGTAAAGAACAAGATTACATTAGTTTTTATTTTTCGAAACGTGCATCTTTCATTTTAGTTGACATACGAACTCGACAGACTCAACTCTCTTATGGAAATGATATCATTAAATCAAGAGAAAAGAAATTAGGCGTCTTTGCTTAATGTTTCTGGATCAATATTGAAATGGATTTGTTCTTTTGACGATCGCACGCAGTCTGATTCAATGAATAAAGGCTTAAAAGTTATTCTCTTAGGCGAATGCATCCGAGATGAATTAAATTAAAAAAAAAAAAGAATTTTCTCAAGAATATCGTTCTTGGAGCGGCGCACTTGACTCATTTATTTTTCCTGCTCTAACGCTTTTTTACGATTGCTCCGTGTTTATGCGTTTGCTGCTTTTGTCATAAGGGCCACAGACTACTCGGAGTTTCATGCTGGTTTACGACGTCGTGCCTCAGAAAAGTTGAACATGGATTCTTTCAACTGACCAAAAAACAAACAGAAAAAAAAAACTACCCTAACTTTATGCTAACAGTATTTATGGAGCGGAGGTCTGTCATTTTATTGATGCAACACCAATGCCATCTTTGATTTATGGTAAGCTACAAGAGATAAAAAGACTCGGAAAATCTCGACAAAATGCTTTTAACACTAAAGCTTACTTTCGAAAGGAATTTCAAGACGGAGAAATGGAAGGTCACGTGCTTCTACTGTGCAGGTTCTGGGAAAGAAAAAAAAATACATAAAAGCCGAACATGATGTCCATTTCCATAAATCAAGTAATCTTTTCTTGTTCTAAATTTTTTCATCACAGAAATGCTTCAAACTATAAAAGTGAAGAGGCCGGTAGCATGAAAAAAAGCGGAAGGCAGACTTATTGTGTTCCTAAAACAACATTTATTAAAGGCGGCTTGCAATTCACAATTTTGGTTTTGGGGTTTAAAGATTACCATGAACAACTCAAAGGTATAACGATATAAATTTCTCCGCCATTTTTGGTCCACATTTTTGGTCCACGCCGGGGATCGAACCCGAGTCCACTTATTCCGGAACAAGTCGCTCTACCAACAGAGCTACGCAGACGTTCATCTCGCTGCTATCTGCCTTTATGTCGTGTGCGTCTTGTGGGGCAGGCACGTCACATCTCCCCCCCCCCGAAAGAGGGCCGGGGACATGGCCCACGGGTCAGCCGTGACCATGAATCGTTGCAGGCAGCCATCCGCTGTAGAACGTGCACTTGAGAACTCCCAGTCAATCTAGTGTGTGGAATGCAACGTCACACACATTTATTTTTCGAAGCGCTGAAGAAGGGATTCTCTTATTTTTCGGATCTCGCGGTGTGGAAAGAACATCACACCTTTGCGAGATCTTGAAAGGCCGGGTCATCCGGGAAGTTCGGGCGCCATTATTACGAAGTAAATTTCTCCGTCCTTTTTGTCCACGCCGGGGATCGAACCCAAGTCCACTTATTCCGGAACAAATCGCTCTACCAACTGAGCTACGCAGACGTTCGTTCTCGCTGCTATCTGCTTTTATGTCGTGTGCGTCCTGCGGGGCAGGCATGTCACAAAGGGCTATAAGCAGTCGTTCGTCCCAAATTTTGGGCCACTGCTTCCAGGAAAGGAAAGGTGCTGTTGTAATCACACATGCACACCATTCATGGCTTATCTAGGATTCGAACCCGGGACCATCTCGGACGAATGATCAGAAGTCAGTGCTTCAGACCACTCTGCTGGTTTGTGAAAACATAAATTTGCAGGTGACAGGTGTGGTGGTGTTATTATTTATTTTGATATCGTCTTGGTGCGTAGCTTTGCGATCCGGCAATTACTGGAACTAGACGAAACCCGTCGAAATCCACGATTAGTTTGTTGTTGTTTAAAGAATAAAATCACATGAAGCAACAAATGTAAACTTTATTTGATTGATAAAAAAATGTCACAAATTCATTCAAACACTTCAGTAAAGACAATATTTTGAATCCATCTATTTGCGACAGGTAATCCCGGTGCATCTTCGTGAGTGATCTTTACTGCAACAGAATCCTTTGATTTTGCTCGAGGTAGGGCAACGTAGAGCATACCATGTGAGAAGACTGGTTCTGGCAGGTATATTCCGATTTTAGCAAGTGTTTGTTCTTGACTCTTATTGTCATCGCAAAGAATAATATGATCGGAAATTGAATCCGTTTGATCGTAAAAGGGAAAGTGCTGTCGCTCGGAGTCCGCGGAATGCGTGGCAAGGTGTGCAACGACCCCTTGTGTTTTCCGCACAAAATTTCCACAGAATTGTATTTTGGAAGAGCGACTTTACGATCATACATGTGCCATCGACTTAACATTTCCTTGTGTCCATGTTCGCGATTTTTTTTTGACTGAAGGTTTAACGACCACTGTGAGCAACTCAATGGGCTATAAGCAGTCGCCCGTCTCTAATTTAGGATCACTGGTTCCAGGGAAGGGATAGAGCCAGTGCCGAAAGACAAACATAATATTCATGCCCCACCAGGATTTGAACCCGGACCCTTCACGAACGAATGATCATAAGCCATCGCTCAGACCACTGCGCCACCGGAGCGACTAGGTTCGCGATGATCATCACGACTGCACCCTTTTCCAGTCGTAGAATGTGAGGCAGAAGTTCACTCATCTCGATCGTGTGCAACAATTCAACTGGATAGCGCACTTTTTCACTCTCATCTTCAGTCACAACTGTGTTTGTAAATGTTTTTGGAATGAGATTCGCGCTGCGAATACTCTTCATTCTCTTTCGTCTGAGACATATAGTTGGAAACCATTGATCGCTCATGCCTTCCAGTAAGGCTCTTACGTTTTCTGTTTTTGTTTTGTTTTTGTTTTTTGCTGCGGGGGAGACGTTCTGTTAAGGTACAGATTAAATGGCCCAACTCAATATATACATTCTAAATACACTGCCGGACAATTGCTAAGGACGGATGACAATAGCAACGATAGCAACCATAAAATGGAACGCAGGAAAATGTGGAAATTAGCATAAGTGCGGGATACAGTAAGACGTGTTGTGCGTATGCAAATTTTGGATTGCCGAACTTGTTCGTGACGTCATAGCGCTGATAAGAGATATAAAGGATTTGACGCGTATTGACCGTTGTTGTTCAAACGCAAAGTTGAAAGGGAAAGAATCAATTGACGAACTTGCAATTTTCAGTATGTCTTCCCGACATCACCTAGATGATTTTACGCGTGGCCGTACTATTGGCAAGATTGAAGAAGGGCGAAAAATAACAGATGTTGCCAGGGAGTTCGACGTCAGCCACAGTGTTGTTTCAAGGCTTTGGAAATCATTTCAAACAAATGGAGAGTGTAGCAAACGTCACGGGGGAGGTCGTGTTCGCAGTACGAAACCTGCAGAAGATCGGTACATAGTGCTATCAACAAAAAGACACCGGCGCAGCACAGCTAGTGAGGTAGCAAATCAGTTTATGGCTGCTACTGGCAAGCGGATCTCCCGAAAAACTGTCGCCAGACGTTTGCATGAAGGAGTACTATACGCCCGCCGTCCTGTTGTGTGCATCCCATTGTCCAGACGTCACCGTACCGCCCGTTTGCAATGGTGCCATCAACATCGCAATTGGACTGATAACGACTGGTCTGCTGTCCTCTTCTCAGATGTGAGTAGATACAGTCTATCGTCTGATTGTCGACGATAACTGATCTGGCGTGATAGTGGTACTGCATATTGTCCAGCAAACATACAGGAAAGGGACCGATATCCGACATGTAGTGTCGGATATCGGTCCCATCATGATCAATTGGCTGGCATCATGATCAATGGCCGTACATCCCTCTATATGCTTCCAACTGGGACTATGACTGGCCAACGATACATTAATGATGTTCTGCTACCTCATGTTCGCATGTTCCGTGGTGCTGTCGGTGATAGATTCATTTTCATGGACGACAACGCAACATGTCATCGAACAGTCGCTGTCCAGGAGTGTTTTGAGAGCGAGGATATTCAACGCCTTGTATGGCCAGCACGTTCTCCAGATCTGAATCTCATTGAAAATGTGTGGGATGCTTTGTGGAGGAGTCTTGCTGGTCGCCAATGCCCTCCAATAAACAAGGACATCCTCATCCATGCACTGAAAGAGGAATGGGATAAATTACCCCAACAGCTGCTTGATGATGTTGTGCAAAGCATGACACGACGTGTGGAATCTTGCATCGCCCTCCATGGTGGCCATATCCCGTATTGACATCTTACGCCGGAACCCCTGCGGACGGTAATTGCATTTTTTTCACGTTTACGTATTCTGCACAAAATGGCCTGTTTGTCAATTGAACACGTTCCAAAGCCTTCTGGATTTCAGAGCACAATAAAGTGTCTTTCTTGTAATGTCCTGGCATTCTGACATTATTTTATTTCACTTGGCATCCAACCACACTTACTTTTTTATGCGCTATATAGCCGTTTATGATCCGTCCTTAGCAATTGTCCAGCAGTGTATTTTCACTAACAGTGGTCAACATAATGTTTATTCACATCTTGACATAATATGAAACTTCTTACCTACATGAATAAAGTCGGTCGAATGAATATTAAATTGTATATCCAACGGCATAACCCAAGCAGGTCTTCGAGAGTTTTCGCTGTTCTGATGCGAAGAACTTCGATACGATCGGCTGCTAGCGTTTCCATGACAACATGAATCAGCGTATGGAGGTGAATAGACCATTACTTTGCGCAACGGTTTGCTCAGAAAAGAGAAGACTTCGGACTTTAGACTACTTCAGTCCCTCCATGATTTCGCCTTTAACAGCGCGTGTTTCGCAAGAGTTGTTTGAGTCAACCGCACGCTTCTCCCATAGACTTTACATGGGAACTTTGACGCCCCACAACGCCCGAACCGTTGCCCCAATCTCATTTTTCTTTTCGACTGGCACATCTACATGGTAAGACCTTTAGTTTGATACCTCAACCATATGTTTACGTTCAGCCGTTCTCTCAAAATAAGTCTTACAGTTCAAAACCTTACAGAATAAATATATAGATTTCAGATTTCAGTCACTCCAGTAGTTACTGCCACCAGTCAAACTTCTTTCTAAGTCTGACAATACGTAACCTTTACATGGATGAAGAGTGATAACACTCAAGGATGAAGACTGTTAACACCGTGTAAATACTTTGTTCTATTACCATACTCAACTCTGTAAGTCCCAGTAATGGGACATAATTGGAAAAACTGTGTAAGTGTATTTTGTTCTTTGAATTAAATAAAGGGACATGGTTTCCCCAAAGGAAAAAAAGGGTGAGGGGAAGACAATTCTCACAGCCACCCCTCTAAATTTTTCGGCATTTCCCGCTAGTCACAAAGCGGGACCCCGGCTGGGGTTCACTGAGTTGTTCCCTAGCGGGGATGGGGGCTCGCGGGCTGGTTTCTGGACCATGTTGGTGGCCGAGGGCCCGAATCGGCGTCTCACGGCAGGACGGCTACCGCAGCACTCTTAATAAAAAGTCTTAAACGAATCCCATTAGTCCCCGAGGAGCCAACTAAAACATTGTACGCGACGATGAAATCAGCACCTTATCCTTTATATACACTTTTTAGTTGTTTAGGTTAGGTCCACGAAAGCAGACTCACTGGTTCTATTTACAGGGTCTTCTACAACTTTATCCTTCAGTTTCTTGTTTATTATTGGATTTATAATAAACAAGAAACTGAAGGATAAAGTTGTAGAAGTTGAAAGTTCCTCTGACAGAGCTGCACGACTCGTTATCCAACTCTCGAAAAGATACCAGGCTCAGATTATTCAAACTTATGCACCCACCACAAGTCATCCTGAAGAAGAAATTGAAGAATTTTATGAGGAAATTTGTCATCTAAATAATAAAGGTAAGCAGCACTTGAAAATAATTATGGGAGATTTCAATGCAAAAATAGGGCAACGGCAACAGAATGAAACTTCAGTAGGTAAATTCGGTCACGGCAACAGAAACCAGCGTGGAAATACTCTCGTTGAGTTTGCAGAGGCAGAAGGGTTTTTCATCTTGAACTCCTTCTTCAAGAAAAAGCCACACAGGAAATGGACATGGAGACATCCAAATGGGACGACAAGTGAAATTGATTTTATTATGTGTAACAAAAACTTCGTCATAGAAGACTGCAGTGTGCTAAACAAGTTCAACACAGGTAGTGACCATAGATTGGTGAGATGTAAGATGCACCTCAACACTAAACTTGAACGTGGCAAGCTCATAAGACAAACAAAATCTATTGACATAACCAACCTTAAAAAACACCATAATACCTTCAAGTTGGAACTGAAGAACAGGTTCTCTGCTTTAGAAGGCCTAACATCGGAAGAAGTGGACATCTCTGAAGTTAACAGAAAAGTAACCAAAGCTCTTATGGAAACAGCAACAAAATTAGCTGGGTCTAAGAACAAGTTGCATGTAAATAAATTATCAGGAAAAACGAAAATGTTGATGCAAAAAAGAAGAGAGATGAGGACAACTAAAGAAGATGCGACTTCCAAAGTGGAATATATAGAGCTATCCAAGACAGTAAGAAAAAGTATCACTGAAGACGTAAGAAAATTCAACTGTGAACTAGTGAGGAAAGCAATTGAAAACAACCAAAGCCTAAAGATAGCAAAGGGACATCTCAGTAAGGGAAGAAAACAGATTATGGCACTGAGAAAAGAAGATGGTTCTGTAACAAGAAATAGAGGCGAAATTTTGACAAGAGTGAAAGATTTCTACTCCAAATTATATGAAACGGATGATACATGCACTCCAGACATCATGAAAGATACCAGTACCAGAGTTCCTCCAGTCCTTCCAGCAGAAGTTGCACATGCGATCAAGAACATGAAGCGAGGAAAAGCTCCAGGAGAAGATGGAATTACTGTAGACATCATACAAGAAGCAAGTGGAGAAATCGAAACAGTACTCGCCCAAATTTTCACTCGATGCCTTAATGAAGGAAAGATTCCTGAGGATTGGAACACCGCTACAATGATCCTGCTACATAAGAAAGGTGACATTGAGGATCTCGGAAACTACAGACCTATCAGCCTCATATCAGTAGTTTATAAAATCTTCACTAACGTTCTTTCACACCGCTTGAAGGTAACACTGGACATGGCTCAACCGAGAGAACAAGCTGGATTCAGGAGTGGCTACAGCACAATAGATCATATCCACGTGCTGAGAGAACTAATTGAAAGAGCGAGGGAATATGAACTTCAATTGTGCATGGCTTTTATCGATTATGAAAAAGCCTTTGATTCGGTGAAACCATCAGCAGTTACAATGGCTCTGAAAACCTGCGGTATTGAAGATGCATACATTAATATTATTAATAACATCTATGAAAATGCAAGTGCAAAGATTAGGCTGTTTGAAAATACAACACACGTAAAAATTGGAAAGGGAGTGAGACAAGGTGACACCATATCTCCGAAGCTCTTTAATGCCACATTGGAGGGTGTTTTTCAGTCGCTGAGCTGGGAAAACAAGGGGATAAAGATTAATGGAGATTATCTAACCCACCTACGTTTTGCTGATGACGTAGTCATTTTTGCAACTACCCCATCAGAGCTGCAGAGTATGATCCAGGAACTTGCTGACAAGAGTAAAGAAGTGGGATTAAAAATGAACTTTCAGAAGACAAAAGTGATGTTCAATGCTTTTACAAGAAATGAAGATTTATCGATTGATGGAGAAAAGCTGGAGATAACAGACACGTACGTTTATCTTGGACAGCAGATATCAAGTGAGGGTCACATTGATGAAGAAATTAATCGGCGTACAAAACTTGCCTGGAGAGCTTTTGGAAGAAACAGCATAATTTTCAAGAGCAATATGCCATTATGTCTTAAAAGAAAAGTGTTTGATCAATGCATCCTTCCAGTGCTTACATATGGTGCAGAGACGTGGACCTTAACTAAAAGAGACATACAAAGGCTGCAGACAACTCAAAGAAGCATGGAGAGGTGCATACTTGGTGTAACCAGGAGAGATAAGAAGAGGAACTCGTGGATCTGAAAAATGACAAGAGTGGAAGACATCATGATCAGAGTTAAATCCCTGAAATGGCAATGGGCTGGACATACTGCCAGAAGGACAGACCATCGATGGACAGCCGAAATTTTAGATTGGATTCCAAGGGACAGGAAAAGACCCAGAAGAAGACCACATGGGAGATGGGTGGATGAAATTCGAAAGTATGCGGGAGTTTCATGGAGGAGACTGGCACAAGACAGACCGTTGTGGAGGAAACTTGGGGAGACCTTCGTCCAGCAGTGGATTGATAATGGTTGACAATGATGATGATGATGATGATTTACATACCATAATTGCAGAGGGGTGCAGAATATGTACACATATCCATCTTCGGTTGTTGTTCCGTTGTGAATCAGTCATTCATTCAATATATCAATATGAGTAAATTGAAGAGTCCTTCGGATGGTAAGTTCTTCAGCGAGTTCACAGAAAGAGGTAAAGAGGTGACGTTCCTCTTACGCAAGATTAAGAGCATTAATGTGCCAAGTGCCTGTGTTGAAGTAACTCCACAATATCAATTCCCCGTATTATCTGTACCGCAGTACAGGGTGATCTCTACTATGTACGTAGATAGATATTTTATGAATGACCTCGGCTACTCTAAAATCCCACTAGCTTGATGACCTGCTTCCGGAGTGTCAGGGGAAATGACCTGACACTCCGGACCTGACCTGACACTCCGGAAATGACCTGCTTCCGGAGTGTCACGTCTGCTTCCGGAGTGTCAGGGGAAAATCGTCAGCATCCTTTCGTTTGAAGCAAAAATCAAGAGTATCCGCCAAATTTCTGGGCCACTGGTCCGAAATGCGATTTTACCCAGCTCCCTCGCCGTTAGCCATTCCAGTCAGTGCATTTTCAGCGGGATGCATACTCCCTAGGGTCTCATAACTCACTAAAACTGTCACCCCTTTAGGATTCGGACGTCCAGCTCCCTGGCAAGATGGATGCTCCGCGGACACGCCTCTATTCCTCTCTCTCTCTCTCATGCCCCCCAAAAGAGATTCCTTGTTCCACGTTATGCAACATGGCGCCTCACCCCCTGTCTTGTTTTCGAAAGTGACCTGTCAAAGTAACTTTTAGGCGCGACTTGCATTCCACTTAGCCACAACAGGGATCAAAACCGCATCCTTCTACTCCGAAGCCGAATGCTTTCCCAAATAAGCTATACCGACGGAGTCCATCGGCGCAACTTTGTCGCCTTCACATGTGCTTCACCTCTGTAGTACGTCACATATATATCCCCCTCCCCCTTGAAGAAAGGGCTGGAACGAAATCATAGGTTTCTGGGTCAGCCGGAAAACCATGCTTAAAGTAGATTTGTGAAGAAGAAGGAATTTTCATTAATTCCAAGCGAAATGTGAAACAAAAATCACACATTTTTCGTAGAACCCAACGGCCAGAAGATCCATTTCCACGATCGGGCGCCAATGTGAAAACACAAATTTGTCGGTGGCGAGAAAACTAATCTTTCATCCACGGAGTCGAATGTTTTCCCAACAAAGCTACACCAACGGAATTTATGGGTGCAATTTTGTCGTCTTGACATGTGCTTCATCTCTTTAGTACGTCACAGGTTCAGAAATTTGTGATATGCCATTGTGATTGAAGTGAACGAGGATTTTTCAAACAAATCCGCCCTGTTCCTTGGTATATAAGACTGTTAGTAACTTGTGCTGTAGAATCTGAGTAGGACTATGAAGAATTCGAAATCAGGGTGAGTTCCGTAAGTTTAAATACGTTGTTTTAAGTTGAAAGATACACCGTTAAAAATTTTAATTCAACGTTGCCCCACATTATCGTGCAGTATCCAGCACTTACCCCATAATGTAGTGCAATTTTGGCGTTTACACTATAAAGTGGCGCTCGAAACAATCTGACTTTCACCATTTTTTCGTGCCAAGAACAAGATGTCACGAAAGTATTGTGATCTTGAGCTAACTTTTGGTTTGGTGTTACTCAAGAAAACCGAGCACGAGTGTTCGTGATCAAAGCACCGGCCAAGAAGACGTATATATAGTGTTTTGCCACGGATTGTTACACTATGTGGACAAAAGTGATTGGACATCCCCACGCAGGCGCAATGCTGTGCTTCCGAATTAGACACCTGGTCGATAAGGTATAAAAACGGCAACGGGAGTACGCTCAGATCAATCGCTGATGAAGTGGCTAGCAGAAGGGAGCTCTCAGAGTTTGAAAAAGGCATTATAATAGGCTGCTCAATTAGAGGTATGAGCATAAGAAGCATTGCTGATGTCAGCCAGGTCGCTAAATCGATTGTGGCTTTTGTCATCAACAAGTGGCAGAAGATGAGACATTGGACATTGCAGGAATTTACCTCGCCCTGGAAGACCCACGAAACTGCAACCCAGGGACCGTAGGGTGCTGCAGAGGTAGATCCGGAAAACCAGGTCCCTACCAATGCACATCATAGTACGTGTGTTCCAGATGGTCGCTGTCTCCACGAGGACACTTCGAAGAGAAGTCCATGCACTTGGGTATCATCTCCAAGCAGCCACCCATAAACCTCTTACCGCAAAGACCAATAAAGCCAACAGCACGAAAATTGGACATTGGTACAACGGCGGCAGGTGTTATGGAGCGATGAATCCAGCTTCACATTATTCCGATCGGATCGACGTGTCTGGATTTGGCGTTGACCAGGAGCACGTCTGCTTCCGGAGTGTATAGTGCCGAATGTGAAGCACGAAGGCGGTGGAGTCATGGTATGGGGCTGTTACACGTGGTACAGCGTGGGTCCACTGGTTGTTATCATGGCATCAAGAACTCTATGATGCATAAAGATATCCTCGACAATTCAACGCTCCCAACGCTGTAATAGTTCTACGGAAACGACGATTGTTTCTTCCAGGACGACAATGCCGCTTGCGATGTTCCCAGGGCTACAATGGACAGGTATGTAGAAAATCTGGTCTCGTGGACGGACTGGCCTGCTCAGAGCCCGGACCTCAATCCCATTGAACTTCAATGGGATGAACCTGAACGACGGGTGAGGTGTAGACCAACACAACGTCTTCACTGACAGAGTTGGTCGACATACTCAAGCCGAAATGGAGGAACATACCGCTTTCCGTATTCCATGGACTTGTGGAGAGTTCACCTCGACTGGTAGCTGCTGTAATATCAGCAAATGGAGGACTTTCCCGCTACTGATGTAAACACAATACTGTTTTTCTATTTACTTACAGTGTCTAATCGCTTTTGTCCACATAGTGTACGTGGGACAAGAGATCATTTTTACAGTTCTGAAGTTAAGTGTTCACTCGATATGAAGGCAGGGACAAATGAATCGGTGTGAAGTTAGTTTTGTCCTCATATCAACGTGCATAATGTAATATAATGGGAATGGGATTTGCTAGGTGACGTAGGTGGGCAGGAAATGGTCTGAAGTCTGGGCCTTCGCCATTGAACCCTTCCTTAATCCTCTTTTCACTCTCCCCAGAGGTAGTAAAGTTTGAGGTCAGGTTATTGCTTTCGTTGTGTCATTTACTTTATGGCTTGGGAGTCATTCGATCGCCACTCCGTTCTCGGATATTCTAATTGATAATTGAATAACTGCATCATAGCTATTCAAATTATATGGGATTTTTGTTGTACATAGGCCACCGATACTCTCCCGAACTTCCCGTGTTTTATATCTAATCCTATCTAGTTGACTTGCCTTTTTTTTCTGCTTTCATTTGCAAATTGCCGAATTATCTTTCAGTGATGAAAAACTAGACATACTGACTGCAGAAGAAATATCTCAGCGCTTTGTCAGCC
The DNA here is from genome assembly GCA_039090855.1 of Macrothele yani. Lineage (NCBI taxonomy): Eukaryota > Metazoa > Arthropoda > Arachnida > Araneae > Macrothelidae > Macrothele > Macrothele yani. The sequence goes on from CM077002.1 coordinate 56,742,507, forward strand.
GTAATGAAAAGAGACTGCTGGCAGTTGGAAATGTTTTGTGGGAAATTGTATATATGTTATATTATTTCCAGGCATGTTTTTAATTATTATTTTTACTTTCTAAATCATTCATTTATGCTCTTTAGTTGTATGAATGAAACAAAATATTGCACCAATTTGTTATTAAGAGTTTAGGAATTACGGTATTTTTTTAATAAAAAAATACAGGCCTATATACGTGTTGGTTACGGAAAAGATATCTATATGTTCAGAAAGTGCCAGGTATTGTTATTCCTGTGTGGTTGATTGATGTACGTATACTGCTTCGATAGATTACTGGAACATTTTCAGTGTTACGGATAAGTAACACTTTAGATTGTTCCAACTAACCAAATAACATCAATATTTTAATTCTATAAGGTTTTTTACTGTAAGCTTTTATTTTTTTTTTTGATTTTGTGTGTTTGATGTTAAATTTAGTTTCTTGTCGTTAAATGTTTTCTACTGCACGATACATTATTGCTTCGAAAAACTTTTTCAGTTTGGTATCACTGACTGTGGGTCAGAAACCGATGAAACATCAACGCTGAATGTAGCGAGAATGTACTTTTGACAAAGGTTTGTGAAAAACGCTTGTTACAAGAACGCAGAGAATTTACGCAGATTTGTTGAAAGTGTGTTGTTACATTGAGTTATGAAAAATCATACTCGCATGTGTGGAGAGTGTACTGTGATCATTGTTTGAATCGAATCAAGCCAGTTCACATCACACTCTTGATAAAGTTGATCTTTCTGTTCTAAAGTGCAAGTAATAAGTTAATAAATAATGTATGAATGTAACCTGTTTCGCTGATTCATTACCCTGGCCGTTTTGATTTCTATGTTATTAAGTGATATACTGTATTTACTAATCTATGCCGGCGGTAATAGTGCGTATTTCGACTGCTTAGTTTTTCAAAAAACACTATTTATTTTTATTATTGTTATTATACATCATTCATATTTAGTGAACGTGAGAAACGACTCTGACACCGACGAAATGTGATGTAGTTATGAAAGCCCATCTGCGCATGCTCAAGCTAAAATCTGACCTCAAGGTAGAAAAAAGAGGAATCGCAAGTGTGTTAGTGAGCGAGATGGTAACTTTTGGTCTGGGATATCTACAGGTCATACTCCCGTAGCAGGCAAACCCTCCTCTGAATGGGTCGAGAGACAGCCAAGAAAAACGCACGGTTTTCACGTAATCAAAAATGCATTTTTGTAATGGTTTTTATCACATTTAGCATGAGGTCCTCGTGATTTATGCAGATTGCAATGAGGTGTTGTTATGTTTATGTAAAACACGACGAAATGTTCGGCGGTAGTTTAGTAAAACATATTGCTGATCAACAATGTAAGTAGCTATTGCTGCGTCACTTAATGGGACAACATTCAAAAATCAGATTTCAACAATGGTTTTGAGTACTTCCGTTACCGATTGTCATTACATCTAAATTTTTTACTTGGGATTTACTTTACTCATGTCGGGAAAGATGCATTGCATCAAAAAAGAGGCTTGTATCGCTCTTTTGCTATATTAAGGCGAAAACTTCTGCTTTAAATTGATTAAAAATTACTTTTAATAACGGAAGAAATAACAAGAAAGATGACACCGAATTTTCGGGTGTAATAAGCACGTCTTTTCAATCCGTTCTGACGCAAATTAGATTTATCAAAGCTATTCAAAGTCAATGGAACCGGAATGGAAAACAATAGTATCTGACGGAAGAAAGAAGTTTTTCACTCTGGTTTTTAATCCCTCAGATATCGCTGTAAACGGAATCATAGCTTACGAACTCTTAGAAACAGAGATATCGACAAAAATAAGATGTGACTTTACGTCCCCTGGTGGGAAAACCATGTATTATTTTAGGAAGAAAGTATTATCAAAATATTTTTCCATATGAGCGGTATGGGTCCAAGAAAAAAAATTAGTCGAGTTTTCAGGATCCCAGATTTTACTACAAATACATCAGAAGCAGAAATTAACACTTATGCCCCGAAGTGGCTAAACGAATCTTTACCAAACATTAGAAATTATGTGAAAATTGTTTTCCATTGTCTTGTATGCGATAGAGGAAGAATTTTTCAAATCGGAGTTTTAGAAGCAGAAATAACGCAGAAAACGCAATTTACCTTTGTGCCCCCTAGCGGAAAGTCTATGATTTACTTAAAAATTTTGAATTTATAGGAAAAACATTTCGCATCGGAAACACTATCCGACAAAGAAGGAATTTTTCAAATCGGACTCTTAGAAGTAGAGATATTGACAAAAATAAGATATACATCTACGCCCCCTAGAGTAGAAACCATACATTATTTCAAGAAGAAAATGTTCCTAAAAGGTTTGTCGACATGATAGTATCGGTCAACAAACGACCTTTTTTGCAATCGAGATTTTAGAAGCTCATATTTTGCTGCAAAAACATCAGAAGCGGAAATTAAGACTCACGCCACCTGGTGGCCAAACCATTTTCCACAAAAATTAGAAATTATGTGCAAAGGATTTCCCATCAGGATCTGCATCCAGTGCAGTGAGAATTTTTCAAATCGGAGATTTAGAAGCAGAGATAGGGGGGGGGGTTACCTTTACGCCCCCTAGCGGAAAGTCTATGAATTACTTGAAAATGTTTGAAATTATACGAAAAACATGTCACACTTGAAACACTATCCAACAAAGAAGGAAGTTTTCAAATCGGACTCTTAGAAGCAGAGATATTGACAAAAATGAGATATGCATCTACGCCCCTGGCGTAGAAACCATGCCTTATTTTAAGAAGAAAATGTTTCTAAAAGGTTTGTTGACATGAGTAGTATCGGTCTACAAACGACGTTTTTTTCAATCGAGAATTTAGAAGCTCATATTTTGCTACAAATACACCAGAAGCGGAAATTAAGATTTACGCCCCCTGGTGGCCAAACCATTTTTTTTTACCAAAATTAGAAATTATGTGCAAACGATTTTCCGTCAGTAGCTGTATCCGGTGCAGAAAGACTTTTTCAAATCGGAGATTTAGAAGCAGAGATATAGGGGGAAACGCAATTTACCTCTACGCCCCCTAGCGGAAAGTCTATGAATTACTTAAAAATTTTGAAATTATATGAAAAACATGTCACACTGAAAACACTATCGAACAAAGAAGGAATTTTTAAAATCGGACTCCTAGAAGTAGAGATATCGCAAAAATAAGATATACATCTACGACCCTTACCGGAGAAACTGTGAAATATTTTAAGAAGAAAATGTTTCGAAAAGGTTTATCGAAGTGAGTAGAATCAGTCCACGAAAGAATTTTTTCAATCGATATTTTAGAAGCTCAGATTTTATGGCAAATACATCAGTAACAAAAATTAATGCTTACGCCTCCTGGTGGCCAAAGTATGCTTTACCAAAAATTAGAAATTATATGCAAAAGATTTTCCATCTGGAGGTGTATCCGCTGAAGAAAAGAATTTTCAAATCGGAGTTATAGAAGAAGAGTTATCGGGAAAAATGTAATTTACTTTTACGTCCCCTAGCGGGAAATCTATGCGTAAGTTAAAAATGTAACTACATCTAAAATACTCTTCGACATAAATGGAATCGAAAATAAAATAATTTTTTCAATCGGATGTTTAGAAGAAAATATGTGGAATAAAACGTATTTTTGAATTCGACATCTTCTGCATTTACGGCCTCTAGCGGCGAAATTGCACATCGTAAAAAACAAAAAAAAAAAACGAAATAAAGGATCTCCATTCGCATATTTCAAGCTTCCCAATGATCTCCATTCGCATATTTCAAGCTTCCCAATGCAAAAGGAATTTTTCAAATCGGACTAACAGTTCCAGAGAATTCGTGGGTACAGGCGGACGGACGGACAAACCGATAACATAAGCACGATCTTTTTTTACAAAAGACGTGCTAAAAATATGAGAAATAAACGCTACTGATTTTCAGAAATAATCGGTGAGCGTCTTTTATTTTTTTGATGACTACTACGCTCGTTTCTAGAGTAGCGCTCGTGCCCTGCAGCCCGATCTCCAAGTATATCACATGAAATAAAAATTGGAAAATTCACATAAATTTCAATTTTTATTGCATGTCTAAGCAAATAAGGCTTGTTATTCCGAAGTTTCAGAGTATTTTTTTTTCTGTCGTTAATTTTTGGAAGGTCGGACCTTTGTCGTTGGAACTTATCATCATCATCATCATCATCATTGTCAGCCATTATCAATCCACTGCTGGACGAAGGTCTCCCCAAGTTTACTCCACAACGGTCTGTCTTGTGCCAGTCTCCTCCATGTCATTCCCGCATATTTTCGAACTTCATCCACCCACCTCCCATGTGGTCTTCTTCTGGGTCTTTTCCTGTCCCTTGGAATCCAATCTAAAATTTCGGCTGTCCATCGATGGTCTGTCCTTCTGGCAGTATTTCCAGCCCATTGCCATTTCAGGGATTTAACTCTGATCATGATGTCTTCCACTCTTGTCATTTTTCAGATCCACGAGTTCCTCTTCTTATTTCTCCTGGTTACACCAAGCATGCACCTCTCCATGCTTCTTTGAGTTGTCTGCAGCCTTTGTATGTCTCTTTTAGTTAAGGTCCACGTCTCTGCACCATACGTAAGCACTGGAAGGATGCATTGATCAAACACTTTTCTTTTAAGACATAATGGCATATTGCTCTTGAAAATTATGCTGTTTCTTCCAAAAGCTCTCCAGGCAAGTTTTGTACGCCGATCAATTTCTTCATCAATGTGACCCTCACTTGATATCTGCTGTCCAAGATAAACGTAGGTGTCTGTTATCTCCAGCTTTTCTCCATCAATCGATAAATCTTCATTTCTTGTGAAAGCATTGAACATCACATTTGTCTTCTGAAAGTTCATTTTTAATCCCACTTCTTTACTCTTGTCAGCAAGTTCCTGGATCATACTCTGCAGATCAGATGGGGCAGTTGCAAAAATGACTACGTCATCAGCAAACCGAAGGTGGGTTAGATAATCTCCATTAATCTTTATCCCTTTGTTTTCCCAGTTCAGTGATTGAAAGACATTTTCCAATGGGCATTAAAGAGCTTCGAAGATATGGTGTCACCTTGTCTCACTCCCTTTCCAATTTTTATGTGTGTTGTATTTTCAAACAGCCGAATCTTTGCACTTGCATTTTCATAGATGTTATTAATAATATTAATGTATGCATCTTCAATACCGCAGGATTTCAGAGCCATTGTAACTGCTGATGGTTTCACCGAATCAAGGCTTTTTCATAATCGATAAAAGCCATGCACAATGGAAGTTCATATTCCCTCGCTCTTTCAATTAGTTCTCTCAGTACGTGGATATGATCTATTGTGCTGTAGCTACTCCTGAATCCAGCTTGTTCTCTCGGTTGAGCCATGTCCAGTGTTACCTTCAAGCGGTGTGAAAGAACTTTAGTGAAGATTTTATAAACTACTGATAGGAGGCTGATAGGTCTGTAGTTCCTGAGATCCTCAACGTCACCTTTTTTTATGTAGCAGGATCATTGTAGCGTTGTTCCAATCCTCAGGAATCTTCCCTTCATTAAGGCATCGAGTGAAAATTTGGGTGAGTACTGTTTCGATTTCTCCACTTGCTTCTTGTATGATGTCTTCAGTAATTCCATCTTCTCCTGGAGCTTTCCCCCGCTTCATGTTCTTGATTGCATGTGCAACTTCTGCTGGGAGGACTGGAAGAACTCTGGTACTGGTACCTTTCATGATGTCTGGAGTACATGTATCATCCCTTTCATATAATTTGGAGTAGAAATCTTTCACTTGTGTCAAAATTTCGCCTCTATTTCTTGTTACAGAACCATCTTCTTTTCTCAGTGCAATAATCTGTTTTCTTCCCTGTCCCTTTGCTATCTTTAGGCTTTGGTTGTTTTCAATTGCTTTCGTTACTAGTTCACAGTTGAATTTCTTTACGTCTTCAGTGATACTTTTTCGTACTGTCTTGCATAGCTCTATATATTCCACTTTGGAAGTCACATCTTCTTTAGTTGTCCTCATCTCTCTTCTTTTTTGCATCAACATTTTGGTTTTTCTTGATAATTTGTTCACATGCAACTTGTTCTTAGATCCAGCTAATTTTGTTGCTGTTTCCATAAGAGCTTTGGTTACTTTTCTGTTAACTTCAGAAATATCCACTTCTTCCGATGTTAGGCCTTTTAAAGCAGAGAATCTGTTCTTCAGTTCCAACTTGAAGGTATTATGGTGTTTTTTAAGGTTGGTTATTGCATAATTATGATTATGTTTTAGAAAATATTAAGAATTCCAAATTATAAGAAGAAGCTATTTTAATCGATGTTAAAATTTTCATCTTTGGGAACGCATTAATTGTGAAGAAAATGTGTACAGAAGTTTTTCCATTGGAAGTATAGGAAGCAAAATTACTTCACGTCCACCTTAATCAACTGAGATAGATTTACCAACAAAGCATATGCATAACAGATTCTCTGCGTCACCATGACAGCAGGTCACTGGACCAGAACGTTCCTCTGTGGTTATTGTGAAGACCGACAAGCCGTTCGTTTCTTTCCTTTGCGTCTGTAAAAAAAAATGTTTTTTTCCTGTGAATTTATCGTCTGCTTTAGTGGTTCGTGTTGACTGAATTGTGTTTTCACCGTTTTGCCTCACTTGAAGTGAGTGTGTGTGCCTCCTGTTTCGTTATTTTGTGTTTCTTCTGTGTGACGCAGTTGCAGCACACTGTGTTGTGCTGTTCGGCTTAGCGGCCATGATGGCTGCTTCCCAAGTACAAATGCAAGTTCCGTCTGCTGATTTTATCTCCGCTGGATTTTCTTTGGCTACATCGACCGCTTGTGAGACAACTATGACCTTTTCAAGTGTGAATTTGTCTACTTCTAATTGTGTTTCTGCTTCTAATGTGCTTCATCCTAATGTTCCTGCATCGAATGTTCTTCGTCCTAATTTGCATATCCTGGGTGCCGAGTCACGTTCTGCTGCCATGGCTGCTACTCCTCCACGCTCGTATGCTGCGACTGCTCGTCCAAACCAATCTCATGCACCTCTTTCAATGCAACCAGAATTTTCTAGAGAAGATAAAGTTATCAAGATTCGGATTTCTGACGACTCACCAGCAGGTAAAGAACTTTCCTCAGCGTTGTTATTAAGTGTGTATTTTCCGTCTCTTCGTGACACCCCCTCCCCCTCTATTTGGAGGCCTTGGTTAAAGATGTTCCCAAGGAAAGCATTGGTTCAATTATTCGCATTGGAGGGGGTGTTGTCGTTCATTTTGTTCACCAAAAAGCCACCGACACCGTTCTTGTTACAGGTATTGATATTGGCTCCTTTCACTTGCAACCTGTTGCTTCTGCACAGCGCCCGCTCACAGTGACATTATCTCCTGTGCCTACTGCTATTCCTGACAACTTACTTGTTGCTACACTCGGCACTCTTGGTCGAGTAGTGGGTGAGACTAAATTTCTCCCAGCTGCTGCCAGAGACTCTCCATTCAAATTTGTGCAAGGAGGACGTCGCCAATATCGTGTTATTTTCCCCACTGACCAAGCCATTTCTAACCGCCCCACATCTCTGCAACTTGTTACGGATACAGGAACATTCGTTTTCAACTTATTTGCTGGCGTCCAGTGTTTACGGTGTAAAGCTGAGGGACACCTGGCTTTTGAGTGCCCTCAGCGCACACTTGCGCAAGGTGCTGTCCCTCCGTTGAAGGTTCCTGACACACCTCCATCGAACACTTCCTCCTCCCTTACTTCTGAACAAACTGTTGCCCCAACGTCAACCACGTCACCATCTCTGCTACTTGCTCCTTCAATGACTGCAGATATTTCGTTGTCTTCACCTGTTTCAGTTCCGCCACTGCCATTCAACTCCGAGCAGCCGCTGTCTTTCAAAACCCCTACGCAGTTATTGCCAAGCACTAAACAGCCATTACCATACAACTCCGGGCAGGCGCTTTCTTTGAAAACAACTACGCAGTCATTGGCAAACACTGAACTGCCATTTACATTCAACTCCGAGCAGCCGCTTTCTTCCGAAACTACTGCGTCATCATTGCCCAGCTCTCAAGCGCCACCACCAAGCAACAAATTGCCTCCCGTTTCACAGCCTGTTTCGCAAGTGCAAACACCTGCTTCTGAACTGTTCAAATCTGCTCTCATTGTTGACATGTCATTTCCACCTCTTCCTACTTCGGCGGGCTCTTCTGGACCCAAAACTGCCGGGAAACGCCCAAATTCTGCCGAGTCTTCTCCGAGGCGTTCGCGTCCCACTAGGCGTTTTCGGACCAAATCTTCTGCCACTTCCTCTGGAACCTCACCTGGCGTAGAAAATGTTTCTTCTCAACTTCGTACAACAAACAGATTCGCTTGCCTCCATACTGATGATGATAAGGATGTTGCTGCTAATTTAAGTGAATCAGCATCGATTGCTTCGGATGTTGTTGGAGATGATTCTTCTCTTCCCACCATTCCCAAACTTTCCGCTCTGTTCAAAGACTGTTCTGTTCCAATGCAACCGCTCACATTTACTGAACTTCTTGAACTAATTCAACGCCCTAGGATTGACAAATTTCTAACAATCCCGTGTATTCAATCTAAGTTAAATTGGTTACCTGAAATGCTTCAACAACTGCAATTGCTTAATGAATTTTTGATTAACGTTTCCGTTCCCCCTGAAGATGCCCAGCTTCAGCGTCGTCTGTGGTACATGCTGAAGTTGCTCACAGCTGAACTCGAAAACAATCAACAGTCTGTTCATGATTTCCCAACTGACTGAGTTTTTTTTTCTTCTGAATAAACGTTTTGTTTTGAAATTGTTTACCTTTGAACTTGTACTGCTTTACCGTCTGTTTTTGTTTAGTTTTCGGCGAACTCTTAGACACAGTTCAATACGTTTGTTATCAACGGACTCATAGACTTTTATTTTTACTACTGTTCAACTGGGCAGCCTGTGAGAGCCTTCTTTTTCACACCCTTTACATTGTTATTGTTTTTTTAAATGCTTGCGTATACCTTGTTCTCTCCCACATCTTGTTACTGTTTTGTATTCTGTTCTTGTTCATATTTTGTAGAGGCTATAATGAATAAAATTCTCCGGCTGGACGTGTAGTGCAGGAAAGCTTACGTCAAGTAACGTTAGGGTTATTGAAAGGTTACTTGACGTAGCTAAAGTGTGCTTAATCTTCAAAGTGCTAGAGTTTGTTTAGGTAAGACACGCACGTGCAATAAATTCCAAGAATATGGAATTTATTTTTACTCAGCGTTCCTCATTATCTTGAATATCAGTAATATGACTTCGGTTTCAGTACATTAGTACCTTGAAGGCTCCTTATTAGAGCGGTAAACACAATATACCCTGAACTTAACGTAAACACTCAATGAAATAGACTTAACGGCCAGACAGAGGTCTGACAATAAAATGAACTAAGAAAACGTACTCACTTTTAACCTTTTATTGGGGAGCTCCTGGTATTACTCAAATACACACTCCAAAATAACACAACTACTGATAGCCCGAACTTTCGTACTATCGTAATATCGTAGAAAAGTAGGTAAATCGCATATCAATAATCAGGAAGAACCTATCACATATAAAACGAAGCTCTTTGGTATACTTGAGCGCGCCTATATACCTGCATACAACCACGTCATGACTTACACTCGTTGCCACATATAATTCAGCGGGAGAAACAACATCTCGTTAAGTGCGAAGATAATTTGCATAGGAAAATAAAATAACAAGAGATAGTAAAATCAGAAAGAAACTGAATCTAGAGTATACGTTACAAGGCGTTTTTTATACCTAACATTTTGAGCAATAAATACCTTATGAAGACAAGCTGTTCGTTTCTTTCTTTTGCGTCTGTAAAAAAATGTTTTTTTTCCTGTGAATTTATCGTCTGAGTTAGTGGTTCGTCTTGACTGTGTTGTGTTTTCACCGTTTTGCCTCACTTGAAGTGAGTATGTGTGCCTCCTGTTTCGTTATTTTGTGTTTCTTCTGTGTGACGCAGTTGCAGCACACTGTGTTGTGTTGTTCGGCTTAGCGGCCATGATGGCTGCTTCCCAAGTACAAATGCAAGTTCCGTCTGCTGATTTTATCTCCGCTGGATTTTCTTTGGCTACATCGACCGCTTGTGAGACAACTGTGACCTTTTCAAGTGTGAATTTGTCTACTTCTAATTGTGTTTCTGCTTCTAATGTGCTTCATCCGAATGTTCCTGCATCGAATGTTCTTCGTCCTAATTTGCATATCCTGGGTGCCGAGTCACGTTCTGCTGCCATGGCTGCTACTCCTCCACGCTCGTATGCTGCGACTGCTCGTCCAAACCAATCTCATGCACCTCTTTCAATGCAACCAGAATTTTCTAGAGAAGATAAAGTTCTCAAGATTCGGATTTCTGACGACTCACCAGCAGGTAAAGAACTTTCCTCAGCGTTGTTATTAAGTGTGTATTTTCCGTCTCTTCGTGACACCCCTCCCCCTCTATTTGGAGGCCTCGGTTAAAGTTGTTCCCAAGGAAAGCATTGGTTCAATTATTCGCATTGGAGGAAGTGTTGTCGTTCATTTTGTTCACCAAAAAGCCACCGACACCGTTCTTGCTACAGGCATTGATATTGGCTTCTTTCACTTGCAACCTGTTGCTTCTGCACAGCGCCCGCTCACAGTGACATTATCTCCTGTGCCTACTGCTATTCCTGACAACTTACTTGTTGCTGCACTCGGCACTCTTGGTCGAGTAGTGGGTGAGACTAAATTTCTCCCAGCTGCTGCCAGAGACTCTCCATTCAAATTTGTGCAAGGAGGACGTCTCCAATATCGTGTTATTTTCCCCCACTGACCAAGCCATTTCTAACCGCCCCACATCTCTGCAACTTGTTACGGACACACGAACATACGTTTGCAACTTATTTGCTGGTGTCCAGTGCTTCCGGTGCCGAGCTGAGGGATACCTGGCTTCTGAGTGCCCTCACCGCACTCCTGCATCTGGTGCTGTCCCTTCGATGAAGGTTTTCGATGCACCTCCATCTTCCTCTTCTTCCTCCCTTACTACTGAACAAACTGTTGTTCCTATGTCAACCACGTCACCATCTCTGCTGATTGCTCCTTCCATGACTGCAGATATTTTGTTGTCTTCACCTGTTTCAGAACTGCCATTACCATACAACTCCGAGAAGGCGCTATTTTTCAAAACAACTACGCAGTTTTTGCCAAGCACTGAACCGTCATTACCATTCAATTCCGAGCAGCCGCTTTCTTTCGAAACTTCTGCGTCTTCATTGCCCAGCGCTCAAGCGCCACCACCGTGCAACAAATTGGCACCCGTTTCACAGCCTGTTTCGCAAATTCAAACATCTGCTTCTGAACTGTTCAAATCTGCTCCCAATGATGACATCTCATTTCCACCTTTTTCTGCTTCTGTGGGCTCCTCTGGACACAAAACGTCCGGGAAACGCCCAAATTCTGCGGAGTCTTCTTCAAAGCGTTCGCGTCGCTCAAGGCGTTCTCGGACCAAATCTTCTGCCACTTCCTCTGGAACCTCACCTAGCGTAGAGAATGTTTCTTCTCTACTTCGTACAACAAACACGCGCATGTCGCCCTACTGAAGATGATATGGATGTTGCTGCTAATTTAAGTGAATCAGCATCGATTGCTTCGGATGTTGATGAAGACGATTCTTCTTTTCCCACCATACCCAAACGTTCAACTCTTTTCAAACACTGTTCTGTTCCAGTGAAACCGCTTACATACACTGAACTTCTTGAACTAATTCAACACCCTAAAAACGCAAATTGCTAACAATCCCGTGTATTCAATCCAAGTTAAATTGGTTACCTGAAATGATTCAACAACTTCAATTACTTGATGAATTTTTGAGCAATATAACTCTTCCTCCTGATGCTGCCCAGTTTCAGCGTCGGCTTTCATACCTGTTGAAGAAGCTCTTAGCTGAACTCGAAAACCATCTACAGCCTGTTCATGATATCCCAACTGACTTGTGTTAGGTTCAACTACCGAAGCTTTTTTTTTTTTTTTTTTTCTTTTGATTGGAGGTTTAACGACCACCGTGAGCAAATCAATGGGCTATAAGCAGTCGCCAGTCCCTAATTTAGGGTCACTGGTTCCAGGGAAGGGAGAGAGTCAGTGCCGTAAGACAAACACAACATCCATGCCTGACCGGGATTCGAACCCGGACCCCTTACGGACGAATGATCATAAGCAAGCGCCTTAGACCACTGCGCCACCGGGGCGGCTGCCGAAGCTTTGCTGCGTCGGCAACTAATGCTCTTATCTTAGAAGATATTCGTTACCTTAAAGCTAACATCATTCTCTTGCAGGAAACAAACTGTTCTCCTTTGACAGAAATTTCCCGCTGGCGACGCTGGCCTTTTGTCTTTTTTCACAATTTCCGTGCCCATTTGGGGTCCGGCACCACAATTGGCATTCATAATTGTTTTCTTCCGTTTCTGTCTGACGTTTTTGAGTCACAGAGCCTGCTCGGGGTTTTTTAATATCTTTCTTTTCGCTTCCTTTCTAACCGTTTTCATTTGTTAAATTTGAACGTTCCTCGTAGTGATTCAGAAGCTACATCCCTCATTTTTCATGTTACTACAGTTCTCGCTGAGATTCAGTCTTCTGAAGTTGTGATCATGGCTGGTGACTTTAACTGCACGCTTCAACCTCTTTACGATCGTGATGGATCTCAAGATTTCTGCTCTTCTCTGGTTACGCAACTCACTCAACTGGTCTTTAATTTTGATCTCCAAGATGCATTTCGCCTTCTCCATCCTGTGACCCGTGATTTCACCTGGTTTCCTCCTGCAGGATCCTCCAACGCTGCTGCACGTTTGGACCGATTTTATGTTTTCAGTTTTTCGCGTTCTTCCCTTGTTTCTGTTTCACATGCTCCAGGTGTTTCCTCCAACCATCGTCCAGTCGTTATACAATTTCATCTTCCCTCCACTGGTGTCCCTCACCCAATGGTTTGGACCCTTGATGATTTCTGCCTGCAAGATCCAACTTTTATTTCTCATGTCAACTCCATTATTGCGCAATCAGTGAATCAACTTCCCTCCACAGTTGACCCAGCAGCTCTGTGGCTCTCCACCAAGCATTCCATTGCTGCGTTTGCTAAACGCTTTTGTTTTTCTGTTCGCACTAATCGTCTAATGGATATAGATTCAATTCGCCGTTCTCTTCAGTCTACCTCGTACACCGATCCTAACTTTGAAATCTTGCAAGCCCGGCTTCATCATCGCCTCCAATCATCAGCTAACTCTGCTCTGACTCGCTTGAAATTCACCCTTCTTCACTTTCATGATGATCCCCTTCAGAGTCTTCGTCATCTTGAAGAACATCGAACTAAATACAATACCATCGCTTATCTTTCCTTTCCGGATGGATCTACCACGGCAGATCCGTCTCTCATCTGCCAACATACTCATTCATACTTTTCTGGTCGTTTTCAACCTTCTCAGATGCCTCCAGCTGATTCCTCTCCACTTCTTCACGGTCTTCCTCAAGTCCCTCATTGTCTGTTTTCTTCGCTCAGTGCTCCAATCTCACCAGCCAAAATTCGTTCTTCTGTTTTCAGTCTTAATGATCGTTCCTCACCAGGTGAAGACGGTCTTCCTCTTTCCTTTTATAAGGTTTTTTTTCCAACTCTTCTTCCTCTTCTTGTTGCCTGTTTTAACTTCGTTTTTTCTTCGCCTTCCTTTTCTTCATCAGCTTTTTCCTTTGCTCTACTTCGCCTTATTCCAAAATCTGGCAACCTTGGACTCTTGACAAACTGGCGGCCTATTTCCATTCTAAATACCGATTACAAAATCTTTGCCAAATTTCTTGCTCTTCGCCTTAATCCAGTTCTTTCGCACATCACCCATCCTGATCAGACCTACACTGTTCCTTCTCGCTCAATCGCTTCTAACATCACTGCCATTCGTAACTTATACTCTCTTGCTTCTCGACTCTCTGAACCTCTCGCAATTTTCAATATCGACCAGCGTCAAGCTTTTGATTCAATTAACCACTAATATCTCTTCACTGTTCTTCGCCAGTTTGGGTTTCCTCCCACCTTCCGTTTGGCGCTTTCCAATCTTTACTCTCACTCCTTCTTTCGTGTTCGTACTTCAGCATTTCTCACATCTGCTATTCCTTTCGCCAGTAGGACCCGGCAGGGCTGCCCCTGTCGATTCAACTCTTTGCTCTTTCTTTTGAACCGCTTTTGATTTGCCTCCGTTCTCGTTTGTTTTCCTCAGTTCCGCGGGGAGTTGCGTGCACCCGTCACCACCACACAGTTTTTTCGGCATACGCAGATGACTTAACAGTCTTCATCCGTTCTGAGGGAGCATTCGGAACTCTTCGAAATACCTATCTTGAATATGCTGCAATTTCCGGTTCTTCACTCAACATGGATAAATGCTCTGGATTATGGGCAGGGTCGTGGACGATCCGCGCTGACCGCCCATGGGGTGCCCGCTGGTCTTCAAGCGTTGCCAAACTTCTCGGAGTCTACATTGGAGGCCTCTCTGCGGTCACCGCTGCTACCTGGACTCCCTGGTTCAGCAAGTCAATCGCCGCCTAGCACCTTTTCATCGTCTCAAGCCTTTTCTGTCGTTCCTCAGCCGTGCCTACCTCCTCAACATCTTCATCCAGCCATCTTTTTTTCATGCTTGGATTGCGCACCTTCCTCCGCCGTTTTTGCGTCGCGAACTTCAACATACCTTCACTAATTTCGTCTGGAATGCCATTCATTGGGTGCAGCACTCCACTCTCGTTCTTCCTATTTCTTTTGGTGGTCTCTCCCTCTCCGATATCTCTCTGAAGTTCAAAGCTTTCCACCTTCAAAATTTCCTTCGGAATTTCTCTCTCCAACCTTCTTCTTCTCAAACCATTGTCGACACGCTTATTTTCCCCCGAAGTCCCCACCTCACTGTCTCAACTTTTCTCCGCATGGACCTCTTTCCTCTCGTTCCGAGCCATTTGCCTGAGTTTTACAGATCCGCTCTTACCCTCTGGCGTTCCTTATATCCTATTCGCCTTCTCCCTGCCTCTACTAACGATCTCCTTGTGGAACCTCTCTTCTTTTCTTCTGCTATCCGTTCCTCTGCTTCTTCATATTTCACTTCTCCACCTGGTTCACCAGTGGCGAGGTGCGAGACTCTCAACTCGTTGATTCTAATCTTCGCTGGAAATCGCTCTCCCAGATAACTCCTCCTCTTTCGGATTCGCCCATTCATCGTTCTCAGCTTCGATTACTTCAAGTCAGTATTCGTCGACTCTATCCTCTCCTCGCAGATCAACATGGACTTATCTCGCAACCTTCCGCACCTCATAGCCTTCCTTTTCTTGTGTATCTCAATGATATTCCTTTCCTTCCTCATCAGGTTACTGTCAAGCTTCTTTATCAGCATTTTTTAACACATTTCCTTGAACCAATGCCTATTCCCAATGTACCGTCTTCAGATTTGCCAGCCACCTGGACAGACTCTCATACTACTCTCGCCTCTCCAAAAGCTCGTGACATTCATTGGTTACATCTTCATCGCCGCCTACTGACTCCTCGAACTCTTCACCGTTTCCGTCATCTGACTTCACCTCTTTGTTTTTTTTTTGTTCAACCCTCGGAGACGTTCATCATGCATACTTCTTGTGTCTGATGTTACAGCCCTTGTTCTCACTGATGTTCTCTCTCCTTCAAAAAGTTTGTGCTCACCTTCACACCATGTCACATTATCTTTTGTTACGTCACCACTTTCCGTCGGCTCCCACGCATAATCATGTATGCTCCTTCCTAATTCTACAAGCGAAGTATACAATCTATCTGTACTATCATCGCAGCGTCGATCAACCTTCCCTCCGCCGTTATCACATAGCTCGTCGTTTCCTCTGCAGCAGATATCGTCACTCCGTTACAGCCAGACTACAGCTCGAATTTGACATTGCACAAGCCAATAACACTGTTCCAAACTTCATGTCTATATGGTCACCGCAACAGCCTTGGTTCCAAGTCGTCACAAATGTCGTGGAACTGCTGGCTTAACCTTCGGCTCTCCACTACAGTGTTTTATTCCATCATCAGTGTTCTTCTTTAGTGTTATGTGTCTACTTTTCTGCCCAAGTGCGAGACTTACTTTTACTACTGAATTCGCGTTTTGTTTTGACATTGTTTACCTTTGAACTCTTACTGCTTTACCGTCTGTTTTTTTTCCGTTTTCGGTGAACTCACCGACACATTTTATTACTATTGTCAACAAAGGACTCATTGACTTATATTTTTTACTACTGTTAAACTGGGCAGCCTGCGAGCGCCCGCTTTTTCACACCTTTTACATTGTATTTATTTGTTTTTTTTAAATGCTGGCGATCACCTCGTTTTCTCCCATTTCTTGTTACTATATTTATTTTGTACTTGTATATATTTTGTTCTTGGTTCCTTTCCCAACATTTGGAGCAATAAAGACCTTATGAAGACGAGCCGTTCGTTTCTTTCATTTGCGTCTTTAAATAATGCTTAAAAATCAGAAAATGACTTTTTCTTAAATTTTGTTTTGTTAAAAATTGATGATAATTGTAAGTTTATGCTGTAAAAATTGCAAAGCGTTATGATTTATAGTTTGCCATGTATCCGTTTTTTTAAACGGATCCCATCGCGAAATAAAGAATTTTGTGAAATTTAGAAATTTATTTTCTCATAACCTAAATCGAGATTCAAAAAAAGGCTGACGAGGTGCAAAAATTCGGTCATGGCACTACATGCCTACAAAGTTTTGTGGTTCTGTTGCTGTTAGTGTGTCCGGAACGCGACCTGATAGCACTTTTTTGCTTACATTAACTTTGAAATACAATAGCTCTTAAAGTTTCACCAGAATCGAAAAACGGCTTATTTCAGCGTATTCTCCAAACAATTCTCTACAAACGATGTAAATTTCGTATTTTTGTGTTTAATACGTTTTGCGCTGAGAGCTAGGAAAGTAAGAGTGTCGCGAAATTTCTAAAACAGCAACGGGCAGTTACTTTTTTTTAGAATAGAGAGATTACTTTTGTTTCGAGCAAAATTCAATTTAGTTACCTCATTCGTATAAAAAGCGGTCGATAAATTACTGAAAAAGTGTGTTTTCGAGAAGCTTTCTATGATCATTAAGCCATATCTCTATTATCTTACGCCATGCCACGCCATATCATTCGAAACACAACATTGCCTCAAGCAGACCAGGAAAGATGGAATAAAATAGACATCATAACTTTCGATCCATTGCTAGGATATAAAAGTGCCCAGATAGGAACAAAGAAAAATCTGTTTTTTGTGGTCAGTGTAATATTTAGCCAAACAACATCCATTTAGTGGACAAAACAGGCCTACCGTGAATGTTACTATTAGGGAACAGGTGAGTCTAGTGTGTGCGTTATATTCGGGACGTCACCCAAAATCATTTGATAATAGTCCCAGAAGACACATCTCTTTGCCATAAGAACATTTTTAGCACGTCTTTTGTAAAAAAAGATTGTGCTTATGTTACTGGTTTTTCCGTCATATCTCCGCAACTATTAGTCTGATTTGAAAAATTCTTTTTGCATTGAGAAGTTTGAAATGTACGAATGATGATCCTTGCATTCCTTTTTATTTATTTATTTTTTACGATGCAAAATTTCGCCGCAAGAGGGCGTAAATGCAGATGATATCGAATTCAAAAATGCATTATAATGAATTCAACTTTCTCTACTAAGCTTCTTCTAAATTATAATATAATGAATTCAGCTTCTACTAATAGTTGTTCAAATGGTTGTTGTTTTGTTAATTATATCATGAATAAACTTTCCTGCTAGTAGTGTAGTAATAATAATGAACAAGCTTTTAACTGCTAGTAGTAGTAATTAAGATGAATAAAGTCTTATGCTGGTTGTTAATAATAATCAACTAATGAAATAAACCTAACAGCCAGACAGAGGTCTGACAAAACTATGAACTGAGAAAGACGTACTTACTAAGACAATCTTTTATTTGGTAAACTTCTATTATTTATCCACACTCACTTCATCGGTCACACAACTTCTCGATTGCCAGCTCTCACATAAACGAAGATCTCTTTACACACGAAACAAAGCTCTCACGCACATAAACAACCGCTCTCATTACGTATCGTTGAACGCGCCTATTTATACTGGCTACCACACGTCATGACTTACACTCATTGCCAGATCTCATTCAGCGGGAGAAATAACATCTCGTTCAGTAAGAAGATAAATTTACATAGTAAAATAAAATAACCAGAGATAGTAAAATCAAAAGGAAAGTGAATCTAGAGTATACGTTACATCATCTCCCCCTTAATTTTTTTTTTTTCGAAAAACCTATCAATTTTGGAGTGTAAGTCTTACACTTCGTTGATTGACGTTTATCGACCTCTTTTTGTTGTTGTTTTGGTGGCAGCAGTATGTACAATCTCAAACTTGGCATGACAAAATCAAGAAATCTGTATTCGTCTGTGAAACACTTTGTATACTTGAACAAAACAAACCTGCATCGGCATACCTTCCTTTTATTCGGCCTAGCAGGAATCACTTTTTTAATTTCAAATTACGTTCTCATATTATCGTTGAATACACACCTACTGTATCAGCAGCGAAGAGTGCCTGGAGCTGCCTAACAGTAACAATTTTTATTATTTTACCCCTAAGCACACACACACACACACACACACACACACACACACACACACATATATATATATATATATATATATATATATATATATATATAAATTTGGATTAGTAGATGGACATAGAAGAAATAAAAAAAAACACATATATACACAAAAAGAATGCATAGGCCCACACGAAAAAAAGAAATTCTGACACGCCAACTGGTCGTGCAGGAAAAACAACAAACGGAGAAAAGAACCTGTCCATGAGAACTTACTTATCTCGAGGACGCATAAAAAACTCTAGTACGATAACGTTTTCCAGGCCTAATCGGACTGGTAAATTCAGGTGGCGTAGATCTCTTTAAGGACGTGACTGGATCATCTGTAGTCTGTCGGTCAAGAAATCCCGGCGGCTGACAGGAACGGTCAGGAACGGCTGACGTCCGTCGGTCAGGAACGGTCAGGAACGGCTGACGTCCGTCGGTCAGGAACGGCTGAAGTCTGTCGGTCCGGAAATCCCTGCGGCTGACAGGAACGGTCAGGAACGGCTGCAGTCCGTCGATCAGGAACGGCCGAAGTCTGGCGGTCCGGAAATCCCTGCGGCTGACAGGAACGGGCTCCCCCAGGCTTTTGATATGTAGTCCCTTTGTGCTGGGGCCCGTGGTGTCCTTCCAGCATTCTTTTGGACGGACGTGGCTCCGGCCACATCGTTTGTTTTCGCTTTCTCCCTCGTGGCATGAGAGTAGAAGCAGGCATCGGCCCTGTTTGCCCTGAGCGTAGGTTCCAGGGGCGAAACCCGGGCGGATGCAAGTATCTCTGCCTTCGTCGCTGTTGCGGCGAAGCAGATTGGGAGACAAGTTACGTTTTCGACCAGCTTTTGGTGTTACTGGACGGTTTGTAATTGGTGTTTGACGTTTAGGAATAGTCAAATTATTGTCCATAACTGATAAATCAGAAATATCTGAAGACTCTGAGTCGCTGCTGTAATTTAGTGGTCGAGCAGGGCGATGTTTATTTCTGCCTATAGGAATACTCTCTGACGAGGTATTCAAGGAAGTAGGAGCTTGTGTTGGTGCAGAGTTATCAGGAAACGGTGCAGCAATAATCTTGGCAATGGTTGGAGGGAAAGGAACGATACTAGTATTTGAAGAACTTGATTCGAGCCTTCGTCTCATGGGAGAATAAGGTTGCGTGCTTGGAAACCCGTCTTGAGGAGGGGAGGGTGAAGAAAAAATCACTGGAGATTCTTCAAAAATGTTTGTTGGTTCGTCCAAAATTTCTGGAGGTTGATCGTGAGATATAGACTCTTGAGTCTGTGGAACAGAAGGTTGAGTAGGGTTGATTATAAAATCGATATTTCGTTCATGATACTTGCGACACTGAGCAACGTGTACGTATTGAAATTGATTGTCAGGTTTTTCAAGAACAATGTTATTTTCAAACACATTTGCCACCCGATATGGACCTTCGTAGCTGGGTGCCAATTTCTTCACTAAAGTATGAGAAACAGAAGACTGGAAGTGCGTTTCCACGAGAGTGAGATCTCCAACGACAAGATCTGGTTCCCTACGCCTAGTATTATAGTATCTTGCTTGAGCCACTTGTGCTCCTAGCATTGCAACACGAGGTTTTTCTGCCATGATTCGTACTGATTGCGGAGTTGGTCGCTGGTTTAGTTCGTCGATAATCCCCGTTAAATTTTCAAAAGGGGTTTTGATTTTGCGACCCAGAAAAAGTTCTGCAGGAGTAATTTTAGTAGATTCGTGAACAGACGAGTGGAGGGCGAACGAAAAAAGCTCAAGATGTTCATCCCATCGCTCGTGAGGATCCATGACAAATGTAGCAATCATTTTAACAAGCGTACGGTTTACTCGTTCCGCGGGATAACTCTGGGGATGATATGGGGAAATGAATTTTTGCTTAATGTGTAGTCTCGCACACATTCTTTCAAAAATGTCAGAAATAAATTGGGGACCATTATCCGAAACTACTTTATTAGGTGCACCATATCTAGAGAATACTTCATTAATTAATACATTTCAAATAACTTCTGCCGTAGCGGCTTTAATGGGAAAAACTTCAACCCATTTAGAAAAATTATCAGTTAATACTAACACGTAACGAGCTTTGTTTTTAACAGATAAAGGATAAGGTCCCAATAAATCTATTGAAATAATATCAAAAACATGAGAACTTGAACTAGATTTCAAGTATCCGGCCGGTCTTACATTACGGTAATTATTAATCTGACACAAGTGACATGATTGAACGTATGCGAGCACACTTTGGTACATGCCAGGCCAATAGGCAACATCCCGCAATTTACAACGGGTCTTGCGAATACCTAAATGGCCTGCAAGAGGTTTGTCATGAAATTCGTTTAAAAGGGCCATTCTAAGGGTTCGCGGAATACATGGGCGAAACTCTGCCTTAGTAGTCCTAGATTTCGTATAGTAAAGAAGACCCTCTATGACTTCAAAATACTGTGACCTCCCAGCCAGAGAAGGATCACTTTGTAGGGGCGAACCCGCAAGCAAAAAATTATAGATATCCCCGAAATCTGGATCATTTATTAATTCTGCCATTATCTGCTCTCTGGATGTTATATCAGCTATTAGAAGTAAAGGCTGACATCCAGGAGTAGTTTCTGTGGGGACCCCACTAATCGGAACGCGAGACAATGCGTCCGGTAATTGATTCTTATGACCTGGCTGATACGAAATTTTGATATTGCTCTCTTGTAACTTAAGAGCCCACTTCATAAGTCTTCGAGATAGGTGCTTAGCAGAATTCAAATACTGAAGGGCAGAATGATCCGTAATTATGTTAACTGTCAATTCGTTAAGATAACATTGAAATTTGTCAAGAGCATACACAACAGCAAGACATTCACGTTCCGTAGCTGAATAATTGCGTTCAGCTTTGGCTAAAGTACGAGACGCAAAAGCTATTGGATGCCCAGCTTGTGACAAAACGCAACCAAGACCAACTCCGGATGCGTCAGTATAAATATCAAATTCCTTAGTATGATCCGGAAAAGCCAACACAGGAAGCTGAGTCAACGCAGACTTCAGTGTTTCAAATGCAGCGTTAGCCTCAGGTGTCCAAACAAACTTCTTGTATTTACGTTTCAAAGCATACAATGGCTCACAGATTGTAGCATAAGCGGGGACGAACTGCTGATACCATCCGGTCATTCCCAGAAAGCGTGATAGTTCTTTTGCTGTTTTAGGCCGAGGAAAGTCAACAATAGGCCTAATTTTTTCATTATCCGTAAATAAGCCGTGGGGAGTGATTTTCAACCCCAGATATACAATCTCGTCCCTCGCTATCCGGCATTTACTAGGTTTTAACGTCAAGCCAGCATTGTATATGCGTTGGAACACCTGTTTGAGCAGAGAAAGGTGCTCGTCAAAAGTCTCGGATGTAATAATAATGTCATCCAAATATACATGCACATGGGGACCCAGAACAGGTTTGAGAACCGTATCCATAAGCTTTTGGAAAGTAGCAGGTGCAGAAGCTAGTCCAAAGGGCATACGTAGGTATTCATATGCCCCAAAATTAGTCACAAAGCCTGTTTTATCGACAGAGTCCGGATGTACCGCCACCTGCCAATATCCACTCGCCAAATCCAAAGTTGACATCCATTTAGTTGATGACAGGTCATGCAAAACATGCGACATGACAGGTAGTGGATAATTGATCGTTTTTGTGACTTGGTTGAGCTTGCGGAAATCTGTCACGAAACGAAATTCATTGGGTTGTTTCTTTGGAACCAAAAAGGCAGGAGCAGCCCAGGCGCTTGTTGATTCCCTTATTATGCCGTGTTTAATCATCTCAGAAATTTGACGTTGCATTTCCTGTTTCTTATGGGGAGCACAAGGGTAAGGTTTCGTCGCTATCGGTTTCGAACCAACAGTGTCAATGACATGATAAACCACCTGTGTGAAACCAGGTTGATCAGAAAATAAACCAGGGCTTTCCTGCAAAAGTAGAGAAAGATGGTTTCGTTGCCTCTCATTCAATTGGTTACTCAATAACAAACTCGTTATATCCATAGGGACCGTAGGAATCATTTCGACAGGTTCCGGAAAGGAAATCACATGTTGTACGAAATTCAGAGTAACTTGAAACGCATTAATAAAGTCCATTCCCATTAGACATTTAACAGGTAGTTCGTCTATAAGCAGGAAAGAATGCGTAAAACGAGCCTTTCCCAGCCCTAGAGATAATGTGACAGTTCCTGTGATACTGAAGATTTCGTTATTTGCACCTCGCAAATACTGCGTCGTAGGCTGAACGTGTATTGCAGGAAAATTGTCAGTGCAAAACTTCGTATTTAGGGCTGATATTTCAGAACCAGTGTCGAACTTTGTCTCGACAATAATATCTTCAATTGTCAAGAATACATCAGGCAACTGAGGAGTTTGGACAGTCACTAATACTGTTTTAGGGTAAGAATGCTTGGTATCAGGAAGCAGGACTGACCCTTGGTCTACTTCCTTTGGAAGTTTAAAGGATTCCTGGTTGGATTTTCATGCGGTCTGAAACCTCGACCCTGCCGGGTATCGGGAAAATTTTCACGATGAGGAAAACTGCGTGAAAACTGTTTCGGGAACTCCGCATGTCTGTTGACATTTTCATATCTATTACTTCTTCCCTCAGCACGGGAAGAAAAGTCATTGCCCTGAGCATGAAAACGTTCCGAATTCTGCGGATTGGAACGGGGTCGAGCATACTGTGCATTTGTACGGTATCCAGAAGATTGTTCAGAAACAAGCGGTTGGTTTGCCACTCTTCTATGGGGTGGGACGTATGAAGCTTGGGCGTGCACTTGTGTATGCTCGCGTTGAAAGTTATTGGGCCTATTATGCCGCTGAGGATTTTCGTAATAAGCCTCGCTGGGTGCCCGAACATGGTGAGTTGAACCATGTTTGCCGTGTCGCTCTTCATACGTTCGTATGAGGCGAAGGCATTCATGAATTGTAGCAGGGTGTCGAAACTCAAGAAAATCTTGTAGAAATGGGTCGAGCTGTTGCAATAGGGTGTCCAACATGTCGACATGACTGTCATGTGGATCCCATAAGTTATATAAGCGTGTTGTTTCCAACGCAAATGCAACAGGGCTATCGTTGGGTCCTTGCTGACGAGAAAAACGTTGTTGTGCAAGGCTAGCTCAACTGAGGCCGAAAGGAAAGACCTCCAAAAATTCTGCTCGGAAATTCTCATAATGAGAATCCGGGTTCGACACTCTCCACTGCCGATACCAGGTCTTATGGGTATCCTTCAAGCAAGTGCCTGCTATTTGCACTTTGCAATCTTGAGGAATGTTGTATAGATCAAAATGATCTTCCAAATCCTCGAGGAATTTTAAGGACCCCTCCAAACCATTGAAAAGAATTGTTCCTGCATGCGGCACGAAATGGGCAAGCATTCTGCTTCGCTGAGAGGATTGAACTCCCTCAGGTACGACCCGCGACTCAGAGTAATAGGAAGCTGGTGAATTACGAAATTGTGAAGAATGCTTGGGGACTTGTAAATCATTCATATCAAAGTGAGACCCACAGGCTTCTTGCAAATTGTCAAAAAAACACCATCACCATCGAAATTTGATTTAGGGTGAAAAACAGAAGTTGTCTCAGGTAAGGAAGACATGGGTAGTAATTGTCAAGATCTCGTGTCCGAGAAAAGTTCGGGCGCCAATTATAATGAATTTCAACTTTCTCTACTAAGCTTCTTCTAAATTATAATATAATGAATTCAGCTTCTACTAATAGTTGTTCAAATGGTTGTTGTTTTGTTAATTATATCATGAATAAACTTTCCTGCTAGTAGTGTAGTAATAATAATGAACAAGCTTTTAACTGCTAGTAGTAGTAATTAAGATGAATAAAGTCTTATGCTGGTTGTTAATAATAATCAACTAATGAAATAAACCTAACAGCCAGACAGAGGTCTGACAAAACTATGAACTGAGAAAGACGTACTTACTAAGACAATCTTTTATTTGGTAAACTTCTATTATTTATCCACACTCACTTCATCGGTCACACAACTACTCGATATCCGGCTCTCACATAAACGAAGATCTCTTTACACACGAAACAAAGCTCTCACGCACATAAACAACCGCTCTCATTACGTATCGTTGAACGCGCCTATTTATGCTGGCTACCACCACGTCATGACTTACACTCATTGCCAGATCTCATTCAGTGGTAGAAATAACATCTCGTTCAGTAAGAAGATAATTTACATAGTAAAATAAAATAACCAGAGATAGTAAAATCAAAAGGAAAGTGAATCTAGAGTATACGTTAAAACCTTTTTTGCATATACTTGTCTTTTCTTTTAAATATCTCATGGAAAAAATCCTTTTACCTTTCGATTCCATTTATACAAAATACTAAATATTTTAGGTATAGCCACTTTTCAAGTCACGCATAGATTTTCAGCCAGGCGCCGTGAAAGTATATTACTTTTCCCCCGAGATCTCTGTTTCTAAAAGGCCGATTTGAAAAATTCTTCCTGTGTCGGATACAGCTCTTGATGGGAAATGTTTAGAATATAATTTCTAATTTTTGGTAAAGAATAGTTTGGCCACCGGGGGCCGTAACTGTTGATTTCTGCTTCTTCTGTATTTGCAGCAAAATCTAATCTTCCGAAAACTCGATTCAATTAATTCTTTCGTGTACCGATAAAACTTTTTTGGAATATTTTCTTCTTAAAAAAAAAGCATGGTTTCTCCGTCAGAAGGCGCAGATGTATATCTTATTTTTGTCAGTATTTCCGTTTCTAAGAGTCCGATTTGAAAAATTCCTTCTTTGTTGGATGTTTCCGGTGCCGAAATGTTTCCCATATAATTTCAAAATTTCCAAGTGATTTATAGATTTTCTCTTAGCTCGCATAACGGTACATTGTGTTTTCTTCTATATCTCTGCTTCTGAAAGACCGATTTGAAAAATTCTTCCTGGGCCGAATAACTGACCTGACGGTTTTGATGAAAGACCGATTTGAAAAAATCTTCCTGTGTCGAATAACTGACCTCTCGGTTTTGATAAAAGACCGATTTGAAAAATTCTTCGCAGCATAACAGACCTCTCGGTTTTGATGATCGATAGAAAATTCTTATTCCTACACAACACAGAAATAATGACCCAACTAGTTTGGTGTAATAACATAATTCTTTTCTATTATTGGTTTAGGAAGTAGAAAGTGAATCTTGTCCAATGAAAATACGAAAACAGAATTAATTGCCGAGACTGCTTTAAGTAAACGTGATTTTTTACGGAATATCACTGTAAGTATTATGCAATTACAAAAGAAAGCGTTTCTCTAAAATTGCAACGAATGTTAAGGAAAGCATTTACAGGGATCTCGAGGCCTTTGTTTCGGGGGCCACCGCACCGATGGGGTTGCAGGGATCCTAAGCTTCTTCATTAATCTACATATGTTCATTATATGGAAGGTTTTCATTTGTGAATTTTTTTTAAGCGGTGCGTGTCAGGGCTTCGGAAAAGACCGCTCAACCAGAGAGGTTGTCACAGAAAGTGAAGTTTTTCAGCAAACTACACTATTCCTCATTCTTCCTGTATTAGTTGGGCTCCAAATAGGAAACGAGTTGAAATGGCGGCATGAAATAATTACACAGGTGGAGCCTCGCAACTTTAGATAATCTCAAGGGAGTCTAAACTACGAATATCCCTACCGTAACCTCACCAGAGCCGTTCCTTTATATAATTATAAGCGGTTTTCCCCGCAACTGTAAAGAGTGATGAAGCTGTGAAATCAGCATGCAGTTTGCCAAGTTCGGTGCCCATAAACCGGCACGAACAACAAATGCAATCCTAGAAGATTAACTGAAATTGGTATTGCTTCATATAGGAGCTGTTGAACCAATGAATGTCCAGGAATATTGCAACACCCTTCTCCGGGCTCTCATTTGCTGGCGAACGCCTTCTCTCACTCTCTGTTGTTCTACCCCCCCGCCCCTCTTTTCGATTCCCGATGGAAGAGACACAAGGGGTAAAGTCTCCATTACGCTGATTGCTGCTTGCGATTAGGCTATCGTGAATGCTGCTATGTTTGCAACGTTAGACGAAACACAACATGACAGACACACCCACAGTAACAGCTGCTAGCCCGTTGCTTTAACAACAAGGGACAAGATTAGCGAAATCACTTAAGCCATTCCTAAATATAGCAAGCACAATTCTTAGTTCTTAAATTCTCTTCATACAGGGTCTTCGTGAAGTATGTGTACATTTTGAAACTCTAGTGAATTTCTATTGGAAACGATAGAAGCAATATGTGAAATGTAAATGAAAGTGTAGTAGTCCATACAAGAATTGCACTAGAAAATACACGGAGTTGTAATACAGGGTACTTCAAAATGATTGCCCCGATTACAAATCACAATACCTGGTTTATGAACATAAATACAGTGATCACATTGTTGCATAATAAAGAAGAAAGTTTAGAAATTTGTTTCCGTATCTTACAAATGTTCTATGTGACTCCCCTGGCTCACGCCGACATCTAAACGGTAATCTATTTCGCGCGAAGTATATGAAACATGTCCGTAGTCACTGATGCTAGTGCAAGATGAATGCGCATCTTTAGTTCGTGCAGTGTTCTCGGCAAAGGTGGCAGATACACAGGGTCTTTGAGATAAAACCACAAAAAGAAGTCACAAGGAGAAAGGTTCGGAGACCTGGGAGGCTACTTGCAGAAAACCCGGTCGTCCTGTCAGCAAAACGCCTTTTCTGCTGCGGTCGCCATTTCTTCCCACTGGCTTTGGCGCACGGGCAGCTCACGTTCCTACGTCACCATAGCAACACAGCAGTAGGTACCAATAAAATTCTAAATTTCCTTCTTTCTTGAGTAGGGATATCAGCTGTCCATTTATTTTCACAAACACGTTATTGTCATTTGTAATCGGGCAATCATTTTGAATTACCCTGTATTTTGACGACGCAGTATGATCGCGGAAAATAAACCGATCTTTGGCCTTTGAGTTTCTTAATATCTCCCATTTTTTTTCGAGTGGAGGTTTAACGACCACCATGAGCAACTCAATGGGCTATAAGCAGTCGCTCGTCCCTAATTTAGGGTCACTGGTTCCAGGGAAGGGAGAGAGCCTGTGCCGTAAGACAAACACCACATCCATGCCTCACCGGGATTCGAATCCAGACCCCTTTCGGACGAATGATCAGAAGATATCGCTTAGACCACTGCGCCACCGGGATGGCCCCAATTGTTTTGTTTTCCATGGCTTTAGATGGGAGAGTAAACCAAAAGTTTTCCCATTAGTTTTTTTTTCGTTTCGGGATTTAACGACCGCCTAGAGCATGCATGTCAAACTCAAATCTGTTATGGAGCCACTTTGGTGATGTAGCAAAAATGAGGGGCCGCATACGTTTTAAAAGTATGCGTGTAACGCTAAACACGCATCAGTAATATGTAAAGAATCTTTTTAAGAATATACAGAGGATGTTCACACATTTTTATAACTTTTTTGGTAAGAAACTACAGAAAATGAAAGCGGTTCAAAGAATTAAAACTGGAAACAACGTGTTAGATGAACACGACAGAAACATCCGCTGCAGTTAAATATCGTCTGCTAAGAAAATGGCGCACATAAACACGCTATGGATAGAATATTATCTTTCTGCTCTATACGAAAAGAAATATTCTAATTTTGTAATTTAAAAAGCGCTGTGATAATCATGGAATTAGAATTTCTAAATGTAAATAAGCAGCATTGTTAATAATAGAGAGGAAAATCGTCAAGCATTGCTTTTAACAGAAAAAAGAACACCAAACAAATACCCAAAGAAAGTAAGTACTTTTATGATTATTTCAATAGTAAGGTCTTGAAAGAAAAATCCCCGACCCGCAGAACACGGCGCAGACTTCTTTATGAAAATTACTTAGCCGGAGACAGATGGAAATTTATTGTGACTATTAATGAAACATGGATCTACTTAAAAGACTGAAACCAAAAAAGGTACCAAAATCGCAGAAAAAGACGTACAAACTTGGTTGGAAGAATCCAAAGAAAGTTTCAGTAAAGGATTCATGATTACTGCTGATTTCTCGAACAGTGGGAAATTAAATTTAAGAAAAGTTGAAAAGAATGTTAAAAATCAATTTTACATTACAAATTGGGAAGATCCGTTTGTTGGTATAAATACGACATGGATGTAAACCAATAAACGAATTCACATCTTCCATCTGTATTGTACTTTGGTGCAATCCTGTATTTCATTTATCAATTCTACATATTACCAAAATAATATTTTAACTACTATATTTAAAGAGGAAATACCATTCCTTTATCCACAGAAATTTCCATCAGGATAAGGCTACCAGTGATACATCCAAATCTATCTCTCTATTTCTTGAAAAACTGAAAAAGAGACGAGTAGCAAGTCTATACCGTTTAATCATATTCCTTTAAAGTACCTTGATGTGTCACCAATGGACTATCGTGCCTTCGGACTGCTAAAAAAAGCGCTTGCTTTCTAAACTCAGACTTAAAACAATGATTGGACTATTGAAAGCAGTGGAAAAGGAGTGGAATAAAATACCATCAATTTTAAGAAATGCTCGGTTATCTTGGAAATCTAGATGAGGTTCATAGTTCAGAGAAAGGGTTATGGGATAAAACGTTTAAGAAAGAAAATGATTTTATTTTAATCAATAATCATATTGCTGGAAAATCGTTCTAAAAATGAGTGAGCATCCACGGTACTTGATTTACGATCTTCCTTCTCTTTCCTTTCTGATTTATAGTAACCAAAGAATTGTGTTTTATATAACAACAGACTTCAAAATGCAAAAACTAAAATTATAAAATAAGCCTGAAAATTAAAACCCCTGAACTTGTTGAAAATTATATGTGCCTGGCTATATCCATCTCAGCATATATACACTGGTGTGCAAAAATTAAGGACGAAGAAGAGAAATTAGCATAACAGCGGAACGAGCAGGCAGAACTAACCGAAAGACCACTCAGGAGATAGACTGGGGTCCGGTACGGTAGGGCATAAGCATATATGCAGCATGACGTAGGGTGGAGGGGGGTTGCAAGGGTATAAAGCACACGGGTGGTGTACGCTCTGCAATTCAGTGAAAGCTATTGCACGGTGTACATCGGTTTGAACGACGTCGAGTTGCTGTCACCGTGTTATATGGCCAACAGGCAATCCAGTAGACGACATCTGGATGACATTACCCGAGATCGCGTCATTGGGAAGTTGGAAGAAGGTCGAAGTGTGACTAGTGTGGCCGAGAAGTTCGGGATCGCTCACAGTATCGTTTCACGAGCTTGGAGAGCATTTTAAACGACAGGAACAGATGTCCGAGAGTTTAGCAGTGGTCGTCCACGAACAACCACTGCGGCGGACGACCGGTATATTGTCCTACAGGCGAGAAGAGACAGACGGCGGACAGCGGGAGAAATTGCAAGGCACATGCAACAGACAACTGGATGTCCGTTATCGCGTATTACCGTGGCCAGGAGGCTACACAAAGGTTGTCTATTTGCACGACGACCAGTACGGTGTGTGCCATTAACGCCTGCTCATCGGAGACGGCGATTTCTGTGGTGCCAGGAACACAAGAACTTAACACATCAGCAATGGGGTCGAGTTCTCTTTACGGATGAAAGCCGATTTAGTCTGACGAGCGATTCTGGACGTATATACATCCGGAGAGAGCAGGGAACGCGCAATCACACCTCCAACATAATCGAAAGGGACCGGTTTGGAGATGGCGGAGTTCTCGTTTGGGGCGGCATCATGCTTCGTAGCCGTATTGACCTCCACATATTCCAAAGAGGTTCAGTCACTGGTGTCCGCTATTGTACCGAGGTTGTGTATCACGTGCGTCTGTTTAGAGGTGCTGTGGGTCTTGAGTTTCTCCTCATGGACGACAACGCTACACCTCATCGTACAGTGGCTGTCGCAGAGCTGTTGGAGAGTGAAGATATTCAACGCATGGATTGTCCCGCAAGGTTCCCGGACCTAAATCCAATCGAACACGTGTGGGACCTTCTTGGGAGACGCTTGGCATCACGTCACGAGCCACCAGCATCGATTCCGCAGCTGCGATTGGGGCTACAAGAGGAATGGGCCGCGATGCCTCAACAGCTCCTTGACAACCTCGTCCTCAGCATGGACAGACGTTGTAAATCCTGCAACGTAGTCAGGGGTGATCATATCCCCTACTAAAGATTGGATTTTTCTTGGCAGCCGCCTGTCACCTGGACGTTTCTGTCTTCTGTCCAGTTGTGCTCGTAGCTACCTTTTCAATAAAGTGCCTTTGTATCCTTTTGATTCCTTGTTTATACGGTTTTGCTCACTTGTCCCATATTCTTACATCTTGGGGATCTTACGGTATGATTTGAGTTGATGTGGAGCACTTCTGCACGACGTTACATTCGAAAAACCGTCTCGTCCTTAATTTTTGCACGCCAGTGTAGATTCCTCGCACACAAATCGGTCTTATCAGGATTCCAGTCACTTTTCCCCAACAAATCCCTGTGTGCCACCATCTTCTCAAGATATTTATGGTTTTAAAACTTCAACTGAATTTTATACAGGTGACTTGAATGTCTTGCAAGAGGAACTAATCGCAGAATTGAAACTGTGGCACCGTAGGATAGCCCGCAAAGAAAAGGAACACTGGCCGAGAGATGCATTTAAAACTGTGCTACAATGAGGTATTAACCCAATATAAAAACACTGTTTCACGTACTAGGTACTTACTCTACCCGGGACAACTTTAGAAAGTGAGCTTTCAGTTTCAAAACTGCGTTTCTTAAAATCATATCTACGTAATCAGAAATGAGACTCAATGGGTTAGCATTATTCATCGAGAAAAATACACCGAAAGGTGAAAAAGTTTTAGATGAACTAGCAAAAAACCCAGAAGGCTGGAAATAGACTCAAGTAATACGCGTAGTAAGTAACATAAGAGTTGAATCAAATCAAAATATATTTGTCGAAATGAGTGTCGTCAGGGTCAGGGATTGTTTGTTTTATATTACGCTGAAAAAGAGCGCCATTGTACAATGAAGAATGTTTCACTAGAAGGTAAATTTTTATTTCGTTCTAGAATTACTTGCATCTTTTAACTATTTAACAGTAAGTAGTGTGGTATTCTTGTTTTCTGCACAGATAGATAACAAAGTGTAAGTGGACAACCATTATGTGGTAATAAGAATACAGGTAATAAAAATATTAATAATACAGTAATTTCCAGAAATATTTATTTGAATATTTTTGCGCGGATGTTGCATAAACTTTAAAAATGCACTCACAACACATTCAGTTGTTTAAAAAAGTAAATTTCGTAACCCTTCCCGAAAAAAAAACCCAATCTGGGCACGCCACTTTATGCAATGATAGTGTATTGGGTGAACTGCCAGTACAGTGGATTCCGTTCTAAACAGGCTCTGACCTTGAGACAAACAAAGACTATAACTTGATACCTGTTGTACTACATGAACATTGGACCCACGTAATGAACATCGCAAGTTCACGTGCTTATATTGTTATATTTACAATTTCAAACCTTATTCTGTTGTCTGGGTTTTATTTTTAAACTCCAAACGGGTAAGTGACATTCGTCTAATGTCACTTACCTTGATAAAGCCTCCCGTTGGCAGGGAAAGCTCGGTACATTAAAATACTCTTTCTTACAACAACAATTGAGGATTTATATGACATTATTAACTTCTTGATCGTTGATTCTGTTCATGGTCTAGAGCAGAGATATACAGGCGAGATGTTGTATTCAAATTTCTATAGCAAAAAGTTCAGGGTTTTAGTTGTAAGGTATGAACAACACACACGTCAAAGATTCACATTCGAAGTGCACTTTCTGAAACATTTACACAATACAATACGCCAAGTAAAACATTTTTGCCCAGTAATAACGAGGAACAGTACACTAAGTATACTTAAAATAGTAAAACTATACTAGTTATTCGAATTTATTGGCGTAAAATGGAACTCAAAGTTACAAAACTTTCGCACATCAACCAGATGGCTTTTTCAAGCGGCAAACTGTAAACGGCAATTGATAGGTAGACAGCAGTTTGCAACTGCAGTTTGCTGTCTATAGGTAGACAGCAAACTGAAGACGGCAACTGCTAGATTGACAGCTGCTGTGTACCTTCTGTAACGTACCAGGAGATGTGACGTACCTGCCAGAAGGACGCACACGACATAAAGGCAGATAGGAATCAGAATAAAAAATGTCCGCGTAGCTCAATTGGTAGAGCAACTTATTCCGGAATGAGGGGACCCGGGTTCGAATCCTGGCGCGGATAAAAATGACGGAGAAATTCACTTCGTTATAATGGCGCCCGAACTATACGGATGACCCGACCGTTCACAATCTCGCAATGGTGTGATGTTATTTCCACACCGCGAGATAGGAAAAATAAGAGCAACACTTCGAAAAAAAAAAAATAAGTGGGAGATGATGTAACGTACCAGGAGATGTGACGTACCTGCCAAAAGGACGCACACGACATAAAGACAGATAGGAATCAGAATAAAATGTCCGCGTAGCTCAATTGGTAGAGCACTTTATTCCGGAATGAGGGGACCAGGGTTCGAATCCTGGCGCGGATAAAAATGACGGAGAAATTCACTTCGTTATACTTCCTTGAAAAAGCCACCTGCTTTGATGTGCGAAAGTTTGGAAAGTTTGAGTTCTGTCTTACGCCAATAAATTCGAATTACTAGTGTCGCTTTAAGTACGTTTTTGTTAAGATGTTTTGATTTATTCTTACTTGAGGTATAAAAGGAGACTGGATGGAGAATACGAGAAGGAAAAGTCATTCCAGATTGGATGCACTCATTTTGGACAACACAGGGAAATCAAGAAAGCTAGGATCCAGAAAAAGCGGAGGGCCAGAGGAATAACCTTTTTGTTTGTGACCAAAAATAGAAAATTTTACTGAACACATGTAAGGATGTTGAAATGGAACCGATCTCGACACGCTACGAGACATAAAAATGCCACAACGTGAAGAAACACGCAAAACGAGACGTGACTGACCACACAGGTAGACAACTAAGTGAGAAAGAAGTGATTTAAAGTGATGTGCGAGGAGACAGCATAATGCAACCTGAGTCAGTAGGTCGTATGACAGCCATGCTCGGCTATACATTGGGAAAAACGGTGTCGTATACAGTGGAAAGGTCTCCGGATGGTGTCGTGAGGTATCGCTGACCACGCGTCATTGATCTCTATCCACAACTTATCGACACTGCGAGTAGATCGCTCAGAGGCGTTAAGTCGTCTGCCAGTGACGCCCCATACGTTTTCGATTGGGGAAAGTCTTGGAACAGCGCTGTCCAAGGATGACCTGGAAAAATTGTAGGCATTGTCTGCTCAAGTTGGCAGTGGGCGGGCGGGTGTTATCTTGTTGAAACTCGGCATCAGGAATACCACAGAGATACGAACACAAAACGGGATACAGCACCCCAATTGTATCCTCCGGGTATGCGAGCAATGAACGGCTATTGAAACTGATAGCGCCCTAACCATGACACCAGGCTGAGAGGCCGTATGACGTGCAAGATGCAGACACTCGATGAGTGATGGCCGGCGCTGAGACAGAAGCAAGACTCCTCGATGAAGATGAATACAATATGATTCCATTCGTCCCGCGGCGCATGTCTGGTGCGGTACCACTGCACCAACGATGTGCTGTGATGAGTGGCATTTATCGCAGTAGTTGGGGAGAAGGCAAATCTGCGATTCACAGTCTCTGTCGATAAGGGATGTCCATTGCTGTCTGTACACCTCGTCGAATGTCGTACGTTGTGGATCGTAGGGTTGCCGTCGAATTCGGCGGTCAAGGCGTTCGAACGTCCGCCTGCGTGCACTAGTCTCACTACGACGATGCGCATTACCTTTCTCCAACCATTGTCGCTATATTCGACCCACAGTTGTTGCGTCCCGATGCATCTCCGCAGCGATGCTACGCAGGAACCAACCAGCCATACGTAGTTCTATGATGAAACTCTAGTAAAGGTGTCCGTGTGATGGTAGGATTACCGATTACATCAGCAAGGCCTTCTCACTCCTTACACATGCCTTCGCCACCGAGATCACTCCGATGCAGTGGTCCACACGTACCAAACTTTGG
Source organism: Macrothele yani (assembly GCA_039090855.1). Lineage (NCBI taxonomy): Eukaryota > Metazoa > Arthropoda > Arachnida > Araneae > Macrothelidae > Macrothele > Macrothele yani. The sequence goes on from CM077002.1 coordinate 56,777,330, forward strand.
TAGAGCGAGCAGGTTTTGTCCTTTTTACTTCATCACACATTATGTCATTCGTTCGCAACTGCAATCCTTTATATAATCGAATTGTGGGTACATACCCACGATTCGGGAATGTGCATGGCGCTCCAACAATTACTTCGTGGTGTGGCGTTTTCTATGTCGAACAGTGTAGCCAATGCCACCTATTGAAGCTAGGTACAGTAAAGGAATCGCTTAAAATATGAGAAGATACAAAGATCGAAGGAAACCAAGGAATGGCAAAGTCAATTATAAACACCGTGAAAATTAATTAACAATTTAATATTTAGGAAAGGTTGAAATTCATCGAGTATTGTTTTTTGAGGACGAACATGGTGCAGCCGTCAAAGTTACTGATGAGAGCTACAACCACATGCTAATCACTTTCTTCATTATTGAGCTGCAACAGCTTGGTCTTACACAAATGTGGATGCAACAAGATGGTGCCACTTGTCGTACGGCACGACTACAAATGGCAACTATTCGACAACAGTTCCCCAGGCGCCTCATTTTAAGATTCGGTGATATCCATTGACCGTCCAGATCACCGGATCTTACTCTACCATACTACTTCCTGTGAGGTTACCTAAAGGAAAGGGTGTACGTTGGAAAACCCCTCACAGCTCTGGAACTCAAACAAAGCATCCTGAGGGAGATAGAGGTCATCCCAGCTGATGTGCTGCACCGCTCTATGGTGGGAATAACACAGAGAGAGAGAGAGAGAGAGAGAGAGAGACCCCGAGAATGTTCTCTTAGAGGTGGTGACCATCTAAGGGATGTGCTATTCAGACCTTGAGCAGTGCTATGAAATCCTGTACCTTGGTTATGTATTACATATAATCCTTAATAAATGTGCTTGTTCCAGTCCTAGATACTTGCGTTTAAAATGTGTCCCATCATTATGGGACACTCTGTAGAATTCAGGAGTTCCCATTCAGTTAAGGCGACGATACGAAGTTAAGGCCCACCCTGGTGGCGCGGTGGTCTAAGCGCTGGCTTGTGATCATTCTTCCGAGAAGGGTCCGGGTTCGAATCCCGGTGAGGCATGGATGTTGTGTTTGTCTTACGGAGCTGTCTCTCTCCCTTCACTGGAGTCAGTGGCCCTAAATTAGGGACGAGTGACTGCTTTATAGTCCACTGAGTTGTTCACGGTGGTTGTTAAACCCCAAAAAGAAAAAAAAAGAAAAATACGGCAGTCATTTGGAATGATGAGAGCAGAATATCTGTATTTGGTTGTGATGGAATAAACTACGTAAGAAGAAGAAATGGAGAAGATTTGCTGCCTAAATGAATTTTATTAAATTAATGCATTACAGCTACCATGAAGCATCCAGTTAGTGTTAGGATCTGGGGTAGTATGGCACCGAAAGGTGTGGGCAGAATTTATGTGATTAATGGCACTCTAAAATGGCAAAAAATACATCACTGATGTACTTGAGCCAAAACTGAAGCCTTCGGAACATGATATTTTCCAGGATAGTGAAGACTATATATTTCAACAGGACTCAGCTCCTCATGTTGCTGCTGTGTGCTAAAAGTAGTTTCACGAAAATCATATTACACTGCTAGAATACCCAGGTAAGAGCCCTGACCTGAATCCAATAAAAAATCTGCGGAGCCGATTAAAGAAACTTGTTAGTCAGAGGCAACCGAGGAATAAAACACAATTGATAGTAGTAGTAAATAGTAATACTGTACTAGTGATCCGATTTATTGGCGTAGAAAGTAGACACATTAGCGTTTCCAAGCTTTTGCACATCAACCAGATGGCTTTTTCTAGGAAGTTAGAAAACTGTTTAACTTCCTAGAAAAAAGCCATTTGGTTGATGTGCGAAAGCTTGGAAACGCTAATGTGTCTACTTTCTACGCCAATAAATCGGTACAGTGTTACTATTTACTACTTAATTGGTGTAGTGTTCCTTGTTATCAATTTGATAGTGGTAATTATACAATCTTAGTTCGACATTATAACATCTAATGAACTAAAACGTTTGGTTCACTCCATGGGACGCCGTTGTAAGGCTGTAATTGTGGCAAAAGGCTTTCCGGCTAAGTACTAACAGAAATGGTGAGAAGCTATGATATTTGCGTTATCATGGATTTCCGTGTATGACTTCTTTTAAAATGCTATTTGCCGCCCCGGTGTCGCAGTAGTCTAAGCGATGGCTTCTGATCATTCGCCCGAGATGGGTTCGGGTTCGAATCCCGGTGAGGCATGGACGTTGTGTTTGTCTTACGGCCCTGGCTCTCTCCCTACCCTGGAACCAGTGGCCCTAAATTAGGGACGGGCGATTGCTTATAGTCCACTGAGTTGCTCACGGTGGTCGTTAAACCTCTAACAAAAAAAAAAAAAAAAAAAAAAAAAGGACAATGAGACAGAGTCATTTGGAATTATGATACCATAATATCTATATTTGTTAGTGATGGAAGAAAGTATGTAAGAATGTAAGAAGAAATGGAGAAGATTTGCTGTCTGAATGCATTTTGCATTTTGATAAATGAATGCATTACAGCTACCATGAAGCATCCAATTAGTGTTATGATCTGGGGTAGTATGACACCGAAAGGTGTGGGCAGAATTTATGTGATTAATAGTGCTTTAAATGGCAAAAAATACATCACTGATATACTTGAGCCAAAACTGAAGCTTTTGGTGCGTGACCTCCTCCAGGATAATGAAGCCTATATATTTGAACAGGAGTTAGCTCCTTGTCATGTTGCTACTGTGTGCAAAAAGTGCTTTCAGGAAAGTCATATTATCCTCCTAGAATGGCCAGGTAATAGTCCTGACCTGAATCCAAAAGAAAATCTGCGAAGCGGATAAAAGAAACAATTTAGTCAGAAGCAACCAACGAATAAAGCACAGCTGGTAGAAGCAATCATACGATCCAAGTTTCACAATATAACACCTGATGAACCAAAACGCTTGGTTCATTCCTCGGGACACCGTTGTAAGGTTATAATTGCGGTAAAAGGTTTGTGTACTAAGAGAAATGGTGATAAGTTATAGAATACGTTTTATTATGGCTTTCTTAGTTATAACGAAGTAAATTTTTCCGTCATTTTTGGTCTACGCCGGGATTCGAACCCGAGGCCGCTTATTCCGGAACAAGTCGCTCTACCAACTGAGCTACGCAGACGTTTATTCTGATTCCTATCTGCCTTTATGTCGTGTGCGTCCTGCTGGCAGGTACGTCACATCTCCCCCCCCGAAAGAGGGCCGGGGCATGGCCCACGGGTCAGCCGTGACCATGAATCGTTGCAGGCAGCCATCCACTGTAGAACGTACACTTGAGAACTCCCAGTCAATCTGCTGTGTGGAATGCAACATCACACATTTTAATTTTTCGAAGCGCTGGAGAAGGAATTCTCTGATTTTTCCTGTCTCGCGGTGTGGAAATAACATCACACCAATGCGAGATTTTGAACGGTCGGGTCATCCGGATAGTTCGGGCGCCATTATAACGAAGTAATTCTCTCCGTCATTTTTGGTCTACGCCGGGATTCGAACCCGAGACCGCTTATTCCGGAACAAGTCGCTCTACCAACTGAGCTACGCAGACGTTTATTCTGATTCCTATCTGCCTTTATGTCGTGTGCGTCCTGCTGGCAGGTACGTCACATAGTATAACTTCTTTTAAAATGCAATTTCTGTAATAAAATTTGTTGCATTACATTCTGCATTACATTATTTTTTTAATGATATATAATTTTACGGTATTATTCTATAAAAAAAGACTGATGTTATGAGACATAAATCCTCAGAAATACAAATTTTTCAAAAGGCTTCTGCAATAGTGTAGCATTTTCTGCGTCAAGCAGTGCATAATGTGCTAAATACAATCCAAAGAATGTAGAGTGAATGTCTTTATTGTTTTTTTTACAAAAACGTTATGTACGATACATTTATTGATGTACATCATATCAAAGTACTGAGTTTTTCATTTTCATTCATCTTTTCATCTTTATGGCCTAGAATAAAACAATGGGATATTTATTACGCAACGAAAATCTTACTCTTACGAATTATTTTATTGAGATTATTTCAAAACTGAGATAGTTGTTCTGTTACTTCAACTCATTTAGCTCGTTAAGTGCTTAATTTTCGTTTACGTTGGTTTCTAATGTATAACGATGTATGTATTAAAATCAGTTGTATTTTATAAGCAATTTATTATTCATGCTGTTCCATGAACACTTGCAAATCTGGGCAGTTTCCACAAAGACATTCGTGCCTTCAAGAAAAATGAATTCATTGTTTCCATAAATACCCGCAGTCTTTACTTAGAAACAAACAATGAGGTATCCAATTTGTTTCTGTTAAACACCCGAAATCCTTCCTTGAAAAGCCCACAGCATATGTCGAGTATGAAAACACCTGCCATCTTTTTCTTTCTTTTGTTTAAGAATGTGACCTGCATTTTTCTTGGGTAATGAATCACTTATGGTATTCTCTTCGCTTTAATAATTCAATTGCAAAGTGGTAAAAAAACATGAGGTTACCTTTTAGAAAAAAACAAAACAAAAACAATTCTTCTAAATTGATAATGATGATCCCTCTTCTCAATTAAATTTCTAATACATAGGAGTAGTAAAGAAATAGGGGAAGCAAATGAAAAGAGCCAGCGATGTTGAAAATAGATGCACAGCAAAGTTTAAACAATGACAATACTGCTCTTCTGCTTTCAGGGTTCTAATTGTTTTTCGCTGGAAAAATGCTCATTAGAGGTAATTAATTTTCCTGGTAAGCGCAATAAGGTGACATTGTAAATCATTAGGTTCCCCTTGTGTTTTTGGGATGGGTACCACGGCTGTACCTTTGTACAAAATTGAAAGAGAGAGACGCGAATAGAAAGGGGTAAGTGCTAACATTTCTTTCCATGGAATTCTAACAGAAAAGCCATTAGCAGTAAAACAGATTGTTTTTGTTGGCAGCATGTAATAGCCTTCTCTAAATAACAGAACTTGAAAGAAGGCTGACATGCTTAAAAAATCTTTGGTTCACGCTTCATGTGTCTTTCTACTTCATGATGCCCTGAAAAAAATGCTGAGTTACCATCGCTGCTGACGTTCATGGAAAAGTGTTTTCTAACTTAGATTACAGGTACTTATTTGAGCAACTCCTTCAGTTAATTTTGTTCTTCCGTCTTTGTTTCAAACTTCCTATCTCTCAGTCCACTGAAGTAATTTCGTGTTCTCTTCGGTCTTGGTGGCCCTCAGACCCCTAAAAGCATTTCGGACTTGTGGTCACTCAGTCCCCTAAAACATTTCGTGCTTGCTTCACATCTGCTGTCCTTTAATCCACTAGATGCATTTCGCAATTGTTTCAGACCTGTTGTTCCTATTTCCACTAAAATATTTCGTGTTTGCTTCAGACTTCTGTCCGTCAGCTCCTTAAAAGCATGTTGTGCTTACGTGAGACTTGCTGTGCTTCAACCCACTAGAAGAACTTTGCAATTTCTTCAGATTTGCTGTCCCTCAACCGACTAGAAGCATTCTGGTGATTGCTTCAGATTTGCTGTCCCTTAACCGACTAGAAGCATTCTGGTGATTGCTTCAGATTTGCTGTCCCTTAACCGACTAGAAGCATTCTGGTGATTGCTTCAGATTTGCTGTCCCTTAACCGACTAGAAGCATTCTGATGATTGCTTCAGATTTGCTGTCCCTTAACCGACTAGAAGCATTTTGGTGATTGCTTCAGATTTGCTGTCCCTCAACCCACTAAAAGCATTCTGGTGATTGCTTCAGATTTGCTGTCCCTCAACTGACTAGAAGCGTTCTGGTGATTGTTTTAGATTTGCTATCCCTTAGTTCCCTAAAAGAATTTTGTGTTTACTTCTGGCTTGCTGTCCGTCACTCCACTTGAATCATTTCGCAATTGCTTCAGACCTCCTGTCCCTCGTACCTTTAAATGCATTTCGTGCTTGCTTCAGACTTCCTGTCCCTAAGTTCACTACGACTGCTGATTAATAAATACACTGGCGGAAAGTGAAAAAAGAACACCAAAAAGGAATTGGCGGACGATCATGAAATTCACATATGTTAATGGGGTCGAGTTTACGTAGGCGTGATGCTAATTTCGGGACCAACCGGTAAGCGCTTACGCCACAGCACGGCATAATATGCAAATTATCGTCGGTGGTATTTAAGGAGTACGGCGAAGTGAATGTAATCAGTCGTCGGCGTACGGACACGTGCGAAGACCCTGAAGAAGCTGCAATGCCTGGACATGGAAGATGTGTACGATTTCAGCAGTTATCGGACTTTGAGCGAGGTCGTCTAGTCAGACTCCGCGAGGCCGGGTGGTCGTACCGGCGTATTGCGGAGCGATTTGGACGGGAAGTATCGGTGGTGGTACGATGGTGGCGTAGATGGTCCGAGGAACATTCCCACACAAGAAGACGTGGAACCGGAAGTCACAGACGGACTGATGAGCGGACCGATCGACGCATAAGAAGAGCGGCGTTGTCAAGCAGAACATCCACTGCGACGCAAATCCGAGCTTCCGTTGCACCTGAGGTGACTGTGCAAACAATCCGCAACCGTCTACTGGATGCAGGACTACGTGCACGTGTGCCTCTGGCATGTGTACCTCTGACTGCAGCCTACCGTCAGGAACGGCTGCAGTGGTGTCGCTAATGTCTGCACTGGAGAACGCAATGGCGATCTGTCGTGTTCAGTGATGTAAGCAGATTCTGCTTGGGAGCCTCCGATGGCCGTATGCGTGTTCGCAGACGCACAGGGGAGCGTTTCCACCCTTCTTGCATCCACCAGCGACACACAGGGCCTACACCTGGTCTCCTGGTGTGGGGAGCGATCAGCTATCACTCCCGTACGCAACTAGTGTTTGTACCGGGTACGTTAAACAGCACCTCCTACATCAACAACATCATTCAGCCCGTTGTTGTGCCATTTGTAAGGTCGGTCCATCGTGGTGTTTTCCAGCAAGATAACGCACGCCAACACACGGCACGTGCAACGCAACATGCACTTCAGGGTGTGAGACAACTTCCATGGCCTGCACGTTCACCGGATTTGTCCCCCATTGAGCACGTGTGGGATTTTATGGGACAACGACTTATCTGGTCTCCACGGCCAGCCACGACCATCCCCGATTTACGCGTCCAGGTTGAGGATGCTTGGAACTCAATACCCCAAACTTACATCCAACATCTGTACGACAGACTCCATGCCAGAATTGCACAGTGTGACGCAGTTCATGGCGGTTCAACCTCGTACTAACCATGTTACATGGAAATGTTATTTTTCAGTTTACCAGCAAACACAGCTGTATTTTGCCATAATGTTTTGATCACGTTATCCTCTGTATTCCGTTATTATGCTGTATAAATTTCGTTGGTATCAGACGTCTCCTTCTTGGTGTTCTTTTTTTCAATTTCCGCCAGTGTAACTTCCGATGCCAAGTTAGAAAGATTGTATTGTAGCCTCATGAAAATGAGTTGGGGCAGTACACTCAGAAGACAAAACATTAGAGATAGGGATGATGAGCAAGTGACATGGGTATCCCCCGCGCAAAATGGACCAGACCCAAACGAACGCAGGCGGTAAATAAGCGGACAGCAGGTCTTTCCAACAATGCATCGCAATCGACGAATATAAGTAAATTTCGTGATCTGAGTGACTTTGAACGTGGACGTATTGTTGGCGCAAGAAAGATGAGTCATTCTATCGCCCTAATGGTGACCTTTGGGTTCGCGAGGGTAGACATATCAAATGTGTACCGCGAGTATACCATCGACTAACGTGTCAGCTCCCAGAGAGCAAGGGGTGGTCGACCTCACGCCATTGATGACCGGAATCAACGTAGTTTATTCAGGCTTGCACAGACCGACTGCTCAGCAACAGTGGCACAAATTACTTTCAGGTTAAATGTCGGAGACCCAAAAAGCGTCAGAGAACGAACCGTAGAGTGCACGCTGCACATATTTATTTATTTTATTTATTTATTTATTAGAACTCTTTTGCTGTACAATATCACAATACAACACCCAAAAGAACGAACAATATGTCACATAATCCAAGGTTAATAATAACAAGAATATATAATAGACCAATGAAACCAATATAAGTAAGACAATTTTCCAGTTTTTAACAATATAATTCCCATGTTACGAAGATAAATACTTTACAATATAAAATATAGGAACAAATTCACACTCAAATGTTGTCAATATGACTAAAACACTTTCAATATCAATTTAAAATGTACAGCAAGGAGCTAGGGAAAAAGGCTAAATTTTTAGCCTGACAAGCCTCTGATCTCCTCTGAAATTAAAAAAATTTTTTTTTTTAAAGTCCAGTCGAGACAACGAATATGTATTAAAGTATGCACTAAATAACATCCAGAAAGCCCAATATAATAAAAATCTCTTTCAATCCCCCTCCCTCCCCTTTTTATATACAATTTCCAATCAAAAAACTCCTCAACAGTCGCCTGAAAACAGGGTTTCGGATCTCAGATCTAATGGTCAATGGAAGTCTATTCCATTCTCGCAGGCCAAATACACCGATGCTGTTAAACATCATGCCCGTACGCGCCCAAAAGACAGCGAACTCTGACCTCCTGCGAGTATCATATGAATGAGTGGCTCTCGAAAACACTATCAGATTTAAACATGTTCCTGTATTAATACGTTCGTGCATCATTAACATTAGTCTATATCTGTGCAACTGCTCTACAGTCAGTATACGATAATAACGAAATAAAAATTCTGAATGAGCCGAAGAGTTCAACAATCGAAAATACCTTCTCTGCAAAAGAGACAGACGAGTGAGATTTCGTTTTGTAGTTACACCCCAAATCAAGATGCAGTACGACAGCAGAGGATAAACAAATGAATAGTACAAGATCAACAGAACTCTAGTCGACAGGAAACCCGAGATTCTCGTAATCATATCAACCCTAGATCTGAAGCAAGAGGCCAACTGATCCACCTGGTCATTTTTAAAGATTTATGCACAACAACTCCCAAGAACCAATATTCCAATGCCGTGTCGCACAAATATACCGGACTCAAACCACTATGTCCATGCCTAGTACAGGAAAACAGAACACAACCCGTCTTAGCGACATTTAATGTAAGAAAATTACACGAAAACCAACGAATAAACTTCACAATTTCAAGATTTACTCGAGGAATCAGTTCATCTAAGGAGTCTCCCCTAAAAAAAGACTGACAGACATCATCAGGGAACAGTACCATATGAGCTTTAGCCGGGACCTGAAAAATATCGTTTATATAGGTAAGGAACAAAATAGGACCCAATACCGAGCCCTGAGAGACTCCACAAGAAACGGGTCTGACTTCAGAATAGTATCCATTGATCTGATCCTTGGCTACGGGAGCCGACGACCTACTCGTGTGCCACTGTTGAGTACTCGTCATCGCATATTACGCCTCGCCTGGTGTCGAGAATATCAAAACTGAACCTCTGCAGATTGGCGGATGAATCCAATATTCAGCTGTACCGAGCTAACGGGAGGGTGCCGGCGTGGCGTCGACAGCATGAGGCCATGGCTCCGTCGAACCAGATCGGCCGTGTTCAAGATGGAGCTGTCTCTGTGATGGCCTGTGGAGCATCCACTTGGGGCACATTAGGCCCCCTTAGTGAGTCTGGGGAGGTCCTTAAGCTGCGCTCTGCCAGAGTGGGCTGGCTGATCACCTACACACTTTCATTCCCATCGCGCATCCTGCGGCCGATGGTTACAATTTCAGCAGAACAATGCGCCGGAACCACCCGCGCATGGCACGAGGAACACTCGCCTGAGTTTGGAACAAGATATCCCGAAGTTCCCGTACTTAAACCCTGTGGAAGCTCTTTGAGATGCCATGGAGCTGAACATGAGACTTATGGATCCTGGACAGACGTCTCGGACGGAGTTGCGGACAATGCTGCAGCAAGCATGTCTGGCATTCAGAATTTCTTATATTCGTGCTTTAAATCATTAAATAAATTAAAAGCCGTCTCTACACGACGTACAAGCCCAGCTTTTATACATTAACCAATCTAGAGTTCATGACGTAAGTTAACAGTATCGCGCAGTCGCTTAAGTCGGTACCCGATATTAGTATACACTATTACATCCAGATTGTAAAATAAATAACAGGTTAAACGAGTTTAACATACAAAATGGCTGATACATAAATTAGTCCCTCCTAGAGTTCCACAAATGTAGGAATCAGTTAATCCAGGGCATTGGAATGGAGGCATCTTCATTACAACATTTTATACCGTATGAATGGAAGAATAGACTTTCAGTGAGTGAATAATAAAGACCTTCTGGATCTAAAAGTACCCAGAATCCTAATATCTTCCCACATGGGATAGTGTGTTCCGGCATTCACAATCCTGGAGAGCGCAGTTAACTCCATTTGATTCTTAATTGTATATGTGTGTTCTGAAATTCTTGTGCGCATCTGTAGTAAGTTGTTGATCAGTCTCAAATTGTCGTTCCCGTAATGTCTTTTTTTTTAAATAGGGTGAACAAACAGAAGTCACATGGTGACAATTCTGGACTCTATGAAGGTTGGGGCATCAACTTAATATTCATTTTTGTCCAAATAACAAACGATAGAACTGGATAGCTGCGGCCTTGCATTGAAATACGGAACCCAAGTTGGCCAAACTCGTTTCATGGCCAAATGCTCGTTTCAATATCTGTGAATTGATGAATTTGAAATGTGAACCATATCTTCGATATCTCTAATTGATAGGTGCCTGTCTTCCCGCATAATAACACCTATTGTATTTATGTTTACCTCTGTAACACTCGTTCCTCCATGAGAGATTAAAGTCGATGACTCACGACTATCCATAAATTCTTTATGCCATCTGCAAAGTGTTCATTTTCCTAGACATACATCTTTAGGAGCGTCTTGCGTAAGACGAAAAGCAAGTTGTCAGCAGAATTTAATGACGCATCTTTGTTTCTCTTTCACATCAATTTTTTGGCAAATTCACAGCGCGAAAACACTTGTTAGGGTTTCACGAAACAACGGTTATTAAACTGCGCACTACCGGCGACATATGCGTGATAAACAGGTGTGTCTGGTTTCTATGTTTACTACAAAGACTACCGAGACTCGTGCCAAGGTCAAACGCAGTGTTGCAGATTTTTTATAAAAACATTCTCAGTTGTTTTGGGAAAAGCTATGTACTTAGGTTGGTCAGTAAACAACTTCTGGAGGCCTTTGGCGTCGGATTAGAGATATTGCAACAGGTGTCTCCCAACATTATTCACTCTCCTATGTACAGTGCCATTTTTGGAATAAGAGTTTCAATGAAACGGTAACGTGCTGCCGAACAGACTCGCCAGAAAATGAAACCTCCCTGGGAGCATGGTCTCACTAGGAGGTACGCGCCATGAATAGGTTACTGTAGGCATGGAAACTACCGGATGCCCAGATCTGTCGTCATGTACAGGAAGTCTTTTTTTTTTCTTTTTGATTGGAGGTTTAACGACAACCGTGAGCAACTCAATGGGCTATAAGCCGTCGCCCGTCCCTAATTTAGGGTCACTGGTTCCAGGGAAGGAGAGAGCCAGTGCCGTAAAAATAGCACAACATTCATGCCACACCGGGATTCGAACCCGGACCCCTTTCGGACGAATGATCAGAGGCCATCTCTTAGACCACTGCACCACCGGGGCGGCCTACAGGAAGTCTATGGCTCTCATGTCAAAAACGTTCTGAGCGTGTCAGAATAGTATTCAAAATTCGCACAGGGCCCAGTGCGTTGACGGATACGAAACGCAGTGACAAACATCATAAACAGACAAAAAAAAGTGACGTCAGATTAGTACAAACGCAAATTTATTTTTTCAAGTGTTATTGGGTTTTTGCAGATAAAATGGCGGAATCTTGATGAAAAACTCAAGCATCTAAAATACAGTGCAAAGTAAACTTTAATAATTAAAATAATATCAGCCAACAGCAACATAGAAATGATGAATAAATTTGAAAGGCTTGGAGATAATGTAAATAGACGATGACATCACTCTGTCCTCGTTATTACGAGTATATAAACAACGCATATCAGCTGAAAAATTGTTCATCAGACACCGCTGGGATCGAACCCCACGCCTCCCGATAACTAGCCGAGTGCGTTCGCTTTACGAAATAGTGCCAACAATTCACAGCGCTATGCATGGTTTATCAGTTAGCATCTGACTACACAAATCCGTATTGATGGGCTCAGCAACTGATGTGTCGCCACCTAGAGGCATTCGACTGTGCAAGCTTCTAAATTACAGCTGATAAATCCAAAAGGCGATAGAAATGGTGAATAAGTTTGAAAGACGTGGAGATATTGTAAATAGACGATGACATCGCTCTGTCCACGTTATTATATAAACAACGCATAGCAACGCACTCGGCTAGCTATCGAGAGTTCTGGGGCTCGGTGTCGGATGAACAATATTTCAATTGCTATGAGTTGTTTCAACATCATCATGATAAAATGTCGGGCTACGGGATGCGACAAATTTACGGAATGCCGTTCAACTGATGCTTGATTGGGAAATATTCTGTTTCTGTTGGTAAGCAATTTTAATGCATCAGTTTTAAAAAATGTATTTCAATTTTGTTTGTTTAAAAGGAAATGTAATTGTTTTTGTAGATAATTTTTGACATGTTTTGTCTCGAGATTGTGGTCCTGAAGAAACGTGTTCAGGACCGCAATCCCGTAAAATCATGCATTAGGGGCTCAAGTTTTAATTTTTGTTTTGTTTATGCATTTAGAAATACGTATCTATTAATTCACTCTAAAGAGTTAGAATGTATTAGTGTTGTTTCCAAGTTAATGGTTCTTTAATACACTCATTGTCAAAAAAATAGTTGCACCCAAAAGGACGTGTTGGATTGCAATGTTATTCGGGAGGAAGGTAAAAAGTTTACCAGGAACAATAAATGATTAAACATCGAGACTGACATGGGCAACATTTATTGAGCTATACGCCAATAAGTAGTGTCTCTCAGTATGGCGTCGGGCCGCCATGTTTGCTCACACAGCATGACAGACGTCTTGGCATGGATTTGTACAGGTTCCTAATAGTGCCATGCAATAAGCCATCCCATGCAGCTTGAATCTTCTAAGGAAGTTCCTGCAGGTTGTGCGGTAGGGGTGGAGGTGGATAACGCGGCCAATAGCATCCCACACATTTCCAATCGGCGATAGGTCTGGCGATGCGGCTGGCCATGGGAGAGTGTCAGTGCGTTGAAAGCAGGCTCTCAAGACAGCAGCAGTATGCGGGTGAGCATTGTCCTGCTGGAAAATCACACCGGAGTGAGCGTTCAGAAAAGGTAGGACCACTGGTTACAGACTACATTAAAGTAACGTTGGGCTGTCAAAGTGCCTGTAATGAACACCAAAGGGGATCTGGCATCGTAGGCAATTGCACAGCCACAGCATGACTTGTCGCAGACCACGGTGCTTCCACACACGATATCGTTGGCCGTCTCCTCCAAGACGAAAGCGGGACTTGTCACTGAAGATCACCCGTTGCCATTCTGAGTGGATCCATGACAGTCTCGCACGACACCATTGAAGCCTTTGGCGACGATGCAATGGTGTTAAGGGCAGTCGTCATAACGGTCTACGTGCCTATAGTCCTACGTCGCGCCGCCGTCTGCCAATAGTGCTAGCACTAATCGGACGATGCACGGAGGGCACTACTGCTCGCTGAATATCCACAATCGTGGTTGTTGGGTGACTCCGCGCATGTCGGACAACCCGTCAGTCCTCTCTCTCCGTGGTTCGTATAGGTATCCCAGACCCTTCCTGTTGCTGCTACGTGCCTTGTTCAATCCACTGCCGCCAACAGTATGCTATGGTGATATCTACACGACCAGCATGGCACGTAATACGGCAATAAGACCATTCCGCTTCCCGGAGCCCGACGATGCAGACCCTCTCGAACTCCTCCAACTGCTCGAATTGCTTCCGAACGTTTCTCCGAGGTATACTTCACTTGCAATGGATACAACCAACACTACAGCACGAGTTAGAATGGTAAGCGCGCGCAACGGGACGTCCTTGTATAGCCTGTCAGGCACAGCGCTACGACTCCTCCTCGTTTGCGTCACATTGGCTGCCGAGAGTGATAATTGAATCATTTGCATGCCTCACGATGTCAAACGTTTCCACCAAGTTTCATTCCTGTCGGTTGCTTCCTTCTGGGTGCAACTATTTGTTTGATGATGAGTGTATACATATACAATTTATTGACAAAAGTCACCAGACACCTCGAAGAGAAACACAACATAGCATTTTTTGACATATATTAGAACGGTGTCGGTCCACCTTTGGCCTTAATGTATACACTGACCCTTCGAGACATGCTTTCGACAAGGTTTTGGAACACAGCGATAGGTATGCGCTTCCATTCAGTACATAATGCTGTCGCTAACTGCCGCTTAGTCCTCGGTTCCAAACTTCTTATGCGGTGCTCTAATTCTTCCCATAGGTGCTCTATGGGATTAAAATCAAGGCTCTGTGCTAGCCAGTCCACACACGACACGAAATTATCGTCAAACCACGACGTAACAATCCTTGCTTTATGGTTCGGTGCAATATCCTGCTGGTGCCAACAAGGCTCGGTTCCATAGTATTGCCACAGAGTTGGTAGGGCATAATTGTCCAGAATATCGAGGTAGACGTGCCGGTTAACAGGTTTGTTCACGATAACCAGTGGGCCGGGAGCATACCACGAAAAGCACCCCCACTCGAGTACACTTCAGCTCCAACTTGACCGTATGAACAGTACACTGCGGAAAATAGCGTTCCCGCCGCTGCCGTCATACCCACACACGGCCATCAGACTGATGTATCGTGTATCTGAATTCATCAGTCCATAAGACCCGTTTCTATTGATCTACGGTACACAATAAATGTTCTTAACATCATGCTACGACGAGTAGCATTTCGAGTGGAGATGAAAGGCTTATGAGTAGCCGCTCGACCACGGTAACCCATGGAATGAAGTTCTCTGCAAATGGTGCGTGTACATACCGAGGTTTCAGCATTGTTACTCACTTGTACACTGAGGTCTTGTGCAGTACTCCGTCGATTAGCCTGTAACGACTCTCCTAAAACTTCCACGTCCTCTATCAGTGAATTTGTTTGGTCTGCCGGTAGGTTTTGGTGCTTCAGGCACGGCATGTATCTTCCACTTATTCAGTATATCCAAAACAGTTGACTTGAGTATGTTTAAACGCCTCTCGGTTTCCCTTATGGACAATCCACTAATATAACACCCAACAATCTTTCCTTTCTAAAAGTCAGTTCTCTCTCGCCGCGACATTTTCACTCAACCTCACAGTGCGATATGATCGCGGTCAGCTGCAGGCTTGTTTTTATACCGTTTGCAGCTGTACCGCGCATCTTAACCACGCAGCGCGTATCCGTTCATTTGCTTTTGAAGGGATGTCCGGTGTCTTTTGTCAATATAGTGTACACATACACGTATATAAGAACATCAGTCTTACCCTGTAGAAATCTGTCCTGTCTATAGGTGCTTGAAGAAATGATAGTCCATGGGGTAAAGCTCTACACGGGCCCGAACTTTAAGAGCCCGGGCCAGGTTCGGCCTGTCCCGTTCTGACCCGTTTTATATTTTCGTCAAGCGTTCTGCGTCAAACAGAAAGACGTGCCATTTCTCGTAGGAATTCCTCACATGATTTGGCCAAACTATGTACTCCTGACAAAAATGTAAATGCATTGATTCTACATTTAAATACAAACAAGGTAGTCCTGAATCACCAAATACCTAAACAAATACTTCGAACCTCCTCCTCAAGCAACGCGAGGCACCAGAAGTTCGTTTTGGTTTGGGTTTTGGAAAGTTGATAACTATGTTCATGTAAACATTTCTCGGAAAGCAAAATAAAAAATCCACGTGTTTTAGCCGCTAAAGCCAACAAGGTGTGTTAATTCCTGAATTGTCTGTCAGGTGTACGTGTCTTCAAAATCCGACATTTCATGTGCAAAAGCCTAGTACATCGTTCAATCTGATCACTGAGCGTACCTCCGAGTGAGACCATGTTTCCAGGCAGATCATCCTTTTTACTCGAATCTGTTCTCTAGCACGTTGCCTTTCTATTCAAACTCATGTGCCAAACAACGCCTTATATTCAGGAGAGCATAATGACCTTTGGAGACGCTGATTTATTCTAATCCCTCTCCAAATGCCAATTATTGATCAACAACCGTAAGATTCCATGGTTTGAAAGCCCATTAAGAAACCACTGGTAAACTTTCAGCACGCAAGCGTCTTAGAACCGAATGGAAGATAATAGAACTGGGAAAGATGCAGCCTCAACGCAATGGTCATTTCCAAAGCTGAAAAGACCGTGCATGGGGCTGTTCGTAATCTTACCTTGCTCTTTTAAACTCATTTGAAACGGGGTACCAATAATACATTATCTGCGAGAATTGTTGACCCTTTGAAAACATGCCTTTATGATATTTATTCATAATGCCAACCCCCCCCCCCAAAAAAAAACCAACAACAACAAATAATCAAACACTTATATGCTGTAATTAGAAAAACAGATGATGCCAGATTTGCATAGATATTTTTCTGAGTTCGTGATTTCCAGTCTGTGAACTTATTTTTTTTTCGGGAAAATGATATTTTAAAAGTTATTAGAATTCATATCCCCACAAAGACGGAGATGAGAATGTTACTTGAATTTTAAGCAGGAGTTTTGTTACAACACCAAGAAAACGTGTCACTTCCATAATTTATAATATGCTTTTTACGCTATACAAAAGAACCGTCTTTTCGATTTCTTTTTTCGCATGCTTTAAATTCTTCGAAACTTTACTCAAACATTTCGGCTATCACACCTTGATTGTTTCCCTCTGAGCAAATATTTGATCAAAAATTCATGGCACTCTATAATTTTGGGAGAAGAATTGAGAGCGACGCTGTTTTTGTGGGCACGTCTCCACGGGAATTATTTGAAAATTTTGAGTGAGAATTCAAACAAACGCTTTAATTCTGAACCCATTAATCTTTTTTTGATGTTTACCTTATGTTTTATTCATAGCAAAGGCGAACATGTAGATTTTGGTTAATCTACGTCGTTGAAATATTGTAGATCGTTCATCATGTAACACATTTAACTCTTCGTCGGAGAGAATGTCACTGAATGAAAAATACAATTATTGTGTTTTCGAAGCTACGGGATTCACGAAATAAAAAAAAAATGTGCGAAAGATAAAACACGTTTAATAAGTCATTTCGAAAATGTCAAACTGGATTTGTTACATGCTTTAAACACGTACGAAGGAAATGACGCCCCACTGCCATCACATTTGCCGACCCTTTGTCTACCCGTCTGTAGACACGACATCTCCTTCCTTAAGGGTCATACATTTGTAGAAAAGATATTTTGTTGGTGCAAATGAAATGACCGGCAAAGAACCAGCACATGTTAACGGCGAGAACCGAAAAGTAGGACAACTTACCTAAGCAAAATAATCTCCCTCGACATCGACACATAGTTGCCATCTGTCTGGCAAGGCCATGATCCCGGAACGAAAAAGTCTTGTGGCTGGGATCCCGAAGAAGTCATCAACTGCACGTTGAACCTCGTTGTCTGTCGTGAACTCTTTTTCGCACAGGAAGTGATCCAGGCAAAGAAACAGATGATGGTCTGTCGGAGAAAAATCCAGTAAATAGCCAGGATGAGGCAGTGCTTCATAGCCCAAGGCACTTAGTGTCAGCATCGTTCGTTGTGCGACATGAGGGCGAGTGTTGTCCTGGAGAAAAAGAACACCATGTCCGTTGAACAAAGCCGATTGTTTGTGCTTCAATTTCCTGTGCATCTGGCGTAATTCAGCACAATAACTTTCTGAAGTGATGGTTTAGCCTCTTGCCAAGAAAGTCCGATGAATTATCCCGGCTGTGGACCACCAGATAAGGAGCATCATCTTCTTGGTGTGTAGGGGTGGCTTAGGATGCCATCCAGCAGGCTGTTCCTTGCTTAACCATTGTGCACATCGTTTCCGATTATCATAATGGACCCACTTCTCGTCGCAGGTGACGATTCGATGCAGTAGAGGTTCCTGTTTATTCCTGGCAAGCAGCGACGTGCAGACTTCCAAACGCCTAGTCTTGTTGGCAGTTGTCAACTCATGCGGCAGCAACATGTCCAGCTTTTTGACCTCACCCAGCGCAGCCAGACGCCGAACAACTGTCGTGTGGTGGACACCTACCTCTGCCGCTATCTCACGAAACGCTTTTCGGGGGTCCTCTTCAACCACACGTAACAGGACATCGTCAGAAACAGCAGCAGGTCGGTGACCACGTGCTTCGTTTTGCAGGTCCGTATCTCCGCTTCAACCACACGTAACAGAACATCGTCAGAAACAGCAACAGGTCGGTGACCACGTGCTTCGTTTTGCAGGTCCGTATCTCCGCTTCAACCACACGTAACAGAACATCGTCAGAAACAGCAACAGGTCGGTGACCACGTGCTTCGTTTTGCAGGTCCGCATCTCCGCTTCAACCACACGTAACAGAACATCGTCAGAAACAGCAACAGGTCGGTGACCACGTGCTTCGTTTTGCAGGTCCGTATCTCCGCTTCAACCACACGTAACAGAACATCGTCAGAAACAGCAACAGGTCGGTGACCACGTGCTTCGTTTTGCAGGTCCGTATCTCCGCTTCGAAACTTCACAAACCATCGCCGAATGGTTCGTTCGTTGGCTGTATTCTCCCCAAAGGCTTTGCTAACGTGACAATTCCTGCAGATTGGCCTAGTTTAAATTCATACAGGAAGATGACTCTCAAATCCGGCGTCTGCGTGTTTCCTTTGCAATCCACGTTACGTCCAAACAAACCACGCCTGAACCTTGTTCTTCACACACGTGCGAGCTATTTATAGTAACTCTGTGACGTAATACCCGAAACACCTGTGGGTGGTTCCATTCCGCTGTGGTGGGGGCCTGTCTCCACTGCCCGTTCGCGCCGGACATTTCATTCGCATCAACCCAATATTTACGAATTCTTTGCCGCCCCGGGGGCGAAGTTATCTAAGCGCTGACTTCTGACCATTTGCTCAGGTTCGAATCCGGATGAGACATGGATGCTGTGTTTTTCTTACGGTCCGGGCTCTCTCCTTTACCTGGGACCAAGTACCCTAAATTAGGGACGGGAGACTGTTTACAGCCCATCGAGTTGTTCACGGTGGTCGTTAACCTTCCCCCTCCTTGAAAAAAAAATCGCCCTCCTTGAAAAAAAAATCTCCTCCTCCTTGAAAAAAAAACACCCCTCCTACTTGAAAAAATCCCCTCCTCCATGAAACCCCCTCCTTGAAAAAAAAATCCCCCCTCCTTGAAAAAAAAATCGCGTCATATAGAGGCAACCGCGATTGCTGCCGCCATCTCCTCCTTGAAAAAAATCCCCTCCTCCTTGAAAAAAAATCCCCCCTCCTCGAAAAAAATCCCCTCCTCCTTGAAAAAAATCGCGTCATATAGAGGCAACCACGATTGCTGCCGCCATCTTCTCCTTCAAAAAAAAATCCCATCCTCCTTGAAACCCCCCTCCCTCCTTGAAAAAAATCGCGTCATATAGAGGCAACCACGATTACGAAGGGGAACTGATAAGTCTTTGGCTTTGTAAATAAAACAAACTACGGGATTAAAAAACTTATTTACTCTATATATTCTACCCTGAGACCAGCACACTTATGATTTCGTTGTTCTAAATTTTTCAACCATCAAAAAAAAAAAAAAATCTTTCTGTTGTGCTGCAAACTAGTTGCTGTGACCACCTCAATAAAACAGCAAAAATTCTTTCTGTTGTCCGCAGTTGCTGTGGCCACCTCAATACTTGAAAATTTTTTCCCTTGAGGAGTTTTTCAGGTTAGGAAAGAGGCAGTAGTCCGAAGGAGCCAAATCAGGTGAGTAGGCGGGCTGTTTCAGAATTTCAAAATTAAGATCAGCCAATTTCTCCTCCGTAATAGCCACTTTGTGAGGAGAGGCATTGTCTTGAAGAAACAAGATCTCTTTCGAAAGCTTGTCTTGACGTTTGAAGACCAGCTGCTGCTTCAGTTTGTCGAGAAGTGCAACGCAATAATTTATCGTGTTTCCAGATAATCTACAAGTAACATTTCATCTCTTCCCTGAAAGATAGACGCCAACACCTTGCTTGATGACTTCCGTGTCTTGAACTTGTTTGGAGGCGGGGAACCACTGTGTCTCCATTCTTTGGACTGTCCTTTAGTTTCTCGATCATATATGTGGATCCACGATTCATTCATAGTTACGAGACGGTTCAAAAACCCCACAGCACCCCGACGAAATCTGTCTAAAATGGCTTGTAAAGCAATCACTCGATCACGCTTCAGGTCAGCATTGAGACGTTTGGGAACCCATTTGGGAATCCGTTTAGCATCCCGCCGAAATCAGTCTAAAATGGCTTGTAAATCAATCACTCGATCACGCTTCTGGCTAGCATTGAAACATTTGAAAACCCACTTAGCATCCAGCCGAAATCGGTCAAAAATGGCTTGTAAAGCAATCACTCGATCACGCTTCTGGTCAGCATTGAGACAATTGGGAACCCATTTGGCTGAGAGCTTTCTCGTGTCAAAAATATTGTGTAAAACATAGCCTACTTGATCTCGGGATATCGACAGGATCTCTGCTATTTTTAGAGGGTACTCTTTGATCATCCAGGATTATGGAATGAATGGCATTTGAGTTTTCTGGAACTGTCACTTGAGTTGGTCTCCCAGAAGCTTCTTCGTCTTCGGTGCTCAAATGTCCTGTTCTCAACCCAGCAACCCAGTTCTTGACTGTGGAGTAGAAAGGGCACTTATCACGTAATATAACCGATATTTCATCATAAATTTGCTTGGCAGAGTTTCCTTAGGAAAAGATATTTCATCACTGCTCGGGCACTCTTGCGGTGAAATCTGTTCTGTTTTGCATCATTGTCACAGTCCTGAAAAATATGAAACACTCAAACTGTAATTATGATATTTGGTCAGACACCACAAAAATCAATTTTGATGTGACAAAAGTATTATCAGTCTAAGAGTATGTGAAAGGGGAAAAGCCAAAGACTTATCAGCACCCCTACGTATCCACAGATTTTCAGTTGCTCCTGATAAAAAGTTTTCCCGCTTTTTGGAGCACCTGTATATTTTCATCTATCATGCAAGTCTCTGACACAGAAAAATGCATTGGAAAGATAATGAGGCGTGTATATTATAACTTCGTCTATAGACACGATATTTAAGAATCTACAAAGGCTGTTCCACAAAACCGCAGAGTAATTTTTTTTAGTTGGCAAACAGTGCGAAGGGAAAAACAAACCACGCAGACGACTAACTGAATTAAGGAAGTATCTACAGCAACAGTTATTAGCCGTGGCAGACGATTCTGGTTTTGTTATTGCGCAGTTATTTAAGGTACGTCTGCATTTCGCCATACAGCTATGGAGGTGAGTGATTCAGAGTTAAGAAGTAAAATGCGATAAAATTTTGCTAACGTTTGTGCAAAACGGCCCCAGAAGGAGTTGATGTAACGAAAAAAGCTTACAAAGATAAATGTTTGGGTGAGACAACGATGGCGTTTGTTGGCAGAACCCGTTCCTAGGCCTGGTCGACCTGAAAGTGTTGTTACGGAGTGTATTGTTAACACTGTTTGGGTAATCCTGCAAACAGATTGGCGAATGACGTGTGAAGACATAACGGCGTCAACTAATATTTCAAAAACGTCGTCATTCCGCATTCTACGCTACAAATTACTGCTGCATCGTGTGTGTTCCAGTTGGGTACCTCATCACCTGACGAGAGAACAATTGTTAGCCAGAGTTCAGGTGTGTCACGAGTGAAAACAAATAATTGCAAAGGATCCATACTTTCTAAACACAGTAATAACTGCCGATGAAACATGGGTTCACTATTTCGACACCCTCACGAAGTACGCAACGAGTGTCTGGAAACATACAGGCTCACTTCCTCCAAAACAAGTCGGCCGAACTTAATCAGCTTGGAAGGTGATGATAATTTTCTATGATCATGAAGGTGTAGTCTACCAGCATGCCATTCCTCCTCAAATTACTGTCAATACTGAGTGTTACATTTTATTCTTGAAGCGTCTGTGACGACACATATCGATTAAGCGACCGAAACCAGTGGGCAAGTGGACCCTACACCATGATAACGCCCGGCCACATGCGGCTGCTTGTGTTGAACAGTTTCTTACGAAATACAGTATTAAAATCATACCACAGCTTGCCTACAGTCCTGACCTCACCCCGTGCGATTTCTGGTTGTTTCTAACAATGAATTAGGTGTTCTGAGGCGCAACATTCAACACAAATGCTGACTTTATTCAAGCTGTACAGGGGTCGCTAAAGCAGCTTCCACAAAATGCCTTCGCCACATGCTTTGAAATATGGACCGAACACGATGGGACCGTTGCGTATCATCCGAAGGAAGATACTTTGAGAAAGAATAACATATATTTTGCTGTGCCTATATTTCTTCATTTTATTTGGTTTTAATCTCAGTTTTTATCGAACGGCCGTTATACAAATGGGATTCGAAATACAACATAGCATCAATGAAAAATATTTCACTAAAAGTTTATCTGCAGATATTTGGGAACATAAGATGGTTGTAAGAATGGAGGTCTTTGCGTTTTCCAGTTTTCTTGAAGAACGGTTTTCCCACCTGGAGGTGTAAATCTATTTCTGTATTTCCCACGATATTTCCAGTTTAGAAAATCAGACTCGAGTTTTAGTCGTCTGTTGAAACAAAGATACTGCATCATGTTCTTGTCCTTCTGTGGACGCCATATCTTTACAGCCATTGGTTTAATCTGAAAAATTCTTTTTGCATTCGAAAACCTGAAATATGAAAACTATTACCTATATATATTCTTTCTTTCTATTTTCGTGGACACATCATTTCCATGCCAGGGGGAGTAATTAAATTTGAAATACATTTCAATCCATATCGTAGATTTTAATCAGTCGTCTAGCACTAAAACTGCCGCTTCCCCTTCAGCGAAATATTATTTGGAAGGCCGTCCGCCAGGAAAAAATAGTTTTGCATGTTGTCAATGATTTGGACTAGATCGTGGAAGCATTTCCTTCTAAAAATATTAAACAAAAAAATGCTTTTGACAATTTGAGCGGAAATTATTGCAACGGGAATCTAGGTGACGATGCTCTAGAAAATGCTGTACAGATTTAATATTTGAATCAATAATGACTTCATCTTTCGTCATAGGGATCCTGATCATAACATATTGTATGTCTCTCTTTTCCTTCGAAATGAAGGAAAAAGAATTAGCTGCCTTCTCTTCGCTTTCTTATACATGAACACACGTACTTTTAAGCAGCCCCGGTGGCGCAGTGGTCTAAGCGATGGCCTCTGATGATTTGTCTGAACGGGATCCGGGTTCGAATCCCGGTGAGGCATGGATGTTGTGTTTGTCTTACGGCACTGGCTCTCTCCCTTCCCTGGAACCAGTGACCCTAAATTAGGGACGGGCGACTGCTTATAGCCCATTGAGTTGCTCACCGTGGTCGTTAAACCTCCAATCAACAAAAAACACGTACTTTTAACATTATGATTCCAATAACACGGAACCACCCTTTTGGTTGGCCAGTTTCAATGAATACTGATACTGACTATTGCCTCTTCAGTGTATTAAATTCAGCACCAATCGAATACATTTTTCTGAGTTTCTTCACTTAAATGAAAAAAATGAACGGGAGGATAGTCTCTAAAATAGTAAATACTGTATGTACATTTAATTATACAGGGGTTAGATAAGAATAATGTGAACATCACGCTGAGAGTCGTGACTTTTAATGCAGCTGCATACTTCGCAATACGTTTGCGTATTGCGAGGTATGTTGGTTGCAATAGTTTTGCGAGGTATGTATTGCGAGGTATGTTGGTTGCACTCTTTGGTTGCAATAGCATTGTTTAAAACTTTAAGGTCCTGTTTAAGGCCTAGTGGGCAACGTTCGTGACTGCCACAAAAAAGACCTCAGGTTCGATCCCAGGCAGGTACGAACGCTCGATCCACTAAATATCCGCCGTGAGTGGTATGGGCACGTTAAGCCGTCGGACCCCGGGTACTGGCCCCCCGGTAATAAAAAAGGGCGTCTTCCTTCCCCTTTCTACTCTGCTTCCGTGTCACTTTCCTATCTGGCACTCTAGCCCAAATCTCCTAGCTTTCTATTTCTAAGGGTTGTTTAAGACCTGGGGTCAGATACTCCCTTCCTAAAATCCTCTACATATGATCTGATCTGATCTAAGTGCATTTAAAGCGTCTTGTTGCAAAATCTTTTTCAGGGTGACGACGAAATGATGGACTTCGGAACAGTGCTAATTGTTGGTGGCCGGCAAGTTGGTGACTGCGTGACAACAGTTGGCAGAGTAGTGGGGGTGTCGAGAGCTAATGTGTCTAGCGTCATAACAGCATACCGTGTTCGTGGCAAAACCTCGTCTGAGAAACACACGAACGGCCGGAAAACGACCGTAACTGATAGAGACAGGAGAGCATTAAATAATATTTTTACCCGTAATAAGAAGACCACGGCGCCGAAAAATAGTTCGGAGCTCAATCTGCATCTACAGACTCCAGTATCAACGAAAACAGTGCGCAGGGAACTTCATAAACAAGATATTCATCGCAGAGCTGCTATTGCAAAACCTATGGTGATCCGGGTGAATGCACAACGGCGACGGCAGTAGTGCCAGGAACATACAATGTGGACTGCCGATGCATGAAAACGTCTAATGTGGTCGGATGAATATACATACACACTATTTCTTACCACAGGACGTGTTTACGGGTTGAGAACACCGTCAGAAGCGAATAACCCAGAGTGTCTGCTGTCAACAATGCAGCATGGTGGTGGTTCTGTCATGCTCTGGGCGGTCATATCGTGGTTTTCAGCAGGTCCCCTGATCACTTTGAAAGGACGGATGACTGGCAAAGCGTATGAAGCCTTTTTGGCCGACCAAGTCCATCAAATGACTCAGGCATTGTTTCCTGCAGGGGATGCCATCTATCAAGATGATAACGCTCCAATTCACAGAGCTCGGAATGTGCAATCATGGTTTGAGGAACATAAGGAGGAACTTTCACATCTTCCTTGGCCTCCCCAATCACCATACTTAAACATAATCGAGCCACTGTGGTCTGTGTTGGAAAACAGAGTAAGATCCCGTTATCCTCCTCCTGCATCTCTCAAGGACCTGGATCACAGTCTGCATGAAGAATGGTGTAATGTCCCACTAACCACCATCCAGGTTTTGTATGTGTCCATTTCAAGGAGAATTCAGGCGGCTTTGAATGCCGAAGGTGGTCCCACACCCTATTAGGTGCGTAAAACCTTCATTTACTAGGTGTTCACATTATTCTGTCCAACCCCTGTATATACGCTAAGTGTAGTCTAATAAATGATTGAACGACATACTGACTTTGTCCTGTTGGTTGCGCCAGTTTGAACAGCGAGCGCTGTATTTTTCACTACGTCTCTCAGATCTAATGTTTCCTGTTCGTTGGTACGGATATATTCCCTTACAGATCTACATGAAGTTCTTCAGGATAAAGTCAGACGTTCAATCATTTATTAGACAACAATGAATATACTCACGTATATTTAGACGTACATATTTAATATTTCATTCTCTTACTGGTTATTACCTTCAGGAAGCCAAGCCATCTCTTTTCAGAGTTCGTCCGTTTCTCTCTGAATACAACCTCTCTCTCAGTTCACTTTCCCCCATATCCTCTTGTGTAGGTCAGTCCGGTCCTTCTCAATAGGGTGGGTCGAAAAAACCCGACATTCTCTGGTAGAAACGCCCTAATGTGGAAAAGTTGCGAGTGAGCACCACTAAAAATTGTGTGAAATATTTTTCGAATCGGTTAATATCTTTGACTCTGACCAGAGGCTCAAAGTTTTGAAATTTCACAAAAAACATGAAATTTTCGAGTGTCCGTCGAAAATACCAGAATTACTCGGATCGAAATGTCCTCTTGCGGAAAAGGTTTTAATAACCATCAACAACAAATTTTTAAAGTACACTGCCGGACAATTGCTAAGGACGGATGACAATAGCAACGATAGCAACCATAAAATGGAAGGCAGGAAAATGTGGAAATTAGCATAAGTGCGGGATACAGTAAGACGTGTTGTGCGTATGCAAATTTTGGATTGCCGAACTTGTTCGTGACGTCATAGCGCTGATAAGAGATATAAAGGATTTGACACGTATTGACCGTTGTTGTTCAAACGCAAAGTTGAAAGGGAAAGAATCAATTGACCAACTTGCAATTTTCAGTATGTCTTCCCGACATCACCTAGAAGATTTTACGCGTGGCCGTATTATTGGCAAGATTGAAGAAGGGCGAAAAATAACAGATGTTGCCAGGGAGTTCGACGTCAGCCACAGTGTTGTTTCAAGGCTTTGGAAATCATTTCAAACAAATGGAGAGTGTAGCAAACGTCACGGGGGAGGTCGTGTTCGCAGTACGACACCTGCAGAAGACCGGTACATAGTGCTATCAACAAATAGACACAGGCGCAGCACAACTAGTGAGGTAGCAAATCAGTTTATGGCTGCTACTGGCAAGCGGATCCCCCGAAAAACTGTCGCCAGACGTTTGCATGAAGGAGGACTATACGCCCGCCGTCCTGTTGTGTGCATCCCATTGTCCAGACGTCACCGTACCGCCCGTTTGCAATGGTGCCATCAACATCGCAATTGGACTGATAACGACTGGTCTGCTGTCCTCTTCTCAGATGAGAGTAGATACAGTCTATCGTCTGATTGTCGACGACAACTGATCTGGCGTGATAGTGGTACTGCATATTGTCCAGCAAACATACAGGAAAGGAACCGATACCCGACATGTAGTGTCATGGTATGGGCTGGCATCATGATCAATGGCCGTACGTCCCTCTATGTGCTCCCAACTGGGACTATGACTGGCCAACGATACATTAATGATGTTCTGCTACCTCATGTTTGCATGTTCCGTGATGATGTCGGTGATAGATTCATTTTCATGGACGACAACGCAACATGTCATCGAACAGTCGCTGTCCAGGAGTGTCTTGAGAGTGAGGATATTCAACGCCTCGTATGGCCAGCCCGTTCTCCAGATCTGAATTCCATTGAAAATGCCCTCTTCCCCCTTTGGGCGCCCTTGCTCACAACTTTTCCGCAGTAGGGTGTTTCGATAAGGGAATTTCCTTCGGTACCGTCGCCATTTATTTGGAAGTCATAAAAGAATACACAGACGTTGGACATAATAATGTGAATACCATGGTTATAGGGGTTAGTATTATTCGTGCAAGCTAGAGTGAAGAAAACAAACGTTTTCATTATATTTTGGGTATCTTTTCTTTGTGTATGTTCTCTAGGTTTTATGCCAGAGTACACACGTTTTGCTCAGCAGCGGTTCGCACAGCGGTCGGTGAAATGGCTGACCTCTCAGA
The DNA here is from genome assembly GCA_039090855.1 of Macrothele yani. Lineage (NCBI taxonomy): Eukaryota > Metazoa > Arthropoda > Arachnida > Araneae > Macrothelidae > Macrothele > Macrothele yani. The sequence continues at coordinate 56,804,859 of CM077002.1, forward strand.
CTTCCAAAGAAGACAAATCCTGGGTGCCCGTTTAGCATAAGCGTCTGTAACCATAACAGCCTTGGTGTTTCAAGAGCACCAGTCTTCACGGTTATGACTGCGTACACAAAGCATAGCAAGACTTTATCGGCGTAGAAGAATAGTAGGCAAAAACCGAGAATGAATGAGAGAGACCGTTGAACACTAGCAAAGATTTTATCCAAACAACACCTAACTATTGCAGCAAATGTGACAGCAGAACTCGATATCCAACTGGAAGACGCTGTTTCCACAAAAACAGTCCTCAGAGAAATTCACAAAGCCAACATCCACGGAAGAGCTGCAAATATTTAACCTTTAACTACAGAAATCAACGCTACACTGCGATAAAGATGGTGTCATGAGCACAGAACCTGTACAGCTGATGACTGGAAAGGTGTGACATAGTCCGATGAGTTCCCATTATTCCCAACAGTAGGCCGGGTTTATGAATGGAGAACCCCAAGGAAGCTAACACAATTAGGAACGTCTGGTTCCAATTGTCAGACATTAGGGCTGAATCTGTGATGATTTGGGCAGCTATATCTTGGTATTCGGCTAGCCCCATCATTACCCTACATAGTCAAGTTATCGCTAGCGTGTACTTGGACATTCTAGGTGATCAAATTCCTTCTATGGTCCAAATGCTGTTTCCCAACAATGATGTCATTTTCCAAGACGATAATGCGCCCATATACACATCCAGAACAGTTTAGTATTGGTTTTAGGAGCACCAAAATAAACTTCAACACCTACCTTAGTCAGCCCATTCACCTGACTTGAATACCACCGAACCACATGTGGGAAGTTTTGGAGAGCAAAGTGAGAAGAAAATTCCCTCCTCCAACATCTCTAATCAAATGATGGTCCAACACCTTACTAATAAAGACATATCGCCTATTTCGCAGATGTTCACATCATTTTGTCCAATCTTTGTATCTATTCAAGTTGAAAGCAGCTTTTATTCGAACTAAAACCACCATGGCTTCCTTTAAGGGCAGTTCATCATAATGGGGATGTTGTTTCTCACAGGCCCACCCACAGCTGTTCGTTTACATACAACCTGTATTGCAACCGTGATTTAAATACTATAAAAAATTGCATATTAAATTCATGCATAACTTCATGTCGCTTTTTTCGCGGCACTACAGGAATGTATTACATCAGAAGGAAAAACGGAAGCAATCAACTATGTATTCCCCATCATTGCTTACGATGGTGTCCCAACGTCTGGATAGGTCTGCAATGCCATTCTTGAAAAAACGTGCAGGTTTTCCTGCTGAGAAATCCTCAAGGAAATTCTGGAGATCAACATCATTGTTGAACGTTCTGCCACGGAGTGCATTCGACAGAGATCAAAACAGGTGATAGTCTGAAGGGGCGACATCTGGGGAATGTGCCTGATGTGGAAGGATCTTTCATTTCATGTCCTAAATGGGCATTTTGGTCATGTTTGCACCATCAGGACGTGCGTTATCATGTTGGAGAAGGACACCATGCCGCCGATGTGACCATTTCTGCTGAATTGCTTCCACGACACAGTGGATTTACTCACAATAGAGTGCAGCGCTGATGGTCCGATTCTTCGGCAGCATTTCCCAGTGAATAAATGCTTTCCATGTCCTACCAGACACACAACATGATCTTCACGGGATGAAAGTCATGTTTTGAACGTGGTGTGGGCGTCTTGTTTGGGCTTAACCATTCCCTCCGATGCCTGAAATTCACATACACGCACCGCTTTTCATCTCCAGTAACAATACGCGACAGAAAGGGTTTGTGTTGCTGAGAACATTCGCGATTACAGGCGAGCAAGGAACCACATATGGCAACACGCTGATTCTTGTTTTTCTCGGTGAGAGTGTGAGGCATCAAAAACTCCAATTTCTGGACCTTTCCCATACGTTCCAGGTGTCGCATCGCTGTGGCCTCATCACAGACAATCGCAGTGGCCAATTCGCGTGTTGTTTGACGCCGATCCAAGTGCATGAGATGGTTCAAACGATCCTCATCAAAGTGAGACAGACGACCTGAGCGTGGAGAGTCGTGGAGTTCAAAATTGCTGCCTCGGAACCACTCAAACCATTTGCGGGCTGTCCTCAAATAGCATCCTCCCCATACACAGCACAAATTTGTCGAGTAAACTCGGCGGCTGTGGATCGCTTGTTAAACTCGTAGAGGAGCAGATATAGGAAATGTTCATTCCTCTCTACTTGACACTCCATACTTCCGGACCTGAAAACTAAAATCCCATTAGCCACAATCACACAACGTAATATGATTTAGATACACGATATTGCTGGTTACATTTTGATATACAACTGGCCATCTGTGCCGTCACTACCGATACCGACCTGGGGAACACTCCTGAAATAAAGTGGTATGAAATTATGCATCCACCCAATATTTATCACTACAACCAAAATCGAATAACATATGTAATAAATAAACGCATACATATTATCTAAATATTTAATCACAGGTATTTCAATATTTAGCGGCTTAGCTGACCCATCGGTTTCGGAAGTCTATAGATCATCTTCCCTCCTACTCAACTCAGAAACAATGGACACTAGGATGGTGTCTCAGTTCGCCGGGCCTGGGAAGAGGGGGTAAGCCAAATGAATAAGCGGTAAAACACTAACAAACAGCAGATGTGGAAATAATATCTCCGTCCGCTATCAGTGGTTTGAAAAGAAACAAGTCAAACATGATCTTGTCCTGTGAAATGTAAATGTAAAACGAAAATTAGTTGAGGAACCTGCTTAAATATACAGGGTGGTTGTAAACTCTTTCAACAAAGCAAGAGGGGTGATAGTACACATCAAGACGAACAATATTTGCAATGGAACCTAGGGCTGCATTCCAATCTTAGTGCCAGAACAGAGCGCGTTCGAAAAACGTCCAGCAGGTACACGGAGTTCCAACCAGTGCATGAGAAGCACTAGCTGCAAATCAGGTTCGCTGAACACGTACGTAGACGATGAGGAGCAAACATTTAAAAACGCAGCCAAACCCGTTCAGCGATATTACCGTGCAAACATCACATGGGAATTGACGTATACGTCTCACCGGAGCAGCGTACCGTGTGTTTCTGGAGCAAGTGCTTCCCGGTCTGTGGCAGGATGTTCCGCTCAGCACACGGAGGTACATGTGGTTTATGCATGATGGGTCCCCAGCACACTTTGCCACCGATACCCGATACTTCCTAAATGCGATATATCCCGGGCGGTGGATTGGACGCGGTGGCTTGGCCTCCACGCTCCCCGGACCTTAATCCGCTGGACTTCTTCTTCTGGGGGCACCTGAAAACATTGGTGTACGAGACACCTGTGGACTCCCTAGAAGATCTCGTCGCGCGAATCCGTGTTGCTGTGGACAAGATCAACACCACACCGGGAGCCTACGAGAGGGTGCGACAGTCCTTCATTCGCCGGTGTGGGCTGTGCAACGACCCCCTTGGACGCCAGTTTGAGCAGCTCCTTTGAGTCTTTCTCTGATGCAATTGGAATTGTGAAACTCATAAATTAGGCATGTATCTTCGTTTGCACTGTTGAAGGTTCAACGAGGATATGTAACTTTACTCTTTTCTGGCACTAGGAGTGGAATGCGGCCCTAGGTTCCATTGCAAATATTGTTCGTCTTGATGTGTACTATCACCCCTCTTGTTTTGTTGAAGGAGTTCACAATCACCTTGTATGTGATTTCCTCCGGAATATACACCGAGGAGATAAAATGTTATTACCAGCGCATCTTTATGCAAATCGAAGCAACTGAAGGTTAACGACGGCGCGTGTGAAGATCAGGAAACGGTATAAAAAACAGCTGATACTGAGCTCTGTTAATCAGTGTTGTTCTTGTTATTCAGATGGGAATGGCAGCGGACTTAAAAGAGTTTGATAAAAACCTAAATGTACTTTCCAGTCAACTGGCTCAGAGCATTTTAGAGACGACAAGGCTTGTGGGCATCTTCATGATCAGCCATATTTAGTACGTACAAAAAGTGGTCCAAGCAGGGAAAAGCTACGAACATCCATAAAGGCCATCGATGCTAGAGCTGAGAAAAGGCTATCCTGTATGGTACGTCCAACAGAATGGATACAGTGGCCCAACTCGCCGGTAATTTGAATGCTGGTGACGGGAGTAATGTGTCACAATACACCATAGATTGAATCCTGCTGAAAATGAAGCTGCGTAGCCCCATGCCGCTACGAGTGCCCATGCTAACCTTAGTTCATTGCCGAAATCGCCTACAATGGGCACGTGAATATCAAAACAACTGAATCTTAAATGATTGGAAGAAGATCGTCTGGTCCGATGAATTCTCGTTTCCTTTTATACCATGTGGACGGCCGGATACGTGTGCGTCGTTTACCTGTGGAAGTGCTGCACCTGGATTAACTGTGGAACGAAAAAAAAAAAAAAAAAAACAAAGCGCGGGAAGAAGTGGATTGCTTTGCACAATGTCTGAGAAACCCTGTGTCCAGCCATTCATGTGCAGGAAATCATGACGTCTGTCACCTAACTAAACATCATTGCAGACCAAGTACATCGTTTCATGGCAACGACATTCCCCTCAGCTAGTGCCTTTCTTTCACAGAATAATGCGCCTTGTTGCACTACTCGGATTGTTTAAGAATGGTTCGCGGAACATGAGGAAGACTTGGCCTCCAAATTGTGCAAACATCAATCCAATCGAGCATCTGTAGTTTTTGTTGGAAAAGCAAATTTGATCTGCAGCTGCCCAGCCACGTAACGCATTAGAGTTAAAAAAATCTAGAAACGTATTCGTACCAGAAACCACAAGACATCTTAGAAATCTTGTTCAACTTACAAGAGTTAAAGGATCTGCTGGTAACGTGTTGGTGTCAGATACCACAAGACACCTTAGAAATCTTATTCAACTTACAAGAGTTAAAGGATCTGCTGGTAACGTGTTGGCACCAGATACCACAAGACACCTTAGAAATGTTGTTCAACATACAAGAGCTGAAGGATCTGCTGGTAACGTGTTAGTACCAGATACCACAAGACACTTTAGAAATCTTATTCAACTTACAAGAGTTAAAGGATCTGCTGGTAACGTGTTGGTACCAGAAACCACAAGGCACCTTAGAAATCTTATTCAACTTACAAGAGTTAAAGGATTTGCTGGTATCGTGTTGGTACCAGATATCACAAGACACTAGAAATCTTGTTCAACTTACAAGAGTTAACGGATCTGCTGGTAACGTGTTAGTACCAGATACCACAAGACACCTTACAAATCTTGTTCAATTTACAAGAGTTAAAGGATCTGCTGGTAACGTGTTGGTACCAGATACCACAAGACACCTTAGAAATCTTGTTCAACTTACAAGAGTTAAAGGATCTGCTGGTAACGTGTTGGTACCAGATACCACAAGACAACTTAGAAATCTTATTCAACTTACAAGAGTTAAAGGATCTGCTGGTAACGTGTTGGTACCAGATACCACAAGACACCTTAGAAATCTTGTTCAACTTACAAGAGTTAAAGGATCTTCTGGTAACGTGTTAGTACCAGATACCACAAGACACCTTAGAAATCTTGTTCAACTTACAAGAGCTGAAGGATCTGCTGGTAACGTGTTGGTACCAGATACCATAAAAAACCTTACAAATATTGTTCAACTTACAAGAGTTAAAGGATCTGCTGGTAGCGTGTTGGTACCAGGTACCACAAGACACCATAAAAATTTTGTTTAACTTACAAGATTTAAAGTATTTGCTGGTAACGTGTTGGTACCAGATATCACAAGACACTAGAAATCTTGTTCCTTTAACTCTTGTACAAGAGTTAAAGGATCTGCTGGTAACGTGTTAGTACCAGATACCACAAGACACCTTACAAATCTTGTTCAACTTACAAGAGTTAAAGGATCTGTTGGCAACGTGTTGGTACCAGATACCACAAGACACCTTAGAAATCTTATTCCTTTAACTCTTGTACAAGAGTTAAAGGATCTGCTGGTAACGTGTTGGTACCAGATACCACAAGTCACCTTAGAAATCTTGTTCAACTTACAAGAGTTAAAGGATCTGCTGGTAACGTGTTGGTACCAGATACCACAAGACACCTTAGAAATCTTATTCAACTTACAAGATTTAATGGATCTGCTGGTAACGTGTTGGTACCAGATATCACAAGACACTAGAAATCTTGTTCAACTTACAAGAGTTAAAGGATCTGCTGGTAACGTGTTAGTACCAGATACTACAAGACACCTTACAAATCTTGTTCAACTTACAAGAGTTAAAGTATCTTCTGGTAACGTGTTAGTACCAGATACCACAAGACACCTTAGAAATCTTGTTCAACTTACAAGAGCTGAAGGATCTGCTGGTAACGTGTTGGTACCAGATACCACAAGACACCTCAGAAATCTTGTTCAACTTACAAGAGTTAAAGGATCTGCTGGTAACGTGTTGGTACCAGATACCATAAAAAACTTACAAATCTTGTTCAACTTACAAGAGTTAAAGGATCTGCTGGCAGCGTGTTAGTACCAGGTACCACAAGACACCATAAAAATTTTGTTTAACTTACAAGATTTAAAGTATTTGCTGGTAACGTGTTGGTACCAGATACCACAAGTCACCTTAGAAATCTTGTTCAATTTACAAGAGTTAAAGGATCTGCTGGTAACGTGTTGGTAGCAGATACCACAAGACAGGTTTAGAAATCTTGTAGCGTCCATACTTCGCCGGGTAAGAGCTGGTTTGGCAGCACGTCATGACGTAATATTGGTTTATTCGGCAAATGAGTGCCGCCCTACTGCATAGAGTCCAGGGATGGCGAACCTATGGCACGCGTGCCACTGGGTGGCACACCTATATGAAAACATTAATTTTAAATAAAAATTTTGTTTTTTTAGAGAGAATGTTTCAACAGCATGTCTGTAGTGTTTTCTTGCAAATAACTGAGCTTTGATAAGAAAATTAATCTAGCTAAGAAGTGTCCTCCGAAGGGGTAGTAAATAAATCAACCTCACCTCATTTAATCGCCTTATGCATTAATTCCCAAAAGTTAAGCATCGCATGCACACAATTATTTTATCATTCTGCTCCTACGGACTTCCACCACGAAACGCCCACACCTCCTTCAGCCTTAGCCCCCATCTCTCCTGCTTCTCCCTTACGTTTGCAGGAGGGCGAGACAACCAATCAGAGAGGAAGACGTGCGTGAAACAGCGAGTTCCTGTGAGAACTGAAAGTAACCTTGAACAATGAATGGAGAGTTTTCAAATTTATAACTTGGCAGCACTGCGACGCCAGTCCAGAGCTTCAGTTTGTCAAAGAAGGTTGATTTGTTTGTAGCTGCTGCTTATTTCTCTTGTGCACTGTAATTGTTCCTTTGCTGGTGTTTTTGTATCCGGACCATACAAACATGTTTTCGGTGGCAAAAAAACAAACTTAACAAAGATAGTGGCCGAGTATTTCAAGAACAGTAGACATCGGAGTTCGGAGTCATTGAGAAAAACAATTAAGCTTTCTGTTGCCTGTGTACGGAAACAGGAGTGTTCCGCAAGTTCAATGTATAGCGTCATTTTGAGAGGAATCATAAAAATATTTGTTCCATGTCAAATGAAGAAAAAAGGGAGTGCATTTCACAAAAAGTGAAACAATATGAAAAACAATCAAATTGCTCCGTATCTTCTTTCAAGCCAAGGAATAATATCACTGTGGCTAGTTTTCATCTATTTAGCTGTACTGCACAGTGTGGGAAGCCACTTTGTGATGGTGATCTTTTGAAGGTGGCTTTCTTAGGTCTGACACATTATTGAAAGATTTTCCCAACAGGTAACAAATTGTGAATAGAATTACGGAAATGCCAGCCAGAAGGAACTCGTTAAAGGAAGAATAAAAAGAATGAGTGAAGATATTACAGGTCATATTAAATCTTATTTGGACAACGTCGATATGTTTTCAATATGTCTTGATTAAAGCACTGATGTCACGTCACGAGCAAGGTTAGATATTTTTGTTAGATTTCCTTGTGGAAATGAAATGGGGGTGGATTGATTCCTGAGTTTGCCAACTACAATCACAGGGAAAGATATAATGTATGAAGTGAAGCAGGCATTTGTAGTAAAAAGTTAGTAAAATCATGCAATGCATTGATTATAATACGCTTTCCAACATACCAGAAATCATTACTCAAATTATGAGGATAATGGCTGTGGAATAAATTTCGGTCCTGTGCCCGTACCTTTGATCCCATTTTGATTATATTCTACAGAACCGGTTCAGTATACCTCCGAAATAACATGATAAAGTTTTGTAGCAATGGAAGCATTTTAACGTAAGTTATGATGCATAAGGGCTATGGAAGTGATTCCGCTCCTATGTCCTGACCTTTGACCCCATTTCGCTAATTTTCAATAGAAACTGTCCCCAGGTGGTCCCCTACCACAAACTAAATTTTCATCGCAATCAAACAATGTTTACGTTAGTTATGCCGCATAAGAGCAGTGGAATGGATCCCGCTCCTATGTCCTGACCTTTGACCCCATTTCATTCACTTTCAATACAGTTCCTTCCCAGGTGATCCCCTTCCACATACTAAAAGTTCATCGAAATCGTACGATTTTTACGCGAGTTATCGTGCGGCCGGACATACACACACAACGCGTGACGTAATGAGGCAGATGGGAATCGCGACCATCTGCTCGAAAGAGTGTGACGTTATAAAACTTTAATAGGATCCACACACAATGCGTGACGTAATGAGACAGATCGTCCATTTTCAATAACGTTCATCCCCAGGTGGTCTCCTACCATATACTGAAATTTCATCGAAATCGAACCATTTTTATGCACGTTATGACGCATAAGGGCAATGGAATGCATCCCGCCCCTATGTCCTGACCTTCGACCCCACTTCACCCATTTTCAATAGGGTTCATTCCCAGGTGGTCCCATACAATATGCAAAAATTTCATCAACATGGAACCATATTTACGGAAGTTATGACGCATAAGGGCAATGGAATGGATCCCGCTCCTATGCCGTGACCTATGACCCCACTTCACCTGTTTGCAATTTTCAATAGGGTTCATTCCTAGGTGGTCCCCAACAATATGCTAAAATTTCATCGACATCGAACCATATTTACGTAAGTTATGACTCATAAGGGCAATGGAATGGATCCCGCTCCTATGCCGTGACCTTTGATCCTATTTCATCCATTTTCAATAGCGTTCGGCCCCAGGTGGTCCCCTACCACATACTAAAATTTCATTGAAATCGAACCATTTTTACGCGAGTTATCGTACCAACAGACGGACGGACGGACAAAGCTGGAGCATATACGCTTCTTCAACCTACGGTTGGAAAGCGTAAGAAATGGGGATTGACGTAGATAAAATAGTATCTATGACTACTGATTGTGCTCGTAACCTTAAAAAACAATAGGTTATGAGCTGAACATAAATGCCTTGGCTAGTAGCATTCAGTAACACGTTTTACACTAATGTTAATTGAAACACACACACACACACACACTCACACACAAGAGGTAGCACACTCGAAACTCGAGAGCAGTAAAACAAACTGCAAGAGGCACACTATAGTCGGAAAAGGTTCGCCATCTCTGGCATAGACTACCATTTGTTTCACCATTAACATGGAAAAGCCAGATTTAATCCCCTTTTATGATATGATCAAGAAATTCACTTCCCTCATTATGGTATCGCTCTATATTAGTGAGAGCTGCGGTCATTCTCTTCTTTTTTGTGGTCATTCATAAGCGCTTTCGGGACCCATCGAGCGCAAAACGTCTGATAACCTAGCTTGTTTGTGACAATTTCATGGAGAACAGTAAGTGAAATTTCCGGAAAATCAAGCGAAAGCTCAGCTATTGTGAAGCGAATATTTTTTAAAACCGTTGTTTCCACTTTCTGAACAAGCTCATGCGTCACAGCAAAAGGACGCCCAGTTACCTCTTCATCGTGAACACTTCTTTGGCCATTTTAAACATTCTACTCCACTGTCTTACACCTTCTTCACTCATAATGATTGGTACATAAATCTAGCATAGTTGAGCAAAGAAAATGAAATTCACTGCCGGCAGGGTTACTGATTATAGCACTCATTTTAAATCACTCAATGCCGCCACGGTGGCGCAGTGGTCTAAGGGATGGCCTTTGATCATTCGTCCGAAAGAGGTCCGGGTTCGAATCCCGGTGAGGCATGGATGTTGTGTTTGTCTTACGGCGCTGGCTCTCTCGCTTCCCTGGAACCAGTGACCCTAAATTAGGGACGGGCAACTGCTTATAGCCCATTGAGTTGCTCACGGTGGTCGTTAAACCTCAAATAAAATAAATAAAAAATAAATAAAAAATCACTCAATGCGCAACGCGAATCTAGAGTACGCAGTGAACAACATGACTGCTGGGAATCAAGTGAACCACTTTACATTACTGCCCGACACCGTGCCCTCTAATCACTGCACTGCTGTAAATTAACAGAAATTATTTTCCGTACCGCCTAGGCCGCTGATGGCCTAGTGGTCAACGTTGGTGACTCCCACGAAAAAGTCTCAGGATCAATCGCAGGCATGTACGGACGTTCAAACCACTAAATATCCGCTGTGCGTCGGATGGGCACGTAAAGCCGACAGACCCCGGGCACTTGTTATAAATAAGGGCGTCTTCTCCTGTCGGGCAGCCTTTGCCCAAATCTCCTAGCTTCCTACTTCTAAGAGTTGGTTAAGACCTGGAGTCAGACACTCCCTTCCTAAAATCCTCTAGATCAATTTCAAATCTCCGAATCGCCTAAGTATTAAGAAGCGTTCATTACAGTGCGACGACGGGTTGAAAGGTTTTCAGCTCAAAATACACTGGTTTCTTCTTATTTTTTTGATGGAGGTTTAACGTCCACTGCGAGCAACTCAATGGGCTATAAGCTCTGTCGGGATTCAAACCCGGACCCAACTAGGACGAGAGATCAGAAGCGATCTCTTAGACCACTGCGCCGCGGAGGCGCCACATAAATCGCGGAGGTTTTCGTGAAAGACAGTATTGCCAATCTGTGCTGCGACTCTTCCTGTGTGTTCATAGAAAAAAATTCTGGTTTGTGAATGTTTTCTTTTTCTTTACCCTGGACGTTGAAGTGAGGCAGATGAACGAAGATGGCAATTGGTGGGTGCCTCAATTTTAAACGGAGTGGAGCAGAAAGAAATACGTAAGTATATCCATAGAAGATTAGGCGAATCTTGTCCTTCATACACCACGGTAAAAAGCTTAGGTTGCAGGATGTAAGTGTGGTAGAGCTAGTGTTGAAGATGCATCCCTTAGTGAGAGGCCTGTCGCCTTCGACAAATGTGGATGACATTCCTGGCATAAACATACAAGACCGCAGAATAACGTTGAAAAAACACACTGAGACAGCATTCAACATCTCCTATGAGCTCGTTCGCGATGTTGCGGTGAATTTTAAGAATGAAGATTCCTTCGAGGTTGCTCCGTAAATCACTGATGCATGTCAGAAGCGTGAAAGAGGGAAGTGTTCTCATGAGATTGGGCAGATTTTGAGGCTAACGAAGCTCAGTTTTGGAGCGTTATATCATTATGAACGAAACATCGGTACCCCAGTTTGATCCCTGAAACAAAAGAACAATCGTAGCAGTGAAGCATCTCTCTCTGCTCCTTCTAGAGAGTTTCGAGTGCAGAATCTGGCTGGGAAGTCATGCAGAAGGGGGTCATCTTGGTTCATTTCTTGGAAGCAGTTGCCAGTATCAATGCAGATACTTACTGTAAATACTGAGCCATTTTCACTAGGAACTGAAGCTGAAAATACCCGAGGAATTGTCCAAAAGTGTCATCTTTCATCAAACAATGCACCGGCGCACATAGCTTTTGTGACTCAGGCAGCACTGCATGACTATGATTCCAAGATATACGTCTTCTCCCTATTCATAGGATTTAGCTCTGTCGTATAATTTCCTATTTTCAAATCTCAAAAAAGAGTAGAAATTCCTCAATGATGACAATGCTGTGATGGATGCAATAAATAAATGGTTTGAGTCAAAATCTTTTGAATTGTATTTGAACGGGTCACGAAAGTTAGTAGATCATGCAGAAAGTGTGTTGACTTAAGGGGGTACTATGTTTAAAAGTAAACGTGTCATCAAAACGTTCCCTTCATGCGACGCCAGCAACTTTTTAACCGCCTCCCCCTCGTATACCAAATTAAAAAGTGTTGTTCCTGGTCTATTGTGTGTTTCCTTTTCCAAGAAAAATCCTTTACAAGCATGTTCGAATGTTATGGACGTATTTGTGTCGTTAAATAAGCTTAAAGTTCGGCGATTCTAAAAATTAGTCCAATAATAATGAGATGCTTTGAACGTAGGAAGCTTAGAGTTCTCCTGATTGGCTGAAAACGTGATGATCGCAGAATGCATTCTATCACTGCAGAGGTCTGGAATTGCATATCTACACATGAAAGAGGACGGATTCTCCATAATAACTTGATTTGGTTCTCTAGCTGGCGATTCCCTGAAATATGTTCCGCGATGATTAGGACACTTCAGAATGTTCGTTAATTTGCGTCAGTGTCTTTTGCATCAGACAAGTAGAGTACGCATTCTGTATGGGAGCAGGAAATATTTCCTTTGGGTGCTTGTATCCTAGTGATTCGAAATTCACAGGAGATCGTTTTCCATCGTATCCTGGTGAACCAATTTCCTACATTAAGCCACTTTCTTTGATTGCCATTTGTATTAAAAGTGCAGACACACTTTAATCGCGTGTGCCTTCTGTAATATTAAATTCGCTAAGGAGGAAATCTCCTGCATGATGGTTAAAGTTGAAGAGATTCAGTCCTGGCACTCTAATTTTGCCAATAATTCATTTTCCGTGGAATGCTGGCTGAAGTTATTCTAACTCAGAAACTTGCACGATGTATAGCACCAGTTAAGTACTTTTCATTGAGCGATTTTAGAGCATTTGACTTCGTTGCTTTTGATTTTTTAATAAAAGAAAAATGTTTTACCAGCATAATAAAATAACAGCATTTCAGATGACTAGTAACATGGGAGTTATGGGCGTCATCGTTTTTCTACCGCTAGTTTTGTTTTCATGTCAGGTAATACATGAATATTTAAAATGATAAGCTACAGACATTTCATAAACGTATTTTCAGTTTAATATAGAGAAATAACGTTTATAAATGTAATTATTTATAACTTACCGTCTACTATAGTTTCGCTTGGAACTAGCTTCATCAGGGTTACGGCGCATTCATTTGTTACTTGTTACGACGGATGTTAGTTTCACGTGCCATACGTCAGACTTGGAAACGGGTCAAAAAGTTTGGAAACGGACCCGACCCGGACCCAGACGTCACATAATTGGACCCAATCCGACCCGTAACTGGTCTGCACCTGACACCGACAAATTTGCTTTGAACTATAAATTCAAAACTCAATTTATAATTAAAGATAATCATGTATAAATAAATAAATAAATAAGTAAATTAATAAATAAATATTGTGATAAGTTGATGTATCACGGGGGAGCGTACAATTTACTTAATTTACTAACTTATACAGAAAGTGTTGAAACTGTCGTCCTTCATTTGCAAGAAGACACAAAATAGTTGAAAGTTTCCAAAATGTTGATGTTGATTTCATCATTGCCCCTCAGGAGGAAGGACACTGATGAAATCAACGTTCACATTTGGGAAACTTTCACTTCATCACAAACCTGTGAAAATTGGTGTTGCTGTAAAACATATTCTGGTTCCTAAATTAAACGAAACAACTTCCAGCATTCATTCTTCCCATTTTTGTTCTCAACAAGCACGTATTTGTTGGCCTTGACTCCTTTTTCAACATCCTTAATATTAAATTCATCCATATTAACAAATAAGGCATTAATTGCGCCACGACATGCAATGAGGATGGGATGTTAGCACATCAAAGGAAAATCTCTGAATGCTCAATACAAGAGATTGGATGTGAAAAGTAATTCTCAAACGTACAATGTGACACGCAGGGTATGAGAGAGTGAATCAGCAGAGAATCAGGCGATAGACTTTTGCCTGCACCTTACTCAAGACAATCGCTTTGAAAACAAACGCAAAGGAAGTATCGTTTTACGATATGGTGTCGGTATGTCTAGCGTCGGCGCCGTATCGTCGGTCGGTGAAAATCTTCCTTATTTTAAGAAAGAGAAAATATTTTTGCATGACAAATCATTTTTAACTCCGCTGGCACCAGTATCGAGCACAGAGTTCCAAAGTACGCATTTTTCTTTGAAATATTTCTTTTTTACTTTTAAAAATAAATCGGAAATTAAACCGAGTCGAAATCGAGTTAGGAACACCTTGACCCGACCCTTTGACCTGCAAAAATGTGTCGACCCGTTGACTCGCTAACCCGTGACCCGTTTCCATCTCTTCCATGTGTCACGTGGGAGTTATCAGTTTTGATGAGTGCTTTCCAAGCGCTGGACAGATAAGGCGATGAAGACAAATCATTTACCAGGGAAGTACGGTTTTGAAAAATGTGAAATGCCTCTAAAAAGGCAAAATCATACACTGATTTGAGTCTTTCCAACAATTTTGTGTCGTCAAACAAAAATGGGTGGTTATTTTCCCAACATTACTGGGCAATAGCAGACTTTTTGAGCTCACACTTTTTAACATATGACTGGTCTTTCAACTTGAAGCTACGGGATCTTCGTGCCTGCCATTTGCTTTCAACAGAGGCTTCAAACCTTCAGTGGTGGACTCAGCTATCAAAAAAAGTTATGAAAATTCAACATAAATCTTTCTTGACCACCATCTCACCAAACATTCACCGACCCTTGGAAGTTCTTCCATTCAACACCGAAATTTGTCTCAAAATATCTAACATTTTTTGTTCATCAAATTTCAAAGCGATTTCACTTCTGTGACTAAGATGTTTTGCTCTACAAAGATGGACCCAATTTCCTACAAAAAATCTTGCGGAATTTGTCGCATCCAGTGTCAGTGTGGCAGGTCGCACACAGGTCAGACACGAAGATCCATTGCCTCCCCCGGGGCGCAGTGGCTTCTGATCATTCGTCGAAGATAGGTCCGGGTTCGAATCTTGGTGAGGCATGGATGTTGTATTTGTCTTACAGCGCTGGCTATCTTCGTTCCCTAGAGCCGGTGGCCCTAAATTAACGACGAGAGTCCGAATCTTGGTGAGGCATGGATGTTGTATTTGTCTTACAGCGCTGGCTATCTTCGTTCCCTAGAGCCGGTGGCCCTAAATTAACGACGAGTGCCGCCCCGGTGGCGCAGTTGTCTAAGCGATGGCCTCTGATCATTCGTCAGAACGGGGTCTGGGTTCGAATCCCGGTGAGGCACGGATGCTGTGTTTGTCTTACGGCACTGGCTCTCTCCCTTCCCTGGAACCAGTGACCCTAAATTAGGGACGGGCGACTGCTTATATCCCATTGAGTTGCTCACGGTGGTCGTTAAACCTCAAATAAAAAAAAAACAAAAAAAACGACGGGTGATTGCCCATTGAGTTGCTCACGGTGGTAGTTAAAACCTCCAATAAAAAAAATCCCTTAGATTCAGGTTGAAAGCACATCAGTCATGTGTTTAAAAGTGTGAGAACAAAAATAGCCCAGCACAGTTGGAAAAAAAAACAATAAATTTTTGTTTTGATGAAGCAAAATTGTTGGAAAGACATAAGTCAGTGTCCGACATTGACGTTTTAGAAGAATTTCAAATTTTTCAAAACCATGGTTTCCTGTTGAATGATTTACCTTTATTGCCATACCTATCGAGCCTTTGGAAAGCACGGCAGATTCTATTTGGAAAACACTCGTCAAGACCAAAAGCCGCGCGCGTGACATGTGGCACGTAAAACTAACTACCGTCGTCACAAGCAAGCAATCAACACGCCATAGGCCAGAGGAAGCTGGACCATAGTTCCAAGCGAAACTATATAGTAGACATCAAGTTATAAAAAATTGCATAAGTAAACGTTAATTATAAAAATCGTTGTTTCTCTATATTAAAATTAAAATACGGATATTTTTCAGTGATTATGATGCTGATTCTTTCTCTTCCCTGTCTCCATCTAATCTTAGATGCTTGTAGAGCGTTTGCTTCTGATTTATTAATAAGTCATAAACTAAGTAACTAGTATGTTCGTAGAGAACTCCGTACAGCATATATTCAAACATCTTGAATAACACTAACGGCCAGAGAAAGAATCAGAAAAGAGATTTACCTATAATGCCAACTTTTCCTTTATTTGTTCCATTCAAGGGAAATTCAACAGAAATTCACTTATACAAATAATATCGCTGGTACCCATATATAGATATCAAGCGTATGACATCTATCAATACTTATTCGTCGATCATATACATCGATGAACCATTACATTATAACCACCTACCAAATGAGCTGTAGGGCCCCATTTAGCCTGCAAAACAGCGACCACTCGGCAAGGCATCGATTCGATGAGGTGCCGATAGGTATCTTGGGGTATCTGTTACCATAATATGAACAACAGGTCCTCCAGTTCCCGTACATTTCGGGGTGGTGGTGATTTAGCGCGAACCCGCTTTTTCAAGTCGAACCACAATTGTTCGATTGGGTTCATGTCAGGTGAATTCGGAGGCCAGGGCATTAACAAAAAGTCACCACCATGTTCCTCGAAATACTGCTTGACGATTCTGGCAGTGTGGTAGGGTGAATTATCCTATTGGTAATGGCCATCACCAGCAGGGAACACAGTTGCCATGAATGGGTGAACTTGGTTCGCAACGATGTTCAAATGCCTGACAGCTGTAAGGGATTGTGCTTTTGGGATAATGCGGCCTAAAGTGTCCCAAGAAAACATTACCCACAGCACAACACCGCAGCCGCCGGCCTGTTTCCGCACAACAGTGCATCCAAGTGCCATAGCCTCCGTTGTTAATCGGCGTATCCGCGCTCGGCCGTCTAAGTGATTCACCAGTTATCTTGATTCATCAGACCAGGCCACTTTCTTCCAATCACCCACGGTCCAACCTCGATGATCTTAGGCCCATTTCATGCGTTGTTGGCGATGACGTGCAGTGATCATGGGGACCCGGCTGGGTCTTCGGTTACGAAAGCCCATTCGCAGACGGGTGCGATAAACTGTGAACTGTGAGCTGTGACACATTGACGATTCTGGCAGTGTGGCATGGTGCAATGTCCTATTGGTAATGGCCATCACCAGCAGAGAACGCATTTGCCATTAATGGGTGAACTTGGTCCGCAACGATACTCAGATACCTGACAGCTGTCAGGGATTGTGCTTTTGGGAAAATGGGGACAAGAAAACATCGTCCATAGCATAACACCACCGCCGCCGGCCTGATTCCACTCAAAAGTACATCCATGTACCATAGCCTCCGTTGGTAATCGGCGTATTCGCGCTTGGCCGTCTACGTGATGCACCAGGAATCTTGACTCGTCAGACCAGGCCACTTTCTTCCAATCATCCACGGCCCATTCTGGATGATTTTGGTCCCGTTTCATGCGTTGTTGGCGGTGACGTGCAGTAACCATGGGGGCCCGGCTGAGTCTCCGCCTACGTAGACGCAAACGCAGAAGACTGCGACGAACTGTGTGCTGTGACACATTGCCCTGATCACCACTGTTGTAGCTGCGAGTGATTTGTTGCACTGTGGAACTGCGGCCTCTGTGAAAATTGCGCGACAGTCTCCGCTCCCCTCTGGCATCAGTGAGCTGGGGACGACAAACGGCTGGATGACATTCGTCGTTTGGCCATCTGTGCACAACTTTTGATGCATACTCACTACAGCGGCACGTGAACAACCCACAAGCTGCCCTGTTTCCGAGATAGTAGTTCCGAGGCGCCGCTCCATCACAATTTGTTCTTTATCAAACTCAGATAAATCGGCAGCTTTTCTCATTCTGACTCCGAACACTCTACTAACCGAAAGCCGGTCCTCGGGTTGTATATATAGTGCTCTGTCAATTTCACTTGCGCCACCGTTCGGCCTCCAGTTGCGCACATTTCTCCAGATTGCAGGTAGTCATAATGGAATGTTTCATCGGTGTACATACCGAATTATCCAAAAAGTTGCGCAAAACTTTAAAAATCAATATTTAGCTGTGTTTTGTCTCAATCTAATTGCAGCGGAATGTGGTTTGCACAGAAATGCACAGAATGTCATATGATTTTTTTGTGAAGTTAAAAGATTAATGGAAATCTCAGTTTTATTTATAGTCGTCAGATGGCGCTGCAGCTGACTGAGAAATTGTGGATCATACAAGGTAAATTGACGTATTCCACACAAGGTTACTTACGGTAATAAGTGCTCAATGTGATGCCCAACATTCGCGAGCACTGCCTGCAGACGAGAGAAGACACCATGGACAGCATTAAGTAGAATATCATTGGTATGGCTGACGCATGATACCGGATAGTCTTTCAACATGGACAGTGAAGTGGAATGATCTCTGTACGCCCGTGACTTCAGGTAACCGGATAACAAAAAATCACGTGGTGTAAGATTAGGAGATGCGCGTGGCCATTCGCATCAAGAATTACGTCGGACCACATGGTTTTCTGCAAACGTTGACTTCAGGAGTTGCTTGACAGGAGACACAATGTGGGGTGGCGCTCCATGTTCCATGAATGTTACAGCATTCAGTGCATTCCTGTCTTGCAAGGTCGGTACAATGCTGTTTCGTTAAAGTTTTGCGGCCGCCCCGGTGGCGCAGTGGCCTAAGCGATGGCCTCTGATCATTCGTCCGAATAGGGTCCGGGTTTGAATCCCGGTAAGGCATGGATGTTGTGTTTGTCTTACGGTACTAGCTCTCTCCCTTCCCTGGAACCAGTGACCCTAAATTAGGGACGGTCGACTGCTTATAGCCCATTGTGTTGCTCACGGTGGTCGTTAAACCTCAAATAAAAAAAAATAACGACGGGTGACTGCCCATTGAGTTGCTCACGGTGGTAGTTAAAACCTCCAATAAAAAAAATCCCTTAGTTTCAGGTTGAAAGCACATCAGTCATGTGTTTAAAAGTGTGAGAAGAAAAATAGCCCAGCACAGTTGGGAAAAAAACAATCAATTTTTGTTTTGATGAAGCAAAATTGTTGGAAAGGCATAAATCAGTGTCCGACATTGACGTTTTAGAAGAATTTCAAATTTTTCAGAACCGTGCTTTCCTGTTGAATGATTTAGCTTTATTGCCATACCTATCGAGCCTTTGGAAAGCACGGCAGATTCTATTTGGAAAACACTCGTCAAGACCAAAAGCCGCGCGCGTGACATGTGGCACGTAAAACTAACTACCGTCGTCACAAGCAAGAAATCAACACGTCATAGTCCAGAGGAAGCTGGACCATAGTTCCAAGCGAAACTATATAGTAGACATCAAGTTATAAAAAATTGCATAAGTAAACGTTAATTATAACAATCGTTGTTTCTCTATATTAAAATTAAAATACGGATATTTTTCAGTGATTATGATGCTGATTCTTTCTCTTCCCTGTCTCCACCTAATCTTAGATGCTTGTAGAGCGTTTGCTTCTGATTTATTAATAAGTCATAAACTAAGTAACTAGTATGTTCGTAGAGAACTCCGTACAGCATATATTCAAACATCTTGAATAACACTAACGGCCAGAGAAAGAATCAGCAAAGAGACTTACCTATAATGCCAACTTTTCCTTTATTTGTTCCATTTAAGGGAAATTCAACAGAAATTCACTTATACAAATAATATCGCTGGTACCCATATATAGATATCAAGCGAATGACATCTATCGATTCGATGAGGTGCCGATAGGTATCTTGGGGTATCTGTTACCGTAATATCAACAACAGGTCCTCCAGTTCCCGTACATTTCGGGGTGGTGGTGATTTAGCGCGAACCCGCTTTTTCAAGTCGAACCACAATTGTTCGATTGGGTTCATGTCAGGTGAATTCGGAGGCCAGGGCATTAACAAAAAGTCACCACCATGTTCCTCGAAATACTGCTTGACGATTCTGGCAGTGTGGTAGGGTGAATTATCCTATTGGTAATGGCCATCACCAGCAAGGAACACAGTTGCCATGAATGGGTGAACTTGGTTCGCAACGATGTTCAAATGCCTGACAGCTGTCAGGGATTGTGCTTTTGGGATAATGCGGCCTAAAGTGTCCCAAGAAAACATTACCCACAGCACAACACCGCCGCCTCCGGCCTGTTTCTGCACAACAGTGCATCCAAGCGCCATAGCCTCCGTTGTTAATCGGCGTATCCGCGCTCGGCCATCTAAGTGATTCACCAGTTATCTTGATTCATCAGACCAGGCCACTTTCTTCCAATCACCCACGGTCCAACCTCGATGATCTTAGGCCCATTTCATGCGTTGTTGGCGATGACGTGCAGTGATCATGGGGACCCGGCTGGGTCTTCGGTTACGAAAGCCCATTCGCAGACGGGTGCGATAAACTGTGAACTGTGAGCTGTGACACATTGACGATTCTGGCAGTGTGGCATGGTGCAATGTCCTATTGGTAATGGCCATCACCAGCAGAGAACGCATTTGCCATTATTGGGTGAACTGGGTCCGCAACGATACTCAAATACCTGACAGCTGTCAGGGATTGTGCTTTTGGGAAAATGGGAACAAGAAAACATCGTCCATAGCATAACACCACCGCCGCCGGCCTGATTCCACTCAAAAGTACATCCATGTACCATAGCCTCCGTTGGTAATCGGCGTATTCGCGCTTGGCCGTCTACGTGATGCACCAGGAATCTTGACTCGTCAGACCAGGCCACTTTCTTCCAATCATCCACGGCCCATTCTGGATGATTTTGGTCCCGTTTCATGCGTTGTTGGCGGTGACGTGCAGTAACCATGGGGGCCCGGCTGAGTCTCCGCCTACGTAGACGCAAACGCAGAAGACTGCGACGAACTGTGTGCTGTGACACATTGCCCTGATCACCACTGTTGTAGCTGCGAGTGATTTGTTGCACTGTGGAACTGCGGCCTCTGTGAAAATTGCGCGACAGTCTCCGCTCCCCTCTGGCATCAGTGAGCTGGGGACGACAAACGGCTGGATGACATTCGTCGTTTGGCCATCTGTGCACAACTTTTGATGCATACTCACTACAGCGGCACGTGAACAACCCACAAGCTGCCCTGTTTCCGAGATAGTAGTTCCGAGGCGCCGCTCCATCACAATTTGTTCTTTATCAAACTCAGATAAATCGGCAGCTTTTCTCATTCTGACTCCGAACACTCTACTAACCGAAAGCCGGTCCTCGGGTTGTATATATAGTGCTCTGTGAATTTCACTTGCGCCACCGTTCGGCCTCCAGTTGCGCTCATTTCTCCAGATTGCAGGTAGTCATAATGGAATGTTTCATCGGTGTACATACCGAATTATCCAAAAGTTGCGCAAAACTTTAAAAATCAATATTTAGCTGTGTTTTGTCTCAGGCTAATTGCAGCGGAATGTGGTTTGCACAGAAATGCACAGAATGTCATGGGATTTTTTTGTGAAGTTAAAAGATTAATGGAAATCTCAGTTTTATTTATAGTCGTCAGATGGCGCTGCAGCTGACTGAGAAATTGTGGATCATACAAGGTAAATTGACGTATTCCACACAAGGTTACTTACGGTAATAAGTGCTCAATGTGATGCCCAACATTCGCGAGCACTGCCTGCAGACGAGAGAAGACACCATGGACAGCATTAAGTAGAATATCATTGGTATGGCTGACGCATGATACCGGATAGTCTTTCAACATGGACAGTGAAGTGGAATGATCTCTGTACGCCCGTAACTTCAGGTAACCGGATAACAAAAATCACGTGGTGTAAGATTAGGAGATGCGCGTGGCCATTCGCATCAAGAATTACGTCGGATCACATGGTTTTCTGCAAACGTTGACTTCAGGAGTTGCTTGACAGGAGACACAATGTGGGGTGGCGCTCCATGTTCCATGAATGTTACAGCATTCAGTGCATTCCTGTCTTGCAAGGTCGGTACAATGCTGTTTCGTTAAAGTTTTGCGGCCGCCCCGGTGGCGCAGTGGCCTAAGCGATGGCCTCTGATCATTCGTCCGAATAGGGTCCGGGTTCGAATCCCGGTAAGGCATGGATGTTGTGTTTGTCTTACGGTACTAGCTCTCTCCCTTCCCTGGAACCAGTGACCCTAAATTAGGGACGGTCGACTGCTTATAGCCCATTGTGTTGCTCACGGTGGTCGTTAAACCTCCAATCAAAAAAAAAAAAAAAAAACCTTTTGCGTAACGCGCACCTGTGAAAGACGGTTTCGAAAGCAGTATCATGTATTTCCTCAAAAAAAAAAACTAAATAAAAAACGGGCCAATAATGAAGACGATGTGAATCCACACCACACTGACCTTTAGCTGATAGAGTGGAGTTTCTGTAACAGCCTGGGGATTGTCCCTTGCTGAGATGCGGAAGTTTTGTGTGTTTACTGCTCTGATGAGGACGAAGTGTGCTTCATCTGCCCATAAAACATTTAACAGTCAGTTCTCGCTTTCATTCATTTCCCGAAAATCCTTGTTGCAAGCTTTCTAAGCTTCGCGAAATCGGGAGCTTTCAGTTCCTGAACGCGCTCAATTTTGTATGTATATATATATCTGGAAGGATTAGTCTTAGTGCTCTTCAAACAGTTCCATATGAAAAGCTAATTCGACGCGTAACTTTGCGAGCACTTGATTCCCCCATGTGAGGATGCCATCCAAATGTTTTCGATTTTCTGTGAAACTGTAGCCGCAGCTGAAACAGACGTTCCTGGTCTTCCACGTCGTGAACATGTTACCAAAGTTCTGGTCTCCCCAAATTTATTAATCATCCGCTTCACTGACGAAGAAGACATCGCATCGGGCCTTTACCACTTCGAACACTCTGAGTGAACAAAACTATCGCAAAGCTGCATTTACAGATTCCTAGTACGATAAAACAGTTTTACCATTCAGTAATGAGCACATGACACGTTACATCGAAGATTCGAAATTTTGAAGCACACACTCAAATAATTTCGACAGCATCTTCTGATTACTGGGCCCTTAAATGTTTAGTTGCCTGCGTGCAAGCTCAACCGAGTCCTTGTGGACGGGAAAAGACGTGACGCCGTCGGTCCAACCGTCTTAAAAGGAGGAATGAACATACAGGAAAGTCAAAAAGCAAAGCAATGCAAAAATAGAGTTGCACAAAGTATGCATTGCCTTAGGCTAAATGTTAAGTATGATGAAAAGCTAGGTTCCATACTCTAAACGATAGAGTTTTAATTGGGAACTATCTCTGAACATCTATATCTGTGCTTGCCACCCGAAGGATTAATGTAGTCTTTCCCCATTGCTTTTCTATCAACATTCTTCCACTAGCACGCAATTTAGTGGAATTCCATATTTTCCTCCTCGCTGTTGCAATTTCCTCTTGTACAATTATGTTTTAATTCCTCCATTCCAGAACACTGCGCAGTTGATTTCCTGTACCTCGATAATTTGGAATTTCATGAAATTTTTTAAAAAGTGATCATCTTAGCTTTTCTGTTCTTCGTTGAATCCAGGGCTTCATTGATTTTTTTTCTTAAAAAAGAAATCAAATTAGCTCTGAATTAACATTGTTCCTAACAAAAGTTCCCGCTTTGCTCGTTAAATTAGCCAAATATTGGGTCGTTATACACGAGTTCTACAGTAATCCCAAAATCGAAAATTCGAAATCCAAGACGCTTCCAACACCAAGCATGTCGGAGCTGGAAGGCTCAATTCGTACATTGTCATGAATATTTAAGAAAACGTAATTAATAATAAGAGGATTACGAAAAACTTATTATAAGAATTTTGTAAAGAAAAGACACATACAGTTGCTAGGACGCAGATACTTTATTCACAATCAAGACATTACAAAACATGTCTTTCATCACTTGTCTATATTTTTATCAACATCATCATACAGATACATCATTCCTTTCGCAGAAGTCGAGCAAGCTGTCACCGGTACTGTCGTACAGCTACAATATCATTCTCTGCAGCTGAGCATTCCGTCGCCGCCATCATCTGCCGGATATATCATCGTTGTTCTCTGCTGTAGACCGTTCTCTAGCGGGCATCGTCCGCAGTCACATTATCATCATTCTCTTCAGTGGAGCATTCCCTCTAGCCTCCGTCGTCCGACAGTCACATTATAATCATTAACGGCTGTCGAGCGTGCTGTATCCAGGATCATCAGGCAGCTATATCATTTTCCTCTGCAGAAGAGGGCAAAGTGTTGCCCCCTGATTGGACAACTCTTTGTGCTCCCCGCTGTGCTTTTTACGCTTTCCAACCGTAGGTTGAAGAAGCGTATATGCTCCAGCTTTGTCCGTCCGTCTGTTCGCACGATAACAGGCGTAAAAATGGTTTGATTTCGTCGGAATTTTAGTATGTGGTAGGACCACTGGAGACGAACCCTATTGAAAATGGGACAAATGGGGTCAAAGGTCACGACGTAGGAGCGGAATCATTCCATTGCCCTTATGCATCATAACTTGCGTAAATATGGATCGATTTCAATGAACGTTTACTATGTGGTAGGGGACCACCTGGGGACGAACCCTATTGAAAATGGGACAAATGGGGTCAAAGGTCACGACGTAGGAGCGGGATCATTCCATTGCCCTTATGCGTCATAACGTGCGTAAATATGGCTCGATTTCAATGAAATTTTACTATGTGGTAGGAGACCACTGGAGACGAACCCTATTCAAAATGGGTGAAAAGGGGGTCAAAGGTCAGGACATAAAATTGGGATGCATTCCATTGCCCCTATGCGTCATAACGTGCGTAAAAATGGTTCGATTTCGATGAAATTTCAGTATGTAGTAGAGGACCACCTGGAGACGAACACCTATTGAAAATGGATGAAATGTGGTCAAAGGTAAGGACATAGGATTGCGATCGATTCCATTGCCCTTATCCCATATTATTAAGGTGGACGTCAAGTAATTTTGCTTCCTATACTTCCAATGGAAAAACTTTTGTACACATTTATTTCACAAGTAATGTGTTTCCCAAAGATGAAAATTTGAACATCGATTAAAATAACTTCATATTATAACTTGGAAAACTTAATATTTTCTAAAACATAACCATAAATATATTAAAAATCAATAACTTTTCCTTTGGTGGTGTTGAAACCAGAAAAAAGATGGCGCGACCTGTACTTTGATAACCTCAGTGGACAATTAAATGTTGGATTGCATAATTACGGTTATGGTTTAGAAAATATTAAGTATTCCAAGTTATGAAATGAAGCTATTTTAATCGATGTTCAAAATTCTTGTATGTATGTATGTACATTTTATTTTGAAAACGGCTCTAAGAATTTTGATAAAGTCGTTATCCTACCGGTTTCTGGCACTAGAAATCGATTTAGCTTGATCTCGACTTTAGGAGAATTCGTTTAGTGGGTTAAATAACCACCCCGATTTATAATGTTTTCAGTGTCATGGCGTTGTTCCATTAATGTTACCAATGCTTAGAAATCTTATGACGTTACAATCTCGCGTTTGAGAATGTTGGCGCGCCGTCACGCCATCTATCTCATTACGTCACGCGTTGTGTGTATCCTATTAAAGTTTTATGACGTCACACTCTTGCAAGCAGATGGTCGCGATTTCCATCTGCCTCATTACGTCACGCGTTGTGTGCGCATGTCCGTTTCGATGAAATTTTTGTATCTGGTAGGGGATCACCTGGGAAGGAACCCTATTTAAAGTGAACGAAATGGGGTCAAAGGTCAGTACATAGGAGCGGGATCCATTCCACTGCTGTTATGCGTCATAACTAACGCAAAAAAGGTTCGATTTCGATGAAATTTTAGTATGTGGTAGGGAACAGCCTGGCGACAAACTCTAAGGGTCAAAGGTCAGGACATAGAAGCGGAATCACTTCCATCGCCATTATGCGTCATAACTTGCGTAAATATGCTTCGATTTGGATGAAATGTTAGTATGTTGTAGCGGCTTGCCTGGGGACGAACTCAATTGAAAATGGGCGAAATGGGGTCAAAAGTTAGGACACAGGAGCAGGATCTATTCCATAGCCCTTATGCATCATAACTTACGTAAAAATGCTTCGATTGCGACAAAATGTTATCATGTTATTTTGGAGGTATACCGAACCGGTTCTGTAGAATATCATCGAAATGGGATCAAAGGTCAGGGCACAGGAGCGAGATTTATTCCACAGCAATTATTCTCATAACTTGAGTAATGATTTCTGGTATGTTGGAAAGCGTATTATAATCAATGCATTGCATGATTTTACAAACTTGTTTCTTCCTATCGCGATGATCCTTCAGACCGCACACTGATCTTTGTTATTATGATCGCCGTCACTTTTCTTGGATAGTCTTGTCTTCTGAGAAGAGAACGGCATGGCACCCAGTAAGTTCTCGTACTCTATCCACAACGAAAGTTTAGACGCCGTCCCGGTGGCGCTGTGGTCTAAGCACTGGCTTATTACCATTCGTCCGAGATGGGACGGGTTCGAATCCCGGTGAGGCATGGATGTTGTGCTTGTCTTAAGACACTGTCTCTCTCCTTCCCTGGAGCCAGTGGCTCGAAATTAGGGACGGGCGACTGCTTATAGCCTACTGAGTTGCTCACAGTGGTCGTTAAACCCCCAATAAAAAAAAAGGAAGGTTTAGACGGTACAACCTATGTCTCATGGAGCTTTTGTGTTGCGTATCAGAAAAGAAGTTATGTTAGATTGAACCAATATGTTTAAATACGACAAAGGCCAGACACAATTCAGGGAAGTAGGAGTGCTAGAATGAAAGTGTGAATCGACATAGTTTGTAGTGCCAGACTATGACGTCACAACGAGCGCTTCCTGGAAGAGAGAGCAAAGCTGGGGATAGAAACATATGAATTTATTTGTAATGGAAGCCCAATACCCCGGGACCGACGGCGTGACGTGTCGATCCAACGCGCTGTGAGTACCGTATATACTCGTGTATAGGTCGACCTCCGATTTTTATCTGAATATTTGCAGTTTTTGTATATCCCGTGCATAAGTCGACCCCCGATTTTTATGTGAATATCTGCATTTTTTGTATACCTACCTATTTTGTGTACAAATAAAAAACGTTTTTTCTTCTTTTCCGAGGATGCGCCCGCATGTGGAAATGTGAACCTACTATTTATTGTTGTAGCTGGCTCTCGCCATGTTGCTTGCGGCAGTTTCCCGCAAAATGTGGGTGGAATTGAGGCATAATTCGGGGAAGATGATAGGGCTCACCACCCTGGTTAGAGAGTTTTCAGGGGAAGGTTACACATATTAACAATATATGAACCCACTTTTGCACATAGTCCCCCCCCCCCTTTCCTTTCTTCCACTTTTTGCGAGCGAGTTTTCTGCAGTTACTTCATTCATGGAGAGTAAAGCATTTGTTCCCGCAGCAAACGAATCCTAATGCTTTTACCAAACGTCCTAGGATGGGCACATCGTTATTTAAAAAGAAAAAAAAATTCTGAAACATATTTGGAAAGCGTAAATAGGTCTTGATGTCAACTAGATAGTTTTTTATCCCATAAAGAATATGCATGCCGTAAAAAATAAATGCGTAACTTTTGAAGTTTTCAATGGATTTCTTCAAAATTTAAAATGAATCTTTATTTTGATGTATTACAAACACTGTAAAATTTGCACGCAACTATTTAAAAATTGAAGAAAATTTGTTCTATAAAATTTTCTCCCACTACCCTGTGTAGCGTAGCAGCTGTAGGTCAACTGCTGAGTTGTACGATTGTGTGATTGACAGAGAGGTCGTTCATCTACTCCCAAGTTTCATCCCCCTCTCCACCGTGTTTGTGACAAACAATCGGCTTCAGTGACAAAACCAAACATCGCCCCATTCAGTAAAGATGCAATCCTTTTTTGCTCGCTCTTAGTATTCAGAAAAGGTTACTGTTTGTTTGATTTTTAGAGCCTGGGCACACTCAATTCAATTACGAACGTAAGTAGATTGTTAAACTAATGCACTTTTTTACTATCAGTGGCAGTGTTATTTTGAGCGATCGGCCACGTTTAAACACTTTCGTTTTCGGGATGCATTGATCAAGTTACCGCTGTTCTGTAGATTGTCACACCTCTCTTCGCCGTCGTTAAACAGGGGCAGCGGTCTCCTTTTGCAATAGTCTGTCCTTTTCCCTCTTCACCCCTCCCCCGTCGAGAATTGAGCACGGTCGTAGGTCACGGCACAGTGCAAATTAAACTACTGGCTGACTCTTTCCTCTGGGTGATTTACCAGCGGGGTACACAAGACCATATCGACAGATCTAAAACGGACTTTGAGACATCCTTGCGAAATGAGTTTTTCTAGTGAATAAAAAAATCCCGTATATATGAAATCAAGAAAATTCTTAGCAATAATTTTCTTCTGTACCAGTAACACCCGGAAAATGACTAAACATAGAACTGCAAATGAACTGATGGCGCAAAGGGCTAAGGATGCGCATTTCCATAAGGCATCAAAATTTTGATTTTCAACCTATCAGAAATATTTTCCGTGTATAGTTCGACCTCCTAATTTCGACCTAAATATTTCATTAAAAAAGTCGACCTATACACGAGTATATACGGTATTCAGTGTTTTAGAGCAACTCAATCTCCTTGGGATGAATCCCCGACCATCTGGTCGGAAGGTGGGTTCTCTAACTACTAGGCCACTCGCGGCTGTCTCCGCTTATGCTGAAAACATTAGGGCTTCATCAAAAATATGGACGATCCCCCTTGATCAAGCCTTTCAACCTAATGTCTTCAATATGAATTAAGCAGAATGTACACGGCTCTTGTGTGAGATCTGGAGGGGTTGTATCGATCTACCACGGACTTACTACCTTGTTGTGCACTGCAAAACAACGATACCTTGGGATCTGGTTAAGTAATTATGTTGCCAGTTATTTGTATAATTGGACTATCCTTTCAAATAAAGTCACCACAGTCTGAACAAATGGTGTAAAGTCTCTTACGACTGACCACTGTCGGACTATCATCTCTAATACACTGGTTTTATCGCTTTTGTGGCATGTTGCTAAAGTGATTCCTCCTCCAGTGACCATGTAACATCAACTTCAATGTCCCTTGATGCAATACATCTAGGAAACCAGCCATTGGGTGGCAGTTCGTGACCTAGTGCTTCCGCAGGATTTGGGAGGTGAAGGATTTGTTTCTCTCGACGATCGGGTCAAGTCCTTTTCTCTTCATGGATTCTTCCATCTTGTTCAGTATCATCCGTTGCTACCAACCCGACTTATTGACCTCATGACTGTACCCGGAAATTCTTACTTTATCATCCATACCTTTCTCAAGAATATCTTCCTACAGCGATGCGTGATAATAACAAATCTTGCCTCTCGAATGGCGCTCGTTAACTATTACTTGAGTAACCTCTACTTCGTTTATGGAACTTCTACTTGAACTGTTTTTCTATAACTCGTGTGTGCTTACCCTTCGAATCACCCGTACTTTGCCTATCCTACATGAATCTCTGCTAGTGTGATGATCGACTCAAAATTTCACTCCGTTCCTTCGGTGGAATTCATTAAGTGATACTACCTCAATTTCACGAGAGTGGAGACTAACGTCATCAAGCTACGTGAATTACGACTGGCTTTACGTACACTTTACCCTGACTGGGCAACTGACATGGTGATTCTATCGTACCCAACGCTTTAACCAAATGTCCCCTTCCTTTACTCTTAAATGCTTCAACATCGTCGACTAGGCACTATTACATCCCATTGGTGTCAAGAGCTTTTGCTTGCTAGATCTTCCCCTCGTCCGATTGATGGTGCAACTTTGATTTCCATCCTTCCGGTCTGGAGGAATACCTATGCTTCATTGAACAGAAAACTTGAAAATGGCGTGCGATAGAAGTTCTTGCATGGTAAGCTACTCGTCCTATAAGAGTGATGTCGTTCCCTGAACAGTACTAGGTTGGTTTTTAAGATGATTATCAACCTAGTACTGTTTGGTACATGCATATTCGATGTATCATATTAGGTGTTCTACTTGATTATCTTCGGATAGTTTAAACATATATCTGTACCCAGCAGCATAATCTTACTGATGATTGTAAATTCCAACAGTCGCAAACTTCTGACTGACTATGCTTTTATTTTCTCACTCTTTTTAAGCATGTTATCTAAAATTTTCAAACATCCCTTGACTTTCGGTTCAATCACCAGATGAATACTTTGTAAAACATGCACTTCATGCCCAGTTTGTCCTTAGATTCCCTTATCGCCTACGAGCGTAGGACGGGTATCCTGCCTTAACTTGTACTTCGACACGATGTTAAAACATCGAGCCGACCTAGGCACCGACAGGGCCCCTTTTTGATGTTAGCAAGTACAATATGCCACCTCGGTGGCGCAATGGTCTAAAAGCTGGCTTTTGAACATTTGCCCGAGGTGGGTATGGGTTCGAATCCCTGAGAGGCATGGAATTTGCGCTACGGCAGTGGTTCCCACCCTTCCCTGAAGCCAATGGCCCTAAATTAGGGACGGGTGACTGCTTATAGCCGAGTTAGTCTCTCACAGTGGTCGCTAAACCCCCAAGCAAAAAAATATATATATGTTAGAAACTTTAATTTTATTACATACAGTTTTGTTGTATTGCCGCCAAAATTAGACACTACTCAGGTCGACTGTAGGCCTATTTCTTTGTTACACTCAATATCTATCTCGTCTACCCATGACGGGTTGAGTCCTGCAAAGACGACCCTGAGCCCTTAAGGGTTATTGGCAAATTAATGCAGCCGGTTTGCCATTCCTCTGCTGCACATGGGCAAGGGACAAAATGGGTCTGGGGCCGAATTCACGGAGAACCATCTACGCATTCGCCTCCCCAAAAGCAGGGAACCTGCGGAAAACCTCGGAGAAACCGTAGACTTGATGGCCAGTAGGAACAGGATTCGAACACCCGTTAGAAACATCCGCCTACCACATAATGCATAGCGACTTAACCAACCGTGCTATGCCGGTGGTCTTTGTTTCGCTAGCTGTTGTGCAAATAGCTTTATTTGACGAATAAAAAATCATTCTCTGCAACAGAGCGTGGTGTTGGCGTCATCACCAGGTAGCTACGACATCATTGTCGTCTGTACCTAATGTAGCAATCTGCATGAGCCAACATCAACATTCTCGACTGCCGAGCGCGCTCCTTCGGCATTCCCGGGATGCCACAACACCATCACGTTTGGTATTTTGCTGCTGGATTAAAGAAAAAGCATCTAGGATGGTAAAATGTGGAATGACTTACGACGCAATCAGTTATCTCTTATATTACGTCCCCAAATAATGTTTCTAATTAGCAAATGAAATGAAACCAAATTTGATTTCCTAAAAGAGAAAATCAAATTTAATTTACACTCAAAAGTCGATTCCTTCGAAATGCATATATTCAAAGAGACATATTATTTAGATTTCTTAAAAGAAATATTATATTATTGTCATGCAGTCTGTCTTTTACGAATCGGATGGACTCAGAGGATAAGAAATGAAGAATTGTACAGAAGAATACAGCTAAAAGATACCCTGTTCCAAATAATAATATAGAGAAAACTAAAACTGTTTGGACACATCTGCAGAATGAAAAATGACAGAAATATAAAGACATTGGTGTTCGGGTTAATGAACGGAAGGAATGCAAGAGGATGCCCTCACCGTGTGTGGGCTGGCGATATTAAAGACTGGTGCAATGGAAGACTTCAAGAACTGAGCCACTCTGCAATGAACAGACTTCAAGGGACAATGTACTTAAAATAAAAACAGACACCTACGGGAATTATACCCATGTTTGATGATGATGAGTCTGTCTCTTCCCAATCACCACCATGGTTGATGATGAGGAGTCAGTCTCTTCCAATCATCTGCACCCCTGTTCCCATCCGGTTGAAAACTGAAAGACTGAAATGAAATCTTAGTTTGGTTATACAATCTTTTCTGTTGATTTTCTTGTGTATCTGGCCTCAAATCTGGTTTAAACTGCTTATCAAACAGGTTTTCAAGCAACGCCAAGGACGAGACCGAAAAAGAGATCGTACCACTAGAACAAGCAAAATCAAGAAGCTAGCAGCACACAAATGGCAGTTCAGTTTCATATCACGCAAACTCTTTATATTCAGTTCCTCCCAAATATTAATGCAGGTGATAAACCATTTGCGTGACTGATTATTGTTTAACTGTTTACAATAATTAAGAATTCTCAAATACTGATATTCCACTTCACGTAAAAAACCTTGCTGCCGGCGTTAAACAAAAAAACAACAACAACAAAACAAAACAAAAACAAACAAACTCGGAAGCATGGAATCGAGGTCATATGCTTTCAGTACTAGTACAGGTGTTCACATTAAGTATCATCTGACAACGTCCGGTAATCTAAAAAATAAAAATTTAATTTCCCTCTCTTTTGTTCTACTCATTCTCATAAAGCAAAAGAACTCGTCCCTTTGACAGGCATAACAGTTAAATTATCAATAAATTATATGCTTAGTTATAGAGATCACAAAACGGAAGGCATGAAAACCGCAACAATAGCTGAGCGCGTTCTTTTTTTTTTTTTTTTTTTTTCTGGATCAACGCTCCGGGCTATGTTTTGAAAGTCTTGAAGGGACAAAATTATAAATTGGAATTCTTAAACGCCCCTGGCCGGCATACAAATTTGTGATTCTGAAGCGTGCCAGGCAAGGGCTCGGTGTAAAATGTTTGGTTGCGGATCGTGCCGGGCTTCCCAAGTTATGGCCAGAGCAGATCTCTTAACAGCCGGACTTCTTACAGTAAATGTTGTCTGTTAGACATGCCCAACAGATCTGCTCTTTCGACAAATCTTACTTTTTTTTCGCAAGAGAACTTTTCCAAAATGCTCAATATTAATGTCAGACGCATTTGCAAATACGGCTGACTTCTACATCCGGAGTTTAATTTGGTGTCATAATTTTATTTTACATATTGTACCTGATTTTCATGCATTCTTTTTCTGCCTATAAGGATTCACCTGCACGTAATTTGCAGCTGCTGTCTCTAGAGAGGAAAGGGAGCTAGCAGTGAAAGGACAAACACAGCATCAATGCCTTGCCTCCGAATTTGAACCCAGGCCCCAAAGTACAAGTCGTCAGAAACTCGAGCCTCTGATCACTAGACAACTGAGTGAATCGTGCATTTATCGTAGGAGTTTTAAGATATTTCCGTATTCTTTTAAGTTGTTTCTTCATCTATAGAAGCTATAATTTGTTTTGAGTGAATATGAGCTGACAAATCATAACAACACTGCTGCCCAACTGAATACGTGCACCTACCTTGAAGAAAGGATATGGTAAATGAAATTACCTTATCATCTCACGCCTGTTCTCGAATAATATACATTCGGATTTTCCTTCCATAAATTTCTTCTCAGATAATTAAACATACAAATAGACACACGAACAATATAAATACATATAAATAAAACAGCAATTTTACATGTATATAATAAAATTTTCCCATGTCTTTCTGTTCACTACAAGATTTCCTTCCTCTAACACATTATCTCCATTGGCACTTATGATTTATTTTTTAATTTCAGTCCATCTTGCTGCAGGTCTAAAACAGAATAGACACCTGCGTAGACAATATTATTTAATTCCCATTCCACGTACATGTCGAAACTTCTCCACTCTTAGTCCCCATCTCAGTTCAACTGTCTATTCGAAATTCCACCTTGCTTCTGCACTGTCTATTTTCGCTGATTTTTCATTCTCCCCATGTCAGCAGCTTCTGACATTCTGTAAAAGAATTTCCCCATCAACACTCCCTGCGATTACAAAGGATTGACCTACTCTAAACGATGCATTTTGTACAGAATGTGTGTATATTCGCCAACCTCTCTGAATGAATACACCTTTACGAAGATGATAAAATGCTTCCCTGCCTTTCCAGATCCAGTAGTCTAGCAAATTATCAACCCTCAGTTAGACAGAATGTCCCAGAGAGGTATCAGACCTTTCTCTCAGGTTGCGAAGTGCTTCTCTTTCCCAGCTCTACTGCCTGAAGAGTTTCCTTTAATGGTCATCAAGCAACTCGCAATCAAGATTTTTTCATCTCCGAACACCTGAGAGGAGGACCGTACTGACTGACAAGCATTTAGCTTTCTCTACCTCTGCGCCTTTCCTATAAGCGACCCTAGATCAATTCTCCTGGCTTCATTCTTCTAACGGCTGTTTAAAACCTGCGGTCAGGTACTCCCTTCCTAAAATCCTCTCCAACATCATTCATTCAACCTCTGAGTGAAAACATTTTTACACAGCTGATAAAAGACGTTCCCACATTTACTGATTCAGTTGTCTAGTTCCTTATCAAGCTTTCTAGTTTCATCAATATAATCACATCAAGAAAGATAATTAAAACCTGTCAGTTCTTGTAGGCTCTTCTCCTGGACTAAAAATTTAGCCAGTGATTTTTTAGGTTACACTTAGAACTACTGTTTTAGATTTATCAATGATATTCATCACCAATCTTTCACACATCATAATTAGCACTGAAGTTGTGCCGTAACTTTGCTGTGCTGTGAAGCAGCAGCACTAAATCATCGGCATACGGCTAATTGCTGTTATCGTATCACCTACGTCAATGTCTGAAACACAATTACTTTTTATTTAACATTTAATCATTATAGATCACAAAGGATAAAATATGGAAACGAAAACGAGCTATATTCCTTTCTGAGATAATTTCAAATCAGCCGACGATAAGCTTCTTTCTATTCTGGCTGTTGAAAACCCCTCGGTGCACATGCTTGTGATTAATTTCAGTAAGCAGTTTTTCACCGTATAACAGAACAGCTTGCTCAAAAACTTTTCCGTAATCAATGAACACAACGCCTTTATTAATTTATTCCTTTCCTGATATATTTCAGAAAGCTGTCTGAGAATAAATATATTATCCTGGCATCCTGTTCCACTCCTGGAGTTACACTGTCCTCCAGACAGCCTATTTATTGTCCACCTACTCAAAATACTCGAGTATACCTTACAAAAAACACTCATTCAACCATATATGTACCCATGAAAATGCATGAAAAGTAAAATTTTAAAGTGAGAGTACATAACTCGCCAAAAGTTTTGTTTCTCAATAGTGTTCCATTTTCCAAACATGTGTTCATTTGGATAAATGATACTTTTTAAAAGTTTTGAACGATCGTTTCAATATGTCAATGCATAGTAAAGAACAGTGCTCAATGCGGGTCTGGTACGATTCGTCCAACGACGATTGGTCCAATGCCGATTCGTCCAATACCGATTCGTCCAATGGACAATTGGTCCAAAGGTACGATTCATCCAATGGTACGATTGGTCCAATGCCGATTCGTCCAATGGGACGATTGGTCCAATGCCGATTCGTCCAATGGACGATTGGTCCAATTCCGTCCTATCTGTCCGAAGTGCTACTCGTGCTATAAAAGTCTCATCTGTTCTGATTCTATCTCCGATGTTATACGAAAGTACCGATAGTCCAAAGAATGTAAAATAATGTTACATTTCATAAGTAATGTTGTGGTTACAGTTTTTTTTTGGAATCGCGTTTTTTTGTTATACTGTCCTTGTTGCCGTATGAAGTTACTGATGTGCGAGCCGTTCAATCAACTTCAATGTTTCTCTTTTGCATGAAATAATGTAACATACTAGTTTTCCGTTTCTGTTTGTAGAATGCAGTGGGGTTCCGCCAACTGCCCAATGGTCGGGGTTTGGACAGAGGCCTATTCAACAGTTTTTATTCCAGCGATGTCATATTCATAACGTTTACATATCAAACAAGTTAATAATATTGCGCTTTTACTTAAACACGAAATATTAATTCATAGGCTATAGGCCTAAGTCTTTTTAACAGTTTATATTCTACCGATGTCATATTCACAACATTTATATATTAAATCAAGTTAATAATATTGCGCTTTTGCTTAAGCACGAAATATTAATGCATAGACCCTAGGCCTAGGCCTTTTCAACAGTTCTTATTCCAGCGATGTCATATTCATAACGTTTACATATCAAATCAAGTTATTAATATTGAGCTTTTACTTAGGCACGAAATATTAATTCATAGGCTCTAGGCCTAGGCCTTTTTAGGACATTTTATTCTACCGATGTCATATTCATAACGTTTACATAATAAATCAAGTTAATAATATTGCGCTTTCACTTAAGCACGAAATATTAATTCATAGGCCTGCGGCCTAGGTGCCTTGCAAAGATCTCAGAAATGATACGATGAGTGCCTTTTATAAAGTTTTATAAAATGTTTACAAATACCAAATATCTAGGTTTAACTCAAAATCTTCTAAAAAGGCCCGCGGCCTAAGTGCTTTGCAAACAACTGAGAAATGCTCCATTGAGTGCATTTTACTAGGTTTATGTAAAAGGTTTACAATTACCAAATATACGGAAATTATGTTTCAAAAGGATATAAAAAGGAGAATAATTTAAATTATTATTCCTTTCTGGAAAATAAAAAAGTTTACCGTTGGTAAGATGATACCATTGGACGAATCGGCGTTGGACCAATCGTACCATTGGACGAATCAGCATTGGACCAATCGTACTATTGGACGAATCGGCATTGGACGAATCGGACATTGGACCAATCGTCGTTGGACGAATCGACCGGGACCGGCTCAATGCAGTCATCAATTGCATAAACGAAAAGTTACGTTCGTTTTATCTGTTGAATTATATACTCTTTTAACATATGTATGTGTATATTTTGCTACAACATACTATTTCATAAATAATCTTTCCTTCTAGTGAAAGAAGTAATTTACTTCTTTCAGTTTTTTGAACAATTCATTTTGCTAACATACGCTTATGCTAATGATTTTTTGCGTAAATTGTTTAAAAACTGAGATTACCCAAAACGATAGAAAAGGGTGTTTCTAAAGTGGTTTATAAATTCGAACGAAATTTTCATTTCGTTTCATTTTTCTTTTTTTCATTCATTCTTTCGCATCGTTTTCTCAGGAGAATATTAAAGTAACTACTCTTATCATTAAATACTCTGAGGTTCATTGACAGAAATCTCCTGTTCGGTTCTGCCATTCGAACCCCCCTTTATTTTCATTTTATTTTTAACCTTTCATATTTTCTTCAGTTTTGCCCATCCATTACAAGTATTTCACTTTTTATTCCTTTTTAGTTATATTTTGATCTTTTTTTAATTTTATAACTTTTCTGGTATTTAAAACCGTGAAGAAAAATAAAGACACAAAAAGGTTTACCTTATCAACATCACAAAAATATTTTTTTTTTTGCATTACATCTATTATTTTCAAAGTTGTTTTCTTACTAATTTTCCAGCTACATGTTAATCGTTTCGTTTTTATTACCTTTTTTTAACTTGAAAAAAGAAGGAAATCCCTTGACGCAGTCAACTTTAGAAAATTACAATGCAAAAAAAAACAAAAAAACTAATGGATATAAATTACATCTTATACAAATTCTACAGTTGAATTTAAAAAAAAAGGAAAAAAAATCAAACTCCTGAATTGCCCAGTTAAATTTGAAAAAAGAAAGAACAATTACTTTTGACATACTGTTAATCATTGGGAAATTTATCTTTAATTTTTCTCGATATTATTTTTTGTCCTATAATTTATTTCATTTTAAAGACCAACTTACAACTATGGTATTTTTTAAGTTTGCAAGGTCAGAAAGAAAGGAAAGAAAAACAAATATGAATCCAATGGAGGTTTAGAGAAAAAAAGACTCAGAGGAAGAGATTAATAAAGAAAGAAAACATTAGGTCAAATGAAGAGTATCAGTGGAAGTTGGGGGAAAAGGAAGGAACGGAGGAAGAGAAACGAAGAAGAAATAAAAATAAGCACAGTTAAAGCGGAAATAAGTAAGAAATAGAAATAAATGGAAAAAAGCTGGAAGAAATATGTAGATAATAAATAAGAGAAAGGGAAAGGAAAGATATATTGATATTTCTGTGTGACGCATGAGAACAAACTGGTGAGATAATGAGAAGGTACTGTTCTTGTCAAAAGTGTGGTGCCTAAGCCCATCCAAGTCATGTTTCAATCCTCACTGATCAAGTACATTTGAACAATGTACAAACATTTTCCAGCAACATTCCGCAGAATGTTTTCAGATTACTATTCCTTAGAAATAGTAGGATCACCAGTGATTATTGACTCCAAGAACTCGGATGAACCTGACACCAGCGTCTCAATAAGAAACATGTTCCCGCAGCAACTACAATTCCAATCGCCCTGACCTCCGTCAAAAAAGAATCAACGTACGATTTCCAGTTTTTCTAAATAGAAACTTTAGTTTACTGCAAGAATTTTTCAGGAATTATTGGAAAATTTTGGTAAATATTGATTTGGAAAAAAGAATTTGTGCATATGTTTGCTATTTTTCAGATTTGCAATTTGGAAAACATATATGAAAAACAATGTAATTTCTTTCAATTTTATAAAGATTTCTGAAGAGAAATTTATTTAAATCCAGCGTATTATGCCTGAAGCCTAGACAATCAAGAGTCATAACGTCAAAAATTTCATTGTGAAGACAAAAACACATAAAAATTTAATTATAAGAAAGGTCTGTATATAACGCATAACTATAACAAAAGAAGCACATGTAACTATAAATAACACAATACAAATAAAACTTTACTTTTCATGCATAACCTTTTCCCTACCGATATATTTCTTAGCCAATAAGATCTGACACCCTTACTCTGATGTTGAAGTTACCCACTCCAGCTACTAATCTCTTCTCGGCGCCCAATCTACCTGAAACTCCAAAAGCTCCGGCGCCCTCTCCCCTAACCGCCACAACTGAACCCTCTTCGTGATCCGCCTCAACCTAAGCTTCCTGACCTCCTCCGCTATCCGCCTCAATCAACCTCAACCTCCGTCTACGCTGCTCCATAACCTCCGTTGCCCACACCTCGAGTCCCGCCATTACTACCTCAAAAATATCAAAAGACCCATATTTACCTTAACGTTATCTTCACTTCTTTATATAATCTTGATCACTTCTGTCGCAAACCTGTTCGCTCCGCAAACCAAAACAGACTGAATTTTTTTTCTGGAAATTTGTAATCACCTGACTTTGTTCACAATGACGTATGAATTTTCAATTGTTACGTTTCGTTTCCTTGATGTTGCCACGCAGACTCATTGCTTTAGTAATATTTTGCGCCCAACAAAATAGCGATTGTGACGTCATTACTGCATTACGTTCCAGCACGGCCCCTGTTGTCTGAGAGTTTAACAACTTGGTTATGACGTCATCAGAGGCTTACCACATTTTCGTTTACATGCGCGTCTATCGACGACAGTAGGAACAATCTAAACACATGGAACAGCGGATGTTTACATATTGTCGTTCATCGTATTTTGCATCGTAATACTAACTGGGTTAGTGATAAAAGCCATAAGTTTTTGACAAGTGGCATAACTCAGCGCCTCCTGTTCTTGTGCTATATCACAAATCCAAACTGTTTTGCTACACAAAATACTACAAATACCGACTGCATTTAAACATTTGCTGTTCTGTCTGTTCAGATTACACCACAAACCCCGTATTCTCTTTATCGACGAACGCTGGAAACAAATATGCGGTCTGCTTCTGATGACGTAATGAATGAGTTGTTAGGCTATCACTTTTAGGCGGCGTTGGTTACACCCAAGGAGGTTAGAATAATACTTTTGGAGATGCCCTGGTCTCTTAACCGTGAAGCTGCAAGGTGTGGGAATTTGTCGTTGTTTACATGATACGCATGTTATTTCAACTGTTTGTATTTTGGAATTACGCGGTTTTGGGTTGCAGAAACCGTGTTAATATAAAACCGGAATGAATTATATTTCTTCCCCGAGTGAAGTTTACAATTTTAACGTTAAGTTTTGTTTAAAATTCACACTAATGTTCGTATATTTGAATTTAAAATAAAAATGGGAAGGAGACTCAAAATAATTAAGAATTTTATAAATTCAGCATTTTCTCATACATTGGCAACAAGTTACGATGAAAAGTTGGAAACAATTGCGACGAAAGAAGGCGATTCAGCCAACACAAAATGCATTGCAATAGCCTTGAAAACCATGAGCTTTGGCACACTTCGACGGCCGTC
This sequence comes from Macrothele yani, assembly GCA_039090855.1. Classification (NCBI taxonomy): domain Eukaryota; kingdom Metazoa; phylum Arthropoda; class Arachnida; order Araneae; family Macrothelidae; genus Macrothele; species Macrothele yani. The sequence goes on from CM077002.1 coordinate 56,845,028, forward strand.
GCTGGCGATTATAGGCTTCACGCAAAGTGGTACTGCTTCATTAACGAGGGCATTTATAACCTCCTTGGTTACACCTTCACAGGATTCCACATTTTTTTTGTCGTCTAAATGACTCTATCGTTAATTTTGGTTTACGGACCAATTTGTTTTTAAAAATCTGTTCGATATCTTTCTCACGATTAAAAAAAATAATCTATTAAGTAGGTGTCGAGGATATTTATTTCCTAGACGTGAGAGAATTTTAATTTGAGTTGATTCCATATTCATTGATGATTTCTTTTCGGAATAAATTCACCAAAGTTCCGAATGAGTTCAGATGGCAATTTCGGTTGCAGAGAGCATCCCCAGAATTAATTCCGGTGTCAATCTCTCATACAAAAAAATTCTAAAGCAGTTCAAAAATACAACCTCGATTTTTTAGATGCTAAAAACATAGGACGTTGTAACGAATCATGAATCAGATGATTTAACATCAGGTTTGGGTATGAAGGGTTACTGTTTTTCCATACTGCAACTCACCCCCACAATAATAACAAAAGGAAAAGATAAAACAACATAGCCTGCTGACAGCGGCAGTTTCTGGAAAAACAACAACATATGTTTGAACACTCAACAGCATTAATTTCAAGGAGAGCTACGGTGGTAACCAGAAGTGCATGCAATAACATTAACAGTGGACGTAAACCTCAATGGACATTCAGTCTCGCTGCCTCGGTGGCCGAGTGGTTAGAGGAGCGGATTTGCTTGATAATCGTCTGCGCCGGAGTCAGGTTCCAGATGAGGCTTTGATGGAGCAGTGATTCAATGCTACTGACCCTGTTCGCTATTTGAAACCCGTGGCCACGGTGCCGTGGCTAAAGGAAGGCTACTGCTTATAATCCCAGATGATCACGGTGGTCGTTAAACCATCAGAGAGTGATTCACATAAAGAAAAAATGTTTTAAGACCTTGAAAGAATTTTGCATGAGATGATACCCGATTAGAAAAAAGCATTTTCAGGTCCTAAAGAAGCGGGAAAACATTAATAACTTTACTATCTGAAGGAAGGACCAAAGATTTTTGAAACTTATGAGCATTTTTGAAGAAGATATGAGGCAAGAAAGTGGGGCCTATGTTCTTTCAAGGGAATGTGACTTGCAATGATCATAGCAAGCGCTGTCAGCAATCGCGGTTTGCTTTTCTTAGGCGGTCATGTATTGCTTGTGGTGTACTGTTGCTTGCGTTGTCGTAGAGTTCGAAACATGGCTTCATGTTCAGGACGTAAACATTCACGGCGTGATTCTTATGGTTTTGCCAGCAAATGCTTCCAACTGGTGGATTTTTGTGCTCACCATGCAACGCTACCGTACAAACATGCTTTATTTATATAAACACATAGAGGCAAAACAACAACAACAATATCTCTGATATTTGAAGGAATTCTTACGCAAGCAGATATGTCCTAATCATGGTGACAGAAATTCCTTTTGGCCGCCCTGGTGGCCGAGTGGAACGAACTATTAGGTTCTAATCATTCGTCTAAGATAGGTCAGGGTTCGAATCGCAGGTGAGGCATGAATGGTATGTTTTCCTTAAGGCCCTGGCTTTCTCCGTTCACTGGAACCAGTGACCCCAAATTAGGGACGGGCGATTGCAAATAGCCCGTTGAGTTGCTCATACTGGTCGTTAAATTATCAAGAAAAAAAAAAAAAAAGAAATGACTTTGGTACTAGAACTTATTATTTTACTCGTGCACAGTATGTATCTAGGACGCAATAAATATCTGTCCTAAGCACAATTACAAAGATACTCTACAACTGCACATACCCGTCCTCAATGAACAAACACTTTTATTCGAAATTAAAATCAATCATCTATGTACAGCTAAGAGCATATTAAAAAAATTAAAAGTTAAAAGGCGAGCACTTTCGGTCCCACCAAGGGGCCATTATCAAGCCAACAAGTGAGCTCAGATTTCCTGTGAGTGGGACTATAATACATACAGGGTTAGTCACGTGTAGTTACCATAGCAACGCAAAGTAGCAATAAAAACGTGGTAAAACATATATAGCTTTTTATAGCTTAAAGTCTTTAGGTTAAGTTAAGTGTTCTTAGGGGGTCTAAGTGTTCCAATGTATTGTCGCCATGGGTTTGGTACATAACATGGTAAATCTTCGTTACAGCAGGAATTATCGTACCATAGAATAAATAACGCTTCATTGAAAAAGGTATCATTCTTGTTTCCATTATATGCCAAATGTCTCATTTGTTCCGAAGCTGGAACAAAATGTTCCACTTTAACTTTCCTGGCTAAGGAGGTCGACATCGCCTTTCTAGAAATATCGTATTTATGTTGAGATGTTCTCAAACCCAACGTCCTGAGGGTACTGCTTTTTGGCAATCTGTATTCTCCTATTCTCGTCCAGAATATCCTCTGATAGAAAAAAAGGTTGCACTTCGTTGCATCACATTTTTTAGAAATACTAATAAGTGTACAAAATATTCCTTCCCTCTCATTTCGTACACACATCTTTCAATTTAGTAGCATTTTTCGTCTCCTTTTTCAATTATGCACTCCCTTGCATAACTGTCAAAATGGTAGCACACACAATTTTAAAAAATAACGCAGGATTCATTTTGAGGAATTCTGGTCGCCATCTTGAATTTTCTCTGCTAGATCTAGGACACAGTTGTTTAATTCATAATTTTCGAAGACAAAAATTAAAAGGGAGGATTTTATGTAAGTAAACTAATACCTGACAATTATAGATCAAGGAGTGAAAAGTTATCAATTAAAGTAGTTAGTTTGTCCATTTATTTTACCATTCAGGCTTTTACGAACCCTTTGCCAATTTGGAGGTGCATTGTAACCTATTCGCGAATTGGGGGCTTTGATTTCTGGTAGAGGATTAGGCCATTTTCGTGTGCGGTAAACACATCATCCTGCCTCACCCGAAGTACTGGTTTAGACTCGATTTGGACTATTAAATCAGAATCTCTTCTAAACACGCGACCACTTACATGGACTTCTAGAAATTTGCTTATTTTAAAGTAATTAATGACAGACTACATCGTTATCAGGATGCTTTGAAACTAAGGACGCTACAACTCAATACCATGCAAATATTTATGATACAATTGCTTTGACGTCTTTGTTTTTGAGATCGCCATTTTAGCGCAGCATCTGACAACACGTCATCAAAATTAACAAGAAAGATGACACCGAATTTTCGGGTGTAATAAGCACGTCTTTTGAATCCGTTCTGACGCAAATTAAATTTATCAAAGCTATTCAAAGGCAATGGAACCGGTATGGAAAACAATAGTATCTGACGGAAGAAAGAAGTTTTTCAATGGGGTCTTTAATCCCTCAGATATTGGTGTAAACGGAATCTTGAGCTTACGAACTCTTAAAAACAGAGTTATCGACAAAAATAAGACTTGACTTTACGTCCCCTTGGTGGGAAAACCATGCATTATTTTAGGGAAGAACATATTCTCAAAAGGTTTATCGATATGAGCGGTATCGGTCCAAGTAAAAAAAAATTAGTCGAGTTTTCAGGAGCCCAGATTTTGCTACAAATGCATCAGAAGCAGAAATGAACACTTATGACTCCTGGTGGCCAAACCATTCTTTACAAAACATTAGAAATTATGTGAAAAATATTTTCCATCAGGTCTTGTATGCGATACAGGAAGAATTTTTCAAATCGGAGTTTTAGGAGCAGAAAACGCAATTTACCTTTATGCGCCCTAGCGGAAAGTCTTAAATGATTTACGTGAAAAATTTTTGAATTTATAGGAAAAACATTGCGCATCGGAAACACTATCCAACAACGAAGGAATTTTTCAAATTGGACTTTTAGAAGTAGAGATATTGACAAAAATAAGATATATATCTACGCCCCCTGGCGTAGAAACCATGTATTATTTCAAGAAGAAAGTGTTCCTAAAAGGTTTGTCGACATGAGTAGCATCGGTCAACAGAAGACGTTTTTTTCAATCGAGATTTTAGAAGCTCATATTTTGCTGCAAATACATCAGAAGTAGAAATTAAGACTTACGCCACCTAGTGGCCATACCGTTTTTTACAAAAATTCGAAATTATGTGCAAAGGATTTCCCATCAGGAGCTGTATCCGGTACAGAAGTAATTTTTCAAATCGGAGGTTTAGTAGCAGAGAAATATTGGGAAACGCAAGTTACCTTTACCCTCCCTAACGGAAAGTCTATGAATTACTTGAAAATTTTGAATTTTAAGGAAAAACATGCCACACTAGAAACACTATCCAACAAAGAAGAAATTTTTAAAATCGGACTCCTAGAATTCCAGATATTGACAAAAATAATATATACGTCTACGCCCCCTGGCGCAGAAACCATGCCCTATTTTAACAAGAAAATGTTTCTAAAACGTTTGTCGACACGAGTTTTTCGGTCTACAAACTACGTTTTTTTCAATCGGGAATTTAGAAGCTTATATTTTGCTGCAAATACATCAGAAGCGGAAATTAAGATTTACGCCCCCTGGTGGCCAAACCATTTTTTTTTACAAAAATTAGAAATTATGTGCAAACGATTTCTCATCAGGAGCTGTATCCGGTGCAGAAAGAATTTTTCAAGTCGGACATTTAGAAGCAGAGATATAAAGAGAAACGCAATTTAGCCTTACACCCTAGCGGAAAGTCTATGAATTACTTGAAAATTTTGAAATTATATGAAGCAAATGTCATACTGGAAACACTATCCAACAAAAATGGAATTTTTCAAATCGAACCCCTAGAAGTAGAGATATTGACAAATATAAGATATACATCTACACCCCCTGGCGTAGAAACCATGCACTATTTTAAGAAGGAAATGTTTCTAAAAGGTTTGTCGACATCAGTAGTATCGGTCTACAAACGACGTTTTTTAATCGAGAATTTAGAAGCTCATATTTTGCTGGAAATACATCAGAAGCGGAAATTAAGATTCACGCCCCCTGGTGGCCAAACCATTTTTTTACAGAAATTAGAAATTATGTGCAAACGATTTCCCATCAGGTGCTGTATCCGGTGCAGAAAGAAGTTTTCAAATCGGGGATTTAGAAGCAGAGATATAGGACGAAACGCAATTTACCTTTACGACCCCTAGCGGAAAGTCTATGAATTACTTTAAAATTTTGAAATTATATGAAAAACATGTCACACAGAAAACACTATCCAACAAAGAAGGAATTTTTCAAATCGGACGCCTAGAAGTAGAGATATTGACAAAAATAAGATATACATCTACGCCCCCTGGCGGAGAAACTGTGGGATATTTTAGGAAGAAAATATTCCGAAAAGGTTTATCGATGTGAGTGGCATCAGTCCACATTTTTTTCAATCAATATTTTAGAAGCTCTGATTTTATGGCAAATACATCAGAAGCAAAAGTTAACACTTACGCCCCATGGTGGCCAAAGTATTCTTTACCAAAAATTCGAAATTATATGTAAACGATTTTCCATTAGGAGATGTATATGCTAAAAAAAAGATTTTCCAAATCGGAGTTTTAGGAGAAGAGTTATCGGAAAAAGTGTAATTTACTTTTACGCCCCCTAGCGGAAAATGTATGCGTAATTTGAAAAATGAAACTATACCTAAAATACTCTTCGACATAAATGGAATCGAAAGATAAAAGAATTTTTTCAATCGGATGTTTAGAAGCAAATATGTGGATTAAAACGTAATTTTGAATTCGACATCATCTGCATTTACGCCCCCTAGCGGCAAAATTGTGCATCGTAAAAAAAAAAACGAAATAAAGGATCATCATTCGCATATTTGAAGCTTCCGAATGCAAAAAGAATTTTTCAAATCGGACTAATAGTTGCAGAGATACCGTGGGTACAGACGGACGGACGGACGGACAAACCGATAACGGAAGCACGATCTTTTCTTACAAAAGACGTGCTAAAAATGGCGTCATTGTTTATGGATGGACTTCTGATTAACGCGCTTTCAAGCAATTCCCAAGTTCGCATGTACCGTTACACAGTGTTTCCATACAGCCGGTTCACACTGCCCATGAAGTAGCAAACGAACAAGCTTCGCATAAATTCCATGCGCAGAATTTATAGGAAATTGATTTCGCTACTTCAATAACACGGACTCTTTTTATCCCCAAATATTCGTATTCTTTTATACGGAGTAAATGCAGAATAATAACAAAATACACGCGGATTCTACTGTATTAAAATCATTCTCCTAATTCCACTCTTTCTGCACTGTGCGGTTACTCGTCACTATCTCTAAAATTGTTTCGTGTTTCTTTTGTATAATGTACAGTAACCCTGATCTTCTAGCTTGCTTCTTCTCAGAGCTATTGAAGAACAGAAATGAAGCACTGTCTTCCTAAACTCATTTACACCGTAAATAATTGCTAAAATTTAGCTTTATGGAGTTCTAGTGAAAATTAGATGAAGGTAACGAGAAAAACTTGCATCTAAACTGCTATCGCTAGTTCAAAAATTTAGCTGTGAAGAATCAGCTGTATTTTCTGTTCTGGTCTAAACATTGTCACTCTTGAACTGAGCTTAGGTTTCTGTGGGCTAACACTCTGGAATCTGCATTTTGATCTTCGCATAGATGTAATCGCTTACCACACCCGTTTCTAATTCCGCATAGACTTCCAGAATATACTTAGCACAATTGACAAACAATGCCAATTTAGGCCTAATCTCCGAAAAACGGCCACCTCCTAATAAAGGTCACTTAACTCCAAGAGGTTACCGCTATTCAGAGGTTTCACTGTATGTTCTATTCAAAGAAATACGTAGCTCCAAATCGTAATATTTCTTGGTTGTCCAACGTTTTTAGTGTCTTTCTCTAGCGGCGGAATTATTTCAGTTACCCCTTCAACGTCAGTGTGACCCAGCTTCAGGTAAATACTGACTAGCGATACACGCGAACTTCGGAACAACTTGAAAGATGTCAAAATCTAACCTATTCTGGATAGAAAATAAATTTTTAAGATGTAAAACGTCGAAAACCCCCATGCAATTTTAGATATTTAATCATCTGTCGATAAAAAAAGAAAAGATACATCTATTGTTGTGCTGTATCAGAAATCTTTTTCTTAGAAATGGTTCTACGAAGTACCTAACTAATTCTACGGATGCCATTTAAGCAATATATTATTTCATATTTAAAAGCAAATCTTGGCATCAAGTAATAACCTAAAATTTATTACTCAGCGATTAGCATCTTGTTAACCTATTAATAAATGAGGAAACATCCGCGAAAATTTCGTTTCGAAGGAATTAAAATTCGAAAGTTGCTACAGTAACTCGTACTTACCCGGAATAAATAAATGCGTACATTTAAAACGTAAAAATTCGTAACTAGTTACGTGCGAGTATAGGCGTGACTTATTTTGAACCACGCGCGTAATCACGTTCTGTTTTATTATCATGAATGCCCGCCACTCACTTCGTCTGACATTTTCTTATTCCAAAAGCGTCCAGACAGTGTACGTTTTTAACAGCCAACAGAATTTAAGCAGAACGGTATATTGTAGAGATCTTGTAGGAAAATAGGCTGACTGGAGCATTTTTGTTCCTTCAGTATATCGTATCTTTCAACTATTAATTCAGTGTAAACGAATTTTTTAATCCATAGGCCGAAATCAAACCGCTGGGTTCTCAATGCCAACTGACCGTAATAACGCGTTGGAAGATGGCCCAGAATCGATGTCCGTAGTGCAAAACGGAGGTTGGAGGTACGCGTAACCCTAAGCATATGCGATCACACAAAATGACAGATTTTCAGGTGTTTAGTTTTTAGTAAAATATTTATCACATAACACTGCGAAATTATTTTGATTCTATATCATGTAATTTAGATTCTTAATGCTGTCATTTAGATCCTAAACGATATCATTTACACTGATGAGCTATTGCATTATGACCACCTACCTGATAAGTTGTAGGACCGCATTTAGTCCGCAAAACAGCTGCCACTCGGCGAGTCATCGATTCGATGAGGTGGCAATAGGTATCCTGGGGTATCAGGTACCATAATGTCAACAGCAGGTCTTCCAATTCCTGTACATTTCGGGGTGGTGGTGATTCAACGCGAACCCACTTTTTCAAGTCGAACCACAAATGTTCGATTGGCTTCATGTCAGGTGAATTTAGAGGACAGGGCAGTAACAGAAAGTCACCAGCATGTTTCTCGAACCACTCTTTGACGATTCTGTCAGTGTGGCATGGCTCATCATCCTGTTGGTAATGGCCATCACCAGCAGGGAACACAGTTGACATAAATGGGGGAACTTGGTCCGCAACGATGTTCAGATTTCTCACAGTTCTCAGGGATTGCTATTGGGATAATGTGTCCTAAAGTGTCCCAAGAAAACATCGCCCACATTATAACACTGCTGGTCTGTTTCCGCCTAACTGTGCATCCAGGTGCCACAGCCTCCGTTGGTAATCAGCGTATCCGCGCTCGGCCGTTTACGTGATACACCAGAAATCTGGATTCGTCAGACCAGGCCACTTTATTCCAATCATCCACGGTCCAATCTGGAGGATCTTGGTCCCATTTCATGAGTTTTTGGCGATGACGTGCAGTGAGCATGGGAACCCGGCTGAGTCTTCGGCTACGCAGGCCCATGCACAGAGTGTTCGCGATGTCGAACACTGTTATGTCACGAAATGCGTCAGAAAGGAGATTATATCGCCTACCGCAAAGCACTAGCCCGACTCAACTGCGGAATGTTTAATTCCAACATGACGGCGCCCCTCCGCACCAGCCAGGAAACGTAAGAAGGTACCTGGTCGAGACATTCCAGCAACAAATCATCCGCTATGGTGGTTGCGTAGAGTGGCCTGCACGCTCACCGGACCTCACCCCATTGGACTTCTTCCTGTAGGGCTACCTCAAAGAACAGGTGTATCAGACCTCTCCGATAACGTTGCATGACCTTCGACGCCGTATAACTGATGCTTGATCCAGCGTGTCACCTCACATGCTGCAAAATGTGCAGCGTGAGATTCAATCTAGAGTCCAAATGTGCATTGTGGCTGACGGAGAGCACATTGAGCACCGACGGTAAATGTGCCTAGTGACAACTAATTGCTCCTTTCTGACGCGTTTCGTGACGTAACTGTGTGCGACATCGCGAACAAACAAACGAGCGTTGTACGCGTTCTTTTCTTAGCATTCATGTGCGCAAGGTGTCTTTTTGTACTAAATCGATGCTGCTCTACAACTTTGTAATTGACTATTTTCCCGTATCTTGTATAGTTTATGAGACCGGCACACCAACTCCTGACTTTGCCACTAGGAGGCTCTGTAAGCGGTCTCAACGAATAGCCCATAGCCACTTTACTATACCTAGGCACCGTTTTTATGGCTATAGCTGTCGGCGTTCGAAAGTTACGGGGCTGAGAAAGGACTTTACTGGGCACCCTTTATATACTGCTCAGTGAACTTCAGCTGCGCTACCGTTCGGTCTTCAGGCATGCTCATTTCTCTCGGCTGGGGGTAGACATAATGTAATGGCTCGTCGGTGTAGATTCTAAATAATATGCACAAACTACCGTGTTATTAGTTCCTGCACACTCCTTTATTGATAGTAAATTAAGTCCTACCCAGTCATCACGTCACAGAACCCAACTATGAACGTGCTCGTAGGGCTATGATGAGACAACAGCACGATCGTGAATGCAAGATGCCTCTATCGACAGAGTTAATTGATTTTGTAAAACCCAATTTAACCCAACTTTTGGGCGAGACTCAAACCCCACATCCTTTTGCTCCGGAGGCGAATGATTTCCCAAATAAGCCACTCCGACAAGAGTTCATTATTGCTACTTGCCGTCTTGACACGAGCGTCACCTCAGTAGTACGTCACATATATCCCCCTTTGAAAGGGCTGGAAGGTCACATATATCTCCCCTTGAGAAAGAACTGGTTTCCAGATCAGTCGGCAAACAATGAAGGAAGGAAAGCTCACCGAATAAGGAAGAATTGGGACTAATTTCAGACGATGTGTACAAGAACATCACAGGTTTCTGTGAAGAACCTAACGGCCAGTAGATCGATGTTTTCGTTCGAGCGCCAATGTGAAACCCAAATTTTTCGGTGACGGTACTCGAACCCAGTGCTCCGGAGCCGAATGCTTTCCCAATTAAGCTACGCCGGCACGGACATTTCACTACTACTACTTGCCGTTTTGACATGTGCGTCACCTGTAGAACGTCACAATTTCCAGCGAGGTTTGATCATAGGATGCCACATAAGCAATCATGATGTTTCAGCGGCATTGAAGATCTTGGTTCGAAGGTTGTTAATGCGATATGCAAACGGAAATGCATTGAGGCTGAATCTAAGAAACGATTCAGTGAACCTCCAAAGCCAACAGAACGTGAGAGAAGAGATCTGCAAAGGACTGTCAGCTCAGAACGGAAATCAACATCGCTTCAAGTATCGCAAACCCTATACAAGACAATTGGGACTAATAAGAACATGGTGTTAACACCTCTGCAGTGCCCAGGACGCTGAACGACATGGGTACTACTTTGAACCGCTAATCACATCGACTAATGCTATGCGCCAATTAACGTAGTGTAAGGAACGTCGATCATGGATCGGAGGCCGATGTACAAGAACTGGACTATGGACAGACGAGTCACAGCCTAGCAGTCTGATGGTCGCTCCTGAGTGTGGTGGGTGCCGTCAGAAAGGTACATTCTTAACTAGATCATCCCGACGATGATGTTCAGTGGATGCAGTGTGACGATATGGAGCTGTTTTCCGTGGTATGACGTTTTGGACAAAGCTACGAATGCTGAGCTCAACCTATACTCGGGGCAAAGCTGTCCTGGCAATGGGGCCAAAGCTACGGTGACCTTTTCACTCCCAGTATTACTCCGCACTAATGGTGTGTAATTAAATTTCACTCGGAAAACTTCTCCCACAAGCCCTCAGGGCTGGCTGTCTGTCACCGTGATCCCTTACCAAACCCCTCTATTTTAACCCCCTCCCCACCGCCGCGCGCTTTGCAGACCGGTAGACAAGCAGTTTATTTCTCAATCTCTTATCTTTTTTTTTTTTTTTTTTTTGGAGATGTTACAGAACGTGTAACGTTTCTTTCTTTCTTACTTTTAAAATGAAATTATCTTTGCTAAACACGGGAAGCAGTCTTAAGTGGACTAATTTTGTTTTCACATATTTTTCCATTTTTTTTATATATTTAATATATTTATACTTATTGCTTGAAGATTACCAACTGCGGGATTTAATTAAAAGTAATTTTACCATGTCATCAGTTATGCGTAAAATTTTGTTCTTTCAAAAATTTTGCCTTGATTAGATTTTTTTTTATAACAGACATCCGTTAAATGTGTATGCATTTTTAACTACCCCGTGTTGCCATAAGTACTGGACAAGAGCCCGTCTCTGTGGTAAATGATATTTTAGGGTTCACTGTAAACTGCCACACATCTTTCAGCAACTTGGAAAATTGCCACACATTGGAAAATTGCCACATGTTTTTCATTGATGGGCCGGGCACAAATTGCTGTTCCTCCGAGGAACACTTTGAATGTGTGGCAGTTTTCCAAGTTTCCGAATTATGTGTGGCTGGGGAAGGAACTCTTTCATTTGTCTGAATTTTCATGCCGGTTCATGCGCGTTTAAGGCAACTGCGCACAAAAGTTCAAAAGGAAAAGATGGCCGTTTCTTGGCCTATATTGAGAACTGAATTGGGAACTCCAAACTAATTTCGAGAAAACGTTCTATGTAAGCCAAGCGAGAATTGTATTTTAATTTGAAGAAATAAATTGCCAATGGATCTGAGGTACTTCAGTACTAAATTCAACCTTCATTCTCGCAATGGTGCGACTTGAAACGCCAGTGAGTTCTGCCGTAAGAACTGTTAATTCATTTGATTTATTCAACGAATGTTTTTCTATCAATTTAGTGAAAACATTCATAACGATCACCTTAGCAGAGCTTCGTAGTGATTTCCCACGTTTATGCGGCTGAAATACACTCGAGTGACCGGCAGATGCCATTCGAAAAACCCGAAAAGACAGAAGAGTGTTTTAAAACAACAATCAAGAAGGAGAAACGCGAAATGCCCTCGGAAACACTTTTTTCGCCCTCATCCTTCCACTAATGACCCCCCACCCCCACAGCAATAAATATCCCCTGGGTTGACAGCTTAACTCTGACCCAAACAAGAATGCTGTGGACAGAGAACCATCAGTGACGTCACCAAAGCACGAATATCTGTATTTTTTAGAAATGCCGCTGAAACTGAGATCTGAATTTTTTAAATGCACACACACACAACGTATTGAACATCTGTGTCATTTCTAAGTGCCAGTTGAAGCTGGAGTACGAGCTTTTAGACCGGAACTATTTTATGCAGTGGAAGTATACACTCTGTAGCCTTCCTTCCAATGACAGGTTAAGTTTGCCCCGAGTATAGTTGTCCTGCTGAAGTATGCACAGCAAACGTTGTGACAGTACTTTGGGAAAGGCCCGTTCCTCCAACAGCACGACAACACACAATGTCTCTTTTTGAGTTGTTACAGATTGGTTTTCGAATGGGCTTTATAGAAGTTGAATTAGCCAGCCCGATATCCCTATCTGATTGATTGATGGCTTTAACGACCACCGTGAGCAACTCAATGGGCTATAAGCAGTCGCCCGTCCCTAATTTAGGGTCACTGGTTCCAGGGAAGGGAGAGAGCCAGTGCCGTAAGACAAACACAACATCCATGCCCGAGCGGAATTCGAACCCGGACCCCTTACGGACGAATGATCAGAGGCCAGCGCCTTAGACCACTGCGCCACCGGGGCGGCTATCCCGATCTGAACCCAATAGAGGATTTCAGGAACGAATTATATCATCGGGTGCGGGAAAGAAGTGATCGCTCGACGAACAAAACGGGATTGGCCATATTTGGAAGAAAAATGACGGAAGATATCGGCATATACACTGACGGAAAAAAAAATCCGAACACCAAGAAGTTGTTGTGTTAGATAAACGACAGTTGGTAGGCGGTGAGAGTACATCTGTAAGATGACGTCTATGCAAATTTCGCGCTCGGCGCATACGTGTGGCGCTAGTAGCGCCCCTTGGAACATGCAAAGCAGGTTTGCTGTTAATACGCGCTGTAACGTTCGTGAGGGTTAGTTATCGCTGAGATTCGACGTAGGGTGTTGATGTTAGTCAAGAATGCCTTTAAGAGCCGCCCCGGTGGCGCAGTGGTCTAAGCGATGGCTTCTGATCATTCGTCCGAACGGGGTCCGGGTTCGAATCCCGGTGAGGCATGGATGTTGTGCTTGTCTTACGGCACTGGCTCTCTCCCTTCACTGGAACCAGTGACCCTAAATTAGGGACGGGCGACTGCTTATAGCACATTGAGTTGCTCACGGTGGTCGTTAAACCTCCAATAAAAAATGCCTTTAAGAAGACGAAGAAGCCATTATCAACAGCTCACGGAGTTTGAACGAGGTCGTGTAATAGGGCTACGAGGAGGTGGATTTTCTTTCCGCAATATTGCAGAACGACTTGGCAGGAATGTAGCCACTGTGCATGATTGTTGGCAGCGGTGGTCAAGGGAAGGTACTGCCTCAAGAAGACCGGGTTCCGGCTGGCCACGTGGCACTATTGAGAGGGAAGACCGCCGTGTACGGCGTATGGCCGTGGCGCATCGTACCGCGTCTGCGGCAGCAATTCGAGCTGCAGTTGCCACCACAGTGACACGACGAACTGTTACAAATCGGTTACTTGAAGGACAGCTCCGAGCCAGACGCCCTGTAGCGTGCATTTCACTTACTCCAAACCACTGCCGTTTGCGACGTCAGTGGTGTCAAGCTAGAGCTCATTGGAGGACGGAGTGGAGATCTGCTGTGTTTTCTGATGAAAGCCGGTTCTGCCTTCTGCCAGTGATGGCCGTGTGTTGGTTAGAAGGAGGCGAGGTGAGCGCCTGCAACCAACCTGTCTGCGGCCGAGACACACTGGACCTACACCTGGAGTTATGGTCTGGGGAGCAATTTCCTATGACAGCAGGAGCACTCTCGTGGTTATCAAACACACCCTGACGGCACAGTTGTACGTCGGTCTGTTGATTCAACCTGTTGTGCTGCCATTCATGAACAGCATTCCAGGGGGTGTTTTCCATCAGGATAACGCTCGCCCGCATACCGCTGTTGTAACCTAACATGCTCTACAGAGTGTCGACATGTTGCCGTGGCCTGCTAGATCACCAGATCTTTCACCAATCGAGCACGTATGGAACATCATTGGACGACAACTTCAGCGTCACCCCCAACCAGCATTAACCGTCCCTGTATTGACCGACCAAGTGCAACAGGCATGGAACTCCATCCCACAAACTGACATTCAGCACCTGTACGACACAATGCATGAACGTTTGCGTGCTTGCATTCAACATTCTGGCGGTTACACCGGTTATTAATGTACCAGCATTTCACATTTAAAATGGCTCTTCTCGCTCTTACAATAAGCTGTGATCTTGAAACCTTAATCGATTAAATATGTTACCTATACAAATGTATTGCCGCCATTTCATTCCTCTACAACTATTTTTTCGTGGTGTTGGGATTTTTTTCCCGTCAGTGTATTTACAAATAACTGGTTTCCACGAAGACTAAAGGCCGTCGTAAGGGCCAAAGATTTCAGCACTCTAAATTTCTTTCTTGGCCCATTAACATTTCTTAACCGAGGGCAGTCGTTTTTCAGATCCCACTATGTTTATGCTTATTGCTTAATGCGTCTCCTACTGTTCTTCTGCTAATTGATTAGTCGAAAAGGTTAGGAAAGTGATTTGTTAATGCCTGATGGCTAGATCTAAGGTTAGGAGATTTGAATTTCCATTTCAAAATTTCCTCATGAATGTCCAACAATGTTTTACCCATTTCAGGATGCTTCAAAATGAACGAAAACGGATGCATTAAAAAAAAAAAAAGCCAACACAACACGCAATCCCTGCGAGAAACAGTGACTACCGAAGATTACTACCCGCCCCGGTGGCGCAGTGGTCTAAGCGATGGCCTCTGATCATTCGTCCGAAAGGGGCCCGGGTTCGAATCCCGGTGAGGTATGGATGTTGTGCTTGTCTTACGGCACTGGCTCTCTCCCTTCCCTGGAACCAGTGACCCTAAATTAGGGACGGGCGAATGCTTATAGCCCATTGAGTTGCTCACGCTGGTCGTTAAACCTCCAATCAAAAAAGAAAAAAAGAAAAGATAACTAGAGGTTTTAAACGTGAGGTTGGAAATGTCATTTGCTGAGGGATGTGGTCTTTATCGCAATGTAAGACCGAGCAGTTAAGGTATCGTTATTTGCTCAAAACGTAAAGGATCTACACTGAAGTGCAATTAAATTAGAGATACCTGTCTAATAACGTGTAACACCCACCACCTTTCGCCCTGATGACGGCGGCAATTTGTCTCGGTATGGACTCGACAAGACACCGGAAGCGTTGGGAAGCCATACGGATCCACGACCCCTGAACAAGCTCCCACAGCTCACGAAGATTTGATAGAAGGGGGCCAGAGCCTCGAACATCTCTCTCGATGTCATCCCAGATGTGCTCGATGGGATTGAGGTCAGGTGACCTAGCTTGCCAAAGAAGCGAGGTCACGTCGGTGGAGTGTTCATCCAACCATTCGGATACAATTCGGGAGCGATGGCACGGTGCATTGTCTTGTTGCAGGATGAGGTCCCCAGCGGGATGTTGAAGACGCACAAACGGGAGCAAATGGTCGTCCAGGATATCCCGGTAAGGTTGACCTGTGAGGGACGATGTCACACGCACAGAGGGTCCCATTTCAGTCCACGTAAACAGTCCCCAGACGAGAATGCCACCCCCACCAGCTTGAAGAGTACCCTGCTGGCAAGAAGGAACCATCGCTTCATGTGGTTTGCGCCGTACTCATATTCTGCCATCCGTATGTACCAACGGTAATCTCGACTCATCAGTCCAGGCAACATTTTTCCATGTCTAGGGTCAAGTGGCGATGTTCCCGCGCCCATGCTAATCTTTGCACCCTGTGATGTGCGGTCAGCAGCGGTACCCTCGCAGGACGATGGCTTCTGTACCCCATAGGGAGGAGATGGTTCTGGGTGGTGTGGCTGCTTACACGTTTTTGTGCACCAGCGTTAAATTGCCGAGTGATTTTTTGCACTGTGGCCCGTCTATCCGCTGTTACAATGCGAGCTAGCAGACGGTGATCCCGCTGATCCACACGCTGTTGTCCACGGCAGTTGGCCTTAGCTGGCATGGTTTTACCGGATTCGATGTACTCACGGTGCACCCGTGACACAGTGGCTCGTGAAAATCCCAGTGCTTGCACGACTTCCGAGATGGAGTGACCCATTCGTCGGGCCCGACAATTTGCCCAAGATCAAATGCGCTTAGATCCTTCGTCTTACCCATACCTCGTCCGACTTTTACTGATTTTCGTCGCATCACTCCTTATATTGTCGGATCGCTGCATACGTCATGTCGTTTTCGTTTACAGGGCCGCCCTCAGCTCCTCATTTGCATGACGCCAGCTGCCTCTAATTCAATTGCTCTTCAGTGTATATTGGCCCTACCTCTCCGTTTAGCAATCTTTGATATTTAACCAATGTGATAGCCTCTAGAATCGCGAACAAAGGCTGGTCGTTGGAAGCGACACACACACACACACACACACACACACACACACACACACACACCAGCTCGTCTCAATTCTGTCAGATGCAGTAGATCACAGAAGAGTCTACATTCGGTTTTCGGCAGCTGACCACACTATGCTGCCGACATATTTCATTTTTTCAGGGAGTGCGCAGGACTGGGTGTTGGGGAGGCTTATAATCTCACCCATTCCGAAAAACCTCTTTGGGGAGCTCCCGCCTAACATGGTTTGGGGACACATTTAAGAAGACAATATGGACGATTCGAAGTATCTGTTGCAAATCAATATTTGGAAATTATTGCACAGATTTTGAGAGACGGTTCAACGGAGTATTATTCTCTCACAAGAAATATCAAAATGTCGCTACAATGTCATGGCGGGTGGCGGTCGGCGGAGTGGGGGTTTAAAGAGGAAAGCTTCCATTTAGCAAAAATAGGATAAAATTCGGGGGAAATTTCCATTTTGTGAGTAGGATAAGATTCGGGGGAAATTTCCATTTTGTGAGTAGGATAAGATTCGGGGGAAAAATTCCGTTTAGTAGAATAGGAAAAGATTCCGGGGAAATTTTCTAGTAGAATAGGATGAAATTTGTAACCCGTGAGCGGAAAGCGCTGCTGTTGGTTTTAAGGGGTGGGGGTAAGGGGGAGGCTTAACAAGATTTAACTGCACATATCAATACTAAATGTATGGCAGATAGCTCTCTCTATATAATTGGGGATTTAACTCTTTGAAACTTATAGGCCGGTAAACAGGCCTGAAGAGGCGGCGCATATACCCGAATAGCCGCATCGACCGTCAGTACCCTACTGCCCGGTATAACGCCCTTTCATTCACGGGTTGTAGGGTGCTGAAGGTAGATGCAGTTGCGGGTAAACCGGCCATTCGGGTATACGCGTCGCTTCGAACCCTAAGCTCCTTGTAAGATGAGGAGCTCAAAGGGTTAACGACGATCGTGACCAACTCAATGAGCTTTAAGCAATCGGCCGTCCGTAATTTAGGGTCACTGGTTCTAAGGAAGGGAGAGATCCAGTGCCGTAAGACAAACACAACATCCATGCCTCACTGGGATTCGAACTTGGACACATCTCAGACGAATGGTCTTAAGCCAGCGCTTAGACCACTGCGCCACCAGGACGGCGCAGTTAGTTCTAGTATGGGAAGTGTGAACAGCTGTTAATAAAGGACTGGAATGAATCAATCGATATTTCCAAACGAGCTTGATCATAATCGATCACCACTACAGTAGTACTTCCACTACATCTCATAAAACAAAGTAAGTTTGCCAGATATTGTTATTAAACACTCGTGTTTCGTGGTTGGACAGAGCTGTTCATCTTGTGAGACGTTTCAATGTTCAAAAATCCCATTTCTCCTCTCAAGCATCGATTAACTTTGAAAATCATATGCTTGGATTTACCATTTCTTTCACACATGTATTTACTTTGAAGAAACCAATGTTCTTTCTTAATCCTAAATTCTGATTAAAAAAGGCCTTACTTCCTTTTGATATTTGACGATGGCCATGTAGAACTCGAAAGAATCAAAATCTGATAATAATATGAACGTCAAGGAAAAGGCACTTTTATTTTCTATGAAAAGAATAAGTTACAAAGCATATGATTTTTATTTGAACTTCGCCGACAACGCAAAGAAAAAAAAGTCTTTCGCTTCAGAAAACAGAAGTTGCAGCGAACGGAGATAAACAAGATTATCTCGAGAGACACCTAATCCGCAAAGGATGTTGCTGCAGCTGAAATGAAATACGTATTCGATGATTTACTTGAAACAGGCTATCCACTTTTTCACACGAATTACTTGGAATACAATAGCATTGTATAGCTGGAAACGTTATCTTCGCAATTCTGCGAAACTGTCTTTTTATTGAATAAAGGAAAGATAGTTTTTCGAGTGATCTGTTTCAGAAATCAGTTGCTGGGGCACATAAAATCTCGGCAGAAGAAAACTTATTTTGAGAAAGCTGTGCGACACACTTTTTACATCCTGGTTTCTGTTTTTCGCTTTGGATAATTCCGATAAACTTCCAGTTTCGTAACTTTTTAAAGAGGTTGAAGAGAATCAGCGGTTGAAAACAATCCTTTATATTCATTCAAGGGCGACAAATCTGAGGAACGGGAAAAAACACGCACTGTAAGAACGAACACAACGTACAGTTCTATCTTAAATTCACTCATGACCAGACGTGAAAGAGATTTTGTAATAGTGGCTCCATACAAGAATAGTTATAAAAAGGTTTCCATGTCTTGTGAATAACGGCATGATGTTTTACGATATGCTGGCACATTGTTCTTCTAACGACGGCTTAATGTTTCGTGATACGTTGGCTCAATGTTAGCAAACTGTCTGTTCATCGTTGCAACAGTGGCATAAAGTTGTGTGAATGATCGCCTAATGTTGTATTTTATGTTGTCACAACGTTATTATAACGATGGCTTAACATTTGTGTTACGCAGGCCTAATGTTATTCCAACGATGGCTCAGTATTGTAAGACAGGGACGTCGTTAGACTTCGAAAACAGGGTGAGCAGGTATTATCTTTGCTAAGGCAAGTTTGATAGCAACTTTATATACAAAACACTAAAGGAAATAATTTTTAATGATTTTTACTACGGGCTACAAAAGAAATCGCCAACCCCCATCCTGAACACACACGGGCACACACGCACCTTGATCTGACTAGTTACGTCACTGGTAAATTAACGAGATAATATGGTAATAACTAGTGGGTTAGTAGTGTAAGATACGTAAACAGAATTCTTGTTCTACAGAGAAAACATATTCGACTTATTATTTCATCTTTAAATACTGGTAGCACTTATTGTCTTTATAATATACTTCCTTTCGATAAAATATTTATTTTTAGGTTATTACTACACTATCTACCAACAAGTAATTGGACACCTGTGATAGCAAAGGAAAACGAAGTTTATTCACCTTCAATAGTTGGTGGAGCCTACACGAGCGGCGATTACAGCTGCGACCCTCCGGGGCATACTCTCAACCAGGCGTTGTACGACGGCTAGCGGTATTTTCTTCCACTCGGCTTGGAGAAGACAGGTCAGTTCCTTCACCGATTTCGGACGGTGGGGGAACCCCTTAAGTCGACGCTCCAACTCGCCCCAGAGGTGCTCGATAGGGTTAAGGTCCGGGCTCTGAGCAGGCCAGTATATCCGATTAACCCCATTGTTATTATACCAAGCCATGGTGGACCTCGCAACATGACAGGTGGCATTATCATCCTGAAAGTAACATGGGTCCACCCCGTAAAACTGCCACAACGTAGGAAGCGCATGGTCATCCAAAATGGTGCAGTAGGTCTCGGCGTTGAGTCTACGAGGAATTGCGACCAAGGGTCCCGTGCCATACCAGGAGAAACCCCCCAGAGTATAATTCCACCGCCGCCGAACTTCACAGTTGGCACAATACATTCCGGCAGGAGGCGTTCTCCATGCAGACGCCAAACTCAGACCCTGCCATCCGAACGGTAGAGGGTGAACCTTGATTTGTCGCTCCAGAGAACCTATTTCCACTGTTCAACGGTCCACTGTCGACGTTCTTGCACCACGCTAGCCGAGCAGCGCTATTGGACTTGGTGATCAAAGGCTTGTGGGCGGCAGCACGTCCATGATAACCGAGCAGATGGGCTTCCTTACGAATGATATTCATCGAAAGAACACTCCTGGATGCCTGTTGAAACTCCTCGCGGATGTGGCCCATCGATTTGGTGCGGTTCTTCCGAATGTCTCTGGCCAGCACCCGTCGGTCTCTAACTACCAGTTTTGTGGGTCTACCGGGTCGGGGCACATTCCGACAGTCATCTCTCATCTTCCACTTGCCAATCACGTAGGCCATTGTCGATTTTGGGTACTTCAACTCGCTGAATATGTCACGTATGGATCGGCCATTTCTGTGATAACCGACGATTACACCTTTCTCGAAATCACAGAGCTCCGAACTGCGTGGCATCTTGCATGCGACTAGTTACGTTGTTGTTTCCCACACGATATTTAACGGCGGCGGCCGTGACGTGTATCAGGACCGCAGATATCGTCGATTGCAGGGGTGTCCAATTACTTGTTGGTAGATAGTGTACTTATGCATGACAGAGCCTATACGAATAGGTATCTTGAACTGTTGCAATTACAGCATTTCTCCCCTTCACATGATTCTCGAGGTCATGCGAGTTTCGTGGTTCCTAGGGCGCGCACCAGATTGCTGTATAACAGTATTATTGCATCTGGACCCCGTGAGTGGAACAGTCTACCATTATACACCAGGGAAATTGCGGACTCTAGGAGATTTAAAACACTGCTACGAGAGTTTTTGTTGTTTGTTTGAGTTCTTGTATTCTTTTTTTCACGGTATGCTCAACACCGGTCGTATTTTTAATGTTGCTATTTTTATCGTTTTGACCTGAAACATTTACCACTGGAGATCGGGAGCTTGTCAGGCTTAAATTTAAGCCTTTTTCCCTGGCTCCATGCTACAGTTTCATAGTACATACGTTATTTTTTCTAATGAATTACATGGCATTGATTTTTTTTGTTGGCCAATTGTAAACGGGATTAGTGCTCGTATGTTTATGATTATTATACTAGATATATTTGAGGTGGTTGAGCCTTTGTTTTCTCTTGGAGTAAATAATTAGTACTAAATGTTATTAATTTATATTGAACTTTGTGATATTACTGTGATTTCAAGTTTTTATTTCATTGCATTAATATTGTGTTAATTTTTGAATTTACACTGCTGCCCACCCAAAATGCAACACCAAGAAGGAAGCATGCGATTGGCCTGAAATTCGCAGCATGAGTCGCCCGGGAAAGGACATGCAAACGATTAGCATTGCAGGGCATATGCAAATCATGTGCGCCCGGCAAGCCACCGAGAAGCACTATGAGAAGGCTGCACAGAAGGCGGGGTGTAAGTAGAGGATGTGTGTTGTACTGCCAGACCTGTGCGTGGGAAGTTTCCTGATGCCTCGTAGCAGAATACGGCAGTCATTCCAGCACGTTTCGGAGTTCGACAGAGGACGAATCGTGGCTTATCGCGACAGCGGTTTATCGTACCGAGACATCAGCGCCCGTGTGGGACGACATCCAGCTACAGTCAAACGTGTATGGATTCGGTGGGTGCAGGAGGGACGGACGGACCGACGTGAGCGATTGCCGCAGCCGCGGCACACCACCGAACGAGAGGACCTGTATTTTATGCGACGGGCATTGACGGCTCGCACCGCCACATCACGAACGTTAGCGCAGGAATTAGGGTGTGTTGCGCAACGACCTGTGTCTGCACGTACCGTTCGACGTCGTCTGCAGGAGCGGGGACTTGTCGCACGGCACCCATTGCTCCGATTACCATTGACGTTACACCACCCGTGAGTGCGGCGACAGTTTCAAATTACGCATAGCTTTTCCGCTAGGAGGCGTAAAAGTAAATTACATTTTTCCCGATAACTCTTCTTCTAAAACTCCGATTGTGAAAAACATTTCTTCAGCGAATACATCTCCTGATGGAAAATCTTTTGCATAAAATTTTTAATTTTTGGTAAAGAATACTTTGGCCACCAGGGGGCGTAAGTGTTAATTTTTGCTTATGATGTATCTGCCATAAAATCTGAGCTTCTAAAATATCGATTCAAAAAATTCTTTTGTGGACTCATGCCACTCACATCGATAAATCTTTTCGGAATATTTTCTTCCTAAAATATTCCGCAGTTTCTCCGCCAGGGGGCGTGGATGTATATCTTATTTTT
This sequence comes from Macrothele yani, assembly GCA_039090855.1. Lineage (NCBI taxonomy): Eukaryota > Metazoa > Arthropoda > Arachnida > Araneae > Macrothelidae > Macrothele > Macrothele yani. Next base: position 56,867,476 of record CM077002.1, read on the forward strand.
GTCAATATCTCTACTTCTAAGAGTCCGATTTCAAAAATTACTTCTTTGTTGGATAGTGTTTCTAATGTGCCATGCGTTTCATATAATTTCAAAATTTTCAAGTGATTCATAGACTTTCCGTTAGGGGGCGTAAGGGTAATCTGCGTTTCCCCCTATATCTCTGTTTCTAAATCTCCGATTTGAAAACTTCTTTCTTCACCGAATACAGCTCCTAATGGGAAATCGTTTGTACACAATTTCTAATTTTTGTAAAAAAATGGTTTGGCCACCAGGTGGCGCGTGTCTTAATCTCTGGTTCTGATGTATTTGCAGCAAAATATGAGCTTCTAAAATCTCGATTGAAAAAAAAATCGTTTGTAGACTGATACTACTCATGTCGACAAACCTTTTAGAAACATTTTCTTCTTAAAATAGTGCATGGTTTCTACCCCAGGGGGTGTAGATGTATATCTCATTTTTGTAAATATCTCTACTTCTAGGAGTCCGATTTGAAAAATTCCTTCTTTGTTGGATAGTGTTTCCAGTATGACATGTGGTTCATATAATTTCAAAATTTTCAAGCAATTCATAGACTTTCCGTTAGGGGGCGTTAAGGTAAACTGAGTTCCCCTATATCTCTGTTTCAAAATCTCCGATTTGAAAAATTTGTTCTGCACCGGATACAGCTCCTGATGGGAAATCCTTTGCACATAATTTCTAATTTTTTGTAAAAAATGGTTTGGCCACCAGGTGGCGTAAGTCTTAATTTCCGATTCTGATGTATTTGCAGCAAAACATGAGCTTCTAAAATCTCGATTGAAAAAAAGTCGTTTGTTGACCGATATTACTCATGTCGACAAACCTTTTAGGAACATTTTCTTCTTAAAATAATGCATGGTTTCATTTTCTTCTTGAAATAATGCATGGCCAGGGGGCGTAGATGTACATCTTATTTTTGTCAATATCTCTACTTCTAAGTGTTCGATTTGAAAAAATCCTTCTTTGTTGGACAGTGTTTCCGATGTGAAATGTTTTTCCTATAAATTCAAAATATTCAAGTAAATCATACACTTTCCGCTAGGGGGCACAAAGGTAAATTGCGTTTTCTGCGTTTTTTATGCGCCTAAATCTCCGATTTGAAAAATTCTTCCTGTATCGCATACAAGACATGATGGAAATTTTTTGTCACATAATTTTTAATGTTTGGTAAAGAATGGTTTGGCCACCACGGGTCATAAGTGTTAATTTCTGTTTCTGATGTATTTGTAGCAAAATCTGGGCTCCTGAAAACTCGAATAATTTTTTTATCTTGTACCGATACCACTCATATTTATAAACCTTTTGAGAATACTTTCTTCCTAAAATAATGCATGGTGTTCCCACCAGGGGACGTAAAGTCACAACTTATTTTTGTCGAAATCTCTGTATCTAAGAGTTCGTAAGCTCATGATTCTGTTTACAGCAATATCTGAGGGATTCAAAACCCGATTGAAAAACTTCTTTCTTCCGTCAGATACTATTGTTTTCCATACCGGTTCTATTGACTTTGAATAGCTTTGATAAATTTAATTTGCGTCAGAACGGATTCAAACGACGTGCTTATTACACCCGAAAATTCGGTGTCATCTTTCTTGTTTTTGTTGTGAATGCATTGTCTTAATTGCTTTTCAAAGTTTGCATATTTGCTTATGAAGATAGTACTGTACTTGAACAATTTCTTTAAAGAAAAATGTTCCTTTTGTTTACTTGAACCAAATTGTAACGATGTGACAAGACGTTAAATTTGACTCTTTATCTCCATTCCTTTAAGCCAGAGACCTTGCACTGCACTCCTCTCCTCCAAAGCAGTCATGAGACACGTCCAGCATCCTCAATGCCCCGCGGCAAGCTTAAGAACGCTTATATAGCATTATGCTTCACTTTCCATGTTGGAGTCTCCAACTTAGCAGCACAAAGAAAGAGAAAAGCATTTAATAAAGACTATTTACGGCGAATTCCTATCCACCCTCCACATTCGCCCCTGCCTATATAAACATGGAAAAAACAAACTGAACCTAAGGATTTGGAAGAGTAGAGAACAACCAAATTTGTAAATGTTCCTGAGGTTGCTGTTTTGATAACCTTTCTACGAGGACGAAAACAACATACTTCCTAGGAAAAATGCGTAGGACTACACGACGAAAAACACGAGACTTATTATTCTTGATATAGTCCAGGTTATATTTTAAAGTTGAAAAAAAAAATGAAAATGGCGCATCTTGAACTGGGTAGGCGGCAGTGTGGGCAAGATAAATGTCAGGATCGGCTTTAGCTCACCCTCACGCTCCCTTGGTGACGTCTATGTTTCAAGAATGGCTCAATGTTGAGGAATTAATGGTATAATGTTGTATAATACATTAGTGTAATGCTGGCACAATGTTATATTAAAGTTCATCCATACATTCGATTAATGCTGGCCAGCACATTGTGTCAACTGGAGGCTGAAAAATGGCAAGCGAGACAACAGGATGCAGATCCAGAGTGATCGTCATACAGTTTTACGTAGAATCCATCTTAAGTATACCACCTATAATGAATAAAGTTCTGCGCTGGACGTGTAGTGCAGGGAAGTTTACGTTAAGTCACGTTAGGGTTATTGGAAGGTTACTTGACGTAGCTAAAGTGTACCTAATCTACAAAGTGCTAGAGTTTGTTTAGGTAAGACTCGCACTTTGCAATAAATTCATTGAATATGGAACTTCTTTTTACTCAGCGTTCCTCATTATTTTGACTATCAGTACTATAACTTCGGTTTTAGTACATTAGTACCTTGAAGGCTCCTTATTAGAGCGGTAAACACAATATACCCTGGACTTAATGGAGACACTTAATGAAAGAGACTTAACGGCAAGACAGAGGTCTGACAATAATATGAACTGAGAAAAACGTACTCACTTTAAATTTTTTATTGGAGAACTCCTGGTATTATCCAACACACACTCTACAAAACACGACTACTGAATATCCGAACTTTCGTAGAATCGCATAACAATAATTAAGAAGAACCTATCACATAAAACGAAGCTCTCTTGGTATAGTTGAGCGCGCCTATAAATACTGCATACCACCACGTCATGACTTACACTCGTTGCCACATATCATTCAGCGGGAGAAATAACATCTCGTTAAGTGAGAAGATAATTTGCATAGGAAAATAAAATAACAAGAGATAGTAAAATCAAAAGGAAACTGAATCTAGAGTATACGTTACACACCTGGGACGCACTCAAACTTCTGGATCAACAACCACAGTTTTAATAAAACAAAGATCTATCTATATATTGTTTTTGTATACAGGAGATGTTTATCACTTGTATTTGATTCTCAAAGCAGATCCAAAGTAATGGCCATACAATTTGCTAACGGGATGTGTTTCACGTACAACACACCAGGCATGCACTCTAACCTTTGAACCAGCAAATCACTGCTTTAATAAGACAAAGATCTATATCTATTGATCTTGTATACAGGAGATGTTTATCACTTGGATGACACTTAAAGCACTAACAATGCAGATCATTCAAGTCCTACAGTCTATTTTTAGCATGTCTTTTGTAAAAAAGATCGTGCTTATGTTATCGGTATGTCCGTCCGTCCGTCCGTCCGTCTGTACCCACGATATCTCTGGAACTATAAGTATGATTTGTAAAAATTGTTTTAGCATTGGAAGCTTGGGATATGCGAATGATGATCCTTCATTTCGTTTTTTACGATGTACAATTTTGCCGCTAGAGGGCGTAAATGCAGATAATGTCGAATTCAAAAACACGTTTTATTCCACATATTTGCTTCCAAACATCCGATTGAAGAAATTCCTTTAACTTTCGATTCCATTTATGTGGAAGATTATTTTAGATATAGTTACTTTTTCAAATTACGCATAGAATTTTCGCTAGGGGCATAAAAGTAAATTACATTTTTCCCGATAACTCTTCTTCTAAAGCTCCGATTTGAAAACTTTTTCTTCAGCGGACACACCTCCTGATTGGAAAATCTTTTGCATATAATTTCTAATTTTTGGTAATAAATACTTTGGCCACCATGGGGCGTAAGTGTTAATTTTTGCTTCTGATGTATTTGCCATAAAATCTGAGCTTTTAAAATCTCGATTGAAAAAAATTCGTTCGTGGACTGATGCCAATCACAACAATAAACCTTTTCTTAATATTTTCTTCTTAAAATATTCCACAGTTTCTCCGACACGGGGCGTAGATGTATATCTTATTTTTGTCAATATTTCTACTTTTAGGATTCCGATTTGAAAAATATTTTTCTCTGTTGGATAGTGCTTCCGATGTGAAATGTTTTTCCTATAAATTCAAAATTTTCAAGTAAATCATAGACTTTCCGCTACGGGGCACAAAGGTAAATTACGTTTTCTGCGTTATTTCTGCTCTTAAAACTCCGATTTGAAAAATTCTTCCTGACCTGATGGAAAATATTTTTTTCCATCAGGACCTGATGGAAAATATTTTTCACTTAATTTCTAATGCTTGGTAAAGAATGGTTTGGCCACCACGGGTCATAGGTGTTAATTTCTATTTCTGATGTATTTGTAGCAAAATCTGGGATCCTGAGAACTGGACTAAATTTTTTTTTCTTGGACCGACACCGCTCATATGGATAAACCTTTTGAGAATACTTTCTTCATAAAATAATGCATGGTTTTCCCACCAGGGAACGTAAAGTCACATCTTATTTTTGTCGATATCTCTGTTTCTAAGAGACCGATTTGAAAAAGTCTTCCTATGTTGGAGAGCCTTTCCGATGCGAAATGTTTCTCATATAAATTCATGTTTTTAACGCACAAATCTGCAACCAGAGGGCGTAAGCTCACGATTCCGTTTACAGCAATATCTGAGGGATTAAGAACCCGATTGAAAAACTTCTTTCTTTCTTCAGATACTATTGTTTTCCATACTGGTTCCGTTGACTTTGAATAGCTTTGATAAATTTAATTTGAGTCAGAACGGATTCAAAAGACGTGCTTATTACACCCGAAAATTCGGTGTCATCTTTCTTGTTATTTACTCCTCAAAGAAAGTCTTGTGACTTCTACAGAACTATCACATGTGTCCACAATCAACTTCAACCTGCACTGAGAGGAGAGAAATAATGGAATACCTAGTTTCTTGGCAACGCGACGCTGCCCAGGTACTCCATGATTCTCTCACTAGTAGCCGAACCCACCGCTTGGCACTATATAGGTAGGAAACCATCACTGCATTCATGTAGATGGTAATTTCATGTCAATATGGATAAACGTGGTGAGTTAACACAGTTTGAGAGTGGATGTCCGACGCATGGGTTACTCTACCGTGGTGGTATTGCAGGAATTGCAGTATTCCCGTTTGAGAGTATCAAGAGTGTGTATTGGGAACATACTTTTCCCAGAACAACACTGCACTGTGGCCAGCGTTGCCATTTGGGAAAAGTGGTGGATGAAAGTGGCCGTCGACGTCTGTCTCTCGTAGTTGCAACCACACGGAGAGCGACAGTGGCACAAATCACCGCCGACTTCAAAGAGTGAGGTGACAGAAACGTTTCCTCTAAGACAATTAGTCGATCGTTAGCCGCAATAGCTATGGGAGCCGCCGACAAATCAGAGTCTCATTAACGCCTCATCACCAGACAGTACACCTCTTCTGGGGGAAAGAACATCGGCACTGGACCTTGGAGGATTGGAGAAGGGTCTTCTGTTCCGATGTGTTACGTTTCCGGTTATTTCGTGCAGACAGAAGGAGTGCGGATCTTGCGGAAACCACACGAAGCGATGGATCCGGCATGTCAACAGGGAACTTGTGACGTATATTCTAAATTAACTTTCCTTTTTAGTTTCTTTCCCTATGTAAATCTTGAGTTTGTTCTCAGTTATACTTCACACTTAACGTGATATCTTTTCTCTCAAACGAATACTGTTGGCAACACAATTGAGGTAGAATGAATGTGAGGTATGCGTGTTATGAGATAAGAACGAGAGATATAAACTACGATACAACAGTTGCTTGTGGAATGTGGAATGTGGAGTGTTGATTTGTGTTATGTGATTTCTATACTATCCTGGAGTGCTATAAACTGTGCGGGAGAAATAAAGCCAATTTTCGTAAGTTTGACTTCTGTTTTAAATGTTTCGTCTGGCCGTTAAGGTTTAATTTAGGAACTATTTCATCGCATGGTTATGTTTTTAAAATAACGTATCAGTACGAAAAGACGTTTACGTTATAAACTGTTCAGACTTATAAAGGCTAAGTTACGATGTGGGTGTGTTCAATTGGCCCAAGTTGGGACCTCTAGTGTATCTACATTAATCTCTGAACTGTTCAAGCGGCGTGACCATCTTTGCAGATCGTCTGCATCCGTTCATCGTCATTATGCACTCAAAAGGCAATAGGCTTTCCAGCTGCAAAATGCGATTTCTCACTGAGCCATGATGAGTAGAACATCGTTAGAAGAGCACTCAACAGAATTTCCCACCCTGGAAGGATTTTTCCGTTCACAAGGCATGAACCCTGTGATGAATCTTTGGGATGTTGTGGAAAGGTCCGTTTGGGCTTTTGAGTTCTCCACCCAGGAATGCGAGGGAATTATGGACAGCGTTGCAGCAAGTATGGGTAAAGATACCTGTGAAACGCTTTCGTGACGTAGGCAAAAGCTGGGATTTCCCGCTCATTGTATATAGGAAACGCTTTTTTTAACTTATGCACACACCCAAGTGGGCAACCGCAAGCGTCTGGAGACACCCACTGTGGTGTTATCCGTAGCGGGATGCCAACACCGAAAGTAACTGTAATATCAAAATAAATAGACAGTCATCGCTCTTTCCACGTTTATCTTTAATTAACACACAGCAACCGAAAAATTGTTATCCGGACACTGCTGGAATCGAACCCCAGATCTCTCGATAACTAGCCGAGTGCGTTCGTCTTACGCTACGGTGGCCAACAATCCACGGCACTATGTTGTATTTATCTGTCAGCATACGACTCCACAAATCCTGTGTTAATTAAACATAAACGTGGAAAGAGCGATGACTTTGTCTATTTACATTGTCTCCTCGTATTTGGAAGATTTCACCATTTGCTCTCGCCCCTTGGATTTACTAACTATAATTAAATAGCTTGTGACGTTAAGCTCCACCAGATAAAGACATCTCAGTTGCTGATCCCATCCCTATGGATTTGTGAAGTCAGATGCTGACAGATAAACGCACATAGCTCCGTGGATTGTTGGCCAGCGTAGCGTAAGATGAACGCACTCAGCTAGTTATCGAGAGATCTGGGATTCGTTCCCAGCGGTGTCCAGATAACAATTTTTCGATTGCTGTGTGTTAATTAAAGATAAACGTGGAAAAAGCGATGACTTTGTCTATTTACATTGTCTCCACGTATTTGGAAGATTTCACCATGTACTGTAATATCGTTTCGGCTTAGCCTCAGGGATAAAATTCTGTTCTGTAACCGAAACTGTATCAAGTGTTTAGATATGTTATCAGATCTTAACCCTATCTTTAAACCCCTGGCATGCCCGATGGCTGAGTGGTCTAAGCTCTGGCTTGTGACAGTTCATTCAAGATGAGTTAGGGCTCCAGCTCTGGATGAGGTATTGGTGATGCGCCCCTGTGCGGCTCTGGGCTTTCCTTTTCACGAAACCAGCAGCCGCAAATTAGGGACGAGCGACTGCTTATATATTCAATTGAGTTGCTCTTGGTGGTCGTTAAACTGCGAACTGTTTTACCTGGCGAGAATCACACGTATAAGGGTTGTTCAATAAGTAGTGAGACTTTCTGCCTGAAAGTGTCTAAACATAACATACCTAAAAATAATCGCCGCCAGCGTTAAGGCAGCAGTCCCATCGTTGCACAAGTCCTTGTATTCCTGCGGCGCAGAAGGAGACAGGCTGCCACTGCAACCAGTTATCTACAGCTTCAAGCAACTGATCATCCAAAGTGAATCGTTTGCCTTTGAGAAATTTTTTCATAGGTCCAAAGATGTGAAAATCGCAGGAGGTTAGGTCAGAACATACGCCGGATGTTGAAGGACTTCCCAGCGAAAGCGCTGCAGTGTCCTTTACGTGGTAACTGTCGTATGCGGCCGGGTGTTTTCATGCAGAAACACAATACCCTGAGTGAGGTTGCCAGGCCTATTGTTTTTAATGGCTTGTCGAAGCTCCATTGAAGTCTAACAATATTATTCGGTATTGATGGTTGATCCTTTAGGTAGCCACTCAAGAAGCAATGGTCCTCGATGATCAAAGAAATCACCTTGCCTGAGGAAATGGTGAAAGGTGATTTCCTCGGCGTTAGCTATGATGCATGTTTCCACTGCATGCTTGTGCGTGAAATGATGGCACCAGCTTTCGTCCCCAGCAATAATGCGTAGCAGGAAATCTTCACTTCTTTATGGCAGCGGAACAGGTGTGTGTGTGTGTAATCGAGGTGTGTGTGTGCGTGTGTGTGTTTGTAATCGAGGTGTGTGTGTGTGTGTGTGTAATCGAGGTGTGTGTGTGCGTGTGTGTGTGTGTTTGTAATCGAGGTGTGTGTGTGTTTGTAATCGAGGTGTGTGTGTGTTTGTAATCGAGGTGTGTGTGTGTTTGTAATCGAGGGTGTGTGTGTGTGTGTGTGTTTTTGTAATCGAGATGTGTGTATGTGTAATCGAGGTATGCGGGTGTGTGTGTAATCGAGGTGTGTGTGTGTGTGTGTAATCAAGGTGCGTGTGTGTGAGGTATTTCAATTTCCTTTGACTCATAAAAGACATACACACACCTCGAAGTATATCTTTTAAATTTCTTCATTTTTCGCTGGTGGATATGCTGATGAAATAGCTTGTCACCTAAGTACGAATTTCGGAATGTAATAAATCAATATGCAAACGGATATTTTAAAAGAAAATTCTGAGTTCTACTAAGTGTTCTACCTAATAAAAAATAGTTCACGAAATATGATTATATTTCTAATTTTTTTGGATTCGAGTTTATACAATTTTCTAATAAAGATATAGTTTCAGATGGAGGAAGTGAACTAATATTAACTTAGTGAGCTGCAAAGTCTTTTACATTTTATTTGTTATTTTTTTTTCTGTAATCACATTAATCAAAGTTTACTCAGAGGAGTTAAAATAAGATTTATCGTGCTGCCTTTCACCGTAGAACACTCTGAATGTCAGCCGACGCTTCCGCCCGAAGATGACTTGTAATTTCGTTACATGTCTGAGCTTTAAGATTTAAGAAAAAAAGATCCAAAAAATCACGCGATCTTTTCAGCTAACCATCATTTCTGAATATTAGACAACTTAATTGGTTTCCAAGCTCCCTTTTATCTTGCGTATCATCGAAATTAATTGTATGAGTTTAAAGTATTCTCTTTATTTTTTTCTTTCCGTGCTTTCATAATAAGATGGCGAAATTCATCCTTCCGCTTATTTCGAATCACCTGATTTTAATAACGAGTTTAATGAAAATGCATAATGAGTTTGGAGAAGTGGAAGGGCGTGAGGCATTTCAATTTCCTTTGACTCATAAAATCTTCAAAACTTCTATTTGATGTAATGGGAAAATTAGTGATTAGATGAATTGCACATTCTATTCAGTTTTTGTGCCGGTAAAGAAGTAAACAACCAATTATCACTGTTATTTGAATATATAGGAAAACTAATTTAAGTCCGAAATGTGAAACGAATGTCTGAAAACTGCTGAAATGAAAAGAAAAAGTAATGTGACGCACTTTTTAAGCATTCATTAATGACACAGAAAATAGCTGGTCAAATTAACAAAAAAACTTCCAAAACTCTTTACACATTTCATAAAAAAAGAACGATTTCTTTTTTTAACACCATTGCTGCTTTACACGATATACTGAAGAAGAAAATTATTACAAACATCCAATAGCAATCAGACACTAGCCATCCTAACTTACGTACGCAACTATGACGTGGAGATGGCTTTATAAACAGCTCACAGCAAAGAATTCACAGGTGAATGGAGTGTAGATAACGGCAATATGGGACAGACTCGGAATTTTAGGCGGAACCACCTAAAAACTTTGCCCTATGTTTCCAATGGTAAAAACTTCCGTAGACATTTTCTTCGCAATCAATGCATTCCCAGGGATAAAAATTTTCACATCGATAAAATAACTTTATACAAAGGCCGTTCCATAAGAACTGAGAGTAAGTTTTTTGAGTTGGCAACAGTACAAAGGGAAAAAATAAGTACGCAGACGACTAACTGAATTAGATGAACATAACTGCAATTCGTGACGTAGGATACTCTAAAAACACAAGGCAGCTAAATTTGATGCCGGTGGTCGCTAAACTTCCAATAAAATAAAAAAATGATGCAAGATTATTAAACTTCCAACCACTAATGACTAGTTTAAAACCATCGCCAATTGTTAAAAGCATTTATTGATGGTAAAAGTAAAACTTAAAAATCATTAGATCTTTTGGGCTTCCTAGAAGCCCAACATCAGATGACATAAAAACATAGCCCTGATAAAAGTGACATATACACTGAAGAGCAATTGAATTAAAGACAGCTGGCGTTGTGCAAATGTGGCGCTATGGGAAGCCCTGTAAACGAAAACGACATGACGTATGCAGAGATCCGACAATATAAGGAGGGATGCAACGGGAATCAGTAAGAGTCGGATGCAGTATGGGTAAGACGAAGGATCTAAGCGCATTTGATCTTGGGCAAATTGTCGGGCCCGACGAATGAGTCACTCCATCTCGGAAGTCGTGCAAGCACTGGGATTTTCACAAGCCACTGTGTTATGGGTGTACCGTGAGTACATCCAATCCGGTAAAACCACCCCTGCTGAGGCCAACTGCCGTAGACAACAGCGTGTGGACGAGCCGGGTCATCGTCGGCTAGTTTGCATTGTAACAGCGGATAGATGGGCCACAGTGCAAGAAATCACTCGGTAATTTAACGCTGGTGCACAAAAACGTGTAAGCAGCCACAACATCCAGAACCATCTCTTCGCTATGGGTACAGAAGCCATCGTCCCACGAGGGTACCGCTGCTGACCTCACATCCCAGGGTGCAAAGATTAGCATGGGCGCGGGAACATCGCCACTGGACCCTAGACATGTGGAAAAATGTTGCCTGGACTGATGAGTCGATATTCACGTTGGTACATGCGGATGGCAGGATACGAGTACGGCGCGAACCACATGAAGCGATGGATCCTTCTTGCCAGCAGGGTACTCTTCAAGCTGGTGGGGACTGGCATTCTCATCTGGGGAATGTTTACGTGGACTAAAATGGGACCCCTGGTACGTGTGACATCGTCCTTCACAGGTCAATGTTACTGGAATATTTTGGACGACCATTTGCTCCCGTTTGTGCGTCTTCAACATCCCACTGGGGACCTCATCCTGCAACAAGACAATGCAACTTCCGAATTGTATCTAAATGATTGGATGAACACTCCACCGACGTAACCTCCCTTCCTTGGTCAGCTAGGTCACCTGACCTCAATCCCATGGAGCACAACTGGGATGCCATCGAGAGAGATTTTCGAGGCTTTGACCCCGCTCCATCAAATTTTCGTGAAATGTGGGAGCTTGCTCAGGGGTCGTGGATCCGTATGGCTTCCCAACGCTTCCGGTGTCTTTTCGAGTCCATGCTGAGACGAATCGCCGCCGTCATCAGGGCGAAAGGTGGTGCTACACGTTACTAGACAGGTATCTCTAATTCAATTGCTCTTCAGTGTATATAGTCACGTCAACAGTAATAATGACGTTACATATGAGCCGGCACAGACAAATCCCCCTCAGAGGTTACATATGAGTGGGCTGAGATAGTATCTTCCTCAGAGGTATTAGCGATGAGGTACATAACAGTGTTTATATTGGCTCCACTCAGCGTAATTTTCTTTCACGACTGAAGGAGCACCAATATGACGTTAACAAGTTTGTAAAATCATGCCATGCATTGATTATAATATGCTTTCCAACATACCAGAAATCATTACTCCAGTTATGAGAATAATGGATGTGGAATAAATCTCGGTGCTGTGCCCTGACCCTTGATCCCATATAGATAATATTGAACAGAACCGGTTCGGTATACCTCAGAAATAACATGAGAAAGTTTTGTCGCAATCGAAGCATTTTTACGTAAGTTATGATGCATAAGGCCTATGGAATAGATCCCGCTCCTGTGTCCTAACCTTTGACCCCATTTCGCCCATTTTCAATAAAATTAGTCCCCAGGCAGGCCCCTACAACATACTAACATTTCATCCAAATCGAAGCATGTTTACGTAAGTTATGACACATAATGGCGATGGAAGTGATTCCGCTCCTATGTCCTGACCTTTGACCCCATTTCGCCCATTTTCAATAAGGTTTGTAACCAGGTGGTCCCCTACCACATACTAAAATTTCCTCGAAATCGAATCTTTTTTACGTTAGTTATAATAGCAGTGGAATGGATCCCACTCCTATGTACTGACCTTCCACCCCATTTCGTTCACTTTAAATAACGTTCCTTCCCAGGTGATACCCTACCAGATACTAAAATTTCATCGAAATCGAACGATTGTTACGCGAGTTATCGTGCGGACGGACATACGCACACAACGCGTGACGTAATGAAGCAGATGGGAATCGCGAAAATCTGCTCGCAAGACTATGACGTCATAAAACTTTAATAGGATACACACACAACGCGTGACGTAATGAGACAGATGGCGTGACCGCGCGCCAACATTCTCAAACGTGAGATTGTGACGTCATACGATTTCTAAGCATTGGAAACATTAATAGAACGACGCCATGACACTAGAAACGTTATAATTCGGGGTGGTTATTTAACCCCCTAAACGAATTCTCCTAAAGTCGAGATCAAGCTAAATCGATTTCTAGAACCAGAAAACGGTAGGTAAACGACTTTCATCAAAATTCTTAGAGCCGTTTTCAAAATAAAATGTATATACATACATACAAGAATTGCTACTTTAAGGTGGACGTCAAGTAATTTTGCTTCCTATACTTCCAATGGAAAAACTTCTGTACACATTTTCTTCACAATTAATGCGTTTCCAAGGATGAAAATTTGAACATCGATTAAAATAGCTTCATTTCATAACTTCGAATACTTAATATTTCCTAAACCATAACCGTAATAATATTTTCTAAACCATAACCGTAATTATGCAATCCAACATTTGTTTGTCCACTGACGTCATCAAAGTACAGCTCGCGCCATCTTTTTTCTGGTTTCAACACCACCAAAGGAAACGTTATTGTTTTTTAATATAATTATGCTTATGTTTTAGAAAATGTTAAGTATTGCAAGTTATAGTATGAAGTTATTTTAATCGATGTTCAAATTTCGATGCTTGGGAACACACTAATTGTGAAGGAAATGTGTACAAAAGGTTTTCCATTGGAAATATAGGAAGCAAAATTACTTGACGTCCACCTTAATAGCGTGGGATAAGGGCGATGGAATGGATCCCGATCCTATGTCCTGACCTTTGACTCCATTTGTCCCATTTTCAATAGGGTTCCTCTCCAGGTGTTCCCCTCCCACATACTAAAATTTCGTCGAAATCGAACCATTTTTACGCACCTTATGACGCATAAGGGCAATGGAATGCATCCCGCTCCTATGTCCTGACCTTTGACTTCACTTCACCCATTTTCAAAAGGGTTCGTATCCAGGTGGTTCCCTACCACATACTAAAATTTTATTGAAATCGAACCATATTTACGCACGTTATGACGCATAAGGTAATTGAATGGCTCCCGCTCTTATGGCGTGACCTTTGACCCCACTTCACCCATTTTCAATAGGGTTCGTCCCCTGGTGGTCCCCTACCACATACTAAAATTTCATCGAAATCGAACCATTTTTACGTGAGTTATCGTGCCGACAGACAGACGGACGGATAAAGCTGGAGCATATACGCTTCTTCAACCTACGGTTGGAAAGCGTAAAAAATGGGTTACTCAGGACTTCACTAGCACGCTTAGTAAGCAAGGGTATGCATTCTCCCATCTGAGACGGAGCAAGTATATTGAAAACCCCAACTACTGAATCTTCTTTATTGATTACTGAAAGTTTGGTTATCCTCGATAAAGGAAATCTTTGTTCCAATGACAACACATCAACCTACGTCCCACTACCGTGGAAACAACTATTTTTACCAAACCAACCATGAGGTTTTTTACCGGGAATTGTAAAGGACATCATTTTTACAGGTAAACTGTTAAAAGTGACCCATACTTTCACGCCTTCATTCTGAAAATAAGTGGTTTCACTAGGTATATGCATAAAATTCCATAACGTGTACTGTTTGTGATTTTATAGCTAGAGCATATACGCTCCAGCTTTGTCCGTCTGTCCGCACGATAACTCACGTAAAAATGTTTCGATTTCGAAGAAATTTTAGTATGTGGTAGGGGACCACCTGGGGACGATCCCTATTGAAAATGGGATTAATGGGGTCAACGGTCACGACATAGGAGCGGGATCCATTCCATTACCTTTATGCGCCATAACGTGCGTAAATGTGGTTCGATTTCGATGAAATTTTAGTATGTCGTAGGGGAACACCTGGGGATGAATCCTATAGGAAATGGGTGAAATGGGGTTAAAGGTCAGGACATAGGAGCGGGATGCATTCCATTGTCCTTATGCATCATAACTTACGTAAAAATGGTTTGATTTCGATCAAATTATTAGTATGTGATAGGGGACCCCCCTTCGGACGAACCGTTTTGAACATGGGAGAAATGGGGTCAAAGGTGAAGACATAGGATTGGGATCCATACCATCGCCCTTATGCGTTATAACTTACGTAAAAATGCTTCGATTGAGGCAAAACTTTATCATGTTGTTCTGGAAGTATATTCTACCGGTTCTGTTGAATATAATCGAAATGGGGTCAAAGGTCAGGTCATAGGAGCGAAATTTATTCTACAGCCATTATCGTTATAATTTGAGTAATGATTTCTGGTATGTTGGAAAGCGTATCATAATCAATGCATTGCATGATTTTACTAACTTGTTTTGACTTTTATCACCGATTCTTTCTTTTTTGCATTTAGAACATTTCGTATGCCTTTTATTCCCACAATAGCCAGTGTATATTATTGATAAGTATGACGTCCTTTATGTGTAATTGTTTCTGATTTTTGTATCATTTGTATTTCTTAAAATGTCTCTCTATTTAACTGAATGTAAGACACCTCATTTACTTTGTCGAATTGTTATGTCCATGGTGGCGCTGTCTCTGCCCGCTCATATGTAACGTCGTTATTACTGTTGACGTGACTGTACATATGTCACCTCCACATCAGGGCTAGGTTTTTATGTCATCTGATGATGGGCCTCCAGGAAGCCCGAAAGATCTAATGATTTTAATGTTTTACTTTTACCATCAATAAATGCTTTCAACAACTGACGACGGTTTTAAAGTAGTCATTAATTGTTGGAAGTTTTATAATCGTGCATCAAGTTTAGCAGCCTTGTGTTTTTAAAGTAACTGAATTAAAGAAGTTTCTATGGTAACAGTTATTAGCCGTGGCAGACGATTATGGTTTTGTTGGTTTTGTTATTGCGCAGCTGTGTAAGAAACGTCTGCATTTCTCCATACAACTATGGAGGTGAGGGATTCATAGTTAAGAAGTAAAGTGCGTTGTGCGATAAAAGTTTGGTATCGTTTGGGTAAAACTGCTCAAGAAACAGTTGATCTAATGAAAAAGCTTGCAAAGATAAATAAATGTTTAGGTGAGTCAACGATTTTTAGATGGTTCCATGATTTCAAAAAAGGGCGTTTGTCGGCAGAACTCGCTCCGAAGCCTGGTCGACTTGAAAGTGTTGTTACGGAGCGTATTGTTAACACTGTTAGAGCAACCCTGCAAGAAGATTGATGAATAACGTATAAAGACATAGCGGCGTCAACTAATATTTCAAAAACGTCGGCATTCCGCATTCTACGCGACAAATTACTGCTGCATCGTGTGTGTTCCAGATGGGTACCTCATCACCTGACGAGAGAACAATTGTTAGCCAGAGTACAGGTGTGTCATGAGTGGAAACACATGATTGCAAAGGATCCAAACTTTCTAAAGAAAGTAATAACTGCCGATGAAACATGGGTCCATTACTTCAACTCCCTCACGGAGTGCTCAAGGAGTGCCTAGAAATACACAGGCTCGCCCCCTCTGAAAAAGTCTGCCAAACCAAATCAGCTGGAAAGGTGATGATAATAATTTTCTTTGATCATAAAGGTGTAGTCTACCAGCATGCCGTTCCTCCACAAATTACTGTCAATGCTGAGTATTACATTTCAGTCTTAAAGCGTCTGCGACGACACATATCGATTAAGCAACCGGAACTGGTGGGCAAGTGAGCCATGATAACGCCCTTATACATGTGGCTGCTTGTGTTCAACAGTGTCTTACGAAATGAAGTATTGAAATCATACCACAGCCTACCTACAGTCCCGACCTCACCCCGTGCGATTTCCAGTTGTTTCCAGCAATGAAGGAGAAGTTCCGTGGCGCAACATTCAACACAGATGCTGACGTTATTCAAGCTGTACAGGGGTCGCTAAAGCAGCTTCCACAAAATGCCTTTGCTACATGCTGTGAAAAGTGAAGCGAACGATGGGACCGTTGCATATCATCCGAGGTAAGATACTTTGATAAAGACTAACATATTTCGCTGTGCTTATATTACTTTTTTTATTGAAGATTTAACGACCACCGTAAGCAACTCCATGGGCTATAAGCAGTCGCCTGTCCCTCATTTAGTGTCACTTGTTTCAGGGAAGGGAGAGAACCAGTGACATAAGACAAACACAACATCCATACCTCAACAGCAGTCGAACCCGGACCCTTCTCGGACGAATGGTCATAAGTCACATGGCGACAAGAATGTTAGATGCACACACGTTGATGAACTGATTTAATGAAGAAATATAGGCCAACCGGGGCTGCCTACATTTCTTCATTTTGTGTGATTTTACTCTCAGTTTTTATGGAACGGCCGTTGTATGCTAATATTTTCTAAAACTTAATCACAATTATATTAAGAATCAATGACTTCTCCTTTGGTGGTGTTGAGACCTACACATAGATGGCGCAGCATGTATATGTGACTTGCTAATTGTGACACCACCAAAAAAAAGTTATTGATTTTTAATATAATTATGGTTAAGTTTTAGCAAACATTAAGTGTACTACACTATTATATAAAATTATTTTTTATCGATGTGAAGATTTTCATGCTTGGGAATGCCTTAATTGCGAAGAAAATATCTACATAAGATTTTACCATTGACATAGGGCTAAGTTTTTAGGTATATCCACTTTAACAGTCTTTGAAAGAGGCATGATAGTGGACACTAGGCGGGCAGATGCAAATATCTTCGAGACCGCAAAAATTTTCGGCTATTCAAGAAAAATTGTATCGAGTGGTGCACAAACAACAAAACAACCAATCAGCGGTCTTCCTGTGGGAGGAAACGATTGGTCGATGATCGAGGGCAACGGCTGCTGGGGAGGATTGTACGAGATAACAGACGAATTCATAATGTTATTTATTGTACAATGCAGAAATATAATCGAACAGCCAAAACGTTATCACCAGTGCGTCTTTACGCATATCCAAGCAATCGCAGGTAAACGCCGGCGTGTGTGATGGCCATGAAATGGTATAAATAACATTTGGTACTGAGCTCTGTTAATCAGTGTTATTCTTTTCCAAATGGGAAAGGCAGTGGACTTCAGCGAGCTAAACAAAGGCCAAATTGTAATAGACAGACGACTGGATTAGAGTCTTTCCGAGACGACAAGGCTTGTGCTCATGGTGAGGCCGTGGTTAGTACCTTTAAAAATTCAAAAAGTGGTCCGAGGAGGAAAACCACGAATAGTCGGCAAAGTGTGGGCCGACTACGCCTCATGAATGCTAGAGGTGAGCGAAGGATATTCCGTATGGTACAAGCCAACAGAAGGGATGCTGTGACGCAACTCGCCGGTAATTTGAATGCGGTGAAGGGTATTCAATACGAGGTCTGATCAAAAAGTTCCGAGACTAGGCCGATATAGAACAAAGTACTTACGTTACTTAAGCCTGGCTATGATCTCCCTCAAAGTAGTCTCCTTGGGCAGAGATACACCGCTGCCAGCGTTTTTACCACTGTTGGAACGCTCCCTGGATGTCCTGCTCGCGAATCGTGTCAAGCACCGTCTTAGATTAGCGCTGGATCTCGTCCACGGTTTCAAAACGGGGACTCTTGAACTTCAGCTTCATCTTATGGAACAGAAAGAAGTCGCATGGGGGCCAAATTCGGCGAGTAAGGCGGGTGACGAAGGGTAGTCATGCTGTTGCAGCTGCAAAACTGGCGTGTTGCTAACGCTCTGTGAGCTGCTGCATTGTGCTGATGGAGCAGGAAATCGCCCCTGCGCCACATTTCAGGTCGTTTGCGGCGAATGTCCTCCCTAAGACGCCGCAGAACATCGCAGTAAAAAAGGGCGGTGACGGTCTGTCCCTGAGGGACAAATTCACGGTGCACAACCCCACGAATGTCGCAGAACACGATAAGCATGGTTTTGGTTGCACTCCGGATCTGCAGGGCCTTCTTCGGTTGTGGAGATGCCGGGATCTTCCACTGCGGCGACTGTTGTTTAGTCTCCCGATCGTAACCGTAGACCCAAGTCTCGTCCGTACTGATGACCTGCAACAGGAACGCTGGTTCATTTAACACCTGCTGACGAAGAACTCGACAGAGTTCGACACCGCTCTAGGTTGCTGTCTATACCAAAATCGCAGCTGTGTGTTGCACGTGGTCACCAAATATCGTGTAGCACAGCTCCCGATGTTCACAGAACGACGCCACTCGGCACAATGAAGTAAAAAGTGTCGGCTCCCTTGTTACATTCTCAACTGTGTCTCCTCCGGGACACGCTGAGGATATAATTCATCTCAAATTTAACAGTCCCTAATTTAAACCCCAAAAGCTACGATCTCAAACCTCAACAAAAGCCTTGACAAAAAACGCGGAGGGATAAATGTCGTACTTCGTCAGAACTTGAACTACTTGGGGGCAGAATATGGAAGTTTAACACTGGCGAATTGCAGGTATGTTGAATGCCATCTATCTTTTAGTAATGTCATCTTTCGATGTACTGATGTGTCATAACACAGAGTGCATCGAACTCTGCTGGAAATAGGGCTGTGTATCCGCAAGCCGCTCCGAGTACCCATGCTAACCTCGCTACGCCGCCGAAGGCTCCCAAAATGGACACGCCAGCGTCAAAAATCGACCTAGAATTATTGTAAGTATTCTTGTTCAGATAGGAGAGCCAGAGGACTCCAGCGAGTTTGACAAAGGCAAAATTGTAGTAACCAGACGACTGGGTTAGAGTCTTTCCGAGACGGCAAGGCTCGTTGGGTACTCACGGTCAGCCGTGGTTAGTAGCTTTAAAAATGCCCCGAGGATAACCACGAATCGCCGGTAAGGTGTGAAGGTGTGGGACAACCACGGTTCATCGATTCTAGAGGTCAGCGAAGGCTATCCCGTATGGTATGAGTCAACAGAAGGGACACTGTGGCGCAACCCGCCAAAAATTTGAATGCTGGTGACGGGAGTAATGTGTCACAACACATCGTACATCGAATCTTGCTGAAAGTGGGGTTCAGGTCGCTCCGAGTGCCCATTTTAATCTCGGATCACCCTCGAAAGTGCCCACATGTGCACGCGAGCTAGAGTGTCTGCATGGGTCGGGCTGGCCCGCCAAGCCCGAGACCGGTCCGCGGGCCGGGTCTAGCCTTTTTTAGTTTAGAGAAAAAAGTAACGGGCCGGAACGGACCGGGCTTTTTCCCAGACACTTACGACCGAGCCAGGCTTGGTCGACTTGGCCCATTCAACTCGGCCCATTCTTTTTTCTTTCAATAAAAAGAATGGGCCAAGTCGACCCATTCTTTTTATCGCAATTGTAAAGAAAGAAAAAGGGCGTGTTCCCCGATTTCCTCGTCTGTTTAACTGTTTATCGAACTGTTCCTAAAAGCACTCACAGTGTTTTTACCAATCTGTAGGTATTAAGATGGTAAAGCCATTTTGAGGCTTGTTGTTAACATAAAAGATTCGACCCCGAGTCTGTGTGTGTGTGTGTGTGTGTGTGTGTGTGTGTGTGTGTGTGTTTGTATGAGAGAGTGGTACGACATGGATTCTTCTTCTATCCCTAATCTGTATAGGGATTAAGTTTTGTAGTGTCTCTTACTAGTTCAGAGAGAGGGAGATCCTAAATGGGCTTAGTCTTCCCTTTTCTCTCTTTTTAAAGGTTATATTTTTCGAAAATTGTCAAAATTTAGTTAATATCTTTAGGCTTACATTCAACTAAATATTTTCAATAACATTTCATTATGTAATTTTCACAATTTAATAAAATACAATAAAAAGACAAAATAATACCAAATGGCACATCACGGGCCCGGCCGGACCTAAATATGAGCTGCAATTGACGGGCCCGGGCCGGCCGGGCTGTTTCAAATATCAGACAGATTTGAAACAGCGTGGGCCGTGAAGAGCTGAGAAATAATTGTTCCAGTGCCGATTCGTCAATGGTGCTCAATAACACCACTTGGGCCGGGCTCGCCAAATTAGGCCCGTGCAGACCTCTAACGCGAGCACCAAAAATTGATCTTGAATTATGGGAAGACGTTCGTCTGCTCCGATGAATCTCGTTTGCTGTTGCATCATGTGGACGTCCTGGTACGCGTGCTTCATTTTCCTGGGAAAGGTTTGGCACCAGGATGCACCGTGGGACGAAAACATGCCGGTGGTGATACATTTTCATAATTCAGTTTTTCAACGTAAAAGAGCGTTTAAACTGGCACAACTAGACGCATACGGAGAGAAGAAAAGGAAAATAGCCTGGACAAAACTTCCTCTGAGGAGGTATAAAGTTCTTCAAATCAACTTCCAAAAGGGATTATATCTCGTCAATAGATTGGAAAAAATATATCCCAGGTATGCTTTTATATGCAAATTTTGAAGATGTGAATCAATTTTGAAGAAAGTTCTCGTCAATAGTGTAATCACATATTCCATTCATGAAGCTTCTATATATTTAAAAACACCCTGTCCGATTTTTGCTTGTCTGTTATCGTCTGTAAAATCAGAAATACCCATTAGTACTCAAGGTAATGAAATGAAATCTGAGTTCGAAATGCTTATAGCGTAGTATAAAACCGTTTATTCAATGGTGTAAACGGTATATACAAGTCGTCAAGCGTTCACTCTCCACTGGGAGTTTTTTGGAAGGCAGTTGGTACTTTATGTTTAACCAGTGCTTTTGAAAAGCCTCCCAGTGCAGAGCGAAAGTTTGCCGACTTGTATAAACTGCTTTACACTATTAAATAAACGGCTTTATACTGCGCTATAAACGTTTCGAGCATGCATTGTTGGTCTACTTAAAACTGATATGAAATCTTAGGTATGGTCTTCTGTACCCGAAATAAAAAGTATTTTTTCAGAGTGACTTCTAAAAATTGATATCGTTTCAACAAATGTACTAAAATGCGGTCCCCGACAATTCGTCCAATGACGTTGGTCCAATGTCGATTCGTCCAAACGGACAATTGGTCAAATGCCATTTGGTCCAATGTATGATTAGTCCAAAGCCGATTCGTCCAATGGTACGATTGCTCCAACGCCGATTCGTCCAATGGCATCATCCTACCAACGGAATTTTTTTTTATTTTCCAGAAAGGAATAATAATTTTAATTATTCACATGTTTATATCCTTTTGAAAGATAATTTCCGTATATTTGGTAATTGTAAACATTTTATACAAACCTGGTAAAATGCATTCAATGGAGCATTCTTCAGCTGTTTGCAAAGCACCTAGCCTCCAGGCCATTTTGGAAGATATAAACTTACAACCTAGATATTTGGTATTTGTAAACACTTTAAAAAACCTAAAGAAAGAAGGCACTCAGGAGATCATTTCTCAGTTCTTTACAAGGAATTTAGGCCGCGGGCCTTTTTAGAAGATTTTTAAGTTATAACCTAGAAATTTGGCATTTCGAAACATTTTATAAAACCTAATAAAAAGCACTCAACGGATCTTTCTCAGCTCTTTACAAGGCGCCTAGGTCGTGGGCCTTTTTAGAAGATTTTAAGTTACAACCTAGATATTTTATATTTGTAAACATTTTATAAAACCTTATAAAAGGCACTCAATGGATCATTCCTCAGCTCTTTACAAGGTACCTAGGCCAAGGCCTTTTAAAACTTTATATTCTACCGATGTCATATTCTAACGTTTGCATATTAAGTAAAGTTAAAAATACTACCACAACATTAGTAAATTGACATGATAGGTAAACATTATGAATATGACATCGGTAGAATAAAAAAACTGTCAAAAAGGCCTAGGCCTAAGACCTATGAATTAATATTTCGTGTTTAAGGTGGACGTAAAGTAATTTTGCTTCCTATACTTTCAATGGAAAAACATCCGTACACAGTTTCTTCACAATTAATGCGTTTTCAAGGATGAAAATTTGAACATTGATTAAACTAACTTCATATTATAACTTGGAATACTTAATATTTTCTAAAACATAGCCATAATTATATTAAAAATCAATAACTTTTCCTTTGGTGGTGTTGAAACCAGAAAAAAGATGGCGCGACCTGTACTTTGATGACGTCAGTAGACAAACAAATGTTGGATTGCATAATTATGGTTATGTTTTAGAAAATATTAAGTATTCCAAGTTATAAAATGAAGCTATTTTAATCGATGTTCAAATTTTCATCCTTGGGAACGCATTAATTGTGAAGAAAATGTGTACAGAAATTTTACCATTGGAAGTATAGGAAGCAAAATTACTTGACGTCCACCTTAAGTAAAAGAGCAATATTATTAACTTGGTTTGATGTGTAAACGTTATGAATATGACATTGGTAGAATAAAACCTGTTAAAAAGGCCTCGGTCCGAACCCCGACCAGTAGGCTTCATTGGCCAATTGGCCGAACCCCACTGCATGCTACAAACAGAAACGGCAAACTAGTATTTTATATTATTTAATGCGAAAGAGAAGCATTGAAGTTGATTGAACGGCTCGTACATCAGTAACTTCATACGGCAGCAAGGACAGTATAACAAGAAAACGCGATTCCGAAAAAAAAAAAAAAAAATCTGTAACCATAATATTACGCATGATATGTAACATTATTTTACTTTCTTTGGACTACAGGTACTTTCGTATAACATCCGAGGTAGAATCAGAACAGATGAGATTTGTATAGCACGAGTAGTAGCACTTCGGACAGATCGGACGGAATTGGACTAATCATCCCATTGGACGAATCGGCATTGTACAATTCGTACCATTGAACGATCAATTGTCGGATCAATTGTCCACTGGATCAATTGTCACTTCGGACAAATCGGCATTGGACCAATCGTACAATTGGACGAATCGTACCTTTGGTTCAATTGTCCCTTCGGACGAACCGGCATTGGACTAATTGGCATTGGACCAATCGTCGTTGGACGAATCGTATTAGACCCACTAAAATGACTTAAATCCTCTGCATGTTCTTTCTCTACGCATAAATACACTGCTGGACAATTGCTAAGGACGGATCATAAACGGCTATATAGCGCATAAAAAAGTAAGTGTGGTTGGATGCCAAGTGAAATAAAATAATGTCAGAATGCCAGGACATTACAAGAAAGACAATTTATTGTGCTCTGAAATCCAGAAGGCTTTGAAACGTGTTCAAGGGACAAACAGGCCATTTTGTGCAGAATACGTAAACGTGAAAAAAATGCAATTACCGTCCGCAGGCGTTCCGGCGTAAGATGTCAAAACGGGATATGGCCACCATGAAGGGCGATGCAAGATTCCACACGTCGTGTCATGCTTTGCACAACATTATCAAGCAGCTGTTGGGGTAATTTATCCCATTCCTCTGTCAGTGCACGGATGAGGGTGTCCTTGTTTATTGGAGGGCATTGGCGACCAGCAAGACTCCTCCCCAAAGCATCCCACACATTTTCAATGGGATTCAGATCTGGAGAACGTGCTGGCCATACGAGGCGTTGAATAACCTCGCTCTCAAGACACTCCTGGACAGCGACTGTTTGATGACATGTTGCGTTGTCGTCCATGAAAATGAATCTATCACCGACAGCACCACGGAACATGCGAACATGAGGTAGCAGAACATCATTAATGTATCGTTGGCCAGTCATAGTCCCAGTTGGAAGCACATAGAGGGACGTACGGCCATTGATCATGATGCCAGCCCATACCATGACACTACATGTCGGATATCGGTCCCTTTCCTGTATGTTTGCTGGATAATATGCAGTACCACTATCACGCCAGATCAGTTGTCGACGACAATCAGACGATAGACTGTATCTACTCTCATCTGAGAAGAGGACAGCAGACCAGTCGTTATCAGTCCAATTGCGATGTTGATGGCACCATTGCAAACGGGCGGTACGGTGACGTCTGGACAATGGGATGCGCACAACAGGACGGCGGGCGTATAGTCCTCCTTCATGCAAACGTCTGGCGACAGTTTTTCGGGAGATCCGCTTGCCAGTAGCAGCCATAAACTGATTTGCTACCTCACTAGCTGTGCTGCGCTTGTGTCTTTTTGTTGATAGCACTATGTACCGATCTTCTGCAGGTGTCGTACTGCGAACACGACCTCCCCCGTGACGTTTGCTACACTCTCCACTTGTTTGAAATGATTTCCAAAGCCTTGAAACAGCACTGTGGCTGACGTCGAACTCCCTGGCAACATCTGTTATTTTTCGCCCTTCTTCAATCTTGCCAATAATACGGCCACGCGTAAAATCATCTAGGTGATGTCGGGAAGACATACTGAAAATTGCAAGTTCGTCAATTGATTCTTTCCCTTTCAACTTTGCGTTTGAACAACAACGGTCAATACGCGTCAAATCCTTTTATATCTCTTATCAGTGCTATGACGTCACGAACAAGTTCGGCAATCCAAAATTGTCATACGCACAACACGTCTTACTGTATCCCGCACTTATGCTAATTTCCACATTTTCCTGCGTTCCATTTTATGGTTGCTATCGTTGCTATTGTCATCCGTCCTTAGCAATTGTCCGACAATGTATTTTATTGTCTCCTATTTTCAGAAGTGGAGAAATCTCGTTGGACACGCAAAAATTCTTCAAGCATTTTTTTGTACGCACGATAAAAGAATTATTTCAATTGCCTTTTTATTTTCAAAAAAATCGAAGGCATCTTGTCTGCGCACGCACGGGGGACAAAAATAGTTTGTGTCATTCTTTCCTATCCTTTAGGAAATCATTTTTTGAATCCTACTTCTAACAAAAAAAAAAGTAATAATAAAAAAAATGAGAGTACCGTGGTGCTCTTTGTAGGTAATTTGCATCTTTCGTATGCCAAAATCTTTGTGGGTGTGAAATAAAAAAATAAAACGAGTGATTCGGGAGTATCATTTAGTTACCTACAACGCATCGCATTTATTACCCTCACTAACGACCACACCGAACCACAGTTCGAAGTGGAATTAAATGATAAGAACGAACAGCAAGGTTCACTAACATTGAGCGTTACTTAGACAAGGTTAGTTCTTAGGTTGATAAATGAATGATATTGTCGTGAAAAAAAAATGAAAGAAGATATGTGATCGTAAAAGTAAATATTTACTTAACTATGCCGGCGGCAATAGCATTTCGACTGTTTAGTTTTTCAAAAACAATTTCTTATTTTTGTTATTGTTATTATAAATTATTCAGATTTAGACGAATGTAAAAAACGACCCTGACACCGATGAAATGTGATGTAGCTACTAAAGTCCATCTGCGCATCAGAGCCGTAACTAGGACTGGGGGGCTGCCCCGGGCGCCGCTAAAGAGAGGGCGCAGAAATCACTGTTTGTAATGCGATTACAATTGGAACTGAAACTTTTACACAAGTTTATGGCGCAATTAAATTTAGAATTTCCTCCTCAAAATGTTCAGAAGTTGTTACTTGCTCATATTCAGTAATAAAGGTGTGGCTGTATAGTCCATCCAACTGAAGAAGAACCATGTCCCCCTTCTACAACAATGGGGTCCCCAGTACTTCTTTAGTTGGATGGACTATACGTGCGTTGCAAGATAAGGATGTTCACATTTTTGAAGATTCTCTGGAGGCTATTCAGTTTTTAGTGTGGCTGCATACCCCGACTGTCAGCTACATTCGGTCCGAACTCCGAAGCAGTTGCAAAAAGCTGTAAAAACAGTCACATTTTGATTGTTCTTTTTTACGCCTAGTTTCTTTAGAACTTAGAAATGCATTTTTACGCCGAGTTTCGTTAGAAAGCCTTTGTAGTTCTGTTATATTTTCGAAATTGTATCTGCTTTTTCTGCTGTCTTTATTTTAAAGCTATTTTTCTTGAAAATTCTTCTCTGTAGCTTGTGCTTGCTTAGATTTTCAATGTTGTTTTTTGTTCTTTTGGTGTGTGTGTGAGAGAGAGAGAGAGAGAGAGAGAGAGAGAGAGAGAGAGAGAGAGAGAGAGAGAGAGAGAGAGAGTGAAAGAGAGATAGAGACCGAGTGAAAGAGAGATAGAGAGAGAGAGAGTGAAAGAGAGAGAGATAGAAAGAGTGAAAGAAAAAGATACAGAAAGAGAGAAAGAAAGAGTGAAAGAAGAGAGATAGAAAGAGTGAAAGAGAAAGATACAGAGAGAGAGAGAAAGAAAGGGTGGAAGAGGCAAAATGGGGCGCGATATTTTGCGGTTCGCCCCGGGCGTACGAATGCGTAGTTACGCCCTTGTGCGCATGAGCAAACTAAGATCTGGCCTCAAGATTGGAAGAAAAGTTGAATCGTAAGTGGGTTAGTGAAGAGGATAGGTATATTTTGGTCTAGGATATCTGCAGGTTGCACCTTATCGTGTTATATAATTTTAATGTTCTCGTCAGTGGCAGGCAACCTCTCCCTAGAATGCGGGGGTGAGGGGGGGGGTTCAAAAGAAAGCCAAATGCTATAACGCACCGTTTTCGAGATATTTGAGAAAATCATCCTAGGTGGCTCACCGACTATATCCGTTACCCATTTTTGTTACATCAAAATTTTTTATTTAGGATTTACTTTACTACTGTTAGGGAAAATGCATAGCATCAAAAAAAGATACGGTGTTCATAGAAAGACGCAAAGTACATCATGACGGATGAAAAATTTCGTTGGTGTTTAATGGTTTGGCCACTGACTTCTTCTGTAATAGAATTGATAAACTTATCAAACGGTATCTCAATTAATTGGAGATTATGCCGAGAAGTAGTTCACGTTCATCTAATTTAAACTTCCTGTTGTAGTGTATAAAATATAATGTGTTATCTCACATTTTATAAGCTTCTCCTAGATGCTTCAGTGATATGCCAAAAGATACGATAAAAATCAGAGATGCGTTTTAAGAAGAAATGTTTTTTGGAAAATAAGTAGACGAATAAGTTGTTAACACAGAGCGCAAAAAAAGTTATGCACATTTTTTTTATTTCTCAAATAATATGTGAAATATTGAAGGAAAAGGAAGAAACTTGCCACTAAGAAAAAGTGTCTTATGAACAGGAAGTGCTAAAAAATCTTTTGGACAAGGGACACGGAATTATACTCAAGCTAAGCATAAAGCCGAGGAAAATGGAATGATTCGAAATATATCTGGAAGAAAACAGATCCTTCTCGAAAGCGATATTTCGTCAGAAGTGAAGCACATAAAGAGGATAAAGACATAGATAGGTATGTGATGAGATTGCAAAAGGAAATTCAGTTTCTGCGTCAGTAGATAATAAGCCATTCAGAAAGTGAGTCACAGTTCAGCGGATTGCGATTTGCCAGTAAAAGTTAAACAAAAGTACTTTCTAAACCAGTGTGAAACGAGAGAAAAGAAATGGAATAAATGGCGTTTTCGGTGAAAAATGCGATTTTTTGCAGCACTGAACGGATAAAAAGAAAATCCTGAAGATCCGCAATCGTCACTTTTTAGCACGTCTTTTGTAAAAAAGATCGTGCTTATGTTATCGGTTTGTTTGTCCGTCCACCTGTGGATACCACATCTGTGCAACTATTAGTCCGATTTCAAAAGTTCTTTCTGCACTGGGAAGTTTGGAATGGGCAAATGATGATCAGATCATATGCAGAGGATTTTAGGAATGGAGTGTCTGACACCAGGTCTTGAACAGGCCTTAGAAATAGGAAGCTAAGAGATTTGAGATAGATTGCCCGATTGCGAATGATGATCCTTCATTTCGTTTTTACATACGATGCACAATTTTGCCGCCGGAGGGCTTAAATGCAGATGATGTCGAATTCAAAATATATTTTATTCCATACATTTGCTTCTAAACATCTGATTGAAAAAAATTCTTTTACCTTTCGATTCCATTTATAACGAAGACTATTTTAGGTAAAGTCACTTTTTCAAGTTACGCATAGATTTTCCGCTAGGGGGCGTAGAGGTAAATTACGTTTTTCCCGATATCTCTGTTTCTAAAACTCGGATTTGAAAAAATCTTTCTGCAACGGATACAGCTCTTGATGGGAGATCGTTTGCATATAATTTATAATGTTTTGGTAAGGAATGGTTTGGCCACCAGGGAGCGTGAGAGTTAATTTCTGCTTCTAATGCATTTGCAGCAAACTCTGTGCTCCTGAAAACTCGGAAAAATTCTTTCGTGGACCGTTAGCGCTCATATCAAAAACCCTTTCGAGAACACTTTCTTCTTAAAACAATTCATGCTTTTTCCGCCAGGAGGCGTAAATGCACAGCTTATTTTGTCCATAGAAATCGAAGACTATTTTATCTTGTAAAACACTTAGGCTAGTATTTACCTTGTAGAACACTTTAGGCTAGTATATGAGGAATTTTGTAGTTACTCTTTTCTGTCGGTAGGTGATGTTTGTGCTTCTAAGAGTCCAATTTGAAAACTTCTTTTTTGGCTGGGGAGCCTTTTCGCTGAAAAGAGTTTCTTATACAATTTCAAATATTTCTTAACGCACAAATCTGCCAGCAGAGGGCGTAAGTTCACGTTTTCGTTTACAGCAATATCTTCGGGATTAAAAATCTGATTGAAGAACTTCTTTTCCGGTCAGATACTACTGACTAAGCAAACCGTGTGTGTGGATTTCCTTCCCGAAATAATGCATAATTTCGCCGCTAGGGGGCAAATGCTTAATATGTTTTCTCCAATATCTCTGCTTCTACATGTTCGATTTAAAAATTCTTCCAACACCGAATTCCATTTACCATGTAAAACACTTTAGGCTAGTATATGAGAAATTTTGTAGTTACTCTTTTCTGTCGGTAGGAGATGTTTGTGTACTTTAGTTTGGGGCTGCATCGCAGCTTCTAAAAACCCTATAGAGAAATTTCTTTTTTTACTGTATACCATTCGCTACAACAGAGATGCGGAGCATTATCTTCTTTAAATAATGGAAAGATTTCCCGGTAGGTGCGCAAAGATCGAAACCCTTTTTTTTTGCTATCTCTGATTACGGAGACGTATTTGAAAAGTTCGTTTCCCTTGACATAGCTTTTTCCATGAAGAATATTTTTCGCCTATTTTCAACTTTCCATTATGCAAAATTCTTCCTCTAGCATACGTAGACTTATACATATAACGTTTCCTTTTCTATATTTATCCTTTTAACTGTTCGATTTGAAAATCTCTTCGTCTCTGATACCTTTCTTGTGCTACGAGAAACTTTTTGTGCGCTATTTGTTAATCTTCATAACATGCTTTATAGCCGCTGGTGGAACTAAACATATGTTTTTATTTGTGGATGCTTTATCAATTGTACAAACCGATTGATTGTTTTGGCTAACCGGTTCCATTGACTTCGAATAGCTGTGATAAAATTAATTCCCGTCAGAACGGATTCAAAAGGCGTGCTCATACAACTGAAAATTCGGTGTCATATTTCTTGTTTGATTTGGAATCTGAAACCCTTCATATTATGCCATAAAAATGAGTGAGGTCTTGGTATCTATTAAAATATTATTGTAATTAGCTGATATACCTGAAGCGAATTGTGCTCAAACTTTTCTGTGCTCCCTAAACAGAAATGTTCACATAGCGGCCTGGTTTTACGGAAGCTACAGAAAAAAAAATCCTCCCCCTCTCTCAGTAGTACCGACTATTAACTTATTACTGTTCATGAGCGCTCACTTCTACTCCCTTATTTTTATTAACAGCTCGATGACAGAAGGCACAATGGGCAAGGCCGGATTAAGTGGGGTCTAGCGGGACAATAGCCAAGGGGCCCACCTTAATTCAAGTGCCCAGGAGGCATGCCACTGCACATCAAATAATACACAGCTTATATATTTATATATAGAGAGTAGTAAAATAGTATTAGTTTTTTTTGTCTCGTTTACAAGCAGTGGCTAAAACACGAACATATATTTCAAAGTAGTGACTCACTAAGGGTGAACGTTCCATGTCACTGTGTACAGCGGGGCCAGCAAGACAGCTTCCGATTTTTCACCACAATCCACCCACACCTTCCTGTTTGCACTTCGAACCGTTCATGAGCGAAATCCACTGTGACATCACATTGCATAACAAAAAAGATGGATCAAGAAAAGTATACACTGCTAAATGTTTAAAAAGTCCAAGACAAAATCTAGGAATCTTAAGCTTTTAACTCATATTCTTGTGAGAACAGTGGAAAAATACAGTGACTTTTTATGAGAACTCTGCCAGTAATTTATTAGTTTGAAGAATGTGTTGGTTGACAGTGGTAGGTTGGAGGGATGATTCGGCTGATTAAATTGTATTACTTTTGATTTCCTGTTTTCATCTTTATTGCTACGATATATCCAAAAGCACTACTCCACCTGAAATGACTTATCACATTAGCATATTAAAACACAACTATTTATTACATAAAAAATAACATGTAGACATAATGAACTCTTCTCTACACAACTCATGACAACCTCTCTTTACGGAGGCGAATCTCGAAGTGACGCTGTTACGTCATACACAGTCTCTGCAGTGCGATGTGCACCTGGCGCCATCTATTAATCAAAATTGTATGTAAAAGATTGAGAATTACAAAAATGTACAACATAATGCGCTATGCATTAATTATCACAAGCATATTACTAGAGTGGGATGTAAGGTCAGGTGATGCGTAACATCACAGCCTCTCCTTGACAAATGTCAACCCCGCCTTCTCGTGGTGCATCCTGTTCCCCACTAAAGGGGCTCTGACGACCGCCAATAGCGGTATAACTATACCATCGGGATCAGAGGAAATGCTATCCCACACTCACCAACCCGCTTGGCCAGCGTGGTGAGTTATGGCCAAACACCTCCAAAATGACTCTACAACTTAAATCTTGGCCCTCAGTCTCCGGCAGCTGGAATGTACCTGGCCAAGGCAGCGGCCAGTGCGACATGAAGGCAGAGGGTGCTAAGAATCCCCGGAGGACCGGACTAGGCTGCCATTTGATGCTGACCTTGGCTACCTATAACGGACGCTCCCTATCTTCTGATTCAAGGCTTCTTGAATTGGAAGAGGAACTACAAAGGATCAAGTGGGACATCGTCGGGCTAAGTGAGGTAAGGAGAAAAGGAGAAGATCTCATTGAACTAAAAAGTGGACATCTCTTCTATTATCGTGGGACAGATATTGGCAGAACTAGTGGTGTTGGATTTATAATAAACAAGAAACTGAAGGATAAAGTGGTAGAAGTTGAAAGTTCCTCTGACAGAGCTGCACGACTCGTTATCCAACTATCGAGAAGATACCAGGCTCAGATTATTCAAACTTATGCACCCACCACAAGTCATCCTGAAGAAGAAATTGAAAGAATTTTATGAGGAAATTCGTCATCTAAATAATAAAGGTAAGCAGCACTTGAAGATAATTATGGGAGATTTCAATGCAAAAATAGGGCAACGGCAACAGAATGAAACTTCAGTAGGTAAATTCGGTCACGGCAACAGAAACCAGCGTGGAAATACTCTCGTTGAGTTTGCAGAGGCAGAAGGATTTTTCATCTTGAACTCCTTTTTCAAGAAAAAGCCACACAGGAAATGGACATGGAGACATCCAATTGGGACGACAAGTGAAATTGATTTTATTATGTGTAACAAAAAATTCGTCATCGAAGACTGCAGTGTGCTGAACAAGTTCAACACAGGTAGTGACCATAGATTGGTGAGATGTAAGATGCACCTCAACACTAAACTGGAACGTGGCAAGCTCATAAGACAAACAAAATGTATTGACATAACCAACCTTAAAAAACACCATAATACTTTCAAGTTGGAACTGAAGAACAGATTCTCTGCTTTAGAAGGCCTAACATCGGAAGAAGTGGATATTTCGGAAGTTAACAGAAAAGTAACCAAAGCTCTAATGGAAACAGCAACAAAATTAGCTGGGTCTAAGAACAAGTTGCATGTGAACAAATTATCAGGAAAAACCAAAATGTTGATGCAAAAAAGAAGAGAGATGAGGACAACTAAAGTAGATGTGACTTCCAAAGTGGAATATATAGAGCTATGCAAGACAACACGAAAAAGTATCACTGAAGACGTAAGGAAATTCAACTGTGAGCTAGTGAGGAAAGCAATTGAAAACAACCAAAGCCTTAAGATAGCAAAGGGACATCTCAGTAAGGGAAGAAAACAGATTATGGCTCTGAGAAAAGAAGATGGTTCTATAACAAGAAATAGAGGCGAAATTTTGACAAGAGTGAAAGATTTCTACTCCAAATTATATGAAAGGGATGTTACATGTACTCCAGACATCATGAAAGGTACCAGAGTTCTTCCAGTCCTCCCAGCAGAAGTTGCTCATGCAATCAAGAACATGAAGCGAGGGAAAGCTCCAGGAGAAGATGGAATTACTATAGACATCATACAAGAAGCAAGTGGAGAAATTGAAACAGTACTCGCCCAAATTTTCACTCGATGCCTTAATGAAGGGAAGATTCCTGAGGATTGGAACAATGCTACAATGATCCTGCTACATAAAAAAGGTGACATTGAAGATCTTAGGAACTACAGACCTATCAGCCTCCTATCAGTGGTTTATAAAATCTTCACTAAAGTTCTTTCACACCGCTTGAAGGTAACACTGGACATGGCTCAACCGAGAGAACAAGCTGGATTCAGGAGTGGCTACAGCACAATAGATCATATCCACGTACTGAGAGAACTGATTGAAAGAGCGAGGGAATATGAACTTCCATTGTGCATGGCTTTTATCGATTATGAAAAAGCCTTTGATTCGGTGAAACCATCAGCAGTTACCACGGCTCTGAAATGCTGCGGTATTGAAGATGCATACATAAATATTATTAATAACATCTATGAAAATGCAAGTGCAAAGATTCGGCTGTTTGAAAATACAACACACATAAAAATTGGAAAGGGAGTGAGACAAGGTGACACCATATCTCCGAAGCTCTTTAATGCCACATTGGAAAATGTCTTTCAATCACTGAACTGG
The DNA here is from genome assembly GCA_039090855.1 of Macrothele yani. Lineage (NCBI taxonomy): Eukaryota > Metazoa > Arthropoda > Arachnida > Araneae > Macrothelidae > Macrothele > Macrothele yani. The sequence continues at coordinate 56,900,988 of CM077002.1, forward strand.
GAAAACAAAGGGATAAAGATTAATGGAGATTATCTAACCCACCTTCGTTTTGCTGATGACGTAGTCATTTTTGCAACTACCCCATCAGAGCTGCAGAGTATGATCCAGGAACTTGCTGACAAGAGTAAAGAAGTGGGATTAAAAATGAACTTTCAGAAGACAAAAGTGATGTTCAATGCTTTTACAAGAAATGAAGATTTATCGATTGATGGAGAAAAACTGGAGATAACAGATACGTATGTTTATCTTGGACAGCAGATATCAAGTGAGGGGTCACATTGATGAAGAAATTAATCGGCGTACAAAACTTGCCTGGAGAGCTTTTGGAAGAAACAGCATAATTTTCAAGAGCAATATGCCATTATGTCTTAAAAGAAAAGTGTTTGATCAATGCATCCTTCCAGTGCTTACGTATGGTGCAGAGACGTGGACCTTAACTAAAAGAGACATACAAAAGCTGCAGACAACTCAAAGAAGCATGGAGAGGTGCATGCTTGGTATAACCAGGAGAGATAAGAAGAGGAACTCGTGGATCCGAAAAATGACGAGAGTGGAAGATATCATGATCAGAGTTAAATCCCTGAAATGGCAATGGGCTGGACATACTGCCAGAAGGACAGACCATAGATGGACAGCCGAAATTTTAGATTGGATTCCAAGGGACAGGAAAAGACCCAGAAAAAGACCACATGGGAGATGGGTGGATGAAATTCGTAAATATGCGGGAGTGACATGGAGGAGACTGGCACAAGACAGACCGTTGTGGAGGAAACTTGGGGAGACCTTCGTCCAGCAGTGGATTGATAATGGTTGACAATGATGATGATGATGATTACTAGAGTTTCGTGTTGTAACGGACTTTAATAATGATCGTCCGTCATAAATTCTTTTGGGACCCACTGAGATGTCTTAGCCTTGGTAGCTAATATGTCAGCTTAGGGGCCCACTAAGGCCTTAATTTGGCCCTGACAATGGGGAAGATCAAGTCTTCCTCACATGGATATCATCCAATAAGAGACAAGTGGCTCAAACATCTTCTCCATACTTTCTTGGAATCCTCGCCATTGTTATAGCCCTTTTAGCAAGTAACTAGTAAGAAAGGATTAAGGCCAATCATCCCCCTAAATGACTACTTGGATTAAAAACATCAGAAAGCAACGCTTTTCGATTTGCAGGATCCACATCTCTTGACAGCGATCATATTTTTGAAATATTTAAAACATCTATATTTTCCCGTCATGTGGTAATCAGTGTAAGGTACAGTGTATCCGAAGGACAAATAGTTTAATCTTGAAAAGCCTCTGGGACAATGACGTTGAGTGTTCCTTCATTTGGATGCAAGACGAAGAAGTTTTTTTTTACCAACTCCGGAGCTACCAATACGTGCCATGTGAGAGGAATAACTTTTGAAGGTTGAGTCCAACAACTTTTAATTATTGACCCTGAGTCTTTTTGTTACTCGTGTCGAAAAAAGGAAACTGTAGGCTTGTAAACTGAAATGGAAAGTCAGATGAGACAATTGTAATGCGTAGAATAAAAACATGGTCTCCTGTGCAGCATGACTTGTCATGATAGTAACTTCGATGACATTCGACATGAGTTTGTTGAGAGTCAGTCGTGTTCCATTGAACAGCGTTATTGGATCCAGATTTTGTCAAGATAAAAAAATAAACAACCAAGAGGACTTGGGAGAATGGACGAACGGAGGAATAGCTTTGCTAAGTTTTGAAGAAATGAAATGCCAGAAAATTCACATTTTTCTCGCAGGTCATTTCTTGCATTCAATTTGCGTTTCATTGAGATATATTTTCTTTATAAAGGAACCGTAGAACTGCTGTTTTTTATATAGCTGGGCTATTTATAGTGCATACTAACACACAGAACCGCTGTTAGAAACGTAAACAATCGCGCCAGCTACTGCAGCGAAAAGATACACGCAACACTTTGGAAGTGTAATAGAGTAAACAGCAAGTTCAAATTGTAAATTGCACGCGCTATGCAAAAATCGAAACAATGGTGAAAGCGACGTAACCAGAATCTTCCTGTAGAAATTGCTCGTCGCCTCGGTGGCGTAGTGATCTAAGCGATGGCTTCTGATCATTCGTCCGAAAGGGGTCAGGGTTCGAATCCCGGTGAGGCATGGATGTTGTGTTTGTCTTACGGCCCTAGCTCTCTCCCTTCCCTGGAACCATTGGCCCTAAGTTAGGGACGGACGACTGCTTATAACCCATTCAGTAGCTCACGGTGGTCGTTAAACCTCTAATCAAAAAAAAAAAAAAAAAGAAATAGCTCAGGAACTATTTACAGCGCGTAGTAACACACACAGAGCCGCTGTGTAAAACGTAAACAATCCCGCAGGCAACTGCGGTGGAAGGTTCCATGTCACATTTTGGAAGTGCATCCTGAAAATATTTCGGCACAACCTATTATTACCGTAGCTTCTATTCTATCGTAAGTATTCTCTAGAATAGGTTTGTAGTATTACTGTATTTTGCCTCGATAAAGTCATCGATAAGTGTGTGCAGTGGTGTCTTTAATGCATTTTAGCAAGTAGGGTGATAAAAAAAAATACATATATTCTTTTTTATTTCCCTACTTGCTAAAATGCATTAAAGCTGCACACGCGTATATGTGCAGTATGTATCACATAACTACTATTTAACACGATAATGCCGTACGTAGCAAACATGTTACAGGCCTTATAAATTGTTCTAATAGTAACACTGGTAAACACATGTTTTGTCCCAGACATAATTTTTTTTTTATTCTTTAGTATTTTCATACGAGGAATCCATATTTGATATCCACATTTTGCTATCACGTATAGTTTTACAGATATAAGAATATGTTTTTTTAATTTTTTTACGTTAAAAATAGCTTTTTTTTTACGAGCAATAATTCCAGTATTGACTTGGAACACATAGCATCGTTTATTCATATGAGAAAATAAAAGAAAAAAGCTGCAGGTGACATACAGACTCTGTTGCGTTCGTGTTTTATCAGGAAGGGGGGTCCTGTCCGCACGTGCGAATGAGTCATACACATGGCGCCACCTGCACCCTTCCCGACTGCTCACTCCACTGCTCGACTACGTCTTATATCTCAGTTCTCTGTAGACAGTCGAAGTGAAAGCTGTGTCATTACTCTTTATTAGCAGCTTTTGTTTGCGTGTGAAAACTGAAAAATGCCACGCAAGTATCTCAACCATCCGGATACGTTTTGTTATGTGTGCGGTGAACTGACATTCAAATTTCAAAGGCGGAACTTTACCCCGTTAATACGAAAGTGTTATCAGCTTTACTTTGGTTGCTAAGTAGGAGATCAGGACAAGAGCTGGGCCCCACATATTTGTTGTGTTACATGTTCAAGACGTTTAACGGGGTGGGCAAACGGTTCTCGCCATATGCCATTTGCAGTTCCCATGATGTGGAGAGAGCCGAAAGATCATTCTTTGGACTGTTATTTTTGTATAACAAATACAAAGGGAATCATAAGTAAGTCGAAACACAGTTTAAAATACCCCAACATACCTTCAGCAATGCTACCTATTCCCCACAGTGATGATATGCCAATACCACCTCACTCAGTTATAACGAAGTAAATTTCTCCGTCATTTTTGGTCTACGCCGGGATTCGAACCCGAGGCCGCTTATTCCGGAACAAGTCGCTCTACCAACTGAGCTACGCAGACGCTTATTCTGATTCCTATCTGCCTTTATGTCGTGTGCGTCCTGCTGGCAGGTACGTCACACAGTATCAACCGATATAAATGGAAATTCAAGCTCTGAAGAGGATCAGAATGAAAATCACGCTGATCGACATGATACATGTTTCGACATTTCTAATGAGCCTCATTTATTGACACAAGGAGACTTAAATGATTTAGTGTGTGATTTAAATTTATCTAAAAAACAGACAGAACTTTTGGGATCACGACTAAAAGGGTGGAACTTCTTGATCGCGGAACTAGGGTATGCTACTTTCGAAATGGTCAAGAAGTTTTCAAGGAGTTTTTCTCGCAAGAAGGAGATATAGTGCACTGTAATGATATTTCATCAGTGATGGACACTATAGGACATGCTGATAACGTACAGGAATGGCGCTTGTTTATAGATTCGTCAAAAGTTAGCCTAAAAGTTGTCCTTTTGCACAATGGAAACAAATTCCCATCAGTTCCACTAGCACATGCTATTAATATGAAAAAACCTATGAAAATGTGATTATTATTCTAATCAAAATACAATATGAAAAATTAATTTGGAACATATGTGGAGACCTCAAGGTGATCGCTATGCTGCTCGGGTTACAGTATGGATACACAAAATTTTGATGTTTTTTGTGCGAGTGGGACAGCCAGGATTGTAAAAAAACATGTAATGAATGCTCCTTTAGTTGGTCCCAAAAACATCTATCTCCCACCTCTTCATATCAAATTAAGTTGGATGAAACATTTTGTGAAAGCCATGGACAGAAATGGAAGTGTTTTTTTGTACTTGAAGAAGTTCCCCAAAATTAGCGATGCAAAAATTAAAGAAGAAATTTTCTTAGGACCACAAATTAGAGAACTAATGAAAGATGGCACTTTTGAAGGACGTTTGAATGACTTAGAAAAGCACGCATGTGTTTCTTTCAAGAATCTACTGGAAAAACGTTTTAGGCAACAAAAAGTCTGACAACTATACAGATGTAGTACATGAGATGCTAAAAGCATATGAAGACTTACGCTGCAATATGTCTCTGAAGATCCACTTCTTTCACTTTCACTTAGCTTTCTTTCCCGAAAACCTGGGCGCCGTAAGTGATGAACACGGTGAACGCTTTCATGAGGGCATTTCAAGCATCGAATAAAGATATAAAGAAAAGTGGAGTTCAAGTATGTTAGCAGATTACTGCTGGACTCTCAAAAGGGACCTTCCTGAGGCAAAATATTCCAGGAAATCTTCAACTAAGATATTTTAAGTACGTTGAACATTAATGAAAATGTAAAATATTTACGTAACTGTAACACAAAAACCTTACGTGATAGAGAAAAATGGTTTTCATTATTGAATTCAGCGCAACAAATACTATAAAGATTGGCCAATAACATCTCTGGGACAGAAAAAAAGTTTTTCTTTGTAGACCAGTGATAATTACAGGTCCTATAAACTGTTTTTAATAATAACTATTACAGATCCTATAAATTATTTTTATAATAATTATTTTTATAATAATTATTATTATAGGTGCTATAAGTTGTTTTTAATAACAGCACCAGCTTGCCTTTAAAGTTTGCTTAATTCGTTAATTCGCCTTTACTATTGACAAGAACAAAGTCATCAGGTTGATGTGATCCTAAATGTTTTATTTCTAACTTTTTGATGTAGAAAAAATCTATATCTTTTTCTTTTGTTTGATTTATAAATTAAAGTTTTTAATTTTAAAAAATGAAGGTTTAATTATAAAAATGAAGGTTTAATATACCACCGTGCAGTGGCGTAGGGTGACATAAAATTTATCCTGGGCTAAATATTTTTAAAATTACTCTTAACCTTCTTCCGTACTGTGAAATACAATTTCAGTGGATTGTGAGGTTTCGAAACACCACCTGCTGAAATCACACTTAACCACATAGAATGAAGTTGAAATTTTGTTTATATATATATGCAGTGCTGTATAACATAAAAAACCCCAGTAGAAACAAAACAGTAGTAAACAGTCGGAACAAAACAATGTATGTTTCATTTCGCTTCCAGTTAACCAGGATATTTTGCTACACTGAGTTACCATTTTATTAGGATCAACCCCTCAGTACTTCGTTGGGCCATCTTTTGCCTTTAATAATGCATCGATTCTTCGAGGCATGGACTCCACGAGATGTTGATAGGTGGTTTGTGGAATCTGAGACCATGCTTGATGAATAGCACTTTCCAGGAGTGTGAGTTTGCAGGGTTGTGGATCCAGCTGTCTGATGGCTCGTTCAACTTCATCCCACACATTCTCAATGGGGTTTAGATCTGGAATTTGTAAGGGCCACCTAAGCAAAGTAAACTCCCCGGCATGTTCCTGAAATCAATCATGTACAATACGAGCACTATGGCAGGACGCATTATCTTGTTGAAAGTAGCCATCGTCATTGGGATAAACCATCCCCATGACAGGATGCACTTGGTCCGCAACGATGTTTAGATATGATGTGCTAGTCAGACGTTGATCAACATGAATTAAAGGGCCCAAAAGCATGCCAGGAAAACATTCCCCAAACCATAACGTTGCCTCCACCAGCTTGAAGGGTTGTAGCAATGCATTTGGAGTCAATGCTTTCGTGCTCTTTCCACCAAATCCTCACTCGGCCATCGGCATGGTGCAACTGAAAACGTGATTCATTGGACCACATAATTTGTTTCCAATTATCGACACTCCAATCTTTGTGCTCCTGTGAGAACTGGAGACGTTTTCTCTTGTTAACTGCAGACAGCAAAGGTGTTCGAACAGGCCTCCTGCTGCTATATCTCATCCGATGCAATGTACGGCGAACAGTGCTTAAAGACATCATTTGAGGGGATCCTTGATTAAGATGGTCTTTAATTTGCTGCACTGTTGCCCTTCTGTTGTCTGTTACCAGTCTGGATACTATCCGTTAAGCCCGAGCAGTCACTAGTCGATGACGACCACACGTTGCACGTAGAGATCCAGTTTTTTGGCTGACAGTCCAGTCTTTAAACACTTTAACAACAGCTGTTCTGGAACATTTTACGAATGCGGCGGTTTCGGTGATACTCGCTCCATGGCTCCGAGCTCCTACAATCATCCCACGTTGAAAGTCCGTCAAATCACATTTTTTACCCATTTCGTCACCCAAAAAAAACTTCTACTACTGTCGCGAGCACTAAGCTTTCCCTTTTTATACTAGTCTCGCCCTCTGGTGGCAACAGCGTGCAGGCATAGCTCATTTACTTAAAACTGTCAGGTGGTCATAATAAAGTGGCCACTCAGTTTATAACTCCACATTAAAATTTCTAGACTGATTCATATGTTTTTGCACCAAGCAAATATTTGGTCGATGTGGGCCCATGCCTTTAACGATTTTTTCATCCATTAATAAACTAAAAGGGTGTTCCAATAAAAAATCCCTTTGTTCATTTTACTTACACGAACGAACTTTACAGCTTACTTAACTCCACAAACGAAAATCAGCCGCACACTGTCGGACGACGGGGAAGCAAAATTGCTACTGTTAAACAGAAAGGCCTTCAACTACTAATGACAATTTTACGCATGCGCAGTTCAGCGCACATCTTCTCATTCATTACTGTTCTCCGAAGCTTCGTTAAGGCGACGAGTTGCATGTGTCGTCGTCTCTACCAACCCGCGGTATTCCTTGCGTTCTAGTAAACGGATATGTAAATCTGTAATGTGTTACCCAGTTACTCAACTATTGTAGTTGCTCATATTTGCGTTCAGATTGGTTACTTATAACTGGGGACTGGTTAATAATACGGATTTTCTTTCGGAATTTTTCCGATTAAAAGAAGAAGAAAACCTTTTTTTTCTCATTTTCATACGGGGATGCGGTGCTTAGCCCCGGATGCCCACAACGACACGTCGCCACTCTCTCTCTCTCTCTCTCTCCGCCATTGTGCTTACGCTGCACTAAACATAACACCGGAAAAGCACGGTTCTATTGACTCTTCAGGCTTCCCAGCTTCACACAGCCACAAATCAAACACAGGATGGACACGTCTACCTCATTCCTTTTACAGCTGAAGTAGTCACATCACATGGAGAAATGAGCGGCATCTTGTAATCCAGGATATGTCGGCGCTAGTTACGTCTGGCCAAGCCTTAACTTCTCAGTTAGACATTCTTTGCTCTGACGGAGACATATTGACGATGCGAGAAATAAGAAAGGGTGAGAGAGAAAGCCAAACGAAGTCAAAGTACACTTGGAATAGTTATATCGATGGAGACTTTCCATACATATTTCTTAAAGAAGAAAAAGGTTTTGGCATTTAAACTACAGAAGGGGATGGGCCGTGGCACATATTAGTTACTACAATAATAAAAAACAAAACAAAAACGATTTTTGTAATAGCTTCTATCACTTAAAAAATTAAAACTGTGCTAGTGACTCGAATTTATTGGAATAAAATAGAAATCAGTTTCCAAGCTTTGACGCATCAACCAGATGACTTTTTTCTAAGAAAGGGCGAAAGCATGGAAACTTTGATTTCTGTTTTACGCCAATAAAAAACAGATTGATTTCTGTTTTACGCCAATAAAAAACAGATTATCAAAAACACATTTTAATAAAAACAGATCAGATTAGCTGTTTTGTTTGAAAGCAAGGTCATATAAAACGGGGGGAAAACAAGAAGAAAATTATAAACATATAAAAGCCAGTGGGTGTATTTGTGATATAAAGAGTTATCACGAGCGTCAAACAAATGAAAGTGGTCAACATATAACAGCGTTCTAAGAACGAAACAAAAATATTCATAGCCTGTGAGATAACATCAGCAATTTACATGCAGATAAGAAGAAAGATAAAGCCCGAAAGGACAGTCGCATAAAAATCGTTTAAGCTAACGTAAATGAAGTGTTCAGTGAAAGAAGAAACGACCTAAAGGGTAAGTTGGATTTCTTTCTAGTTATGAAGTCACTTTAAGTATAGTTGGTGCACAGTTCCTCGTTATTAGTTAGCTTCCAAAAGTTTGGCATGAAGTTGTAATTTATTCAGAAAAGCTGTGAGATATCGTTGAGTTTATCTAAAGTGCAACGAAGTATTGTTGTGCAAGATTGTAATGAAATAACATTGCGTAAGAATAAAATGAACTATTGTTACGTGATTGAAAGCTTTAAAAACTTAACGAATGATTTAAAAAGTCTGCAAATTTGAATTTCGAAGAAGAAAAAAAAAGGGACTCAGAGTTTCACGACCTCATGCTTTTTCGCCTCTTTTTGCCAAATTTCAAGTCTTTACGTTCAGTAGTTTCTTTTGTAGGCGACGGACAGGCAGATAGATACGGAAATTTTGTTATTAGAGATTTGTTGTAGGATTTCTTTTCATAGCAATCAAGGGAAAAATGACTGGGCTTTTAGGGATAGAATGTGTGACCGCATGATATATTGATTTTTAATGGCACAAAGAACAAAGTTTAGGGCTTGTCAAAGAGTCATGTAATCCGTCAAAGAGTCACAAAATATTTCTTCAGGAGCTAGCTGAGGTTTAGTCAATTTCATCAGTAGATACGTTTTCACCTGCAGGAATCCAAATAACTTATAAATGTCACTTCAGGATCAGGGCCCGAACCACTGACGATGACAGAATGTCGTGTCAGACGTCTGACCAACAATCCATTTTACTACATCTTCTAATCCATCATATGATGAATATCGGAATTAATAATGTCACTAAAGACAGACACGCGATCAAACGCATAAAAATGTTAGTAACGTTTGCGCAAATATTTGGTCCGAAAGATGTAAAGAACTGCAAAGAATATTACACAGTGGAAGGTTGGTTTTCCTGCACGATTTAAACGTTATCAAAAGATTCTAGACAAATGCAGTCTTTTACTGCTGAAAAGGGCATGGAAAATAGCAATTTCAACGATAGCGAAACATTTAATGAATCAAATAAAATAGTGTACATGTTTCATGTTATTTCAATTACAAAATCATATTTCTTTCTTTACGAATAGCTTTGTGTATCACATAGTAAACAAAGCAATATACCATATAAAATAATGCAAAGTTTGCTGTTTGTAAACACCATTAAAGATAGAAACCATTTGTTTTCAGCAGATACAGAGGGTGAGTCGAAAGCTTTGCAATATTTGGATTACTTTATGTCTTCATACGTACCTTTACGACGAAAGCTGACTAGCATTCAAGGTATAGGCCATCGGGTTGCACCGTCTTTAGCCATCTGTCTGCCAGTTCTTCGATTACACGGCGGTAACAGTTCTTGTTCTTCGAGGCGAAGAACTCCTTCAACCAAGCTTCCAGCTTCTCCTGGTTATTGAAGTGCCGCCCGCGAAGGAAGTGGGCTATGGACCGGAACAGGTATTAATCAGACGGGGTAAAGTCCGGACTATATGCTGGGTGTGGCATCAGTTCGATGTCCTCAGGCTCCTGGAGTTTTGCTCGGGTCGTTCGCGCGGCAGGAGGCCGAGCGTTGTCCTGCTGTACGAGAGCGCGTTTTCTGTTCGCCAGTACCGGGTACTTCTCCTCCAAAACGGCATACATCCTGTCCATCTGTTCACAGTAAAGGTTGGCGTTGATGATCCGACCACTGGAACAAATTCCTAATGAATTGTCCCCTAGAAATCCCACCAGACTCAGAGCATCACCCTGTGCTCGAAGCGCCCACGTTTGGCAACAGGTTCAGGAAGCTGACCCGGGCTCAACCACTGCCGTTGTGTGTTAGGATTACGGAAATAGACCCACTGTTCATCGCACGTAACAGTTCTCTTAATGAAACGTACATCGCGCAGGTTTTCGAGGAGTTTTGTGCATACTTCCCCTGGTCGGTTTGCTTCAGCTGGCGTCAGTTCGCGAGGGACAATCCGGCAGGACCTGTAGACCTTGCCGATATTCTGAGGGTGACGAACCACGGTGGTATGTGACATGCCCAGCTCGCCTGATAATCTCCGAGTACTGGTTATCGGATTTGCCTCTAGCCCTGGCGCACGGCTTCCGAATCCACGCTTCGCGGTCTACCTGACCTTGGCTGATCGTCAAGGTTTCTGTCACCTGAGCAAAATTTCTTCAACCATCTGGTTGAGATGCTGTGGTCCACGGAACCTTTCCCTTTCGCATGATAAATGTTTAGTGTTGCTTGAGCAGCGGTACGGCCGAGTTCAAACTCGTAAAGCAAAGTTAACAAATTAGCCGGTTGTGGTTGTTCATCATTTAGGGGTCACAACCACAAATAGAACGACGACATGCTGTTCACAGCAACGACTAACACTTTATATCCTTTTCGACTGATTGCAGTGCGCGACTTGAACTAGTTTAAACGCGTGACATACCGGCCGAAGCACATGCGTTAATGCAAACATTGCAAAACATTCGACTTAGCTTCTGTAAAAGATATTTGATAATAAATTTAAATTCGTTCGTGCTATGAACCTTTTGCTTTTCCTGACGAAAAAGAAATTATGTTTGATTTAGATTGTAATGTACGACTAAAGTTTGAAATGCAGAGCAGCTCTACATTTGAAGAGATCCTACGATTTCAGTATCCTTCTTTATCTAACATTGCACTAAATTTCGTATGATTGTGTATACCTTACTGCTGCAAGGCCGGCTTTTCATTTGCAAAAAGCAAAAAGCCCCACGCAATGCGCAGATTGTTATGTTTATGTCATCATCATCATCTTTGTCAACCATTATCAATCCACTGCTGGACGAAGGTCTCCCCAAGTTTCCTCCACAATGGTCTGTCTTGTGCCAGTCTCCTCTATGTCACTCCCGCATACTTTCGAATTTCATCCACCCATCTCCCATGTGGTCTTCTTCTGGGTCTTTTCCTGTCCCTTGGAATCCAATCTAAAATTTCGGGCTGTCCATCGATGGTCTGTCCTTCTGGCAGTATTTCCAGCTCATTGCCATTTCAGGGATTTTACTCTGATCATGATGTCTTCCACTCTTGTCATTTTTCGGATCCCCGAGTTCCGCTTCTTATCTCTCCTGGTTACACCAAGCATGCACCTCTCCATGCTACTTTGAGTTGTCTGCAGTCTTTGTATGTCTCTTTTAGTTAAGGTCCACGTCTCTGCGCCAGACGTAAGCACTGGAAGGATGCATTGAACAAACACTTTTCTTTTAAGACAAAATGGCATATTGCTCTTAAAAATTATGCTGTTTCTTCCAAAAGCTCTCCAGGCAAGTTTTGAACGCCGATCAATTTCTTCATCAATGTGACCCTCACTTGATATCTGCTGTCCAAGATAAACGTACGTGTCTGTTATCTCCAGCTTTTCTACATCAACCGATAAATCTTCATTTCTTGTGAAAGCATTGAACATCACTTTTGTCTTCTGAAAGTTCATTTTTAATCCCACTTCTTTACTCTTGTCAGCTAGTTCCTGGATCATACTCTGCAGCTCTGATGGGATAGTTGCAAAAATGACTACTTCATCAGCAAAACGAAGGTGGGTTAGATAATCTCCATTAATATTTATCCCTTTGTTTTCCCAGTTCAGTGATTAAAAGGCATTTTCGAATTTGGCATTAAAGAGCTTCGGAGATATGGTGTCACCTTGTCTCACTCCCTTTCCAATTTTTATGTGTGTTGTATTTTCAAACAGCTGAATCTTTGCACTTGCATTTTCATAGACGTTATTAATAATATTAATGTATGCATCTTCAATACCGCAGGATTTCAGAGCCATTGTAACTGCTGATGGTTTCACCGAACCAAAGGCTTTTTCATAATCGATAAAAGCCATGCACAATGGAAGTTCATATTCCCTCGCTCTTTCAATTAGTTCTCTCATTACGTGGATATAATCTATTGGGCTGTAGCCACTCCTGAATCCAGCTTGCTCTCTCGGTTGAGCCATGTCTAGTGTTACCTTCAAACGGTGTGAAAGAACTTTAGTGAAGATTTTATAAACCACTGATAGGAGGCTGATAGGTCTGTAGTTCCTGAGATCCTCAATGTCACCTTTTGTATGTAGCAGGATCATTGTAGCGTTGTTCCAATCCTCAGGAATCTTTCCTTCATTAAGGCATGGAGTGAAAATTTGGGCGAGTACTGTTTCGATTTCTCCACTTGCTTCTTGTATGATGTCTACAGTAATTCCATCTTCTCCTGGAGCTTTTCCCCGCTTCATGTTCTTGATTGCATGTGCAACGTTTGCTGGGAGGACTGGAAGAACTCTGATACCTTTCATGATGTCTGGAGTGCATGTATCATCTCTTTCATATAATTTGGAGAAGAAATCTTTCACTCTTGTCAAAATTTCTCCTCTTTTTCTTGTTACAGAACCATTTTTTTTCTCAGTGCCATAATCTGTTTTCTTCCCTTACTGAGATTTCCATTTGCTATCTTTAAGCTTTGGTTGCTTTCAATTGCTTTCCTCACTAGTTCACAGTTGAATTTCCTTACGTCTTCAGTGATACTTTTTTGTACTGTCTTGCATAGCTCTATATATTCCACTTTGGAAGTCACATCTTCTTTAGTTGTCCTCATCTCTCTTCTTTTTTGCATGACCATTTTGGTTTTTCCTGATAATTTGTTCACATGCAACTTGTTCGTAGACCCAGCTAATTTTGTTGCTGTTTCCATAAGAGCTTTGGTTACTTTTCTGTTAACTTCAGAAATATCTACTTCTTCCGATGTTAGGCCTTCTAAAGCAGAGAATCTGTTCTTCAGTTCCAACTTGAAGGTATTATGGTGTTTTTTGAGGTTGGTTATGTCAATACAGTTTGTTTGTCTGATGAGCTTGCCACGTTCGAGTTTAGTGTTGAGGTGCATCTTACATCTCACCAATCTATGGTCACTACCTGTGTTGAACATGTTTAGCACACTGCAGTCTTCTATGACGAATTTTTTGTTACACATAATAAAATTAATTTCACTTGTCGTCCCATTTGGATGTTTCCATGTCCATTTCCTGTGTGGCTTTTTCTTGAAAAAGGAGTTCAAGATGAAAAACCCTTCTGCCTCTGCAAACTCAACGAGAGTATTTCCACGCTGGTTTCTGTTGCCGTGACCGAATTTACCTACTGAAGTTTCATTCTGTTGCCGTTGCCCTATTTTTGCATTGAAATCTCCCATAATTGTCTTCAAGTGCTGCTTACCATTATTATTTAGATGACGAATTTCCTCATAAAATTCTTCAATTTCTTTTTCAGGATGACTTGTGGTGGGTGCATAAGTTTGAATAATCTGAGCCTTGTATGTTCTCGAGAGTTTGTTAACGAGTCGTGCAGCTCTGTCAGAGGAACTTTCAACTTCTACAACTTTATCCTTCAGCTTCTTGTTTATTGTAAATCCAACACCACTTGTTCTGCCAGTATCTGTCCCACGATCCGTCCGGCAAAACGTTGGGGAAACTTTCGCGGAACCGCGATGCCGAAACAAAGCCTTTAGGCTATTTTCGATCATTTGTTCTCGTAATACTCTATATTACCATTAGGCTATTTTCGATCATTTGATCTTGTAATACTTTATATTACCTTTAGGCTATTTTCGATCATTTGATCTCGCAATACTTTATATTACTTTTAGGCTATTTTCGATCATTTGATATAGTAATATTTTATATTACCTTTAGGATATTTTTGATCACTTGATCTCTTAATACTGTATATTACCATTAGGCTGTTTTCGATCATTTGATCTCGTAATACTGTATATTATCTTTAGGCTTTTTTCGTTCATTTGATCTCGTAATATTCCTTTGTGGTATATATACCAAGAGTATTCCGCAGTATCTTCTATCAGATGGTACAACATGAATTTTTCTGATCACTAAACTGTTTATGTATAATACTATATATTACCTTTAGGCTATTTTCGATCACTTGACCTCGCAATACTTTATATTACCTTTAGCCGATTTTCGATTATTTGATCTCGTAATACTCTACACTGCTGTTTTTAATTATAAGGACAGTCGTATTTTGCATATAAGTACACAGGAATCGCAAATTGACGCATTGTGCACATGACGTGGAATACCGAACCTACATGAATTTCAAACGTGGAATTTGGAACCTCAAACAACTTTTATAAAGGTAGTAAAATAACTTTTACGTTTGGTTTTTTCAGGTGTCCATAAATATAAGGACACGAAAAGAAGTTCCAAGAAAAACGAATAAACGTCCATGACGTGCATGTGTTATGCAAATAAGAGCAATGTCTGCGTAGGTGAACGTGTTCTCAAAGACACCGCGTATGTCGTTTTGTGTAATAACAGAATGCCTCGTGGAAAGGAGTTAACTGCAGTAGATGTTCGAAAGATATGGAAACTTCGTGGTGAAGGGAAATCATAGCGTGAGATAGCTATTGAAATTAAAAAGTCAAAAGGTAGAAAATGCAAAGAAAAGAGGTATAAAGGGATCCGTTAAAAAGCGTTCCGGTCGCAAACCAAAGCTGTCGTCAAGGGATATTCGATGCATCATGGCCATGGCAACCAGAAAAAAATGACTTGTAAAGAAATTGCTGGCTCTATGCCCGTCAATATTTCCCGTCAAACTGTTTCCCGTGTACTGCACAACTCAACTGTCGCCAAATACTTGAAAACGAAAGCGAGACCCGCCCTCATCAGAAGACATAGAGAGATGTAGAAAGCAGCTGTACTCCAGTGGATGCAGAATGACATCAGGTGGGATACAGTTATTTTTTCCGACGGAAAACCGTTTTAATTTAGATGGCCCAGACGGCCTACATTATTACTGGCATGATCTCCGGAAAAAAACGAGGTGACATCGAGGCGACATCAAGGTGGCCCGTCATTAATGTTCTGGGGTGGGGTTTCTGCTAACGGGAAGACCGATGTAGTCCTGATTCCGTCCAGTATGAATTCTGAACGATATATCCAAGTGTTAGGTCAACAACTGTTAGAATATTCGTGGCCTTTTGGTGGTGGTAATTTCCTCTTTCAGAAGAACAATGCCCCATCGCTCACATCGAGAGCTTGTAAACAATAGTTTTCGGACAATAACATCGGTGTTCTGAACTGGCCACCCAATTCTCCAGACCTGAACATCATTGAAAATGTTTGGGGTGCAATAGCTAGATTGGTATATGCTAATGGCAGACAATTTTCCACTGTTCCTGAGTTAGAAAAGGATGTCTTAGCAGCATGGGACAAGATCCCTCCTCAGTACTTACGGAAACTCGTTGAAAGTATGCCTAACAGAATGGCTCAATATCTAGAGAGCAAAGATGGCCATACCACCTATTAAAGGTAATAATATTGTACAATAAATTAATTATTGTGACACATGGAAGGACAAGCTGTCTTTATAATTTTGGATTTGTGTCCAAATGCCATTTGCTTTGTTTCTTGTAATTATAATGGAAAAAAAATCAGATACAGAATAATGTTTCTGTTATGTTGTGTCATCAATTAAGTAAATATCAGGTTTTACTGTTCCTGCAGTTATTTTGTATTGTGCATCACGAGTATTTGTAGTGTCCTTATACTGCCTTTATAATTACGAGCAGCAGTGTATATTACCTTTAGGCTAACTTCGATCATTTGATCTCATAATACTCTATAATACCTTTAGGCTATTTTCGATCATTTGATCTCATAATATTCCTTTGTGGTATGTATACCAAAAGTATTCCCCAGTATCTTCTATCAGATGGTGGAATACGTATGAAAAAATAGGGCAACATGAATTTTGCTGAACACTAAACTGTTTATGTATAATACTCTATATTGCCTTTTAAGCTATTTTCGAACATTTAATCTCGTAATACTCTATATTACTTTAGGATTTTTTCGGTCATTTGATTTCGTAATACTCTATATTACCTTTAGGCTATCTTAGATCATTTGATCTCGTAATGCTCTAATTACCTTTAGGCTATTTTCGATCATTTAATCTCGTAATACTCTATATTACCTTTAGGCTATTTTCGATCATTTGATCTCGTAATATTCTATATTACCTGTAGGCTATCTTCGATCATTTGATCTCGTAATGCTCTATATTACCATTAGGCTATTTTCGATCATTTGATCTCGTAATACTCTATATTACCTTTAGGTTATTTTCGATCATTTGATCTCGTAATACTCTATATTACCTGTAGGCTATCTTCGATCATTTGATCTCGTAATGCTCTATATTACCTTTAGGCTATTTTCGATCATTTGATCTCGTAATACTCTAATTACCTTTAGGCTATTTTCGATCATTTAATCTCGTAATACTCTATATTACCTTTAGGCTATTTTCGATCATTTGATCTCGTAATATTCTATATTACCTGTAGGCTATCTTCGATCATTTGATCTCGTAATGCTCTATATTACCATTAGGCTATTTTCGATCATTTGATCTCGTAATACTCTATATTACCTTTAGGTTATTTTCGATCATTTGATCTCGTAATACTCTATATTACCTGTAGGCTATCTTCGATCATTTGATCTCGTAATATTCTATATTACCATTAGGCTATTTTCGATCATTTGATCTCGTAATACTCAATATTAAATTTAGGCTATTTTTGATCATTTGATCTCGTAATACTCTATATTACCTGTAGGCTATCTTCGATCATTTGATCTCGTAATACTTTCTCTATATTATAATGATTACAGCGTACAATCCATAATTTATGTACCAGATTATATTATTATACTGCTAATATAATTTAATATGTTAATATTCTTTAATGATTAATAAGTGCAATCCATAATCAGTATACCGCAATATTCTCCTTACCGTTAATATTTTTTCTGGGGTCAATGCGAAGGCTGTTGCTGCTGCTTTGCGATAATCTCTTCGAGCCGTGGTTCTAGCGTGGTTTCTGCAAGGGCAGCATTGATATTCATCAAGTTCTTTTTTTTTTTTTTGATTGGAGGTTTATTTATTTATTTATTTATTTGTTAAATAAAACAAGCTTATATATTTATTATTTATTTATTTGTTAAATAAAATAAGCTTATAGCCCATGAGCAACTCATTGGGCTATAAGCAGTCGCCCGTCCCTAATTTAGGGTCACTGGTTATAGGGAAGGGAGAGAGCCAGTGCCGTAAGACAAACACAACATCCATGCCTCACCGGGATTCGAACCCGGACCCCGTTCGGACGAATGATCAGAGGCCATCGCTTAGACCACTGCGCCACCGGGGCGGCGATTGGAGGTTTAATGACCACCGTGAGCTTCAACAATTTTTAATTGGAGCAAACATGAACAGGAAGATACAGATGGCCTGTGCTTAACAGTTACCAAAAGATAAGCAAGTGGATGACCTATTTATAATGACAATGAGATATTTACATTATGTGGATGCACTATATACAATGTAAGCAAATTCATAACACTGACAATACTGGACTGATGGGTTGACTTACTCTATGTACAACATATGTTCGCAATGTGCATCAGCAGAGTGCCATCTCTAATAGGTGAACACCAGTACAAGGTATAACTATAAATTTTACAGTGCAAAAACAAACATGTATATTTTGAGCAATCTTGAAAAAAAGAAGAAAAGAGAAGAAAAGAGCAGAAGGTTTATACTTTTCAGTATCTGAAAGATAAGCGAATAAATGATCTATCCACAATGATGGTGTGAACTCTATACAAATTGAATGCAATATCTCTCTTGTGAAACGCTGTCAAATTACAAAAAGAACTATTACTTAGGCTTAAACAAGTGCCTCAATCACAGTGCTATAGATTAACTTGCAATGAACAACAACATATGTACACAAGATGCAACGGCATAGGGAAGACACTAATAAGGAATTACAATTCCATGGTACAACTGTAAATTTCACAGTGCAAAGAGTAAAGTATATTAGTACAAACAGAACTTGCGTTTTACAGAAAATTTATACTTCGAGTACAATACAAATAATGAAAATATGAAACTGACTCTTTGTACAGCAAATATGCAATACAGCGCAGAACATTATCTAATAGACTGATTATTTCCTATTAGGCACATGTGACATGAGAAAAAACCACACTGCGTAACATTAACATATAATTGAAATACTATCAAAGCGTTTGCTCCGCACCATGAGCATAAAACGTAAGACATGTAATCGTGACCTAACATGCGAAATGTGCCAAACATAAATTTTACAGTGCAATTAGGAAAGTACATTAGTATATAAAAAACTGAGCTTTTGGCATAGCAACTATACTTCAGGTACAGTACAAATAACCGAATGATGAACAATTACCCCCTGCACTACAAAAGTGCTAAACCTTGCAGAACATGGTGTAATCGACTGATCATATCCCTTTATGTACATGTAACATGATCAGAAACCACACTGTGCAAAATCAATAAGACAATTTAAACACTATCAAACAGTTGCTTAGCACCGTGAGCAAAAACAATATATTATAAAGCCCGGCAGACATAAGGAAAGTGCCGAAAAAAAAACAAAAAAAAACTTTAAACTTATTCTAAGTGCCTGTGGTATAACAAGAAACTCACCTACAGGACCTTGTTGGTGAGAAACATGCAAACGTGCAGTAACATTAAGAAGCGATTATGACAAGGGCACCTAAGAACACGATAATCACAAAACTATACTTCAATTAGTCCAAACAATTTCACAGACGTCAGAACAAAAGTCTAAGGTCTTCTGATGGACCAGAAAACCATTGACGGAAAGGTGACCACACTGACATAAAGTGTGGGATTCGATTCGCAGCCTTAGCAACAGTGAAAGCAAGCCTCAAGCGTGAAATCATTCTGTTCCGGAACTGACTGCACATCGCAGCTCCCGCCTGAAAGATGGTAGGCTGTATAGGGGTAGAACGTAGCTGTTGATAGTAGCAAAAAATCACATGTTTTGCTAATATGAATACATAAGCACATGACTCTAATATAGGAATAGGCGGAGTACTTGAACTGAACAGCGTGCTATAAGCTGAGAAGGAGAGATCATTAGTACTAAGGCACTGTGCAGTAGTGAAGGTCAGATGTAGCAAGGGAAGAAGCACTGTGCAATGTTGATACACATGATCTACATCCGCAATCGTAGAGCAAAACATGCAGTTAGGCGAATCAACAAGCGTCATCCTGAATAATTTGGTAGGAACTCGTAACCGCCGATGAAGAAACAACCATTGGATGTTTCTTTCTGCTGGAATAGATAGTGGCGAATTAGACATGGACCACACTTGTGAAAGGGCGACATTCGGAACATCTGGAATCATCAATGGTGTAGCATACAGTGGATCAATGAGACAACGGTAAAGAGACGAGACAGAAAAACTGGAGAGAGGAAGTGATGAGCCCCGAACGGAAAGGAAAAAGGGAAGAAGAAGAGAGGCAGAGGAAACAAGAGTTAACCCAGCTTGAGAGGCAAGGTTAGGGAAGAGGGTAATGATTGAAGAACGGAAGGAATCATACAGCGAAAGAGAGGAAGAGGTAGGGGAGATGTGGGGGGACAGATCAGAGAAGGGTTTCCAAGAAAGATCTGGAAAAATTAGATCCTGAACAGATACTATTCCGGCGGGGAGCCAGGAAAGGTCAGTAAAGTAGGGAGCATTAGGGGGATGAAGGATGGAAGAAAATAACAGGGGCTCAGCTAATAGTTCAGTGGTGGAAGCCGGTGGAGAACGGAAGAGGGGTAGAGAACGGAGAAAGGAAAGGACCTCTTGGTAGAAAGGGGAAAGTTTAGAATGAAAAAAAGGAGATTGATCCATTAGAAGATACGTGATGAAAGTGATTCGGGGATTCCTAGGCGATATCATGACATCTCTAACGAGCGTAACTGGCGACTCTGGTGCACTTAGTAGCCGCAGGAAAGAAACCACTTTATGTGCTTTATAGTAGGTGTGAACTTCCAGCAGTGAAATACCTCCATCAGTGACTCGACGACAGAGAGTGGAGACCTGGATCCAATGGTACCTGTTCCATATTATCGTTGAGATGATTCGAGTGATTTTATTGAGGTGATAAATGGGCATACGTTCTGCTGACCATGCATATAGGCATGGTGAAAGAATATAAGTCTGAGCTATTCTAGCTCTTGAGAAGTAAGAAGTACAAAACTGGGAACCTCGCCAGAATGCAGCAGTTCGAGTAAGGCGTGTTCTGAGAGCATTCCATGTTTCATTTTGAGCAGAAAGACGGACTCCGAGATGGACCCCAAGGAAGTTTTTGGGATGAAGCAGTCCATGAGGCGCCCCACGGGGTGTCAGTCCTAGAGGCCCACGCTCCGCTCCATAGGCCTGCACTCTTGGATGTATTAAGTGATGCCGCTGAACATGAAGAATATTGATCGTAAATCTGGAGCAAGATGTCGAATTGAGCGTCTGTCCTTACACAAAAGGTCGCGTCATCGGCATATGCAGAGTATGTCACAGAAAAGTGCCTAGTACTTGCAGTAGGCGGTGGCATTGCATCTATAAAGGCTCGATGGACAGACCGAAGAAACGGCTCAAAAGCAATGGCAAAGAGCTGCCCAGAAAGTGGGCAACCCTGCCGAATGCCTCGCCGAAAAGGAATAGGTGCAGTCAAGAAGGCGGCTGTCTTGACATGGAAAGCAGCGTCCTGATAAAGGGCAAGAATAGAGGTAACAAAAGCAAAAGGAAAGCCGAAAGCAATAAGAACAGCAGAAAGATACGAATGTGAGATATTGTCGAAAGCTGCTCTTTGGTCAAGATTAAAGAGGGCAAGTGGTTCAGAGTTAGTACGAGCCAGATGTAGGAGATCTCGAAGGAGATTGAGATTAGAAGTGATGGACCGACCAGGAAACGTGTAGGTCTGGTCGGGAGAAAGAAGAAATGGAAGAACTTGGTTGAGTCGACTGGAAAGGAGTTTAGTGAAGAGTTTATAGTCAATGTTTAGTAGCGAGATAGGACGCCAGTTTCCCAAGTCAAGCAGATCGCCTTTCTTGGGAAATAACACCATATGAGCCTCTGTGAAACCCCTCGGAAGAAAAGAGGAAGAAAGAGCAGCATTGAAAGCGGCGAGAAGAAATGGAAGCAACGAAGGGAGAAAAGTACGGTAGAAAAGGAGCGGAAGGCCATCTGGACCTGGGACAGCACGGGAATTTAGAGAGACTAGAATGGTCCGAAGTTCAGTCTGCGAAATAGGTTGTAAAAGGGAATCAGAGAGATTGGAAGGAACTTGGGGAAGAGCAGAGAGTAAAGTAGCAGAAGCAGAAACAGAAGGCTGAGGAGTTTCACTGTATTTGATAGTAAAATATCGACGAACCTGAGAGCAAACTGCATCCGGATAAGAGGTGATTTCACCATCAGGCCGCCGAAGTAGTCGAAGCTGATGCGACGAGCGGCGTTTTTCTTCTAACGCGGATAGAAACTCAAAGGAGCAGTCCTCTGGTGATAGATGTTGTAGACGGAGACGAAGAATTACCTGACGTGCACGAGGCTCAAGAAGTGCTCTAAGATCCGCTTGGTAAGCTGTATACATGGGATGACTCGCACCAAGCTGTAACATGATGTTTCGGAGATTTTGCTCTTCCATGGAGCGCTTCGTGCCTTCGGAGAAGGAATGACGTCTAAGAAGATAAATTAGGTAAGATTTTACCTCGAGCCAGTAATTGATGGCACAAGGTGCAGTGGACAAGCCCTCTCGCATATGATCAAGAAGATCTCTGATCTCGGTGCATATATTCTCATCAGCTAGGAGAGAAGTGTCTAGTGTCCATGACCGAGACCTAACATGCAGACGAGATGAAGAGTTACAGGAGAAAGTGATGGCACAATGATCCGATGAAGCTGTAGGAGAGTGCATACAATCCGTTGTAATGGGCAATAACGGAGCAGAAGCGTAAAATCGATCCAGCCTGGCAGAAAGAGAGGAGGATGCAGATGCAGCTCTCCAGGTATGTGAAATGGATGTCGGATGCAATCGTCGGAACACGTCATGTAAATCAAAATCAGACACTAATGATCGCAATTGCTCCACAAGACGTGAACGATGTTCAATCCTCGAAGGAGCGTGATCGAGCTCTGGTTGAAGTGTACAGTTAAAGTCTCCTCCAATGAGCACATGATCTGATGGTAATGCTGACTGAAGTGCAGTGTGGAGCGACGAAAATAACAACGTTAGATGTGTAGATGAACATGGAATATATATGTTGAAAACTAAATATCGTTGTCCATCTAGGACGAAAGTGAGTCGCTGCAATAAATCTCGGCACAGGTTATGAACTTTAACAGAGGAGAGTGCTTGACCAAATCTATTATGTACACCAATCGCTAAACCTCCACGAAGAGAGAGCCTATATGCGTGATGAAATTGATAGTCCCATCTCCTCCAGCGATGGAAGGGTGAAGTGGAGAGACAATTTGTCTCTTGCAAAAGTAGGAGATCTGCTTTGAGGTGGTGGACGTCTTCATACGCTAAAGCATTAGCCAAAGGGGTACACATACCCCTACTATTCAGTGAGACTGTCTTGAACAGATTAGTCTGATGATGGTTGGAGGATGTTGTCGGCTGCGTTCTGTAACTTGGCCAGACGGCTACGGAACTTCTTTGCCCAGTAGGGACCACCCAGATCTCTGCCCGGAACGGTGCGTAAATGAGAATGTATCGCCAACATTTGATTCATGGTGTCATACAGACAGTGGGAGTAACCTTCCAAAAAATTGCGAGACAGCTTGTCTCTACGGGGACTTATTAGGAACGCATACACCTTCTCTCCAGACACAGGTGTCTGTGGAAGAGAAGACGCCTCTAGAATATGTAAAAAGTTTTCACAGGAGATCGGAATAATTGTTCCATCATCTGTATCAGATTCCATAGAGCCTTCAGACGTGAGCATCTGACTACTAGAAGGATCACGTCCTGCCCTAAGGGTGGTTGTCATTCTAAACTTCTTATTCTGGGCGCGTGAAGTTCTACGTCGCTTTGCCCGTCCACGACTTTGTGCTGTAACCGGAATTGGAACTTCCGGCAATTTAAAAGGAGCTGAAGAAACAACCTCAACGGTCGGTGTAGCAGTATGACCAGAATCGTCATCAACCATCTCTATAGGAGACTTGGGATTAACAATTGATGCCTCTTTCGACTGAAGAGATGATGGGGGCGCCAATGCATCACCCGAGGTCGAGGGTTTACCCGTAGACGTCGGTTGACCAACGGCTGTCTCACTACTTCTGGTAGATGTTGGCCGACCAACGGCTGTCTCACTACATCTGGTAGACGTCGGCCGACCAACGGCTGTCTCACTACTTATGGTAGACGTCGGTTGACCAACGGCTGTCTCACTACTTCTGGTAGACGTTGGTCGACCAACGGTTGTCTCACTACTTTTTGTAGACGTCGGTTGACCAACTGCTGCATCACTACTTTTTGAGGAAGTCTGCTGTTGCTGGTCTTTAGCACCAGAAGAGGAAGCCGATTGACGTGACAAAGAGGAAGAAGGTCGTGCTGTTGACTTGGAAAGAGTGTTCGCATTATGAGGGCACAGAGCGCCGGGATGTCCCGTGCCTTTACAATTCGGACAGACGGAGCCCACTGTGATGAATATCTCTCTAATGTGCGTGTAGCAGCGTACACGTAAAGTGGGTGGAATACGCAGCATGTGCTCCTCTGAAGGGAAGACCACACGAACATTGCGGCGAAACCCGAGTAGGTATCTGTCTTCTGGCACCTCTGGAAACGAAGAGTAGGTAGTTACACCTCCAATGATCCGGCCATAAGGAAGAAGAGCGGCAATCAAGAGATCATCTGAAACTTCAGGTGGAACTGGTGAGAAACTTACAACAACGGAACTCTGTGAAACAGGTTCGGCATGGATGTGACGATCACCAATTGAGATGCCCTTGGTCAGTACATGTAGGGAATGGGCAGGAGTAGAGAAGTAAACAACTACTTTGTAAGGCTTCCTGCCCACATGAGTTATGGCTGATGCAGGAACAATCTCTCGAAGAGCAGCAGTATATGCAGTGAGTTTTGTATTTCTCAGGCTCGGAAACACAACACCATTCTCCATAGTTTGAAGGAATTTCAGCCCAGAAGGGGTATCTTCTTTAAGGACAACCTCAATGACTTCGGCATTATGCGTCATCACATATTGTCCAGGAGAAAAAGAAGACTGGGAAGGTCCCGACTTAGATGCGGTTACGTCAGCATATGAGAGGGTAGATGTACGTTGCTTTGGAGATGATTCCGGCATGGAGTGCGAAACATCCATGGCGTCATCATTAGTTTTCAGAGAGGACATCGTATCACCGCTGGGAGACTTGGAAGAAGAGGCGATATCCGATGGTAAGGCAGCAACAGAAGGCTGCAAGGAGGAGTGGTTTATCGAGATAGACACGTCATTGGTAGTAGTATTTAGAGAAGCTGTTTTCGGGAGATCATCATTTCCGGTAGCAAGGGTTAGGACGTCATTCTCCCCGGAAGCCGCCATTTGCAATGGCGAGGAGAAGCTTAGCCCTTAGCCAGCTTGGCCAAGGCAGAAAAATAAGGATAACTAATCAAAATAAGCACTTACCAGCTCGGCAGGCATATAAAAAGAAACACGGGACCTTCACACACAACACACACACGAAATAGAACACTGACAACGAAGAAAAATAACACACACCGACGAAAACTTGAGGAGCACAGAAAAACACGACTAACCCACCGTGAGCAACTCAATGGGCTATAAGCAGTCGCCCGTCCCTAATTTACGGCCACTGACTCCAGGGAAGGGAGAGAGCCAACACAAACACATAATCCATGCCTCACCGGGATTCGAACCCCAACCCTTCTCGGACGAATGTTCAGAAGCCAGAGCTTTGACTGCTGCGCCACCGGATCGGCATTTTAGAACTTTGTCACTGAGACGTGTATATTGTTTTCTCTATAACACCCCAAAACTGAGTCAGAGATTTGGATCTGAATATGAATATCAGACTGGCATCAGAAGGAAGTTCAACAAAGCTTTCTTTATCCTGGTGAGTTAGCCTGCAGGAGTTCAGTTCTGTGAAGAGATTAGGATCCAAGCTTCCTTTAATCTTCTGACAGGTGTTACAAAAATTTAGATATAGATTTCCTCTTACTTTGACTCCATTACCATTCAATACATAAATAAATAAATTTACTAGTTTCTCGTTGACCAGCAGGAAAAAGAAATCGCGGACCGGCGGTTTTTCAACACTGGTCTAAGTGATTCCTTCTGACCATTCGTACGAGTTGGGTCCCGGTTTGAATCCCGGTGAGGCATAAATGTGTTTGTCTTACGGTTCTCTCCATTCCCTGGAACCAGTGGCCCTACATTAGGGACGGGCGACTGCTTATAGCCCACTGCGTTGCTCACGGTGGTGGTTAAACCTACAATTAAAAAAAAACAAACGAAATACTATTCGGCGATAGTTCTGTAAAATACACCGCTGGCCACCCAAAATGCAACACCAAGAAGGACACGAGATAGCAACGCCAGATTTATTGGACACATAACAACAGATACAAAGATGAAACGATTGAGCTTACAGGCCCGTGCGACTTGCGGAACACATAGACATCAATAGTTCGTGTGGCCCCCATAGCTAGCAATAACGGCCGCTACACGCCGCGGCATCCAACGAAAGAGGCTTTGGATGTGGGCTTGGGGTATGACGGTCCAGGCTGCTTCCACACGTTGCCACAGTTCATCAGGCGCAGCCGCGGGTGGTGCTTGCCGTGCCACTCGGTTGCAGATCAGCGAATAGACGTGTTCGATGGGCGACATATCGGGAGAACAGGTGGGCCACGGAAGCAGTGACACCTGGTGGGCCGTGAAGAATTGTTGCACGATGCGTGCCTCGTGCGGGCGCGCATTGTCCTGTTAAAACGTGGCCTTTGGCAGGTCCTGCAGGTAAGGGAGGAAGGACTACAGGCTCCAAAAGGTCGAAGATATAGCGGTGGCTATTGAGTATACTGCCGATGTGTACCAGAGGGGTGCGGGTGTCATATCCAATTGCGCCTCAAACCAGAACGCCAGGCGACGGACCGGTATGGCAATGCATAATGTAGGCGTCATGCAGTCTCTCGTCGCGGTGCCGCCACACGCGGATCCGACCATCGTGGTGTTGCAGACAGAAGCGGGATTCGTCGGAGAAGACAATGTCGTGCCATTCCGTAGTCCAGGTGCGGTGTTCAACGGCCCACTGCCGCCGCACTCGCCGGTGGTGAAACGCCAATGGTAATCGGAACAATGGGCGTCGTGCAACAAGTCCCTGCTCCTGCAGACAACGTCGAACGGTACGTGCTGACACAGGTTGATCCGCAACACACCCTAATTCCTGCGCTAACGTTCGTGATGTGGCGGTGCGAGCCGTCAATGCCCGCCGCACAACATGCCGGTCCTCTCGTTCGGTGGTGTGCCGCGGCTGCGGCAATCGATCACGTCGGTCCGCCCCTCCCTCCTGCACCCACCGAATCCATACTCCCCTCACTGCGGCTGGATGTCGTCCCACACGGGGGCAGATGGCTCGGTACGATAAACCGCTGTAGCGGTAAGCCACTATTTGTCCTCTGTCGAACTCCGAAACCTGCTGGAATAACTGCCGTGTTCTGCGACGAGGTATCAGGAAGCTTCCCAAGCACAGGTCCGGTAGCACAACACACTTCCACTACTTACACCCCGCCTTCTGTGCACCCTTCTTATAGTGCTTCTCGGTGGCGTGCCTGGTGCACACGATTTGCAGTTGCACTGCAATGCTAATCGTTTGCACGTCCTCTCGCGGGCGACGCATGCTGCGAATTTCAGTCCAATTGGATGCTTCCTTCTTGGTGTTGCATTTTGGGTGGCTAGCAGTATATATTGTTGATTAACAAGGAAATTAAATATCGTTGCATCACTTCATGCGACAGCAATCAGAATTCATATTTTTTAACAATAGTTTTGACTACTACCGTTGCCTATTGCCCTTACATCGAAATTATATGAATGGGATTTTTTTGATTGAAAGTATAACGACCACCGTGAGCAACTCAACGGGATGTAAGCAGTCGTCCGTCCCTAATTCAGGGCCACTGGTTCCAGGGAAGGGACAGAGCTAATGCCTTAAGACAAAAACAACATTCATGCCTCACCGGGATTCGAACCCGGACCCTTCTCGGACGAATGGTCAGAAGCCAGCTCTTAGACCACTGCGCCATCGGGGCAGCTGAATAGGATTCAATTTGCTGTTGTCGGGAAAGATGCAAAGCATCGAAAAAAGGAGCCGAGTACCCTTTTGAGCTCTGTTTATTATTTATTGGTTACATAAGTTTTTCAGTGGGAATATATTGCTGTGAAACCAATGATTTTGTCACACTGCCTAGTCTTTGTGAATTCATTTGGCATCTATAAACTTGTTTCATAAAATAAATTAAGAACTTCTCTTATCAATGGTGCAAAATATAACATATCGAAATATTTATCGGTACTGTAACCAGTGACATAGCCAAAAATTTCTAAACGGAGAGGGTCCATGGATTTGGTTCATCTGTGAAAACCCCAAAGAAAAAGGTACTCCAAGTGGGAATTAGCTCAAAATGAAAATGGAAAAAACGGAAAAACACTACTGAGAAAAAAACTTTTTTAGTATGCAGTATACACAACGGCAGTTTCATAAAAATAGTAAAATCACACAAAATGAAGAAATATAGGTACAGCAAAATATATGTTATTCTTTCTCAAAGTATCTTCCTTTGGATGCTATGCAACGGCACCATCGTTCAGTCAACTTTTCAAAGCATGTGGCGAAGGCGTTTTGTGGAAGCTGCTTTAGCAACCCCTGTACAGCTTGAATAACGTCAGCATCTGTGTTGAGTATTGCGCCACGGAACTTCTCCTTCATTGCTGGAAACAACCAGAAGTCGCACGAGGCGAGATCAGGACTGTAAGCAGGCTGTGACCCGATTTCAATGCTACATTTCGTAAGAAACTGTTGAACACAAGCAGCCACATGTGGGCGGGCGTTATCATGGTGTAGGGTCCACTTGCCCACTGGTTCCGGTCGCTTAATCGATATGTGTCGTCGCAGACGTTTCAAGACTGAAATGTAATACTCAGCATTGACAGTAATTTGTGGAGGAACGGCATGTAGACTACAGCTTTATGATCAGAGAAAATTATCATCATCCCCTTCCTAGCTGATTCGGTTGGCCGAACTTTTTTCGGAGGAGGCGAGCCAGTGTGTTTCCAGACACTTGTTGCGCGCTTCATGAGGGAGGGGGAGGGGTCAAAATAGTGGACCCACGTTTCATCGGCAGTTATTAATGTGTTTAGAAAGTTCGGATCCTTTGCAATCATGTGTTTCCACTCATGACACACCTGAATTCTGGCTAACAATTGTTCTCTGATCAGGTGATGAGGTACAAATCTGGAACACACACGATGCAGCAGTAATTGGTCGCGTAGAATGCGGAATACCGACGTTTCTAAAATATTAGTTGGCGACACTATGTCCTCATACGTCATTCGCCAATCTTCTTGCAGGATTGCCCAAACATTGTTAACAATATGCTCCGTAACAACACTTTCTGGTTGATCAGGCTTAGAAGCGAGTTCTGTCGACAAACGCCCTTTTCTGAAATAAAGGTGCGATCTAAATCGTTGATTCCCCTAAACACTTATCTTTGTAAGCTTTTTTCATTAAATCAACTATTTCTGGAGCTAGGTTGCCCAAACGATAGCAAAACATTTTATCGCACAACGCATTTCACTTCTTAATTCTGAATTACTAACCTCCATAACTGTATGGTGAAATGCATACGTACCTTGAACATTTGCGCAATAACAAAACAAGAATCACCTGCCATGGCTAATAACTGTTGCCATAGATACTTTCTTAATTCAGTTAGTCGTTTGCGTGGTTATTCTTCCCCTTCTCACTGTTGCCAACTCAAAAAAAATACTCTCAGATTTTATGGAATGGCTTTAGTATGTACACTGGTAGAAATAGGCCGGAACGCAACGGAATCACGTTCCTGGAGCAATGCGACACCAAAAAGAAAGGATGCATTTAATTCGAGTAAAACATCTCGTAATGCATCGTACATTTTAATTAATGACGCCATCTTGTAGGAATTGTTTGCCTATGAATAAAGGAAAAAGGTCTGACTTAAGCTAAATGTGAGTATTTCATTTTCAAGTATTTTCTTATATGATTTTACACGGAAGAGCAATTGAATTAGAGATACCTGTCTAGTAACGTGTAGCACCACCTTTCGCCCTGATGACGGGGGCGATTTGTCTCGGCATGGACTCGACAAGACACCTGAAGCGTTGGGAAGCCGTACGGATCCACGACCCCTGAACAAGCTCCCACAGTTCACGAAGATTTGATGGAGGGGGTCAGAGGCTAGAACATCTCTTTCGATGGCATCACAGATGTGCTCGATGGGACTGAGGTCAGGTGACCTAGCTGGCCAAGAAAGCGAGGTCACGTCGGTGGAGTGTTCATCCAACCATTCGGATACAATTCGGGAGCGATGGAACGGTGCATTGTCTTGTTGCAGGATGAGGTCCCCAGTGGGATGTTGAAGACGCACAAATGGGAGCAAATGGTCGTCCAGGATATCCCGGTAAAGTTAACATGTGAGGGACGATGTCACACGTACCAGGGATCCCATTTCAGTCCACGTAAACAGTCCCCAGACGAGAATGCCACCCCCAACAGCTTGAAGAGTACTCTGCTGGCAAGAAGGATCCATCGCTTCATGTGGTTTGCGCCGTACGCGTATCCTGCCATCCGCATCTACCAACGTGAATCTCGACTCATCAATCCAGGCAACATTTTCCCACATGTCTAGGGTCCAGTGGCGATGTTCCCGCGCCCATGCTAATATTTGCACCCCGTGATGTGCGGTCAGCAGCGGTACCCCCGTGGGACGATGGCTTCTGTACCCCATAGCGAGGAGATGGTTCTGGATGGTGTGGCTGCTTACACGTTTTTGTGCACCAGCGTTAAATTGCCGAGTGATTTCTTACACTGTGGCCCGTCTATCCGCTGTTACAATGCGAGCTAGCGGACGATGACCCCCTCATCCACACGCTGTTGTCCACGGCAGTTGGCCCTTGCAGGGATGGTTTTACCGGATTCGATGTACTCACGGTGCACCCGTGACACAGTGGCTCGTGAAAATCCCAGTGCCTGCACGATTTCCGAGATGGAGTGACCCATTCGTCGGGCCCCGGCAATTTGCCGACGATCAAATGCGCTTAGATCTTTCGTCTTACCCATACTGCTTCCGATTGTTACTGATTCCCGTCGCGTAACTCCTTATATTGTCGGATCGCTGCATACCTCATGTCGTTTCTGTTTACAGGGCCGCCCACAGCGCCACATTTGCATAACGCCAGCTGTCTCTAATTCAATTGCTGTTCAGTGTATATCTACTGCAAATGGGTTTATGGATATTAAATTTTTATGGCATTCACTTGTACTTTGGGTTCCGGCAGCGAATAATTTCCATTTCCACTACCGCACACACACATGTATATCGCTTTGAATTCGTACTCAATCCTTCTCAAGGGGTCCCCCTTGGCTACGCCTATGATTGTAGCGCAACAGATATATGCAGGAAATTCTATGATTCAATTTGTGGAGCAAATGTGATTTAATCAGCAAGTCTGCTCACCGCCTCTTTGAAGTTTTGTTACTTATTTTGTCGTCTCACGTTAAATAAATTGCTTTGATGCCAAAAGATTAACTCGTGAAGCCTAATTATCTCGCTAGATAGTGAGACAATTTAATTATTTATTACATAAGTCCTCATTTTTCACAACAAGCGTAAAACCGTGTATTCAAGATATTTCACTGCGATGCAGAGTTATTTCGTTGTTAGACCAAAATGCTTAATTTGTGGTTCTCGACGAACTCCTTTTGTTTTTCAATAATAAGTCTCGACAACCTATCCTAGTTTCGCAAAATTCGCGAGTAAAACTCTGAATATCTTCGTCCGTTTGGTTAGATCAAAAACACTACATGATTAAAAGGCAAAACTCAGTTTATTAAAAATTTATAAAAATATGTGGTATTAAAAATCAAGCGCTAAGGTACAGCAGTGTTTAAGTGATTAATCCGAGCGTATAATCACTTAAGAGGCTTAAGAACGCTCTGCGCTGAAACCACTTAAAAGAATCAAAAGAAGCAAATGAATGAGACTGTCTTACGGGTCCGTGCAATGTTTATTGTTTGCTCCTACTCTGCAAGCTAGAGATTACGTTACTCTAAAAAATGCTTTAAAGATGATTTCTCATATTCCTAGTTTACCTGCCTTTATTGAAATTATTTAAAATATATTTAAAAGAAGGTTGCGCAATTCAATTACAAGATGGATTAAATGAAACAGTGTACAAAATTTCGGAGAAATGAGAAAATATGAGAGTTACATAACAAACGCTTTCTCGTCGAAAACATATCTTGCTTAATAAAGCATTTCGCCGCCCCGGTGGCGCAGTGGTCTAAGAGATGGCCTCTGATCATTCGTCCGAACAGGGTCCGGGTTCGAATCCCGGTGAGGCATGGATGTTGTGTTTGTCTTACGGCACTGCTTCTATCCCTTCCCTGGAACCAGTGACCCTAAATTAGGGACGGGCGACTGCTTATAGCCCATTGAGTTGCTCACGGTGGTCGTTAAACCTCCAATAAAAAAAAATAAATAAATAAAGCATTTCCATGAATGTCTAAGTGGCCGCCCCGCGTGGCGCAGTGGTCTAAGCGATGGCCTCTGATCATTCGTCCGAAAGGGGTCCGGGTTCGAATCCCAGTGTGGCATAGATGTGTTTGTCTTACGGCACTGGCTCTCTCCCTTCCCTGGAACCAGTGACCCTAAATTAGGGATGGGCGACTGCTTATAGCCCATTGAGTTGC
Source organism: Macrothele yani (assembly GCA_039090855.1). NCBI lineage: Eukaryota > Metazoa > Arthropoda > Arachnida > Araneae > Macrothelidae > Macrothele > Macrothele yani. The sequence continues at coordinate 56,933,447 of CM077002.1, forward strand.
TCACGGTGGTCGTTAAACCTCCAATCCAAAAAAAAAAAAAAAAAAAAAAAAAATGTCTAAGTGCAGGAGAACCAATGCTAATTTAAGGCAACCACTTCCAAGGCGAGATGGAGAAATCGTGCCGAAGAAAAAAGACAATGCCGCTCGGTATTTATAGCCCATTGAGTTGTCATTAAACCTCCAATACACAAATAGCTTAATATTGTACTTATTATTAAGTATTGAAGTATAATATTTAGCACAGCATTGCTTTCCCTTTCATATTTTTAATTTATCAGAAAACTCGTTTATTTGGAGATATCAGCAGAAAAGATTTCGTGATTCCAATTTTGCGTAATTTTTTTGTTATGGTTAGTAAGCACGATCATTCCAATTGAGTTTGCCACATGTTCAGTAATTGTTATAATGTACGGGAAGAAATAATCAAGACTAAGGTTCAGCTTTCAATCTAGAAAACGTATGGCGATTCACAAATAATACAGTCATTCGCGATAAAAAAAAATGAATTTACAGTTTTTAAATTTCTCACAAATATTCGTCACGACATTATACACGGTCGAGTCCCATTATTGTGACCACCAGCTAATATCCAGAGTAATCGCCGTGTGCAGCGCGGACAGAAGCTAGCCGGGCTGCGAGTGACTTAATCAGGGGCTGGAAGGTGTTCACAGGTATGTGGAGCCATGGTGACTGCAGTGCACCTGAACGATTTCGTGATTCCATTTGGGAGGGTGCGTGGTGGAGGATTCATAGAGCGAACAACACGATGGACGTGGTCCCACAGATGCTCGATTGGGTTTACGTCAAGTGAATTAGGAGGCCAGGGAAGTATTTTGAAGTCTTCATCGTACTCTTCCAACCACTCTTGGACATTTCCATCTCTGTGACATCTTGCATTGTCGTGCTAGAAGATCCCATCCGCCCCAGGGAAGACAATCAGTATGTATGGGTGTGCGTGGTCTGCAAGAATGGATTCATAACGAGTTCGATCCACAGTGCCTTCCACAGGTGTAAGTGGACCCAGAGTAGGCCACAAAAACATTCCTAAGACCACAACGCTGCCCCCACCAGCTTGTGTTCTTTCAGCAATGGTTGAAGTGTTTGTTCTCCGATATTTCTCGCTTTATACGTCAACGTCCATTCATTCGATGAAGCAGAAAACCTGACTCATCGGAGGAGGCAATCCTTTGCCGATCAGCGAGGTCCAATTCACATACTGCCGTGCAAATGTAAGCCTTTTCTGCCGATGCACCTTCGTTAGCGTAGGTGCAGTGACAATCAGTCTGCATCGGTGCCCCATACACAGCAGGGTTCGCTGAACTGTCGTTTTAGACACAATTCCGGTAGCCCCCTGGTTCACTCGGCCAGTGAGTTGCTCTACTGTAACTTGTCGATCAGCCCTCACGCACCTTCCAAACCGACGTTCACCTCTCACATCAATGGCATGCTTCCACGTCGCTTATTCGCAATGGTGCCATTTCTCCAATCACGAAACACTTTAACCACAGCAGCACAAAGTGCGCTGTTTCAGAAATACTGCCACTTTTGGCCCGAAAGCCGATAATCACCCCTTTTTGCAAATATGATAAATCGCTGTTTTTATCCATGACAGTAACGAGTGATACGTTTTCAAAATGCCTACTGCACACCTTATATAACCCCCAAGCCAGCTCACGACACGTGTCTTCTTTCATTGGCTACGCACTGTTGACGTCAAAAGTAGGAGGTGGTCACAATAATATGACTCGACCGTGTAAATTCCTGCCTGTAAACAACCCGATCTGTACACATCTTAAATAAACTTACTCTTAGTTGGGCAATGTCATTGGCGTATATTTTTATTTAACTATGTGTATTGGGAATTTTCACATAATACACTGAAAATAATATAGTTCAGTATCATAAGTTACTAATGAGAAGAGGAAGTACTATTTACAGGAAGTTTCAAAGTTAAAACAAATGCAGGTGATTCACATAAGAACACACACGAAAGGAATTACCTCCTTCGACCTAAAGACTCACTTTGTAACTTCAAAACGGTTTCAATTAAAGTTTGGCCTCCCCGGTGGCGCAGTGTTCTAAGCGATGGCTTCTGATCATTCGTCGGAGACCGGGTTCGAATCCCGATGAGGAATGGGTGCTGCGTTTGTCTTACGGCACTGGCTCTCTCCCTTCCCTGGAACTACTGGCCCTAAATTAGGGAGGAGCGACTGCTTATAGCCGACTGAGTTGCTCATCCTGGTCGTTAAACCTCCAATAAAAAAAAAAGTTTTGACAAAATACAATTTCCTAACGAACAGATCCTTAGATGCGTAATTCCTAAAAACCACACTTCTAACTTACACGATTTACTAAACGCTAATGGCCGCCACGGTGGCGCAGTGGTCTAAGCGATGGCTTCTGATTTTTTTTTTGATTGGAGGTTTAACGACCACCGTGAGCAACTCAATGGGCTATAAGTAGTCGCCCGTCCCTAATTTAGGGTCACTGGTTCCAGGGAAGGGAGAGAGCCAGTGCCGTAAGACAAACACAACATTCATGCCTCACCGGGATTAGAACCCGGACCCCGTTCGAACGAATGATCAGAGACCATCGCTTAGACCACTGCTCCACCGGGGCGGCACCCGCGATGGCTTCTGATCATTTGTCTGCGATGGATCCGGGGTCGAATCCCGTGAGGCATTGATGTTATGTTTGTCTTACGGCACTGGCTCTCTTTCCATTCCCCAGAGCCAGTGGCCCTAAATTTTTTTTATTTTTTTTTATTGGAGGTTTAACGACCACCGTGAGCAACTCAATGGGCTATAAGCAGTCGCCCGTCCCTAATTTAGGGTCACTGGTTCCAGGGAAGGGAGAGAGCCAGTGCCGTAAGACAAACACTACATCCATGCCTCACCGGGATTCGAACCCGGACCCCTTACGGACGAACAATCAGAGGCCAGCGCCTTAGACCACTGCGCCACCGGGGCGGCTGGCCCTGAATTAGGGACTGGTGACAGCTTATATAGACCACTTAGTTGCTCATGGTGGTCGTTAAGCACCGAATAAAAAAAAAAAAAAGAAATTACTAATGTTTAAAGGTAGCCTGACAGGCCTTAAAAAGCATTGAAATTGGAAGTGACGCAACCACTTCACAATTTCGCAACCAGTGAGATGTGATCTGGCGGCTTTCTAGCTGGGACCGCAGAGGCTCAATGGCACCATTACCAGGGCGCGGTCTATCACTATTTATGGTCGAAGATAACTACGCAATAAAATCTCACGCCTCGAGGCGATAGACAATGCAGATGTTTCGACATCAGAAGTGTTGTTTGCTGGGAAGAAAAAGTCTCCCTTTTTATTGAAGCATTTAATTTTGGGGGGACGGGATGAGGGTTAACTTTAAAAGTCTTTTGAATTAGCATTGCGATAGTTTCATTTGTGTGTTCCATTTAGTGCCGTTCGACAGTAAATTAGTAATGCTATTCACCTTTCGTCTTCATTACGTGTAAAATTCAATAAAGTTCCTTCGTTTCTTCTTGTAAAGGTGAGTGTTTCAATCATGGTCATTTGCACTGGAAATGATATATGTATTTTGCAGTTATCGCATTTATGAGGATGATTTACATTAATTCAAATGGAGTCCTAGATGTACAAAATGAACAGGAGCTTGAGCACTTCTGTGCATGCCATACTTCTAGGTGAAAAAAAAAACAGACTGAAAAAAAATACCCAGTATTAAATAGACTGAAGGGAGAAAAAAAAAAAAAAAAAAAAAAAAAAAACCAGGAAAGATGACACCGAATTCTTGGATGTAATGAGCATATCTTTTGAATCCATTCCAACACGAAAAAAAAAAAAATTGGAAGCAGATTTCTCTAAAAACATGTCTCAAAACGTTTGGATCAACTTGTCTCGATGAATGTTTGAAAACGTTTTAGAAAGTTTGATGAAATTTTCAAAGAAAAAAACTGCTCAACTTGAGATAAACAGCAGTGTGTGTCCTCAATGTTCTTCCTCCCACAGAGAAATTTATCTGAACTTGTCTCATGAACATACGTAGGACAGATACTGTATGAACTTCAGAGATGAGTTCAGATTACAGACTGATTCTTGAAGAACATTCTTACAGAAAGAAACATCAATACCGTGTTGTCAGTCTATCATCGTGGATAGTGAACAATAGAGAATGGTGATTCGTTGGTTACGGAAGATAGAGGTATGCACAAGCTGGGCCTTTTCCCAGGGTCCTACAGCCGGGCTGGGCCAAGTTGACCTGTTTTTTTTTTATCGCGATGGTAAAGAAAGAAAAAAGTCGGGTTTCCCGATTTCCTGGTCTGTTTAACTGCGTTGCTGGCTTTACTTACTTCCATGACATAGGCGAGGAGAGGTATTCAAAATGTTTTTACCATCTGTCGGTTTTAAGATGGTAAAAAAACACTTTGGTGCTTGTTGACAAGAAAAAGATTTGACCACGAGCAATTGTGTGTGTTGTATAGAGTGGGGATGAGGGGTTCCCGTAGTGGGGTGGGATGTGTGTGTGTGTGTGTGTGTGTGTGAGAGAGAGAGAGAGAGAGATTGGGACGCAATCGATTGTTTTCCCTATCCCTAATCTCTATAGGAATTGACTGTTGTAGTGGTATCGCTTTCTAGTTCAGAGAAAGAGACATTTTATTACCTTCCTGGGGCATTTCACTCAGAAAACGTATCCGCAGCAGATCCCTGTCAATGTCTTCATGTACTCATAGTTGCAAATGTAATTTCTTTTACCACGGAATTTAAGAAATCAAAAGAACTGCGCGGAAAATATGATACAGGATAATACATTCTAATAGATAATGTAAACGGGAAAAGTGATATTTGGGCACATTTTAAACTGCTTGGCAATGCAGAAACCCTTCGCCCGAAAATCTTTGGGAAGTACATTAAGTGCAACAACTTTTTAAGCTATAATAGTTCAAAATCTGGAACAACTGGAATAATCTTAAGATACATAAATGTGTTTCTGCTGCTACAAGTTGCTCGTCCAAATTATTTATATTGCATAAGAGGAAATGTTTCTTGCTGCAATCAGGCATGGTAATATACTTATGCTTATTCGGAATTTGTATAAAAAATTAAATCTTTTAATGTTATTAAAACTTTTAAGTTTATGAATTAACTAGAGTTTAGTTGTGGAAGAATATTTCAAAGAAAGGCTCTTTTTTTAAAGTGCGCTTTATTTTAAAACTTTATTTTGAACGCTCTGAATATTTTTCTCTCTCTCTGATGAAAGATGATTCGTGTTAAGAATGTTGAAAGTTAAAATAACGACTGAACACGGTAAAACACATATGCAGCACAGATACACTACATGAACTTAAGCTTTACTGATGAAAACATATACCACATGAGATCTTTCGAGGATCCCAACATCCCCATCCTCAGATGTTACATTCACGAGTAAGACCAAGATATATATGCATATATACACAACACCATCGTCACAAACCGGCAATAACGCAACGCCATCTATGATTTACATAGTGCATTTAAAATAAATCATGAAAATGTTTAAATAAAATAGTCCATGGTTCCGATATAACCTTAGGGACATAGTCATTACAGCAACGAGATCCGAATGATGCAATATATAGGCTCTCCATAAATAATAATAGTGATAGTTTATCTGGAGAGTTTATAACGGATACCTCATTCCATCGTGAAGTATAGGAAATGGTTGCAACCAGACGAGACAAGGCGGTTGTTAACTTGCCATTACGAACATCATATTTATGCTCCCTGACTCTCGTACTCAAGTTCCTTTTTGTAGAACCAATATATACAGCATCCTTAGAGTCTGGTACTCCGGTTTGTAGAGGAATGGTGTACATGCCGTGTCTAGTATGTGGAGGCACCTTGTTCCGATTCTTCTTGGCGTTGCGTTATTGCTGGTTTGTGACGATGGTGTTGTGTATATATGTATATATATCTTGGTCTTACTCGTGAATGTAACATCTGAGGATGGGGACGTTGTGATCCTCGAAAGATCTCATGTGGTATGTGTTTTCATCAGTAAAGCTTAAGTACATGTAGTGTATATGTGCTACATATGTGTTTTATCGTGTTCAGTCGATATTTTAACTTTTTCTTTTAAGGTTATATTCTTCGATAAAAGCCAAAGTTTAGTTAATATTTTTAGGCTTGCATTCAACTAAATATTTTCAATAATATCTCATTTCGTTATTTAATTTTCACAATTTAGTAAAACAAAATTGAAAGACAAAATTATACAAAATTGAAAGACAAAATTATACAAAATTGAAAGACAAAATTATACAAAATTGGCACATCACAGGCCGGGCTGGGCCAGGTCTAAATAACAGAGGCAATTGACGGGACTGGTCTTAAACGCGCACGCTTGAGCCGGGCCGGGCTCACCAATATACAGCCAGTGCAGACCAGATGGAAACGAAGAACGGGTCAGCGGGTCACCGGGTCAACAATTTCTTGCTGGTCGAACGGGTCGCGTTAAGGCGTTCCTGACCGGATTTCGACCCGGATTTATTTCCGCTTTATTTTTGGAAAAAAATATATTTCAAGGAACCCTTCAGAGGTCTTTGAAATAATACTTCAGAGCTGCAGAGTTCGAACCAGGAGCTTTGCTGAGAAGGGTGAAGAAATGAAATCAAAAGTGAACTTTCAGAAGAGAAAACTGAAGGGCAATGCTTTTACAAGAAATAAAGATTTATCAGTTAATGTGGAAAAGCTGGAAATAACAAATTCGCACATTTACCTTGGGCAGCAAATATCAAAGCGAAGGTCATATTGATGAAAAATTAATTGGCGTATAAAACTTGGTTGGAGAGCTTTTCGAAGAAACAGTACAATTTTTAAGAGCACTAAGCCATTATATCTTAAAATAAAAGTGTTTGATCAATGTATCCTTCCAGTGCTTAGCTACGGTGTAGAGATCTGGACTTTAACTAAAAAAGACATACAAAGACTGCAGACAAATGAAAGCAGCATGGAGAGATGCATGCTTGGTGTAACCAGGAGAGATAAAAAAAGGAACTCATGGACAAGGAAAATGACAAGAGTGGAAGACATAATCAGCGTAAAATCCCTGAAATGACAATAGGTTGGATATATTGCCATATTGCCAGGAGAACGGATCGCAGATGGACAACCAAAATTTCAGATTGGATTTCAAGAGACAGGAAAAGACCCAAAAGAACATCACGTGGGAGATGGGTGAATGGAGGAGACTGGCCCAAAACAGTCCGCTGTTGAAAAAACTTGGGGAGACCTTCATCCAACAGTAGAATTGACAGTGATTCACAATGATGATGATGATGACGATATATTCGAATTTATAGTAACAAGCAGGTTTTTCCGGGTCAGTTTCGGGACGGATCCGGAACCAAAATTTTCGACCCGTTTCCAACTCTGGTGCAGACCTCTAACGGAAGGTACAAAAGTCTGTGGTTGCACAGAACTTCGCGTGAATGACATGCGTTTTATGTGAAACTAATATTCAACGAGCTACTTGTGATTTGATCTCTTACCCCAGTAGCAGGTAATTTCACCTGAACGCAATTCTACCGTATTGTGCACATGTCAGCTGGTTGCCATAAAAAAAAGTACTGAAAATACATTCATGATCTAAGAAAAGAAATCACTACCCATTTTTTAGAAATGAAGGGAAAAGGCGCTACTAACGTAAGAAGAATGAAATGGATTAAATATCTCCCCTCCTTTAATTGCAATGACAAATTGTGTTGAATATACAGCTGAAAGGAAAAAACAAAACTGATGACGTTCATATATGCTGGCGTGGAAACTATTGTAACACAACTCCAGTATTTAAAACTTCAAACAGAGAGTTCCAGTTTGGTTCATTTTCAAACTCAATTTTTTATACCTGAGTGAATCTCACATAAAATTTCGTTTCAACCATTAAAGAAAACTCCCGATAAGACTGCCAAAATTCCAAACATGAAATGAAACCAGACTCATGAGATATCACATTTAACCTTTTAATGATCACAATCTTAAAAAGGTTTGTCGCTCAGAATACCACAACGCGCGAAAATGTCTACCGCTCCTTTCCGAATTTCATTCCCTCTGCTTTTCTCAATAACAAAATAAGGTTTGGTGCTAGATCACAACTCGAAACGTCCGATCTTTAGGCCTGACATACCCTAACCTTCGGGCGTTTCCCTGGGGCAATGAGTGCATTCTTCTACTGAGAGCCTTAGGCACATAGGAGGGAGTGGTAACAGCTGGAAAAATCTTGTTTACTTTAACCTTTCCTTGTTATTTCTTGTAAAATATATGATCTCAATCACTTTATTTGGATTGAGCACTCTGAAACAATTTTTACGATTTTCTCCATAAAATCCACTTTTGAGACAATACAAAATATCAAAGAGAAACGAAGCACTCCTCAACAAAGCAAGAGTTCTACTGAGCGATGTCAGAAGGCTGAATGATATAATCCCGGGACAAACCAACTCCTGGTTCACTTCTTTGTTTAGCGACATCAATGACGACTGAGGGTGACGTCTGCTAATCCCTGAGGCGCCTTGCAAATTCAAAGAACATGGGGTTAAGAAATCCTACTAATGCTATCCAGGTGATTCAGGTGCTTGTGGTTGTTTACATGTAAGGGCGCGTTGGAAGCTATGGTCGCCAAAAGGTTAAAGGACACGATCTTACTGCCAATAATTATTATACAGGGTGTTTAACTAGCTAGTCCTCCCAAAGAATCAGCTATGTTTTACAACACACTCTACTTAGAAACATGACATGTGGTTTGCAACCGTACCTCAGTTTATAGGAATCTAGCACCATTCAAAATAAATGCTGGAAATGTCCTGCATATCATCGAAGTTCCCCCGTAGCATGTCCTCATAAATAGTCCAGATTGCTGCACAGATGTTGCTTCCTAAGTCTTCTAACGTGCGAGGCTGGTTGCTGCAATCATGACACTTCAAATATCCCCATAAGAAAAAATTGGGATGAGTCACATCACGGGAACACAATCCTTTGGAGATCACTCGGTCACCGAAGAAAGAGGAAATTTCACTCATGCTCACACGGGACATGTGGCGTACTGCTTCATCCTGTTGAAAGTACTCGTTGTCAAATCGATTTCTGTTAATGGGCCCACAAATTGTCTGAAAATGTTAACATATGACGCCGAGTTTACGCTTCTGAGGAAAATGGGTCCAGTTATTCTGGTTCGGGACCAGAAATGGAAATGGGTCAACGGGTCGACAATTTCTTGCGGGTCCAACGGGTCGAGTCAAGGCGTTCCTGATACGATTTGACCAGGTTTTATTCCCGTTTTATTTTTGAAAAGAGAAAAATATATTCCAAAGAAAAATGCGCATTGTGGAATTCTGTAGTCGATACTGGTGTCCACGGAGTGAATAATGATTTGCCATGCAAAAATAATGTTGTCTCTTTCTTAAAGCAACAAAGATTTCCACCGACCGTCGTCAGACATACCGACACCATATCGTAAAAAGATACTTCCTTTGCCTTTTTTAAAGTGCGATTGTCCAGGGCTTGGTAGAGGCAAGCGCCATTCGCCTGCTTCTCAGCTGATTCACTCTCTCCGTGCGAAGTTCTCTGTATGACTAAGAGTTACTTTTCACATCGCATTTATGACGAAGTAAATTTCTCCATCATTTGTATGCCAGGGGCGGGATTCGAACCCCCAACTCTCTGCTCCGATTGCTATCCACCATACTACACTAGCATGTGCTTTCACTGCTATCTGCCTTTATATCATGTGTGTCCCGCGGAGCAGGCACGTCACACCCTCCGGCCCCCGGAAAGAGGGCCGAGGGGCATGGTCCACGGGTCAGCCGGGACCATGTGTCCCTGTAGGCATTCATCCGAAGAAAAACGTGCATTTGAGAAATCCCAGACAATTTGGTGTGTGGAGAGTAACAACACACTGATTTATTTTTCAAAGCACTGAGGAAGGGATTCTTATTTTTCCTGTCTCATCGTGTGGAAAGAACATCACACCATTGCGAGAAACTTAACAGCCGGGTCATCCTGGAAGTTTGGGAGCCAATATACCGTACAAGTTTGTCCGCGCCGAGAATTCGTGTCCTCTCACTCCGGAGTAAGTAGCTCTCCCAACTGAACTACGCGGACATGTGTTCTCCCTGCTATCTGCCCTTATCTCATGTGGTTCCTGCTCGGCAGGCACGTCGCACATCTTTTGCATTGAGCATTCAGAGGTTTTGAATTGATGTGCTAACATCCCGTTCCCATGACATGTCATGTCGAAATCAACTCCTTATTTGTTAATATGGATGGATTTAATATTGAGGGTGAGAAAAGCGTCGAAGCAAATAAATACGTGCTTGTTGAAAACCACAAGGGGAAGAGTGAATGCTGGAAATTGTTTCTTCTCATTAAGGAACCGGTGAATAATTCTGTGTTGTTTGGTCTTGCTTGTTGTTCAAAATGTGGAAAATGTATAATTACAAAGAAAGATGTCGACGGTGTAATAAAAGATTATGGAACCAAAAACCTAACAGACCACACGAAAGTACGCACACTTCCATCAAAGTGTGGAAAGAGTGAACAATCTAAATAAATTAAAAAAATACATTTGTGTAATCGTAAATAATGATTCCCATTTGTAATATACTCCATGGTAACGGTCATAGTCAACCATTACTTCTGGATTACGCAAAATAGTGGCACTAAAAATGGCACTAAAATTTAGCAAGTAACCAAATCTTATTATTAAACAAGTTAGTAAAACCATGCAATACATTGATTATGATACGCTTTCCAACATACCAGAAATTATTACTCAAGTTATGAGGATAACGGCTGTGGAATAAATCTCGCTCCTGTGTCCTGACCTTTGACCCCATTTCGATGATACTAAACGGAACCAGTTCAGTATACCTCAAGAATAACATACTAAAGTTTTGTCGCAATAAAAGCAGTTTTACACAAGTTATGAGAATAATGGCTGTGGAATAAATCTTGCTTTTGTGCAATGACCTTTGACCCCATTTCGTTGATATTTAACAGAACCAGTTCACTATACCTCAGGAACAACATGATAACGTTTTGTCGCAATCGAAACATTTTTAGGTAAGTTATGATGAGCAAGGGCAATGGAATGGTTCCCACTCCAGTGTCCTGACCTTTGACCCCATTTCGCCCATTTTCAATAGGGTTCGTCCCCAGTGGCTCCCTACCACATACTAAAATTTCATCGAAATCGAACCATATTTACGCATGTTACCACGCATAAAGACAACGAAATGGATCCCGCTTTTATGCCCTGACCTTTGACCCCATTTCGCCCATTTTCAATAGGGTTCGTCCCCAGTGGCTCCCTACCACATACTAAAATTTCATCGAAATCGAACCATATTTACGCATGTTACCACGCATAAAGACAACGAAATGGATCCCGCTTTTATGTCCTGACCTTTGACCCCATTCCGCCCATTTGCAACAGGGTTCGTTCCCAAGTTGTTCCTTACCACATACTAAAATTCCATCGAAATCGAACAGTTTTTACTCAAGTTATGACGCATAAGAGCAATGGAATGGATCCCGCTCCTATGTCCTGACCTTTAACCCTGTTTCGTCCATTTTAAATTGGGTTCGTCCCCAGGTGGTCCCCTACCACATACTGAAATTTCGTCGAAATCGAACCATTTTCACGTGAGTTATCGTGCGGATGGACGGACGGACAAAGCTGGAGCATATACGCTTCTTCAACTTACGGTTGGAAAGCGTAAAAAAAAAGGATTGTATATATATATATATATATATATATATTTAAAATTTATATATATTATATATATATTTAAAAATTGAGTTTCAAATTTGTAGTTCAAAGCAGATTTGTCCGGGTCAGTTACGGGTCCGGATCGTGTCCAGTTATGGGATGTCCGGGTCCGAAATTTTTGACTCGTTTCCAACACTGTTCGGGACATAGCACATCAAACACAGACTTTTGCAGGATATAATGGAGTTTCGCGTAATCAATGTGAATTATGGGCCGCGGATGGCCTAGTGGTCAGCGTTCGCGACTGCCACGGAGAAACCTCAGGTTCTATCCCAGGCAGGTACGAAAACTCGAACCACTAAATTTCCGCCGTGCGTCGGATGGGCACGTTAAGCCGTCGGATCCCGGGTACTGGTCCCCGGTAATAAATAAGGGCTTCTTCCTTCCCTTTTCTACCGCGCTTCCGTGTTGCTTTCCCTTCGGGCACTTTAGCTTAAATCTCCTAGCTTACTATTTTAAGTGTTGGTCAGACACTCCCTTCCTAATATCCTCTACATATGATCTGATCTGATCAATGTGGATTATCTGTAGCCCAGATGCAAGAGTTTTGGGAATTGACATACCCGTCCAAATGAAACCACGCTTCGTCAATGAACCATGTGAAATCCAAAATGTTCGGAATTGCGAGTAAAAATGTCGGAAACCTGTGACAATAAGACACACGCTTTTCAAGATCCGGTTCTCGTAATTTTTGCAGAGCTGTCACACGGTACGGATGAAGCAACGCTTTCTTCGCGGCTTTTTGGCAGGTGGAAAACGGTTACCCAGTTTCTTGTGACAAACATCGTAGTGACTTCTTCGGTGATGCCAGTAGCATATGCTTCACGTCTTCGGTATTTTCTTCCGCTAAAGGAGGACGTCCGCTACTATATTGTTTCAAACACTGCCCGTGGTTTCGAATTTCTTCTCTAACCTGGCGATGTAACGTTTGTCTGGAGCTTTTCTTTCCCCCAACAAACTTCTCCAGGAATTCACGCAGTGTTACCTCTACAGAATTTGTTATCCAATGACATTTCACAATAAATACCCGCTCCTCAACGGTATACACAGCCATCCTGAACGACGTTCAACTACGCAGTAAAACACGCAGCTTGCCTCCGAACAGAATTAGCGTGCCCGGCCATCTGATGGGGTGACGTCACAATGAATCGTTGTCTTATCACGAAAATCATTCCCGCGCATTTCACAAAGATCAAAGTCCCTTGTAAATCAAACGTCGTGGTGTTTCTTTGTAAAGTGGGAAGAAAACAATAGTTAGCTCTTTTTTTTTTGGGGGGGGGGGTACCTAATTAAACATCCTGTATTAACAGGACAGGAAATTTAGGCAGATCTCAGAAACTAATCCGAAGAAAAGTTTCAAACCCTTTAAATATTATTTGATTATTTACAGCGTCTTCCTAAAGATTGAATTTTCGCTGCTTCAAATAGTTTTTGAATTAAAAGAACTGCAATTAATTTCCGAAGTAAAATAGAAGTTAGTTTGATTTTCTCTTCGCTTTGTGTCGATGCTTAACGACCTTCAGGAACAACTCAACTGACCCTCCCTAACTTTGTGCCATTGGCTTTAGGAGACAGAGCCCGCGCCATTGTAAAGACGTCTGATACTGGACACGAGTCCGGACAAATCTAGGAAGAATGATCTGAAGCCAGCATCTCATACCACTTGACCACCGGGCCGACTCCATGAGACTCTGAGTAAATAAACTAAACAAAAGCGCGTCTGTGTTAAAGAATGAATGAATGATTTCCTTTATTAAAATTAACATTGATATGATGGATGGCGTATGCTGACATAACAGATATGTGGCCCGCTTGAAAGATTTATTATATGAAATCGACCTCCAGATGCACAAAATGTCCAGTATTAGGGCTAGTGCACCATTTCATACAAACAGGCTCACACGGCATACGTTGTCAGCATGTCACTACGGCTACATCACCAAGCGAAAGAAAACACTCCCAGTAGCAATTTGGAATATTATTTATGATTATGCACTGAGTAGCTAATTTATTAAGACCAACAGGCCATTTTATGCAAATAGCTTGAGCCATTCCGGTGGCACAGTGGCATAAGCGCTGGCTCATGACCAATCGTCCGCGATGAACCCAGGTTCGAATCCCGGTGAGGCAAGGATACTGTGTTTGTCTGAAGGCACTGGCTCTCTCCCTTCCCTGGAACGGTGTCACGTCAATTCGTCGCGTGCATCAATTCGTCGACTACGTCAATTCGTCGCGCGTCAATTCGTCGACTACGACAGTTCGTCGCGCGTCAATTCGTCAACTACGACAATTCGTCGCGGACAAATTCGTCAACTACGACAATTCGTCGCGGACAAATTCGTCGATACGCCAATTCGTCGCGTTTACAGATTTACGAATGCAGGAAAAGGTACGATTTTGAACGTCTTCCTCCCTGATTAAATTTATAAAGTTTGGACACTCAGACAGGATAGGAATATTACGCTTTTTCTTTGGCACTAAAAATATTAGGCGGTAGACGGTTTTTGGAATGGGGCAGGGCCCGGTTGGTTAGAGCCCCCCATATACAAAATTTTCGTAAAATCTACAGTTTTCAATTCAGAACCACCAAATCTGGTATACTATCTCGTGGTATTCTAACTTAGACTGTAGACGGTTTTTGAAGCGGTTGGAGCCCGGGGGTTCAGAGCCCCCCTCCCTACAAAATGGCCGTAAAATCTAGTTTTTAATTTAGAACCACCATATGTGGTGTCATGAAACTCTAACTGAGCGGAAGACCGTTTTTGGAACGGATCAGGGCCTGGGGGGAGGTCAGAACTCCTCCCCCGTACAAAATTATCGTAAAATCTACAGTTTTCAATTTAGGACCACCAAATTTGGTATACTATCTCATAATATTCTAACTTAGATTGTAGACGGTTTTGGGAAAGGGGTCGGGCACAGGGTCAGAGCCCCCTCCCCGTAAAATTTTTTCGTAAAAACTACATTTCAAAATTGCCTTTATTCTTCAGTAAAATAACATTTCTATGTACATGACAGTGGAATTCTGCCAATAAATACAGAGGTATATACATCAGCTGGAAAGTTCCAGTGAAACGTAAAACAAAATATTGTTAAAATCATAAAATTATTTCGCCACGTAGGGCGAAGGAGAGGCAGACGATAAAGCACGAGCGATGCAAATGAAAATGTATACTACAGTATTGTAGACAAGAAAAGACATGATTCTATACTATTCACAAATTCCAATTAAGCATTACTACCATACTCAAGATTAAATATGCACAAAGTACTAATTCACAGAAAAGACCATGGGTGAGAAGGAACTAACAGGTGCAACAGTATTTAGAAATATGACAGTAATGGTAGAAACAATTAAGCACAAATACTTATCATATGTACAGAAGTATGCAGTGACAACAGAGAAATACGCTAAACGGATCCAGGAGGGCAACTTTACCAAAAAACAGAAATCGAAGAGTAATGCAATGCATAAGTGTCTTATCATATGTACAGAACAATACAATGATAAGGAAGAAAGCCGCTAAACATACCCAGAAGGGCAGCTTCTCATGAAATAGAAATGTAACAGTGATGCTACACTCAAAATTTACATCATATGTACAGAAGTATTCAGTGACAAGGGGGGAGAATCGCTAAATGTACTCAGAAGGGCATCTTCTTACATTAAATTATACACACAGGGACAATAAAGTTCCAAAATATATTCAACATAATGAAGGGGACATTGCGTGCGCAGTAAACTGTGCAGAAGAAAGAATTATATACAACATAATAAAATACAACATTATCGAAGAGAACATGAGAAACATGGTGAGCTATCTCCAATAGCACATTAAACAGAATAATCACAAAGAGAGAACCATGTGGGTGAAAAGGAGACTCCACATAGGAGCCTCATACCACCAAAGTTAATACGTAAATCATGAGTTGTGACAGTGAACGTGGGCGACAACAAAAATCCCACCTCTAAGTTGAGATGTAGCTGCAAATTGTGGATATGGAACCACCCAGCCGATTGGGCCAGGTGGATTGAAAAACGTTATCGGTGTTTGTTGAGGCAGCACGAGAGTACTCCATTTTGAGACGAGTGGTTAACCGTGCTAGGAAGCGTCTCCAAATGATAGATAGCACTTGCCTCCTGAGGAGTTAGAGTAAGAGTAGGGAGGCGTTGTTGAAGATGGAAAGACAATTTAGAACCACCAAATTTGGTATCATGAAACTCTAACTTAGACGGGAGGCGGCGTTTGGAACGGGTCGTGGTGCGGTGGGTCAGAGCCCCCCCCCCCCGTACAAAATTTTCGTAAAATATACCGTTTTCAATTTAGAACCACCAAATTTGGTATACTATCTCATGGTATTCTAACTAAGTCTGTAAACGGTTTTTTTGTAAAGGGTCGGAGCCCGGGGTTCAGAGCTCCCCCCCCCCCCATAAAAAACTTCGTGAAATCTACAGTTTTCAATTTAGAACCACCAAATTTGGAATACTATATCATGGTACTCTAACTTAGACGGTAGACGGTTTTCAGAAAGGGTCGCGGCACGGGGTTAGAACCCCCCCCACAAAATTTTCGTAAAATCTACAGTTTTCAATTTAGAACCACCAAATTTAGTATACTATCTCATGGTACTCTAATTTAGACGGTAGATGGTTTTTGGAACGGGTCAAGGCCCGTGGGTAAGAGCCAACCCACATACAAAATTTTCTTAAAATCTATATTTTTCAATTCAGAACCACCAAATCTGGTATCATGAAACTCTAACTTAGAAGCTAGACGGTTTTTGGATAGGGTTGGAACCCGGGGGTTCCAACCTCATTTCCAATCATAAAAATTTTACGAAATTTTTATGAGGAGGGGGGATCTCACCCCCCGGGTTCCAACGCCTTTCAAAAACCGTCTAGTGTCTAAGTTAGAGTTTCATGATACCAGATTTGGTGGTTCTGAATTGAAAAATGTAGTTTTTAGGAAAATGTTGTATGTGTGTGTGTGTGTTGGGGGGGGGGGGGGCTATGACGCCCTCCCGACCTTGACCCGTTCCAAAAACCCTCGACCGTCTAAGTTAGAATACCATGAGATAATATACCAAATTTGGTGGTTCTAAATTGAAAACTGCAGATTTTACGAAATTTTTATGAGGGGGGGGGCGCTTTCAACCCCGGGCTCTAACCCCTTCCAAAAAACGTCTAGCGTCTAAGTTAGAGTTTCATGATACCATACGTAATGGTTCTGAATTGAAAACTGTAGATTTTACAAAAAAAATTCGGAAGGGGGGGATCCAACCCCGGGCCTTGACCCGTTCCAAAAACGGTCTGCCGTCTAAATTAGAGTACCATGAGAGAGTATCCCAAGTTTGGTAGTCCTAAATTGAAAACTGTAGATTTTGCGAATTTTTTTATGAGTGGGGCCCTTACCCCCGGGCTGCAACCCCTTCAAAAAATCGTCTGGCGTCTAAGTTAGAGTACCATGAGATAGTATACCAGATTTGGTGGTTCTGAATTGAAAACTGCAGTTTTTAAGAAAATTTTGTATGTGGGCGGCCTGATCCCCGTGGCCTTGACCCGTTCCAAAAACGGTCTACTGTCTAAGTTAGCGTACCATGAGATAGTATACCAAATTTGGTGGTTCTAAATTCAAAACTGTGGATTTTACGAAAAAAAATTATTAGGGGGTGTCTGACCCCCAGGGCTCTAACCCCTTCCAAAAACCGTCTAGCGTCTAAGTTAGAGTACCATGAGATAGTATACCAGATTAGGTGGTTCTGAATTGAAAATTGTAGTTTTTAAGAAAATTTTGTATGTGGGGGGCTCTGACCCCCGGGCCTTGACCCGTTCCAAAAGCGGTCTACTGTCTAAGTTAGAGTACCATGAGATAGTATACCAAATTTGGTGGTTCTAAAATGAAAACTGTAGATTTATGAAATTTTTTATGAGGGGCTCGAGCCCCCTCCCCAAACCGTCTAGTGTCTAAGTTAGAGTTTAATGATACCAAATTTGATGGTTCTGAAATGAAAACTAGATTTCACGAAAATTTTGGATGTATGTGGGGGGTGGGGGGCCCTGACCCCCTGGGCCTTAACCCGTTCCAAAAACCGACAACCGTCGAAGTTAGGGTACCATGAGATAGGATACCTGATTTGGTGGTTCTGAATTGAAAATCGTTGTCACGTTGCCCTCCGGGTCGACGTCAACCGTTGGCGGCGTATCGTTTTCCTCCCCTGACGTCACTATTACAGCTCTTGCCCCAGCTGCTTCTCATATAGTGACAGTTGACGTCATGGACACTATGGATGACGTTGCTCCTCTGCCTTCAATGGATGGCGATGCTCCTCTGCCTTCAATGGATGGCGGTGCTCCTCTGCCTTCAACCTCCACTTCTACTGCTCCTCGTTCCTATTCTTCAGCGGTAACTTCCCAAAGGCTTCAGCCCAAGTCTAATTCCATGCGAGCGGAAGCCGCAGCTTTAAAACCTCATGTCCGTCGCTCTGGTAATGAGGTTGTGCTCGAAATTCCAGTGGATTCTCCAGCAGGTACCTCTTTCACCACGGCTACTGAGTTGGGTGTGTGCTTTGAGGCGCTGCCAGACACACCACTCAAAATGTACTCAACTGCTCTAAAACAAAAGTTCTCTCCGTCAGCGATACGTCATATGTCGCGCAGAGGGCCGAGTGTCATTGTTTATTTTTTTCATGCGGCAGATGCTACCTCTGTCTTACAGACTGGGCTGGTTGTTGGTGATCACCAATTATTTCCTGAGCCTGTCGCCCAGAGACCAGTAACGGTCTCGATGTACCCAGTACATCCTGAAGTCACAGATGCTATGCTTTGTGCTTTTCTTATGCAATCCGGTCGTGTTGTGGGTAACATTACCACACACTCCGCTGCTCCAAATGACGAGGATGATCGTTCGATTGAAAGTGCCCGACGAGTTGCGCGAGCAGTATTCTCTTCGGATGAACATATCAAGTCTTTTCCTACTCTCTTCACTGTAAAATGCGGAGATCAAATACGACGCATCGACGTTTTAACCTCCTTTCATTGTCAGACTTGCAAGGCGTATGGCCATCAACGTAGTGAGTGCTTCCGCCGCCCTGCTGTACCTCAGTCTTCGGGACCAAAAGTCACTCGTGACAGCCCTGTGTCGTCCACCCCTACCGTTTCTAAGGAGGTGTCTTCAGAACTTCATCAACCTGCTCTGCCATCGGGCCTTCCTCCACGGGGTCCTGCCCCACAATTGTTGACAGAGGACTTTCCTCATCTGGTACCAACAGCTCCGCCCACGTTCCTTGCAGCTCCAGCTGACCTGACTGCTGACCTTCATCTTCCATCGGATGAAGACACTCCAAGTACAGTTACTGACATGGACTGCCCTACTGCTAGTGACACTTCTGGCAATCACTCTGACCCTACAACTACCAGCAAGCCTGCTCGACGGGAGTCCTGGAGTGCTCCGCAGACTCCGCTCCCTCCTCGCATCGGTGCTGCAAGAGGTCGTTCTGTTGACTCATCTTCCCGCTCCTCCTCTCAACGTCGTACTTCGCCACGAACAAGTCGACACCCTGCTGTGATTCCAGGTTCTAAGACTCCACCCCCAGTGCTTTCCCTAGATTCTTTTCTCCGATACCTAGCTGAAGCGAAGGCGGATATACCGGTAGGTCCGCTTTCTCTTCATAAAATATATGAAGTATTATGCTCTCATAAACATCCTAGATTCTTTAATCAGTTTGTTGCACGTCATTTGCTTGATCTTCCTACTGTTCTAACCCAAGTTTCTAGTGTGATATCTGTGTATCGAAATCTTGTGCTTTCCTATCCCGATCTCAAATTTAGTGTTGACAGAATGAAGAAGCAAGCGAAGAAAATAACAGATTCCAGCGCACGTGCGTGTCGACCTGGGAAGGACCTACCGATTCAAGGTGGTCACACTTAACTGCAGAGGGTTCTCTGCTTCTCCTAGAAATGCTCTAGTGTATGAGGACTTGGCGCCTCTACACGCAGATCTTCTCTTGCTCCAAGAGACCAAATGCTCTGCTACCACTTTGTTCTCTCGTTGGCGGGCTTGGCCCTACGATTTTCACCATGCTTATCGAGTTGGACGGAATGGTGGCCTTGCACTTGGGATCCATCACCGCCTACTCCCTCTGATTTCGACGCCAGTGATTCGTGCCTTACATGTGGACAACCTCCAGGTCGCTGTCTTTTGCATTGAAAACGTGACCTATCATGTTTTTAACATATATGTCCCCTGTGATGAACGTCTGTTACCTGATCTTCTCTCCACACTCCGTACAGAGCTGTCATGCATCCCACCGTCTGAATATATTCTCATCGGCGGAGATTTCAATTGTACGTTGTTGCCGGCCCTTGACCGCAATTCAACCGTTGGAGAATACCGCAGACAACGTGTATTACAGATTTCCCAGCTAGTTGATGATTTTCAATTGGTTGATGCGTTCCGGCATCTACACCCGTCGGAAATCTCTTTTACCTGGCGCTCTTCCATCCATGGCAGCACTACGGCAGCACGGTTGGATAAATTTTATGTTTCGACTGCTCTTCTCCCGTCGATCGCAGCTGCTTCCCATCATCCTTCCGCCGCTTCAGACCACAGTATTGTCAGTCTGTCGGTGTGTGTTTCGCCTTCACCTTCAAGGACTCAACGAGTATGGACTTTTCCGGACTCGCTCCTGGATGATCAACAATTTTGTGTTGCTGTGCGTGAGTTCCTCCGAAGTCGTCAGCCCCTTCTTGATACTACGTCCGACGCGATGCAACTGTGGCTCAGTGTCAAACATGACTTGGTCCTTTTTGTACGGCGCTACTCCCATGCCTCTCGGAATGAGAGCGATATGAAAATTGCGAATCTACGTGCTCTATTGTCGATGCTCTCTCTTGATGATCCGCAATACCCCGGCTATCTGGCAGATCTCCACGCTTTGCTTCTTCCTCGCGCATCCGATGCAGCCTGCAGGATGCATTTCTTGCATCTCTCCCCTACAGCTGATTCTCACGATTACTTAACCGCCTTGGAATCTCAACATCGTTCTGCTACATCTTTGCGTCATCTTCGCCTCCAGGATGGTTCCATCACTTCGAACCCATCGAAGCTATGCACTTTCACCAGACAGTATTTCATCGCCAAGTACAGTGCGGTAACGCAGTCTTCATCCTCATTAGCTTCTCCTCTCTTCCTCAGGTCCCCTCTACTTTATCTACTTCTTTACTCTCTCCTTTCTCTCTTCGCGAACTCCGCGAGGCGTTCGCTACTCTCAATCCTCATGCCGCTCCTGGACCTGACGGCCTTCCTCTGTCCTTTTATCGTGCTTTTCTACCGTGCCTTCTGCCTTTTCTGTCTGCGTGTTTCTCGTCTGCTTTTTCCTCTCCTGCGTTACCGCCCGACTTTACTTTGGCACACACCATCCTCCTTCCTAAGAAGGGTGACCTCTTGGATCTTGGAAACTGGCGCCCTATCTCCATCCTAAACACTGACTATAAGTTCTATACAAAACTCTTATCCCGTCGCCTTAATTCTGTTCTCTCTTTCGTTATTTATCCTGACCAGACATACACTGTGCCTGGTCGGACTATTTCCACTAACGTTTCTCTTCTCCTTCATCTTCACTTCCTCGCTCGTTCTTTTTCTGAACCTCTTGCCTTTCTCAATCTGGATCAAAAGTCCGCTTTTGATAACGTTTCTCATTTTTATCTCTCTGCTGTCCTTTCACAATTTGGCTTTCCTCCTACCTTTTCTTCCGCACTCTTAGCCCTTTATCAGGGCGCCAGTTTCCATGTTCGAGCGGCCACATTTCTAACCGCTCCAATTCCGTTTAAGCGAGGCATCCGGCAAGGATGTCCGCTCTCCGGCCAGCTATTCGCTCTCGCTTTTGAGCCTTTCCTGTTAGCAGCCCGAAGATCACTCCTGGATGTCCTACCGCCGACAGTGGCTAGTACTCGTCATCATCGAATAATTTTCACCGCCTATGCTGATGATGTGACCTTTTGCGTCCGGGATGAATCTCAATTTGATCGCCTGTATTCTGTATATCAACAGTATGTTGCATTATCTGGAGCAGCGCTGAATGCCACTAAAAGTACTGGCTTATGGTGCGGGGCATGGGCTGCCCGCACCGATGCTCCTTGGGGTGCGCAGTGGACAGCCACTACACAGAAGATCCTCGGTGCGTATGTCGGATTGCCCTTGGCTTCTGCATCTGCCACCTGGACTGCTCTTCTTCCCCGGATACAACGGACTGCTGCCTACTGGAGTAAGGCCCGCCCTTTCACATCGTTCCGTCAACGAGCAGCCGTTGTTCGTCGACAACTTATCTCTCTATGCGAATACTCTTGGATGTCGACGGTTGTGCCCGTGTCACAAATGATGACCATCACTCGCCTCTCAACTTCCGTCATCTGGTCTTCACATCACTGGGTTAAACCTGCCACGCTTCATCTGCCAGCCTCTTTGGGTGGCATCCAGCTTCCCGATCCAGCTTTCCTTTATAAAACACATCGCATTATTCATTTCATTCGCCTTGCCACTTCAACTGTTCCGTCCCTTACCACTACCTTGAATGTTCTAGCTTCTTTCCGTGACCCATCTTTCACCTTCCTACTGTTTCTGAAGATGGATGCATACTCTCTTCTCCCGTCCCACCTCCCTCCTGTCCTGCGAGAGGGCCTTTCTCTCTTTCGTTCGCTTCCTCTTCTCCGTTCTTTTCCTTCTTCAACTCTTGATCTCCTAGATGAACCTCTCTTCTTCTCTTCTCTTATTCACCCTCCTAACCTCCCTTACTTTTACTTTCCTCATTGGATCCGCTCTGGTGTGATAACTGTCCGTTCTCTCGTAACTTCTGATCTAACCTGGAGACCTCTTTCTTCCCTGTTTCTATCTCCAACCATTACTCTTGCTAACGAATATCTTCTTCTTCGCACAGCGCTTTGGAGCCTCTTTCCACTCCTCGCTTCACCTGATGGTTTCTTCTCGGTCCCCTCTGCTCCTCTTTCCCTACCGTTATTTCTCCTCATTCGTAGCTCCCCGGTTCTAGTTACTTCTCTCTCCTCCTCTTCTCTTTATTGGCTTCTTCTTTCCCCTCCCGCACTTCCACTTTCTGTTCATTCTGCTCCTCCTTCTCTTCTCCCCGCCATCTGGACAGCATCTACCTCTGCCCTTTCCTCCCCTCTTGAACTCAATGTCCATTGGCAATTTCTTCACCTTCGTCTCCCCGCCCCATCAGTACTGTTTCGCATGACCCTTCTCACCTCTCCGCAGTGCTCCTTTTGCCCTGAAGTCAGCGACGTCCAACATCAATACCTATTCTGCCCCGTTCTCCTGCCAGTCCTAAACACAGCATTTCGTTTTGCTGATCGAATTTGTGCTCGATCGTTACCATTTCTTGCATATGCTTGGCTACTCCAAACTAAGCATCCACCTACTCACTTGCCTCCTGTGTGCCGTTATATTTTTCTTCTTGTGAAGTTCACTGTCTATGCTTTCCATCTTCAACAACGCTTCCCCGCTCTTATTCCACCTCCTCAGGAGGCAAGTGCTATCATTCGGAGACGCTTCCTAGCACGGTTAACCACTCGCCTCCAAATGGAGCACTCTCGTGCTGCCTCAACAAACACCGATAGCGTTTTTCAATCCACTTGGGCCCAATCGGCTGGGTGGTTCCATATCCACAATTTGCAGTTACATCTCAACCTATAAGTGGGATTTTTGTTGTCGCCCACGTTCACTGTAACAAATCATGTTTTTACGTATTAATTTTGGTGCTTCGCTATTTGTGATTTTTCTGTTTTAATGTGCCATTGAAGATAGCTCACCATGTTTCCCATGTTCTCTTCGATAATGTTGGGTTTTATGTTGTTGTATATAATTCTTCCTTCTGCACAGTTTACTGCCCACGCAATGTCCCCTTCATTATGTTGAATATTTTTTTAAAATCTTAGTCACTGTGTGTATAATATAATGTAACAAGATGCCCTTCTGAGTACATTTAGCGTTATTTCCCCTTGTCACTGAATACTTCTGTACATATGTTGTAAATTTTGAATGTAGCATCACTGATGCATTTCTGTGAATTAGTACCTAATGTTTAATCTTTAGTATGGTAGTAATGCTTAATTGGAATTTGTGCATAGTATAGAATCATGTCTTGCCCTGTCTACAATACTGTAGGTAAACATTTTCGTTTGTATCGCTCGTGCTTTATTGTCTGCCTCTCCTTCGCCCTACGTGGCGAAATAATTTTTTTTATGATTTTAACAATATTTTGTTTTACGTTTCACTGGAACCTTCCAGCTGATGTATATACCGCTGTATTTATTGGCAGAATTCCATTGTCATGTACATAGAAATGTTATTTTACTGAAGAATAAAGGCAATTTTGAAATGTAGACCTGCCCCGTTCCAAAAACCGTCTACCGTCTAATATTTTAAGTGCCAAAGAAAAAGCGTAATATTCCTATCCTGTCTGAGTGTCCAAACTTTATAAATTTGATCAGGGAGGAAGACGTTCGAAATCATACGTTTTCCTGCATTCGTTTTGTATGTAACCAAAATCTGTAAACGCGACGAATTGACGTTGTCGACGAATTGAGGGTGTCGACGAATTTTTCAGCGATGAATTGACGCCCGACGAATCGTTGTGGTCGACGAATTGACGCGCGACGAGTCGTCGCAGTCGACGAATTGACGCAGTCGACGAATTGGCGCACGCGACGAATTGACGTATAACACCCTGGAACCAGTAGCCCTAAATTAGGCAGGGGCGAGGTGGTCTCAGTTGCTCAAAGTGGTCATTAAACATCCAATAAAAAACAATAGCTTAATATTTTACTTAACATCAGGTATTGAAGGTATAATATTTAGCACAGCATTGCTTTTCCTTTCATGTTTTCAATTTATCAGAAAACTCGTTTATTTGCAGCTACCACATTTCCGGTTGAACGACGATAGGCGTAAAGTCACTATACATTAGGCAAAAATTTTGTCTCGTGTTGTGTGCTTATAGGTATCCGGCGAGCTAAGCTAAAATATATTCTACAACTTTTCATGGGTTAAAGTAATTAAATAAATTGTATGCATGTATGGTAATAACTTGAGTATAGTATTTCGATGTCCTATTTTCTAATTAAAGGCCAAATGCTTTTTTTTTTTGGTGACAGTCACCGGAATAGGGAAAGACACAATTTCAGATTTTGATACATTTTCTGAAGGAATTTTGCGTTTTACGATAAAGCACGAGCGATGCAAATGAAAATGTATACTACAGTATTGTAGACAAGAAAAGACATGATTCTATACTATTCACAAATTCCAATTAAGCATTACTACCATACTCAAGATTAAATATGCACAAAGTACTAATTCACAGAAAAGACCATGGGTGAGAAGGAACTAACAGGTGCAACAGTATTTAGAAATATGACAGTAATGGTAGAAACAATTAAGCACAAATACTTATCATATGTACAGAAGTATGCAGTGACAACAGAGAAATACGCTAAACGGATCCAGGAGGGCAACTTTACCAAAAAACAGAAATCGAAGAGTAATGCAATGCATAAGTGTCTTATCATATGTACAGAACAATACAATGATAAGGAAGAAAGCCGCTAAACATACCCAGAAGGGCAGCTTCTCATGAAATAGAAATGTAACAGTGATGCTACACTCAAAATTTACATCATATGTACAGAAGTATTCAGTGACAAGGGGGAGAATCGCTAAATGTACTCAGAAGGGCATCTTCTTACATTAAATTATACACACAGGGACAATAAAGTTCCAAAATATATTCAACATAATGAAGGGGACATTGCGTGCGCAGTAAACTGTGCAGAAGAAAGAATTATATACAACATAATAAAATACAACATTATCGAAGAGAACATGAGAAACATGGTGAGCTATCTCCAATAGCACATTAAACAGAATAATCACAAAGAGAGAACCATGTGGGTGAAAAGGAGACTCCACATAGGAGCCTCATACCACCAAAGTTAATACGTAAATCATGAGTTGTGACAGTGAACGTGGGCGACAACAAAAATCCCACCTCTAAGTTGAGATGTAGCTGCAAATTGTGGATATGGAACCACCCAGCCGATTGGGCCAGGTGGATTGAAAAACGTTATCGGTGTTTGTTGAGGCAGCACGAGAGTACTCCATTTTGAGACGAGTGGTTAACCGTGCTAGGAAGCGTCTCCAAATGATAGATAGCACTTGCCTCCTGAGGAGTTAGAGTAAGAGTAGGGAGGCGTTGTTGAAGATGGAAAGACAATTTAGAACCACCAAATTTGGTATCATGAAACTCTAACTTAGACGGGAGGCGGCGTTTGGAACGGGTCGTGGTGCGGTGGGTCAGAGCCCCTCCCCCCCCCGTACAAAATTTTCGTAAAATATACCGTTTTCAATTTAGAACCACCAAATTTGGTATACTATCTCATGGTATTCTAACTAAGTCTGTAAACGGTTTTTTTGTAAAGGGTCGGAGCCCGGGGTTCAGAGCCCCCCCCCCCATAAAAAATTTCGTGAAATCTACAGTTTTCAATTTAGAACCACCAAATTTGGAATACTATATCATGGTACTCTAACTTAGACGGTAGACGGTTTTCAGAAAGGGTCGCGGCACGGGGTTAGAACCCCCCCACAAAATTTTCGTAAAATCTACAGTTTTCAATTTAGAACCACCAAATTTAGTATACTATCTCATGGTACTCTAATTTAGACGGTAGATGGTTTTTGGAACGGGTCAAGGCCCGTGGGTAAGAGCCAACCCACATACAAAATTTTCTTAAAATCTATATTTTTCAATTCAGAACCACCAAATCTGGTATCATGAAACTCTAACTTAGAAGCTAGACGGTTTTTGGATAGGGTTGGAACCCGGGGGTTCCAACCTCATTTCCAATCATAAAAATTTTACGAAATTTTTATGAGGAGGGGGGATCTCACCCCCCGGGTTCCAACGCCTTTCAAAAACCGTCTAGTGTCTAAGTTAGAGTTTCATGATACCAGATTTGGTGGTTCTGAATTGAAAAATGTAGTTTTTAGGAAAATGTTGTATGTGTGTGTGTGTGTTGGGGGGGGGGGGCTATGACGCCCTCCCGACCTTGACCCGTTCCAAAAACCCTCGACCGTCTAAGTTAGAATACCATGAGATAATATACCAAATTTGGTGGTTCTAAATTGAAAACTGCAGATTTTACGAAATTTTTATGAGGGGGGGGCGCTTTCAACCCCGGGCTCTAACCCCTTCCAAAAAACGTCTAGCGTCTAAGTTAGAGTTTCATGATACCATACGTAATGGTTCTGAATTGAAAACTGTAGATTTTACAAAAAAATTCGGAAGGGGGGGATCCAACCCCGGGCCTTGACCCGTTCCAAAAACGGTCTGCCGTCTAAATTAGAGTACCATGAGAGAGTATCCCAAGTTTGGTAGTCCTAAATTGAAAACTGTAGATTTTGCGAATTTTTTTATGAGTGGGGCCCTTACCCCCGGGCTGCAACCCCTTCAAAAAATCGTCTGGCGTCTAAGTTAGAGTACCATGAGATAGTATACCAGATTTGGTGGTTCTGAATTGAAAACTGCAGTTTTTAAGAAAATTTTGTATGTGGGCGGCCTGATCCCCGTGGCCTTGACCCGTTCCAAAAACGGTCTACTGTCTAAGTTAGCGTACCATGAGATAGTATACCAAATTTGGTGGTTCTAAATTCAAAACTGTGGATTTTACGAAAAAAAATTATTAGGGGGTGTCTGACCCCCAGGGCTCTAACCCCTTCCAAAAACCGTCTAGCGTCTAAGTTAGAGTACCATGAGATAGTATACCAGATTAGGTGGTTCTGAATTGAAAACTGTAGTTTTTAAGAAAATTTTGTATGTGGGGGGCTCTGACCCCCGGGCCTTGACCCGTTCCAAAAGCGGTCTACTGTCTAAGTTAGAGTACCATGAGATAGTATACCAAATTTGGTGGTTCTAAAATGAAAACTGTAGATTTATGAAATTTTTATGAGGGGGCTCGAGCCCCCTCCCCAAACCGTCTAGTGTCTAAGTTAGAGTTTAATGATACCAAATTTGATGGTTCTGAAATGAAAACTAGATTTCACGAAAATTTTGGATGTATGTGGGGGTGGGGGGCCCTGACCCCCTGGGCCTTAACCCGTTCCAAAAACCGACAACCGTCGAAGTTAGGGTACCATGAGATAGGATACCTGATTTGGTGGTTCTGAATTGAAAATCGTTGTCACGTTGCCCTCCGGGTCGACGTCAACCGTTGGCGGCGTATCGTTTTCCTCCCCTGACGTCACTATTACAGCTCTTGCCCCAGCTGCTTCTCATATAGTGACAGTTGACGTCATGGACACTATGGATGACGTTGCTCCTCTGCCTTCAATGGATGGCGATGCTCCTCTGCCTTCAATGGATGGCGGTGCTCCTCTGCCTTCAACCTCCACTTCTACTGCTCCTCGTTCCTATTCTTCAGCGGTAACTTCCCAAAGGCTTCAGCCCAAGTCTAATTCCATGCGAGCGGAAGCCGCAGCTTTAAAACCTCATGTCCGTCGCTCTGGTAATGAGGTTGTGCTCGAAAATTCCAGTGGATTCTCCAGCAGGTACCTCTTTCACCACGGCTACTGAGTTGGGTGTGTGCTTTGAGGCGCTGCCAGACACACCACTCAAAATGTACTCAACTGCTCTAAAACAAAAGTTCTCTCCGTCAGCGATACGTCATATGTCGCGCAGAGGGCCGAGTGTCATTGTTTATTTTTTTCATGCGGCAGATGCTACCTCTGTCTTACAGACTGGGCTGGTTGTTGGTGATCACCAATTATTTCCTGAGCCTGTCGCCCAGAGACCAGTAACGGTCTCGATGTACCCAGTACATCCTGAAGTCACAGATGCTATGCTTTGTGCTTTTCTTATGCAATCCGGTCGTGTTGTGGGTAACATTACCACACACTCCGCTGCTCCAAAGGACGAGGATGATCGTTCGATTGAAAGTGCCCGACGAGTTGCGCGAGTAGTATTCTCTTCGGATGAACATATCAAGTCTTTTCCTACTCTCTTCACTGTAAAATGCGGAGATCAAATACGACGCATCGACGTTTTAACCTCCTTTCATTGTCAGACTTGCAAGGCGTATGGCCATCAACGTAGTGAGTGCTTCCGCCGCCCTGCTGTACCTCAGTCTTCGGGACCAAAAGTCACTCGTGACAGCCCTGTGTCGTCCACCCCTACCGTTTCTAAGGAGGTGTCTTCAGAACTTCATCAACCTGCTCTGCCATCGGGCCTTCCTCCACGGGGTCCTGCCCCACAATTGTTGACAGAGGACTTTCCTCATCTGGTACCAACAGCTCCGCCCACGTTCCTTGCAGCTCCAGCTGACCTGACTGCTGACCTTCATCTTCCATCGGATGAAGACACTCCAAGTACAGTTACTGACATGGACTGCCCTACTGCTAGTGACACTTCTGGCAATCACTCTGACCCTACAACTACCAGCAAGCCTGCTCGACGGGAGTCCTGGAGTGCTCCGCAGACTCCGCTCCCTCCTCGCATCGGTGCTGCAAGAGGTCGTTCTGTTGACTCATCTTCCCGCTCCTCCTCTCAACGTCGTACTTCGCCACGAACAAGTCGACACCCTGCTGTGATTCCAGGTTCTAAGACTCCACCCCCAGTGCTTTCCCTAGATTCTTTTCTCCGATACCTAGCTGAAGCGAAGGCGGATATACCGGTAGGTCCGCTTTCTCTTCATAAAATATATGAAGTATTATGCTCTCATAAACATCCTAGATTCTTTAATCAGTTTGTTGCACGTCATTTGCTTGATCTTCCTACTGTTCTAACCCAAGTTTCTAGTGTGATATCTGTGTATCGAAATCTTGTGCTTTCCTATCCCGATCTCAAATTTAGTGTTGACAGAATGAAGAAGCAAGCGAAGAAAATAACAGATTCCAGCGCACGTGCGTGTCGACCTGGGAAGGACCTACCGATTCAAGGTGGTCACACTTAACTGCAGAGGGTTCTCTGCTTCTCCTAGAAATGCTCTAGTGTATGAGGACTTGGCGCCTCTACACGCAGATCTTCTCTTGCTCCAAGAGACCAAATGCTCTGCTACCACTTTGTTCTCTCGTTGGCGGGCTTGGCCCTACGATTTTCACCATGCTTATCGAGTTGGACGGAATGGTGGCCTTGCACTTGGGATCCATCACCGCCTACTCCCTCTGATTTCGACGCCAGTGATTCGTGCCTTACATGTGGACAACCTCCAGGTCGCTGTCTTTTGCATTGAAAACGTGACCTATCATGTTTTTAACATATATGTCCCCTGTGATGAACGTCTGTTACCTGATCTTCTCTCCACACTCCGTACAGAGCTGTCATGCATCCCACCGTCTGAATATATTCTCATCGGCGGAGATTTCAATTGTACGTTGTTGCCGGCCCTTGACCGCAATTCAACCGTTGGAGAATACCGCAGACAACGTGTATTACAGATTTCCCAGCTAGTTGATGATTTTCAATTGGTTGATGCGTTCCGGCATCTACACCCGTCGGAAATCTCTTTTAACTGGCGCTCTTCCATCCATGGCAGCACTACGGCAGCACGGTTGGATAAATTTTGTTTCGACTGCTCTTCTCCCGTCGATCGCAGCTGCTTCCCATCATCCTTCCGCCGCTTCAGACCACAGTATTGTCAGTCTGTCGGTGTGTGTTTCGCCTTCACCTTCAAGGACTCAACGAGTATGGACTTTTCCGGACTCGCTCCTGGATGATCAACAATTTTGTGTTGCTGTGCGTGAGTTCCTCCGAAGTCGTCAGCCCCTTCTTGATACTACGTCCGACGCGATGCAACTGTGGCTCAGTGTCAAACATGACTTGGTCCTTTTGTACGGCGCTACTCCCATGCCTCTCGGAATGAGAGCGATATGAAAATTGCGAATCTACGTGCTCTATTGTCGATGCTCTCTCTTGATGATCCGCAATACCCCGGCTATCTGGCAGATCTCCACGCTTTGCTTCTTCCTCGCGCATCCGATGCAGCCTGCAGGATGCATTTCTTGCATCTCTCCCCTACAGCTGATTCTCACGATTACTTAACCGCCTTGGAATCTCAACATCGTTCTGCTACATCTTTGCGTCATCTTCGCCTCCAGGATGGTTCCATCACTTCGAACCCATCGAAGCTATGCACTTTCACCAGACAGTATTTCATCGCCAAGTACAGTGCGGTAACGCAGTCTTCATCCTCATTAGCTTCTCCTCTCTTCCTCAGGTCCCCTCTACTTTATCTACTTCTTTACTCTCTCCTTTCTCTCTTCGCGAACTCCGCGAGGCGTTCGCTACTCTCAATCCTCATGCCGCTCCTGGACCTGACGGCCTTCCTCTGTCCTTTTATCGTGCTTTTCTACCGTGCCTTCTGCCTTTTCTGTCTGCGTGTTTCTCGTCTGCTTTTTCCTCTCCTGCGTTACCGCCCGACTTTACTTTGGCACACACCATCCTCCTTCCTAAGAAGGGTGACCTCTTGGATCTTGGAAACTGGCGCCCTATCTCCATCCTAAACACTGACTATAAGTTCTATACAAAACTCTTATCCCGTCGCCTTAATTCTGTTCTCTCTTTCGTTATTTATCCTGACCAGACATACACTGTGCCTGGTCGGACTATTTCCACTAACGTTTCTCTTCTCCTTCATCTTCACTTCCTCGCTCGTTCTTTTTCTGAACCTCTTGCCTTTCTTCAATCTGGATCAAAAGTCCGCTTTTGATAACGTTTCTCATTTTTATCTCTCTGCTGTCCTTTCACAATTTGGTTTTCCTCCTACCTTTTCTTCCGCACTCTTAGCCCTTTATCAGGGCGCCAGTTTCCATGTTCGAGCGGCCACATTTCTAACCGCTCCAATTCCGTTTAAGCGAGGCATCCGGCAAGGATGTCCGCTCTCCGGCCAACTATTCGCTCTCGCTTTTGAGCCTTTCCTGTTAGCAGCCCGAAGATCACTCCTGGATGTCCTACCGCCGACAGTGGCTAGTACTCGTCATCATCGAATAATTTTCACCGCCTATGCTGATGATGTGACCTTTTGCGTCCGGGATGAATCTCAATTTGATCGCCTGTATTCTGTATATCAACAGTATGTTGCATTATCTGGAGCAGCGCTGAATGCCACTAAAAGTACTGGCTTATGGTGCGGGGCATGGGCTGCCCGCACCGATGCTCCTTGGGGTGCGCAGTGGACAGCCACTACACAGAAGATCCTCGGTGTGTATGTCGGATTGCCCTTGGCTTCTGCATCTGCCACCTGGACTGCTCTTCTTCCCCGGATAC
Source organism: Macrothele yani (assembly GCA_039090855.1). Lineage (NCBI taxonomy): Eukaryota > Metazoa > Arthropoda > Arachnida > Araneae > Macrothelidae > Macrothele > Macrothele yani. Next base: position 56,965,575 of record CM077002.1, read on the forward strand.
AACGGACTGCTGCCTACTGGAGTAAGGCCCGCCCTTTCACATCGTTCCGTCAACGAGCAGCCGTTGTTCGTCGACAACTTATCTCTCTATGCGAATACTCTTGGATGTCGACGGTTGTGCCCGTGTCACAAATGATGACCATCACTCGCCTCTCAACTTCCGTCATCTGGTCTTCACATCACTGGGTTAAACCTGCCACGCTTCATCTGCCAGCCTCTTTGGGTGGCATCCAGCTTCCCGATCCAGCTTTCCTTTATAAAACACATCGCATTATTCATTTCATTCGCCTTGCCACTTCAACTGTTCCGTCCCTTACCACTACCTTGAATGTTCTAGCTTCTTTCCGTGACCCATCTTTCACCTTCCTACTGTTTCTGAAGATGGATGCATACTCTCTTCTCCCGTCCCACCTCCTCCTGTCCTGCGAGAGGGCCTTTCTCTCTTTCGTTCGCTTCCTCTTCTCCGTTCTTTTCCTTCTTCAACTCTTGATCTCCTAGATGAACCTCTCTTCTTCTCTTCTCTTATTCACCCTCCTAACCTCCCTTACTTTTACTTTCTTCATTGGATCCGCTCTGGTGTGATAACTGTCCGTTCTCTCGTAACTTCTGATCTAACCTGGAGACCTCTTTCTTCCCTGTTTCTATCTCCAACCATTACTCTTGCTAACGAATATCTTCTTCTTCGCACAGCGCTTTGGAGCCTCTTTCCACTCCTCGCTTCACCTGATGGTTTCTTCTCGGTCCCCTCTGCTCCTCTTTCCCTACCGTTATTTCTCCTCATTCGTAGCTCCCCGGTTCTAGTTACTTCTCTCTCCTCCTCTTCTCTTTATTGGCTTCTTCTTTCCCCTCCCGCACTTCCACTTTCTGTTCATTCTGCTCCTCCTTCTCTTCTCCCCGCCATCTGGACAGCATCTACCTCTGCCCTTTCCTCCCTCTTGAACTCAATGTCCATTGGCAATTTCTTCACCTTCGTCTCCCCGCCCCATCAGTACTGTTTCGCATGACCCTTCTCACCTCTCCGCAGTGCTCCTTTTGCCCTGAAGTCAGCGACGTCCAACATCAATACCTATTCTGCCCCGTTCTCCTGCCAGTCCTAAACACAGCATTTCGTTTTGCTGATCGAATTTGTGCTCGATCGTTACCATTTCTTGCATATGCTTGGCTACTCCAAACTAAGCATCCACCTACTCACTTGCCTCCTGTGTGCCGTTATATTTTTCTTCTTGTGAAGTTCACTGTCTATGCTTTCCATCTTCAACAACGCTTCCCCGCTCTTATTCCACCTCCTCAGGAGGCAAGTGCTATCATTCGGAGACGCTTCCTAGCACGGTTAACCACTCGCCTCCAAATGGAGCACTCTCGTGCTGCCTCAACAAACACCGATAGCGTTTTTCAATCCACTTGGGCCCAATCGGCTGGGTGGTTCCATATCCACAATTTGCAGTTACATCTCAACCTATAAGTGGGATTTTTGTTGTCGCCCACGTTCACTGTAACAAATCATGTTTTTACGTATTAATTTTGGTGCTTCGCTATTTGTGATTTTTCTGTTTTAATGTGCCATTGAAGATAGCTCACCATGTTTCCCATGTTCTCTTCGATAATGTTGGGTTTTATGTTGTTGTATATAATTCTTCCTTCTGCACAGTTTACTGCCCACGCAATGTCCCCTTCATTATGTTGAATATTTTTTTAAAATCTTAGTCACTGTGTGTATAATATAATGTAACAAGATGCCCTTCTGAGTACATTTAGCGTTATTTCCCCTTGTCACTGAATACTTCTGTACATATGTTGTAAATTTTGAATGTAGCATCACTGATGCATTTCTGTGAATTAGTACCTAATGTTTAATCTTTAGTATGGTAGTAATGCTTAATTGGAATTTGTGCATAGTATAGAATCATGTCTTGCCCTGTCTACAATACTGTAGGTAAACATTTTCGTTTGTATCGCTCGTGCTTTATTGTCTGCCTCTCCTTCGCCCTACGTGGCGAAATAATTTTTTTTATGATTTTAACAATATTTTGTTTTACGTTTCACTGGAACCTTCCAGCTGATGTATATACCGCTGTATTTATTGGCAGAATTCCATTGTCATGTACATAGAAATGTTATTTTACTGAAGAATAAAGGCAATTTTGAAATGTAGACCTGCCCCGTTCCAAAAACCGTCTACCGTCTAATATTTTAAGTGCCAAAGAAAAAGCGTAATATTCCTATCCTGTCTGAGTGTCCAAACTTTATAAATTTGATCAGGGAGGAAGACGTTCGAAATCATACGTTTTCCTGCATTCGTTTTGTATGTAACCAAAATCTGTAAACGCGACGAATTGACGTTGTCGACGAATTGAGGGTGTCGACGAATTTTTCAGCGATGAATTGACGCCCGACGAATCGTTGTGGTCGACGAATTGACGCGCGACGAGTCGTCGCAGTCGACGAATTGACCCAGTCGACGAATTGGCGCACGCGACGAATTGACGCAGTCGACGAATTGGCGCACGCGACGAATTGACGTATAACACCCTGGAACCAGTAGCCCTAAATTAGGCAGGGGCGAGGTGGTCTCAGTTGCTCAAAGTGGTCATTAAACATCCAATAAAAAACAATAGCTTAATATTTTACTTAACATCAGGTATTGAAGGTATAATATTTAGCACAGCATTGCTTTTCCTTTCATGTTTTCAATTTATCAGAAAACTCGTTTATTTGCAGCTACCACATTTCCGGTTGAACGACGATAGGCGTAAAGTCACTATACATTAGGCAAAAATTTTGTCTCGTGTTGTGTGCTTATAGGTATCCGGCGAGCTAAGCTAAAATATATTCTACAACTTTTCATGGGTTAAAGTAATTAAATAAATTGTATGCATGTATGGTAATAACTTGAGTATAGTATTTCGATGTCCTATTTTCTAATTAAAGGCCAAATGCTTTTTTTTTTGGTGACAGTCACCGGAATAGGGAAAGACACAATTTCAGATTTTGATACATTTTCTGAAGGAATTTTGCGTTTTACTTTGTGGTTTCTACTTTAATAGATTTCCTAAAGACGAAGCGAGAAGAAAACTATGTCTCATTGCCTTGAGAAGAAAGGATTTCCTTTCATTATGGAGAAGGAAACAATAACTTAGCCGCGCGGTGGCGCAGTGATCTCAGCGATGACTTCTGATCATTCGTCAGGGATGGGTTCGGGTTCGAATCCCGGCGAGGCATGGATATTGTGTTTGTCTAACGGCGCTGGCTCTCTCCCTTCCCTGGAACCAGTAGCCCTAATTTTTTTTGATTGGAGGTTTAACGACTACCGCGAGTAACTCAGCGGGCTATAAGTGGTCGCCCGTCTCTAATTTAGGGCCACTGGTTTCAGGGAAGGGAGAGAGAGCCAGTGCCGTAAGACAAACACATCCATGCCTCACCGGGATTTGAACCCCGACCCCTTTCGGACGAACGATCAGAGGCCATCGCTTAGACCACTGCGCCACCGGGGCAGCCAGTGGTTGTTTGGAATACGTTACGTATGATCACACATTGAGTAGACAATTTATTAGGACAAGTAAACCATTTTATGTATATAGGCTTATACGTCATCCGTTGTCATCATGTCACTAAGGATACGTAATCAAGTGAATACTGCCATTATTCATTCGGAATTCGTTACTGTAGGTAAAAAAGGGAAAGTCGCCTGATCTCACGCAATTTGATCGTTGGATGACGACGGATTCTAGGAGGAATAGTACAAGATTCAGAAAAAACTACTACACTTGTGAAATGTAGCAGAACTACAGTAGAGTAATGTAAGAGTATACGCAGAGCGGTTGATGCAGCAAAAAATTTTTAGACAGCACGTGATCTGTGGTCAGAAACTTCTGGACGACTCCCGATGTGATCGGTCGATATCCAGATTAGTACCACCAGCCAATAGACGAGAAACTGTGAGTCAAATAACTCAGGATTTGAATCTGGGACAATGTTAAGAGATAACGCAGGGAGCTGTACACTACATGTTGCTCTCTTTGTATTGCAATAGCAAATCTCTCAGAACATGTTTGCTGTGTGCAGCAGACAAATCAAAATGTCTCTAGGGAGTCAGGAAGCACAGAAGGTGGACTTAAATGTTTGAAAAAGTGTCGCGCTCTCTGACGAATTGCGTTTACCACTTCATCACGGCGACGGGCGGGTTAGCATTTTGAGACAACAGGTCGAGGTCATGTATCTATTTTGCACGGTCACGACTCTTTAGGTTGGCAGAAGTAGTCCAAGGGTGTGTGGACAAAGTATTCATACAGACGTCACATGAAGGGACTTCGTTCTAAATACCTAAGCGTATTTAAACACCGCTGTTAATCAAGATAATCCAATGAAGGTTTCATCCTGCAGGAAAATTCGTCATACGACAGTTCCTGCATTGTCCCCGAGTGGTTTCAGGAACATTACGGATACTTCCTTGTCTATTCACTCAGACAAATGGATATTTCACTCCCACACTTCAATACCATGGAGCATTTGTAGAGTGGAGTCAATCGCACGCTATACGTTTAGATGTACTGCTACATGCTCTGCGTGAACTGCAAGATGATATCTGACATGCGTAGAATAACATTTCATGGCGACGTTACGTGAACTTAGTAGAATGAATATTGAGCTAATGCGACGTGCAGAGCCAGTAGCCGAGTGGTACAAGGCATTGGCTTCCAATCATTCGTCCGAGATGGAATCGAGTGTGACACTGATGATAATATTTGTTTTACGGCGCTGGTTTTCTCCTTTCCCTGGAGCCAACGGTGCCGAAATAGGGATTGGAGGACAACTGCTCATAGCCCTACAGTTGCTCACGGGGTCTTTGATCCACACCTCAATAAATAAATAAACACTGCTGCTGGCTAAAACTGGTGCAAACATATTTTTTTTGGTGACTTGTCCTGATAAATTATTCACTTGAGACGACACATATTCATAACACATAAAATGTTCGCCATTTGCATATGTAGTAAGCTCGGATCCCTAGTAAGCTCGGATTCTTTTGTTGTTGTTCCGTTGTTTAACGATCATTTCAAAAACTCTAAGGGCCATAAGCTATGGCCCGTCGCTAGTATACGGCCACTTGTTCCAAGGAAGGGACAGAACAATCCCACCACCCATGCCTCAGAGTTCGATGGGTCAAAGGTCGTGCCCTATCTCAGACCATTCATCTGTGATGGGACTCGAACCCTGACCCATCTTAGCTGAATGGTCAAAAGCCATCGCTTCGGCCACCGGGGCAGCGGGAATCATTCAGTGCATGAATCTTTGTGATTAACATCTCGAAATAAAATATATCGAGTAATTGTCTACTCGGAGAGGTTTTATGCAGATGAAATATCAGGGAATATTGATAGGGAATTAAAACACCCCGAATTCCGTGCAAAATGAGCTTCATTAAGAAATCAAAATGATCACCGTCAGCAGTGACGCACTTTTGCCAAAGCGATACAAGGCTCTGTGTGCCGTCGTCAAAAACTGACGAGCTTGATAAGACAAGCTTCTAGAATGAGGTTTCAACTGTTATTTGATTGAAAAACGATTTACACTCAAGCAAGGTGTCCACGTCCTTGAGATTAGTTCATGTGGTACAGACTGAGTGGATAAAGTGAAAGAGATAAAATTTCACACCTCAACTGGTACAGCTTCTGGATCGTCTGGAGTGCAGCGTTAGGTTGTGCGTTATCGTGGAGAGGTATTCACCAATGCGGGCTATTTAGTGAGTAGTTTTCTATTTATAAATTACTAGCTTTACTACCCGGCTTTGCCCGGGATTTAGGCTTATTAATTTCATATTCCCTTATATGTCACTGAAAAAATCGGGAAAAAAATTGATGCTTGCAAGAAAGAAAAAAACTGATCACACAAATTCGGTCATTACAAATTATTTATTCATAGTGTGATTATTTCAGCACCTGGCCGTACATTGCTATCACAAATATTTGTCGAGAGTTAAGTCAACGAAATGTGCAGAAAGTATGGAATCTGTAGAATCAAACGGATCTAAAGCGTTACGAATTATTTAACACACGTCCAGCAGACACAGCATTAGAACACTGATCAAAGAAAATTCGTTAACAATTTGTTATCGACGATCAAATGCATCACGTGCTTTCAGTTTCAGACGTCTTTGAGGGACGAATCTCTGGGATAAAAAAAGTTAAAAACGTATCTTTGTTTCTGCGTATATATTTCTGTTTACCGATGAATTAAAAATTCCATGCCTATTTCAAAAAGTTTTGACCGGATTCAGGTGAAATTTTGAGGGACTCCTCTTATCACAAATTCGTGGTGTTGATAAAAATTTCAGCCCGTTTCGTTAAGATTTCGCAAAGTTCGTTTTTGCGTTTTTTTATGCACAGTTCTCAAAGAACAGAAACACCTGTGGATGTGCCACGGCGATGAATGCAGTCACGTGCTTTCAGATTTGGAACGATGCGGTAGCAAACGACACTGACTTTATTGATTAGCTTATTAATTTATTCATAACTCGCGAACGGAACAACGTAGAGATCTTAAAATAGTTGCGTTGACCTAGTAATTCCAGTATTAATAAGCTATGCAAAATTTCACGATGCCACAGTTCGGCGTTCGAGAGTTTGTGCTGCTTCAGACAAACCGACGTTTTGTGTTTTATATATGAGATTGACAATACCTGTCCGCCGTAATGGTTTCACGCGGTTGTTAGAAGGAAAAGCATATCATAGCAGCTGTGGACCACCAAACACTGACCATCGTTTTCCTGGGATAGAGCACCACTTTGGAGCGTGTTCCATGGCTTCACAGCGATAAAGCCATTGCTCTGAAATCGGCGATTGTCATGCTGCATCCATTTCTCATCACACGTGACGAGGCCCCTCAAAGTGTTCTTTTGTCTGCGGATAGAAAGAGAAGTAGAGATGGGTCGAAAACCACGTAACGGTTACTTTGTCACCATTACTAATAATCACTGTCACCTTCACTAAAAATCACTGTCACTGTTATGACCAGTGACAGAAAGTAACAGTTTCAAATTCACTGATAAGAATGTCCCCGTCAGCCGTTTTCGAGCAATGCTTGGGGCCCAAATTCACTGTTCCATGATAGTTTCGGTTACCACGTCTCCATATCTAAACAAATTTTCTCCTTTTCTGTTAAAACAACATACAGGAGGTCGCTATTGATGTGAGCTTTCTTTCAGTCTCCCCTTTTCCTTATGCTTAAGAAAGTTTTTGTTTTGGATTTCACTGTGCGTTCGCTCGTATAAAAAGATTTCCAAACAAGCCATTTATGTAACCGAATTTTTCACTGTTACAAACGAGGCGGTGATTCGCTATCCCGGTATACTTGCAGCTCTTCACTCCTGTCGTAAATAGTAATTTTATCATTGTTACAAGTAACACGATGACTCGCAGTTCCGACTTCTTTACAGCTCCGTTAATGCTGTCGTAAACGGCGAATTTGTTACCGTTAAAAGTCACTGTTACTTTCGTAAAACTGCCACCATTGTCACCGTAACAGGAAAATCCCCATTAATCCGTCCTCTAAGCAGAACAGCATACATGAAATCTTCGTGTTTTGCGCTGTTCCATCTGCTCATGTCTGGCCCATCTATGGCCGTTCAATGTCAGGAAACGGTTGCATAGCGTTCTCTGAGTTTCTAGACAAGTTCTTGTACCGTATGACATAGATCGGATTCAATTAAAGGGAAGACTGAATAAAAGCTCAGGCCTCCAACTCGGCATTATCGGTAGCTCTTTCTGGTCTACCGCGTGGTACGTTTTCAAGGCACATATCGCCGGAGGGGAATTAAAAAAATCCAACGTTTTGTCTTGTGTTCACATTTGGCGCTTTCTGTAAATGATGTATTGATGTTAACTCTGATGCGTGCTCTCCAAGTTTAAACTCATACAAAAATGACATGAATTTGGCTTTGATCTACCGTCCTCCTCAATGTAGCACAACCCCTTTGGAACTGATGTCACCGAAAAATTAAAATCATATAAAAAATGACACGAATTTGGATCGGTTCCATCGTCCTCTTCACTGTAGCACAATCCCCTAGGAACTGATGCCACCGACAAATTAAACTCATATAAAAAATGACACGAATTTGGATTTCTTCCATCATCCTCTTCACTTAGCACAAAATCTCCCTGGAATAGATGCCACCGATGAAATGGAACTTATATAAAAATTTGCATGAATTTGGCTCTGTTTTTTCGTCCTGTTCACTGTCGCACAATTCCCCTGGAATTGATGCCACTGACGAAATGACCAGTGCTTTATAGAAAACAGCTCTGATGATTGAAATTTACATACCGTAGGTCACATCGCGCGATGCGTTAATTCCTAAAATAGCCGCCAACTGCATGAGTTTGCGAAATCCAACATTTTATCTGTAGCAACCTAATTGCATCAGTATTAAAGTAGTGACTGATGACAAGGATTCCTGTTTTCCAAAAAATTATTCTAAATTCAAATCCTTTTTCAAAACCCATATTTATTAAGGTCCTTCCACCTGAAATCTCTGCCCTATGTTTTCAATGGTAAAATTTTCTGTATGCATTTTCTTCGAAATTAATGCATTTCCAAGACTGAAAATTTTCATAGCGATAAAAATAACTTTAAATTATAGCATGGCATATTTAATATTTGCTAAAACTTAACCATAATCATAGTAAAAATCAATAATTTATTCTTGGGTAGTGCTGAGACCTGCTAATAGATGGCTCAACCTGTATATTGATGACGTCAGTGGACAAACAAATGTTTGGTGGCTTATTTCGGAGTTGGAAACAAGCAGTACCTACAGTCCTGTTGACATTTTTAGCTAAATTATTGTCACAATATTTAATCTAAGGGGCTTAAATTTTTCTAAACATTCCAGATTATCTCATGAATAGACTCGAATTTGATTGCATTCCGAAAATTAATAAATTTATCGGCATATGTGTGTTACGTTAATTTATTGGGGGTACGATTAATTTATCATGATGATTTAGGTATTGGATTACTTTTCTTGTGATTAAGATTTTTTCCTGTGATGAGTTTACGGAAAATTTTAACTGGAAAAAAAAATAAAAACAAAATAAGTGCGCGGTAGTAGATTTCATTGTTTCGCCACAGGACCGAAATCTAATATTACTCTATCAGAAACGGAGGAAATACACTTTTCCGAAGCCGGAATCGCGCTGACGTAATTCTAAAGCCTGAAACTTTTGTTCCACGCCAGACCACACATCCGCGTCGTTTCGTGTAATCCTAAATTCCATTTAGTTTAAATCCTAGACTTTCTTCCTTTCCAACTCTGTGAAAGTCTGGTTATTTATTTTAGTTCACGTCATGGCTGTGGACGATGCTTTGTTACGAATGCTGGACACAGCTCAGAGATAATGAAAGTTTGAGCTGAAACGACGGCTAATTCTTTAAAAATGTAGGACTTAGAAGCGAATCTGAAGAAAGTTCATTTCAGAAGGAGGATAGAAATCCTTTGAAAGTGGACCGACTATAAAATGGCATCAAAACATCAACATGTGACAAGGCGAGCTTGCACTGATGCGCTCTGCAAATTCATCTTTTTGGGAATGTATCAGAAAATGAAAAACAGATCAGCTTTCCTGGAACTCATAACATTTAGTTACTCACTAGATATAATTTGAAATCAGTTTTCTTTTCGGAAATAACAAGCCGCATGCAGATGAATCCTGGAGAATTGTGGGCATGTCTTATAAAAATAAATAAATTAGAAAAGCAATATATTACACCTGTAGATAATGTATGAATATTTCGAAAATGTAAAAACCATGCAGGCTGGGGAACCTTTTATTCGAGAAAGTTAAGAAATACAGGATGTCCACAAAGTCTCTTTACAACTTTGCATATTTATTACGAACACCTTGTACTATGTAAGTTCATGGTATTTGTTGTATAATATACTGTAAATATCAAAGTTTTAACTGACATTATCGTTTTTTGTTATAGGTCCCTCACTGACGTAGCAGGTGCTGTTCTATGAAAATGTGGTCCCCACAAGAGAGAGCGCAGTGCGTCGCTTGGTTCGTCGAAACAAAATCTGATGCACAAACGCAACGACATTTCCGGACTAAGTATGGGAAAACCCGCCATCATCTCGTTCTAGTATTCGCCAATGACACCAGAAATTTATGGAGACTACATTCGTGTTGGATCAAGATCGTTGTAGCCGCCCACGAACATCGAATGAAGACATCGAACGTGTTCGTGATTCATTTTCACGGAGCCAGAAGAAGTCCATTCGTTCCGCTGCCAGAGAACTACAAATGCCACGGTCCACGATACACAGGGTGCTACATAGACATCTACGCTTATATGCATACAAACTGAAACTGTTACAAGCACTTGAGGCGAACGATTGACCAAGACGAAAAGAATTCGCAGTAACGATGCTGGATAGACTGAGTGAAGATCCCGAGTTTCTCACACATATTTGTTTTACGGATGAGGTAACTTTTCATGTATCTGGGCAGTTAAACAGACACAATGTCAAGATTTGGGAGTCTGAAAATCCTCATGTGTTTGTGCAACTTGCCTAAAGGGAACGCGTGGTTACAGTCCTAAAGTGAACGCGTGGTGCGGTGTTATGCATAACCGAATCCTTGGACCATTTTTCTTCAGTGAGAAAACAGTGACGGAAGATGTTTACCTTGACGTTTTGTGTGAGTATGTTCTGCCACAGTTGGAGGACCTTCAACCAAGCGTGATATTCCAACATGACGGTGCGCCACCCCATTGGGGACGGCACGTTCAGGACATTTTAAACACAACATTCCCTGGGAGGTAGATTGGACGGGATGGTCCAATTGCATGGCCACCCCGTTCTCCCGACGTCACACCTCTGGCCTTTTTTGTATGGGGTTATGTGAAGAATATCCTGTATCAGACAAAGGTGCAGGACATCGATGACCTGAAATCAAGGATCAACAATGCCATTTCGACCATTACTGAGGACATACTGCAGCGCACATGGTTGGAACTGGAGTTTCGGTTAGATGTTTTACGCTCAACAATAGGTGCGCATATTGAGCTTTTGTAATGAGGTAGAAAAAACTTTAGTCTTTGCTCTTACTGATGTGCTCAACCACATTAGTTTACCTCATACAGTGTATCCGTAATAAATGTGCAAAATTGTAAAGAGATTTTGTGGGCACCCTATATAACGAAGGTAGGAGATGCCGCCCCGGTGGCGCAGTGGTCTAAGCGCTGGCTTACGACCACTCGTCCGAGAAGGGTGCGGGTTTGAATCCCGGTGAGGCATAGATGTTGTGTTTGTCTTACGGCACTGGCTCTTTTCCTTCTCTGTAACCAGTGACCCTAAATTAGGGACGGGCGACTGCTTATAGCCCATTGAGTTGCTCACGGTGGTCGTTAAACCTTCCATCAAAATAAAAAAAAAAGGTAGGTGACATGCTTACCAATGTAGAAGGCATGCATGCGAAATTATTTTTAAATGATTAATCATTTAGAAAGAATTTCGTGTCTGAAACAAGAATGTACAGGGTGAGTCAAAAGTCGAAGGACACCTTTGTATTTCAGAAACGTGGAGGAAAATGAAATATCTGAATACCCCAGCAAAGAATTGGCGAGGAGGACTATCTTTTAGTCTATTTCCGGAACATGGCCAACATCTTGAAATCCGCCATATTGGATCATGGTCAAAGTTTTCAGATGGTAAGGGGGTCATGTTGCATATCAAACAGGACCAGAATTTTCTCAGAAAATGATTGCCGTAATCAAATTTGACATATGTTTTTGTGATTCACAAGTTATCAACACAGAAGTTTGAAATAACCATTGTTGTTTCAGGTAACTGAAGATGGCATTGACGAAAGAGGAGAGGATTGAGGTAATCCTAAAGTCTGGGGAACTCAGTTGCCGTATCATAGCAGCAGACTTCAACAACTCACACTCAGAAAGACCACAAATTTCACACAGCACTATCGCATACTTCATATCCAAATTCCGAGAAACTGAGAATGTGGACGACAAGCCACGTAGTGGTCGGCCGAAAACTGCCCTAATGGTCATAATATGTAGAGGATTTTAGGAAGGGAGTGTCTGACGCCAAGTCTTAAACAACTTATTTTTCCCTGGCCGAAAACTGCTACCGACGAGGAAATCTCAACAATGGTCTTGGCATCCTTTGCAAAGAGTCCACAACGTATCACACGGCGTCTTGCAGCAGAACGTGATGTCAGCCAGTCAGCCATTGTAGGGATTCTTCCCACTGCTCAGTGGCGTCCGTTCAAGATCTAGATACAGCAGCAACCATCAGAGGATGATCCTGATAGACGTGTCGAGTTCTGCACCTGGACCTTAGACCAACATGAATGGGACCCCTCATTCGCACAGGACATGTTGTTCAGCGGCGAGGCCAATTTTTATGTCAGTGGTGAGCTTAACCGTCAAAACCACAGGTACTGGAGTGACAGGAACCCTCACTGGACGGAACGGAACCATCCAATGTCGTTTGTAATGCGAAGGTTATGGTATATTGTGGAATATGGGGCACCTGTGTAATCTGACCCATTTTCATCAACAATAACCTAAATGATCAGTGCTAGGTGGAAATGCTACAGGAAACAATGCTCCCTTCCCTTCTGAATGAAGATCCTTCCCTTCTGAATGAAGATGATTGGTAGTTTCCCTTGTTATTTCCAACAGGATGGAGCTCCACCACTCTAAACAGCAACAGCGTCAATGGCTAGATGTTCAATTCTCTGGTCATTCGATTGGCCGGTGTAGTCCTGTGGAATGGCCACCCAGGTCCCCCGACCTCTCACCACTCGACTTTTATCTGTGGGGTCATCTGAAACACCTGGTGTATGCTGAGGAAATCCGCGCCGCCCCGATGGCGCAGTGGTCTAAGGCGTTGGCCGCTGATCATTCGTCCGTAAGGGGTCCGGGTTCGAATCCCGGTCAGGCATGGATGTTGTGTTTGTCTTACGGCACTGGCTCTCTCCCTTCCCTGGAACCAGTGACCCTAAATTAGGGACGGGCGACTGCTTATAGCCCATTGAGTTGCTCACGGTGGTCGTTAAATCTCCAATTAAAAAAAAAAAATCCGCGACAAACACCACCTTCATGAGGTCTTTACATCCTGAAGGCCTGTTACCGCATTACTCCCGATATTCTAGCTCGGGTGCATAATGACTGTATCAAGAGCTTTCATCTCTGTGTTTAGCAACAGGGACAACACATTGAACACTCCAAATAGCACAGGGTACTTTAGAGTTTGTTATTTCGACTTTCTGTGTTGATAACTTGTGAACCACAACACTAATATCAAATCTGATTACAGAAATCAATTACTGAGAAAATTCTGGTCGTGTTTGATATGCAACATGACCCTCTTACCTTTTGAAAAATTTGACCTTGATCCAATATGGCGGATTTCAAGATGGCGGCCCTGTTCCTTCAATAGTCTAAAATATAGGACCCCTCACCGATTCTTTGCTGAGGCAATTAGATATTTCATTTTCTCTCCCGTTTATGAAATAAAAAGGACTTTTTAACTCACCCTGTATAGGCAAACTAGCATCACTTTAGCCCCGTAGGGCCGCCCCGGTGGCGCAGTGGTCTAAGCGATGGCCTCTGATCATTCGTCCGAACGGGGTCCGGGTTCGAATCCCGGTGAGGCATGGATGTTGTGTTTGTCTTACGGCACTGGCTCTCTCCCTTCCCTGGAACCAGTGACCCTAAATTAGGGACGGGCGACTGTTTATAGCCCATTGAGTTGCTCACGATGGTCGTTAAACCTCCAATCAAAAAAAAAAAAAAGAAAAAAAAATTAGCCCCGTAGTAAGAAAATTCACACCAACAAAAATTGAGAAATATTTTGCATATCGTGGATGTCCTCCTCCACACCAGGCAGTTTTTTTTCTTTTTGGATTGGAGGTTTAACGACCACCGTGAGCAACTCAATGGGCTATAAAAAGGACTTTTTAACCCTGTCCCTAATTTAGAGCCACTGGTTCCAGGGAAGGGAGAGTGTCAGTGCCGTAAGACAAATACAACATCCATGCCTCACCGGGATTCGAACCCGGAACCCTTTCGGACGAATGATCAGGGGCTATCTCTTAGACCACTGCACCACCGGGGCTGCACATTTTTTTCAATCCATCCTATAAAAGCAGAAATATGAGAAATAAACACATAAAAAATTAAGCTATCTAGAAGGAAGACTGTGTATACAGAAAAGTTGTACATATCTTCTGTCATTTTACTTCTATACTTGTAAACGATTTTCTTATATCGATTTTCTTGAGAAAGAAGTATAGTGAGTCACAGACGAATACATCAATACCTAGTCCTCCTGGAGAGGAAATACTAGGTACAGAAACACAATCATAATTTTAGGCATGCTTGCCTCTGTCCTATCCAAAAATAATTTTTTCATATGTGACTTTTTAAAGCAGAGGCCTCTGGATAAACACGAGTTTATATTTATCTTACATAGGGAAAAACTACGGGCAACAAATTCCTCAGGAAGATAGAAGCAAAACGACAATACATCATTCAGGAAAGCTGAGAGTAGGAGAAGATCTCCAGATACACTAGTTTCCATTAATTAACAAATAAACTGAAAAATCGCGATAATTGGGCGAAATGTAATCCAAATTGCACGAAATTTGCATACGTTACGGGCGAAGGCATACATAATCGATGTACGGAAGGCAAATGAGGGGCGCCTTTATGTAAATGCGCAAGAGCTTAAAACCAGCTGTTTCGGAGGGAGTCGCCAATTCATGTACGACGGTGAACGACAAGATTTCGAAATAGCGATTTTGTTAACATGGCATCGAGACGTCATTTACTAGCGGAGTTACACTACAGAGCGATAGGCCGACTCGAAGCATGGCAACATCAAGCGGACGTCGCAAGATGGCTCGACGTCGATCGTCCTGCAGTCAGCAGGAAGTGGCAGCAGGTCCAAGCCGCGGGTGCAGCTTCCCGAAGGTACAGCGAAAATAGGCCAGCGGCGACGACCTCCGCGGATGACCGGTATTTCAGGCTTTCGGCAAGGCGGAACAGGACGGCTAAACCGACTCATCTCAGATCTGTGTTTGCAACAGTCAGCGGACGGACGGTATGAGCTTCGACGGTACGCAGAAGGTTACATGCAGAAGGACTGTATGCTTGGCGACCGGTATTATGCGTGCTCCTCACCCCCTCCAACGGGGGAACGTTTCGATTGGGCACAACTGCACGTGAACTAGACTCAAAATCAGTGGAGGTCTGTTCTGCTCACTGATGAGTAGCGGTACTGTTTACAGAATGATTCTTGCCGAGTTTTTTACATTTCGAGGGAGGCCAACACTCGCCATCTTCCCTCTAATATTCAGGAAAGGGACACCTATAGTGGTCTGGTGTGGGCAAGCATATCGTTAGGCGGCGGTACGGAACTCTATGTGTTGCCACATGGAAACGTCAATGCTCAGAGGTATAAACACGACATCCTGGACCCTATTGTTTGTCCGTATGCAGCCGCAATTGGCGATACATTTGTACTGCAGGCGGACAACGTCCGCGCTCACGCAGCTCGCCTCGTGCACCAGTACCTGAAACAGGAGACTATAGTCCGTATGGAGTGGACAGCACGCTCTCCCGATCTGAATCCTATTGAGCACATCTGGAATGCTCTCGATAGGCGTGTTGCTGGCCTCCAGCTCCCTCCACGAAACATGCAGGTGCTCCGCACTGCTTTCCTAGAGCAATGGACGCAGCTGCCCACGAAACAGCTCGACACCATAATTAACAGCGTGGAATATCGCTGTTGGGCCTGTATTGCTGTTCGGGGTAACCACACTCAGTACTGAAGTACCTTTTCCTATTTCATCTCGATACCTTATTTCCATATTTTCATTTTTTTATTGGAGGTTTAACGACCACCGTGAGCAACTCAATGGGCTATAAGCAGTCGCCCGTCCCTAATTTAGGGCCACTTGCTCCAGGGAAGGGAGAGAGCCAGTGCCGTAAGACAAACACAACATCCATGCCTCACCGGTATTCGAACCCGGACCCCTAACGGACGAATGATCAGAGGCCATCGCTTAGACCTCTCAGCCACTGGGGCGGCATTTTCGTATTTGCATCACTCATAGAAAACGTAAATGCTTTGTATCACACGTTCTTACGTTTTTTTGTTGCATTTGGTCTGATAAAATTTACCACCAAATTTCATCCGAATCGGTTTCGTAATTTTGGAGTTATCACGATTTCTCCATTTGTTGCTTAATTTAT
The DNA here is from genome assembly GCA_039090855.1 of Macrothele yani. NCBI lineage: Eukaryota > Metazoa > Arthropoda > Arachnida > Araneae > Macrothelidae > Macrothele > Macrothele yani. The sequence continues at coordinate 56,981,855 of CM077002.1, forward strand.
GGAAATCAGTGTATAACATATCAAGGTCATTTCCGAATCAGATTTGGTTGGAACATGCTGCATAATTTCGGCTGCAAAGTAGAACACAAAAGGAAGAGTTATTAATATTCCACTCAAAAATGTGTTCATCTGTGACCGTGTTCATCTGTGACATGACGCTAGTTTCATCAGAAATTTTTAAAATTGCCTCGACCTGGAGCGAGAACCGAACCAAGCCGTCTAAAAAATACAAGGCCATGACATTAGATAAATGATATCCCTCTTTTAGTGACGTCAAGCTAAAACGAAGCCTTCCGATTGCTTTCCAACGCTGCCGTGGATGACGTCAAAGACGATACAGACGTATCAGGCTATGTAACATGAGAGTGCGTGACTAACGGAGGGAACTCATCTCTCGGATGTCATGACCTTGTACTTGATCGAATTTGCACCTCCCGATCTCATGCGACTGTTACGCAACCCAGGACAACGAATTTTTGAGTAAGTAAAGCTTAGAAATCGAAACAACTTCAGTTTTGCGCTAGTTTGGCATTTTACATGTCGAGCAGCGCATCTTTTCAGTTGTTCTGTATAAGTCCTTGCTCCTCACAGTAGTTTTGATGCTGAAAGGTTTTAACAGAACATATTTCTAGAAGTGTTCGGCCATCGCATGCTACAATAAATCACGTGCAAGGAATCTCATCCAGTGAATCATGTACTCTAAGAATTCATGATAATACTGAAGCGCCCCTCCGAAGGCGCAGTGCTCTAAGCGCTGGCTTCTGACCATTCGTCCGAGATGGGTCCAGGTTCAAATCCCGGTGAGGCATGGCTGTTGTGTTTGTCTGACGACACTGGCTCTCTCCCTTCCCTGGAACCAGTGGCCCTGAAATAGGGACAGCTCACTGCTTATAGCCCATTTAGTTACTCACGGTGGTTGTTATACCTCCAACAGCAACAAAAAACTACTTCAATACAAGTATCTTAAAGAACAAAAGTTCATGACCATAATTCCGAAATATATGTGCCACCCCGGTGGCGCAGTGGTATAAGCGATGGTTTCTGATCATTCGCTCAGGGAGAGGTCTAGGTTCGAATCTCGGGTAAGGCAGGTATGTTTGTGTTTGTCTTTCGGCACTGGCTCTCAATGTGTTACTTGATCAGCACTCGCTCTCTCTGTGTCACTTGATCATTTGTTATACTGTATACCATGTTCGCTATGTTTATGTGTTACTTGATCAGCACTGGCTCTCTCTGTGTTACTTGGTCATTTGGAATACTGTATACCATGTTCGCTATGTACATTGTTGATGTAAACTGAATATATTTCAAACTAGTTAACTTTTTTTATGGGATTTATCTAGGTAAAGCCTCAAATTTCTGCAAATGTTCGGAGAGAACTCCTCTCCTTCGTCAGGTAGTCATTCGTTCAATCTCTGCCACGATGTTCGGTTACGGTTAACCTTGACGGTTACGGTGATGTGCAAAATATCTTTCCAGATGTTAGGCAGCGAAAATCCCTTAGTCATTAATGATGAAGTTCTGGTATTTTCCAATTTCAAGTCCCTTTTTTCAATTTACGCTTCAGGAAGTTGGGTTGATGTCCAATGACAGTCAAAGAGTCCCAGTCCATGCGGTGTCCTGTTTCTCTAACGTGCCAGTCTAATCCTGTCTTGTTTGAACAATTTTTTATTGATGCCTAGTGCTCCGCGATGCGAGTTTCCAGCCTACGACCTGTTTCACCGATGTAGTACTTTCCACAGCCGCAAGTTATTTTATAAATTACTCCTTGCATTTTTAACAAGTTTTCTTCTTTTTGAATCAAGCTAAGGCAAAATTGAAAGAGGGACTTGAAATTGGAAAATACTAGAACTTCATCATTAATGACTGTAAGGGATTTTCGCTGCCTAACATCTGGCAAGATATTTTGCAGAATCACCGTAACCGTCAAGTTTAACCGTAATCGAAGACCGTGACGGAGATTGAACGAAAGACTACCTAATGAAGGAGAGGAGATCTCTCCGAACATTTGCAGAAATTTGAGACTTTACCTAAATAAATCCCATAAAAAAGGTTAACTTGTTTGAATATAATAATCTAGGAAGCCACATGACAAAGATGAGTTTGATTTACGGACTGAATATATTGTCTATACCTGCCTATCAATACTGTACAACTACACTGCTGGCCACCCAAAATGCAACACCACGAAGGACACGAGATAGCAAAGCCAGATTTACTGGATACATAACAACAGATACAAAAATGAAACGATTGAGCTTACAGGCCCGTGCGACTTTCGGAACACGCAGACATCAATAGTTCGTGTGGCCCCCATGGCTGGCAATAACGGCAGCTACACGCCGCGGCATCAAACGAAAGAGCCTTTGGATGTGGGCTTGGGGTATGTCGGTCCAAGCTGCTTCCACACGTTGCCACAGATCATCAGGCGTAGCCGCGCGGGTGGCGCTTGCCGGGCCACTCGGTTGCCGATCAGCGATCAGACGTGTTCAAAAATGAGCGACATATCGGGAGAACAGGCGGGCCACGGCAGCAGTGACACCTGGTGGGCCATGAAGAATTGCTGCACGATGCGTGCCACGTGCGAGCGCGCATTGCCCTGTTTAAACGTGGCCGCTGGCAGGACTACAGGCGCCAAAACGTCGGAGATGTAGCGGTGGCAGTTGAGTGTACCGGCGATGCGTACCAGAGGGGTGCGGGTGTCATATCCAATTGCGCCCCAAACCATAACGCCAGGCGACGGACCGGTATGGCGATGCATAATGCAGGCGTCATACAATCTCTCGTCGTGGTACCGCCACACGCAGATCCGGCCATCGTGGTGTTTCAGGCAGAAGCGAAATTCGTCGGAGAAGACAATGCCGTGCCATTCCGTAGTCCAGGGGCGGCTTTCAACGGCCCACTGCCACCTACCTCGCCGGTGGTGCAACGTCAATGGTAATCGGAGCAATGGGTGCCGTGCGACAAGTCCCCGCTCCTGCAGACGACGTCGAAACGTACATGCTGACACAGGTTGTTACGCAACACACCCTAATTCCTGCGCTAACGTTCGTGATGTGTTGGTGCGAGCCGTCAATGCCCGCCGCACAACATGCCGGTCCTCTCGTTTGGCGGTGAGCCACCAAACGAGAGGACCGGCAAACGAGAGGATCTCTCACGTCGGTCCGTTGGTCCCTCCTGCACCCACCGAATCCCTACTCGCCTCACTGTGGCTGGATGTCGTCCCACACGGGCGCCGATGTCTCGGTACGATAAACCGCTGTCGCGATAAGCCACTATTCGTCCTGTGTCGAACTCCGAAACGTGCTGGAATGACTACCGTATTTTGCGACGAGGCATCAGGAAGCTTCCCACGCAGAGGTTCGGCAGCACAACACACTTCCATTACTTACACCCTGCCTTCTGTGCACCCTTTTTATAGTACTTCTCGGTGGCGTGCGGGGCGCACATGATTTGCATATGCCCTGCAATGCTAATTGTTTGCATGACCTCTCGCGGGCGACGCATGCTGCGAAATTCAGACTAATCGGAAGCTTCCTTCTTGGTGTTGTATTTTGGGTGGCCAGCAGTGTATGTCTGTTTATCCAGTCACTATATCTGTACTACCGGGTCGAAAAAAAAATTTTTTTAATCCCCCAACGACAACAACAACAACAAAAACACTGAAGTACGAGTATCTGTAAGAGCAAAATATCATGACCGTAAATCAGAAATGCGTGGGCCGCAGTGGTCTAAATGGAGGCTTCTGATGATTTATCTGAGATAGGACCGGGTTCGAATCCCGATAAGGAATGGATGTTGTGTTTGCCTTTCGGCACTGTCTCTCTCTCTTTCTCTTCTCGGGAACAAGTGTCCCTAAAGTAGGGACGTGCGACTGCTTATAGCCCACTAAGTTGCTCACCGTGGTCGTTAAGCTCCCAATCCAAAAAAAAAAAAAAAGAAAAAGAAAAAAGAAAAATGTATGTTATCATTACTAAACTGTAAGCACAGAAACATCGAAATGCCTTGTTGGGCCGAAAATTTTTTCATACTGACGTGTTTTGCATAACTCAATTTGTCAGAGGAAAAAAGAGAGAGAAAAAGTAAAGCGGCGGTAATAAGTTACTTCGGAAACAGATAGCAGTTTCTTCTTTCCTCCTTTCCAGAAGTCAAGCTTCTAGAACTCTTCTTCGGAAAAAAGGAGGGGAAAATATATCTTCCCACAAAAAAACCTTTTATTTTTCACCTACTATGAACAACCATGTGACGATATATGAAAAACCATCCATAGTTAATTAAAATCTAATGAGAGAAAAAAATTTGAAAATTTTTAGATTAGGATTGCTTGCGTTTCAAAGCTTTTTCTTAACAATGCATACCCAATTAAATTTTGCATCAACCATGCTTTTTGAGTCATAACTTTTAGTGCTATTAAAAAATATTGTAAAAAATTATTGCGTTAGTTTTAACTCAAGTGCGTAGCTATAAACTTTCTTCAGCGGAAAGGAATGCTCAAAATATCTGCAGAAGTGAAAAAGGAAAACGCGCAAGTGAAACCTAATTAAATTCTTTCATTAATTAGGACGTGGAACTAAACATCTCGAATTTCAAAATGCGTGGATTGAAAGCAACTTTTCTTTCCTTTTGTCTTCTAGATTAGTAGGAAAACGAGTGCAATATACTCCGAATTTTTCGTTTCTCATTCACGTTTCTAAAAGAATTCAACATGCAACAGCTACACTAGTGTTCACTAATTTTTTTCGGGTGATAAAAGAAGCCCCATTCTACATTCTGATAGGCGAATGTAAATTATTTCACCAGACTTTAATTTCTGTTGTGTTGCTTTTTCCAATAAGAGTGTTCCATTCTTTTCCTAAACGTAATGCTTGCTATCTACAGTGGTACCTCGGTTATACGTTTTTCTAAGGACTGACCTTAAAAACTTATAAATGAGATTTCAAAATGTTAATACGTACTGCTATGAAGTTTTGAATGCTTTGTAACGTATTTTCGCAGTCAACTTTCATTTTTATTTCCTTTTCTTATGTAAATTTGAGTTTGTTCTCCTTTATACCTCCAAACTTAAGGTTATGTCTTTTCCCTCAAAGGAGAATGAGGTTGGCAACACATTTGAGGTCAGAGAAAGTGACGTATGAATGTGATAAGAACGATGGATAAAAAGGACGATACGACAGTTGCTGATATGTGTGTGTGTGTGTGGCGTGTGTGTGTGTGTGTGTGTGTGTGTGTGTGTGTGTGTGTGTGTGTGTGTGTGCGCGCGTGTGTGTGTGTGTAAACGTTCGATCGCTAAGATAAAAGTGAAGTTTACCTGCTGTGTTATATGTTGGATCTACTTAAACATTGCTGGACCAATAAAAATTTATCGTAAGTTGACTTCCGTTTATGTTTCGTCTGGCAGTAAATTATTGCATCGTATTCTTATTTAGTTCAACATTTCCTAGTCATGGGTTATACATAGCGTAAAACCAATCTTGCTCACGAAAAAGATATTACGTTATAGCGTCCAAAAATAAAAATAAAGGGATGGAGGAACTCGTAATTTGAGATTATGCTAATTTATAATGTAATACATACATACATAGGATGTAAGATCAGGTGATGCGCAAACATATCATAGCCTCTCCTTGACAAATGTCAATCCCGCCTTCTCGTGGTGCATCCTGTTTCCAATAAAGGAGCTCTGTCGACCGTCAAATAGCGGCATAACTAGACCACCGGGATTAAAAGAAATGCTATCCCGCACTCACCAACCCGCTTGGACAGCGAAGTGAGTCATGGCCAAACCTTCCAAAACATGATTTCACAACTTAGCCCTCAGTTTCCCGCAGCTGGAATGTACATACTTGGCCAAGGTAGCGGGCAGTGCGACATGTAGGCAGAGGGTGCTAAGAAACACCAGAGGACCGAACTCGGTTGCCATCTGATGCTGACCTTAGCTATGTTTAACGGATGATCTCTAATCTTCTGATTCAATGCTCCTTGAATTGAAGGAGGAACTCCAAAAGATCAAGTGGGATATCGTCGGGATAAGTAAGGTTAGAAGGAAAGGAGATCTCATTGAACTGAAAAGCAGACATCTCGTCCACTATCGCGGACAGATACTGGCTGAACCAGTGGTGTTGGATTTATACTTAATAAACAAGAAACTGAAGGACAATGCCCTAGAAGTTGAAAGTTCCTCGGGAAGAGCTGCGCGACTCATTATCCAACTCTCAAAAAGATACAAGACTCAGCTTCACCCACCACGAGTCATTCTAAGGAAGAAATCGAAGGATTTGTTGAGAAAATTCGGCATCTAAATTACAAGGGCAAACAGCACTTGAAGATCATTATGGGTGATTTCAATGCCAAAATAGAGTAACAACAACAGAATGAAACTTCGACAGGCAATTTTGGTCATGGCAACAGAAACCAGCGTGGAAATTCTCTCGTAGAGTTCGTAGAGGCAGAAAATTTTACATTATGAACTCTTTTTTCAAGAAAAAGCCATGTAGCAAATGGACATGGAGACATCTCAATGTGACCTCAAGTGAAATTCATTTTATTATGTGTAATAAGAAACTCGTCATCAAAGACTGCAGTGTGCTAAACAGCTGTAACACAGGTAGTGACCATAGAATGGTGAGATGTAAGATGCACCTTAACACTAAACTCGAACGTGGCAAGTTCATAAATCAAACAAAATGTATTGACATGACCAACAGTAAAAATCCTCATAATAGCTGCAAGTTGGAACAGAGGAACCGATTTCTCTGCTCTGGAAGGTCTAACATCGGAACAAGTGGACATCTCTGAAGTAAATAGAAAACTAACCAAGGCTCTTATGGAAATAGCAACAAAAATAGGTGGTACTAAAAATAAGTTGCATATGAAGAAAATATCAGGAAAATCAAAAATGCTGATGCCAAAGAGAAGGGAGAGGAGGACAAATAAACAAAATGTAACTTTCAAAGGGAAAAATATAGAGCTATTCAAGACAATACGAAAAAGTATCACTGAAAGCGTAAGGGAATTCAATTGTGAACTAGTGAGTAAATCAATTGAAAACAATCAAAGCCTGAAGAAAGCAAAGCGACATCTCAGTAGGGGAAGGAAACAGATTATGGCACTAAGAAAACAAGGTGGTTCTGTAACAAGAAATAGTAGCTAAATTTTGACAAGAGTGAAAGATATCAACACAAAATTGTATGAATATGATGATACATCTATTCTAGTCATTAAGAAAGGCACGAGTACCAAAGTTCCTCCAGCCCTTCTAGCAGAAATTACACATGTAATAAGAACATGAAGCGGGGAAGAGCTCCAGGAGAAGATATAATTACCGTGGACATTATACAAGAAGATAGTAGAGAAATAAAATACACATTCGCCCAAGTGTTCACTAAATGTCTCAATGAAGGAAAGATTCCTGATGACTAGAACAATAGTATAATGATCCTGCTACATGAAAAAGGTGACATTGAGTTGAGAATCTCACAGGCGAATCAGCCTCTTATACAGGGTGGTTTATAAAGAAGTATACCGTTTCAACGCACTATAAAACAAGAACAATGTAAGATATTTTATGTTACCTGTAACAGAATTGTAGGGGAATGTTTCACGTTTTTTTAAAGAAAGTCACAGATGTTCTGTGTGTGCACCCTTAGTCACACGACACACATTCCAGTAATCTATTTCTGCCCAAACGCGAGGTAATATATCTGAATCAAGTGTAGTGATAGTGGCTGTGATACGCTGTTTCAGCTCCGCTAGATCAACAGGAAGGGGAGGGGCGAATACCTTGTCCTTTACGTACCCCCACAGGAAAAAGTCACAAGGTGTTAAGACAGGACTTCTGGGTAGCCGTTGGGTCAGTGGCATGTTGTAGTCCGCGGCTCGTCCAATCCATCGGTGAGGAAGATATTCATCGACTGACTAATCACGTAACACGCGCGCTATCTCCTACGTCACTCACCTCAGTAGCGGGACACAAACCTTATGAGTACATCTACCTGACGGTTGGCAGTTCTGGTCCGTGTCTTCAACTGTTACTGTTTTACAGCATCTGGAAACGGTATACTTCTTTATGAATCACCGTATACTATGTGGGCAAAAATGATTGGGCATCCACACGCAGGCGCAATGGTGTGCTCCCGCAGTAGACACGTGGTCGATAAGGTAAAAAAAAATGGGAACGGGAGTGCGCCCAGATCAAGGGCTGATATAAAAAAGGGTAGCAGGAGAGAGATCTCCGAGTTTGAAAAGGACGTCTGCCCAATTATAGGTATGAGCAGAAGAAGTATTGCGGATGTCAGACAGGTCGCTAAATCGACTGCGACCTTCGTCATCGACAAGTGGAAGAAAACTGCAGGAATTAACCTCGCCCTGGAAGACCCACAAAACTGCAACCCAGGTACCAGAGGGTGCTACAGAGGGAGATCCGGAAAACAAGGTCGCGAATAATGCATGCCATAGCGCATTAGTTCCAGTTGGCTACAGATATTATGGTCTTCACCAAGACACTTCGAAGAGAATGTCTTAATGTCTCAAAGTCGCCCTTAAACCTCTCATCACAAAGACCAATAAAGTCACTAGGCTACGATCGTGTCAACAGCACAAAACTTGTATATCGGAACAATGGCGGAAGGGGTTATGGAGGGACTAATTCCGCTTCACATTATTCCGATCAGATGGACGTGTGTGGGTTTGGAGGTTACCCGGAGAACGTCTGCTTCCGGAGTGTACAGTGAAGACTGTGAAGCACGGAGGCATGGTATGAGGCTGTTTCAGCTGGTACCGTATGGTTCCACTGATTGTTATTCATGACAACATGTACTCTGTGCTGTATAGAAACATCCTGGATAACTCAACCCTCCCAACGTTGTGGCGGTTCTAGGGACAGGACGGCTGTATCTTGCAGGACGACACTACCACTTGTCATGTTTCCAGGGCTACAAGGAGTGGTATGTAGAAAGTCAGGTATCGCAGATGGACTGGTCTGCTCAGAGGTCGGACCTCAATCCCATTGAACACCTATGGGATAGACTTGAACGACGGGTGAGGTCTAGACCAACACGACCTGACAAAGTTGATCGATGTACTCCAGGCGGAATGGAGGAACATCTTGCTCTCCGTACTCCGTGAACTTGTAGACAGTTTATGCCAACGAGTGGCTGCTGTAATCTCCGCAAATCAAGTATTACCAGCTACTGATGTAAAAACAATGCTATTTTTCTATTTACTTACAGTTTTAAATCACTTTTGTACACATAGTGTATCAGCGGTTTATGATTTTCACTAAGGCTCTTTCACGTTGCTTGAAGATAACATTGGACTTGGCTCAACCGAGAGTACAAGTTGAATTTAGGAGTGGAAACACTACCATAGGGCATATCCATGTACTGAAAGAATTAATTGGAAGAACGAAGGAATATGAACCCCCATTATATGCATGTCTTTCATTGATTATGAGAAGGTCCCCCTGAACATTTTCAGGAAGAAATGCGAATTTTAAATTGCCAAGGTTACCCAAACTGGCGAAGCCTATTATAAAGTAACTTCTGAAAATAGAGAAATGACTAAGTATGGTTCCCCGAAAAAACTGTACCAGGTGAAAATGCTTCATTTCCAGTTTTAATCAGATTGTCAGCAGTGAATTTTACGTCCTTCCTTGAGGTGCGCCGGCAGAATTGAGTACATACACTGAAGAGCAATTGAATTAGAGATACCCGTCTAGTAACATGTAGCACCACCTTTCGTCCTGATGACGGCGGCGATTCATCTCGGCATGGACTCGACAAGACACCAGAAGCGTTGGGAAGCCACACGGATCCACGACCCCTGAACAAGCTCCCACAATTCACGAAGATTTGATGGAGGGGGTCAGAGCCTCGAACATCTCTCTCGATGGCATCTCAGATGTGCTCGATGGAATTGATATCAGGGGACCTAGCTGGCCAAGGAAGCGAGGTCACGTCGGTGGAGCGTTCATCCAACCATTCGCATACAATCGGAAGCGATGGCACGGTGCATTTTCTTGTTGCAGGATAAGGTCCCCAGTGGGATGTTGAAGACGCACAAACGGGAGCAAATGGTCGTCCAGGATATCCCGGTAACGTTGACCTGTGAGAGACGATGTCACACGTATCAGGGGTTCCCATTTCAGTCCACGTAAACAGTCCCCAGACGAGAATGCCACCCATACCAGCTTGAAGTGTACCCTGCTGGCAAGAAGGATCCATCGCTTCATGTGGTTTGCGCCGTACTCGTATCCTGCCATCCGCATGTACCAACGTGAATCTCGACTCATCAGTCCAGGCAACATTTTTCCGCATGTTTAGGGTCCAGTGGCGATGTTCCCGCTCCCATGCTAATCCTTGAACCCTGTGATGTGCGGTCATCAGCAGTACCCTCGTGGGACAATGGCTTCTGTACCTCATAGCGAGGAGATGGTTCTCGATGGTGTGGCTGCTTACACGTTTTTGTGCACCAGTGTTAAATTGCCGAGGGATTTCTTGTACTGTGGCCCGTCTATCCGCTGTTACAGTGCAAGCTAGCCGACGATGACCCCGCTCATCCACACGCTGTTGTCCACGGCAGTTGGCCCTTGCAGGATGGTTTTACGGGATTCGATGTACTCACGGTGCAACCGTGACACAGTGGCTCGTGAAAATCCCAGTGCCTGCACGACTTCCGAGATGGAGTGACCCATTCGTCAGGCCCCGACAATTTTCCCACGATCAAATGCGCTTAGATCCTTCGTCTTACCCATACTGTATCGGACTCTTATTGATTCCCGTCGCATCACTCCTAATATTGTCGGATCGCTGCGTCCGTCATGTCGTTTCCGTTTACAGGGCCGTCCACAGCGCCACATTTACATAACGCCAGCTGTCTCTAATTCAATTGCTCTTCAGTGTACATACGTTGTATCATGATTCATCGGACCATCATACCTGCTTCCAATGTTTTATCATCCAATTCGCATGTCGTTGGCATTAGGAGATAGTCGTTTATGGCGATGGATTATTGTTAAGGGAAGGTGGGGTATAGAGCGTCTGCTCTTGTAGTCTACCCGTGCTAGTGAGCGACACATAGTCTCGTGGGGTGTTTTTTCTGGTTGACCCACATTATCTTGGGCTGCCAACTGTGAAACTGTGTCGCACCGATCGTCCTGCACAAGGCGACGCACCCATCATTCACCACTGGAATTCACTCTTCCGCTACCCTTTATAGTTGTGTCGCCGATAGGCGGTTTCGCCATGCTGGCATCACTACTGGTGCATTTTAACCATGGAAGCACTTGAACAACTCATATGTGTCACGTTTTCAAAATGGACGCACCACATAAGGTCTTTCGAAAACTCCGATAAACCCTTGGATTCACCCATCACGTCGGTAACTTCGCTCTCAGCTGAACAACCGTTGCCCGACAGACCACACATACGGTTAGTAGAGCTACGATATGTCGACCGACAAGGTGCATATTCGTCACTGTCTGTTGTTTATGTTTAATCTCAGGAAACCCGCCGCAGAAACACGAGAGGCAATTAGTTTGACACACAGTGAAGAGGCTGCAGGTTCAAGCACGTGTCGTGAGTGGTTTGTGATGTTGAAAAGGGATGATTATATCGTGGAGGACAAGCCTCGTAGCGGACGGTTGAAGGAGATGCAGAGCGCAGATTCCCAACGTCTTCTGGACGAAGATGCTGGACAGTCGACCATATAACAAGCAATACGGTTAGGCGTGATTCAGTCCACCGTGATTTGACGATTACATGCCATGGGAAAGATTCAAAAAGTGAGCACGTGGATCCTACACGAACATGCGTATGCATGGATCTAGTAAGTGCGTCATTCTTTCGTGAAGGTGCTGTGGTGGCCGAGCGGTCTCATGATGGGCCGCGGTTTGCGTCCCTGTGGTATGGTGGCTCGCCTGTCTGACGGCACTGACTCCGTCCCCTTCCTGGAACCAGTTGTCCCAAATTAGGGACTGGCGACTGCCTATAGCCCTTTGAGGTACCGATGAGGTAATTAAACTCCAAAACAAGAAGCATGTTTTTCTTGGTAGAATTCAGATTCCTAAACAATCATTATTGCTCCTATTGAACGGATTATCAACTTTTTTGTTTTAAAATATAGGTTATCAAATAACGGCTTTTGTTACAAAATATATGAACTTGTTTGTGACAGACAATAGAATGCTTGGTGGATCACAGATGAACTTCCAGTACATGCTGTAATGATATTTGTCATCATAGCTTTTTGCGATGTGTAATGTTTATAGTATTTGAATGTACAATCGTAACCTAAGATGGAATAACATATAGATTCAAATCTCCAAAAATATTGGGATTGTAAGCACAATTATTTCAAGTTTAACTACTAAAACACTTAAACTTTTGTACTATGCACTCTTTCAATCATACATTAATTATTGCTTTTACTCATGGGGACAAACCACTGAAGCCAACATCAATAAACTACAAATATTAAAAAATATATACATAAGGTTATTAGACTTAAAAATTTCATTATGAAGCGGAGCTTAAATTATATTGGTCCTGAATATTGAAATACACTGCCAGCTGTCTTGAGCACAATAGATAACCTAAATTTATTCAAAAACAAACTAAAAAAATACTTGTTAAGTTAATTAATAAAAATAACAACAACTCGAAAAAATTTTGTTTACAGTATAACTAACATCTAACATTACTGCTGTGTTTTATGAACCTGGAACTGTTTGCCTATTTAATTGGGAAATCAGGGCTTGTCAGGACTCTCCGATGCCTTTTTCCCGATTTTTACTGCTGTTCTTATGAAATATAAAATATTTATGTACATTCACAAAGCCTACAATGTAACGGCAAAAATAAAATTTATTGTTATTATTATTATTACTATTAAAGTCCTGCACCAGTAAACCGAAAGTCAAGTTTTGATGTTTGAAGTCAAATTATACAGCATAATGGTAAAGACAGGAAGGAATACATATTATACATCATTTTAAAGGAAATGTTATGCTGATTTCAAATATACTTGCAGAATGTTATTAGCAGCAATAGAAGTAAAGTTACAAGCAAAAACATGCAGGTGAGGAAACACAAATCCTGTTATGAAAAAGCATTCGCGCCCCTCCAATCCATTACAGCCTTCTCAGACGTCCGCTTGTGAGATATAAAAGGATGTAGAATCGTAAGCTGTCTTAGAAGTCTAGCCGCGGATGGCCTAGTGGGCAACATTCGTGTCTGCCACGGAGAAGACCTCGGGTTCGATCCCAGGCAGGTACGAACGCTCGAACGGCTCAATATCCGCCGTGCGTCGGATTGGCACGTTAAGCCGTCAGACCCTGGGTACTGGCTCCCCGGTAATAAATAAGGGCGTTTTCCTCCCCCTTTTTACCTCGCTTCCGTGTCACTTTCCTATCGGACACTCTAGTCCAAATCTCCAAGTTTCCTATTTGTAAACGGTTGTTTAAGACCTGGGGTCAGACACTCCCTTCCTAAAATCCTCTATATGTGATCTGATCTGATCTGCTGACTTAGTACGCAGCTGCTTGTAGTCAGTTGACGGAAGTTCATGCAGAATTACTGGTGATATTTGATTTTCGGAATGTCAAAGACCCGAAAATTGGTCCTGCCTCTTCAAACCAAGGCAAAAAGTATTACTTTGCATGAACTTGAATTCAGTAGTTATGAAAATGCTGTTAAATGTGGCTGTGATCATTCCACTGTCTTGCGCACCATTAAAGGAGTTGCAGAAGCTGGATGTGTGGGAAACAGAAAAAGAAAAGGTCGACCAAGGGCTGTGTACTGAAAGTGATTTTTATTTTTGATTGAAGGTTTAACGACCACCGTGAGCAACTCAATGGGCTGTAAGCAGGCGCCCGTCCTTAATTTTAGGTCACTGGTTCCAGAGAAGGGACAGACAGTACCGTAAGGCAAACACAACATCTATGCCTCACCGCGATTCGAACCCAGACCCTTCACGGACGAATGATCATAAGCCAGCGCTTAGACCACTGCGCCACCGGAGCGCCCTGAACGTGATGATCGCATGTTGATTCGTCTTTCCTTAAACTCAAAGTTTAAAACAGCCACTGATTTACGAAATGAGTGGGAGAATGAAGTAGGCATTATTTCATCTTTACGTACAGTTCGTCGTAGGCTACAAGAAAATGGACTGACTGCACGAAAAGCTGCGCGAAAACCTTTCCTTACTGAACAACAACGGCTCAAAAGAATTGCTTGGGCCAAGGCACTGAAGAATTGGACTGCTGATGAATGGAAAAATTTTACTTTAAGTAATGAAACAATTGTTACTATTTCCGCTAATATTGGAAATAATTATGTACGTCGTCGGGTTGGTGAAAGATATAAGGCATGCTGCACCCAGCCAACAATCAAGCACCGACATTCGGTGATTTTATGACTCTGTTTTTCAGCCAGTGGTGTTGGCCGTCTGCACATTGTTGATGACACATTGAATGGTTCGAAATATGTGGATATTTTGCAGTCCAAACTGCTACCACCTGCACAAAACATGGGTTTGCGGAATTTTATCTTTCAGGATGTCATGACATCTGTCAAAGTTGGTTGACGAGTGGTTAATCGAAAAGTTATAAGAAAACTTCAGTTGCCGGCATAGTTACTGGATCTTGATCCCATAGAGAATCTGTGGGTGAGATTGAAACAAATGATCCGTCAACAAGGACCCATATCTAAAACAGCATTAATTGAGTCTGTAAGGGCCAAATGGCATCGTGTTATCACGAATGGACAACTAGAGAAGTTCATTAGTTCCATGCCAAGAAGGTGCACTTTGTTACTAAGTAACCGTGGTTATCCAATTAAATGTTAAAGCGTATTTTGCTGGTTGGTAAGTTATTTCAAGAGTCCTGCAAGTTTCAATAAGGTAATGTACAGTAATTTTAGGTTTTTTTTTTTTTTTTTTTTGATTGGAGGTTTAACGACCACCGTGAGCAACTCAAATGGGCTTTAAGCAGTCGCCCGTCCCTAATTTAGGGTCACTGGTTCCAGGGAAGGGAGAGAGCCAGTGCCGTAAGACAAACACAACATCCATGCCTGACCGGGATTCGAACCTGGACCCCTTAGGGACGAATGATCAGAGGCCAACGCCTTAGACCACTGCGCCAATGGGGCGGCAATTTTAGGTTAAATGCATTGTGCACTAATTTCACAAATTCCACTATTTTTTTTTTTGCTTTTTATGACTAGACGCTGTACTTTTGTTTGTAACTTCACTTCTATTACTGGTTATAACATTCTGTAAAAATATTTGAATTCAGCATAATATTTCCTTTAAAATGATGCATAATATGCATTCCTGACTTTACCATTACGCTGTATAAGTTGAATTCAAACATCAAAAATTGACTTTCGGTCTACTGGTGCAGAACGTTTGGCCACGGCTGTAGTTTTGGTAATTAATTAAAGTCTTTTGCTAAGCTTGTTGAACGTATAACATGCTAAGTACCAAATTTCAAATAAACAACCAGGGTGAAAAGAATCAGGAGTTACGTAAACTCAACTGGTTTATTTGTCTATGAAACAGTAGCCGCAAAAAAACTTTTAGTTGACCAATTAATTCGTAAATCATCAGATGAAGCTCAACAACAAGCTTATATATTTTCACAAACCTAGCAATCTCCACAATATATCAATAACCTCTGCTCTTCACATAATATACCTGCCGCACATTTTATCACCCCTCCAGTCACATCTTAATTGATCTAGTATCTTATTTCCACAAATTTTGAAGATGACAATCTGATTTTTGGTGTAAATTTGACAAGGATGGTAAGTCAGATAATATCCTAAAACTTGAAATTTCATCGTCCTGGAGCGTGACTCGAACCAGCGTCTCCCAGATAGCGCCCGGGTATGCTAACCACAACACTACCCAGAACGACCAAGTCTCAAGTTTCCGATTAATTTGATTATAACCATCAGAGGATTCGCTAGTCGAAGCAACCGGCATTCATGTTTAGCGAATCTGGAGGTTAAGATTAGCATACCCGGGCGCTATCTGGAAGACGCGGATTCGAGTCCCGCTCCAGGACGATGAAATTTTCATGGTTTCGGATATTATCTGACTTACCATCCTTGTCACATTTACACCAAAAATCGGATTGTCATTTTCAAAATTTGTGTTACATGGTGTAATCTTATTTCCATTTGACTCATTGTTAGTGTTGCCAAAAGGTACGAATTACTTGCAAAGGCAATGTGGTGTTCAGTAAGAATATATTTTACAGAGAAATAATGGAAAATACATAAAAGACAGAAACTCGAAAAGAAGGCTGAGGTATATGTCACAGATGGCGTTTTGTGTAATGACATTCACAGTTATTTTCTTTCGTGTGTTCTGGGCTTTGGTTATATCATACAAATAGCCCAAGACAGGACGTTGCCAGGTTTTAACTAAAATCACATTTTTCGGCTTATGGGATAACCTCAAAGGATTATTTCTTCTTCGTGCTGCTAAATTCAGAAGAACCGCATCGTTAAAACTGTCTTAGCACGATTTAAATTAAAAACCCTTAACTAAATCAGACTGCAATATTAAAACGTGACATTTATTTATAATTCTAAAACAATAAAAGAGGTTTAAAATGGGCTAGACCTTTCGCCACTACACTTCAGGTCCAAGCAAGTGACAATACTTGAGCTAGTGGTAAGATTTTTATAGTACCAAAAAGCTTCCCAGAAGGCATTAGTAAACAGTTCCCCTGTTTCCAGAGAGCAAAGTTGTACTTACCAGGATAACACATTTTCAATTGACACTTCCACGTCTAGGTGGTGGTAAACCTTGGACAAGTGGTTTCCAAAATGGATGTAACCAAACGGGTAATTCATCATTACAACACACTTCTTCAAAATATGTTATGCACAAAGTCTCTGCTAAAAGCAAGGACAGTTTGTTATTTTCAGAGGTTACTATAGTCACTTTATCCCAGTCCGGATAATAATTTCATGAAGAGACCAATTTAGTTAGAGACGGCGACACCGTGGTTGTTCTTATTGTGTATTCGTGCTCAGATATCCGCACCTTCAAATTACGAAAGGTCGAGCCCATGTCCTCCAAGTTAGGGTTGGTAGAATAGAATGCTATGCAATACACCCCGAACCTAGATTAAAGTGCGACCGGGTCCTTATCTCGGCGTATTTCATTAAAGATTTTGATAGTTCTTATTCCAATGGACGCTTTTTTACGCTTTCCAACCGCAGGTTGAAGAAGCGTATATGCTCCAGTTTTGTCCGTCCGTCCGTCCGTCCGTCCGTCTGTCTGTCGGCACGATAACTCGCTTAAAAATTTTAGTATGTGGTAGGGAACCACCTGGGGACGAACCCTATTGAAAATGGACGAAATGGGGTCAAAGGTCACGGCATAGGAGCGGGATCCATTCCATGCCCTTATGCGTCATAACTTGCGTAAATATGGTTCGATGTGGATGAAATTTTAGTACTTTGCAGGGGACCAACTGGGAATGAACCCTATTGAAAATGGGTGAAGTGGGGTCAAAGGTCAGAAAATAGGAGCGGAATGCATTCCATTGCCTTTATGCGCGATAACGTACGTAAAAATGGTTCGATTTCGATGATATTTTATTATGTGGTAAGGGACCTCCTGGGGACAATCTTATGACGTCACAATCTTGCGCTTGAGATGTTGGTGGGCGGTCACGCCATCTGTCTCATTACGTCACGCATTGTGTGTGGATCCTATTAAAGATTTATGACGTCACACTCTTGCGAGCAGATGGTCGCGATTTCCATCTGCCTCATTACGTCACGCGTTGTGTGCGTATGTTCGTCCGCACGATAACTCGCGTAAAAATCGTTCGATTTCGATGAACTTTTAGTATGTGGAAGGGGATCACCTGGGAAGGAACCCTATTGAAAGTGAACGAAATGGGGTCAAGGGTTAGGGCATAGGTGCGGGATCCATTCCACAGCTATTATGCGTTATAACTACCGTAAAAAAGGTTCGATTTCGATTAAATTTTAGTATGTGGTAGGGGACCACTTGGGGACAAACCCTATTGAAAATGGGAGAAAGGGGTAAAAGGTCAGGACATAGGAGCGAAATCACTTCCATCGCCGTTATGCGTCATAACTAACTTAAAAAAAGTTCGATTTCGATTAAATTTTAGTATGTTGTAGGGGCCTGCCTGGGGACGAATCCTATTGAAAATTGGTGAAGTGGGGTCAAAGGTCAGGAAATAGGAGCGGAATCTATTTTATAGCCGTTATGCATCATAACTTGCGTAAAAATGCTTCCATTGCGACAGAACGGTGTCATGTTATTTCGTAGGTATACTGAACCGGTTCTGTTAAATATAATCGAAATGGGATCAAAGGTAAGGGCACAGGAGCGAGATTTATTCCACAGCCATTATCCTCATAACTAGAGTAATGATTTCTGGTATGTTGGAAAGCGTATTATAATCAATGCATTGCATGATTTTACTAACTTGTTTACAATATTTCTTAAGAATATCCACAACGTGCGGGATGTAGTTCACAGTACCAACATCGTGTATAGGGTAACTTCTCGTTGTAGTGTTGAATTCGAACGTCTAAGTCCGTCCCCTATTACCTTAGAAACTAAATTTCTAGTATATTCATGTTAACTGGCAATCTGGTAGACTTCATCTAAGTCTTTTTGGCGTAGAGCAGTAGCTGATGAATGTGAAAATCCCCGATTAACCAGGAAATAAATTGGAGCCTTCTTATAAGAACTAGGATGGGCTGAGGCTGCTGGGATAATTGATGAAACTGTTGTTGGTTTACGATAAACTGAAAATTGTAAAACTTGAGTAGTCGGGTTACGATGCAATAAAAAATCAAAGTAGGGGAGAGAGCCATTCTTCTCCATCTCAAGGGTAAAGTTTATTGTTGGGTAGACATTAGAGAAGGCCTGCAAAAATAATTTAAGCCGCTCTGGACCATGTTGTTAAAAGACCAGAACATCATCTACATATCGTATGTAGAGTAGTGGTTTAAAAGGAAAAATAGTCAGAATAATATTTTCTAAGGTATGTAGTATAATTTCCGCCAAAACAAGGGATAATGGTGAGCTTACTGGTGTCCCTGCTGTTTGCTTGTACATTACACCATTCATGCGGAAAACGAGAGGGTTGCTATAAGTTGAAGTGCTGACATTATTGCTTGGATTTCCAAAGGCGGGGAATTGAATGAAAGGCTGAATTTTTCTTCAATGATTTGGTGCATCTACTCCACAGGAACACTGGAGAATAAGGACACCACATCAAGGGAGGCAATTAAAAAGGAGTTCGCTCTCGAACTCCTTTTTAATTGCCTAACGTTGCATGAAATTCCTTAAATTACGTATCAGTTGGCTATGTTTTACCTTACCATTTAATCATAATGTCCTTCAAAGTTACAAAAAGAAAATAAAAAATAACAAAACAAAGAATTTGACGCTTTTTCTGACACATATGCCTGGCACCAGGGGTTTCATAATGCAGTTTCACTACTGAGGTTCTTTTTCTAACCCAGGTTTCAGGATTTTCTCTGATTTCGTTGCGTAGAAAATAATTACCAAAATGTAACACTACTTGCGTCTTCCCTTCTGATGGGTATTTTTCTTTTAAATCGACGTCTCGTTCACATATCTTAACCAGACTTCTTTGAAACCCAAAATCTAGTTAAGATATGTGAACCATATTTTCCGTGTATGGCCACATAGCGAGCAAAGTCTTAGATCATAACACCAAGATATATACTCTATTCATCCTTCTACCTCTTGTACCTACGAACATGAAAGTAATGGAACCTAGACATTTTTGGATGTGATCCTCACGAGGCGGAAAAATGGCAAACTTGACTCCACTGTGTACTCCGCTTCAATACAAAACTTCACACCACACAGACTTGACCAGAGCCTTACCAAACAGCAGTCTCCATAACATGGTTCAGAACAGGATTACTAAGGCCATTCAGAGGGTAAGTACCGTTTGAAGGTAAAAACAAAAGAAAGCATTGATGACTAAATTTTAATGTGCGATGAACTCTATATACCTTCATTTGCTTTTCAACATATTCGCCGTAAATGTTAAGGCGTTTTGTAGCACAAGTTTCTGGATACCCTCCTCATAGATGTCTGCCGCCTAGGTTTTGAATTTCGGGTCAACCGTCGTCTTCAGGTTACTGTCGTCATCGAACCTCTGCTTAGCAAGAAATCGTTTCAAGTGGAGAAACAAATGGTAGTCAATGGGCACCAAGTCTGGGCTGTAGGGAGGATGGACCAGCTGCTCCCATCCAAATTTGGCAGTCACTGGGAGCCAAGTTTGGGCTGTAGGGAGGGTGGACCAGCTGCTCCCATCCAAATTTGGCAGTCACTGAGAGCCAAGTTTGGGCTGTAGGGAGGGTGGACCAGCTGCTCCCATCCAAATTTGGTAGTCACTGGACGCCAAGTTTGGGCTGTAGGGAGGGTGGACCTGCCGTTCCCATCCAAATTTGCTGACCAGGTTTAGTGTCATATTCGTGGCATGAGGTCTTGTGCTGTCACGGAGAAGAATAACTACTTTGCTCAGCATGTCGGGCCATTTGTTTTAAATTGCGCAACTTTCTCAGTGTCTCGCAATGAACAGCCGGGTTTATTGTCGGGCTTGCAGGCAGGAATTCCAACAAAAATTTTTTTTCCTGCCCCATAAGACAGTATACATGACCTTACTCGTTCATATCGTCTGTTTGACTTTTTTTGTAGTAGGCGTGCTCATCTGTTTCCACTGCAGGGACTGTTCTTCCGATTCAGGTATAGTCATCACTTTCCTTCCCTTACCTCTCAAATATTTTCAAAGCATATCCCCTGCACCTCGTTTTGTCCTCTTACTTCAACATCTTTGGTGCCCATGGTGCTCACACTTTGCGGTAATGAAGCCTTTCTTTAATGATTTCGAAACTTCAGGGAAATATTACTAAAGATCAGAAATTGTGAAGCGTCAGTTCTCCCTAACGTTTTCATTCACTCTTTCCACCAAATCTGTCGTGACCAGAGAAGGCCCACGACTGCGCAATTCGTCACGAACGCTGTGTCGTCCTTAATTAAACATTCGAACCCACTTCCGCACCATTCCTTCACTCATTGCGCTTTGTTGGTAAATTTCGCAAATTTGTCGACGAATCTCACTTGGTCTGACACTTGTCCCATTTAGAAACCTTATCACAGACCGGATTTTGCATATCGGCTGGCCGTTCTATTGACTTAAATATTATTAACGCACAGCACAAACCTTTAAATAAGCACAACCTCACTAAATGACGTCAAGGCGTTGCTAATGAATGAGGCAACACAACTGCGCATGTGCGAATCTGAAGTAAATACTTGCGTGGGAGTGGTGTGCGAAAGGTACTTACTTTCCGGATGGCCCTCGTACATTATGCTCCACTATACAAGCGAGGAATGCAGAAATCGCAAGCATTGTGATTAAAAGCCTTTCAGCAGGATTTCCCAAACCCAAATTGGAATCTATTTTAAAAAACGTCCAAGCTCCATAAGTCCGAGGAGACTGAAGTACTCCGGATCAGTAACGTACCATTTAGGTTTTCCTTCACATTCAAAAACTTAATAAATTTAAAATGGGTGTCGGAATTAAGTTCCCCATGTCCGTATCCTATACCAAACAAGGGCCAGGTACTTACAAGAAAGAGCAGCGGAGGCTGGAGTGTATGAAATAACGCTAAGCTACCCAGATGGCTCCAACAAGTCGTTGGTATGACGAAAAGCTTAACCGAAACCAGGACTAAGGAGAATAAGAGCGACGGAGTAAATCGGTTGCAGTTTTGAGTGGGAAAGTAGCGAAGAACGATATTATACCGATATATGTAGAATAAGATAAAAAAATCAAAGGGGCACAGTAACAACTGTGCCGCAACATACAACATAGAACTGTGTCAACTATCACTATTCGTCCTTAAAATAGTCAGGGAAGGATAGTTGATGTAGCCCTACGTTGTAGGTTGCGGCACAGTTGCAACTGTGCTGCCCACTTGATTTTTTTCAGACATAAAATTTTTAAAAAATAAAACGAAATTTTTTTTTCCTTTTTTATTTAAAAGCAACTTATAATACACTATCTACCAACAAGTAATTGGACACCTGTGATAGCAAAGGAAAACGAAGTTTATTCACCTTCAATAGTTGGTAGAGCCTCCACGAGCGGCGATTACAGCTGCGACCCTCCAGGGCATACTCTCAACCAGGCGTTGTACGACGGCTAGCGGTATTTTCTTCCACTCGGCTTGGAGAAGACAGGTCAGTTCCTTCACCGATTTCGGACGGTGGGGGCACTCCTTAAGTCGACGCTCCAACTCGTCCCAGAGGTGCTCGATTTGGGTTAAGGGCCGGACTCTGCGCAGGCCAGTCCATTCGATTAAACCCATTGTCACCATACCAAGCCATGGTGGACCCTGCAACATGACAGGTGGCATTGTCATCCTGAAAGTAACATGGGTCCACCCCGTAAAACTGCCACAACGTAGGAAGCGCATGGTCATCCAAAATGGTGCAGTAGGTCTCGGCGTTGAGTCTACCAGCAATTGCAACCAAGGGTCCCGTGCCATACCAAAAGAAACACTCCCATAGCATAATTCCACCGCCGCCGAACTTCACAGTTGGCACAATACATTCCAGCTAGAGGCGTTCTCCAGGCAGACGCCAAACCCAGACCCTGCCATCCGAACGGTAGAGGGTAAACCTTGATTCGTCGCTCCAGAGAACCTGTTTCCGCTGTTCAACGGTCCACTGTCGACGTTCTTTGCACCACGTTAGCCGAGAAGCGCTATTGGACTTGGTGATCAAAGGCTTGTGGGCGGCAGCACGTCCATGATAACCGAGCAGATGGTCTTGCTTACGGATGGTATTCATCGAAAGAACACTCCCGGATTCTTGTTGAAATTCCTCGCGGATGTGGCCCGTCGATTTGGCGCGGTTCTTCCGAATTTCTCTGGCCAGCACCCGTCGGTCTCTAACTCCCAGTTTTGTGTGTGCCGGGTCGGGGCACATTCCGACAGTCACCTCTCATCTTCCACTTGCCAATCACGTAGGCCAATGTCGATTTTGGGTACTTCAACTCGCTGGATATGTCACGTATGGATCGGCCATTTATGTGATACCCGACGATTACACCTTTCTCGTAATCAGAGAGCTCCGAACTGCGTGGCATCTTGCATGCGACTGGTTGCGTTGTTGTTTCCCACACGATATCTAACGGCGGCGGCCGTGACGTGTATCAGGACCGCAGATATTGTCGATTGCAGGGGTCTCCAATTACGTGTTGGTAGATAGTGTATATACAATTCATAGTAACTTTTGCTGACGATAAATTAATGTTAGTAGAAGTAGAAGGCGTAGTTTAATCGTTATCAGTAGTTATTGTTAAATTGTTTCTGAGGAAATCGTTCTTCAGAAACAATTTTTTAAACTCCTTAGTTGCCTTGTTATAAATTTAGCGATACGTCTCGGGCCTAATGTACTGTTCTTGTATTTGCTCTGGTTCTTGTCTAGATTCAGAATGCATCGGCGGTGTAAAGGTTTGGGACGTTATACATTCATTATTCAGCGAAGTTGTGAAGACTGGGGATGTACATTGGTATTCCATGCTCGGCGTGAAAATTTGAAATTGTGGATCAATGTCATCAATCTCCATCTGTTTTTGCTGTTCAGGCTCAATTTCTGCAGTCGAAGTGGAAGGCTGTTGCTCTAGAGTCAAGCTCGGGTGAAACGCATCCAGGCGCACGAACTTTTGACGTTCTCGACATTTCCGTGACCTTTCGGTTGATGACTTAGTGGTCCTTTTCGGATTCGTTTCTTTCTCCTATAGCTGTTTCTTCAACTTTCGTGGGTTTTCCTGGTAATTTTTCATGAATTTTCGCTACATTTCTTCGTCACCAAAGTTTTTTTACAAAAAAAAAAAAAAAAAAAAAAAAAAAAAAATTAAATACACTTTATTTCGGTTTATCACATACGTCCATTAGCTCTGAACGTCAGCTTCGAAATGCGGGCTCACGTCATCGCTGTCACTATCTATTCAGTAGTTATCAACCTTAAAACAACGTGCGGCGAAACAAAATCACGCAAAATTTAGCTTAAGTTGATAACGCTACTCTATCGAAAGATTAACAGGTGGAGGGCTGAAACTTGTTTTGTTATAAATGGGTCTCTATAAACTATATAATGATGTATTATTTATTACTCTACGATTATTAGTTTCGAAGATATAAGCTTTCAAAGTGCAACATGTTTTCGTTGCATCTGAGAGCTCCCGATGTTACAATCCACTCAGCGCAGAAAAAGAGGTAAAAAAAAAAATACAAGAAAGATGACATCGAATTTTCGGGAGTAATAAGCACGTCTTTGGAATCCGTTCTGACGCAAATTAAATTTATCAAAGCTATTCAAAGTCAATGGAGCCGGTATGGAAAACAATAGTATCTGACGGAGGAAATAACTTTTTCAATCGGTTTTTTAATCCCTCAGATATTGCTGTAAACGGAATCATGAACTTACGCCCTCTGGTTGCAGACTTGTGCGTTAAGAAAAACATGCATTTATATGAGAAACATTTCGCACTGGAAACGCTCTCCAACACAGAAATAATTTTTCAAATCGGACTCTTAGAAGTAAAGATATTGACAAAAATAAAATATACATCTACGTCCTATGGCGCAGAAGCCACGCATTATTTCAAGAAAAAAATGTTCCTAAAAGGTTTGTCGACATGAGTAGTATCGGTCAACAAACGACATTTTTTTCAATCGAGATATTTGGAGATCATATTTTGCTGCAAATACAACAGAAGCGGAAATTGAGACTTACGCCACCTGGTGGGAAAACCATTTTTTACAAAAATTAGAAATTATGTGCAAAGGATTTCCCATCACGAGCTGTATCCGATGCAGAAAGAATGTTTCAAATCGGAGATTTAGAAACAGAGATATAGGGGGAAAGCAATTTACTTTTACGCCCCCTAGCGGAAAGTCTATGAATTACTTGAAAATTTTCAGATTATATGAAAAATGTGTCACACTGAAAACACTATCTAACAAAGAAGGAATTTTCCAAATCGGACTCCTAGAAGTAGAGATATTGTCAAAAATAAGATATACATCTACGCCCCTGGCAAAGAAACTGTGTAATATTTTAAGAAGAAAATGTTTCTAAAAGAGTTTGTCGACATGTGTAGTATCGGTCAACAAACGATTTTTTTTTCAATCGAGATTTTAGGAGATCATATTTTGCTGCAAATACAACAGAAGCGGAAATTGAGACTTACGCCACCTGGTGGCCAAACCATATTTTAGAAAAAGTAGAAATTATGTGCAAAGAATTTCCCATCAGGAGCTGTATCTGGTGCAGAAAGAATTTTTCAAATCGGAGATTTAGAAGCAGAGATATAAGGGCGAAATCAATTTACCTCGACGCCCCCTAGCGGAAAATCTATGAATTACTTGAAAATTTTGAGATTATATGAAAAACATGTCACACTGAAAACACTATCTAACAAAGAAGGAATTTTTCAAATCGGACTCCTAGAAGTAGAGATATTGTCAAAAATAAGATATACATCTACGCCCCCTGGCAAAGAAACTGTGTAATATTTTAAGAAGAAAATATTCCGAAAAGGTTTATCGATGTGAGTGGCATCAGTCCATTAAAGAATTTTTTCAATCGATATTTTAGAAGCTCAGATTTTATGGCAAATTTATCAGAAGCAAAATGAACCCTTACGCCCCCGGGTGGCCAAAGTATTTATTACCAAAAATTAGAAATAATATGCAAAAGATTTTCCATCAGGAGGTGTATCCGCTGAATAATTTTTTTTTCAAATCGGAGTTTCAGAAGAAGAGTTATCGGGAAAAATGTAATTTACTTTTACACCTCCTAGCGGAAAATCTATGCGTAATTTGAAAAACTAACTATATCTAAAATACTCTTCGACATAAATGGAATCGAAAGATAAAATAATTTTTTCAATATGATGTTTAGAAGCAAATATGTGTAATAAAACGTATTTTGAATTCGACATCATCTGCATTTACGCTCTCTAGGAGCGAAATTGTACATCGTAAAAAAAAAAACAAAAAAAAAAAACGAAATGAAGGATCATCATTCTCATATTTCCAGCTTCCCAATGCAAGAAGAATTTTCCAAATTGGAGTAATAATTCTAGAGATATCGTGGGTACAGAAGGACGGACGGACGGACAAACCGATAAAATAAGCACGATCTTTTTTACGCTCTCTAACCGTAGGTTGAAGAAGCGTATATGCTCCAGCTTTTTCCGTCCGTCCGTCTGTCCGCTCGCTAACTGGCGTAAAAATGGTTCGATTTCGATGAAATTTTAGTACGTGGTAGGGGACCACCAGGGGATGAACCCTATTGAAAATGGGACAAATGGGGACAAAGGTCACGACGTAGGAGTGGGATCCACTCCATTGCCCTTATGCGTCATAACTTGCGTAAATATGGTTCGATTTCAATGAAATTTTAGTAAGTGGTAGGGGACCAGCTCGGAACAAACCCTATTGAAAATGGACGAAATGGGCTCAAAGTTCAGGACGTAGGATTGGGATCCATTCCATCGCCCTTATCCCATATTATTAAGGTGGACGTCAAGTAATTTTGCTTCCTATACTTCCAATGGAAATACTTTTGTACACATTTCCTTCACAATTAATGTGTTCCCAAGGATGAAAGTTTGAACATCGATTAAAATAACTTCTTATTATAACTTGGAATACTTAATATTTTCTAAAACATACCCATCACTATATTAAAAATCAATAACTTTTCCTTTGGTGGTGTTGAAACCAGAAAAAGGATGACGCGACCTGAACTTTGATGACGTCAGTAGACAAACAAATTATGGATTGCATAATTATGGTTACGTTTTAGAGAATATTAAGTATTCCTAGTTATAAAATGAAGCTATTTCAATCGATGTTCAAATTTTCACCCTTGGAAATGCATTATTTGGGAAGAAATAGTGTTACTTGACGTTCACCTTAAAGGAGCAATTCTTGTGCATATGTAAACTTTATTTTTTTTAACGGCTCTAAGGATTTTGATGAAAGTCGTTAACACACCGTTTTCTGGTACTAAAATCGCTTTAGCTTGATCTCGACTTTAGAAAAATTCGTTTAGTGGATTAAATAACCACCCCGAATTACCAAGTTTTTAGTGTCATGGCGTCGCCCCGTTAATGTTATCCATGCTTAGAAATCTTATGACTTTATACTCTCGCAATTAAGATGCTGGCGCGCGGTCACGCCATCTGTCTCATTACGTCACGCGTTGTGTGGGGATCCTATTAAAGTTTTATGACGTCACACTCTTGCGAGCAGATGGTCGCGATTTCCATCTTCCCCATTACGTCCCCCGCTGTGTGCGTATGTTCGTCCGCACGATAACTCGCGTAAAAATCGTTCGATTTCGATGAAATTTTAGTATGTGGTAGGGGAACACCTAGGAAGGAACCCTATTGAAAGTGAATGAAATGGGGTGAAAGGTCAGACATAGGAGCGGTATCCATTCCACTGCTGTTATGCGTCATAACTAACGTAAAAAAGTTTCGATTTCGATGAAATTTTAGTATGTAGTGGGGACGACCTGGGGACAAACCCTATTGAAAATTGGCGAAATGTGGTCAAAGGTCAGGACATAGGAGCGGAATCACTTCCATCACCATTATGCGTCATAACGTACGTAAAACTGTTTCGATTGGGATGAAATTTTAGTATGTTGTAGGGGCCTGCCTGGGGACGAATCCTGTTAAAAATGGGTGAAATGGGGTCAAGGGTTAGGACATAGGAGCGGGATCTATTCCATAGCTCATATGCATCATAACGTATGTAAAACTGCTTCGATTGCGACAAAACTTTATCATATTATTTCGGAGGTATACTGAACCAGTTCTGTTGAATATCATCGAAATGGGATCAAAATTCAGGGCACAGGAGAGAAATTTATTCCACAGCCATTATCCTCATAACTTGAGTAATGATTTCTGGTATGATGGAAAGCGTATCATAATCAATGCATTGCATGATTTTACTAACTTGTTTGTATTTATTATATCTTGAATACTGCTCTCCAACGTATCACAGCCTTGAAAAAGTTCCAGTGAAGAGAGTGAAAGCTTGTCAGTTCTTGAATTCATTCCACGCGAATAAGCGGATAATTTAAAACCACTGTTTATTAGTGTATTGTAGTGGTTCTCAAAGTGGGGTAAGCGTTCCTCTCGGGGATACGCGAAACTAATACTGGGTGTACGCTGCATGCTGAGTCGCAAAGTAACCGGGGGTAGTTAGCAACCATGCCGAGTCGCATAGTAAACCAGCTTTCGTGTCAATTAATTACTAAACGAATATGACTTTACCGGTTTTATTAGATTTTTCTAACAGCTCGTCCAATTTCTGTGGCATCAGTATACGTAATTTGTATAAATAAATATACACTGCTCGACAGTGAAGCTACCCCACCGAGAAAGAGTGAGGATAGAGGGGTGCAATTGGGCATGCAAATAGGAATACATAACGGTTTACATTGATGTTATTTTCAGCCACGTACAGTGTTTATCAGATAAGATAATGCAGCAC
Organism: Macrothele yani; assembly: GCA_039090855.1. Lineage (NCBI taxonomy): Eukaryota > Metazoa > Arthropoda > Arachnida > Araneae > Macrothelidae > Macrothele > Macrothele yani. The sequence goes on from CM077002.1 coordinate 57,010,483, forward strand.
AATGAGTACGCCTCAGTAAGTGATTGCACGGCCGCGAACGGCAATACAGGTAGTAATACGATGTGGCAATGAGTCAAAAAATCGACGAATATCGTTCTGAGTAATGAAACACCAATCACGGTTGACTTGCTTCCATAATTCATCGAGATCGTGCGCAGGTCCATTCGATTGCAGACGACGTTCAACCTGGTCCCACAGGTGTTCGATTGAGGATGAATCGGGCAATCTTGCCGGCCATGGCAGTGTTTGAACATGTTGCAAACATTATCTGGAGACCCAAGCGGTGTGTACACTGGCTTTATCTTGCTGGAAAATGGGGGCTGTAAGCCATTCAGGTACGGTAACAAAATGGGCTGCAGAATCTCGCTCACGTATTGTGCAGCTGTCAGCGTGACCGTGATGCGGACAAGAGGTGACTTCCTGTCATGCGCAATAGCACCCCATACCATGATGCTTGCCTGACGGGTGGTGTGGCGGTCGCGAACGAAACCGGGATCCGACCGCTCACCAGGGTGTCTCCAGACACGGATCCGTCGATCGTCAGCACCCAGACAGTAACGGATTTCATCGCTGAAGATCACTGCGGCCCATTTGTGACCACAGTTCGCGTGACTCTGGCACCAAGCCAGACGAGCGCTGCGATGGCTGGCTGTCAACGGCAGTCGACGTAACGATTGCCTACTGCACAGGTTTGCCACATGTAACCGTCGGTTTACAGTTCGTGTCGTTATGGCGACGTCCATGGCCGATGACACAGCACGTTGAATATCGGCCGCGGTGTTTTCTGGTGACGAACGAGCGTGCCTATGAATCTGCCGGTCCAGGCGTGCTGACGTCTGTCGGACTGAACCAGTGCCTCCCCGACGCACGTATGAACCTTCATGTTGCCACTGGTGCCAACAGCGTCCAACAGTTCGTGCATCCCGTTACACACATGCAGTGATACGACGTGTAGACCAGCCAGCTTCACACAAGCCTACAATTCTTCCTCTGTAAAACGCATCCAAATGGCGATAAACCTGCCGACGGCGTGTACCCGGCATTTTTGGTCTTCGCTGAACAGTTTCCCAGTACAAGCAATAAATCTGAAACGTCAGCGGCATTTCCACCAGCGACCACACATTATCATCCCTGTTGCTGCTAGCAGTGGTGTTGCCAGAAATTTCTTAACGGAGGGGGGGGGGATGTCTATGGGTTTGGTTCATTGGTAAAAGCCTTGTATACCCGTATATATCTCTTTAAATCCGTGCTCAGTCTCCCCTCAAGGGAGGTGATCAACCCCCCCCCACTGCCTACGCCACTGGCTGCTGGCATCTTTATCTCACAAACAAATGACGTCATTCGCTCCGGTTTAACATCATTTGCATATCTCGAGTGGGTACACCCGCTCTGCGATGTGCATGTTTGTAACACACCTCTTTCTGATTGGGGCATATTCTATGTCGAGCAGTGTGTATGTGTGTATTTGTATGTATATGCACGAGTATATTTTTATTTTATACCTACATATATACACACATAGGCATAAATGAACTGATGTAAAGTTTTTATTTATTAGTAGGGTGTATCCCTGATATCTAGTATACAAGGGGTACGCAGTTTAGCTAAATATTCCCAAGTGGTGCTTGAAGAACAAAAGTTCTAGAACCACTGATGTATATGATTGATATGATGTGTTACTTTAGCGTTATGAAAATTTAGAAATTTAAATTTCAAAAACAGATCTTAGGCGCACACATGCAGGTAATTCTGCGAAATCATGCAAAAATTCAAGCCATAAGATGAGTAGATTATCTCTGTAGGTGACCAACAAAAAGGCAAGTCATTCTATTTTCATGGATTATTTAAAATAAATTATTCAGAAATATGGTGAACACAACGCTATTTTTATAGATCCTTTAAAATAAATTACTTAGAAGTATTTTTATCTGTTCTGTCTGCCTACACGACATACTCGAGTGATGTATTCATATAACATGTCTGATGCTGTCCACTTAAAGCAGTTGTCGCGCAAGAAACTGTAAAGCATTGTTGTTATTAAGTAAGAAAACGAGAAGGTTAAAATATACTCCAGAAGTTCCACGTGCGAACATTATGTCAAAGTATGAGTTCCCAGAGTTTGAAAACAAATCCTGTTTAGATGATTTGCTCAAGTAATCAATACCTATACTGGTGCTCAGCGTGCAATGCAGTCAGTTGATATGAGAGAAGATGAATACAACGCTGAGAAAATCGCAAGCTGTGTGTCATTATGCGATCACTAAAGAGCAGCTGCAAAACTTTATTGAAACCCCCTTAAGAAGGGCGTGGGGATATTAGAAAGTCACAATCTGCTAGATGGCAAGAGAGACGCATAAATCACGTGGGTATTTCAGAGCGGAAAGCTCATTTTAGACTACGATATGACTTATAGTTGGTTTTGTCAACCACCAGGATTTCTTAACTTGCTTTGGAATACTTTGACTACTTAATTTTAAAAAGGATTATGCTTCACTGATCAAAGGATTATTATTCATTGATCAAAGAATTATGATATTTTATTGAAAAAGACCTAACCGGTTACCTACAAAATTTAGAGAAATCGAATTACTCGGTTTGAACACGTGCTCACTGAAAACCGAACGATGCTATTTTTCAATGAACAAAGAATTTTGAGACTGAAGTAATTAAAGGATTATTACTCTCACTGAAAAAAGATTTACACCGTAGCATCAAACAAAGCATTCAGAAACCTGCTGCTGTAGAAGTGAATCTTATATATAAAACACAAAAGGCCTGTTTATCTGAAGCAGCAAAAACTCTTGAACGCCGAACTGTGGCATCGTGAAATTTGCATAGCTGATTAATACTGGAATTTCCAGATCAACGCAACTATTTTAAGATCTCTACGTTGTTCCGTTCGCGAGTTATGAATTAATTAATAAACTAATCAATAAAGTCATCGTCGTTTGCTACGTCATCGTTATGCTGTTCCAAATCTGAAAGCACGAGACTACATTCATCGCCGCGGCACATCCCCAGGTGTTTTATTCTTTGAGAACTGTGCATAAAAAAATACAAAAACGAACTTTGCGAAATCATAACGAAACAGGCTGAAATTTTTATCAACACCATGAATTGGAAATAAGAGGAATCCCTCAAAATTTCACCGGAATCCGGTCAAAAGGTTTTAAAATAGGCATGGAATTTTTAATTCATCGGTAAGCAGAAATATATACGCAGAAACGGTTAATAAAACTTTGACGGCTAATTAAAAAAGTTATTTACCGATTCAGGCGAAATTTGGAGGTCATGTTCCTATTAACGATTTACGGTGTTTATTAAAATTTCAGCCAGTTTCACAAAATATTAGCAAAGATACGTTTTTAACTTTTTTATCCCAGAGATTCGCCCCTCAAAGACCTCTGAAACTGAAAGTAGGTGATGCATTTGATCGTCGATAACAAATTGCTAACGAATTTTGTTCAGTCAGTATTCTAATGCTGCGTCTCCTGGACGCATGTTAAATAATTCGTAAAGTTTTTGGTCCGTTCGATTCTACAGACAGCTAGCTGTATGTTGGAACCTCAAGAGCAAAGGATCCAACAAAATTATATATTGTCGCCGATGAAGAAGAAACCAAAAATGTTGTGTACGGCAAAGTGCTGAAATAATCACACTATGAATAAATTATTTGTAATGACCGAATTTGTGAAATCAGCTTTTTTCTCTCCTGCAAGTATCAATTCTTTTCCCGATTTTCAGTGACATATAAGGGAATATGAAATTAATAAGCCTAAATCCCGGGCAAAGCAGGGTAGTAAAGCTAGTTAAATATAAAACAAGAAAGACGACACCGAATTTTCGGTTGTAATGAGCACGTCTTTTAAAACCTTTTAGACGCGATAAAAAATTTGCAAATGTATTCGTAATTAATGGAACCAGATGACGAAAAAATCAACCGAGTTTCTACAATCAATGAAACATCCAGAAATAGAAACATCTGCTTTTTCCTTTTAGCTCTTGGAAAGTGTATGGAAATTGTGTACAAAATGTTTTTTATAGTTGAAGGAAGATATCTGAGACAAAGAGATTTTCAAATCCAACAGTTAGAAGAAGAAATATAGAGGGAAACACAATATAACTTTACGCCCCCTAACGGAAGAATATTTGCATAATGAAAAAGTTGAAAATATTCGAAAAGTATTCTTCATAGCAAAAGCTATGCTATGGAAATATAATTTTTAAAATATGTCTCTAGGAAGCAGAGGAAGCCAGAAGAAGGTTCTCAGTTATGATCCTTAGTGGGAAAGCTGTTCATACACAGCTGGCCACACAAAATGCAACACCAAGAAAGACACGAGATAGCAAAGCCAGATTTACTGGACGCATAACAACAGATACAAAGATGAAACGATTGAGCTTAGAGGCCCGTGCGACTTGCGGAACACACAGACATCAATAGTTCGTGTGGCCCCCATGGCTGGCAATAACGGCCTGTACACGCCGAGGCATCGAACGAAAGAAGCTTTGGGTGTAGGCTTGGGGTATGTCGGTCCAAGCTGCTTCCACACGTTGCCACAGTTCATCAGGCGTATCCGCGGGTGGTGCTTGCCGGGCCACTCGGTTGCCGATCAGCGACCAGACGTGTTCGATGGGCGACATATCGGGAGAACAGGCGGGCCACGGTGGCAGTGGCACCTGGTGTGCCATGAAGAATTGTCGCACGATGCGTGCCACGTGCGGGCGCGCATTGTCCTGTTGAAACGTGGCCGCTGGCAGATCCTGTAGGTAAGGGAGGACTACAGACTCCAAAACGTCGGAGATGTAGCGGTGGGTGGAGAGTGTACCGGCGATGCGTACCAGAGGGGTGCGGGTGTCATATCCAATTGCGCCCCAAACCATAACGCCAGGCGACGGACCGGTATGGCGATGCATAATGCAGGCGTCATACAGTCTCTCGCCGCGGTGCCACCACACGCTGTTTCGACCATCGTGGTGTTGCAAGCAGAAGCGGGATTTGTCGGAGAAGACAATGTCGTGCCATTCCGTAGTCCAGGTGCGGCGTTCAACGGCCCACTGCCACCGCACTCGCCGGTGGTGTAACGTCAATGGTAATCGGAGCAATTGGCACCGTGCGACAAGTCCCCGCTCCTGCAGACGACGTCGAACGGTACGTGCTGACACAGGTTGTTGCACAACACACCCTAATTCCTGCGGTAACGTTCGTGATGTGGCGGTGCGAGCCGTCAATGCCCGCCGCACAACAAGCCGGTCCTCTCATTCGGTGGAGTGCTACGGCTACGGCAATCGCTCACGTCGGTCCGTTCGTCCCTCCTGCACCCATCGAATCCATACAACGCAATTTACCTTAACGCCCCATAGAGGAAAGTCTATGAGCTATTTGAAAATTTTGAAATTATGTGAAAAACATTTCGCACCTGAAACGCTAATGAACGAAGAAGGAATTTTTCAAATCGGACTCTCAGCAGTAGATATATTTCCAAAAATAATATATTCATCTACTCCACCTGGCGGAGAAATCACGTATTATTTTAAGAAGAAAATATTCCGAAAAGGTTTATTAACGTAAGTAATATCGGTCCACAAACGAATTTTTTGCAATCGAAATTTTAGAAGCTCAGATTTTGCTGGAAATACATATAAGCGGAAATTAAGACTCACACCCCCTGGTGGTCAAACCATTTTTTACCAAAAATTAGAAATTATATGAAACAGATTTCTCATCAGGAGCTGTATCCGGGGCAGAAAGAATTTTTCAGATCAGAGTTTTAGAAGTAGAGATATCGGGGAGAACGCAATTAACCATTACTCCCCCTAGTAGCAAGCCTATGAATCAATTGAAAAATTTGAAATTATATGAAGAACAGTTTACACCCGAAATTCTATCCAATAAAGAAGGAATTTTTCAAATCGGACTATTAGAAGCAGAGATACTGCCGAAATTTAGATATATCTACGCCCCTGGCGGAGAAACCATGCAACATTTTAAGAAGAAAATATTTTGAAAAGGCTTATTGAGATGAGTGGCATTGGTCCACGAAAAGATTTTTTCAATCGAGATTTTAGAAGCTCAGATTTTGTGCAAATACATCAGAAGCAGAAATTAACACTTACACCCCCTGGTGGCCAAAGCATTCTTTACCAAAACTTAGGAGTTATACGCTAAAGATTTCCCATGAAGAGCTGCATCTGCTGCATAGACAATATTTCAAATCAGAGTTTTCGAACTAGAGTTATGGGAGAAAACGTAATTTACTTTTACGCCCCCTAGCGGAAAATCTAGGCATAACTTGAAAAAGTGAGTATACCTAAAATACTCTTCGATATAAATGGACTCGTAAGGTAAAAAAAAAATCAATCGGATGCTTAGAAGCAAATATATGAAATTAAAATGTATTTGGCGGTGAATTGTTCATCGTACCAAAAAAAAAAAAAAAAGAAATAACGGGTCATCATTCGCATATTTAAAGCTTCCCAACGCAAAAATAATTTTTCAAATCGGACTAACAGTTGCTGATATATGGCGTCCACGGGCGGACGGGCGGACAGAGTGAAGCTAAGAGCGTTCCTTTTTCTGCAAAAGACATGCTGAAAAAAGAACATTTGTAAAATTCCAAATAATCATAAAGAAGTGATGAGGAAAAAAGTAAAAATTTTTTTTTTATTTCGGGGCTTAACGACCACTATGTCCATATAGTCAGTAATAGCCCATTTATTTCAGGATATTGATTCTCGGGAAGGAGAGGGCCAGTGCAGAAAAACAAACGTACCATTCAGGTCTTATCCGGGGCGCCGGTTATGGCTCACCTGAGACCAATGACCAGGAGTTAGCGCCTCGTACCTCTCGGACACCCTGAAAGGGGGGGAGGGCTGGAGTGAAAAACCATTGAGACGATCTGATCTGCGTGGAAATTTCTTAAAAGATGATTGGTTGATTGATATTTAAACAGTTGAACTTCTGTAATATAAGGAATAGCTAAAATGAGTAGGAATAGGCAGAATTTTGATCCATTTAAGAGTGTACGAGATAACCAAGATTTTAGAATGTCACGTACGTAGGTGAATTCAAAAGTAAGTTACACTTAGCGGCATCTGGAGTGGGATTTCAGTCAGACCGTGTGTGCTTGGGACTGAAGTGAACAGTACGTCAGAGCTGCCGACGGAAGTATTTTAGTTCAGTAACCACCAAATTTAGTATACTATCTCATGGTACTATAACTTAGACAGTAGACCGTTTTTGGAAGGGGTTGGAGCCCGGGGGTAAGGCCCCCATAAAAATGCCGCGTAAAATCTACAGTTTTCAATTCAGAACCACCAAGTTATGCATACTCTTTCATGGTACTCTAACTTAGACGGTAGACGGTTTTTGGAACGGGTCGGGCACGGGGTCAGAGTCCCCCCGCCCATAAATTTTTTTTTCGTAAAAACTAAAGTTTTCAATTTAGAGCTAACAAATTTGGTATACTATATAATGGTGTTCTAAATTAAACGGTAGATGGTTTTCAGAACGGGTCGGGGCAAGGATGGTTACCCCCTCTACACACAAAACTTTCGTAAAATCTATAGTTTTCAATTTAGAACCACCAAATTTTGTATACTATCTCATGGTACTCTAACTTAGACGGTAGAAGGTTTTTGGAACGGATCAAGGCCCGGGGGTAAGACCCCTCCCCACGTACAAAATTTTCTTAAAATCTTTATTTTTCAATTCAGAACCACAAAATTTTGTGTCATGAAACTCTAATTTAGCGGGAGACGGTTTTTGGAACGGCTCGTGCCTCGGGGGTATGAGTAACCCCCCGTACAACATTTTAAATTTTCGTAAAATCTACAGTTTTCAATTTAGAGCATTTAAATTTGGAATACTATCTCATGGTATTCTAACTAGACTGTAGACGGTTTTTGGAAAGGGTCGGAGCCCGGGGTTCAGAGCCACCCCCCCCTCATACGAAATTTCGTAAAATCTAATTTTCAATTTAGAACCACCAAATTCGGTATACTATATCATGGCACTCAAACTTAGACGGTAGACGGTTTTTGGAACGGGTCGGGGCCCGGGGGTTAGAGCCCGCCCCCGTACAAAATTTTCGTAAAATACACCGTTTTCAATTTAGAACCACCAAATTTGGTATACTATCTCATGGTGTTCTAACTTAGACTGTAGACGGTTGTTTGTAAAGGGTCGGAGCCCGGGGTTCAGAGCCCCCCCCCATAAAAAAATTCGTGAAATCTACAGTTTTCAATTTAGAACCACCAAATTTGGTATACTATAACATGGTACTCTAACTTAGACGGTAGACGGTTTTCAGAACACGTCGGGGCACGTGTGGTTAGAATGCCCTCCCCGACACAATTTTCGTAAAATCTACAGTTTTCAATTTAGAACCACCAAATTTGGTATACTATCTCATGGTACTCTAACTTAGACGGTAGATGGTTTTTGGAAAGAGTCGGAGCCCGGGGTTCAGAGCTCCCCTCCCCGATGAAGAATTTCTTGAAATCTACAGTTTTCAATTTAGAACCACCAAATTTGGTATACTATATCATGGTACTCTAACTTAGACGGTAGACGATTTTCGGAACGGGTCGGGGCCCGGGTGTTAGATTCTCCCCCCCCCCATAGAAAATTTTCGTAAAATCTACAGTTTTCAATTTGGAACAACCAAATTTGGTATACTATCTCATGGTACTCTAACTTAGATGGTAGACGGTTTTGGGAACGGGTTAGGCTCGGGGTCAGAGCCCTCCCCATAAAAATTTTCGTAAAATCTACAGTTTTCAATTTAAAACCACCAAATTTGGTATACTATGTCAGGGTACTCTAACTGAGAATGCAGACTGTTTTGGAAACGGTTGGAGCCAGGGGTTCAGAGCCCCTCCCCTATGCCAATTTTTGTAAAACCTACAGTTTCGAATTTAGAACGACCAAATTTAGTACACTACCTCATTGTATTGTAACTTAGACCGCAGGCGGAAAGGGTCGGTGCCCGGTGTGAAGGGGGCCCATTCAAAATTTTTGTAAAAATTACAATTTTTACTCTTAAGAACTGCATCCCAATACAGCACTCCAATACCCCACCTACGGTCTAGGTTAGAGGCCGTAGATAACAATAAAGTGAAAAATATCCGGTTCATGGTGTATTAAAAACACAAATTAATAAACGTTAGCTTTCATCACCAGCGGTTGCCTTATGAGGCAGAAATACAATGTAATGTAAATAATGTAAATTCTTTTTTGCTTCGTATAATTAAATTAACTAAATCAAAAGATTTAAAATAAGTTTCCTGGAAATTTACGGAAATAGCTTTTTCATTCATTAACTTTCACCCGCTGAACTTGGTGATTTTAGAAATAGTAATATTTACCTGGGAAATACCGGGTACCCCTGCTAGTAAGAACTAAAGATAATGTTACACTTTTAGTCAGGTACAAAACAATAATTAGAAAGCCCTAGGACTGGGCCTGTTTAGCAATTTTCAGTGTGCCGTGCTAATTTTCATAATGTTTTCATAGAAGTCCAAGATTTTAGCAATGCGCTTATCTGAGGTTTGAACTATTAAGCAGACCCTAGGCCTAGAGATTTTTGATAGTTTTCAGTCCTCCGAGCTGATATTTATGTAGCTTTCATAGAAAATAAAATGAATTCTGTTTAAATGTTACTCGAGCACAAAGCATTAATAGATACGCCCGAGACCTAGGCATATGCATTTATAGTAATTTTTATAATGCTGTGATTATATGAGGTTTGCATGAGAAATCAATTTAAGAGTGTTACGCTTATCAAAAATTATTTAAAAGGCCTAGGCCTAGCGGCCAATAATTAGCATTTGGTGCCTAAGTGAAAGCGCAACATTATTAACTTGATTTGTTATGCAAACCTTATAAATACGACCACAGCGATTAAAAGTTACTAAAGAGTCCTTGTAAGTAATATTTTTTGACCGAGTGCAAGTACAATTTACGAAATGTCAACAGGTCAAAATATCTAAAGTAACAATGAAATTTGGAATATTTCTTTTTTCTTTCTTTTTATTTCAGTTTTGACACTTGTATTCAGTTTTAAAAACATATATTTCTCCTATCGTTTACCTTCATTGTGCTTTCAACAGAATTTCTTACCATGTTTTGGGTATTCTGTTTTGTGTGGTTGCAGTTTTTTTAATGTTTTGGGCATTTCATTTTGCGTGGTTGCAGTTTTTTAATGTTTTGGGCATTTCATTTTGCGTGCTTGCAGTTTTTTTAATGTTTTGGGCATTTCATTTTGTGTGGTTACTTCTTTTTATATTTTGGGCATTTTACTTTGTATGGGTGTTTTTGTTATGTTTTTGTTATTTTCTTTTCTGTGGTGGTTGTAATGTCGACAGGATGAAAAGGGGAAACTGTGGACAGTCACGATGCCTACTTGCTTATAATTTTTTTTTCAAATACAGCACATGATTTTGTATTGAGTTATACCACTTACTCATTAAGCGACTACAGGTTTCTTTAAATATGAACTTTTTCTTAGAGCCTTCTGTTTCCTCTACCTAGCTTTTTTGGCTCCACAATTTCTTTTTTTGGTTTTAGAATATTTTCCTTCTTATTAATCTATTTTCTCATGCAAACTCTTTATGTAAGGTATGTTTATTATATCGAAGTATTTTGCAATTATACGTGAAGCCCTGTTGCTGAAGTAAAAAAAATATTTCCAACTGAAACAACGCAGTTCAGATATTTTCCCGCTGTTAACTCAAAGAATGAAAACAAAAACAACAAATATGTGCAATGGTTGAGGCATGAGACAGTACTTACTGGTAACCAGGCAAAGTTTTAAGGAAGAATGAGCTTAAGAATTTCTAACTGCAACAAAAAAGAGCATCCGCACTGTATCCCTCCCCATCCCCTAATGCCGGCCTTTGGACGTTTTGAAAGAGAAGTCTTAAGGACACATCTGTATCGTAATTGCCTGAGCATTCGCGACAATCTTCTGGTGTCGTAGTAGAAAAACACACTTCCTACTTCGCCTAAATTGCTTGGATGTAATGCCAACGGACAAAGTATTGCTCTCGCATTGGATTTCTGTTGCTTTTGATGGAATACTTTTCCCCTGGGGTTCACCGCTTTCACTATAGTCTTCAGGACAGACGGCAATACACCCCAACGTAAAACACCAATTTCACGGCAATTAACTGCAATTAGCGAAAGAGAGGGGCGGTACAGGAAATAAGTCGAACGAGACAGATCTGAACTTATAAAGTCGGGGGAAGGTGTTGCATGAAAAACTGTGTTTGGCTTACAGATCATTTGGCACGTAGGGACGTAGGTTTCGTTTAATATGTTACGGGGTAAACAAATTGTCTTTTTAGTATAAAAATTTTCTTTCATACGCATGGTGCAACACAAAAAATTTGAATTTATTTTTGAGAATTAGCATGACGCCTACCGACCCAGAGTACAGCTGCCCAGTCCGCGCCTGCTGCCGCCTCCGGAACCTGGCTCCCGGGTTCTTCGCATCTGTTGATTCCCCGCCTGGAGCGTCCCAGCTGTAAAATACACGTACCTCTGCGTTTTGGAAAAACAAAAGATAAGATTCCGATCCTTAAAATTGACAACTTCTTGTGACGCAGGTACGAAAATCTTGAACTTCGCTTAAACCCTAACTGGAGGAACAAGCTTCACGTGATTGTCTGTATTCTGAGTGTTTTATTGAATGGTTGCTCATTAGTTCGTAGTTAACTGGAGAACAGAGAACGCGCTTGTTGAAACCTTTGTTGTGCGTTGTCAAGTGATAATAGTGGAAATATATCATTCTAAATATTTTGGAAAGAGAAAGTGCATTGTTTTCCGAAGGCACTATGCAGATGAAGAATGCAACATAAATAGTTAACTCACAAAAAGAAAATGATTTGCTGAAATGGAAAGGGTATTTATTTTGCCATAACAGAGTGCGAGGTGATTTACGGTATTGTCACTGTATTGAAAGAAACTATGGAAATTGTACTGGCTTTGCTAGTACTATTCTTATTGGAGATGAACACAGGATGCGCAATGAGAAACCACATAATCATGCTCCAGGACCGGAGAAAAGTGATGTTGCTGTTGCAAGAGCGCAAATAAAAGAACGAGCGAGAAATACGGACGAAGCCCCTGCACAAATTATTCAAACCGTGGCAACGTCAATGGCTACAGTAAATGCAGCTTACATGCCTAATATGGATGCACTAAGGCAAGTTGTAAAACGAATACGAAGAGAAGACATGCCTGCGGAGCCTACGACTTCAGAACGGATCGATGCCCCAATAAATTTACAGGAGGAGATGGTGCAAAATTTCGTGGCAGAGATAGCGCATTTGGACATCAAAGAATTATTTTATTTTTAACAGAGAATAATTTACGAAAGCTTAAAGAAGCACCCCTTTGGATTATGGATGGGACATTTGAAACTTGTCCAACCCTTTCTAGGCAATTATGTTCCATTCATGCTATGGTTGAAACGAATCCAGAGATGCACAGACTTGTCCCACTAGTTTATGGGTTACTTTCCAGCAAGTATAAAGAATATAATACTATTATACAGTATATTTATAGGATTTACAAGACTATGCGTCAGACTATGATATTCAGCTTGCACCACAATATACGCATAATAATAGATTTTGAAATAGCTACCGTTATAATGCTGCTAAAAAGGAATTTGGAAGCAGCACACACAAATGTTGTTGGTTTCATCTCGGAAAAAAATGTGCTGAGGAATATCCATCCTCTGGCATAGCCTTGGAATATAGGGAAAACAGTGAGTTTGCTCTCAAAGTAAGACATTATTTGCAAGCACTCGCATTTTTTTCCTCTGATGAAATTCCAGCTGCTTTTGAAGAAGTGAAATCAATTTTACTAGAATATGCAGATTCTGTAGTTCAGTGGTTTGAGGAAAATTATGTTCTTGGAAAATTTCGTGGAAGCAGAAGAAACAATCCGAGCAGAAGCCCTCCGCTGTTCCCGCCAACAATTTGGTCAGTAAGTGAAAACAATTTATTTGGCTTTCCCAGAACACAAAACGAACTTGAAAGATTAGACAGACGCTGGAATACAATTCTGGGAGAGAAAAAACTGTGACTGTACGAAATAATCAGTGAAATTGCGAAAGAGCAGAGAACACGAAATAATCAGTGAAATTGCGAAAGAGCAGAGAACAACTATGGCGAAAATCGAAAGAGTGATAGCACAGATTCCAACAAATCCACCCAGAAGAGAAACGCTGGCAAGATAAAAAAGAATTCGAACTTCTTTGGTGCACAGAGACAATGTTAACATGCTGGACTTTTTAAGAGGAATTTCATATAATTCTACCCTTTACTAAAATGTGCTGGTATTTCTCACTAATTGAATTATACCTTTTACTAACTTGTATTTGAATTTTTCAAGAATGTAATTCCGCCGAAGATGCAAGAATGTAAAACACAACGCAAAATTAAAAAAGACAAAATTTTCAAAATAGCATGTCAAAAACATAAAATGTTAAAAAGTAATCCAAAATGTGAAACAAATAAAAATTCAAAATGCAATCCAAAATGTGAAACAAATAAAAATTCAAAATGCAATCACAAGTCACAAGCATTACAAAAATGCGAAACGCTATGTAACAAGTACAACACAAAATAAAACAAATGCCAAAAAAAATGCATACGCTTTGTAAAATGTACAAAATAAAATAAATGCCATATTCATAAGGATTTCATGACGAGTCAAGTTAAAAATGAGCTTTTACTTAGATTTCAAATAATAATTACTAGCCTCTACACCTTTTTAAGTCTTTAATAAGTGCAACATCATTAACCTGACTTGTCATCAAACATTATCAATATGACCATAGCATACAATCACTTAAAAGACTTGTTAATGGATGAATTGAGGAATCACCAAGTTCAGCGGGTGAAAGTTAATCGCAGTTTATAGTTTTGTACTCGAGTAAATGCGCAACACAGTAAACTTGACTTTCTCTGAAAATTTTATGTATATGAGCACGGTTGATTGAAAACTGATAAAAAGGCTTAAGGCCTGTTTATTAATTTTTGTGCCTGAGTCAAAACGCAGTACCATAACCTTGGCATGTTATCGAAACCTTATGAATACGTCGGACTAAAAATTCCTAAAAAAGTTTACGCCTAAGGTCTTGTAACTAAAGTTTTGTGACAGGGTAAAATTGCAACATTAATAACTTGACATGTTATGTTAACGTTGTGAATATGAGCACGGCGGATTAAAGTTTTCAACAAATAGCCTTTGGGATTAATGTGTTGTAGCTGAGTAAATATGTAACATTATCTTGATTTTCTATATAAACCAAACTACGTGCTGAAATGGCCCAACTAAATATACGAAATACTTCAACCATATACCGAAGCGCTGACAAGGTGTAAACAAAAGTGCAATTTTGTACGGTCCCCTAACATTTTATGGCCAGCCTACATGGAAGTGGACACGTTGATATCAAAAACATACTTTTTGTACGGTCCACAACAAATAGCAATGGACACGTCGCAATCTTTTTTTTGGGGGGGGGGGGGGTGTTAACGACCACCGTGACCAATTAAGTGGGCTATAAGCAGTCGGACGTTCATAATTTTGGGCCACTGGTTCCTGGGAAGGGGGACAGCCAGTGCCAGAAGTCAAGCACAACGTCCATGATTCACCGGGATTTGAACCAGGATCCTTCTCGACAAGTGGTCAGAAGCCAGCGCCTAGATCACTCCGCCGCCGTAGCGGCACACGTTGAAATGTATTTTTCATACGGCCCCAAACGCTCTTATGGACATACTAGATTGAACTGGACGCAAATAAATCATTAATATAATTTGTACTAGCAGGGATACCAGTTATTTGCCAGGTACATATTACTATTTGTGGAATCACCAATTTCAGCGGGTGAAAGTTAATGAATGAAAAAGATATTCCTGCAATTTTCCAGTAAACTTATTTTAAATTTTTTGATTTAGTTAATTTAATTTTGCGGAACAAAAAAAGAAAGAAAAAGGAATGGGAATACTTACCTTCTAGGAGACATCTATAGAACTGCCGTACATCTGGCGTGTGCTTCTGTGAATCCTGCGACACAGAAATGCAATGTACCTATGTGATGTCGCATGCGTACGACTTCACATTGGCATTGATCATCTTTTTCTTACCGTTTTGAATTTTGAATATCTGGAACTCTCTATTTACATTACATTACATTTCTTTCTGATACGCCGCTCGTTGGTAGTGAAAGCTAAACTACATAGATTTGTGTTTTTAATACACCATTAAACGCATATTTTTGCACTTTATTGTTATCTACAGTCCCTAACTTAGACCGTAGGTTGGTTAGTTGGTTGGTTGATAGTTTATGGTGCAAGGCCCTCAAAGGGCCAAAGAGCGCCTTAGAACGTAGATAGGGTATTCTTAAGAGTAAAAAACGGAACTTTTTACGAAAATTTTGCATGGGGCTACCTTGACCCGGGCCCCGACCCCTTCCAAAAACCGTCTACCGTCTAAGTTAGATAACCATAAGTAGTATACCAAATCTGGTTGTACTAAATTGAAAACTGTAGATTTTGCGAAATTTTTATGAGCAGGGGGAGGGGCTCTCAACCCGGGGTTCTAACCCCTTCCAAAAATCGTCTAGCGTCTAAGTTAGAGTTTCATGATACCAAATTTGGTGGTTCTGAATTGAAAACTGTAGTTTTTAAGAAAATGTTGTATGTCTGTGTGTGTGCGGGGCGGGGGGGGGCTTTGACCCCCAGGGCCTTGACCCGTCCCAAAAACCGTCGACCGTCTAAGTTAAAGTACCATGAGATAGTATACCAAATTTGGTGGTTCTAAATTGAAAACTAGATTTTACGAAATTTTGTGACGCAGGGGGGGCTCTCACCCCCGGGCTCCAACCCCTTCCAAAAACCGTCTAGCGTCTCAGTTTGAGTTTCATGATACCATACTTAATGGTTCTTAATTGAAAACTGTAGATTTTTCAAAAAAAATTAAGGGGGGCTCTGACCCCCGGGCCTTGACCTGTTCCAAAAACGGTCTACCGTCTAAGTTAGAGTACCATGAGATAGTATACCAAATTTGGTGGTTCTAAATAGAAAACTGTAGATTTTACGCGGTATTTTTATGGGGGGGGGCTCTTACCCCCGGGCACCAACCCTTCCAAAAACCGTCTAGCGTCTAAGTTAGAGTACCATGAGATAGATAGTATACCAGATTTGGTGGTTCTGAATTGACAACTGTAGTTTTTAAAAGAATTTTGTATGTGGGGGGCTCTGACCCCACGGGCCTTTACCCGTTCTAAAAACGGTCTGTCGTCTAAGTTAGAGTACCATGAGATAGTATACCAAATTTGGTGGTTCTAAATTTTTTATGAGGGGGGCCCTTACCCCCGGGCTGCAACCCCTTCAAAAAATCGTCTAGCGTCTAAGTTAGAGTACCATGCGATAGTATACCAGATTTGGTGGTTCTGAATTGAAAACTGTAGTTTTTCAGAAAATTTTGTATGTGGGGGATCTGACCCCCGGGCCTTGACCCGTTCCAAAAACGGTCTACACTCTAAGTTAGAGTACCATGAGATAGTATACCAAATTTGGTGGTTCTAAATTGAAAACTGTAGATTTTACGAAAAAGTCTTTATTCGGGGTGGGGGGGGGCTGACCCCCGGGCTCCAACCCCTTCCCAAAACCGTCTAGCGTCTAAGTTAGAGTACCATGAGATAGTATACCAGATTAGGTGGTTCTGAATTGAAAACTGTAGTTTTAAGAAAATTTTGTATGTGGGGGGCTCTGACCCCCGGGCCTTGACCCGTTCCAAAAACGGTCTGCCGTCTAAGTTAGAGTACCATAAGATAGTATACCAAATTTGGTGATTCTAAGATGAAAACTGCAGATTTTACGAAATTTTTTATGAGAGGGCGGGGGCTCCGACCCCGCGGGCTCCAACCCCTTCCAAAAACCGTCTAGCGTCTAAGTTAGAGTTTCATGATACCAAATTTGATGGTTCTGAAATGAAAACTAGATTTTACGAAAATTTTGTATGTAGGGGAGGGGAGGGGGGGCTCGGACTCCCCGGGCCTTGACCCGTTCCAAAAACCGACAACCGTCTAAGTTAGAGTACTATGAGATAGGATACCTGATTTGGTGGTTCTGAAATGAAAACTGTAGATCTTACGAATATTTTGTGTATGGGGGCTCCGACCAACCCCTGACCCGTTCCAAAAACCGTCTACCGTCTAAGTTAGAGTATCATGAGATAATATACCAAATTTGGTAGTTCTAAATTCAAAACTATTTTTTACGGCAATTCTGTAGGGGGGGGGGGGGCTCTGACCCCCTCCTCTCCAACCGCTTCCCAAAACCGTCTACAGTCTAAGTTAGAATACCACGAGGTAGTATACCAGATTTGGTGGCTCTGAATTGAAAACTGTAGATTTTACGAAAATTTTGTATATGGGGGGCTCTGACCAACCGGGCCCTGCCCCGTTCCAAAAACCGTTTACCGTCTAATATTTTTAGTGCCAAAGAAAAACGTAATATTCCTATCCTGTCTGCGTGTCCAAACTTTATAAATTTGATCAGGGAGCAAGACGTTCGAAATCGTACGTTTTTCTGCATTCGTTTTGTATGTAACCAAAATCTGTAAACGCGACGAATTGACGTAGTCGACGAATTTGTCCGCGACGAATTGACGCGCGACGAATCGTCGTGGTCGACGAATTGACGCGCGACGAATTGACGTAGAATCCCCATCAGCACAGAAACCAACGTTTCCTATCGTCTTTGGCTCTTCTGCAACGGTATTCTGCTGAGGGGTCACAATTGTGTGCGATATGGGTGCCACATTTACTCATCGAACAGCACAGAAACCAACGTTTCCTGTCATATTTGGCACTTCTGCAACGGTATTCTGATGAGGGTCACAATTGTGTGCGAGACGGAGGCCACGTTTACTGTACGGCCAGCACAGAAACCAACGTTTCCTATCGTCTTTGGCTCTTCTGCAATAGTATTCTGCTGAGGGTCATAATTTTTTGCGCCGAATCATCACAGGAGACGAAATGTAGTTTCACCATTTCACAACAGAAGGGCTACTGTGGCTGACATTACCCGTAATTTCAACTGTGGTTAATGACCCAATGTGCCCGAAAATACAGTTCATCGTGCCCTCTTGGATATGGGTCTCCGCCGTCGCAGACACACTCGTGTACCTATGTTCACAGCCGATCACCGTCGTCAACGCTTGCAATGCGCACGTAGTCATCGACATTGGACCACAGAAGACTGAAAGAGTCAACGATTGGACATCTGCATGTCGTTGCTGAAGAGGTCACCAGGGATGTAAAATGGGTCAATTGCGACAACCCCGTAAGGAAGTGATCCTGGGTAGACCCAGTTCAGCTATCAACATCAACTGCAAAACAGGATATCCATGGGAGAAAGGTGCTGTTGTGTGTGTGGTGGGATATGCATGGAGCGCTGTACTTAGAACTGTTGAAACCGGGCGAAACTGCACAACGACATAGCGACCAGTTGATGAAACTGAACGCCGCAATCGAGCAAAAACGCCCATGAACAGGTAAAGGACGCCGTCCAGTCATCCTGTTACACGTGGCCACATGTCGGTTCCACTACGAAATCAACCCTTGAACAGTTACATTGGGAAGTTTTACCGCATCCGTCTTACTCCCCGGACGTTGCACCCTCAGACTTTCATCTGTTTCGTTCTGTGCAACATGTCCTAGCCCAACATCGGTTCAACCACAGCTCCAGAGGTGGAAAATTTTGTCACTGCGTTCTTCAACTCAAAACCCGAGTCCTTCTATCACAGGGGCATTCATTTGTTGCCTGAAAAATGGCAAAAGGTCATTGATGCTAACGGCCAATATTTTGTTGAATAAATGTGTACTAGTTTCCTGATTGTTCCTGTCTCCTTTCTCCTTAAAACGGCGAAAACCTTTGTATACTCCTAATAGAACTTAAGTAAAATTTTGCTTCCTCGGTGAAAGAGTAAAAGTATTTCTTTTTCCTTTCTTAAAGCAGGTTTGGAATGCCAGCTACTATTTATTTGCTTTTCAGAATTTATTTTTGAAACTGCTTTGTTTTGCAGTTCAATCGATAAACGCATAATTCCTTTTTTCCATTATATAATTCCTGTGTTAAACTACAGATCTGGAAATCCGAAGGAACTAATATCGAACGAAAATCTAGAAATATTCGGGATTTTTTTCCATACACTATCACGATAAATTTTCTGTTCTCATCCTTCAGCCCGCAGTCAGTGGACAGATTCAAGTTGCCTGTGAAGAAACATTAGTTTCTGTATTTGGCCGTGAAGCTAAACAGCATTTATTTCAAATTAAATTAGAATATGTCACACGAGATTGGTTTGGAGTTGTCAGCATTAATTCAGTTTGCGGAATAGTTTCTTAAGTTAAGGAGATTCATTTATGTATCTTTGAAACCACTTTATTTAAATAAATTAAGGAGTAGAAAAATGTAAAAACAAAACAGAAACAGGCGGAAGAAAAAACAAGCAAAAAAACAGATGGAGTAAAAAAACAAATTAAAAAAAAAGCAGACGGAGGAAATGGTCTTAGCCATTTTATGGACATTTCTAGTAAAAGTTTTTATTCTATCAAATAAAACCCTATCAGACTATTCGTTGTGCAACTCGTATTTGCTTTACACTTGGATTAGAAAAATATTCTTCTCCTTTCCCATGAAATCGAACATTGGTTTAATTTGCATGTGTAATGCATGTGATATAATCGTGAAGAACTTCTGCATTGGATGTGATTTCCATTTCTTCACTTGGATTCGACAGAAGTTCAAGCTTTATCAGAAGGTACTTTATCGTGTTCCACCAATATGATGCAAAAATGGCAAATAAACTGATGAAGCGATTGCAGTTGCATTAATATCAGCTGCGTAGGATATGAATGTTGCGGAACTGTTCTTCACTTAGTGCATAGGAAAACTTCATGTGGTAAAAGAAAAAAAGTGATGGAAATTTCTGAATTAAATTTAATGATTATTCCTGAGAATTCCTTTAAAAATTCTCTTTGATCACGTACGACAGAAAGATTGAAAAACAATTAATGTGTCTACAGTTGTAAATTAAGTTAAGTAGATTCATTAAGTTAAGTTAAGTAATAGTTTGTTTTTAATACCATTATAATTAAAATACCGAGCAGAAGGTGAGAACAATTTGGCGATTTGGGAGGCTGAAATTGGGACCCCACACTTAAGATGGAGTGAAGGCTGTCTATAAGTAACTTTCCATGAAATGTGGCGGTTTATTAGGGATATGTAAATGGGTGTTTTCTAACGCCATTACACTTTCCAGACTAGAGGGCGTTGTTTGGAAACACGAATTTGAATAAAAAGGCGCATAGGAGGGCTGATCAATTAATAACTTTCGATGATCCTTGGAGGGAGATTAGGGCTACGTAATCCCTGCCTCCTAAGGTCATTATATTCTCCTGATTACAGGGAGTTGTTTGGCGCAGGAGTTGGAATGAAAAGGCAAAGCTAATGAATAAGTAACTTCTGATGACCTTTGGCATAGTGTTAAGAAAATGTAGATCGATGTCTCACCACATCACATTATAATACCCTGACTATAGGGCGTTGTTCAGCACAGGAG
This sequence comes from Macrothele yani, assembly GCA_039090855.1. Taxonomy (NCBI): domain Eukaryota; kingdom Metazoa; phylum Arthropoda; class Arachnida; order Araneae; family Macrothelidae; genus Macrothele; species Macrothele yani. The sequence goes on from CM077002.1 coordinate 57,031,133, forward strand.
TTTGAATGAAAAGATACCTACGAGAGCGCATCAATTAGTAAATTTCAATTGCTTTTGGTGGCGGATTGGGAATGTGTAAATTGGTGTCTCCCAATGTCATTACACTCTCCTGACTGGAGCGCGTTGTTTGGCATAGATGTTTAAAACAAAGCAGCATGTTGGAGGACAAATTCAAATAAAAATGACGATCCACCTAGAAACATGATCTCACTCGGAGGTAAGCGCGATGATTAGGTTTTTCTGGTCACAGAAAACGGTGACTACTGAAATTCATCGCCAAACGCAAGAAGTCTATGATTCTCTAGTTATGAAAATCCAGAGAGTGCTCGAATGATGGTTAATATTAGTTCATGGGTGCAATGCGTTGACGGACAAGATACGCCCTGGCAGGCCTTCGACGTCAACAATAGAAAGCAACGCGGCGTGTGTGTGGTGGCTCTGGTTTAAGAAGATAGACGGATCAATTAGCGTTAGATGGGTGTAAATGCAAATGTATCTTTCGGCACCGCGAGCCTCATTGTTTAACCTGATCGACGCGCCTACCTCAGAGTGAAGCCAGCCTTGTGTTCATTTCCACTTAAACTTTTTCATTCAAACTCCTGTCACACAACGCTCTCTAGTGAGGAGGGTGAAATGACGTTGGGTGACAATGACTTAACATATTCCTAATCTTCCACCAAAGGTATCGAAAGTTGCTTACTCATCAGCTGTAGCTTTTTATTCAAACTCCTGCTCCAAACAACTCCCTCTAGTCGTAGAGTGTAATACCGTTGGGAGACACCGAATCTTTAATGAGCAGCCAAAAGCCATCGGAAGTTACTCATTATTCTGCATACCATTTCTTCACTTGGATTTTTTCACTTTTTTTTCTTCTACCACTGTATGTACGGTCATAAGTGAGGATGCTTATATAGGTGAAGAGAATAGTAGAGAAAGAACAGAAGCCAAATGAGAGCCTGAGGAAGAGCTCAGGAAGTGAAAAATTAATGGAAAATTCAGAAACAGTATTCTAAGTGAGGGCATGTTTGGAAAAAAGTGGAAGAAAGTACAATTCTAAAAGCAATGGAAATGAGAATGCCAGGAAGTAGAGAAGTTGGATGACGGAGGGAAAGGAAGTTGAAAAACAATGGAGGTCAGAAAAGAACTTAAAGAAAAAAAAAAGAAAAAAAAGCAGGATGCGTGAGTTAGAAAGAGAATTAGACTTGATCATCATTATTTATTGAAACACTAGTTTTCTAAAATTATTTACTGCTTCCATGTAGGAAGTATTCAAATAAATTAAACTGAAAAACAGCGGGATTCCTCTCAGTAAAATAAAGTTTGGACCACAAAATTCATTCGTGAAATGATTCTTCTAACAAATTTTGTTGTGGAATTTGAAAAAAAAATAGGCCTAAGAATATCGAAATGAAATAAATGCTGTGTTTTCGCAGGGGTAAAAGTAATCAGGTTCAGCAGCAAAGTCATAGAAATTAGTAAAATGTACACATTTGGATCAGGGATGGATTACGCATGGATACATCCTTTGAGGAGGAATTAGTAGATTCCATCTCGGATAGACTGCGTCTGTGAATCTCTGAAGGAATTATCTCGAACGCACGTGGAACGTAGAAACTCGTGATTTCATGGCATACAAATGTCTGAATTCATTTTCCACCTATGTGATCACTCCTTCAAATCCAACAGACTTTCAGATTGCTCCATAACTAAAGCTGTCTGACGTATTTTCTATTCTACCCTGAAGAGCAATTGAATTAGAGATACCTGTCTAGTAACGTGTAGCACCACCTTTCGTCCTGATGACGGCGGCGATTCGTCTCGGCATGAACTCGACAAGACACCGGAAGCGTTGGGAAGCCATACGGATCCACGACCCTTGAACAAGCTCCCACAGTTCACGAAGATTTGATGGAGGGGGGTCAGAGCCTCGAACATTTCTCTCGACGGCCCAGATGTGCATCATGGGATTGAGATCAGGGGACCTAGCTGGCCAAGGAAGCGAGGTCACGTCAGTGGAGTGTTCATCCAACCATTCGGATACAATTTGGGAGCGATGCACGGTGCTTGTGCAGGATGAGGTCCCCTGTGGGATGTTGAAGACGCACAAACGGGGGCAAATGGTCGTCCAGGATATCCCGGTGACGTTGACCTGTGAGGGACGATGTCACACGTACCAGAGGTCCCACTTCAGTCCACGTAAACAGTCCCCAGACGAGAATGCTATCCCCATCAGCTTGAAGAGTACGCTGCTGCCTAGATGGATCCATCGCTTCATGTGGTTTGTGCCGTACTCGTATCCTGCCATCCGCATGTACCAACGTGAATCTCGACTCATCAGTCCAGGCAACATTTTCCCACATGACTAGGGTGCAATGGTGATGTTTCCGCGCCTATGCTAATCTTTGCACCCTGTGATGTGCGGTCAGCAGCGGTACCCTCGTGGGACGATGGCTTCTGTACCCCATAGCGAGGAGATGGTTCTGGATGGTGTGGCTGCTTACACGTTTTTGTGAACCAACGTTAAATTGCCGAGTGATTTCTTGCACTGTGGCCCGTCTATCCGCTGTTAAAATGCAAGCTAGCCGACGGTGACTCGCTCATCCACACGCTGTTGTCCACGGCAGTTGGCCCTTGCAGGGATGGTTTTACCGGATTCGATGTACTCACGGTGCACCCGTGACACAGTGGCTCATGAAAATCCCAGTTCCTGCACAACTTCCGAGATGGAGTGACCCATTCGTCGGGCCCCGACAATTTGCGCACGATCAAATGCGCTCAGATCCTTCGTCTTACCCACACTGCGTCCGAATCTTACTGATTCCCGTCGCATCACTCCATATATTGTCAAATCGCTGCATACGTCATGCCGTTTCCGTTTACAGGGCCATCCAGAGCGTCTCTAATTCAATTGCTCTTCAGTGTATATATACTGTAATAAGCTTTAACTGATTGACATCACGAAGACACAGTAAAACTTCCTTTAACGCACACCCCTAAAATTAAGACCCCTACCAATGACGGCCCCTGACTAAAGTCTCTACGGAACAGCATGCGTCATAATAAATCTTTCCCCACTTCCTTTAAAGGATTCTCCCAAATGTTGACGCCGACATTAATCAGAATATTCCCAATACATATTTAGAAGTTGTGACCAGGAAATGGTGATATGTATGATTTCAACTATATGAATAAGAATAACTTCATAAGAGACAGCGCCGTCGGCGGCTGCGTCTTCCCCTCCGAAAATGCCCCGAACAATCGAGCTCGATTCCTAGTAAAAGCCACTAGCGCTTCTTTTCTTTTATTTCCAAGTTTAACTACATCCATAAGCAACTCTGATGTTTATTTAGGTAGTCTGTCCCTTATTTAAGGCCATTGATTCCGGAGAAAGGAGAGACACAATGCTGTAAAACAAGCCCATACCCCATCTAGTATATTTTAACATAGGTTCCGCTCGGAAGATCAGTCAGTAACCGCTTGTTCACCCGGCTGGCCTCCAGTGTTCGCACTTTCCTCCAAGAATAACATTTCTTTTCCGTTAGAGAGGGTATGATCACGTTCAACATTATACAAAGGATGTTCACACATTGTTGGAACAGTTTACCAGCAATATACACTGCTGGTCACCCAAAACGCAACACCAAGAAGGACATGAAATAGAAGAGCCAGATTTATTGGACACATAACAACAGATACAAAGATGAAACGATTGAGCTTACAGGCCCGTGTGACTTGCGGAACACGCAGACATCAATAGTTCGTGTGGCCCCCATGGCTGGCAATAACGGCTGCTACACGCCGTGACATCGAACGAAAGAGGCTTTGGGTGTGGGCTTGGGGTATGTCCGTATAGGCTGCTTCCACACGCTGCCACAGTTCATCATACGTAGCCGCGGGTGGTGCTTGCCGGGCCACTCGGTTGCCGAGCAGCGACCAGACGTGTTCGATGGGCGACATATCGGGAGAACAGGCTGGCCACGGCAGCAGTGACACCTGATGGGCCGTGAAGAATTGTTGCACGATGCGTGCCACGTGCTGGCGCGCATTGTCCTGTTGAAACGTGGCCGCTGGCAGGTCCTGCAGGTAAGGGAGGACTACAGGCTCCAAAACATCGGAGATATAGCAGTGGCTGTTGAGTGTACAGGCGATGCGTACCAGAGGGGTGCGGGCGTCATATCCAATTGCGCCCCAAACCATAAAGCCAGGCGACGGATCGGTATGGCGATGCATAATGCAGGCGTCTCACAGTCTCTCGCTGCGGTGCCGCCACACGCGGATCCGACCATCGTGGTGTTGCAGGCAGAAGCGGGATTCGTCGGAGAAGACAATGTCGTGTCATTCCGTAGTCCAGGTGCGGCGTTCAACGGCCCACTGTCGCCGCACTCGCCGGTGGTGTAACGTCAATGGTAATCGGAGCAATGGGCATCGTGCGAAAACTCCCCGCTCCTGCAGATGACGTCGAACGGTACGTGCTGACACAGGTTGTTGCGCAAAACACCCTAATTCCTGCGCTAACGTTCGTGATGTGGCGGTGCGAGCCGTCAATGCCAGCCGCACAACATGTCGGTCGTCTCATTCGGTGGTGTGTCGCGGCTGCGACAATCGCTCACCTCGATCCATCCGTCCCTCCTGCACCCACCAAATCCATACTCGCCTCACCGCGGCTGGATGTCGTCCCACACGGGCGCCGATGTCTCAGTACGATAAACCGTTGTCGCGATAAGCCATTCACTATTCGTCCTCTGTCGAACTCCGAAACGTGCTGGAATGACTGCCGTATTCTGCAACGAGGCATCAGGAAGCTTCCCACGCACAGGTCCGGCAGCACAACACACTTCCACTACTTACACCCCACCCCGCCTTCTGCGTACCCTTTTTATAGTGCTTCTCGGTGGCGTGCCAGGCGCACATGATTTTCATATGCTCTGCAATGCTAATCGTTTGCATGTCCTCTCGCGGGCGATGCATGCTGCGAATTTCAGGCCATTCTGATGCTTCCTTCTTGGTGTTGCATTTTGGGTGGCCAGCAGTGTAATTAATATTTCAAATAAAATTATTTTTTCTTAAACGTTCTTTCTGTTAGCCCCTTTCTCTGGACTATGACCCAACATCCATATTTCCAAGATAACAGAGCATTTTTTAAAATTCGTAGTAGTATTTCGTTCCACTTTTCTTCTCTGCTTTTCATAGTCCAATCAGTGTTTTAGGTCTGCGTTTAGAAAATGCTCTTTTTAGCAGTCCGAAAGCGCAATAGTTTATTGGTGACACATCAGGGGACTTTGAAGGAATATGAGCAAAAAGTATACACTTTATACCCGTCTCTTGTTTTCATTTTTTTCAATAAACGGAGTGGTAGACCATATTGCTGTCTTAAGCACGAAGAACAAGACATAACCCATTCCAACACGAAATAAACCAGGTCGAATCATCGCAAGCTGTGAAAACATTGTAACGTATACTCTATATTCACTTTCCTTTTGATTTTACTATCTCTGGTTATTTTATTTTACTATGTAAATTATCGTCTTACTGAACGAAATATTATTTCCCCGCTGAATGAGATCTGGCAATGAGTGTAAGTCATGACGTGGTGGTAGCTAGTATATAGGCGCGTTCATCGAGACTTAGAGAGAGCTTTTGTTGTTGTTATGAGAGAGCGTTGTTGTTTACGGAGAGCGTTGTTGTTTACGGAGAGCGTTTGTAATACGAGGAGAGATTGTGTTGTTATGAGGAGAGATTCTTCATTATTGTAAAACAAGTTGTGTGTGTGCTTTAGATGACCAAGAGTCTTATAATAAAGAAGTTGCCGTAAGTTAGTCTTTCTCAATTCATAGTTTTTGTCAGACCTCTGTCTGGCTGTTAGGTTTATAACATTAGTTTCTTACCATAAATAATCAGCGTTAAGACTTTATTCTTGTTCGTAATTAACTAGTAACAACAACCATTTTGAGTTCACTATTTTGAAGCTTAGTACAAGTATATCATTAGCTAGCTGGTAGGAAGAGCATCATTCATATTAATTAGCTTAGCGGAAAGAAAATAAAGCTAATTCATTATAACATCTTTACTTGCGAAAATTAAAACTTGTTTGAAAAGTTAAAATGGTTAACACAATGTGCGAGATCTTTTGGGTCTGTCTTTTACAGACCCATCCTCAGGCACAACAAGAAAACTCACACGGGCCACGCTGGCTTATATACGCACCTCTGTGCATCAGCAAGATACAACGCATGCGCCGTACTACAAGATCGGGTATGCTTTACACAGAAAGTAGCAAATGAAAATAAGTACAAATGCATGAAAAGAAATACAAATGGCAGGAAGTATGTAATCAAAACATATTTACAGTAGAAGTGGGATTCTCCAACAGGAACCTCCAGGGAGCAGGTATGATTTGCTGGGTTTCTTCATTACAACATTGTTCGGCAAAATTATAAATATATAAACTCTCCGAAAAGAGTACTGCAGTTTTAGTTCTGGTCGAGCACAGTAATTCAGCACCATTCCATAGTGGGTTATGTCTTGTTCTTCGTGCTTAAGACAGCAATATGGTCTACCAGTAAATTTTAATTAGCACGACAAAAACTTCCACTCATCGTGGTAGATTTGAATGTATGACTGGTAGCCTTATTCTGATAGAATTCTACTCTCTGAAGGTTCTGTGTATAAAGGAATGGTATTTCGGCTTTAAATATAGGAGTTAAAACATTATTTTGGTAATATGTAGAATTGATTTTAATATTCTTTTCTGCTTTTCTTAACTTTAATTTCCCATTGGACGAGAAACCAACAATAGTTATGAATGCTTTACTGAACCTTTATCAGGATTCTTGGAACTAAATTTGTGAGACTATTTCAGCTCATTTGCGACAGTAAACCGACCTTTTTCTTTTTTAGTCGCTTAGGTAGATCCACGCTTCATCAATAGTCACAATAAATTTCCATCTGTCTCCGGCTAAGTGATTCTCATAAAGAAGTCTACACCACTCAGTCACGTGTCTAAGCAAAAGGCGTTGAACATTATGCTTTCTTTTTTCAGATTCAAATATTTATTTATTACCTTGTTTACAGTTGATACAGAAATTTTTACCGACTTAGAGACAGCTCTTTGGGTCGGTGAATTTTCTTTTCAGACCAGAATTTTGAAATAGTCGAAAAAATACGTACTTTCTTTGGGTATTCGCTTGGTGTTTTGTTTCCTGTTAAAAGTAATGCTTGACGATTTCTTCCCTCTATTAATAACAATGCTGCTTATTGGCATTTAGAAATTCTAATTTCGTGTTTACCACAGCGTTTTTTAATTACAGAATACGAGTATTTCTCTTCGTAAAGAGCAAAAGCATAAGCTTCTATCCACAGTTTGTTTACGCGCGGCATTTTCTTAGCAGACGATGTTTAACTGCAGAAGGTATTTTTTTCGTTTTCATCTAACACGCTGTTGCCAGTTTCAAACTTCTTTTTATTTTCTGGAATTTCTTATCAAAAACGTTCTAAAAATGTGTGAGCATTCTTTTCATGAGATTGGTTTTACCTATGGCCAGTAAAGGAAGAGAGACAGGGCTTTATCAAATAATGGAAACACGTTCTGCGGTTGGAATACAAGCAATGCGTCGTATGCAAATCACAGGGACGACGTCACCTGCGACGTGAGGTACACAACGGAGTACAGTACAATGTCAGGCATCACGTAGCAGGGCCACAGTCTCGGATGAAGCAGCTGTTATCGAGTAACTGTCGACAATGTCAGATCTCAGTGACCTCGAGAAAGGCATAATCATTAGTGGTCGTCTTGCAGGAGTTTCAGTAACTGGAACAGAAGAAATAGTAATGATAACACGAGAAACTGTATAGAACGTTATTACTACCTATCAAAAACGATACGGCGTTGCTTCCAAACGTAAATCGTCCGAAAGGGGTGAAGGTTCGTATGCCGGTGAAGCATGAAAGTTGTGTTTGTATTACGGCACTGGCTCTCTCCCTTCCCTGGAACCAGTGACCCTAAATTAGGGACGGGAGACTGCTTATAGCCTATTGAGTTGCTCACGGTGGTCGCTAAACCTCCAATAAAAAAAATGTAAAAATTGTGGAAGCCATAAGAAGATGTCAGATAGGGATGGGGATTGGCGAACGTTGGCGCGAATTGTACAATGGAAGCACAGGACCAGGGCACCCCAAAGAGCAGCAGAGTTGAACACCAGTCGGAATGAACCCGTTTCCGTTAAAACATTCCGTTTGGGAACTCCAACGTGCCGGCACTTACATATGACCATGCTGCAATCTACAAACCTCTGATTACTAACATCAATGCAACAAAACGTGCATGGTGGTGCAAAGCTCATAAACACTTGGATGCTAAAGACTGGCAACGTGTCATCTTTTCTGACGAATCGTGCTGCACATTGTTTATCACGTCCGGCGAAAACCTGCAAAACAGTACCACTCCGACTGTTTAGTTCCGACTGCGTGCAGAGTGGATTCCTGATCTGAGAGTGCCATTTCATGGCACTTCTTAGGACTATCCTGCAGTGTCGTGTCACATTTTCAATGTACGAATCCATTTTTAGAGACAACCTGTACCCAGCGTTGCAAGCATTATTCCAGAATGATCGTCCCTGGTTTCAAGCAGATAATGCACCGTGTTTTGTGCGAGACGTGTCAAGTTATAGTTTGCACAGCATAAGGATGAGATACAGCAGCTACTCTGGCTACCTCAATCTTCAGACCTCAGCATTATTGAACAGTTGGGGGAATATCTAGAACGAATGGTCAGATTCCACTTTCTACCACCAACATCACTGGCATAGTTGGGACATAGTTTACAGGAATAATGGTCTCAGATTCCATTATCGTATGCCCATGCCCTGTAGAAGTCTCTTCCAAGTCGAATTGCTTGCGTTATGAAATCTGGAGTTAGACCCACAACTTATTAATAAAAGGTTCTCCACAAACATTAAGTATTTCCGTTATTTTGATATACTCGTTTACATATCAAAAGAGTTTTGGGTTATTTCTGCTTACTTGTAACCGAGAAAATCGCAGAACTGCCTTTTACGGACAAAAGTAAGTGCAAAATTTGGAGATTTATTAGTGAGAACGAAATTGCTACATTGAAATATAACATAGAATCTGACTCTAGTCGGATATATCCATTAAACATAGTCGCCAACATTATCTAAAACCCGCTGCCATTTGTGTAGAAGTCTCTCTATGCCGTCAGCAAGATGAAACGTATTGATCTTCGCCATGGAGTGGTTTGCGGTTCTTACAGTGACGTCTGTGGTCTTGAAACGAATTCCCCGAAGTGGTTCTTTCATCTGCGGAAACAAATCGAAGTCACAAACCCATCGACGGAACAGGTTGGTTACAACGCCCGCAACATGGCAGCGAGCGTTGTCATGCGAAATTATTGGAGTATGCTCCAGCAAATGTAGTCACTTTTTCCGGAGAGCTGGACGTAGGTTATGTTCAAGGAAATGCGCATGATACCATGCATTTACCGTCAGTCCAGGAGGTACTGCATGCATTAGTACGACGCCATCCAAGTCATAAACGGCGATTGTTATTACCTTAACGTTACTGGGATTTAGTTGGGCCTTTGTTCGGTACGGCTAGACGTAATGCCTCCATTCATTAGCCTGGCGTTTAAGTTCGGGTTTATACCACCGCATCCATGTTCCATCCAACGTAGGGATACGCCGTAGAAAAGTGTCTCCTTTAGAATAACACCGTTCCAAATGGAGTCGAGATGCTTCGTAACTTTGCTATTTATCAACATCACTTAAAACATGAGGCACCCAATGCAATGCGATTTTTCTCATGTTTAACTGTTTTTTCAAAATGTCCAGCACAGTCGTAGACGAAAGGTTACACTCGTGTGCAAGTTCATGAATCGTCCACAGCCGGTCATTTTCTAACAATACAGACAAATTTCCAACAATACACTTCGGTCATTTTCCAACAATACACTTGAATTTCATTCACCTGGGGACGTCCGTGCTCAGAAACAAAAGCCACATTTCTCCGTCCTTTTTTAAAGGCTGCCAACACCTTGCTACCGTAATAAACGGTAAATCAGATGCTCCACCAGCTTGTTGTAGTCCTTCATAACATTCCTTTATGGTACGACTTCTAGCAACTTCTGTTTTTAGCCAACAAAGCAGCTCGAACTTCGTAAACATGGCTTCAGACCGTTTACCAGCTACGAGATGTGTTTGCCTCGTTACTGCGCATGCACCTTTCGCGAGAGGATTCAACCATTCTACTCAGGAGTACGTTGGGAAGGTACATTACATAGAGAATACCCGTTAGATTCTCTTGGGGGCTCCCGTTTCCTATACAGCACGATTCTCACTGAATAATTTCCAACCCCCCATATCCAGAGGGTCTCTATGTGAGAGAAAGATACGGTACAGGTTAGATTCCTGATACAGAACAATGCATGCTTTCCATGCGGTTTTTAACGTGGATGGAAATATGTACATTCTTCCTATTTATGCCATAAAATAAAGTATGAAACACAATGCTATTAAGCACTGTAACAGAGACATTCTGCGTATCTACGGGAAAAAATGTAAGGACACAAAACTTAGTTCCTCGTCGGAAGATTTGATAATGAGTTCTGAAACCCGTGAAAACACAAGTTTGTCCGTGACGAAGATCGAAACAGCGCCCCTCCGCTCCAGAGTAAGTTGCTCTCCCAATTAAGCTACACGGACAGAATGTATCGATGCAGATCTGTCGTTTCTTTACTTGAAGCGAAGTAGGAATTTTTCATTAATTCTAGACTATGTGTGGAGTGAACATTTTTCACATTTTTCGAAGAACCCAACGGCTTGTCGATCCATTTTTAAGTTCGGGCGCCAATGTGAAAAACACAAGTTTGTCCGTGACAGGGATCGAATTCGCGTTCCCTCACCCCGGAGTAAGTTGCTCTCCCAACTAGACTACACGGACGGAATGTATCGCTGCAGATTTGTCGTCTTGAAACGTGCTTTACCTCTGTAGTACGTCACAAACCTCTGACCATTATTTCTTACACTTTGATCAATAAATCTAGGGTAGCTTAGAAAGATGTTCAAAGAGATATTTTTGGTATTACCCTAAAAGATAATAAAATAAATCTTTGGCGTACGTCACAAACAATTTCAAAGATATTTCTGAAAGGTTAAGTTCTCCAAACGGAACTGAGCGAAGCACTAGCCCTGAGGTAGTAGCCCGAAATCGATAGTTCGTATCGTGAACCAACGACAATAAGAAAAGTCGAAGGTTGTCACAAAAGGGTAAAACACAAAACTTGATGAGGCCAATGAACAAAAAATGACTTAAGGAGTAACTGATCCAAGATGGTTTTCAAGATTTTTCAAGGGTAAAAGATATGTCACCGAATTGTCGTGTGTGACGAGCACTTCTTGTGAAATCCTTTCCTTATAAACAGTTTTTTGATGCTATGCACCCTTTCCCATCAAAAGTAAAGTAAATCCCAAGTAAAAAGTTTTGATGTAACTAAAATGGGTAACAGAAGTGGCCAAAACCATTACTGAGCTGTAATATGTGAAGGCTGTCCCATGAAGTGATGCAACAGTAATTAATTTCAATGTTGCTCAACAATATGTTTTACTAAACTATTGCCGAACATTCTTTCATCACGTTTTACATAAACGTAACAATATATCATTGCAAACTACGTAAATTACGAGAACCTCATGCTAAATGTGATAAAAGCCATTAGAAAAATGTATTTTGATGCTATGCATTTTACCTGACAGTAGTAAAGTATGCATCGTAGTGAAATTTGGCTTCCTCTCGATTCCCTCAAGGGGTTGGGGTGTGGAAGGGGGTGGTGGTGATGGTAAGGTTACCCGACGAGATCTTAAAACCACTATATGACACAATGTGGTGTAACCTGTAGATATCCTAGACTCAAAAGTTATGAATTCTTTCTCACTAACACACTTGGGATTTAGCTTTTCTTGAGATCAGATTTCAGCTTGCGCATGTGCAGATGGTTATCTCACATTTCACTGATGTAAACGTCATTTCTCACATTCGTTTGAATCTGAATATTATATCATAAGGATTAATAATGAAAATAAATATTGCTTTTGAAAAACTAAACAGTCGAAATTCTTACTACTGCTACCGCAATAGTTTTGTAAATAATAACTTTTATGACTCACATATCTTCTTTCATTGGCTTTATGAAAATAACAATCGTTAATCCACCTACCTAAGTACGGCTCAATGTCAGGAATTAGTAAAGCTTATTGCTTGCTGTTATGATTTAATTCCACTTAGACTGTGGCACAATGTGGCCGTGTGTGTACTTCAATGTATTGTATGTAAATACATAAACTGGAATGACTCGCGCGTATTATTTCAAACCTACAAAGGTCTTGGTATGCGACAGATTCATAGCATAAATAATATACAAAGAGCACCAGGGTACTAGTCTCTCGAATTTTTTCAAAGTGGTTGTTTAGAACAGCAGACAATCAGCCAAAAATATGCAATTATACCCCCCCCTCAACCGATAAAACTGTGCATTTAAAACTCACGTTGGATGCAGTTCATCACGGAAAATCCTGAACTCTGTGCAAAATGCTCCTCGGAGCGGAAGATATCCCAGTCGAAACGGACGCCTTAAATGGAAATATCAGAAGCAGAGATTTGGAGAAAAACGTGATATAGCTTAACGCCTTTTAGTGGGAAAACCATGAGTTATATGAAGAATTAAATGGGACAAAATGATTGTTTCTTACAATCGTTGGTATCAAATCAAGAAACCTTTTTTCAATAGCAGTTTTCGGACAGAAGATGCAAATGGAAAAACTTGCTAACACCGCCTACACTGTTAAAATTTTCCTAAAATTCACGAGCCACTTTCCGTGATTTCTTTCGTGAATTAACGAAGCATATTTCTGATACAACCTTTTTCCGTGAAATGATAGAAAAATCCCTGAATTTTACAGATTTTTCGTACTCCAGAAAAATTCTGAATTTTCAGAAACCTTTCCGCAATTTCTTTCTTATATTGAAAGTAAATTACCGTTTTCAGGATGTGTTAACAGAAAATTCTGAATTTTCAGAAACCTTTCCGTAATTCCTTTCTTTTATTAACGGAAAAACTCCTTTCTCACTTTTCCCGTATCCGTATGATGAAACATTTCTATTAATAGGAGAGATTCACAGGAATTCTTGGGGTTTGTTTGACTGCTAAATTTCCATAGTGTGTCGAAGTATTTGATTTTGAAGTTCTCTAAGGTCGGATATTGTGGATAGAGCACATTGCATATATTTTTTTTACTGTGTCACAGGATATTTCTATTCCTTTCTCCCATTTCAGGCTCCAGCTATTTTATATTGTGCTACAGTGATTATACATACGAAGTGATTATACATACAATGTCTATGTATCAGTCTGTGGCGTCCTTAAGACAAAAGCTATATAGCTATCAGGAGTAAATTTTACATTTAGAAGTTTTATGAAATATTATTATAAAACAGTACATTGCACTTTCTCTTAATTAAAGTTTATCGTCAGTTGAAAAAAAAATCTCAAACTCCAAATCATTCTGCTTCTTTGAAAAATCACGATTCCAAAAATACGTAATTTGTAATAAGATCTCGTACAGAAAAAATAAAATTATTGGAAACGTATTCAGAAAATAAAATGTTCTAATAGAAAATAAGATGATTAAATCACTCGCATTAATGAAAAAAATTTACCATTGAGCAATTAAGTTTTGCATTGGACGTGTGCCTGGTACCTATTGCATTCTGGCTGAGTGATTAAGATGTGCGGCTTACGGGTTCGATCCTCACTACTGGCGCAAAAGTATTCTCTCGCGTAAGGGCTGAAATATTCAGCGTGTTTGATTTTGTGAAATTTCAGTCTCAAGAATGAAAAACTTGAAACGGACTTTTCTGAAGTAAACGGAATCACTGACTAAGAGAAATCTGTGAAAATATGGAAGTTCAACAAGTTAATAAAATCATGCAATGCATTGATTGTGATACGCTTTCCAACATACCAGAAATCATTACTCAAGTTATGAGGATAATGGCTATGGAATAAATCTCGCTCCTGTGCCCTGACCTTTGACCCATTTCGATTATATTAAACAGAATTGGCTCAACATACCTCCGGAGCAACATACTAAAGTTTGTCGTAGTAGAAGCATTTTTAGTCAAGTTATGAGGACAATGGCTGTGGAACAAATCTCGCTTCTGTGCCCTGACCTTTGACTCCATTTTTATGATATTAAATAGAATTGGTTCAGTATACTTCCCGAACAACATATCAAAGTTTTGTCGCAATAGAAACATGTTTAATCAAGTTATGAGGAAAATGGCCGTGGAATAAATATGGCTCCTGTGTCCTGACCTTTGACCACATTTCGTTATATTAAACAGAATTGGTTCAACATACCTCCGGAACAACATACTAAAGTTTGTCGTAATAGAAGCATTTTTAGTCAAGTTATGAGGATAATAGCTGTGGAACAAATCTCGCTCCTGTGCCCTGACCTTTGACCCCATTTTGATTATATTCAACAGAACCGGCTCAGTATACCTCCGGAACAACATACTAAAGTTTTGTTGCAATAGGAGTATTTTTAGTCAATTTATGAGGATAATGGCTGTGGAATAAATCTCGCTCCTGTGCCCTGATCTTTGATCCCATTTCGATGATATTCAAGAGGACCAGTTCAGTATATCTCCGAAACAACATGATAAAGTTTTGTCGCAATCGAACCATTTGCACGCAAGTTATGAAGCATAAGGGCAATGGAATGGACCCCGCTCCTATGTCATGACGTTTGACACCATTTCGCCCATTTTCAGTAGGGTTCGTCCCCAGGTGGTCCCCTGCCACATACTAAAATTTCATCGTAATCGAATAATTTTTACGTGAGTTATCATGCGGACGGATAGACGGACGGACAAACAGACGGACAAAGCTGGATCATATACGCTTCTTCAACCTACGATTGGAAAGCGTAAAAAAAAAGGGGGGGGGGGGGTACGTTTTTTAAAAGGGAAAATTCCGTTAGAAGACCGACACGTTATTTTCAGACTTTTTCCGTGTACTCACGCAACTTATGTTTTTCACTATAGTAGCAAAACTGTGCGTTTTTTGCAAAGGCATAAAATATACGAAAAATATTCATCATACAGGGAGTTATGCGATGGGAAATGAATTTTTCAAATACAGCTGTTAGAAGCAGATATCGCAAGAAAACAGTTAAAATGTGTATAGACGTTGCGAGGAAATTGTGGGCCATTTTAAATGGATAATGTTAGCAGTCTTTATAATAGCGAATGCCATAAAATGCGAAATAAATGTTTTCAACCAGATTTGTAGAAACGGAGATGCCATAGCAAACCGGAAAACACAGCATCAGAACCGTGCATTGCGAAAAATTTAACAACATGCCAGCCGTCCCCTTTGATGAGTAGTACACAGCGTTAGCTTCTGATCCTTCGTCCGAGATGGGTCCGGGTTCGAATCCCCGTTGAGGCATGGATGGCGTGTTTGTTTTCCTGCACTGGCTTTTTCCCTTCCGTGGAACCAGTGATCCTAAATTAGAGACGCATGACTTTTTATAGCCAAATGAGTTACTCTTGGTGGTCGTAAAATATCACTCCCCAAAAAAGTAATACGTAAAGAATGTTTCCCGGAGTGAATGCTATCTGATGCAAAAAGACTTTTCGAATTGGTTTGTTTGGAGAGATATCAATAAAATTATGATCTACCTTTACGCTACTTAACAGAAAAACTGTGCATTATACTGAGCAGAAAGTATGCGAAAATGTTTTCCGTTGCCATCTGTCCAAAAAACATTTTCGCTGGCTTATGATCATTCGTCCGTACAGGATCCGGGTTCGAATCCCGGTGAGGCATGGATGTTGTGTTTGTCTTACGGCACTGGATCTCTCCCCGCCATGGAACCAGTGGCCCTAAATTAGGGACGAGCGACTGCTTTTAGTCCATTGAGTTGCTCTCGGTGGTCACTAAACCTTCAATCACAACCACACACACAAGCATGGGCGGCGGAAGGTAGGGGATGCGGTGGTCCGGACCTCCTCTGGAATCTTATGGTCCCCCTCACTGAGGGGGTCCACTCAGGAAACATCTTAAAAATATGTGGTTCACATATAATTTACAGTTTTTTTAACGGTTTCCTAGATACCGTCACCATGCTTCGCAGTTTTTTGGAAAACCCTTTATGTACACTTTTGAAAATTGATTTCGCACAAATAATACTGAAAAGTTAATTCAATGCTCTGTTTTTCTCCTTAAAAAGATCGATAAAGAATTCTTTAAATCTCTTTAAAACAATAACCATGGCGGAGAAGGGGCTCTCTCCTTCTCTCTGTGAGTTCTTTTTCCCCCCCCCGAGTCCTAATGTGTCTTACTCAAGATCAGAAAACCCATTAAATACTTACATCTGAGAAATAAATAACTGAACAAATGAACTCGAACTCAAATTAAGCAGTATACTACTTGTTGTGCACAGAGCACAAATCTTTATTGGTGTTTTGACATATAGGAGATAAACGATTCTGGACGAATGTGCTTGCGTTTTCGGCCTGTCATACTGCTAGGAAAACAGGCCGTGTTGAGCAACTGTAATATTAGATATAATATCAAGGGGCAGGAAAAGACCCAGAACAATACCACGAAAAATTTGGAGCACAGAAATTAATGTCTTTGCTCCATATGTGGATGAAATACGAAAGACTGCTGGAGTGACTTGGAAGAGACAGGTTCAAGACAGAAAGTTGTGGAAGTTACTTGCGGAGACCTTCATCCAGCAGTGGATTGAAAATGGTTGTTGGTGATGATGATATGTACGAGTATATACTCATCTACCGACGTTGTTTTATTTCTCTTTCTCTCTTTCTCACCTTACTTTTTTAAAATTGGTTTCGCTCTGGGCGAAGTTGGACCCCCCCCCCTGAAAATATTAGGTTCCGCCGCCCATGCACACAAAGGTCCGGGTTCGAATCCCGGTGAGGCATGGATGTTGTGTTTGTCTTACGGCACTGGCTCTCTCCCTTCCTTGGAACCAGTGACCCTAAATTAGGAACGGGCGACTGCCTATAGCACATTGAGTTGTTAACGGTGGTCGTTAAACGTTCAATCAAAAAAAAAAAATAATCGAATTTTTCGTAGTGTATATACTGCTGCGAATATATTGCAAACCAAAATATGAATTCACGCTACCTCGCGGCAATATTTCCCGTTATATAAAAAAAACAAGTTAGTAAAATCATGCAATGCATTGATTATGATACGGCTCTATCCCTTCCCTGGAACCAGGGATTTGGTTTGCAATATATTCGCAGCAGTATCTACGCTTCGATAAATTCGATTAATTTTTTTTTGATTGAACGTTTAATGACCACCGTGAAAAACTTAATGGGCTATAGTCAGTCGCCCGTTCCTAATTTAGAGTCTCTGGTTCCAGAGAAGGGAGGGAGCAAGTGCCGTAAGACAAACACAACATCCATGCCTCACGGGATTCGAACCCGGACCCTTGTGTGTGTGACTGTGATTGAAGGTTTAACAACCACCGTGAGCAACTCAATGGGGTAAAAGTAAAAAAAAAAAATAAGTTAGTAAAATCATGCAATGCATTGATTATGATACGCTTTCCAACATACCAGAAATCATTACTCAAGTTATGAGGATAATGGCTGTGGAATAAATCTCGCTCCTATGCCCTGACCTTTGACCCCATTTCGATTATATTCGGCAGAACTGATTCAGTATACCTCCGGAACAACATACTAAAGTTTTGTTGCAACAGAAGCATTTTTAGTCAAGTTATGAGGACAATTACCGTGGAATAAATCTAGCTCCTGTGTCCTGACCGTGAACCCTATTTCGATGATATTAAACAGAACCAGTTCAGTACATCTTTGGAACAACATGATAAAGTTTTGTCGCAATCAAAGCATTTTAACGAAAGTTATAACGCATAAAAGCAACGAAATGGATCCTGATCCTTTGTCCTGACCTTTGACCCCATTTCGACCATATTCAATAGGGTTCGTCCCAATGTAGTCCCCTAACACATACTAAAATTTAATCGAAATCAAAACATGTTTACGCAAATTTATGGCGCATAAGGGCAATGGAATGGATAGCACTCCTATGTCCTGACTTTTGACCCCATTTCGCCCATTTTCAATAGGGTCCGTCCCCAGATAGTCCCCTACCACATACTAATAAAATTTCATGGAAATCGAACCGTTTTTACGCGAGTTATCGTGTGAACGGACAGACGGACAAAGCTGGAGCATATACGCCTCTTCAACGCACGGTTGGAAAGCGTAAAAAATGTGACATAGAATATTTTTTTACTGTGAACGCTATACGGTGCAAAAAAAGAATGATTAGAATCGGACATTTAGAAACAGAGTTATCTCAAAAAAGACATTATGGATTTACGCCATCTAGCGGAGAAACTGCGCCTTATTTAAAGAAGAAACTCTATTCTTCGTGATAGATGTATAAATGATGATGCTTTGCCTTTACATTTATTTATGATGTCAGATCAATAAATTGTAAGGGAAAAGCATAAGGAACTTGTTCATTTGAACTAAAAAATCGAAGTGATATGCTATTAAAAGAATTTATAACTGATTACGTTAGGAGATGTGTAACGTACCAGGAGATGTGACGTACCTGCCCGAAGGACGCACACGACATAAAGGCAGATAGGAATCAGAATAAAACGTCCGCGTAGCTCAATTGGTAGAGCAACTTATTCCGGAGTGAGGGGACCCGGGTTCGAATCCTGGCGCGGATAGAAATGACGGAGAAATGTACTTCGTTATAATGGCGCCCGAACTATCCGGATGACCCGACCGTTCAAAATCTCGCATTGGTGTGATGTTATTTCCACACTGCGAGATAGGAAAAATAAGAAAATCCTTTCTCCAGCACTTCGAAAAAAAAAATAAAAAAATAAAGGGGAGATGATGTAACGTACCAGGAGATGTGACGTACCTGCCCGAAGGACGCACACGACATAAAGGCAGATAGGAATCAGAATAAAACGTCCGCGTAGCTCAATTGGTAGAGCAACTTATTCCGGAGTGAGGGGATCCGGCTTCGAATCCTGGCGCGGATAGAAATGACGGAGAAATTTACTTCGTTATAGTTGTTATTATTCAGAACTTCAAGTTATTTAATGCCATATCTTGAAGCGTCTGAATAAATAGTGTAAGTTGGGTTCATTATTTATTCAGACGGTTGGAGGAGATATGGAATTTAAGAACTGGAAGAAGTTTGTTTTCTAACATTATAAATATTTTAGTTCGTTGGAACCATCTAGCGGAGAAACTGCGTGTTATTTGAAGAAGAAACTCAATTCTTCGTGATAGATGGTATGGAAGGGAAAATAATTTTTCTTTAAAATATTTTAAACGCAATGATGTGGAGCACAACATGTTTTGAATTCAGTACGCATGTACATTGACAGACTCAAGGCGGGAAGTTATGCATCGGGAAAAGAACAGTTTTCCCAATGAAAAATAAATTTTTCAAAGGCCGAGCTAAAAACCAAAGGTTTCTCTCTAAAAAAAATAAAAAATAAAAATAAAAAATGAAGTAGCATGGTGAACCTTGCAACTATTAAATGTCTGTCATTTATTCTCTTCTCAGGAAGAATTTCTGCTTTTCAGCGTCCATAACTGTGCATAATAATGTCGTACCTCTTGAAAAAATATTGCAGAAGTTTAATTGCTATAGGTTTCATTTGAAACAACACGATTATACCAGAAAAGATAAAAAAAAAATTAATGAGACAACTGAGGACATATTTTTTTAATATCCGGTGGTTATTTGAGATGATGATAGGTAAAAAAAAGGAACATTTTCGTTTTTTTACTTTAACAGAAAAAAAGGAACTATACTCAACAAAATTTTCCATTATCGCGATAACAAAGAACTGCCTATCAAAGCTCGAGGAGTTGCAACAAAGCAGCGCCAATGATGTTGATTAGAACCCGCTTTAAACAGCTGGAATCATAAGAGGCATCTGTTGCTAGCGAAATAGTGAATTACTTAATACATGACGGGGGAGAAAATGCCGTTGATTTTAAGGAGGAAGGAAGTAGGTGACAGGAGTAATCCTCAATCTACACCTGCGTCAACCGATAATTCATTAGAACAGTTTTGATCTGACAACAGAAAGCATACGGTTTACTGAGATTAAAAGGAAACGCGATCATCGGCGTATACAACAAATACAATGCTTACCCAACAGATGCGTTTCTGGGAAGCTTTGCGTAATTCGAATTCCCCCAGTATGAAGTGAATTCTTCCGTGGCAAGCAATGAAAAGTGGAGAAAATGCATTCTTTAGAGCTCGAATTCATGAAAAAAAAAAAAGAACTTAAATGTATTTTTTCTGTAATGTTTTTAACATCACTTTTGATATTCGAAGTACTGTAAAAATTTGTGGTGTTTTATACCCTTCCACCGGTCTACTCGTGGATGCAATATCTCTGTACATGTTATTCGAATGTCAAAAAACACGTTCAATAACTTAAAGTACGATAAAGGTGATCGTGATACAGTACAATCCGTTTATAAAGAGCCCGTATTTAAGCGAGATTTTGGACTTAACGAACAGAACAAACTTTTGGTTGGTATAATGTTACTTCAAAGCTAATTTAATCGTTTTTAACGGGAAAAACTTAATAAAGTCCCCGGTATTTAACGAGGAAATTATTATAATAGAATTGAATGAAATTACATAATTTAAGGCGGCAGAGAAAAGCTGCTGCGTACTGTCCTGCAGTGGAGGAAAGTAAATGGAAGAAATTGAATAGTGCAGGACGAAATAGCAACAAAATTATATACAAAATTTGTACACAGGACGAAATTGCGGCTGTAGGGAAACCTTTAGGTGCTAGTGGAAGAATATTGACGGCATAGCAATTGCGAGGGAGTACATGAAATGCTCAACACGCGAGTTCTGCAACAGACTCTTTGTTATCCACTACAGCAGGCTTATGCCTTTGGTGTATCGCGTTAGTAGAGTTGAAAAACAGGCCACCTACTCCTAGATAAGAACAGATGAGCAAAGATCACGCACATGCAAGTGGATTTCTGGGAGACAATTGCAGAGAGGAATAGGGGAGTGGTAAAATGGAGATGTAGCCAGAGGCAAAACAGACAACAGATAACATTTCCTTGAATTGGGTCCATTGTCCCTTTCACCCTCCAAGTAAGCCTTGCTTTGGGAATATCAGTGCTGCTTTTGCTTCCTCTGTCTTGTCTAATTAAACAGCGGTGTCTAGCGTGGCCGCTAAGTTGAATATACTTAAAAGATTTAATTAATTAACTGTAATACTAATTTAGTTAATTAAATCTTTCAAGTATATCCACTTGTTATAGATATGTAATATAAACGTATCTGCATATTATCACGCTTGCAAATTTTTACTTGGTGGGAACTTTCATCCAAAAACGAATTTAGCGAAGGTTTCCGTAGCGTCGGTCCCGAGACCCTCGTTATAAGCGGGGTTTACTGTGTTTTTGTAAGAGGTATAAATGCCTATGGGATATCTACTTAGGTACTTATTTTATTTCTTATCAATTAATCTGAAAATCCTACTGTATAGTTTTGCGTTGGCTACCTTATACAATGGCGATCAATGGCGTAGCGTGAGGGGACGCTGATACGCTCAGCGTCCCTTGAAAAATCGATAGAGAATAGTGCCTTTCCTTGCAAGAGTGTAACATTCCATTACATTTCCTTCGGCAATTTTAAATGTTATTCTTAACAAAAATAGCATGAAAACACTATCATCATCATCATCATTGTCAACCATTATCAATCCACTGCTGGACGAAGGTCTCCCCAAGTTTCCTCCACAACGGTCTGTCTTGTGCCAGTCTCCTCCATGTCACCCCTGCATACTTTCGAATTTCATCCACCCATCTCCCATGTGGTCTTCTTCTGGGTCTTTTCCTGTCCCTTGAATCCAATCTAAAATTTCGGCTGTCCATCGATGATCTGTCCTCCTGGCAGTATGTCCAGCCCATTGCCATTTCAGGGATTTAACTCTGATCCTGATGTCTTCCACTCTTGTCATTTTTCGGATCCACGAGTTCCTCTTCTTATCTCTCCTGGTTACACCAAGTATGCACCTCTCCATGCTTCTTTGAGTTGTCTGCAGACTTTGTATGTCTCTTTTAGTTAAGGTCCACGTCTCTGCACCATACGCAAGCACTGGAAGGATGCATTGATCAAACACTTTTCTTTTAAGACATAATGGCATATTGCTCTTGAAAATTATGCTGTTTCTTCCAAAAGCTCTCCAGACAAGTTTTGTACGCCGATAATTTCTTCATCAATGTGACCCTCACTTGATATCTGCTGTCCAAGATAAACGTACGTGTCTGTTATCTCCAGCTTTTCTCCATCAATCGATAAATCTTCATTTCTTGTAAAAGCATTGAACATCACTTTTGTCTTCTGAAAGTTCATTTTTAATCCCACTTCTTTACTCTTGTCAGCAAGTTCCTGGATCATACTCTGCAGCTCTGATGGGCTAGTTGCAAAAATGACTACGTCATCAGCAAAACGAAGGTGGGTTAGATAATCTCCATTAATATTTATCCCTTGTTTTCCCAGCTCAGTGACTGAAAAACACCCTCCAATGTGGCATTAAAGAGCTTCGGAGATATGGTGTCACCTTGTCTCACTCCCTTTCCAATTTTTATGTGTGTTGTATTTTCAAACAGCCTAATCTTTGCACTTGCATTTTCATAGATGTTATTAATAATATTAATGTATGCATCTTCAATACCGCAGGTTTTCAGAGCCATTGTAACTGCTGATGGTTTCACCAAATCAAAGGCTTTTTCATAATCGATAAAAGCCATGCACAATGGAAGTTCATATTCCCTCGCTCTTTCAATTAGTTCTCTCAGCACATGGATATGATCTATTGTGCTGTAGCCACTCCTGAATCCAGCTTGTTCTCTCGGTTGAGCCATGTCCAGTGTTACCTTCAAGCGGTGTGAAAGAACTTTAGTGAAGATTTTATAAACTACTGATAGGAGGCTGATAGGTCTGTAGTTTCGGAGATCCTCAATGTCACCTTTCTTATGTAGCAGGATCATTGTAGCGGTGTTCCAATCCTCAGGAATCTTTCCTTCATTAAGGCATCGAGTGAAAATTTGGGCGAGTACTGTTTCGATTTCTCCACTTGCTTCTTGTATGATGTCTACAGTAATTCCATCTTCTCCTGGAGCTTTTCCTGCTTCATGTTCTTGATTGCATGTGCAACTTCTGCTGGAAGGACTGGAGGAACTCTGGTACTGGTATCTTTCATGATGTCTGGAGTGCATGTATCATCCCTTTCATATAATTTGGAGTAGAAATCTTTCACTCTTGTCAAAATTTCGCCTCTATTTCTTGTTACAGAACCATCTTCTTTTCTCAGTGCCATAATCTGTTTTCTTCCCTTACTGAGATGTCCCTTTGCTATCTTTAGGCTTTGGTTGTTTTCAATTGCTTTCCTCACAAGTTCACAGTTGAATTTTCTTACGTCTTCAGTGATACTTTTTCGTACTGTCTTGCACAGCTCTATATATTCCACTTTGGAAGTCACATCTTCTTTTGTTGTCCTCATCTCTCTTCTTTTTTGCATCAACATTTTCGTTTTTCCTGATAATTTATTTACATGCAACTTGTTCTTAGACCCAGCTAATTTTGTTGCTGTTTCCATAAGAGCTTTGGTTACTTTTCTGTTAACTTCAGAGATGACCACTTCTTCCGATGTTAGGCCTTCTAAAGCAGAGAACCTGTTCTTCAGTTCCAACTTGAAGGTATTATGGTGTTTTTTAAGGTTGGTTATGTCAATAGATTTTGTTTGTCTTATGAGCTTGCCACGTTCAAGTTTAGTGTTGAGGTGCATCTTACATCTCACCAATCTATGGTCACTACCTGTGTTGAACTTGTTTAGCACACTGCAGTCTTCTATGACGAATTTTTTGTTACACATAATAAAATCAATTTCACTTGTCGTCCCATTTGGATGTCTCCATGTCCATTTCCTGTGTGGCTTTTTCTTGAAGAAGGAGTTCAAGATGAAAAACCCTTCTGCCTCTGCAAACTCAACGAGAGTATTTCCACGCTGGTTTCTGTTGCCGTGACCGAATTTACCTACTGAAGTTTCATTCTGTTGCCGTTGCCCTATTTTTGCATTGAAATCTCCCATAATTATTTTCAAGTGCTGCTTACCTTTATTATTTAGATGACAAATTTCCTCATAAAATTCTTCAATTTCTTCTTCAGGATGACTTGTGGTGGGTGCATAAGTTTGAATAATCTGAGCCTGGTATCTTTTCGAGAGTTGGATAACAAGTCGTGCAGCTCTGTCAGAGGAACTTTCAACTTCTACAACTTTATCCTTCAGTTTCTTGTTTATTATAAATCCAACACCACTAGTTCTGCCAGTATCTGTCCCACGATAGTAGAAGAGATGTCCACTTTTCAGTTCCATGAGATCTTCTCCTTTTCTCCTTACCTCACTTAGCCCCACGATGTCCCACTTGATCCTTTGTAGTTCCTCTTCCAATTCAAGAAGCCTTGAATCAGAAGATAGGGAGCGTCCATTGTAGGTTGCCAAGGTCAGCATCAGATGGCAGCCTAGTCCGGTCCTCCGGGGATTCTTAGCACCCTCTGCCTTCATGTCTCTCTGGCCGCTGCCTTGGCCAGGGTACATTCCAACTGCCGGAGACTGAGGGCCAAGATTTAAGTTGTGGAGTCATTTTGGAGGGGTTTGGCCATAACTCACCACGCTGGCCAAGCGGGTTGGTGAGTGTGGGATAGAATTTCCTCTAATCCCGGTGGTATAGTTATACCGCTATTGGCGGTCGTCAGAGCCCCTTTAGTAGGAACAGGATGCACCACGAGAAGGTGGGGTTGACATTTGTCAAGGAGAGGCTGTGATGTTACGCATCACCTGACCTTACATCCCGAAAACACTATATTAGCGTTTATTTTTCCCATAATAGCATATACGCAGTTCCTCTCCCTTTTGCTCGTCTGATGCAAAGTGGTTTTCTCCTCAATGCCAGACGCTCGGCCAATCTAGCGTCTGATGATGACCTGAGGAGAACCGAGGCCAGGGTCAAATTCATGTGACTGCGCATGCTCGCGAAGGGTGATCAATCCCGTTTGTTTGCGACGGGAAACGACAGGGTATTCGAGGAGGACGAGTTTTACTGAGCGTTGGTATGCAGATATTCTCTGTTGTTTAGCGTGGTTTTTTGTGTTCAGTGTTGTTTTTTAATATTTTTACTGTGAAAAAATTACTGATGTGGAGAGCATGTTGGACGAGGATTTCATTGATTACTTGCAAAAAACTCCCAGCTGTAATGTTAAGTTGGAGAAACGGTGCTATTTAAAAAAACAAAAGACCTACGCCATACTTGAACATTAAGCAAACAAGTAAAGGTAGTACTCGTACTTGGCAGTCTTCGTGGTATTATATATACAAATGGACTACTGGGTGCAGTAGAAAACAAAAAAACTGTTTTGCTACGTTTGCTTACTGTTCGGAGAGAAAGACAACGAATGATGCATTAATGGCATTTCAGACTTGAGCAATTTTATTAAAAAAACAAATAAACATGTCTCTTCAAGAGGACATTTGCAACACATGGAGTCTTTTGTTTTGCTTGGAAAAAGTCGTATAGGGCATGTTTTATCAGAAGCAGCACGCACTCAAACCGTGAAACATAATCAACAAGTCGCAAATAACAGAGAAGTTCTTAAAAGAATTATCCAGTCAATTATATTCCTTGCAAAACAAGAATTGGCATTTCGAGGGCATAAGGAAGGTGCAGATTCAGTCAACAAAAGAAATTACTTAGAACTTTTAGAGCTATTGGCTTTGAACGAATCAACCATCCGAGAGCACTTACAGTCATCTTCTTCATTCAAAGGAACATCACCTGACATACAGAATGATTTGATTGAAGTTATCACGACTGTATTAAATGAAACCATTAAATCTGAAATCAAAGAAACTCCCTTTGTTTCTGTACAAGCTGATTGAACACTTGACGTATCTTGCAAAAGCCAAATGACTGTGATATTAAGATATTGTGTTGAAAACAGGATTAAGGAGAGATTTCTTGGATTTTACGATGTTTCAAGAGACAAAACAGCTGAAGGCTTAGAAGACGTAATTCACAAAGTTTTAAACGAGAGGAACGTCACAGAGAAAGTCATTAGTCAGACCTATGACGGAGCTTCGGTTATGGCTGGTCGAGCAGGCGGAATTCAGTACCTAGTTAGAAAGTTTTGTCCAAATGCACTTTTTATACATTGTTATGCACATCAGTGGAATCTCGTGCTCATGCATGGTTCAAAAATATTAAAAAAGTGAAACTGTTTGTGTGTGCGCTGACTGCTTTTCAGATTTTTTAGCAAATTATCCAAGCGAACTGTTCTTCTGACAGAGCAAGGTTTTAAGCTTCCAAAAGCAAGCAGTACTAGCTGGATCTTCCACTCAAGGGCAATTAAGACAATTAAAAATCATTTTCATGAACTTTACAGGGCCATTTCTAGCATTATCGAGGACGAAAATTCGCAGTGGGACTGTGATTCTATAAACTCTGCCATTGGGTTGAAAAGACATTTGGATAATTCGATTTTTGTTTTTCTTCTGTGTGTTTATGACGCCTGCTTTGCTTATATTGAACCCTTAAGGAAATTACTTCAGCCAATCTCAGTTAGTATTGTTTCATATCATAATGAGATTCATCAGATCTTTCAGCAGTTAGAAAAATTAGAAAGAAAGACGATTTAATTGATAATTGTGTTAAAATAAGTAAGGAGTTCTGTTATTTAAGGTCGGAATTACCAATTCGTGAGCACATCTGAGCATGATCCCAAGAGGGATCGAAAGATCTTATGTTGCTTTCATCTGTCATTTGGATCATTTTCACCACATTTGGTGTGTACAGGAACATCAGTTCTTTTAACTTTTAGTTATTTTAATCATGCATAGGACGGCAATCTTTTATTCCATGACTAACTAAGCACGAACTTGCATCTATTTTAATGTGAAAAAATGTTGCCTGGACTGATGAGTCGAGATTCACGTTGGTACATGTGGATGGCAGGATACGAGTACGGCGCAAACCACATGAAGCGATGGATCTTTCTGGCCAGCAGGGTACTCCTCAAGCTGGTGGGGGTGGCATTCTCGTCTGGGGGCTGTTTACGTGGACTGAAATGGGACCCCTGGTACGTGTGACATCATCCCTCACAGGTCAACGTTACCGGGATATCCTGGACGACCATTTGCTCCCGTTTGTGCGTCTTCAACATCCTACTGGGGACCTTATCCTGCAACAAGACAATGCACCGTGCCATCGCTCTCGAATTGTATCCAAATGGTTGGATGAACACTCCACCGACGTGACCTCGCTTCCTTGGCCAGCTAGGTCACCTGACCTCAATCGTATCGAGCACATCTGGGATGCCATCTAGAGATGTTCGAGGCTCTGAACCCCTCCATCAAATCTTCGTGAACTGTGGGAGCTTGTTCAAATGTCGTGGATCCGTATGGCTTCCCAACGCTTCCGGTGTCTTGTCGAGTCCATGCCGAGACGAATCGCCGCCGCCATCAGGGCGAAAAGTGGTGCTACACGTTATTAGACAGGTATCCCTAATTCAATTGCTCTTCAGTGTAGTGCAGTCACAAACGTGGTTTTGTTTTCCGATTCTTATGAGTGTAACATGTTTAGAAATTAGTTTCCTCTATTTTTCTAGTTCTATAGCTTTATTTTGGAGCTGTAGCTGAGAAAACGTCTGCAAAAGCATGTGGTACCTCCTTAGTGCTGTCAGAAGAACATTCTACATAATTTATACCACGAACAAAGAAAATAGAACTGTCTGAAGTACTCGTGAAAGCTGCTCTAAGTTCTGTAATACACCTTACGCGTGTTACTTAAATCCCTATAAGGCTGTTAAATTATTTACGCTTCGTTGCATCTTTCCTTTTAAGAAAAATTAAACGAAAGCTAACTATATCATTACAATGGCGTTTTCTGACATTCTCTCTCCATCCGTCTTCCTATATTTCAGCTATCATTAGGCTACAACGCTCAGCCAACCAAATGATGCTCTCTCTATTCTGTGAGATGTATTTGCGATCGTCAAATATTGCACGATGGGATCTTCAATTCTGTGAGCGGCGTCGGCTTCTAGGAACGGAAATCACATTTATCCTGACTACAACTGAGTCCCCATTAAACAGCGGAGAGAGAGATGAGGCTGGAAGAAAACGCATTTTCCGAATCGTTAACATTAATGCGAACAGAGAAAATCATTCGCCGTCTAATCCGGGACCTTTACTAAAGTGAAATGCCACCCACGCATCTTCTCCTTATAACAAACATCACGACATTTCTTTTGAAGTTCTTCACGTGCACGTCTGCGGAAAGGAAAAAGGAAAGGAAAACGGAGGATATAAGTTTACTTAACACATCTTCTATGAAAGACCGAAAGGCTCACATGAGAAATTTTTTCAGTGACTGAGCTGAAATACGTCGGGTGATCAAGAAGTGATATTTCAAGGGCTGTGCCTCGAATCAATAAATTTAAGACTTTGAATAGACTACACAAAATGAAACGTCCATTCGCATGCAATTTTTCGAGATGGTCAAGGAAAGCGTTCAAACACTTGCTTTATAAGTTGTTAATTTCCACAGGATAAAATAAAACTCTTGCCCTGCTTTGACAATAAATTTGGTTCTCTGAGATGATCTGTCAACAGTAGAAAGAAGTATTAATACTCCCGTGCGATTTTTTTCTTCAATGTGACAATTCGTCCGAGTTGGGTCCGAGTTCGAATTCCAACGTTGTGTTTATCTTACGCCACTGGCTCACTCCTTTTCCTGGAACCAGTGGCTCTCAATTAGGGACTGGTGACTGCTTATAGCCCACTGAGTTGCTCACGGTGGTTGTTAAACACCCAATCAAAAAAATAAATAAAATTGGACGCCTAAAACGATTGTCCTAAAACGATTGTCATACGATATCCATAGCAGCCGCGAACTTTCAACACCGTTCAGCAAAATGTTGATGAGGCATTAATTGGCTGCCTATGGATAATAACCAACGAAAGTTCCTTTGCCTTGAAAAATGGAATTAGTATAACTTATACAGTACTAATAATTCGAATATTCTTGGTGTAGAATAGAAATCTAAGTTTCCAAGCTTTCGCACATCAACGAGATGATGGCCTTTTCAAGGAACGTAGGCAGCAAACTGTGAATAATAGAACGCTTAAACAATTTGAACGTTTACAGTTCCTTGTTAATCGAATTAGGTTGGTTAAAAGGTATAACGACCCCCATGCGCATCTAAGTTCATATGGTGTTATGCGTCCATTATTTAGGGCCACTGGTTCCAGAGACTGAGTGAGCGAGTGCTTTAGGGTCCTTTTTGATGACAGTGGCTTTCATAACAATTTTTTACTTGGAATTTAACGATCTTCGTAATCATCTAAGTCCATAACGGGTTTCGTCCGTCCCTGATTTAGGGTCACTTGCTCTAGAAAAGTGACGGAGCCAGTGCGGTAAGACGTTTTTAGAACTAGCGATTTTAATATTTTTTTATTATTTCGGGTTTAACGAGTCCCGTGAGCATCTAAGTCCATAACGGATCGTTAGTCCCTGATTTAGAGTCACTGGTTTGAGAGAAGTGACCGAGCGAGTGCCGAAGTATTTTGTTTAATACCAGTATTTTTCATAATTTCTTGCATATTTTAGGGATTAACAACGTTGGCGGTTTTCTGTTAATGCCCTGGCCTCCAAATTTACCTGACATGAACCCAATCGAACATTTGTGGTTCGACTTTTAAAAGCGAGTTCGCGCTAAATCACTACTACCTCAAAATGTACGGGAACTGGAGGACCTGCTGTTGACATTATGGTACCAGATACCCCAGGATACCTATCGCCACCTCATCGAATCCATGCCTCGCCAAGTGGCCGCTGTTTTGCGAGCTAAAGGGAGCCCTATAGCTTATTAGGTAGGTGGTCATAATGTAATGACTCATCCGTGTATAAATTCAGGGTAAAAAAGTGCCGGTATGCCATACCTGAGTATAACGGCCCATTTCGAGCACTGCACGTCACAAAATCTCAAGTGCTGCTTCTTCTGACTATACTGCTGTAGCCATTTTCAAAATAATAATAAGAAGAAAAGAATGGATTTAAAAATGAATCCTTCTGCGCACAACATCCACGACAAGTTATGTTTGTAGTCTCTATCCCCCACATGTATCACTTATCGGAATTGCCACTGTTATTGCTATCAGGAATTCTGGGCTGTTGTTCCAAAACCAGCCGTTTCTTGCCCGATAAAAGAAGAATGGTCACCTAACAACAATTTCATGTTCAAAAAACAGCGCTATACGCACTTTGCAAACACATTCAATTCTGCTCAAATGGACGATGTCATCACTCTTTCCACGTTATTTTTTAAACAACGCATAGCGACTGAAAAATTGTATTCCGGCACTGCTGGGATCGAACCCCCATAACTCTCGATAGCTAGTCGAGTGCGTTCGAATTTACGCTACAGCGCCAACAATTCTCAGCGCAATGCGTGGTTTATCAGTCAGTATCTGACTACACGAATGCGTATTGATGGTCTCAGCAACTGAGATGTCGTCATCTCCACGTATTTGATTGATGGTCTCAGCAACTGAGATGTCGTTTATCTCCACGTATTTGATATATATTAACCATTTCTATCGCCCTTTGAATTTATCAGCTACAATTAAAATAGCTGTTGCGTTAAATGCCACCAGATGACGACATCTCAGTTGCTGAGACCATCAATACGCATTCGTGTAGTCAGATGCTGACTGATAAACCACGCATTGCGCTGACAATTGTTGGCGCTGTAGCGTAAATTCGAACGCACTCGACTAGTTATCGAGAGTTCTGGGGTTCGATACCAGCAGTGCCGGAATACAATTTTTCAGTCGCTATGCGTTGTTTAAAAAATAACGTGGAAAGAGTGATGACATCGTCCATTTACATTATCTCCACGTATTTGATATATATTATTCAATTCTGCTCCTTGAATTTTTCTTTCTTTCTCTAAGAATCATAACCTTTCCTCACATCAAGATTTATTGAACTCCATTTGACGAATTCTACATTTTAGAAGCAAAATTGTTCACTGTACCCTTTAAGTTCTATCGCTCAAAATCAACCTTATCGATTGCTGAAATACAACTGAATAACAAAATATTGTTACAGTTTCCATAACAGCCTCCACACTATGTCATAGCCCATACGCAAAATATAGACCTTATCTAATACACTCACGGACAATGAAATTTGTGCACCAAGAAGGAAGCATCGGATTAAACTGAAATTTTACGGACGTAATGATACAGATGAACAATATACACATGATGGCAAAAACAGAGCTGCAGGGCAATTACAGAGGGATATGTGGCACACAGTCCGGTCATCGTCAATAGCGCGGCTCACCACCTCGTGTGGTGATACATGCAAGGCGAACAGACGCCTGATGTCCTGAGGCAGACTGGCCCACACGTGTTGGACTGTGTGCTCCAAAATCCCGGATAGTGCGGTACAGCGGCAGCTGGCGTTTCAACTGGTCCCACACATGCTCGCTAGGGGCATGTACGGGGAGCGAGCAGGCCATGGAAATGTCGGTACATGACGTAGGCCGTCCTAGGTAACCCAGGCCGTGTCCGGGTGGGCATTATCCTGCTGGCATAGCGCACCTGGAATCCCGATCAGGAATGGGAACACATGAATCCTCAGGATTTCATCCACATAAAGCTGCCGCGTCAATGATCCACGTACCACTGCTAGAGCTGATCGGCTATCGTAGGCAATGGCTTCCCAGACCATAATGCCTGCAGTGGGGGAGGTGTGGCGCTCGATAGCGAAGTTAGGATTGTGCCGTTGACCCGGGGACATCCACACCCAGACACGATGGTCATCTGCCCCCAAAACGAAGGGCGCTCATCGCTAAACACCACACGTTGCCAGTCTGTGGCGTTCCACGTCGCTCTGGCCTGGAACCACTGCACACCGAGCCAGCGATGTTCCGGTGTTAATGGCAGCACACGTAAGAAGCGCTGGGTCGCACATTCGCTTCCCGAGGCGTCAAAAAATGGTTCGTGGGCAGACAGAAGCCACTACATCTGCCTGTATAATGGACGAGTTCCCGTGGGATCCGTTCGTGCCTGGCGCATGATCCGTCGATCCTCTCTATCGTTGGCCCTCTTGGTTCGTCCGTGGGGCAGATATATACTTCTGCCTGAAGAAGATAACTGGAACTCTGTTTTTGGTTTTGTATTTGAATAATACTTCTGCCTGAAGAAGCCACCCGTGGTGGCGAAAATTAGCATTTTGTCCTAGTTTTGTAATATTACACCAATAAAAACTTAGTAAAATCATGCAATGCATTAATTATAATACGATTTCCAACATACCAGAAATCATTACTCAAGTTATGAGGATAATGGCTGTGGAATAAATCTCGGTCCTGTGCGCTGACCTTTGATCCTATTTCGATGATATTCAACAGAACTGGTTCAGTGTACCTCCGAAATAACCGAAATAACATGATAAAGTTTTGTTGCAATGGAAGCATTTTTACGTAAGTCATGATGCATAAGGGCTATGGAATAGATCCCGCTGCTGTGTCCTAACCTTTGACCCCATTTCGCCCATTTTCAATAGGATTCGTTCCTAAAACATTCTAACATTTCATCTAAATCGAATAATTTTTACGTAAGTTATGACGCATAATGGCGATGGAAGTGATTCTGCTCCTACGTCCTGACCTTTGACCCCATTTCGCCCATTTTCAATAAGGTTTGTCCCCAGCTAGTCCCCTACCACATACTAAAATTTAATCGAAATCGAACCTTTACTACGTTAGTTATGACGCAAAGAGCAGTGGAATGGATCCCGTTCCTATGTCTTGACCTTTGACCCCATTTAGTTCACT
The DNA here is from genome assembly GCA_039090855.1 of Macrothele yani. Classification (NCBI taxonomy): domain Eukaryota; kingdom Metazoa; phylum Arthropoda; class Arachnida; order Araneae; family Macrothelidae; genus Macrothele; species Macrothele yani. The sequence goes on from CM077002.1 coordinate 57,064,194, forward strand.
TTCAATAGGGTTCCTTCCCAGGTGTTTCCCTTCCACACACTAAAAGTTCATCGAAATCGAACGATTTTTACGCGAGTTATCGTGCGAACGGGCTTACGCACATAACGCGTGACGTAATGAGACAGATGGGAATCGCGACCATCTGCTCGAAATAGTGTGACGTCATAAAACTTTAATAGGATCCACACACAACGCGTGACGTAATGAGAGAGACGGCGTGACCGCGCGCCTACATCTCAATCGCGAGATTGCGACGTCATAAGATTTCTAAGCATGGGCAACATTAATGGGACGACGCCATGACACTAAGAACGTGGTTATTCGGGGTGGTTATTTACCGCACTAAACGAATTTTCCTGAAGTCGAGATCAAGCTAAATCGATTTCTAGTACCAGAAAACGATAGGTTAATTTCTTTCATCAAAATCCTTAGAGCCGTTTTCAAAATAAAATTTACATACATACAAGAATTACTCCTTTAATAGTATGGGATAAGGGCGATGGAATGGATTCCGATCCTATGTCCTGACCTTTGACCCCATTTTGTCAATTTTCAAAAGGTTTCGTCCCCAGGTTGTCCCCTACCACATAGTAAAAATTTCATTGAAATCAAACCATTTTTACGCATGTTACGACGCATAAGGGCAATGGAATGCATCTCGCTCCTATCTCCTGACCTTTGATCCCACTTCACCCTTTTTCAATACCGTTCATTCCCAAGTGGTCCCCTACAATACACTAAAATGTCATCGACATCGAACCATATTTACGCCAATTATGACGCATAAGGGCAATGGAATGGATCCCGCTCCTATGCCGTGACCTTTGACCCCATTTCACCCATTTTCAATAGTGTTCGTCCCCAGGTGGTCCCTTACCACATAGTAAAATTTCATCGAAATCTAACCGAATACGCGAGTTATCGTGCCGACAGACAGACGGACGGACGGGCAAAGTTGGAGCATGTACGCTTCTTCAACCTACGGTTGGAAAGCGTAAAAAACGGATTTCAGCGTTTTCTTAGTATTGCTGGTGCATATCTACCCAATTTTTCTGTTGAATGTTTATTTGTTTGTCCGCTATTCAAATCAACATGATACAACACATATATTTCAGCACTTTGGTAAATTTTTATTAGGATCAGCGTACAAGTACACCGTCTTTGTCCTCAGCAACTGAACGCGTTGTTGCCATCATTGTTGGCCAGCCGCAACATCATCAAAAACTTTGTTTCTTCCATCGCGGGCATCATAATTTTTTGCTGTCAAGCGTTCTCTGACCGGCGTCGTTCATAAGAAACATCAACATCGATCTCTACTAACGAACGCTCTTGATCTGGGATCGTCAGAAAGCCACAACGTCATATTCTTCAACTGTTCAGGGCGCTGTCTCCGGCATCGTTGACCAGCCATAGCATCACCATTCTTTGTTGCTGAGCGCGGTGGTCTCTTTTTTCTGATCACCGTCATGTCTTGAATAGTCTTTGCTATGCTGATGACATCACGATTCTTATCAAAAATGTGGACGAGTTTACCACCCTGGATAAATCTTTTTCACCTCTATGCCTCCACCTCAGATGCTCGTGTGAATAAAAAACAAGAAAGATGACACCGAATTTTCGGGCGTAATAAGCACGTCTTTTGAATCCGTTCTGACGCAAATTAAATTTATCAAAGCTATTCAAATCAATGGAACCGGTATGGAAAACAATAGTATCTGACGGAAGAAAGAAGTTTTTCAATCGGGTTTTTTTCCCCTCAGATATTGCTGTGAACGGAATCGTGAGCTTGCGCTCTCTAGTTGCAGACTTGTGCCTTAAGAAAAACATGCATTCATATGAGAAACATTTCGCACCGGAAACGCTCTAAAACTCAGTGAGACTTTTTCAAATCGGACTCTTAGAAACAGAGATATCGACGAAAATAAGATGTGACTTTACGTCCCCTGGTGAGAAAAAGCATGCACTATTTTAGGAAGAAAGTATTCTCAAAAGCTTTCCCATATAAGCGGTACCGGTCCAAGAAAAAAATTTAGTCGAGTTTTCAGGAGCCCAGATTTTGCTACAAATACATCAGAAGCAGAAAATAACACTTATGTCCTTTAATGGTCAAACAATTCTTTACCAAACATTAGAAATTATGCGAAAAATATTTTCCATCAAGTCTTGGGTGCGATACAGGAAGAATTTTTCAAATCGGAGTTTCAGAAGCAGAAATAACGCAGAAAACGCAATTTACCTTTGTGTCCCCTAGCGAAAAGTCTATGATTTACTTGAAAATTTTGAATTTATAGGACAAACATTTCGCATCGGAAACACTGCCCAACAAAGAAGGAATATTTCAAACCTCCGAGCAATTGTTAACAATTGCTCGAAGGTTCATCGGCAAAAATCGCTTATTCGTTTCTAATATAAGCGATTTTTGTAATATTTTTTATATAATATTATTTTTTTATAATATTTTGTAGTTTTACTCATCCTATAATTGCTTTTTGTTTTTTAGCTACACTTAATTGGTTTTGTTTAAGACTTACTCGAAAGGACAAAAAGATAATAACAAAGGAACAGAACAATTTACATTATTATATTATCAACCTTGTAAAACTGTTTTTCTTCAATTTCCATTTTTTTAAATTTTTTTATTATTTCTTATTTTGTCTATTTTTGTTTTACAATGTTTTTTTCATTTTGCAGCTACATTTTAATCATTTCCTTCTTATTGTTTTTATTTACTTGGTAAAAAAGAGAATTCGCTTGATATAATCAGTTTCGAAAACAATGCAGAAATCTTTTACTTCTAAGCTGCATTTGCAAGAATTTCCTCAATTTAATTTAAAAGTCCGAAAACATTTAGGACTCTTGAAACTCTCAACAGAATTTATAAATAAAAAATAGCATTTCTGCAGATTATTTTTACATTTTGTTAAGCAGTAGATATTTACCTGGACTATTTAGAAAGACATTATTAGGCCTTTTATTAAGTATTTTATTTTAATGTTATTTTATTAAAACGGTAAATTTGTGATTATAGGATTTTTCCCGGAATTTTTTTTCTGTCATTATTTGAAGCAAGGTGAGAAAACAACAACAACTGGGAAATAAAGAAAGAAAGAAAGAGAATGGCAAAGAGAAAGAGAGAGAGAGAGGGAGCGAAATAGCTCTCCGAAAGAAAGAACAGAGAGAAGATGAGATCTAGTATATGCAAGTGAAATAGAAAATTTTAAAGGAAAAAACGAATATTTACTGAAATTAGAAATACGATTAAAGAGAGTGGGTTGGTGAATGTGAGAGAAACAGTAAGGAACAGAGGGAGAGACAAGAAATGGATTCAAAAACAGAGTACGGCAGAGAAAAGCCGCAAGTAATAACATACCGAAAGGGAAAGGAAAGAGAAGGTGATACTTCTGCGTGACGCACCAGGCTTAAATGATGTGATCATGAGACGCCACGCTACGGTTCACATATCCTTGCCAAAACTCAGGTACCAAGTCAATCCAAGTCATGTTTCGATCTTCACTGATCGAGTACATTGAAGCAATGTACACAGTTTTTCCAGCAACATTCCGCAGAATGTTTTCAGATTACTATTCCTCAGAATAGTAGAACCACCAGTGATTATTTACTCCAAGAACTCGGATGTACTTAATACGCCAGCTTCTCAATAAGAAACAGGTGTCGTCAACAGCTCAAATTACAATCACCGTGACCTCCGTCAAATATGAATCAGTCTAATTTCCTAGAAAACTTTCTAAATAAGAACTTTAGTGTGCGACATATTTTATAGGAAATATAAATTTTCAACCAGTTAAAAATTTTGAACGACTGAAACGTTGATAAATACCGACCCATTAAGATATATAATTCTTGTAAATATTTGCTTGTTTTTCAAATTAGCTACTTCCGAATATTTTCGTGATAAATATTTCTTTGATATTTTTTTTCGATTTCGTAAAATTTTAGGCCATATGTACTTTTTTTTAAATCCAAGATTATTTTTTTTTGCCCGAAGCCTAAATAAAATTAGATATTCAGAAGTATTATATAAAGGTATTACAGTGAAAAGCATAGAAACTAAATCACAAGCACATTTTATAACAGAAACAACAGTATATATAACTAAAAACATAAAACATTAACGCTTTTCATGATGGAGTTTTATCCTTTTTCACTGATAAGTTTCTTAGCTCACCAAATCTGATCGATCTCCAAAGTACCGACCACAACTCTCAACCTTTACGCCAACCCCTGAGCCTGCTTCAACTCCCTCAACTTTTCCGCGATCCGCCTCAACCGTAGCTTCCGTACCTCCTCTGCGATCCGCCTCAACCAAAGCTTCCGTACCTCTTCCGCGATTCGCCTCAAACGAAGCTTCCTAACTTCTTCCGCTATCCGCCTCAACCATTCCCTTCGCCTGTGCTGCACTAAAATCCTTATCGCCCACCCTTCTACCGCCGCTAAAACTATCTCCAAAATAGTACCAAAAAGACCCATAGTTAACTTCCTTCTTGACTTCTTGATAGCCTTATCCGAGCACCTGCTCTGTTCGCTGCTCAAAACAAACTGAATTTTTTTTTCGAGAAATCTGATCATATGGCTTTCTTGAGAATGGCGTATCAATTCCTGATTGTTACGTTTCGTGCTTGATCTCTAGCTGTTGCCACAAAGTGTTGCTTAAGCAATATTTTGCGCCTAACGAAATGATGATTTTGACGTAATTCATGCATTACGTCTCAACAAAGGTCTAAACATAGCAGCAAAGATTCATAATCAAATATATAAAACACAAAACGTCTGTTTGTTTGTCTGAAGCAGCAAAAACTCTCGAACGCCGAACTGCGGCATCGTTAAATTTGCATAGCTTATTAATACTGGAATTTCTAGGTCAATGCAACTATTCTAAGATCTCTACGTTGTTCCGTTCGCGAGTTGTGAATTAATTAATAAACTAATCAAAAAGTCAGCGGCGTTTGCTACGTCATCGTTATCTGTTTCAAATCTGAAAGTACGTGACTGCATTCATCACCACGGCACATCCACGCACATCCACAGGTGTTTCTGTTCTTTGAGAACTGTGCATAAAAAAAATGCAAAAACGAACTTTGTGAAATCTTAAAGAAACGGGCTGAAATTTTTATCAACACCATGAATTGGTAATCAGAGGAGTCCTCAAAATTTCACCGGAATCCGGTCAAAACTTTTTAAAATAGGAATGGAATTTTTAATTCATCGGCAAACATATACGCAAAAACGGTTAATAAAATTTTGACGGCTAATTTAAAAAGGTATTTACCAATTCAGGCGAAATTTGGAGGTCATGTTCTTATTAACGATTTATAGTGTTCATTAAAATTTCAGCCAGTTTCATAAAATATTCGCAAAGATACGTTTTTAACTATTTTTATCCCAGAGCCCTCAAAGACGTCTGAAACTGAAAGCACGTGATGCATTTGATCGTCGATAACAAATTGTTAACGAATTTTGTTCAGTCAGTGTTCGAAAGCTGTGTCTCCTGGACGCGTACGTGTTGAATAATTCGAAACGATTTTGGTCCGTTTGATTCTACAGATTCCATACATTCTGTACCGGGCAAAGCCGGGTAGTAAAGCTGGTCGATATATAATTTCATACGACTCCATATTCTTTTTTTTTTTTTTTTGTCGCCTTAAATGACATTTTTTAGTAATTTTTCTTTAAGGGCTTTAATTATTTTTTAATCTGTCTGAGCTTTTCTTCCATGATTAAAAAAAAAAAAGAAAGAAACTGTAAGGATATTTTTTTAATGTCGGAGTACTTTTAATTTTAGACGACCCCGTATTTATTAACGATTTCTTTAAAAAAAATTTTTTTTTCTTGATTGGAGGTTTAAAAAAAATATATATTTTTTTTGATTGGGGGTTTAACGACCACCGTGAGCAACTCAATGGGCTATAAGCAGTCGCCCGTCCCTAATTTAGGGCCACTGGTCCCACGGAAGGGAGAGAGCCAGTGCCGTAAGACAAACACAACATCCATGCCTCAACGGGATTCGAACTTGGACCCCTTTTGGACGAATGATCAGAAAATATCGCTTAGACCACTGCATCACCGGGGCCGGCTGAAACCCTTCATCAAGCTCCGAAAGTTTCACACATAAAATTGCAAAACCAGCTTTTTTCTAGCGGGAGGGGGGGGGGGTTAACGAGCACAGTGAGCACTCGAAGATATTTGAGCAGTCCTCCGTCCTTAGTTCGGGGCCAGTGTTTCCAGGCAAGGGAGAGAACCAGTGCCATAAGACACCCACAACATCCGTGCCACACCGGCACTCTCGAACTCATATCCTTCTCACACGAATGATCAGAAGCACTTAGACCACTGCACCACCAACCCGGCATGCAAAAGCATTTCAAAAGTGAAACCTATATTTCGTAAATACTAAAACATGGGACCTTGTCACGAACTAGCCGGTTTAATATCAGGTAAGGGTTACTGTTCTTTCAAACTGTCTCTCCACCTAAAAACTATAAAAAGGAAAAATAAAATTACATAGAATGATGAATGTGGCTATTTCTGGGGCAAAAACATACACAAAATAATCCCACGGAGTGATTCGGGTGTAACCAGAAGTGCATGCAACATCATTCGCATTTGGGTTTCCAGTAAATCCAAATGGATGAGATTGTACGCCAAAATTCAACCGTATCGCTTCCGTGACCGAGTGGTCTGAGGCGTGGGATTCTGGCTAATTGTCTGAGCCGGGGTGGAATATGGCCGCAGATTAGACATGGGTGACGCGTTCGTCCCACGCTACTGCCTCCTTTCAGAAAGCAGTCGCGTAATTTCGATGACAGATGCTCATGATTGTTCTTAAACCATCCTAGGGAGAGAGAGAAAGAAAGAAATTTACACAAATAAAAGTACTTTTAAGCAGACATTACTGCCCATTTTTCGGCTATTCCTCTACAGACGGGCGCACGAATCATTTCTCACAGCTAAGACAGCCGAACGCCAGCACAGCTGCGCGAGCATATACCAGAAGTATCAAGTTACTGTTTTCGATGTGGCAACGGATCTGTTGTTGTATACATTTTAACGCAAACAGCACGAAAAGTGGAAAAGTGGTTATCTTTGCATTCTGCGCTAACTTTTTTCATTTCATCATAGTGACTGACGTCGCTTTCATCAAAGAAACTATTTCATGGACTACATTAAAAACGTTAACTGAGATACTGAAAAAGAATTAAAAAAAAAGAAAAATAATGAAAGAAAAATGAACTTACCACTACATACGTTTGGTTACTGATAAAACATTTTACTTTCGTATTTACAAGCAGTATTTTAATTCGTATTATAAATATATAGAAAAAGACAATTTTAAAACAAAAGCATCGACGTTCACTGCCATTCGCGTTTTTTTTATTATTTGAGGCATTTCTTCGTAGACGTTTGTGCTTCTTCGGAATATGAATTCCATCAATCGATCACCTAGATTGTCTTTATGTACACCTTGTTTCATTATGCTGCTTTTTAAATGTCTCCAAAAACATGCTGTTTGCGTTCGTCTGTAAGCAACAGCAGATCCGTTGCCATGCTTGTGGTACCTACTCGCGGAGCTGTGCTAGCGTTCCGCTGTCCCAGCAGTGAGAAATGATCTGTGCGCACGTCTGTGGAAGAATAGCCCATTTTTCCAGTAAAGGATGTGCTAAAATAACAGATAATTCTCCTTCTAGAATTCAGGCCGCCATCTTTAATTTTTCAAAACGGTTCTCAGACGAAGTTGCTGAATGCGCCATTTTCGAAAAATTTTGAACGGAAGGGTTTTATGAAAGCAAATTAAGAATTCTGGATAAATTAAAAAGAGAAAGTTATCAATTTAACAAACGAAAGTATCGAAAGAAGTAATTAGAGTCCTTTTTTTTATTTCGAAGTATAACGAGCTCTTGAGTATGAGGAAATACATCCCTTCTAGACTTAATTTCAGGGCTTTGGATCTAGGCTTCAGCCATGGCTAGATTTGGGGCTCTGTTAAGAGGATAGGCGAGTTTGGAACCTATGACTACGCAGCTACATGAACAGCATAATTAGCTGTGCTTCAAGAAAATTACTTATTTTCAAGAAATTAATGAAAAACTAAGTAAATCGTGATTTAAGGTTCCTAAAACTAATGAAACTATGATTCAATTAATGCATCTGTTTTGACCCTTTTTATTTTACCTATTTATTTTTTCACTAATATACGAAGAAGTATTCGCGAATCAAAAAAACAGAAGCTCCGCAGTTACTTATCCTAAGAAAATCGGTTCATTTAAAACTTTAAAATTCCTAACAAGTTACGTGCGCTGATAGGTATGATTTGTTTTGAAACCTGAGCGTTAACACCACACAGGAGAAGAGAACGTGTTAACCAAAGAACCTTGGTGTTAACCACGTTCTCCTTTATTGTCCCAATACGCGCCACACGTTTCATCCAATATCTTCACGCCTCAAAAAGGTCCATTCTGATTGTTCAATACTGCGCACGTTGTAATAACCAATTGAATTTGACCAAACTGCAGAACCAATGGGAAAACAGCAAGGCTCGGGCATTTTATTATTTCTCAGTTTCTGCCTTTACTTTGAATTTAGATAGGTGATATTCTTTTTTTATAGAAAACTCAAGGAAATTGATCCCTTGTGTTTCCGATACGAAGCTGTCACAACAACCTATACATGAATGGCAAATGTTCTGGGTTAGGTTTCGGGAACTAGCGACTCCGGAGCCGCATACCGCGCTTGGCACGTAAAACTGCAGAAATAATATTTTTCACCGTCACGAAAATACATATACCTTGTTAATAACCTTTTTTTTTTTTTTTTTTTTTGCAAAATATGAATGTTTAAAAAAAAAAAAACAACTAAAGTAAAAAAATATCCAACAGAGTCTCTCAATAATTAATACTTATTTCATCGAACTTGAAGGTACGTTTTTTCAGTCTGCTAAAGTCATCACAGTAAGAACTGGTTTCTTAGCACTTTTCTTTTACATACGCACACTGCTACGTTGAGATTTTTATAATTTACTTCATTTAGTGCTCTTAAAATACTATCGCTTTGATAAAATGTGAAAGAAACGATTTTGAATTTTTTTGCTATCGCGTAAGTATTCAAATTTTTCGAAAAATCTTATTTTATTATGTTCCTTACGATAAGGATAGCATATGAAAAAGTTTAAACGTGTTTTGGGTAGTAGGTCCGGCCGGTGTCCCGTCAATTCGTCGTGCCCAATTCGTCGAGTGACAATCCGTCACGTGTCAATTCGTCGCCGGCTCAGTTGGTCGAGTGCAAATTCATTGCGCGTCAATTAGTCGCAGTTACCAATTCTTCGCAGGCAAATTCATCGCACGTCAATTAGTCGCAGTTACCAATTCATCACAGGCTCAATTCTTCGCAGAAAAATTCATCGACTACTAAATTTGACGTGGACAAATTCTTCGTATTTCGACCCCCTCAGTGAAATGTGAAATACGCTGGCCACCCAAAATGCAACCCCAAGAAGGACACGAGATAGCAAAGCCAGATTTACTGGACACATAACAACAGATACAAAGATGAAACGATTGAGCTTACAGGCCCGTTCGACTTGCGGAACACGCAGACATCAATAGTTCGTGTGGCCCCCATGGCTGGCAATAATGGCCGCTACACGCCGCGGCATCGAACGAAAGAGGCTTTGGATGTGGGCTTGGGGTATGTCGTTACAGGCTGCTTCCACACGTTGCCACAGTTCATCAGGCGTAGCCGCGGGTGGTGCTTGCCGGGCCACTCGGTTGCCGATCAGCGACCAGACGTGTTCGATGGGCGACATATGGGGAGAACAGCCTGGTTATTGCAGCAGTGACACATGGTGGGCCGTGAAGAATTGTTGCACGATGCGTGCCACGTGCGGGCGCGCTTTGTCCTGTTGAAACGTGGCCGCTGGCAGGTCCTGCAGGTAAGTGAGGACTACAGGCTGCAAAACGTCGGAGATGTAGAGGTGGCTGTTGAGTGTACCGACGACGCGTACCAGAGTGGTGCGGGTGTCATATCCAATTGCGCCTCAAACCATAACGCCAGGCGACGGACCGGTATGGCGATGCATAATGCAGGCGCCATACAGTCTCTCGCCGCGGTGCCTCCACACGCGGATCCGACCATGATAATTAGTGTACTTTACATTATCCTGCAGGTTCATGGCTCCTCGGGGAACCTCGGTGTCTTTGGGCCCCTCGGGGAAAGCAGGAAGAAGATTTGTATAAGCCTAACGAAAGTGATTTGTCCGAATCTTTCGTGTTTACTGTTGTATCGAGTAGTAGATTCTACTTGTAGGCATGCCCTTCCCTCAGAAATTTGGTGAAGTCTGTAACAGTGTTCCGAGGTACTTTGGTTGGGAAGCCCTGCCCCCAACTTCTGTAATTTTATATTTTGGACGGCTAGAGTCGGCCAATGTATCCGGGATGTTCATCCTGAAGCGTCCGCGTGGTTCGCGAGCTTTGGGGAGGCTTCGCTTCAAAATTTTAAAATGGACGTAGAGCATGCTATATATAATGATTCGAAAGAAAAAGTGGTTTTTAAAGGTATGAAATCTCTTTCCACAGCACAGGGACTTCAAAAGGAAAAGTGGTTTTCAAAGACATGAAATCTCTCCCACAGCACAGGGACTTCAAAAAAAAACCCAGTGGTTTTTGTAGGTATGAAACATCTTCCCACAGCACAAGGACTTCAAAATAAAATGGTTTTCAAAGGTACGAAATATCTTTCCACATCACAGGGACTTCAAAAGAAAAAGTGGTTTTTAAAGGTATGGAATATAATAGCTTCCCACAGCACAGGGACTTCGAAATAAAAAGTGGTTTTCAAAGACATGAAATCTCTCCCAAAGCACAGGGATTTCAAAAGAAAAAGTGGGTTTTATAGGTATGAAACTTCTTCCCACAGCACAAGGACTTCAAAAGAAAAAGTGGTTTTCAAAGGTATGAAATCTCTTCCCACAGCACAGGGACTTTAAATAAAAAAGCTGTTTTCAAAGGTATGAAATCTCTTTCCACAGCACAGGAACTTTAAAAGAAAAAGGGGTTTTCAAAGGTATAAAATCTCTTCGAAATCGTAGGCCCCCGGCAGTAGATGGCATAAACGCTGAAATGTTAAAATGTGATGCTGACTCTGTCAGTGACTGTTTAACTAAAATTTGTTAGCTATGTTGGGAATTAGGAATAGTTTCGCCTGTATTGGACGGATGCTCTCATTGTTCCTTTGCATTGAAAAAAGGTGAAGGCACTGAATATGAGAACATCGCACCGTCAGTCTGCTGAGTGTACCAGGAAAAGACTTTGGCATTCTAAACAGCTTTCCAGGTAAACTCAGACATAGTATGTATCGATAAGGCATACATCTTCATATCCTAAGTAAAATTTTACATTTCTTATAATGATTTAAAAGTACCTTCCGGGTGGTAAGAAAGTTCGCGCTTCTAATGCACGTTTGGAGAACGCTAATGACCAAGTAAACAGACTACTTCTGTAGAAGGTCTTGAAAAATGATGGTGTAACTGGTAATCTGATTGAATGCGTGAAAGCTATACCTGGTGTTTCAATAAGATTGAAACAAGTTTTTGTCCTTCAACGGTTTATCACAGATACATACTTTCAATTAGAAAAATACTTAAAATGGCGGAAAGACTTACCACATGGCAGTTGCACCGCTGTGGGTGGAATTTGCATAAAAATCAGAAAAAGCAATTTTTATACAAGCTTCGCAGAAAAAAGTTCAATAAAAAAAGTTGCGCAATGTCTTAATTAGTTCAAACAAACAAATGACAGCGCTCTGCGTGCAAAACACGCAGAGGTATTCGCGATGAAAATTGTACAAAACGTCATTCGAAGGGGTAACATTGTCAATGTTCTGTCATGGAGCAGAGAGCAAATATCCGGTTTTGTTTGAAATTCTGTAAAATTGCACCTTGACTGATGAATTGTTGTTTGATGTGTATGAGGCTAATTGCCTATCTGGTGCACAAATATTCCAATGTTATACACGCTTCAAGGATAGGCGGGAGGATTTGGAAAATGAGGAAAAGTCTGGAAGTCAGATTTCAATGCGCACGTCTGAACTCATTAAGAAAGTTCGCAAAAGGATAAAAAAGTGATCGTTGTGTGACCTTGAAGATGCTTGAATGTGAGATCGATGTTAATAAGGAGACGATTCGTCAAATTTTAATGCAAGATTTTGGGGGATGGGAAGTTTGTGCCCGTTTTGTTCCCCATGCTTTGTCAGATGATCACACACATGCATGAGTGGAGTACGCAGAAGATATCCTGGAGACTGCAGAAACAATGCAAAATTTCCCCCGAAGCATTGTGGCAGGTGAGGAGACATGGTGTTTTCATTATGATCCTGAAACAAAGCGTCAGGGTGTTCAGTGGAATTCGTCACAGTCACCCGAAGGATAGGAGATTAGCTTACAGGAGTCCGAAATACATATGCTTGTGTACTTTTACGACTGAAAGGGAATTTCGCATCACCAGTTGATTCCTGAGGGTAAAACTATCACTGACAAAGCTTACACATCCCTTTTGGAACGATTGTGGAAGAGGATTGTTCGTGAGTACAGAAACGGACAATGGTTCCTCCTTCACAATAACGCACCCGCACACAGTGCTGGCAGTGTACAGCTATTTCTGTCACGAAAACAAGTGTGTGTGTGTGTGCACTGAACCATCTCACCCTATTCTCCAGTTTTTTCACCTTGTGACTACACTCCGTTCCCTAAATTAAAGCTGCCTTTAACAGGAAACGCTTTTCAAAACATTGAAGACAAAAAGAACTGTGACATCAGCTCTTCACTCCATACCAAAAGATGACCTCTGCAAGTCCTTCCTTTCGTTGACTGATCGTACCACTTCTTGTATTAACGCAGGAGGAATGTACTTCGAATAAAATATACTCACGCCAGTTTTCCAACTTTTAATTTTTTTTTAAACTAGAGGCTGTGCCTCTAGGCTCGCTACGCTTTTTTCCAGAGTAGCGCTCGGGCCCTGCAGTCTGATCTCCAAGTATATCACATGAAAGAGAAACTGGAAAATTCATATAAATTTCAATTTTTATTGCATGTCTTAGCAAATGAAGCTTGTTATTCCGAAGTTTCAGACTTTTTTTACTGTAGTTAATTTTTGGAAGGTCGGACGTTTGTCGTTTGAACTTAAAGCACTTACTAAAGTTACCACTAAGGAAAACAAAAGCGGTCCAAAAAGCATTTCCGTAAACCGTAAACCGTTTTACTAAACCGTTAAAATGGACGTCACGTAACTTTGTTTCCTATACTTCCAATGGAAAAACTTTTGTACACATTTCCTTCACAATTATTGTATTCCCAACGATGAGAATTTGAACATCGATTAAAATAACTTCATATTATAACTTGGAATACTTAATACTTTCTAAAACATAACCATAATTATATTAAAAATCAATAACTTTTCCTTTGGTGGTGTTGGAACCAAAAAAAAAAAAAAAGAAAGATGGCGCGCGACCTGTACTTTGATGACGTCAGTAGACAAACAAATGTTGGATTGCATAATTATGGTTATGTTTTAGAAAGTAAAGTATTCCAAGTTATAAAATGAAGCTATTTTAATCGATGTTCAAATTTTCATCCTTGGAAAAGCAGTAATTGTGAAAAAAAGTGTACATTGGAAATATAGGAAGCAAAATTTTCCATTGGAAATATAGGAAGCAAAATTACTTGACGTCCACTTTAAACAACTGAGATAGCTTTACCAACAAAACATATGCATAACAAATTCTCTGCGTCACCATGGCAGCAGGTCATGGGACCAGAACTTTCCTCTGTGGTTATCGTGAAGACAGACCTCGTTCGCTTCTTTTCCTTTTCGTCTGTAAAAAAATGTTTTTTTCCTGTGGATTTTTCGCCTTCTTTAGTGGTTCGTGTTGACTGTGTTGTGTTTTCATCGTTTTGCCTCACTTGAAGTGAGTGTGAGTGCCTCCTGTTACGTTATTTTGTGTTTCTTCTGTGTGACGCAGTTGCGGCACACAGTGTTGCGTTTTTAGGCGTGCGGCCATGATGGCTGCTTCCCAAATGCAAGCTTCTACTGCTGATGTTATCTCCGCTGGATTTTCTTCGTCTACTTCGGCCGCTCCTGAGACTAGTATGACCTCATCAAGTGTGAATTTGTCTACTTTAAATTGTGTTTCTGCTTCTAATGTGCTTCGTCCTAATGTTTCTGCATCGAATGTTCTTCGTCCTAATTTGCATATCCCGAGTGCCGAGTCACGTTCTGCTAACCTGGCTGCTTCCCTTCCACGCTCGTATGCTGCGACGGGTCGTCCAATCCAATCTTCTCATGCACCTGTTTCAATGCAACCAGAATTTTCTAGAGAAGATAATGTTCTCAAGATTCGGATTTCTGACGATTCACCAGCAGGTACTTTCCTCAACTTTCCTCAGCTTTGTTATTAAGTGTGTATTTTCAGTCTATTCGTGACACCCCCCTCTATTTGGAGGCCTTAGTTAAAGCTGTTCCCAAGGAGAGCATTGTTTCAGTTTTTCGTATTGGGGGGGGGGGTGTTGTCGTTCATTTTGTTCACCAAAAAGCCACCGATACCGTTCTTGCTACAGGCATTGATATTTTCGCCTTTCACTTGCAACCTGTTGCTTCTGCACAGCGCCCGGTCACAGTGACAATTTCTCCAGTGCCTACTGCTATTTCTGACAATTTGCTTGTTGCTGGACTCGGCACTCTTGGTCGAGTAGTGGGAGAGGCAAAATTTCTCCCAGCTGCTGCTAGAGACTCCCTATTCAAATTTGTGCAAGGAGGACGTCGACAATATCGTGTTATTTCCCCCACCGACCAAGCCATTTCTAACCGCCCCACAACTCTGCAACTTGTTACGGACACACGAACATACGTTTTCAACTTATTTGCTGGTGTCCAGTGTTTCCGGTGTCGAGCTGAGGGACACCTGGCTTCTGAGTGCCCTCAGCGCACACCTGCGCAAGGTGCTGTCCCTTCGTTCAAGGTTCCTGACACACCTCCATCATTCACTTCTTCCTCCCTTACTACTGAACAAACTGTTGCCCCAATGTCAACCACGTCACCATCTCTGCTAATTGCTCCTTCAATGACGGCAGATATTTCGTTGTCTTCACCTGTTTCAGTTCCGCCACTGCCATTCAACTCCGAGCAGCTGCTGTCTTTCAAAACTCCTACGCAGTTATTGCCAAGCACTGAACAGCCATTTCCATACAAATCCCAGCAGGCGCTTTCTTTCAAAACAACTACGCAGTTATTGCTAAGCACTGAACTGCCATTTCCATTCAACTCCGAGCAGCCGCTTTCCTCCAAAACTACTGCGTCATCATTGCCCAGCTCTCAAGCGCACCACCGAGCAACAAATTGCCTCCCGTTTCACAGCCTGTTTCGCAAGTGCAAACACCTGCTTCTGAACTGTTCAAATCTGGTCTCATTGTTGACATGTTATTTCCACCTATTCCTACTTCGGTGGGCTCCTCTGGACCCCAAACTGCCGGGAAACGTCCGAATTCTGCTGAGTCTTCTCCTAGGCGTTCGCGTCGCACTAGGCGTTTTCAGACCAAATCTTCTGCCACTTCCTCTGGAACCTCACCTGGCGTAGAAAATATTTCTTCTCAACTTCGTACAAGAAACAGATTCGCTTGCCTCCCTACTGATGATGATACGGATGTTGCTGCTAATTTAAGTGAATTAGCATCGATTGCTTCGGATGTTGATGGAGATGATTCTTCTCTTCCCACCATTCCCAAACTTTCCGCTCTGTTCAAAGACTGTTCTGTTCCAATGCAACCGCTCACATATACTGAACTTCTTGAATTAATTCAACGCCCTAGGATTGACAAATTTCTAACAATCCCGTGTATTCAATTCAAGTTAAATTGGTTACCTGAAATGCTTCAACAACTTCAATTGCTTGATGAATTTTTGATTAACGTTTCCGTTCCCCAGAAGATGGCCAGCTTCAGCATCGTCTGTGGTACATGCTAAAGTTGCTCACAACTGAACTCGAAAACAATCAACAGCCTGTTCATGATTTCCCAACTAACTTGTGTTAGTTTCAACTGCCGCGGCTTTTCGGCCTCGGCAGCTAATGCTCTTGTCTTCGTTGATTTCTTTATCTTAGAGCTGACGTCATTCTCCTAAGGCATGCATACTTCATGTGTCTGATGTTTCAGCCCTTGTTCTCACTGATGTTCTTTCTCCTCCAAAAAGTTTGTGCTCACCTTCACATCACCTTGTGTTTTGTCACCACTATCCGTCGACTCCCACAAAAATTCAAGTGTGCTTCTTCCTAATTCTTTATGCGAAGTATACAATCTACCTGTGCTATCATCGCAGCCTCGACCAACCTTCCCTTTGACGTTCTCACACAGCTCGTCGTTTCCTCTGCCGCAGATTTCGTCGCTCCGTTACAGCCAGACTACAAACCGAATTTGACATTGCACGGGCAAAACTTCAGGTCAATTTGGTCACCTCAACAGCCTTGGTTCCAAGTCGTCGTAAATGGCGTGGAACTGTTATCTTTTCCTTCAGCTTTCCACTACAGTGTTTTTATTCCATCATAAGTGTTCTTCATTAATGCTCTGTGTCTACGTTTCTGCCCATGAGTGAGACTGAGTTTTTTTCTTTTGAATAAACGTTTTGTTTTGAACTTGTACTGCTTTACCGTCTATTTTTTGTTTCGTTTTTGGCGAACTCTTTGACACAGTTTAATACTATTGTTATCAACGGACTCATAGATTTTTATTTTTACTACTGTTCAACTGGGCAGCCTGTGAGCGCCCTCTTTTTCACGCCCTTTACATTGTTGTTATTGTTTTTTAAATGCTTGCGTATACCTTGTTCTCTCTCACATCTTGTTACTGTTTTCTATTTTGTACTTGTTCATATTTTTTAGAGGCGTTTTTTATACCTAAAAGTTTGAGCAATAAATACCTTATGAAGACAAGCCGTTCGCTTCTTTCCTTTGCGTCTTTAAAAAATGCTTAAAAATCAGAAAACGACTTTTTCTTAATTTTTTTTTGTAAAACAAGGATGACTGTAAAAATTGCAGTGCGTTATGATTTATAATTTGGCATATATTCGTTTTTTTAAATGGATCCCATTGCGAAATAAAGAATTTTGTGAAATTTAGAAATTTAATTTCTCGTAAAATAAATCGAAATTCCAAAAAAGGGCGGCGAGGTGCAAAATTTCGGTCATGGCATTACATACCTACAAAGTTTCGTGGTTCTGTTGCTGTTAGTGTGTCCAGAACGCGATCTGATAGCACTTTTTTGCTTACCTTAACTTTGAAATACAATAGCTCTTGAAGTATCGCTAGAATCGAGAAACAGTTTATTTTAGCGCGTTCTTCAAACAATTCTCTATAAACGATATAAATTTCATATTTTTGTGTTCAATACGTTTTGCACTGCGCGCTAGGAAAGCGAGTGTGTCGCGAAATTTCTAAAACAGCGGCAGCAGCAGCGGCGGCAGTTATTTTTTTAGAATAGAGAGATTCAGTCTCATTATTTAATTGCCGCACTGTTTAAATTAATCATAAAAGCAGATACTTTCCCTGCATTTAAATGAGGCTGATTTCACGCGAAGAAGCGAGTGTAAGAGGTTTAGGATGGATTTATTACGAGGAATTGAATCAATTGTTAACGTTTAGGAAAACAATGGCTGTGGAAGATTTTTCGGCAGAATTTTTCGTCACCAAAGGTTAACGTAATTCAAATTCGCTGCTGAACAGAAATGAAAAATGTTTTTTACCAGCGTTTTTTGGATACTTTCCAATAAATGTTTAAATATTTTTCGTGACATTATTCACTCGATTTTTGATGTATATGAAATGCAAACATGCTAATTTTTGAAGTAGAAATATCCCAAAGAAATAAGGATGTACTGCTGAAAAGCCGAGAATCCTTTTCACAACAGTTTTGAATAATTTATTGAAAACAAAATTTTTCTCACTTCTTATTTTAACAACACGGAAAACCACATGGGAACAACATCTTTAGAGCAAAGAATATTTTTCAGTTACATCAAAGCAGAAAAATCGTTTAGCATGAGATCACAGAAGAGTAAATGAATTTGCTTAATAATTGTGAAAACATTCAGGAAGTGGTGAACAGAATTATAAAAGGAACAACTACAGTGTACTAATCCAATAAAAGTGTTCAATTTGAATTTTATGGAAAATATTTGAGGTGCAGAACTCAGGTTCTAAACGTTTCATAGCTTTTGCGTGCGAAGAAACATTTATGAGATTCAATTCACTGACAATCAAATTTGACGGTAATTCTATTGCATTTGGTGGTCAGTGAGTTATCACCGCTGATGCGCTAATAATAATTGATAATGGGGCGTAAAGTGTCCCAAAATACTCAAGTGGAATTAAACATCCAGAAGTTTACATTGCGTGAAATGAGTGTCAGTAAAGAAGTTCAAAGCAATGCTCAGTATGAATGAGTAAATGCAGTGTCAATAGGGAGCTACGAAAGCAGTGCCATTAGGGATGTGTAAATGCAGTGTCAATAGAAAGATGTGCGAAAGCAGTGTCATTATGGATGTGTGAAGTGAGTCTTCGTAGGAATGAGTGAAGTTAGTATCCTAGGATTAAATGAAGTGAGTATCAGTAGTGGTGATGAAGTCAGTATCAGTAGGAAGATGTGAAGTGAATATGCATTGGAGTGTGTAAGTGAGCGTCGGTAGCGATGTGTGAAGTATTTGTCAGGAGGGAAGATGTCATTGTCAGTAGGGATGTGGGAAATGAGTATCCGTTGGTATAGGTAAATTGGTGTCAGTTGGTAGATGTGAAGTGGAGAATGGTAGTGATGAGTAAAGTGAGTACCAGTAAAGATGTGTGAAGTGAGTACCCGTGGAATGTGGAATGTAAATGTCAGTAGGATGTGAAGTGAGTATTCCTTGGAATGTGTGAAATGATTATTTCTTGGTATGTGTGAAGTTAGCGTTCGTTGAAATGCGTGAAGTGAGTAGGATTAGGGATTCGTGATTGTGAAGGATTAGCGATTCGTGAAGTGAGTAAGAGTACGGATAGGTGAAGTAAGTAATAGTAGAGATGTGTAAAGTGAGGAACAGTAGGTAAATGTAAAGTGAGCGATAGTTGTGATGCGTGAAGTGTCAGTAGGGAGGTGTGAAGTAACTATTCTTCGGATATATGAAGTGAGTGTATGTGGCATGTGTGAAGTGAGTATATGTGGGATGTGTGAAGTGAGTATATGTGGGATGTGTGAAGTAAGTATATGTGGGATGTGTAAAGTGTGTATATGCGGGATGTGTGAAGTGAGTATATGTGGGATGTCTGGAATGGGTGTCCGTTAGGATGCGTAAAAAGAGTGTCAGTAGGTAGATATGAAGTAAAGAACAATAGTGATGAGTAACGTGAGTGCCAGTAAAGAATATGTGAAGTGAGTGCTCATGGAATGTGCAAAGTTAGTGTCAGTAGGATGTGTGGTGTGAGTATTCTTTAGGATGTGTGAAGTGAGTATTCTTTGGGATGGGTGAAGTTAGCGTTGGAATGGGATGTCAGGAATGGGTGTCCGTTAGGATGACCACACATTTATAGGAGTAAGGATACGTGAAGTGAGTAAGAGTAGGGATGTGTGAAGTGAGTAAGAGTAGTGATGTGTGAAGTGAGTAAGAGTAGGGATGTGTGAAGTGAGTAAGAGTAGGGATGTGTGAAGTGAGTAAAAGTAGGGATGTGTGAAGTGAGGAACAGCAAGTAGATGTGAAGTAAGAGGCAGTTGTGATGTGTGAAGAGTCAATAGAAATGTGTGAAGTGAGTATTCATTTGGATGTGCGAAGTGATTACACATGGGATGTGTAAAGTGAGTGTCAGTAGGGATATGTGAAGTGAATGTCCGTTAGGATGTGTAACGTGAGTGTTAGTAGCTAGATATGAAGTGAGGGACAGTAGGGATGTGTGAAGTGAGTATACGTGGGATGTGTAAAATGAGTGTCAGTATGGATATGTGAAGTGAATGTCCGTTAGGATGTCTAACGTGATAGTTGGTTTCAGTAAGGATGTGTGAAGTGAATATCAGTTGAAATGTGTAAAGTGAGTGTTGGTTGGTTGGTTGGATGATTAGTATGGCACAAGTGTCATGTTTGGTTAAGAGCGCCAGACACAAGACCATCAAAGAAAGATATAAATTGAGTGTCAGTAGGTAGATGTGAAGTAAGCGTTAGTTGTTATGTGTGAAGTGTGTGACAGTAGTGATCTATGAAGTGAGTGACGGTAGTGATGTATGAAGTGAGTGACTGTAGTGATGTATGGTTGGTTGGTTGGTTAATTGATTTTAATGGCGCAAGGGCCATGGTTGGCCAAAGAGCGCCAAACAAAGGACATCAGAACAAAACAAAATCAATAAAAAACGTACACAAGGTTAAAAACAGGCTGATGCGGTAAACATGAAATATGATAGTGAACAAGTTAAAAATCTAGATGAGTTTAAAAAAGTCAATTTCTTGTAAAAACGAAAACACTGCTCTCATGTCGCAGGCTTCGTCAATAATAGTTTGCAGCGTAGCTGTTCCTTCGTCCAACAGATGAGAGTGAAAATGACGAAAACGATGATCACAAAACCGAACACAAGTACACAAAACATGAAGGACAGTGAGACGACAGTTGCACGCCTCACACACCGGGACACCCTCGCCACACAGCAAAAAGCGGTGAGTAAAACGACAGTGCCCAATGCGGAGACGTGCAAGAACAACTTCCTCACGACGGTTCTTCCGCAAACTAGACTTCCACAGTCCGATCTGTGGTTTGATAGAATGCAACTTATTGCTGCCCTGCTGAGACCACAGGGACTGCCACTCGTCCAGGAGAAATGTCCGGATCAAAGGTCTAAAATCGCGGAAAGACAGTGGCAGCCGAGCTGGCAACATGGCGGAAACAGACCTGGCAGAGAGATCTGCCAGCTCGTTACCCCGGATCTCAACATGGCCAGGAACCCAACAGAATCGGACCAGGAAGCCATCACCCTCCAAAGTTCCAAGAAGACGACTGACATCACGGATGACAGGTGAGTCCGTGTCCTCTGGAGAAGATAAAACTTGGATGACGGACTGGGAATCAGAGCAAACCATAGCGCGACGAAGTGATCGAGACTGTATATGGCACAAAGCGAGGTGTACCGCACGCATCTCTGCCGAAAAGACGGTGGATTCAGGTGGAAGATTCTCAGCATGTGAGGCATCGCCACACACAAAAGCGGATCCAACGACATCCCCGAATTTCGAGCCATCGGTGAACACAGGCACGAAATCCGGGTAGACAGGTTGTTTTTCAGCGAAGAGCTGCTGGCACACCAGAGCAGGAGTGGACGACTTAGGCCAAACACAAAGAGAAAGGTCAGCCGTTGCTTGACGGGCTGCCAAGGAGGTTGGTTAAAAAGGTGGTCAAACCAATCCCAGACAAGTTTAGATCAGCATGACGCACCAGGGCATACATCCGAATCCCGAACGTCGGAACACAGGAGGGGCGGTGGGAAAACAAGCGGACACAGTCCGGTTGGAAGATGGAACCATGCAGTGGATGATCAGGAAGAGATTTCAGTTTTGTATAAAACTGAAGAGACAGCTGCTTACGACGGATGCATAACGGCGGCTCATGAGCCTCCACATACAGGCTATGCACGGGAGAGGTACGGAAAGCACCAGTACATAGCCGCAATGCCTGGTGATGGACAGAGTCCAAAGGCTTTAAAACTGATGGACGTGCTGAACCGTACGTAATGCATCCGAACTCTAACTTTGACCGAATGAGATAGTGGTAAATGCGAAGCATTGAGCACCTGTCAGCCCCAAGATGTTCAAGAAAGGACCTTCAGGATACTCAATGACTTCGTGCACTTCACCTTCAAAGACTGAATGTGAGGCCGGAAGGTGAGCACTGGGTCAAAATTTAGCCCAAGGAACTTGGCTTCTGACACCACAGGGATGGCAGAACACCCCAGACAGAGGCTGGGGTCTGGGTCAGTAAGAGGCAGTTGTGATATGCCCGTTTGCGTGCATTTTTACCCCCGTTTGCGGCAAAAATGCACGCAAACGGTCTTGAGCGTCGAGAAGCCAAATCCATTTTGGGAAGCCCAGTGAGAGATCTTGGTATTGGCAGACTGGAGCTGTCTCTCTATGGTGTGCATGTTAACAGAGGCGCAAGAGATCTGCAGATCATCCACGTACATGGTTCCACGAACCGTCGGAGGAAGCAGTTGGAAAATATGGTTGACACGAAGGATGAACAACGTAACGGAAAGAATGGAGCCTTGAGGTACACCATGTTCTTGCGGGTACATCGCAGAGAGGGTCGACCCGACGCGCAAACGGAAACTCCGGTCCTGGAGAAAACCGGCGATGAAAGATGGTAAGTTTCCCCGCAATATGCACTCGTGCAGATCACGGAGAATGCCGTACCTCCAGGTACGGTCATAGGCTTTCTCCATGTCGACGAATACGGAGACCATGTGCTGACGCCGGACAAACGCCTCCCTGACAGATGTCTCAAGGCGAAGATGATGATCGGTGGTGGATCGAGATTTGCGAAATCCACTCCGATGAGGTGAAAAAATGTGATGAAACTCCAAATAAAAAATGAGACGAAAATTAATGATACGCTTGAGTACTTTGCAGAGGCAGCTCGTCATAGCAATTGGCCGGTAGTTCAACGGGTTGGTGGGATCTTTACCACGTTTGGGAACAGGAACGACAATGGCAGTATGCCAAGATTCGGGAAAGACATTCTCTTGCCAAATCCTGTTAAACAGGACTAGCAGACATTCAAGAGAGAATGGAGAAAGGTGCTTCAGCATTTCATAATGGATGTTATCCGGTCCGACAGATGTTCGGCCGGACCGATTCAGGGCAATCTTCAGTTCAACGGCAGTCGGCGGGCTGTTATAATCGGCAGAGGAAAACGGTCCAAAGGAAACCTTGAATCGTTCAAGCCGCGGCTGTAACTGCCGGAACGAAGCAGGGTAATTGCTGCTGCTAGACACCGAAGAAAATGCGGCGCCCAGACAGTCAGCAACACCCTGAGCGTCAGCAACCGTTTCCCCCATCACTCTCGAGAATGGAGATTTCCTCAGAAGGATACTTACCCCGAATCTTGCGGATCCTGTCCCAAACGATCTTAGAGCTGGTAGTGGTGTTAATCCCGGATACGTAGCGTATCCACGATTCCCGTTGACTACGACGACGTACCAATCGCACGTAAGATTTGGCATTTTTGAAAGCAAGTAGGTTCGCGTCGGTGGGGTACCGACGAAACCTACCCCAAGCCCGATGTTGGGCCTGACGAGCTGCCTTGTAAGCGGAATTCCACCAAGGTCGCGGGCAACGTGGAAGTTTAGTCGAAGTCTTAGGGATGGTAAAGTCTGCCGCTTGCACAATACAATCCGTTACTGCCGCAACAGCTTCATCGATCGTACCCGAGGTCACTATGTCTGGAGTAATGGTCGCTGAAGCCGTGAATGAGTCCCACTTGGACCGATCGATAGCCCATCTAGCAGGGCGAGTAGGATGACGGTACCCGTCACCTGCTAGACGGAGAAAGATGGGAAAGTGATCACTGCAAATAGAATAATCAGACACGCTCTAGGGCCAGTCAGGATATAACGATGGCGAATTCAAGGACAGATCAATGGCTGAGTACGAGCGGGTGGGTTCATGAAAATAAGTGACTGCCCCGGTGTTGTGGAGACAGAGGGACGTGTTGGAGAGAAAGGACTCAACAACACGACCCCTGGAGTCTCGAGTGGTAGAACCCCACAACGGATTGTGTGCATTGAAATCTCCTAAGATGAAGAAAAGAGGCGGCAGCTGGTCAACTAAATCTTCCAGATCCAAAAGGCTTACAGCTTCATCTGGTGGTATGTAGATGGAACACACCGTGAACAGAGTGTTCACAGATAGTCTCACTGCCACTGCCTCCGAAGGGCAACTGCAGTGACAGGAACACCATGAGGAACAACGACGGCCACTCCTCCGCAGGCGATAACGCCGTCCTGGTGATCTTTGCGGAAAAGGGAATGTCTCCGCAGCGAAGGAGTGTCCGTCGTGCTAAGCTTTGTCTCCTGGAGACAAACGCACACAGGTGTGTGCGAAGACAGTAAGCCTTTCAAATCATCAATGCGTGATCGCAGACCTCGGCAATTCCACTGAATGAGTGTGGCCATAATGAAAAATGAAATGAAAGAATGAAAAAGACAGACGACTGGAAAGTCTCAATGTCGTCCATCACTTCCCATCCATCCGCAGTGTCTGGAGGTAACACAGGGCTGTGTTTACCCCTTGTGTTGAGAGGTGGTTTTTGCCTGCTCTGTTTCGGAGAGGATGAGCATGGTTTCACCTTTTCCTGCTTCTTCTTTCCAGTGCCCTGGACCTGGGTCCCTGTGATGGCCGAAGATGTTTCCGGCATAGAGGAAGGTTTAGGCGACGATGTTGATGTCGCCTTGGATGCAATGCTGCGAGACTTCAGCGCCTCCAATTCTGCAGCAACGATGTCCTCAAAATCATAAGGACATCGCGCTGGGATGGTCACCTCAGTATGGACCGCCACTGAAGCCTTCTGCACCACAACGGAAGTATAGGACCGCAGGCCTGGTTGTAAAGGGACGATCCGCTGTCTAACCTCGGGATAAGAGAGATGCTCAGTTGTCTTTAGGCGTTGGATAGCCTGTTCCTCTATCCACTTTGGACACTGCTTAGAAGAAGCAGGATGAGACCCTTCACAGTTGACACAATGATCAGACTTTGCAGAGCATTCCGCCAAAGAGTGTTCTGTGGAACCACAGCGACCACACTTTGCAACATTACGGCAAGACTGCTGGGAGTGACCGTAATATTGGCACCTGAAACATCGCAAGGGGTTTGGGATATACGGCCGAACATCAAGCCGTAAATAACCTGCCTTGATGGAAGTAGGCAATGTTGGCGAGTCAAAGATGAGGATGATGTTACGGCAGGGAATAGATTTTCCATCCCGCCTAAAGAGAATCCGCCGAACCCCAATGACATGCTGTTCACCAAGTTCCTCCAGCAATTCCTCATCGCTGCATTCAAGCACTTCGCGGGAGTTGACGACACCGCGAGAGAAATTGAGGTAACCATGGGGAGAAACCTGACCAGGAACGTCAAGCAAAACGGTCGTTTCCAGCAAGGTGGCACTGTGGCGTGGAGTAGAGGTTTCCACGAGAAGATCCCCGGAAGGGAGCTTCTTGACACTCTTTGGAGAGCCAGCAACGGCTTACAGAGCCTAGTTGATCCAGAAAGGACTCTTGCTACTGAGTGACTGTGAAGAGTCACCAGATTTGATCAAAAGAAATAGAGCATTGCAATTAGATGTGACAAGTTTCTTTGTGGAGGAAGGTGTACTTTCCTCCACAGGGCGCTTTAAATTGTTAGCATGGGAAACACTTTGGTTTGCCATGAAGAAGAGAAAAGATTCGTCCGCCGACCTCCCACCCACTACCGAGCCCAACGAGGGAGAGCCGGAGGTCCGCAAGCCCAAGAGGACGCAGGACACGGCTCTAGGGATAGTCAGCGGATATAGCAAGTTGGTAGGGCAGACATACACTCGGCGTGCACCCAGACTTTCCCGTGCCCGGGGAACACAACTTTGGCATGCCCACCCTACCCCCAAACTCACCCTGCAGAACAGAACGACAAACCGCTAGAAGACTGGACGCCACTCTGCCACAGACTTCCTGACTAGGAGTGGGTTAGCTCCCAGCCTCCTGTTTAGGGTGAAGCAGAGGGCAAGGAGGAGTGTTGGCATCTGGAAACAACTACAACCCGGCCCCCAGATACCTCAGCCTCCAGCATCTTCTTTTCCACCTGTACGGGTTACCGCACACGGAAAACGTGCAGGTAGGTCTAAGCTAACCAGCTCCGGAAAAACAGAAAAAGTAACATAAAAGAGAAAAGACAGGGAAGGGAACGAGGAACAAAACCCGGAGCTGACGCCTCATCACAATCTCAGCAGCCTACAACTGAGGCGGGTACATGTCAATATATGAACGAAAGACGAAAAAGCAAAATTATAAGAGAAAATCGGCTCGGGCCGTGGGGATGCCATCCCCGATCAGCTGGATGAACAGCTGTCCCTTCGGTGATGTTATCGAACAAGAGTCAACGAAATGTATACCATCACAAGGTGAGCTCGGGCCGTGGGGGCCCTGCTCCACAAATAACTGGAAAACCAGTTATCCCCGTGCGGGGGTAGTGATGTATGAAGTGAGTTCGTTCGGATGTAACGTGAGTATAAGCTTCAGTACGGTTGTGTGAAGTGAGTGTCAGTTGGGATGCGTAAAGTGAGTGTTATTCGATAGATTCGAAGTGAGTGTTCGTCGGAATGTGTTGAGTGAGTGACAGTAATGGTGTGTCAGGCGAGTGTCAGCAGTTATGTGTGAAGCGAGTGACAGTAAGGATGTAGGAGTGTCAGCAGTTATGTGTGAAGTTAGTATTCCTTGGGATGGGTGAAGTGAGTATTCGTGTGTGCATAAAGTGAGTATCAATAAGGATAAGTGAAGCGAGTGTTTGTTGAGATGTGTAAAGTAAGTGTTTGTTGGGATGGGTAAAATGAGCAACAGTTGGGATGTATGGAGTAACAGTTAGTTGGGATTTGTAAAGTGTGTATACGCATGTGACATCACCAACGATTCTGAGTTTACTGCTAGATGAAGGTCTCCTCTAGTCATTTCCACAACTCTCTGTCTAGAGCAATTCTCTTCCATGTTATTCCGGCCTCATTTCTAATTTCAAGCACTCATCTTCTAGATATTCATCTTTAGAGTCTTTTCTTGTCCCTTGGTAACCAGTCAAGAATTTCAGTTGTCCAGCGGTGGTCAGCTTTAGCAACATATCCAGTTCCAGCTCATTGCTACTAGAGGATCTTTTCTTTGATCATAATGTAATCCACAATTATCATTTTCCTGATCCATGAGTTCCTTTTCCTATCTTTCGTGGTTTCATCGAGCTTGCAGCTCTCCACGCTTCTTAGAGTTGTTCACAGCCTCTGCATATCTTCTCCTATTAATGTCTATGACTCGGATTCATTATTAAGAACTGGATTAAATGCGTTTATTTTAAGGCGTAAAGGGTAAATTTGTCTTGAAAACTGATCGTTTCTTCCAAATGCATTTCAGGCAAGTTTTTGGCGCACATTAATTTCTTCGATATGGCAGATGCTAAATATAAACTTATCGTCAAAAAACCAGTTGCACCCAGAAGGACGTGTTAGATTGCGATGCTATTCAAGAGAATGGTAAAGGTTACTAAGAACAATAAATGATTAAATATTGAGACTGAGATGGGCAATATTTATTGAGCTACATTCCAATAAGTAGTGTCTCTCAGTATAGCGCCTGGCCGCCATGTTTGCGCACACAGCATGCCAGATGTCTCGGCATGGAGTTGTACAGGTTCTTAATGGTGTCCTGCGATAAGCGATCCCAAAGAGCTTGAATCTTCTCACGCAGTTCCTGCAGATTGTGCTGTAGGGGTGGAGTGTGGATAGCGCGTCCAATAGCACCCCACATATTTTCAATCTGCGATAGGTCTGGCGATGCGGCTGTCCATGGCAGGGTGTCAGTGCCTTGAAGGCAAGCTCTCGATAGAGCAGCAGTTAGTGGACGAGCGTTGTCCTGTTGGGAAATCGCACCGGAGTGAGCGTTCACAAAAGGTAGGGCTACTGGTTGCAAGACCTCATTAACGTAACGTTGGCTATCAAAGTGCCTGTAGCGAACACCAAAGGTGATCTGGCATCGTAGGCAATTGCACCCCACACCATGACACCAGGCCTTCTGGACATGTGACGCTGGACAACAAACTGTTCATCTTGGCTATGACCACAGTGTCTCCACACACGGATTCGTTGGTCGTCTCCTCCGAGACAAAAGCGGGACTCGTCACTGACGATCACCCGCTGTCATTATGAGTGGCTCCATGACAGTCTGGCACGACAGCATTGTCTTTGGCGACGGCAATAGTGGTGTTAAGGGCAGTCGTCGTAACGGTCTGTGTGCGTGTAGTTCTACGTCGTGCAGCCGTCTGCCAATGGTGCTGGCACTAATCGGACGGTGCATGGAGAGCACCACTGCTCGCTTAATATCCGAAATCGTGGCTGTTGAGTCACTCCGCGAATATCGGGTCGGACAACCCACCGGTCCTCTCTCTTCGTGGTTCATCTAGGTCTTCCAGACCCTTCCTGTCGCTGCTGCGTGCCTTGTTCTATCCACTGCAGCCAACAACGTGCTGTGGTGATATTCGCACGATCGGTATGGCGCGCGATACGGCGATAAAACCATCCGGCTTCTCGAAGTCCGATGATGCGGCTCCTCTCGAACTCCTCCAACTGCTCGAATTGCTTCCGAACGTTTCTCCTAGGCATACTTCACTTGCAGAGGATGCAGCCAACACAACAGTACGAGTTAAAAGGGCAAGCACCCGCAACGAGAAGACCTTATATAGCCGGTCATGTACAGCGCTACGACCCCTCCTTGCTTGCGTCACATGTGCGACCGAGCGTGATACTGGAATCATTTACATGTCTCACGATGAAAAACCTACCAACCAAGTTTCATTCCTGTCGGTTGCTTCCTTCTGGGTGCAAATATTTTTTTGACGATGAGCGTGTATTGTACAAGATATTTGTAAGCATCAGTTTCTCCTATATTTACGCCATTCACTATTTAATCAATTTTCCGTTATTTCAAAAGTATTGTTTATCAGTTTCACTTTGTGCAAGGACATCTTTAATCCCACTTTTGCACTCTCGTCAAAACATTCATGGATCACACTCTGTAACCCTCAAGGGTTACTTGAAAAAATATCTACATCGTCAGCGAAATGAAGGTGTTTCAAATTATCTCCGTTAATCATTATCTCCAATTCAATAACGGAAAGGTATTCTGAATGTTTACTCTGAAGAGCCTGGGAGATATGATGTCACATTGCCTCACTGCCTTTCCAATTTTTATTCGTTCTCGAATAGTCGAACTTTTTCACTTGAGTTTTCATAGATCTTAATAATATTAATGTACGAATGTTCAGTACAGCAGGATTTCAGTTGCATTATAACTGTTGGTTCTTTCACGGAATCAAAAACATTTTCATTAGGAATGAAAGCCATAAACATTGGGTGTTTGTATCCGCTCGCTTTTTCAGCTAGTCATGTAATATATCTCAAATTCTGTGAGACAAGTTAATCACGGCTTTTTAGCACGCATTTCGATAAGAAAGCAAGAAAAAAATTCTGCTGTTAGTACCATTATGTGCTTCTGTACGTCAGTGAAAAAAATACCTCTATCTGATAGGTCGATTTTGAAAAAATTATTTTTACTTTCGTTAGAATGAAAATGCAACCCATGATCGATATCTTTTGTTCTTTTTTATATGAAAAATTATAACGAAGTAAATTTCTCCGTCATTTTCGGTCCACGCCGGGGATCGAACCCGAGTCCACCTATTCCGGAACAAGTCGCTCTACCAACTGAGCTACGCAGATGTTCGTTCTTGCTGCTATCTGCCTTTATGTCGTGTGCGTAATCGAACCCGATTTCACCTACTCCGCCGGGGATCGAACCCGAGTCCACCTATTCCGGAACAAGTCGCTCTACCAACTGAGCTACGCAGACTTTCGTTCTTGCTGCCATCTGCCTTTATGTCGTGTGCGTAATCGAACCCGATTCCACCTACTCCGCCGGGGATCGAACCCGAGTCCACCTATTCCTGAACAAGTCGCTCTACCAACTGAGCTACGCAGACGTTCGTTCTTGCTGCCATCTGCCTTTACGTCGTGTGCGTAATCGAACCCGATTCCACCTACTCCGCCGGGGATCAAACCCGAGTCCACCTATTCCTGAACATGTCGCTCTACCAACTGAGCTACGCAGACGTTCGTTCTTGCTGCTATCTGCCTTTATGTCGTGTGCGTAATCGAACCCGATTTCACCTACTCCGCCGGGGATCGAACCCGAGTCCACCTATTCCTGAACAAGTCGCTCTACCAACTGAGCTACGCAGACGTTCGTTCTTGCTGCCATCTGCCTTTATGTCGTGTGCGTAATCGAACCCGAGTCCACCTATTCCGGAACAAGTCGCTCTACCAACTGAGCTACGCAGACGTTCTTTCTTGCTGCCATCTGCCTTTATGTCGTATGCGTCCTGCGGGGCCAACTGAGCTACGCAGACGTTCGTTCTTGCTGCTATCTGCCTTTATGCCGTGGGCGTAATCGAACCCGAGTCCACCTATTCCGGAACAAGTCGCTTTACCAACTGAGCTATGCAGACGTTCGTTCTTGCTGTTATCTGCCTTTATGTCGTGCGCGTCCTGCGGGGCAGGTCCGTCACATCTCCTCCCCCTTCTCCCCGAAAGAGGGCCGGGGGCATGGGCCACAGGTCACCCGTTACCACGAATCGTCGTAGGTAGCCAGTAGCCATCCGCTGTAGAACGTGCACTTGAAAACTCCCAGTCAATCTGGTGTGTGCAATGCAACGTCACACACTTTTATTTTTCGAAGCGCTGTAGAAGGGAGTATCTTATTTTCCCTATCTTGCGCTGTGGAAAGAAAAACACACCATTGCGAGATCTTGAACGGCCGGGTCATCCGGGAAGTTCGGGCACCATTATAACGAAATAAATTTATCCGTCATTCTTGGTCCACGCCGGGGATCGAACCCGAGTTCACCTATTCCGGAACATGTCGTTCTACCAACTGAGCTACGCAGATGTTCGTTCTTGCTGCTATCTGCCTTTATGTCGTGTGCGACCTTTGGGGCAGGTACTTCACAAAATATAGTCACTATAGAAAGCCTGGTGCTAATGCCTATTTACTTTAATATCTATGTTTTTCCACATCACTGCTTCTGAAAATACCAGTGAAAAATACAGTATATAGCATATCTAATGCTTCGAACAGAAATCTGCAGAGACAACAAGTATTCTTGACAACCGAAATGAACTACACGTGAAACTGGAACTCTGAATTATGAACTGAGAAAATAAGAAAAGCTTTGTGCAGTAAGCTACCTGAAGGTTGTGACGTGTATTTCTAGATCTAACTTTCCCTTTGAGTTTTCTTTCCTGTACAAGTTGTATTATTTCTTTGTTTCGTTCATTTCTCAATGCCACTTTCTAAACTTCCAGTTCCCTTGTTATGTTTGATAACACCGAAAGTGAAATGCCATGATACCGAAGTGATAACAACGACTGTTCGGAGGACTTTGGTGGCTTTTGGTAGATTGTTAGCTAAAATACGTTAAGCGAATCAATTTCGGAGCTATAGGTTTCGAGTTGTATAAAGCTTGACTGGAGTGCATTTGAAAGAAATGGTCAGGTTTTGGAGATTCATTTACCACTACGTCTTAAAAGAAATGTGTTTAATCAATGCACCCTTCTTACTTATAGATCAGAGTCATGGACTGTTCTGTTATTGTGGAAGCTATATTCCAGTAACCAGCTCACTATTTCAACAGTTGCGTCTTTAATGTAAATTTATGTGGACAGCTGCGAATTGGAAAAAATAAACGCAAGTGTTTTTCATTATTGTTTCATTCATTTGGTCCCTACCGTTCGGTTTTCTAGTGTTTTAGACACTACGTAAGGACTTTCACAACCTTAAACCTTATAAGGTAAACTCCTATCATCAAACACAGAAAAATGTTCATTGAAAAATTCATTTAACTGTTCCACGTGACAAGCTAGTACGTTAAACAAGCTCATACACTGTGCTTCCTGGGGTGGGGATGGGGGGGTCTATATTTTTTTAATTTACTGCGCGTTTTGTTGTTGTGATTGATCGCGCAGAGAGTCATTTTTGGAACAGTGTTTACTGAATGCGTTGCTATTTCAGAGTTTAATTATGACCATGAGTAACTCTAAAGGCTATAAGCAGTCTCCCGTCCCTAATTTAGAGCCACTTGGACAGAACTCACTTGGGCTTCGAACTCGGCCTATCTCCGAAGGCTGAAGCGCTAGCCTTGGACCACCAGGCCACCGGAGCGATGCCGTTAAATAGTTATTACCCTTTTGTAAACTGTACAATTAAAATTTTTACAATTATTATGTTATTGCACACATTTAAAACTTACAGTTATATGAAAATGCAATATACCAGGAGGAATCTGAACACATTGGTTGTAAGGCTATCCCCTATCAGATGTAAGAAAAAGAATAAAACATATGGCATATATGAAAGCAAGTAAGATGGTTATAACAGAAGCACCACTGTTAGCAGCATGCTTGGGACTACAATTTAATAATAGGATTGAGATTCGTTATGGAGATCAGGGTGATTTACAATGTAATTTCGCAGAGACAAGGAAAACTTTTTGAGATTTTCCAGAGATCTGATGCTCTCTGGGAGATTATTCCGTAGGATAATGGCTTTATACAGTATGCTATTTAAACCACAATTAAGTCTAACACACGTCTGACATAATTTGTAGTTAGCAACAGATCTGGTGAAGATAGAATAATCCAGATATTTGATGTCAGATTGAAAAATAGGCAGTTTAAGATGCATTATTTAAAAAAACATGATACCTAGTTTCAAGGTAAAAATTTCATGAATTTTTAGAATATTTAGGTTTAGAAAAAATGGTTTTGAATGAGACATGTAATCTGTGTTCAGCATATAGCGAACAGATTTCTTATGTAATTTGAGCAAGTATAACTTATTGTTTGCACTTATGTTTGAATACCAGGATTCCAGACAATAGGAGAGATGGGTATAAATAAAAGCATAGTAAAATGTTTTTAGGACATTGATAGAGAAGAGATGCTTAATTTTACCAAGTAGGCCTACCTGTTAGAAAACTTTTTTAAAACAAACTGAACATGCGTATTACAGTTAAAGAATTCATCAAACCAAACACCAAAATACTGAACTTTGTCCCCAGTTTTAAGTGGGAGATCATTAATCCTGACTGGAAAGTTATTTATGTCCTCTCTTTTATGAACATTTCGGAAATATACGGAGTTGGTTTTTAAAATATTAAATGATAATTTGTTATAGTATTACCAATGAGATAAATTTGATAGATCCTTATCTGTAACTTATGCAAATCATGACATTTTTGAAAAATGACAGTCATCAGCGTATAACAAAGCATGAGTTGATTGCAGGCAAAGAGGAAGTTCATTAATATATAACAGGAATAGTAACGGTCCCAATACGGAACCTTGAGGCACTCCACATGAAATGTTAAGTAGATCAGAGTTTATTTTATTTACAGAGACATACTGTTTGCGATTAGAGAGGTAGCTCATTAAGAGGGAAAGAATTTTGCCATGAGAACCATATTTGGGTAATTTATGTAGCAGAATGTCACGATTTACCGTGTCGAAAGCTTTTTGGAAATCAATAAAAACACAAATATTATAATAACTGTCATCTAGTGCTTCGGAAATGAAGTTTAACAACTTAGCAACAGCCATTTCAGTAGATCTGTTTTTGGAAACCGAACTGATCCAAAGAGAGCACAGAAACTTCTGCACAAATTCATTCAAATTCAGTGCGTAAAAAAATCAACCATTCTGCTTGTACGAGGTGCACGTCATATTTCTCACAAGTAAATTTAAGATGTACATTAATAGAGGTGAGCTTTTCACTAACCGGTAAAAAAATTTAAGTCACGTTGCTTCAGTTGGAAGAAGGAAATTATGTTGCCCAAGCACCTAAAGAAAATATGAATACGAGCGAACGACCATTAACCTGAATCTTTCCGGAAAAGGCTGAAAAGACAAAAGTTTAAAGAAATGTCAACAAGTTTCACTTGTTCCTTCAGTAACACGAGAAGCAGTGTAGAATTCTTGGTATGATCTTCGCAGACGAAATCGCTTTCTTGCGTGTTAATGCGGATGAAGAATACCCTTCTTTTGATGACTATACGCCTTTTCCTAAAACGAAATACTACTCTCATTCTCTCCAATATTACAAAGTTGCTATAGCAAGGTGCGGGCGAACAAACATGTTTAAATTCAGAGTGAATTACATTTCGCTTTTCGCATAGAATAAAGCTGTAAAAGCGAAATGAATTCTCTTCTTATTATGCACTGGTGGATGAAGTCTTCACTTCGCTGGAAATAGTCCGTCTTTATATGACTCTCTAACCTTGCATTTTTGTAATATTCATTATTATTCAGTTTTTCCTTTCTAAGTAAATTGACCGTTTCGCTCAGTTACAAGTGGAATCGCTTTAATGCTTTCAAGAAAATGACACTCCACTACGTTTATAAAACGCATGGATGACTTCCCACTTGTGAAACTCCTTTCTTTATGAAAACCTGCGCGAAACAGATAATAACGTGCGGGATCGGCGATATAAAAAATCACAAAATTTTAAATTACATGAAAAAAAAAAAAAGGGGGGAAGGTTTTGGTGAAAGGGAAATTACTCTTCACGTGTCGTTTACTTTTCCTTAAGTAAACGAACTTTCGTTCAAGACGCCCCAGGCAAATCTTCCGGATTTTCTCCTGGCTCTTAGAATCCACAAGGACATGATTGCTTCCGTAATCGATTGCAATTAAGTGGTGACCATGTCTTCTTCTCTTATTTTTTTCTCGTTCCGTTTATCTAATGTTTCCAGATGGTCAGATGATGGAATAGATAAAGAACAGAGCTCTGTCGACCTGCTGAGTGGAAATACTTTCGAAACGCTCTTTAAATTTATGCCCATTTGGGAGCGAAGAACGAGAAGTAAGCGAAACATCAGGCGTTATGCAATGTGAGCTTCCGTCTGGAGATTACGTCGTGATTGCAGCTCGCGTAAGTATCATCTTTCAATAAACATTTGTGTTCTAATATTTTTTTCAATCACAGTGCGAGAAAAGAGCCCGCTTGCAAGATTTACAAGGATAACAAGAAAACGCATATGCAATATATTCTTTGCAAAGTCACTCGCGCACATAGGAATAAAAATATTCTAACGTTATAATCATTGCAGGTTCTTCTCCCTCACCCTCGCGCAAGACGCTCCGAAAAGTTTGCCTAATGTAAAATAAAAGAAAAGAAACACATTTCATAAGTGATATCTGCCATTTGGTTTAATGAAGCAATTCATAAAATGCATTTGTAGTTGTGACGTTCTACAGAGGTGACGCAAATGCTGGGCGACAAGTAACAGTGACAAGCCTTTGTCGCTCTAGCTTAATTGGGGAATCATTGGGCTCCGGAGCAGAAGGATGTGGATTCGCCACTGCAAAATTTGGGGTTTCACATTGGCGCCAGAAAATAAAAATGGATCTACCGCCGAATCAAAAACGGGTCAAAAATTTTGAACCCGGCCCCAGCCCGGACGTCACATAATTGGACCCACCTGGATCTGCAACTGACCCAGACCCGACCGAAGAAATCTGCTTTGAATTCTAATATATATATATATATATGTTACCGCTAAAGTGCAGAAATCAGTAATTCTACAGATTATCTAGGTAATGTGCAGATTAACTAAGGTGATCCGTTAAAGTGCCGAAAATTGTTTCATTTCTCAAATTACCTAGGTAATCTGCAAATTACCTAGATAATCTGCACAGTACCTACTAGGCACTCGTTAAAATGAAAATAAGATCTTTGCTGGAACAACAGAAGTTTCTGTACGCTTAAATTAACATAATGTTATAATTGGCGTCGGCTGCCAGTGCATAGCATAGCTAATTCTGTTTTCAAATTCGTTTCTGCCTTTAGCGCGTGAATTTGTGTCGTGATTTTTTTAAAGCAGATAAATTTAACTCCTAGTATGCAAGCAAGCACCGAATTGGTGAGTAAAATGAAGAAAAGATTCTTCGAAAACCTCTTTAGCGAATATTCAAAATGCAATAGTGTTTTAAACACTATTATATTTTTATAATAGTGTTTAAAACATTATTATATTTTGAATCTTCGCTAAAGAGGTTTTCGAAGAATCTTTTCTTCATTTTACTCACCAATTCGGTGCTTGCTTGCATACAAGGAGTTAAATTTATCTGCTTTAAAAAATCACGACACAAATTCACGCGCTAAAGGCAGAAACGAATTTGAAAACAGAATTAGCTATGCTACGCACTGGCAGCCGACGCCAATTATGAGAAATAAAAACAACCGGCGACGACTAGACGCTGGCAAAACAAAACTAAAAGTGGAGGGAGAGGGGGAAGGTGTGGGGAAAGGAAATGAGAGAGACAGGCGAAACCAAACTAAAAGTGGAGGGAGAGGGGGAAGGTGTAGGGAAAGGAAATGAGAGAAACAAACTTTTGAACTTTAACGATACGGAAGCCGTTAATGTGCACATTAAGGTGCATTTCACCAGCCCCCCCACCACGGAATTTTTTAATTTTTCAGACACCATTCGTTTGTACCACGTATGAACCGGAATGAACTCGGTTTTTTTCGTTTGAACCGCAAAAGGTTTGGAGATATTTAAAAAACAAAGTGGGGGGCTGGTGAAACGATAGCCCCCCACCATGGAATTTTTAAATTTTTTTTGCACCATTCGTTTGTACCACGTATGAACCGGAATGAACTCAATTTT
The DNA here is from genome assembly GCA_039090855.1 of Macrothele yani. Classification (NCBI taxonomy): domain Eukaryota; kingdom Metazoa; phylum Arthropoda; class Arachnida; order Araneae; family Macrothelidae; genus Macrothele; species Macrothele yani. The sequence goes on from CM077002.1 coordinate 57,100,755, forward strand.
TTTCGTTTGAACCGCAATAGTTTTTGAGTTATTTAAAAAACAAAGTGGGGGCTGGTGAAATGGTACCCCCAAAAACTAGATATTTCAAATTTCAGCATAGCCATTCGTTAATAAATCGTATGAACCGGAATGAACTCCATTTTCATCGTTTGAACCACAATAGTTTTTGAGATATTTAACAAATAATATTGAGAATTTGCATATAATTATAGGAGGCCGACCATTTCACCAGCCCCCCACCATGGAAATTCAAAATTTCGAAATAGCCATTCGTTAGTAAATCGTATGAACCGGAATGAACTCCATTTCTATCGTTTGAACCGCAATAGTTTTTGAGATATTTAACAAATAATATTCAGAATTTGCATATATACAGAAAGACCGACCATTTCACCAGCCCCCACCATGGAAATTCAAAATTTCAAAATAGGCATTCGTTAGCAAATCGTGTGAACTGAAAAGAACTCCATTTTCATCGTTTGAACCGCAGTAGTTTTGGAGATATTTAAAAAATAATGTTACAGGCCTATCATTTCACCCCCCCTCATCATGGAAATTCAAAATTCCGAAATAGACATTCGTTAGTAAATCGTATGAACAGGAATGAACTCCATTTTTATCGTTTGAACCGCAATAGTTTTTGAAATATTTAATAAATAATAGAATTTACATATACGCACAGAGACCGACCATTTCACCAGCCCCCACCCCCATGGAAATTCAAAATTTCAAAATAGCCATTCGTTAGCAAATCGTATGAACCGAAAAGAACTCCATTTTCATCGTTTGAACCACAATAGCTTTTGAGATATTTAAAAAATAATGTTACAGGCCTATCATTTCACCCCCCCTCATCATGGAAATTCAAAATTCCGAAATAGCCATTCGTTAGTAAATCGTATGAACAGGAATGAACTCAATTTTTATCGTTTGAACCGCAATAGGTTTTGAGATATTTAAAAAATAATATTGCGAATTTGCATATATACACAGAGACCGATCATTTCACCAGCCCCCCCCCCCCACCATGGAAATTCAAAATTTCAAAATAGCCATTCGTTAGCAAATCGTATGAACCGAAAAGAACTCCATTTTCATCGTTTGAACCGCAATAATTTTTGAGATATTTAAAAAAGAATGTTACAGGCCATTTCATCCCCCCCCCCCTCATCATGGAAATTTAAAATTCCGAAATAGCCATTCCTTAGTAAATCGTATGAACAGGAATGAACTCCATTTTTATCGTTTGAACCGCAATAGTTTTTGAGATATTTAAAAAATAATATTGCGAATTTGCATATATACAGAGAGACCGACCATTTCACCAGCCCCCCCCCCCCCCCACCATGGAAATTCAAAATTTCAAAATAGCCATTCGTTAGCAAATCGTATGAACCGAAAAGAACTCCATTTTCATCGTTTGAACCGCAATAATTTTTGAGATATTTAAAAAAGAATGTTACAGGCCATTTCCTCCCCCTCCCCCCTCATCATGGAAATTTGAAATTCCGAAATAGCCATTCCTTAGTAAATCGTATGAACAGGAATGAACTCCATTTTTATCGTTTGAACCGCAATAGTTTTTGAGATATTTAAAATATAATATTGCGAATTTGCATATATACAGAGAGACCGACCTTTTCACCAGCCCCCCCCCCCCCCACCATGGAAATTCAAAATTTCAAAATAGCCATTCGTTAGCAAATCGTATGAACCGAAAAGAACTCCATTTTCATCGTTTGAACCGCAATAATTTTTGAGATATTTAAAAAAGTATGTTACAGGCCATTTCATCCCCCTCCCCCCTCATCATGGAAATTTAAAATTCCGAAATAGCCATTCCTTAGTAAATCGTATGAACAGGAATGAACTCCATTTTTATCGTTTGAACCGCAATAGTTTTTGAGATATTTAAAATATAATATTGCGAATTTGCATATATACAGAGAGACCGACCTTTTCACCAGCCCCCCCACCATGGAAATTCAAAATTTCAAAATAGCCATTCGTTAGCAAATCGTATGAACCGAAAAAGAACTCCATTTTCATCGTTTGAACCGCAATAATTTTTGAGATATTTAAAAAAGTATGTTACAGGCCATTTCATCCCCCTCCCCCCTCATCATGGAAATTTAAAATTCCGAAATAGCCATTCCTTAGTAAATCGTATGAACAGGAATGAACTCCATTTTTATCGTTTGAACCGCAATAGTTTTTGAAATATTTAAAAAAGAATGTTACAGGCCATTTCCTCCCCCTCCCCCTCATCATGGAAATTTGAAATTCCGAAATAGCCATTCCTTAGTAAATCGTATGAACAGGAATGAACTCCATTTTTATCGTTTGAACCGCAATAGTTTTTGAGATATTTAAAAAATAATATTGCGAATTTGCATATATACAGAGAGACCGACCATTTCACCAGCCCCCCCACCATGGAAATTCAAAATTTCAAAATAGCCATTCGTTAGCAAATCGTATGAACCGAGAAGAACTCCATTTTCATCGTTTGAACCGCAATAATTTTTGAGATATTTAAAAAAGAATGTTACAGATCATTTTATCACCCATCCCCCCACCTCATCATGGAAATTTAAAATTCCGAAATAGCCATTCGTTAGTAAATCGTATGAACAGGAATGAGCTCCATTTTTATCGTTTGAACCGCAATAGTTTTTGAGATATTTAGAAAATAATATTGAGATTTTGCATACATACAGAGAGACCGACCATTTCACCAGCCCCCCACCATGGAAATTCAAAATTTCAAAATAGCCATTCGTTAGCTAATCGTATAAACCGAAAAGAACTCCATTTTCATCGATTGAACCGCAATAGTTTTTGAGATATTTAACAAATAATGTTACAGGCCTACCATTTCACCCCCCTCATCATGGAAATTCAAAATTCCGAAATAGCCATTTGTTAGTAAATCGTATGAACAGGAATGAACTCAATTTTTATCGTTTGAACCGCAACAGTTTTTTTTTATTGGAGATTTAACGACCACCGTGAGCAACTCAATGGGCTATAAGCAGTCGCCCGTCCCTAATTCAGGGTCACTGGTTCCAGGGTAGGGAGAGAGCCAGTGCCGTTAAACAAACACAACATTCATGCCTCACCGGGATTCGAACCCGGATCCTGTTCGAACGAATGATCAGAGTCCGTCGCTTAGACCACTGCGTCACCGGAGCGGCCAACAGTTTTTGATAGATTTAAAAAAAAAAAAAAGTTTGAGAAAATTGGGGGACGACCATTGCACACACCCCCATGGAAAAATTCAAAATTTCAAAATAGCCATTCGTTAGCAAATCGTATGAACCGAAAAGAACTCCATTTTCATCGTTTGAACCGCAATAGTTTTTGAGATATTTAAAAAATAATGTTACAGGCCTATCATTTCACCCCCTCATCATGGAAATTCAAAATTCCGAAATAGCCATTCGTTAGTAAATCGTATGAACAAGAATGAACTCAATTTTTATCGTTTGAACCGCAATAGGTTTTGAAATATTTAAAAAATAATATTGAGAATTTGCATATATACAGAAAGACCGACCATTTCACCAGCCCCCCCCCCCCATGGAAATCCAAAATTTCAAAATAGGCATTCGTTAGCAAATCCTATGAACTGAAAAAGAACTCCATTTTCATCGTTTGAACCGCAATAGTTTTTGAGATATTTAAAAAAGAATGTTACAGGCCATTTCATCCCCCCTCCCCCTCATCATGGAAATTTGAAATTCCGACATAGCCATTCGTTAGTAACTCGTATGAACAGGAATGAACTCCATTTTTATCGTTTGAACCGCAATAGTTTTGAAATATTTAAAAAATAATATTGAGAATTTGCATATATACAGAGAGACCGACCATTTTACCAGCCCCCCCCACCATGGAAATTCAAAATTTCAAAATAGCCATTCGTTAGCAAATCGTATGAACCGAGGGAAATCCATTTTCATCGTTTGAACTGCAACAGTTTTTGAGAAAAAAATAACAATATTGAGAACTTATGTATATATATATTCCAGACCGACCATCACCCCCCCCCTCTCACCATGTAAATTCATTAAAAATTTCAAGATAGTCATTCGTTAGTAAATGGTGTGAACCGGAATAAACGCTATTTTCATAGTTTGAATAGCAATAGTTTTGGAGATGTTTAAAAAAGAATGTTAGTAGCCCACGATTTCACCTGCCTCTTCCCCCCGCCCACCCCAACCTGGACATTTCCCATTACAGGATAGCTATTCGTTAGCATGGTGTGAATCAGAAAGACCTCCTTCTTCATCGTTCGAATCTTGATAGTTTTTGAGATATTTGTAATAAGGGTAATGGAGAATAATGAAGAAGTAATTTGTTTTGCACAAAGTCTTTCATTCGTTCCTGACATTAGCTGAAAGAACTCCCCGTTTCTAGCTTTGAACCCCAGCAGTTGAAAAGACATTCCAAAAACAACGTGACGTTGCTTTATTAGGTATCGAGGACTAGTACACAGGAGAACGGAAAATAAATGGCATGATAAAACAATAAGAATAACGGTACTGGACGAGCAGCATAAAGCAGTCTGTAAAAGCCAATCAGGACATACAAAGATAAACGAAGCTGAACGAGCAGCACAAGGCAATCTGTGATAGGCGAAGCACACTGGAACAGTCACTGAGCAGAAGGAACGACGGACATGGAGATGGAGAATACATCGAACTGGAGGCTGCTTTTCATGCTCCGGGGCGCAGCATGAAAAGCAGAAAACGAGGTGCAATAGATAACACTTGCAAAGATGGCATGGTGTAGGTAACAGTATGGGACAATCAATTAGCATGAGGCAAAGCAATAACGGTAAGTATCTGACGAGATGAGTCACACTGGATGAGCAAGTAACGTAGCACAACAGTAGAAGGTATGCTGAGGCACATGGCATGACATAAGACAAATACTCGACGAGACAGGAAAAACACCTGAAAAAACTAACTGGGTGCGAACAGCAACATAGGGCAATCCAGGACAGTGACGAAAGGTATAAGAGAAGAATCGCGCATAACAATGCACACAGGAAGAAGCTCTGTGAACAAAACGATGTGACGGGTTCACGGAAGTAGGCACCGGGCGGATGTTTGAAAGAACCGAGATGTGGAGAAAACATGGCGGTACATAGGATACAACGGAAAGAAAAAGGTTGGGTACAACGCATACCAGAAACATGCAAAAGAGTAAGACGGAACAGCAGCAAGGCAAAGACGGCAGGAAGCGGAACATCATGCAAGTGCAGACAGAAACTAATCGGTCAGAACCAGATCAATGAGGCGATTTTGAGTATCACCAAGGTAGCAATTAAGAAAACTTTAATAACGAAATATCTCAGGGGTAAGATCTCGTGAGGTCAACGAAAACTTGGAGGAAGCAGCGAATATCCTCGATCATATTCGAGTAATCAGCTGGATCATGGGAGTCAAGAAGGGGATCCAAACCAGCGTCACAAGAAGAGGTAAAGAACAAGGGTTGGCAGCATCTGGGAAGAGAATCTTCGAATACCCAGGGACAGCTTGGAGGCGAGCGACAATTGCAGTGGAAACGGAGGGAGTACCAATAAGGTCGGCGTAAGCAGCAACAGTAGAATTAGGAGCGGAACCTGAAGAACGATGAAGAGAAGGCTGAGCGACCGCGGTTCGCTTAGTACGAGTCTCTCGATTAGAGCGACGACGGCACTTCTTATTAGAAGCAATACCAACAGGGACGTGGTGAAGAAGGAGTAACCGACAGCAAGTGAGAAGTCTGACAAGGAAGATCTGGATCATGTGCGCATAACGCAAGCAAAGAGGCAACTGATGGGGCAACAGGAGCTGGTGAAGGTAAGGCTTCACACAAATCCAGAAGAGTAGCTGTGCTGGAAAGCGGGGACCGATCACGGGACCAGAAATCGAAAGGAAGGCAACAATACTAGAGGCATCAGAAAAGCTCGGAGAAGGTGAAACGGGCGGAGAGCACACCGGAGTACTGGAACGGCTGAAGAAAGGATGAGCGTCTGAGGGTGGCGAAGCTGACGTACACAGCGAAGATGATGGAGCAGAGAATCCCGGGGTTGGGATTGACGAGGTGACGTGCGAAAACAAAGAAGGCAGCACCTGAACAGGCGGAGAAAGGTTGGCAACGGGATGTGACAAAGCACAGACAACAGACGACGAAGAAGAAAGCAAGACAGACGAAGGCACAGAAGCAGGAGCAGTAGATCCAGATGTATCCACAAGAGGCAACGCTAGTGGAGAAGGAAAAAGACCTGCAGAGGAAGGCAACGACAATCGAGATGGAGACTAAGAAGGTGGAAGCGAAACAAGCGCAGGCGTGGTGACCGGAAGTGAAGAAGGGGGTTCTGTGATGGGCACTTGAGCAGCCGTTGAGGAAGAACAAGAAGAGGTGAGCGGACACTGCAAGCGATGATGACCAGGCGTTTTACATGAGAAGCAATGATACGCAGTGAACACGTTTATAACGACGTTGTGATGAACACAAAGCACCTGGAAAACAGTGGGGCAGGAAGTAATGGAGTCCATATCAGGGAAGAGAACTAAGGCTTGGCGTCGGAAGCCTAAATAAGGACGATCACCTTGATCGGCGGGGAGCGTGCGAATAACACAAACAATGCGCCCACACCGAGAAAGAAATGCATGTAAAACCGTCGTCGGGGCTGACGTTCGCAAACGGAGGACTTTACTATGACATTTGTTACAGTTCAAACTGTGGTTACGAAGATACTGCAATATCGGAAAGTATGTTTACAATTAATCCCGCGGATGCTGACTGACCACCATAAGGAAGAATGTATGGGTTGGAGTTTGAACCACTTGCTGCGTTACAAAGCAGAGGGTGATGCATTTATATCGCGCATAGTGGTAGGTGACGAATCGCGGTGCCACGGCTTTGAGCCATCCAGCAAACCAGCGAGCATGCAATGGAAACATCCCGGATCACCAAAATACATAAAATTCAAGTCACAGGACTCCGTCGGGGAGGTTATGCTGAAGGGCTTTTGTTGGTGGACTTTAAAGAGCCTCACGTGAACAGCAATGCCAACCACTACATCGACACAGTGGACAAGCTGCATAAAGCAATCAAGAATGGGTGAACTGGCATGCTTTCGCGTGGTGTGATTCTGTTGCACACATTATGCAGGATGCGTTAGCACGGAAAGGGTGAGAGGTTCTGCACCACCCGGCCTATAGCCCGGATCTGTCAACATGTGACTTTCATGTTGACATATCCAAATGATTTAAGGAGAAACTAAAGTTCCTTTTTCCAGACGGTATGCGTCGTCTTTCCCAGCGATGGGATGCGTCGTCTTTCCCAGCGATGGGATGCGTCGTCTTTCCAAGCAATGGGATGCGTGTTAATTCTGCCACACCTGCGGATGTAACTCTTCGTTCGTTTATATATATATATATATATATATATATATATATATATATGTGGAATGTAAGGTCCGGTGATGCGTAACATCACAGCCTCTCCTTGACAAATGTCAACCCCGCCTTCTCGTGGTGCATCCTGTTCCCACTAAAGGGGCTCTGACGACCGCCAATAGCGGTATAACTATACCATCGGGATTAGAGGAAATGCTATCCCACACTCACCAACCCGCTTGGCCAGCGTGGTGAGTTATGGCCAAACCTCTCCAAAATGACTCTACAACTTAAATCTTGGCCCTCAGTCTCCGGCAGCTCGAATGTACCTGGCCAAGGCTGCGGCCAGTGCGACATGAAGGCAGAGGGTGCTAAGAATCCTTGGAGGACCGAACTTGGCTGCCATCTGATGCTGACCTTGGCTACTTACAATGGATGCTCCCTATCTCCTGATTCAAGGCTTCTTGAATTGGAAGAGGAACTACAAAGGATCAAGTGGGACATCGTCGGGCTAAGTGAGGTAAGGAGAAAAGGAGAAGATCTCATTGAACGGAAAAATGGACATCTCCTCTACTATCGTGGGACACATACTGGCAGAACTAGTGGTGTTGGATTTATAATAAACAAGAAACTGAAGGATAAAGTTGTAGAAGTTGAAAGTGCCTCTGACAGAACTGCGCGACTCGTTATCCAACTCTTGAGAAGATACAAGGCTCAGATTATTCAAACTTATGCACCCACCACAAGTCATCCTGAAGAAGAAATTGAAGAATTTTATGAGGAAATTTGTCATCTAAATAATAAAGGTAAGCACCACTTGAAGATAATTATGGGAGATTTCAATGCAAAAATAGGGCAATGGCAACAGAATGAAACTTCAGGAGGTAAATTCGCTCACGGCAACAGAAACCAGCGTGAAAATACTCTCGTTGAGTTTGCAGAGGCAGAAGGGTTTCTCATCTTGAACTCCTTTTTCAAGAAAAAGCCACACGGGAAATGGACATGGAGACATCCAAATGGGATAACAAGTGAAATTGATTTTATTATGTGTAACAAAAAATTCGTCAACGAAGACTGCAGTGTGCTGAACAAGTTCAACACAGGTAGTGACCATAGATTGGTGAGATGTAAGATCCACCTCAACACTAAACTCGAACGTGGCAAGCTCATAAGACAAACATAATGTATTGACATAACCAACCTTAAAAAGCACCATAATACCTTTAAGTTGGAACTGAAGAACAGATTCTCTGCTTTAGAACGCCTAACATCGGAAGAAGTGGATATTTCTGAAGTTAACAGAAAAGTAACCAAAACTCTTATGGAAACACCAACAAAATGAGCTGGGTCTAAGAACAAGTTGCATGTGAACAAATTATCAGGAAAAACCAAAATGTTGATGCAAAAAAGAAGAGAGATGAGGACAACTAAAGAAGATGTGACTTCCAAAGTGGAATATATAGAGCTATGCAAGACAGTACAAAAAATTATCATTAAAGACGTAAGGAAATTCAACTGCGAACTAGTGAGGAAAGCAATTGAAAACAACCAAAGCCTAAAGATAGCAAAGCGACCCCTCAGTAAGTGAAGAAAACAGATTATGGCACTGAGAAAAGAAGATGGTTCTGTAACAAGAAATAGAGGCGAAATTTTGACAAGAGTGAAAGATTTCTACTCCAAATTATATAAAAGGAATGATACATGTTCTCCAGACATCATGAAAGGTACCAGTACCAGAGTTCTTCCAGTCCTCCCAGTAGAAGATGCGCATGCAATCAAGAACATGAAGCGGGGGAAAGCTCCAGGAGAAGACGGAATTACTGTAGACACCATACAAGAAGCAAGTGGAGAAATCGAAACAGTACTCGCCCAAATTTTCATTCGATGCCTTAATGAAGGGAAAATTCTTGAGGATTGGAGCGACGCTACAATGATCCTGCTACATAAAAAAGGTGACATTGAGGATCTCAGAAACTACAGACCTATCAGCCTCCTATCAGTAGTTTATAAAATCTTCACTAAAGTTCTTTCACACCGCTTGAAGGTAACACTGGACATGGCTCAACCGAGAGAACAAGCTGGATTCAGGAGTGGCTACAGCACAATAGATCATATGCACGTACTGAGAGAACTAATTGAAAGAGCGAAAGAATATGAACTTCCATTGTGCATGGCTTTTTTCGATTATGAAAAAGCCTTTGATTCGGTGAAACCATCAGCAGTTACAATGGCTCTGAAATTCTGCGGTATTGAAGATGCATACATTAATATTATTAATAACATCTATGAAAATGCAAGTGCAAATTTTCGGCTGTTTGAAAATACAACACACATAAAAATTGGAAAGGGAGTGAGACAAGGTGACACCATATCTCCGAAGCTCTTTATTGCCACATTGGAAAAGGTCTTTCAATACTGAAGTGGGAAAACAAAGGGATAAAGATTAATGGAGATTATCTAACCCACCTTCGTTTTGCTGATAACGTAGTCATTTTTGCAACTACCTCATCAGAGCTGCAGAGTATGATCCAGGAACTTGCTGACAAGAGTAAAGAAGTGGGATTAAAAATGAACTTCCAGAAGAGAAAAGTGATGTTCAATGCTTTTACAAGAAATGAAGATTTATCGATTGATGGAGATAAGCTGGAGATAACAGACACGTACGTTTATCTTGGACAGCAGATATCAAGTGAGGGTCACATTGATGAAGAAATTAATCGGCGTACAAAACTTGCCTGGAGAGCTTTTTGAAGAAACATCATAATTTTTAAGAGCAATATGCCATTATGTCTTAAAAGAAAAGTGTTTGATCAATGCATCCTTCCAGTGCTTACGTATGGTGCAGAGACGTGGACCTTAACTAAAAGAGACATACAAAGGCTGCAGACAACTCAAAGCAGCATGGACAGGTGCATGCTTGGTGTAACCAGGAGAGATAAGAAGAGGAACTCGTGAATCCGAAAAATGACGAGAGTGGAAGACACCATGATCAGAGAAAATCCCTGAAATGACAATGGGCTGGACATACTGCCAGAAGGACAGACCATCGATGGACAGCCGAAATTTTATATTGGATTCCAAGGGACAGGAAAAGACCCAGAAGAAGATCACATGGAGATGGGTGGATGAAATTCGAAAGTATGCGGGAGTGACATGGAGGAGACTGGCACAAGACAGACCGTTGTGGAGAAAATTTGGGGATACTTTCGTCCAGCAGTGGATTTATAATGGTTTACAATGATATATATATATATCATCATCTTTGAATCCACTACTGGATGAAGGTCTCCCCAAGTTTCTCCCACAATTGTCTGTCTTGAGCGTGTCTCCTCGATGACACACCTCTATGCTTTCGAATTTCATGCATCATTCTATCATAGTGTCTTCTTCTGGGTCTTTTCCTGTCCCTCGAAATTCATTCTAAAATTTCGGTTTTCCGTCGGTGGTCGTTCTTCTAGCAACATGTCATGCCCTCACCATTTCAGTGACTTCATTGTGGTCATGATGTCGTCAACTCTTGTCGTTTTCCTTATCCATGAGTCCGTCTGCTTATCTTTCCTGTTTACACCAAGCATGATTCTCTCCAGGGCTTTTTGCGTTGTCTGCAGTCTTTGTTTGTCTTTTTACGCTTTCCAACCGTAGGTTGAAGAAGCGTATATGCTTCAGCGTTTTCCGTCCGTCTGTCCGTCCGTCTGTCGGCATGATAACTCACGTAAAAATGGTTCGATTTCGGTGAAATTTTAGTATGTGGTAGGGAACCCCCTGGGGACAAACCCTATAGAAAATGGACAAAATAGGGTCAAAGGTTAGGACACAGGAGCGGGATCTATTCCATAGTCCTTATGCATCATAACTTACGTAAAAATGCTTCGATTGCGACAAAACGTTATCATGTTATTTCGGAGGTATACCGAACCGGTTCTGTTGAATATCATCGAAATGGGATCAAAGGTCAGGGCACAGGACCGAGATTTATTCCACAGCCATTATTCTCATATCTTGAGTAATTATTTCTGGTATGTTGGAAAGCGTATCATATTCAATGCATTGCATTATTTTACTAACTTGTTTAGTGAAGGTCCATGTCTCTGCTCCATACGTAAGCACTGGCAGGATGAACTGATTAAACCCTTATCTTTTAAGACACAATGGCATACTTTTCGTAAAAATTTTACTTCTTCCAAAAACTATCCATCCAAGTTTTACACGCCGATCAATTTCTTCATCAATGTGATCCTTACTTCATATCTGCTGCCCAAGATAAATGTAGGTATCGGTTGTCTCAAGCTTTTCACCATCAATAAATAAATCTTCGTTTCTTGTAAAAGCAATATACGTCACTTTTGCCTTCTGAAAATTCATTTTTAATTCCACTTCTTTACTCTTGTCAGCAAGTTCCTGGATCGTATTCTGCGGTTCAGAAGTCGTAGTTGCAAAAATGACAACGTCATCAGCAAAACGAACGTGATTTGAATTATCTGCATAAATATTTTTTTCTTTGTCCCAGTTCAGTAATTAAAAAATATTTTGCTATGTGGGATTAAAGAGTTTGGGAGATATGATTTTACTTTGTCACACTAGCTTTCCAATTTTTATTAGTGCTGCATCCTCAAATATCCAAACTTTTGCAAATGCATTTTCAGAGATACTATTAATAATGCTAATGTATGCATCTGCAATACCGCAGGTTTTCAAAGCAGTTGTAACTGCTGATGGTTTTACGGAATCGAAGGCCTTTTTATAATCAATAGAAGCCTTGCATAATGGGAGTTCATACTCTCTTGTTCTTTCAGTTAGTTCTCTAAGTACATGGACATGATCTTCAGTGCTGTAGCCACTCCTGAATTCAGCTTCTTCTCTTGCTTGAGCCATGTCCAGTTTTACCTTCATGCGATGTAAAAGAACCTAATTGAAAATTTTATAAATAACTGATAGGAGGCTGATGAGCCTGTAGGTCCTGAGATCCTCAACGTCACCTTTTTTATGTAGCAGGATCATTGTACCATTATCCCAATACTCAGGAATCTTACCTTCGGTGAGACAGCTGGTGAAAACTTGGGCGAGTGAAGTTTCAATTCTTCCACTTGCTTCTTGTACACTCGTGGACAAAAAATTTGCACACCTAGAAGAAAACATGCTACAACCGCGAAACTTTGCAAATAGCTAGGGTGCGTTTGGTGCGAGTGCGCATAACCGCACACCTTGTGGCGGCGCTGCTAGCACGAACCAGCAGCCTTATAAACCGGCGTGTAGTCGATGCCCCATGAAAGAGAAAAGCACCGGCCGGCGCAAGCAAGAGTATAGAGTGACAAGAATGCCGGGTAGACACCAGAGACGTCGATGTACGCAACTTACGGGCTTTGAGAGAGGCCTGATCATCGGGCTGAAAACAGCAGGTCGGTCGGCGCGCCGTATAACCCACCACGTGGATCGTTCTGAATATACCGTCCGACTATGTTGGGAGCAGTGGACACGTGACGGCACTGCCGCACGGCGGGTGTCTCCGAACGAACCAGGAGGACCATCCGTAGAGAGGATCGACAGTTCGTACGGCAGGCACGAATGGATCCCACGAGAACCCTGTCCTCTCCCCAGGCAAATGTAGCGGCTCTTGTGTGCCAACGAGCCATTTCCTGAAGTCTCGCGGAAGCGAATCTGCTATCCCAGCGCCTCTTACGTGTTCTGCCTTTAACACCGGATCATCGCCGGCTCTGTTTGCAATGGTGCCAGGCGAGAGCAACGTGGAACGCCACAGACTGGCGACGTGTGGTGTTCAGAGATTGGTGTCGGTTCGTTTTGGGGACAGATGATCATCGTGTCCGGGTGTGGAGGTCCCGGGGTCAACGGCACAATTCCAACCTTGCTATCGAGCGTCCCACCTACCCCACTGCAGGCATTACGGTCTAGGGAGCCTTTATGGTTTATTGCCTACGATAGCCGATCAGCTCTAGTAGTGGTACGTGGATCATTGTCGGGCCAGCGGTATGTGGATGAGATCATATGGCCCCATGTGCTCCCACTCCTGGGCGGAATTCTAGGTGCGCTTTACCAGCAGGATAGTGCCATCCCGCACACTGCTCGGGTTTTCTAGGACTGCCTACGTCATGTCCATACAGTTCCATGGCATGCCCGCTCACCGAACATGTCCTCTATCGAGCATGCGTGGGACCAGTTGAAACGCCGGTTGACTCTGTGCCGCACTATCCGGGATTTGGAGCACACCGTCCAACAAGTGTGGGCCCTCTTCAGCAGGACATCAGGCGTCTGTTCGCCTCTATGCTGGACCATATTGCAACATGTATCACCGCACGAAGCGGTGCGAAGCGCTATTGAAGATGACCGGACTACGTGCCACAGATGCCTCTGTAATTGTCCTGCATTAATACACACAATCGACGTGGATTAGGAACATCAAACAGAAGTCATTTCTCTTTCCACGTTTTTAAGTGAGTCACGGAAAAACTATCATCGGCCGCCACCGGGAATTGAATTCAGGGTCTTCCAGTTACGCGCTGGACATGCTACCACTGCACCGCAGCGGCCTCGAATTCTCCAGACTCACATGTGATTAATTGCCAAACCACATGGCTGGTTGCTTCTTGGAGACCCGCACAATGGTGGGGATTCCTCAAAGATGGTAAGAAGCAATTGGTGCAGTGGTAGCATGTCCAGCGAGTAACTGGAAGACCCTTGGTTCGATTTCCGTTGGCGGCCGATGATACTTTTCCCGTGACTCACTTAAAACCGTGGAAAGAGCCATGCCATCTGTTTGATGTCCCAAATCTACGTCAATTGTGTGTATTAATTATTCATTCGTATACTAGTTATTTGTTCAGTTGCTGCCTAACATCTTTGGTAGGCAGCAACTGAACAAATAGTACTGAGATTTGAATTGACAAAATCTTCTATAGATCTAAAAATAAAATCAGTTATCTCCTGCAACATGAGGAATCTGTGATATAAATTTCTTTTGAATAGTGCGATTCTTTTTTGGCGTTGCAATTTTCACAAACAGTAATGTACGCATTTGCTCGTCGTAACAGAAAAATTCGGTAATATTAAGATACAATAAGCTGTACGTAAAAATGGTACATTCAATAGGCGTCGAAAGTGTTTCAATCTGATTTTTGAGCAACGATATGAAGCAAAATATATTTTGAAATCGGTGGAATTTGCATTTCGCTCTTGGCGGCGAAATTATGGATCAGATAAAGATTAAAATGCTAGGATCATCGTTCTCACTGTTCTAGCTTCCCAAAGCAAAAAGAGGCTGATATTAAATCAGACTTAGAGGTACACAGATAAACGTATACAGACAGATACATGTATATAGTGAAGGTATAAGTACATCCTTTAGTTTTCAAAGAACGTGCAGGAAACTTTTCCACTTTAACACGCTTCGTTCGAAAGGAAGTGCAAAGCAGATGCACCCTTAAATTTAAAACAAACATTCTTGAAATGGTCCCATCCAAACAATTGTCTTTGTACGATATTTGACTCACACAGCACCCCGTCACGTTGCTCTGCTGGCCACGCCCTTTCGAGCTCTGCATTTTGTGCTCCGCCTGTATCTAGCGCCCACCGCCGAATTAATTTGTGTTTCTCTCGTGCATGAATGTCTGCGCTCTCTTCCTAGTCATTCTTTCGAGTTGGTACATGCATATTTTGCCGATATTCCTTTATAATTCATCTCGTTGGGCCTGTTTACAATTCATTTCGTTGGGCCTGTTTACAATTCATTTCGTTGGGCCTGTTTACAATTCATCTCGTTGGGCCTGTTTACAATTCATTTCGTTGGGCCTGTTTACAATTCATTTCGTTGGGCCTGTTTACAATTCATCTCGTTGGGCCTGTTTACAATCTGCCCATCGTGACTCGCCTTGACTTTTGCTCTAAAACTGTCTGCTGCATGTAGTAGCCTTCCTGCCGCTGTGTCTACGTTTGCCTTCCGTGTTTGCGCTCCAATCATCGTTAATGGTTCTCTGCGCTGCCTTCACCGGTGTGTGGATTACCTTCCTTGTGTTCCACCCATTGACAGTGGTTCTCTGCGCCGCCTTCTTCGGTATGCTGATCGCCTTCCTGGTGCCCCACCTTGTTATAGTGGATCTGTGTGCCCTTCACCGTGCATTTCTACACATTGTCCATGGCCTGTGCTTCTGCTTCTAAATTCTATTTCCCTCTCACGTCACTATGTGCTGCTTCGATGACTTGTCCTCCAAGTGTGTTGGATGCGTCCCAGGACTGCTCTTCTCCTCATCCTGCTACAGATCCGTGTTCAACGTCTCCGACTTTCCTCGCGACAGCCTTGGACTCCTATATTTCATGTCAAGGTTCCACGCTTATTGCACACGTACAATGCTTTCAACTCTTAGTTTAAGTGTCAAGTTCGACGCCTTACCCAATGTCAAGTTGCACGTCTATACAGTGTATGTCTGCATTGTCGTTTCTCCCCTTCCGGTGCAATTACACATTTCGCCAGCAAGCCTAAGTCCATTCTTGTATATATTTTTTCACCTGAGTTTGTTCCTCAAGTCCTATCGACTAGCCTTTCCGTTGGAGATCATAGCTTGGTCCCTATCCTCCTTGCACATTCTCCCGTTTTTCTTAATTTGTAACCTGTACCTCCGGACATTTCCGATGAGTTTTTACATGCTTTTCCTTCTCGGAGTGGCCGCGTTCTTGGTGATATCCGCAAGATACCCGCCGCCCATGTTGATCAAGGTGATCGTCCTTATTTTGGCTTCCGCCGCCAAGACTTAGTTTTTTTCCCTGACACAGACTGTTTCTTACTGCCCCACAACTTTTCTGGTGATTTGTTGTCATCACAACGTCGCATTCAACGTATTCACTGCCTATCATTGCATCTCATGTAAACAGCCTGGTCACCATTTCTCGCAATGCCCCCTCATTTCTTCCTAGTCTTCTTCAACGGCTGCTCAAGTTCCCGTCACAGAACCTCTTTCTTCGCTTCCAGTTACCACGCTTTCGCCTGATCAGTTCACACCTTCTTAGTCTCCATCTCCATCATCTGCCTCCGTTGGTCTTTTTCCTTCCTCGCCAGCATCGTCTGTTGTGGGTACATCTGGATCTACTGCTCCTGTTTCGGTGCCTTCGTCTGTATTTCTTTCTTTTTCATCGTCTGATGTTTGCGCTTTGTCACATCCTGTTGCTGCACCTACTCCGCCTGTTCAGGTGCTGCCTTCTTTGTTTTCGCAAGTCACCTCGTCTATCTCGATCCCGGGATTTTCTGCTCCACCATCGCAGCTGCGTATGTCGGCTACGCCACCCTCAGACGCTCATCTTTCCTCCACTGGTTCCAGTACTCCGGTGTGCTCTCCGCCCTTTTCACCTTCTCGGGGCTCTTCTGATGCTTCTAGTGCCGTTGTCTTTGTTTCACCTTCTGGTCGCCATGGTCTGTCCCCGCTCTTTCGCACAGCTCCTCTTCTAGTCTCGTTTGAAACCCCACCCTCCCCGGCTTCTGTTGTTCCTGCAGCTACCACCTTACATGTGTCATCCGACTTTGTATCCTATTCACCTCGCCAGAATCCCGAGACGCCGCCTGTTGTTCCTTCTACGTCGTCTCGTCCTCTTCGTCAACATTTCCCTACTGGTATTGCTCCTAATAAGAAGCGTCGTCATCGGTCTAATCGCAAGATTCGCGCTAAGCGTGCCGCTGTGATTATGTCTCCTCCTCATCGTTCTTCGCAAGGCACCGCTCCTGATCCTGCTGCCGTCACTTTTGCTCGCGTTCTTGACAGTCCCTCTGTTGTGCCTGATCTTGTTGCTCGCCTTCAAGTTGTTCCCGAGTTTACGCAGACTCTTTCTCTAGATGCCGCTTTCCCATTGTTCTTTGACTCTTCTCACGATGCTACACTTAATCACTTTATTGCTTCCAACGATCCGGCAGTTTACTCATCTCTGGTTGACAATCTTAGCGCTTTTACTTTGCATTTTTTCACCTTTCGGGCTCTTACCCGGAAGTTGAATGTTACTATGGTTGTCTTGACCACTTAATTTGTCATGCTCAACATCGTCTCCTTCTTCGGTGTCCACCTGATTAGCTCCTGTGTGGTTTTGTTTGATGATTGATTTCTGTTGTGTTTTCTTAGCTATGTTTCTCCCTGTCTCTTTGAGCCCTTGTTGTTTCGTTCTCCTCTTTGTGAAGTGTTTTCCCTCGTGCCTCGTTTTTTTCCCCTCATCATTCTGCTTTGTGACCTTTTTCTGTGTGTTTTGTCTTACGATGTCCTGCCTGCATCCGCTTTACATGACCATCACCAACTGCCTCGCACCGTTCGTTCTGCTTCTGTTTTTCTGTGGTTCAGGCATGCCCCCTGCCCGATTTTCCCGGAGTGCCATGTGTTGCTTCCTACCCTGCTATGTTTTGTATAGTATGTCTAACTGCTATGCCACTGTTAGACAGAAAATGCCAATTTTAAAGAAAGTAATAGTTTTTCCTTAATGTTTTTCTTTTCAATGTGGCATTAGTACCATTATTTCTCTTTTTGTCGGAGGATGGCGCCCAATGGACAGATGGACAGCAATAATTTCGCACCAATAATTTCGTTTTTCCTTAAAAGGAAGAAGGAATAGTTCCTGGGTTTTCTACTCATCATGTTGCTCCCTGGTTCCAGGTATGGTGCTTTCTCTATTTGCTGGCTCAGCCGTTCCTCTGCTCAGTGACTGTTCCCTGTGTGCTTTGCCTCGTGTTGTATCTGCCACCGACTACAGCGCACGATTGTAATGTAACGGACTGCTTTGTGCCTCTGCCATGCTCCCTTTCTTTCTGTGATGCCTTGTACTGTATGTTTACTACAGACTGGATTGCGTCGTTTGTTTCAGCTCCGAGATTTTGGCTGTTTTACTATGCCATGCATTTTCCGGTTCTCTTGTGTTCTGGTCCTTGAGACACATTGAAGAAATGTTGAAACCGTCACGTTCTTTTTGGAATGTCTTTTCAACTGCTGCGGTTCAAAGCTAGAAACGGAGAGATCTTTAAGATAATGACAGGAACGAATACAAGACTTTTTGAAAATAAATTACTTCTTCATCATCCTCCATTACCCTTTATACAAATATCTCAGAAACTATCCAGATTCGAATGATAAAGATGTAGCTCCTTCCGGTTCACACGATGCTAACGAATAGCTATTCTGAAACAGGAAATGTCCGGGGGTGGGGGTGGGGGCAGCTGAAATCGTGGAACATTTTTAAACATCTCAAAAACTATCGGGGTTGAAAAAATAAACATGGAGTTTGTAAGAACGGACACATTAACGATGTTAATTCATTTCAATGATAAACATTATGTGGTTTTTTTTTTGACCAAAGAAAACATCGCAAGTTCCCAAAATGGCGACAGAGAATTCGCAAATATGTTTAATCCTTTTGGGGGGGGGGGAAGGCGAGATGTATGTCAAAAGACTTCAGGTTCTCACGCCTTACAAAGGGCGAGGACTTGTTCTACGAACTGCAAGTATCGCCAAGGACGCTGTGACTTTCACAGATACATTGTTCATTTTCACTAGGCGCATACAAGTCTGAAATGCAGACATACTCTTTTGTATAGTTATAACAATGTGTATTGTATTGCTACGGATGTACTACGACGATAGGATTGCTTTCTCGGAAGGAGGCACTCAATAATGTATAGCCTGAGGATAAGCGAGGAATGCGCAAGGTAGATTTAAAGGTCTAGGAGCCCGATTCCCGGAAAACGACTAGGGATGGGGCAGGTGAAGGGCGCGAGAGGTGACACGCGGCGCGAGAGGAGAGCAGCATGTTGAAGGTCAGCGCCGTCGCCCTTGAAGAAGGAGCGGCGTGAAGGGGGGCGAAGAGGTCGCTCCGAGTGGACCTGTTGGAGCAGTCTGTCTTCGGAGAGCGAAGGTGATAGTCCTCCGATAGAAAGGAACGCGTTTGCGTGGATGGTGTGGTGGGCTCTCGGAGTCCACGGGGAAAGAGCGGGCACCGATTTAGATGAAGTAGGTCGCCGCTACAGAAGGAATCTACCCGAGTCAGGGATACCGGTAGAGTAGCTGATGATATACTACTGAATTACGGACTTAGTACAGTCCACTGAAGCATCGATTAGAGAAGGATAGCTAGAAGACTAGTCCTGAAGCATCGATAAGATAGAGGTCTATCTAGTGTCAAGGAGACCCTAAGTTAGGACGCCAACGGAGGTTGAGATTTCTACAGAATTCGATCACCTTATCTTGCGCGTTCCACGATCTTTGCCAGGTCCAGTCATAACGAGGTCACTTTCAAGAGCGAGTAATCCGCCGCCATCAAAATTCTAGTTGATGAAGAATAAGTGTTTCGTATATGTGTTAACCAAGCGTTCTTTTCAAATTATGTCTGAAAGTGGATAAACTTGGGTATAACCAGCTGTTGTCGCTCTGCCTCCCCGATTCACAGATATATATATAGTAAAGTGGGGGAGGTTTCGTTTGTTCGCTCGAACAGAGTGAGAGAGAGAGAGTGTGTACTTCCGGGAAGAGTAAACGAACTCTCTGCTTGTTGTGAGCCCGCTGCGCGTGCTCCTCGGATGCTTAAGTAGGAGGCGGCGCTAAGTCACGTGACGACACGTTCGCTCTTACAGAGTTTTCCCGGTTCATACGATTTACTAACGAATGGTCATTTTGAAATTTTGAAATTACATGGGGGGGGAATTGTTGGCTCCATATTTTCTGAATCCTTTTTTTGTAGGTATGTCAAACTCTATTGCGGTTCAAACGATAATAATGGAGTTCTTTTCGGTTCATACGATTTTTTTTTTGATTGGAGGTTCAACGACCACCGTGAGCACCTCAATGGGCTATAAGCAGTCGCCCGTTCCCAATTTAGAGTCACTGGTTCCAGGGAAGGGAGAGAGCCAGTGCCGTAAGACAAACACAACATCCATGTCTGACCGGGATTCGAACCCGGACCCCTTACGGACGAATGATCAGAGGCCAACGCCTTAGACCACTGAGCCACCGGGGCGGCCATACGATTTACTAACGAATGGCTATGAAATTTCGAATTCCATGGTGAGGGGGGGGGGTTAATAGTGTAGGCTTGTAACATCCTTTTTCAATACCTCAAAAACTATTGCGGTTTAAACGAAGAAAATGGAGTTCTTTTCGGTTCACACGATTTGCTAACGAATGGCTATTTTGAAATTTTGAATTTCCATGGGGGGGGGGGGGGGGGGAGGTGAAATGGTCGGGCTCTGTATATATGCAAATTCGCAATATTATTTATTAAATATTTCAAAAACTATTGCGGTTCAAACGATAAAAATGGAGTCCATTCCTGTTCATACGATTTACTAACGAATGGTTATTTCGGAATTTTGAATTTCCATGATGAGGGGGGGGTGAAATGGTAGGCCTGTAACATTATTTGTTAAATATCTCAAAAATTATTGCGGTTCAAGCGATGAAAATGGAGTTCTTTTCAGTTCATACGATTTGCTAACGAATGGATATTTCGGAATTTTAAATTTCCATGATGAGGGGGGGGTGAAATGGTAGGCCTGTAACATTATTTGTTAAATATCTCAAAAATTATTGCGGTTCAAGCGATGAAAATAGAGTTCTTTTCAGTTCATACGATTTGCTAACGAATGGCTATTTCGGAATTTTAAATTTCCATGATGAGGGGGGGGGGGGATGAAATGGCCTATAACATTCTTTTTAAATATCTCAAAAATTATTGCGGTTTAAACGATGAAAATGGAGTTCTTTTCAGTTCATACGATTTACTAACGAATGGCTATTTCGGAATTTCAAATTTCCATGATGAGGGGGGGATGAAATGGCCTGTAACACTCTTTTTTAAATATCTCAAAAATTATTGCTGTTCAAACGATGAAAATAGAGTTCTTTTCGGTTCATACGGTTTGCTAACGAATGGCTATTTTGAAATTTTGAATTTCCATGGTGGGGGGCTGGTGAAAAGGTCGGTCTC
This sequence comes from Macrothele yani, assembly GCA_039090855.1. NCBI lineage: Eukaryota > Metazoa > Arthropoda > Arachnida > Araneae > Macrothelidae > Macrothele > Macrothele yani. The sequence continues at coordinate 57,122,102 of CM077002.1, forward strand.
TCTGTATATATGCAAAAACTCAATATTATTTTTTAAATATCTCAAAAACTATTGCGGTTCAAACGATAAAAATGGAGTTCATTCCTGTTCATACGATTTACTAACGAATGGCTATTTCGGAATTTTGAATTTCCATGATGAAGGGGGGGGGGTAAATGGCGTAGGCCTGTGACATTCTTTTTAAATATCTCAAAAACTATTGCGGTTCAAACGATGAAAATGGAGTTATTTTCGGTTCATACGATTTGCTAACGAATGGCTATTTTGAAATTTTGAGTTTCCATGGTGGGGGGGGGGGCTGGTGAAATGGTCGGTCTCTCTGTATATATGCAAATTCTCAATATTATTTTTTAAATATCTCAAAAACTATTGCGGTTCAAACGATAAAAATGGAGTTCATTCCTGTTCATACGATTTACTAACGAATGGCTATTTCGGAATTTCAAATTTCCATGATGAGGGGGAGGGGGATGAAATGGCCTGTAACATTCTTTTTTAAATATCTCAAAAATTATTGCGGTTCAAACGATGAAAATGGAGTTCTTTTCGATTCATACGATTTGCTAACGAATGGCTATTTTGAAATTTTGAATTTCCTTGATGGGGGGGTGAAATGGTAGGCCTGTAACATTATTTGTTAAATATCTCAAAAACTATTGCGGTTCAAACGATAAAAATGGAGTTCATTCCTGTTCATACGATTTACTAACGAATGGCTATTTCGGAATTTTGAATTTCCATGATGAGGGGGGGTGAAATGGTAGGCCTGTAACATTATTTGTTAAATATCTCAAAAACTATTGCGGTTCAAACGATAGAAATGGAGTTCATTCCTGTTCATACGATTTACTAACGAATGGCTATTTCGGAATTTTGAATTTCCATGATGAAGGGGGGGTAAATGGTGTTGGCCTGTGACATTCTTTTTTAAATATCTCAAAAACTATTGCGGTTCAAACGATGAAAATGGAGTTCTTTTCGGTTCATACGATTTGCTAACGAATGGCTTTTTTGAAATTTTGAGTTTCCATGGGGGGTGGGGCTGGTGAAATGGTCGGTCTCTCTGTATATATGCAAATTCACAATATTATTTTTTAAATATCTCAAAAACTATTGCGGTTCAAACGATAAAAATGGAGTTCATTCCTGTTCATACGATTTACTAACGAATGGCTATTTCGGAATTTCAAATTTCCATGATGAGGGGGAGGGGGATGAAATGGCCTGTAACATTCTTTTTTAAATATCTCAAAAATTACTGCGGTTTAAACGATGAAAATGGAGTTCTTTTCAGTTCATACGATTTACTAACGAATGGCTATTTCGGAATTTCAAATTTCCATGATGAGGGGGGGGGGAGGCGGGATGAAATGGCCTGTAACACTCTTTTTTAAATATCTCAAAAATTATTGCGGTTCAAACGATGAAAATAGAGTTCTTTTCGGTTCATACGGTTTGCTAACGAATGGCTATTTTGAAATTTTGAATTTCCATGATGAAGGGGGGTAAATAGTGTAGGCCTGTGACATACTTTTTTAAATATCTCAAAAACTATTGCGGTTCAAACGATGAAAATGGAGTTCTTTTCGGTTCATACGATTTGCTAACGAATGGCTATTTTGAAATTTTGAATTTCCATGGTGGGGGGCTGGTGAAATGGTCGGTCTCTCTGTATATATGCAAAAACTCAATATTATTTTTTAAATATCTCAAAAACTATCGCGGTTCAAACGATAAAAATGGAGTTCCTTCCTGTTCATACGATTTACTAACGAATGGCTATTTCGGAATTTTGAATTTCCATGATGAGGGGGGGTGAAATGGTAGGCCTGTAACATTATTTGTTAAATATCTCAAAAACTATTGCGGTTCAAACGATAAAAATGGAGTTCATTCCTGTTCATACGATTTACTAACGAATGGCTATTTCGGAATTTTGAATTTCCATGATGAAGGGGGGGGGGGGTAAATGGCGTAGGCCTGTGACATTCTTTTTTAAATATCTCAAAAACTATTGCGGTTCAAACGATGAAAATGGAGTTCTTTTCGGTTCATACGATTTGCTAACGAATGGCTGTTTTAAAATTTTGAATTTCCATGGGGGTGGGGGGCTGGTGAAATGGTCGGTCTCTGTGCGTATATGTAAATTCTATTATTTTTTAAATATCTCAAAAACTATTGCGGTTCAAACGATAAAAATGGAGTTCATTCCTGTTCATACGATTTACTAACGAATGGCTATTTCGGAATTTGGAATTTCCATGATGAAGGGGGGGGTAAATGGTGTAGGCCTGAGACATTATTTTTTAAATATCTCAAAAACTATTGCGGTTCAAACGATGAAAATAGAGTTCTTTTCGGTTCATACGATTTGCTAACGAATGGCTATTTTGAAATTTTGAATTTCCATGGGGGTGGGGGCTGGTGAAATGGTCGGTCTCTGTGCGTATATGTAAATTCTATTATTTATTAAATATTTCAAAAACTATTGCGGTTCAAACGATAAAAATGGAGTTCGTTCCTGTTCATACGATTTAGTAACGAATGGCTATTTCGGAATTTTGAATTTCCATGATGAGGGGGGGGTGAAATGATAGGCCTGTAACATTATTTTTTAAATATCTCCAAAACTATTGCGGTTCAAACGATGAAAATGGAGTTCTTTTCAGTTCACACGATTTGCTAACGAATGCCTATTTTGAAATTTTGAATTTCCATGGTGGGGGAGCTGGTGAAATGGTCGGTCTTTCTGTATATATGCAAATTCTGAATATTATTTGTTAAATATCTCAAAAACTATTGCGGTTCAAACGATAGAAATGGAGTTCATTCCGGTTCATACGATTTACTAACGAATGGCTATTTCGAAATTTTGAATTTCCATGGTTGGGGGGCTGGTGAAATGGTCTGCCTCCTATATTTATATGCAAATTCTTAATATTATTTGTTAAATATCTCAAAAACTATTGTGGTTCAAACGATGAAAATGGAGTTCATTCCGGTTCATACGATTTATTAACGAATGGCTATGCTGAAATTTGAAATATCTATTTTTTGGGGGTACCATTTCACCAGCCCCCCACTTTGTTTTTTAAATAACTCAAAAACTATTGCGGTTCAAACGAAAAAATTGAGTTCATTCCGGTTCATACGTGGTACAAACGAATGGTGCAAAAAAAATTTAAAAATTCCATGGTGGGGCTATCGTTTCACCAGCCCCCCCACTTTGTTTTTAAATATCTCCAAAACTTTTGCGGTTCAAACGAAAAAAACCGAGTTCATTCCGGTTCATACGTGGTACAAACGAATGGTGTCTGAAAAATTAAAAAATTCCGTGGTGGGGGCTGGTGAAATGCACCTTGCACATTACCTAGGTAAAATGCGGAAAACTCTTGATTCCGCACGTTAACGTAGCAAATCAGTTAATCTGCAGATTAGCTAGGTAACGTGCACATTAACGGCTTTCGAGCTTTAGCGGTAACATATATACAGGGAGTTCAAAACGTCTCTCCAAAGGGGGTATCTTATGTAGGTTGTATGGAAATCAAACAAATGTATTATGGAACCTATAATTTACTCACTAACTTACGGGAAGTGTTGAGACTGTCGTCCTTCATTTGCAAGACGTAACCTAATTGTAACCGACCCAGACGTCACATAATTGGACCCACCCGTATCTGTAACTGACCCAGACCCAACAAAAAAAATCTGCTTTGAATTCTTATATATATATATACACTGGCGGAAAGTGAAAAAAGAACACAAAGAAGGAGACGTCTGCTATCAACGAAATTTATGCAGCATAATAACGGAATACAGAGGATAACGTGATCAAAACATTATGGCAAAATACAGCGAGCATGACAGCGACTTCCACCATCTTTCGCAGTGAGTGCAGCAGTGGACCAGTGGACCAGCGATTTGTTCAACAGTGGACTGGCGAGCATGACAGCGACTTCCACCATCTTCCACAGTGAGTGCAGCAGTGGACCAGTGGACCAGCGAGCATGACAGCGACTTCCACCATCTTTCGTAGTGAGTGAGTGAGTGCAGCAGTAGACCAGTGGACCAGCGAGCAGGACAGCTACTTCCACCATCTTCCGCAGTGAGTGCAGCAGTAGACCAGTGAACCAGTGAGCATGACAGCGACTTGCACCATCTTTCGCAGTGAGTGCAGCAGTAGACCAGTGGACCAGCGAGCATGACAGCGACTTCCACCATATTCCGCAGTGAGTGCAGTAGTGGACCAGCGATTTGTTCAGCAGTGGACCAGATAGCATGACAGCGACTTCCACCATCTTACGCAGTGAGTGGACCAATGGACAAGCGATTTGTTCAGCAGTGGACCAGCTAGCATGACGGCGACTTCCACTATCTTACGCATTGAGTGGACCAGTGGACAAGCGATTTGTTCAGCAGTAGACCAACGAGCATGACATTGACTTCCATTATCTTCCGCAGTGAGTGCAGCAGTGGACCAGTGGATCAGCGATTTGTTCAGCAGTGGACCAGCGAGCAGGACAGTAACTTCCACCATCTTCAGTGGCCACGGATTTGAACTCTATTGAGAATGTAAGGAACATGTTAGAAAAACACATCATGGTGCAAAGTCCCCTTTCGTCAAATCTGAGATAGTTAAAGGACCGTCTGGTTAATGCCAGGAGTTATGTAGACAAAGATGCACTCCAACACCTTTTAGACTCTATGAGACCTCATGCGAGCTGTAATTAGAGCTAAAGGAAGTCCGACCTGGTACCGAATAAAAGTTTATAATTCTGTGGCCGGTATATGTAGTTTAACGGTTACTTCATTGTAGACTTAAGTGTCACTTTATAACTAAAAGGTTGTTTATCCAGATAAGTTCAGTTGTAGTAGCTGAAAACGTAATTATACAACATCAAAACACTTTTGAATAAACTACTCTATCTACCAATAAGTAATTGGACACCTGTGATAGCAAAGGAAAACGAAGTTTATTCACCTTCAATAGTTGGTGGAGCCTCCACGAGTGGCGATTACATCTGCGACCCTCCGGGGCATACTCTCAACCAGGCGTTGGACGACGGCTAGCGGTATTTTCTTCCACTCGGCTTGGAGAAGACAGGTCAGTTTCTTCACCGATTTCGGACGGTGGGGGCACCCCTTAAGTCGACGCTCCAACTCGTCCCAAAAGTGTTCGATAGGGTTAAGGTCCGGGCTCTGAGCAGGCCAGTCCATTCGATTAACCCCATTGTCACTATACCAAGCCATGGTGGACCTCGAAACATGACAGGTGGCATTGATTGTCATCCTGAAAGTAACATGGGTCCACCCCGTAAAACTGCCACAACGTAGGAAGCGCATGATCATCCAAAATGGTCAGAAGCACCTCTCGATGGCCAGTGTTAGTTTTTTTTCCCGTTTTGTTTTTATTTTTTTGAAAAACTTTACGTGTGGGGTACTAAATAATGCAAATTTGTGGGCAATCAGCACACAAGTTCAGTTTTACTATCCTAAAAGCTCATGCAACAAGCAGGATTGTAATATTTTAGGCGGAAAAGATGTTTTGTCTTAACGACTTTGAAGGGGTAAGGAGGGAGGTTAAAATATTGTGTGGTTTGCCCTGGGCGTAAAAATGCCTAATTACACCTCCATTCAGTTACACGACAGCTGTCAAAGTTCGCTCTAGTGGGACAATGGGTCAAAGTGTTCCCCAAGAATATGTTGTCCACACTATCACACTCCCTCCAGCCGCTTGGATCGGTCCCATAGTGCATACGGGTGAGAGGGCTTCTTTGGATAAATGTCGCACATGAGCCCGTCCGTTGACATGACGTCACACATAACGGGATTCGTCTGACCATGAGACACACTTCCAGTTTTCTATGATCCACTGCAAACGTTGACGACGGTGAGCGGCTGTAAGAAAAGACACAAATGGGCAGGGCCGAATTAAGGCCTTAGAGGGCCCCTAGGCTAAGACATGTGAGTGGGGTACAAGGCTAAGGAAGCTGAGTAGGCCCCGCAATGAACATATGGTGGAGAATCATTATTAAAGTCCGTTGAAACACGAAACTGTAGCGATATGCTTGTGATAATTAATATGTTATGCATTTTTAAACTAAAAAACTATCTGCAAAGTTTACATAAAAATAATGTACTTTCCACTAATCTCACAAAAACATGACATTTGCAAAGTTTAAGATTGCTAGATTTTGTCTTGTAATTTTTAATAATTTAGCGTTGTATACTTTTCTTGTAGCATCTTTTGTTGGTATTCACTATGAAGTCAGTGGATTTCGTCCATTAACCGTTCCAAGTGCAAGCAGTGTGGTGTGGGTACGTGGGTGGTAGTGAAAAAGCTGGAACTCTCCCTCGCTGACCCTGCTGTACACAACGAGATGAAACGTTTACTCTTAATAAGTCACTGCCTTGAAATATGTTCGTCTTCTAGTAGAAATCATACGAGACAAAACTAAAACTATTTTACTTTCTCTCTATATGGATATACACAGCTAGCCAACCAAAATGAAACACCAAGAAGGAAGCATCCGATTGGCCTGAAATTCGCAGCATGCGTCGCCCGCGAGGGGACATTCAAACGATTAGCATTGCAGGGCATATGCAAATCATGTGCGCCCGGCACGCCATCGAGAAGCCCTATAAAAAGGGTGCACAGAAGGCTGGGTGTAAGTAGTGGAAGTGTGTTGTGCTGCCAGACCTATGCGTGGAAAGCTTCCTGATGCCTCGTCGCAGAATATGGCAGTCATTCCAGCAGGTTTCGGAGTTCGAAAGAGGACGAATAGTGGCTTATCGCGACAGCGGTTTATCTTACCGAGACATCGGCGCCCGTGTGGGACGACATCCAGCCAGAGTGAGGCGAGTATGGATTTGGTGGGTGCAGGAGAGACGGACGGACAGACGTGAGAGATCGCCGCAGCCGCGACACACCACCGAACGAGAGGACCGGTATGTTGTGCGGCGGGCATTGACGGCTCGCACTGCCACATCCCGAACGTTAGCGCAGGAATTAGGGTGTGTTGCGCAACAACCTGTGTCAGAACGTACCGTTCGACGTCGTCTGCAGGAGCGGGGACTTGTCGCACGGCGCCCATTGCTCCGATTACCATTGACGTTACACCACCAAGGAGTGCGGCGGCAGTGGACCGTTGAACGCCGCACCTTGACTACGGAATGGCACGACATTGACTTCTCCGATGAATCCCGCTTCTGCCTGCATCACCACGATGGTCGGATCCGCGTGTGGTGGCATCGCGGCGAGAGACTGTATGACGCCTTCATTATGCATCGCCATACCGGTCCGTCGCCTGGCGTTATTGTTTGGGGCGCAATCAGATATGACACCCGCACCCCTCTGGTACGCATCGCCGGTACATTCAACAGCCACCGCTACATATCCGACGTTTTGGAGCCTGTAGTCCTCCCTTACCTGCAGGACCTGCCAGCTGCCACGTTTCAACAGGACAATGCGGGCATGCATCGTGCAACAATTCTTCACGGCCCACCAGGTGTCACTACTGTCGCGGCCCGCCTGTTCTCCCTATATGTCGCCCATCGAACACGTCTGGTCGCTGATCGGCAACCGAGTGGCCCGGCAAGCACCACCCGCGGCTACGCCTGAGGAACTGTGGCAACGTGTGGAAGCAGCCTGAACCGACATACCCCGAGCCCACATCCAAAGTCTCTTTCGCTCGATGCCGCGGCGTGTAGCGGCCGTTATTGCCAGCCATGGGGGCCACACGAACTATTGATGTCTGCGTGTTCCGCAATTGGCACGGGCCTGTAAGTTCAATCGTTTCATCTTTGTATCTGTTGTTATGTGTCCAGTAAATCTGGCTTTGCTATCTCGTGTCCTTCTTGGTGTTGCATTTTGGATGGCCAGCAGTGTATATGCTGTGTAGAGCACTCCTCCTGGGCCATTGATGATGGTGGGCTTCAAGGCTATAAGCCCCTTTAGACACCTCCTTAATACGGCCCTATAAATGGGTCTGCGGCTGGAGACGCATATCCAAGAGCGTACGACAAAGCCCACGCCTTGAGGACGGCTCGAAGTGTCACCTGTTTCGGACCATCGTTAATATGTACTAACTGCTGCATAGCGTGAGCAACCTACCAGGGACACTATTTCGGAGATGCTCTTACCAAGGGTCTTGCCATGACGATCTGGCTTTTGTCGAAATCAAACAAACCCGTCGCTATTCCCGTGTTGAAACGAAATGAAATACCGACGAAGAGATCTATGACCCAGGTATTATATGAAAATTGTATATGTATATTATTCGCGACCTTGGCACGTGACGCTGATTGATTGCATCAGCGCTTATTTGCATGACGTAGATGTGGTTTTAATGTTTTGTAAGATCGTTGTACATATTGCATTAGATATCCTGTATCAATAATTTTTAGGTAATCTGTATCAACAAGTTTTTTTCTTCTGTTATTCAGCGTAATCCACAAACTTAGAAATTTCGTTTATTCGATACTGGTAAATGGTCCAAATATTCAAACGAATGATGCTTGCATAAAATCCTGTTCCTATACAGTGTGGAAGAAATATTCTTCTCATAATAGGTGGCCAACACGTCATGATAATTACCACGGGAATCAGACATCGCTGAATCGACTGTAATTACTGTTTCACACGTAATATGAATCATATATTAACACTAAGATACTTGGAACTTTGTCGTCCTGCGTTGTGTAACGGATAGCATGCTCAAACGGCAATCGGGACATGCGGGGTCGATTCCCGCACCAGGACGATGCAATTTTCAAGTTTTCCGATGTGATTGATACTACGTGTGAAACAGTTATTACACTCAATTCAGCGATGTCTGATTGCTGTGTTAATTATCAGGAATTCTGTTCCTGTTTTTAAGAACAATAGTTTGCGATCAAAAATCCTCCCATCATTCAGGAAAAGATTGCTTGTCAGTAGATTTTGTTTTCATTTTTTGGCAAAATGCACTTCATGAACTAATTTTGCTACTATTATTTATCGCAACAATCTTAATCGATATTTTTTTCACATGTTCATCATCATCATCATTGTCAACCATTATCAATCCACTGCTGGACGAAGGTCTCCCCAAGTTTCCTCCACAACGGTCTGTCTTGTGCCAGTCTCCTCCATGTCACTCCCGCATACTTTCGAATTTCATCCACCCATCTTCCATGTGGTCTTCTTCTGGGTCTTTTCCTGTCCCTTGGAATCCAATCTAAAATTTCGGCTGTCCATCGATGGTCTGTTCTTCTGGCAGTATGTCCAGCCCATTGCCATTTCAGGGATTTAACTCTGATCATGATGTCTTCCACTCTTGTCATTTTTTGGATCCACGTGTTCCTCTTCTTATCTCTCCTGGTTACACCAAGCATGCACCTCTCCATGCTGCTTTGAGTTGTCTGCAGCCTTTGTATGTCTCTTTTAGCCAAGGTCCACGTCTCTGCACCATACGTAAGCACTGGAAGGATGCATTGATCAAACACTTTTCTTTTAAGACATAATGGCATATTGCTCTTGAAAATTATGCTGTTTCTTCCAAAAGCTCTCCAGGCAAGTTTTGTACGCCGATTAATTTCTTCACCAATGTGACCCTCACTTGATATCTGCTGTCCAAGATAAACGTACGTGTCTGTTATCTCCAGCTTTTCTCCATCAATCGATAAATCTTCATTTCTTGTAAAAGCATTGTACATCACTTTTGTCTTCTGAAAGTTCATTTTTAATCCCACTTCTTTACTCTTGTCAGCAAGTTCCTGGATCATACTCTGTAGCTCTGATGGGGTAGTTGTAAAAATGACTATGTCATCAGCAAAACGAAGGTGGGTTAGATAATCTCCATTAATCTTTATCCCTTTGTTTTCCCAGTTCAGTGATTGAAAGACATTTTCCAATGTGGCATTAAAGAGCTTCGGAGATATGGTGTCACCTTGTCTCACTCCTTTTCCAATTTTTATGTGTGTTGTATTTTCAAACAGCCGAATCTTTGAACTTGCATTTTCATAGATGTTATTAATAATATTAATGTATGCATCTTCAATACCGCAGGATTTCAGAGCCATTGCAACTGCTGATGGTTTCACCGAATCAAAGGCTTTTTCATAATCGATAAAAGCCATGCACAATGGAAGTTCATATTCCCTCGCTCTTTCAATTAGTTCTCTCAGTACGTGGATATGATCTATTGTGCTGTAGCCACTCCTGAATCCAGCTTTTATTTGCTATAAATAAATATTGTTCCTATTTTTCAGCAGAAAAACAAAATCCTTACTGTTTGTTCAGATGGCATTGGGAACAACGTTCTTTCTGTTGTTCAGATTAATAACTTCCCTCGTTATATTCCAGAAGAAGAATTTCTGTCAAACACTTTTATTCTTATTATTTATTAGAATTTAGCATCAGATTTTATTCTAATTCTTCTGTACTACAGTCTTTGTCAGCAAATTTTTCTTGTCCTATTTAGCACGAGCACACTTCTCAACAAATTTGTTCCTATTACTCGATACAAATTATGTTTTTTAATTTTTATCACAAATGAATGTTCGTATTTTTCAAGACCATAACGAAATTTGTCAAGATATTTCATACTTAATTTCCAGTAGAATAAATACCCTTTTATCAACAAATTTCCCTTCAGATATACCATGCAGAGAGTGCAAAAATAGAACTAAGAATGTTCAGCTAAGTTTTTAACAAATCAGATTTTTGGTTACGCAGCATTTTATTTGATAAAATACTGCAAATTAAAAATGGGTTTGCTGTCTTTTCTTTTTGTTATAGTTCGGCGTGAAAGGAATTTTGAAAATGTAGTATTTCCTGTTATTTCACTAACAATGAAAAAGAAACTGAGCAAATTACGTTCAAGTCTGTTACAATTTTCCGCATAGGAGCTTTAATCAAATTAGAGTGAGAAACCTTTGGGATGCAAAAGGAAAATGTTGACTGTAGATAGGAATAAAAAAAAAAAACACTCGAGAGAGGCTGCCAGGGAAAAACTGACATGCGAAGAAAAATTTCATGGATTATTTCTTCAGAAGAGCAGCGGCGACTGCAAACAACGTGTAAGTGTTTCTTATTTCGAAATACCTTTGGGAATGCTCTGAGTTTTCCCCTGAACAGATGCAGATCGAATATTAACGTACGGCTTTCTGATCGATATGAGGAAAACCTTTGCTGTTATTAAACAAAAGGGCACGGGCGCAACATCGGGAGAATAGCGCTTCGGAAAACAACTCTTGTGTGACCTTGATGAGCTCGATAAGTCAATAAAACACATCTCTATTGAGTCGAAGATTGTCAAGATCAATTATGTTGCAGAAAATAGAACCAAAATTCACCAAAACGATAAAAAATCATTATGTTTCACAAGAGATTATTAAATTAATGATCAAAATGAAAAGAAAACCAATACTTTGGAAATAAGTTGCAAATGTATGCCTTGCCAACAACACTTCAGGTTCCAAACCGCAGAGCAGAGTACAGACTTCGGTAACTATACTTTATATTGTATTGTAGGTATGCCATGCACTGCTTTTATCTGCTTTCGATACCATGGAGACATTACGGGACGCTTGATGGAATGTGGAACCGTGATCGTATCGACACGCAATAATTCTTGACATTCTCAATTTTTGATTCGATAGACATTTTGTTTGCTTCCATTAGATATCATGCCGGCTATATTGGACGTATAAATTGTTACACATTTTTAGCCATCGCAGTGCTCTGATAAAACGTTTTGTGAAATTCATGAGCCATTTTTCTTGATCCCATTCGTGAGTTATCGAAGCACATTTCCGATTCAACCTTTTCCGTGAAATGACGAGAAAAAAAAACCTGAATTTCACGGATTTTTCATACGTAAATTGATAGAAATACCCCTGTTCATCTTTCACCTGTTAATAACGAAAAAATTTCCGATTTTAAGAGGTATTAAGAAATGATTACGAGTTTTCAGAAACCTTTCCACAATTCCTTTCGTGTATTAACGGAAAAATTACGGTCTGAGATTTTTTCGTATCCGTATGACAGAAAATTTCCGGTAATACTTGAGACTTGATTAACTATTAAATTTCAGTTATCTATCGAAAGACCTGATGCCGCCCCGGTGGCGCAGTGGTCTAAGGCGTTGCCCTCTGATCATTCGTCCGTAAGGGGTCCGGGTTCGAATTCCGGTCAGGCATGGATGTTGTGTTTGTCTTACGGCACTGGCTCTCTCCCTTCCCTGGAGCCAGTGGCCCTAAATTAGGGACGGGCGACTGCTTATAGCCCATTTGAGTTGCTCACGGTGGTCGTTAAACCTCCAAAAAAAAAAAAAAAAAAAAAAAAAAAAAAAAAAAAGAAAGAAAGACCTGATTTTGAAGTTCTGTAGCAAGATATGATAATGTGGGTTGCACATCGCTTAATAATAAGATTATTATGACAACGGATATTATTCCCCTTCTCCCCCACGTTTGATATACGTGCTATTGCATATTGTGTTACTGTAAGCAACCGGGTGCTTAAATTATCGTATGGTTGGTTGTATGATGTCTATGCGTAGTCAGTGGACCACCTTAAGACAAAAGCTATTGTAGCTATCAAGAGTTTTTTGTTGTTATTGTTGGAGGTTTAACGACCACCGTGAGCTTTCAATGAGCTATAATTAGCCGACCGTCCCTAATTTAGGGACCACTGATTCCATGAAAAGGAAAAAAAACAATGCCATAAGACCAACACAACATCCATCCCACACGGGGATCCGAACCCGGACCCATATCGGACGTATGGTCAGAAGTCATCGCTTAGATCACTGCGCCACCGCCGTAGTAACTAAAGAGAATGTTTTATACACAGTTGAGTCACATTATTATGACCACCTCCTACTTTTGACGTCAACAACGCGTAGCCAATGAAATGAGGCACGTGTCGTGAGCTGGCTTGGGGGATATATAAGGTGTGCTGTATGCATTTTGAAAACATATTACTTGTTGCTGTCATGAATAAAAGGAGCGATTTTTCAGATTAAAAAAAAAGAGATGAATATTGGCTTTCGGGACAACGGTGGCGGTATTTCTGAAACAGAGCAATTTGTGACCTGTTCGCGTGCATCTGTGGTTAAAGTGTATCGTGATTGGAGAAATAGCACCGTTGCTAATAATCGACGTGGAACTGAGGAGCACAACCTGCCATTGATTTGAGAGGTGAACGTTGGATGCGAAGGCGCGTAAGGGCCGATCGACACTCTACAGTGGAGCAACTCACTAGCCGAATGAACCAGGGGGCTTCCGGAAGTGTGTTTAAAACGACAGTTCAGAGAACCCTACTGCGTATGAGGCTCCGGTGCAGATGGATGGTCACTGTACCTATGCTAACAAAGGTGCATCGGCTGAGAAGGCTTACATTTGTACGGCAGTATCGGAATTGGACCTCCGCTGATTGGCAAAGGATTGCCCTCTCCGATGAGTCACATTTTCTGCTTCGTCGAACGGATGGACGTTGGCGTATAAGGCGAGAAACGTCGGAGAACAAACACTCTTCAACCATTACTGGAAGAATACAAGCTGGTGTGGGCAGCGTTATGGTCTGGGGAATGTTTGGGTGCACTCATATCTGGGGAAGGCACTATATGCCGAATTCGTTATGAATCCATCATTGCAGATGCGTATACCTATACATGCTGATCGTTTTCCCTGGGGAGGATGGGATATTCCAACACGACAATGCGACGTGCCACACAGCTAGAAATGTCCCAGAGTGGTTGGAAGAGCACGATGAATACTTCAAAGTACTTCCCTGGCGACCTAATTCTCCAGACTTAAACCCAGTTCAGCATCTGTCGTTCCACCTCGATCGTGTTGTTCGCTCTATGGATCCTCCACCACGCACCCTCCAGCAGCTGTCAGACGCACTGCAGTCAGCATGGCTCCACATACCTGTGAACACTTTCCACCTCCTCACTGAATCACTCCCAGGCCGTTTAACTGCTGTCCGCGATGCACACGGCAGTTACTCGGGATATTAGCTGGTGGTCACAATAATGTGACTCGACTGTGTATTTACGAGTGCTTTGATATAATACTCTGAAGCAGTACATTTCACTTTTTCTTAAACATAATTAAAAGTCATTGTCAGTTTTAAAAATCCTCGATTTCCAAAATATTCTGTTGCTTCGGAAAGATATGATGAAAAAACGATGTAATTTGTGATAAGTTTTCCTAGACTAAAAAAAAATATAAACCTGTTTTCAAATATAACAAATTACTTCATAAAGTAAAATGACTATTTAACCCACATTGATGTTGAAAAACATTTAATCATCGCGCGATTTAAGTAATTTTAATTTCAACCTTGAACGCAAGATTTAGAGATTTATGTAGAGGATTTTAGGAAGGGAGTGTCTGACTCCCCCAGGTCTTAAACAACTCTTTTACCAATGGAGGGGGGGGTACTTGACCCAGCACCGCAACCTAAGGTCTATTGTGCATTAAACAACCCTTAGAATGTCAGTTTTAAAAATCCTCGAAATCCAAAATATTCTGTTGCTTTGAAAAGCCATGATGAAAAAAAAAGATGTAAATTGTGATGAGTTCTCCTACAGAAAAAATAAAATTGTTCTAAACCTATTCTGAAAAATAATAAACTCCTTCATAAAATAAAATGACTACTTAACCCGAAATGATAGCGAAACACATTTAATCATTAAGCAATACTAGTTATCTTGATTTCTACCTTGAACGAAAGATTTAGAGATTTATATAGAAGATTCTAGGAAGGGTGTCAGACCCTCCAGGCCTTAAACAAAACTTAGAATTATGAAGCTGGGAGATTTGGGCTGGAGTGGCCCACAGGAAAGTCACTCGGATATAGAAAGAGCGAGGAAGACGCCCTTATTTATAAGCGGAGGGCCAGTACCCGGGGTCCAACGGATTAACCAGCCCATATGACAAACGGCGGATATTTAGTGGCTCGAGCGTTCGTACCTGCCTGGAATCGATCCAGATACTTTTCCATGGCAGTCTCGTACTTTGACCACTAACTAGGCCATTCGCGGCCACCTTCAACGTGAGCAAATCTCGAGTGTACCTTTTGGGCAGTCGGCAGCCCACCTCGCTTACATCCGAGCCATAATGGGATCTCCTCCTACTAGGGGTAAAATGAAAGGATTCTTTCACTTCGTATATCAGGAAAGAATCACTGCTAAAAGGACAGGAAAGTCAAAAACGAAGTCTTGGAGAAATTTCTGTATCAAAACGGGGGAAAAAAAGAAACTGACTTTTCTGAAAACAGCAACAACAAAAGTACGAAATTACTGATAACCGAAAATCAGCCAAAATATTGGAGTTATAAAAACGGAAGCTTTTGATAATGGAAATTTCGTTAAAAGTCGGAGAGCTACGGTCAACTTTGCTGCACGTTATTCTCAGGAAATTTTCAGCGAATTCACACCACTTGGTTTTTCACAGTGTGGTGTTTGAGGCACTGACTTCTGACAATTCGTCCGAGACAGGGCCGGGCTCGAATCGAAATGGGCATAAGTGGTGTTCTTGTTCTACGGATCTTTCTTTACCCTTCTCTGAAGCTAGTGGCCTTAAATTTGGATCTGGCTTTACCCTTCTCAGAAACTAGCGGTCGTAAATTTGGATCTGGCTTTACCCTTCTCGGAAACTAGCGGTCGTAAATTTGGATCTGGCTTTACCCTTCTCGGAAATTAGTGGTCCTAATTTTGGATCTGGGTTTTACCCTTCTCAGAAACTAGTGGCCCTAAATTGGGATCTGACTTTACCCTTCTCAGAAACTAGTGGTCTTAAATTTGGATCTGGTTTTACCCTTCTCTGAAACTAGTGGATTTGAGAGTGGCGATGTCTTATAGCACTAAGACTTGTTGAATTTCGTTAAACCGCGAACAGCACAAACAAACGCAAAACTGGAAACGCTTACCATTATACAATGGAAGAAAAATTTGTTTTCCACTGAGATTTCTGCAAAACGACATAATGACAGAAGTGCCCTTATTTCTTCTAATGAAAGCTCTATAGACTCTGAAATTTCGGAAAAGAATGTTCACGCTTGAGGTATAACATTTTGATTACCTACCTAATAGCGTATTGGGCCTTCTTTCATCTCGATAATCTCTTACATCCGATATAGTATTATACTAGACCGCTGAAGGTGTTCACACGCATTCTGTACCAGCTAAACAGAATGAAGTCTCGGAATTTGCGAGAAGAAAGAAGCTCTAGCGCGGATATGAGAATGTTGCATTCTTCTGCGTCATAGCAATGTTCGATGGGATACAAGTCAGGGATTTGACGGCAAATGAAACGTATGAAATGCTTCGACATGATCATTGAGCCTTCTCTGAATAATGTGCACCTTGTAACACAGGATATTTTCCTTTTGTAAAAGCCAAGTGCCATCCAGATATACGGTCACCTGTGAGAAAATACGTAGTCTGAAACTGTGTCTCTGTAACATTTGGGGAGAATGGTGTGTTCAACGGGAAATAGAACACCTAGTGATGTCCATGAGAACAGTTACTAACCTTTGTAAATGCGACCACCGTTTCCTTCCAAACATGTGGTCTCTTTGCGCCTATTCCTTTGATTGATGTGGAGTATGGACTCTTCCATTGGTATGCTGGCTCTGAAACCTGAACTCGTCGAACAGAATGACTGTTTTCTCAAGTCGCCCAGGGACTAGTTATTGGTCTTCCGTGCCTATTGCAGGCAGAAGTGTCGATGACGGTCGTCTAATGTAAGCACATGACCTCACAGCAGACTCCCTATTTCCATCAACAAGGCCATCGGCTGGATTTTGGGCTCTGAGATGTGTCTCCCTGAACTTTGGTTCTGGTCTGCAGTCAAATAAGGAAACATGATTCGTGTGTTTTTCCGGACAGCGCGTGCCGACCGGCGTTCAACTCGGTTGTTAACCAGTGATACTGTTACCTTATCAGCACTTTTAGTTGACGTGTCTCTCACTTCACTCCAATTGTCCAACGCCTTCACTATGACCAACAATGCCTTCGGTTTCTCCAGTTTCTGCGTTCTGAAAACGAGAGGTAATCCTGGATTTGACTATTAAGAAAAACTGCCTTGTGAGAAAAATGTTTTTGTGTCGTATGATTTTATGTCCTGTAGTTACACAAAAATAATGTCTGATTTCAGCGTGCGGAAAAAAATAATTAAAAATGTCGCGGTAGGTTGTTTAGAATCCAATTCGCTTACAGTTGTATAACTTTAAGTATGAACTATTTAAGAAGCAATTGAGGGAGCCTTGATTCGATAGTGCTTTAAAGGGAAAACTGAAATATTAGAGTTTTAGGAATATATTACGAGGGAATGGAATAAGGTAATTTTATTACGTCTACGTGTAATTCAGATTTCGGCGTACGGTTTACCCTTTAACCATATATATAGGTAGACTGTGCATGACATCCCAATTGCTGGCTCCAACATCAAAGTCGTAAAGCCACGAGACATTAGGCAAAAAGGTTATCTCGTGCTGTTCGTATGCCTACTCGGAACGCTACGTTAAAGTAACTTCTACAACTTTTCACAGGTGTGAAACGATTTAAATGGTAAATTGGTTCTATACATGTATGGTAATAACTTGGGTATAGTATTTCGATGTCATATTCTCAAATTTAAGGCCAAAGGTTTTTTTCTATGGTAACAGTCACAGGAATAGGGAAAAACAAATTTAGTTTTAGATACATTTCTCGCATGGGATTTTAGTTTTACTTTGTGGTTTATATTTTTAGTTTCCTTAAATACGAAGCAAAAAGAAAACGATGCATCATTGCCTTTAGAAAGAAAGGATTTCGTTCCCTTACTGCAGAGGGCAAAATAACGTATATTTCACTTTACATCAAGTATTGAAAGTATAACATTTAGCACAACATTGTTTTCGCTTTCATGTTTTCATTTCATCAGAAAACTTGTAAATCTGGATTATCAGGGAGCAGAAAAATTATCGTGATTCCAATTTTGCGTTAATGCTTATTACGATTAGTAAGGGTAACCAATCCACCTCAGTTTTCCATGTTTTCAGTAATGGTTATCAAATTTGGGAAGAAATAATCAAGACTGAGGTTCAGTTCCCAATCTTGAAAACATGTGCTTATTTACAAAGTAAGTATTAACCAATTAACAAAGTATTAACAAGTAAAGTAGGCATTCGCGATAAAAAAATATGAATACAAAATGCGAGACGAAAACGTTGTGCAAAGGATCAAACTGATTACACACAATACCGTCTTAGCTCGATTTATTAAAGGATAAAAAACATGTACAAATTAAAACCATAAGTACTTTCAAGGTGACGTTCACCTCATCTTCAGAAGTATCAGACACGGCAACATAACATCTTATATACAGTACATTGTCCATGTGCACCATGGGTACGGTAGTCCAGAGACACGTGCCAAACACAGGATTTTTGTAAACAACTTATGCAAATCATGATGAAGAAGGTAAGCTGTGAGAACAAGTTATTCCTAATTAAACACATTATGCCACTTGAAACAATAGTTTGTTACAAAACGTATTATTAGTAACCCCTGCCTCCGCCCACTCACTGCTGTGCATGGGAAGTGTTTATATTACAGCTTTTGGTGACCAGTGTTGCAACGGTTACAACCCTTATGAACTGTCTGGAACTTGGGAGCACCTCATTAATACGTTTCATAACAAGCTATTGTTTCAAGTGGCATTATGTGTTTAATTTGGAATAACTTGTTCTCACAGCGTACGTTCATCATCAGGATTTGCATAAGTTGTTTACAAACAAAAATGCTGTTTTTGTCACGTGTCTCTAGAGTACCGTGCCCATGGTGCACATGGACAATGTACACTGAAGAGCAGTTGAATTAGAGACAGCTGGCGTTATGCAAATGTGGCGCTGTGGGTGGCCCTGTAAACGGAAACGACATTACGTATGCAGCGATCCGACAATATAAGGAGTGATGCGACGGGAATCAGTAAGAGTCTGACGCAGTATGGGTAAGACGAAGGATCTAAGCGCATTTGATCGTGGGCAAGTTGTCGGGGCCCGACGAATGGGTCACTCCATCTCGGAAGTCGTGCAGGCACTGGGAGTTTCACGAGCCACTGTGTCACGGGTGCACCGTGAATACATCGAATCCGGTAAAACCATCCCTGCAAGGGTCAACTGCCGTGGACAACAGCGTGTGGATGAGCTGGGTCATCGTCGGCTAACTCGCATTGTAACAGCGGATAGACGGGCCACAGTGCAAGAAATCACTCGGCAATTTAACGCTGGTGCACAAAAACGTGTAAGTAGCCACACCATGCAGAACCAAGTCCTCGCTACGATGTACAGAAGCCATCGTCCCACGAGGGTACCGCTGCTGACCACACATCACAGATTGCAAAGATTAGCATGGGCGCGGGAACTAGACATATCGGAAAATGTTGCTTGGACTGATGAGTCGCGATTCACGTTGGTACATGCGGATGGCAGGATACGAGTACGGCGCAAACCACATGAAGCGATGGATCCTTCTTGCCAGCAGGATACTCTTCAAGCTGGTGGGGGTGGCATTCTCGTCTGGGGACTGTTTACGTGGACTGAAATGGGACCCTTGGTACGTGTAACACCGTCCCTCACAGGCCAACGTTATTGGGATATCCTGGACGACTATTTGCTTCCGTTTGTGCGTCTTCAACATCCCACTGGGGACCTCATCCTGCAACAAGACAATGCACCGTGCCATCGCTCCCGAATTGTATCCGAATGGTTCGATGAACACTCCACCGACGTGACCTCGCTACCTTGGGGTACAGTCACCTGACTTTAATCCCATCTAGCACATCTGGGATGCCATCGAGAGAGATGTTCGAGGCTCTGACTCCCTCCATCAAATCTTCGTGAACTGTGGGAGTGCCTTGTCGAGTCCTTGCTTCCGGTGCGTTGTCGAGTCCTTGCCGAGACGAATCGCCGCCGTCATCAGGGCAAAAGGTGGTGCTACACGTTACTAGACAGGTATCTCTAATTCAATTGCTCTTCAGTGTATATAAAATGTTATGTTGGCGTGTCTGATACATCTGAGGATGAGGTGAACGTCACCTTGAAAGAACTTATGGTTTTAATCTGTACATATTTTTCATCTTTCAATAAATTGTGCTCAGACGGTGTTGTTTGTAAAAACTATGAATAAGAGTTTTAAATGTTTCGTAAATATTCATCACAGCATTATGAATGAAACCCTGTAAACAACCCTATCTGTGTACATACACATGTTAGGTAAAGTTACTCTAATGCGGCGATGGCATTATCGTATATTTTAACGTATTTAACTGTGTATATCGGGAATTTTCGCATTATAATATACCAAAAATGCTGGAATAGTGAGAACCACCACTTTGAATGAAGTGCGAGGGTTGTACCGAAAATAATGTAAAAGTGGGCATAACTTCTTTATTAACTGACAGATGTCGTTCAAATTGCACATGTATGTAGAGTATCTCATTCTCTATACAAAGCTCCTACTCAACATAGTCTCCATCACAAGCGATCCATTTGCACCATCATTGAACCCAACTGACAGAGGTCGTTCAAATTGCACATGTTGGTAGAGTAGCTCTTTCTCTATACAAAGGTACTACTCAACATAGTCTCCATCACAAGCGATGCATTTGCACCATCATTGAACCCAACTGACAGAGGTCGTTCAAATTGCATATGCTGGTAGAGTAGCTCTTTCTCTATACAAAGGTACTACTCAACATAGTCTCCATCACAAGCAATGCATTTGCACCATCATTGAACCCAACTGACAGAGGTCGTTCAAATTGCACATGTTGGTAGAGTAGCTCTTTCTCTATACAAAGGTACTACTCAACATAGTCTCCATCACAAGCGATGCATTTGCACCATCATTGAACCCAACTGACAGAGGTTGTTCAAATTGCACGCGTTGGTAGAGTAGCTCTTCCTCTATACAAAGGTACTACTCAACATAGTCTCCATCACAAGAGATGCATTTGCGCCATCATTGAACCCAACTGACATAGGTCGTTAAAATTGCACATGTTGGTAGAGTAGCTCTTTCTCTATGCAAAAGTACTACTCAACATAGTATCCATCACAAGCGATGCATTTGCACCATCATTGAACCCAACTGACAGAGGTCGTTCAAATTGCATATGTTGGTAGAGTAGCTCTTTCTCTATACAAAGGTACTACTCAACATAGTCTCCATCACAAGCGATCCATTTGCACCATCATTGAACCCAACTGACAGAGGTCGTTCAAATTGCACATGTTGGTAGAGTAGCTCTTTCTCTATACAAAGGTACTACTCAACATAGTCTCCATCACAAGCGATGCATTTGCACCATCATTGAACCCAACTGACAGAGGTTGTTCAAATTGCACGCGTTGGTAGAGTAGCTCTTCCTCTATACAAAGATACTACTCAACATAGTCTCC
Organism: Macrothele yani; assembly: GCA_039090855.1. Classification (NCBI taxonomy): domain Eukaryota; kingdom Metazoa; phylum Arthropoda; class Arachnida; order Araneae; family Macrothelidae; genus Macrothele; species Macrothele yani. The sequence goes on from CM077002.1 coordinate 57,143,538, forward strand.
ATCACAAGCGATGCATTTGCACCATCATTGAACCCAACTGACAGAGGTTGTTCAAATTGCACGCGTTGGTAGAGTAGCTCTTCCTCTATACAAAGGTACTACTCAACATAGTCTCCATCACAAGAGATGCATTTGCGCCATCATTGAACCCAACTGACATAGGTCGTTAAAATTGCACATGTTGGTAGAGTAGCTCTTTCTCTATGCAAAAGTACTACTCAACATAGTCTCCATCACAAGCGATGCATTTGCACCATCATTGAACCCAACTGACAGAGGTCGTTCAAATTGCATATGTTGGTAGAGTAGCTCTTTCTCTATACAAAGGTACTACTCAACATAGTCTCCATCACAAGCGATCCATTTGCACCATCATTGAACCCAACTGACAGAGGTCGTTCAAATTGCACATGTTGGTAGAGTAGCTCTTTCTCTATACAAAGGTACTACTCAACATAGTCTCCATCACAAGCGATGCATTTGCACCATCATTGAACCCAACTGACAGAGGTTGTTCAAATTGCACGCGTTGGTAGAGTAGCTCTTCCTCTATACAAAGGTACTACTCAACATAGTCTCCATCAAAAGCGATGCATTTGCGCCATCGTTGAACCCCACTCTCGAATCCTTTTTGAAAAAATTCAGGTGTGGACTGTTGTACCCACTTCTTCACAGCCACTTTCACCTCGTCTGTATCATCAAATCGTTGTTCCCGGAGACTCTCCTTCATTGGAAGAAACAAGCGGACGTCGGAGGGCGCCAGATCTGGGCAGTACGGTGAATGGGGGACCAGACCAGCCGAATTTACTCATCGCCTGATTTATTGCCAAAGATGTGTGTGGTTTCGCATTGTCATAGTGAATGTGGATCCTTTTCAGATTTTTGTTTGGTCTCTTCTTCCTTAGCTTTGTGAGTGTCTGAATGTACCGCTCGCTGGTGACGGTACGGCCATGTTCCAGAAAATCAAGGGGAATAACACCCGTGTCATCCCGAAAAACAGTCGTGGTTTCTGTGCTGTTCGCTGGCACTTGCACTTCTTAGTCCTTGGTGAAGAGGTATGACGCCATTCCATGAATTGATTCTTCGTTTCTGGATCGTAAATATACACCCACGTTTCATCTCCTGTCACCAGATCGAAAAAAAAAACGCATCTTCATTAGCTTCAAACGCTTTCAGCAGATCACAGCAGACTTCCACACTTCTCTCCTTTAAATCGGGTGTCAGCTGCCGAGGTACCTACTTTGCACACGCTTTCCGATACTCTGAGTCTTCCACCATCTTCTGTATGGCATTGCGACCACAGTCCAGTTTTTTTATTGAAGGTTTAACGACCACCGTGAGCAACTCAATGGGCTATAAGCAGTGTCCCGTCCTTAATTTAGGACCACTGGTTCCAGGGAAGGGAAAGAGCCAGTGCCGTAAGACAAACACAACATCTATGCCTCACCGGGATCTGAACCCGGACCCCTACCGGACGAATGGTCATAAGCCATCGCTTAGACTACTGCGCCACCAGGACGGCACACTCCAGTTGTGCAACAATCTCAAGGAATGTGACTCATCTCTCCGCGCAAATCAATTCATCCGTTCGCTGACGATTCGTGTCAGTGGTCGCAGATGATAGTCTCCCACTGCGTGGCTTGTCTTCAATGCTGGTTTCCCCTTCTTTAAATTTCTTCATCCATCTGTGAGCATTGCTCTTCTCAATGGTGCCACTCATTTCAGTAAAGATTCTGTAGCCTTCTGTGGATGTCGGCCAGCCTGCACATTTCCTTCGTCAAGAACTCAGTGACAGCACGTTGCTTTTTCTTGGAATCCATTATTTACCTACAATGAAAAAGGGTTACTATGGAGGAAGAGTTACTCTACCAAGACGAGGAATTTAAACGACCTCTGTCAGTTAAGAAAAAAGTTATGCTCTATTTTGCGTTATTTTGGGTCGAACCCTTGTATCAAGTACAAACAAACGCAATTGATTCACACAAGAACACACGCCAAAGAAAAAAACCCCGGCCTGTTGCGACCTTCAACTCTTACTCTTTCTGTAATTTCAAAACGGTTGCAATTAAATCTCAACAAATAACAATTATCTAACGAACAAATTATGAGATGTATTATTCCTAAAAACCACTGTTCTGACTTACATGATTTACTAAATGCTGATAGTTAAAAGTTGGATGTCAAGGCATATGGAAGCATTGAAATTTCAGGGCGCGCAACCACTTCTGCCTAATGTCACGTGATCTGACGGCTCACATGTTTGTTCCACGGCGGTACAGTGACAGCCATTACGAATGACCCATCTACCACTATGTATGGTTGAAGGGTTAATCCGAAAAGGAAGAAGAAAGTGAGACAGAAAGTAAACTCTGATTAGTTCTCTTTCCAGACATTACTGGATACAGCTTTTACATATTTTGTACTAGCACTTCATAAATATATTCCTTGTTTTAAGATGCTTTGATCTCAGCTAGAGGAGAGAGTAAATTTGGCATTATAAACGCTACACACAACGCTACAAAACATTCAGATTTGCATGCGATGCATCGAAAAATCACATAGAAGCTAGTGAAAATTAGGTTTGAAAACAAAATGTGTAGAAATCACAGAAAATAAAGGTTGGTTTTATATCTGAGATGGTCTTGGTGTTAGATAAATACGGCATACCGAAAAAACGCAAATGCGTGATGCCGTTTCTGCAGCACACCTGTAATACTATGTGAAAAGACGGACATAAAAAAAGGAAAGAGATAATGTAAATATGTCGTTTTTGTCGTTTGCGAGAGTGCCAGGTTACATGGAAAAAGTTAATTAAATATCTGGCGTCGTATTCATTACCTTGTTTATTCAACGGTTTGCTTCTTGGAAGGAAAGCGTGAAATCTTCTCCCGTGAGAATACACTTAGATTTTATGGAAATCGCACGTGTTATTACATTTGTAGAATTTCTGAATAGTATAATCCACATGTATATATGTCCCAGCCACTAGCTCAATAGCCAAGAGAACGATTTTTTTCTCTCTCTCACTCTTACGTTCCGCTCCTGATGACAAATGGACTGGGGATATTTCACGAGAGCTTGAAGGTTGCGTACAAAGGCGATGATGACAGCTTGACTAATGATTCCTCCTACGCTCCCCGTATTAATATTAGGAAAGAAGAATAAGCAATCTTTTATCAAGTCTCCGCCGATTTCAAAACAGCGTCGTCGAACCAATGTAATTCAAAAAAAAAAAAAAAGAGAGAGAGAAGAAGAAGAAGAAAGTACAGGTGGGTTTTCAGTAGTAGTAAACTAAATATTAGATTTATGGTAGAAAGATTTCGCATGCATAAAAAAAGTCCTTTGTAATAACCATTATTAAGCAAACGGACTATTTACTGCCTTTTAGCCTACGTCTTAAAACACATGTGCATTAAAAAACGGTTGTTGATTTATCTCTCCATCTGTCAACGGAGGAACATCTTCGTTTCTAGAATGGGATTGAAAAAAACATCTTATCGAAATGGAGAGTGAGAAGTTAAATATTTTCACTCTTTTTTGTTTAATCTACTTTAAAGTATCAGCTTATTAGGAACGCCTGCCTAATAATGTGTTGGGCAAGCTCTGGCCCTCAAAACAACCTCGATCCACCGTGGCATGAGTTTGAGATTTATGTAGGGGATTTTAGAAAGGGAGTGTCTGAACTGAGGTCTTAAACAACCTTTAGAAGCCGGAAGCTACGAGATTTGGGCTAGATCGCCCGACAGGAAAGTCACATGGAAGGAGGCTGAAAGATTTGGGAAAACGCCCTAATTTATATCTGGGGAAGGCCAGCACCCGAGGTCAGACGGATTAACGCGCCCATCCGACACACGGCGGATAGTTAGCGGTTCCAGCGTTCGAACATGCCTGGGATCGATCCTGAGACCTTTCCGTGGCAGTCATAAACGTCGACCACTAGGCCATCCGAGGTCCCCACGACGTGGAATGGATTTAACGAGGTGCTTATGTAGTTCTATAGGAATGCTCCGTCAAGTGGATATGAAGGCGTCTGCAAATAACCGAATGTTTGCTGGTGAAGGATCTTTGTTCCGAAGGGCTCTCTCAACATCACCCAACAGGTGTCCATTTGGCTTAAAATATGGGGACTGTGATGGACATTTTAGCACTTTGAAGTCACTGTCGTGCTCCTGGAACCACTCTTTTGACGATCCCAGCCTTGTGGCTTGGACAATTATCCTGCTGAAATTAGCACTCCCCATCAACAAACGCCATGTAGGGTGTGCTTGGGCCGTAATGATGTTACGATACCTTATGGCAGTTATTTATGGGTGCGACCCCACTGAAGATTGGACATTTTAGCACTTTGAAGTCACTGTCGTGCTCCTGGAACCACTCTTTTGACGATCCCAGCCTTGTGGCTTGGACAATTATCCTGCTGAAATTAGCACTCCCCATCAACAAACGCCATGTAGGGTGTGCTTGGGCCGTAATGATGTTACGATACCTTATGGCAGTTATTTATGGGTGCGACCCCACTGAAGAATTATTTTATTATGAAGACTCCATGTCAATATGTAAATAAAACAAGGAGTTAAAATTGTAATTATATATGCATTTTAAAAAGACATTTATTTCATAGTCACCAATATTACTTATATTTATTAATAAAAAAATTCAAAATATTTTATCTAACCAGAAATAGTATGTAGGAAATATTGAAACAAGAAATAAACACAATTAGTGGGAGGAAAAAAACTACACAACCTTTGTTTGACAGTTATAATGTGAAATTTGAGCATGAATCTAGGGAATCATGCTCTCCATTCTCGGCTTTATACATGAGATCGCCACTCTGAGATAATTTTCAACATCTAGTTTAGATCGTGAACGGAGACGGAGAGAGTAACAACTCCTGCGCAAAACATACCTCGTTTTTGCTGATGAGCGCACTTAACCTCTCCATTGAGACAGTCCGCGAGAGTATTTGAGACAGCTCAGAATTGCAAAGATTGCATATTATCTAATTCTAATGGTATTCTTTTGGTATCCACTCTATGTTCTGTAAAAAAAAAGACGAAAAAAAAAAAAGAAAGAAATGGTGACCCCTTAATAAACACTCGCGATCCCAAAAAGGATCGCCACCCAAAGGTTGCGCACTTCTACCTTATGGCATCCAAGTGCTGTTCTGGAGTTGTTAAGGAACTTCTCACAATGGAAATATACCCCAGATCGTTACATCTCCTCCATGCAGTGGCGTATATTCGAGGCAAGCTAGGCTAGCTGCGAACTCCAGAGAATGCACAAATAAAAGTCAATTAAATATAAACAAATAGAAGTCAATTTTCAACGGTATTAAGAAATGTCGGTGCTTTCGGTGCGAAAAAAAGGCGAGCGGATTCGCTTCTTTCGATTATAAGAATCAGTCTGGCGAGCGATGACCAACGGCATCTCAAGCAGGTCTTCGAGAGCCTTCGCTGTTCTGATGCGAAGAACTTCGATATGATCGCCTGCTAGCGTTTCCATGACAACATGAATGAGGGTATGGAGGTGAATGGACCATTTCTTTGCGCAACGGTTCGCTCAGAAAAGAGATGACTTCGGACTGTCTCAGTCCCTCCATGCTTCCAGCGCGTGTTTCGCGAGAGTTGTTTTAGTTGTTTATAGTGTCAATGAATTAAAATAAGTGATATTATACCCTAAATTTGTGGCTTTGTTGGATTCGAACTCTTTTGATAAATTTTGTGAAAGATTTCCTGAACATTTACTGTCAGAGTTTAAAGAACCATATGCTTCAAATTTTGATACAGCTTGATTAAAAAATGAACTGAAGGTGTTTTATTCCCTTGATGAATACAAAAGTAATCAGTAAGAGACATTACTTGTCACATAAAGTTGAATAGTGTTTATTGAAGTGGACAAATTAGCAGATCAATATTAAACTGTTCATCAACAACTGCAACTGCCGAAAGAAGTTTTTCCGTATTAAAAATAATCAAGATATATCTTAGAGACATACAAGGACATGCACATTCGAGCAACTTGGCTTGTTTGTTAATAGAGAAAACCATTCTTTTTAAATATGAAAAAGGACTCGAACGAAAAATTTTTGTGAAAACGTAACACTCAAGTTCACACAAAAGGAAAGAAGAATGGAGTTCATGTACAAATAAGTGTTCAAATCCTAATCCTCATAATTATTTGGTATCATGTTAGGTTAGCAATAGCATGTACTTAAAAGTTAGAAAAAATGTCACTTCTATTACTTAAGAATTAAAATATATACATCGCAATTTTTAAAAAACAATACTTTGGGGGGGGGTGATATAGCACAAGTCTTGGACCCAAGATCCGCCCCTGCCTCCATGCGCTTGTACAGTTAATGCTAAAGAGCAGTGATACACCGATTCGTGCTGTTGACTCCACGTTGTAGCCCGTCGATTGGTGTGTATCAAATGAAAACATTATTCATCGGTACATGCGACCTTTTCCCAGTCCTCAAGAGCCCAGTTTTGGGGCACCCGTACCTGTTTCTTGCGAATTTATCGGTTTTCAGTAGAGACGAGTAGTACAAACGGGAGCGTCTGATGTTGTATACCATTCACGGCAACGTGAGACGGGCTGAGCCAAGCCTGTCTTGAAAGTACAAGACCATGACGTTAGAAAGACGAGTTCCCTCTTTTAGTGATGTCACGCAGAAACCAAGGCTTCCAATTGGTTTCCAATGATGTCGTGTACGACGATACTGACGTATCAGGCAGTGAAACATGAGAGTGACGTCATAAACGAAGAGAACTCATCTCTCTAATGCCATGGCCTTGAACTTTCTAGATGGCCTTGGCTGAGGACGCTGAAATTCTCAATTCTCCTTTCGATACCGCTGCTCTACTGTGCGGTCACATGACGTCATTGAGCTCGTCTGTTACCCCGTACCAAAAACCACTGTATTGTTATCAGCAGATACGACATCTCCGTTGTCATGGAATTTCTCATAAGATCCAATCTGATTTTGAAATGCAGTGGAAATGTGAAAACACAAATTTGTCCGTGACGAAGATCGAATCCCCTCACTTAGGAGTTAGTTGCTCTCCTAACTAAGCCACACGGACAGAATGTCTCGCTGCAGATTTGTCGTTTTGACATGTGCTTTGCATCTGTAGTACGTTACATCATCTCCCTCTTAATTGTTTTTTTATTTGAAGCAAAGTAGAAGTTTTTTCATTAATTCCAGAGAGTTTGGGGGACAAACATCACACATTTTTCGAAGAATCCAACGGCATGTACATCCATTTTTACGTTCGGGCGCCAATGTTAAAACAGGAATTTGTCCATGACTGGAATCGAAATCGCGCCCCCCTCACTCTGGAGTAAGTTGCTCTCCCAACTAAGCTACACAGGCAGAATGTATCTCTGCAGATTTGTTGTCTTGACACGTGCTTTACCTCTGTAGAACGTCACAGAAACGTTCTTCACTTTTCAAGTTGAAAATAATCCAAATACGTGGCGACAAGTAAATAAATAAATACATCGCTCTTAACCACGTTCTAGAAGCACACAGAAACCAAAAATTGTTTTTCAGCCGCCGCTGTGGAATTGAACCAACAGAACTCTCGATATCTAGCCGAGTGCGTTACATATACACTCGACTAGATATCGAGAGTTCTGTTGGTTCAATTCCACAGCGGCGGCTGAAAAACAATTTTTCGGTTGCTGTGTGTTTCTAGAACGTGGTTAAGAGCGATGTATTTATTTATTTACTTTACTTTTCATATTTTTTGTCAAAATATCCACTGATTACAGCCGAGACTTTAGTCGCATGTTGTTTTTCTTTGCATGCTACCAAAGCTTCGACTTTTTAACATTTATTTATTATCTGTGATGCCATTACAACATATATTAATTTTTTGTTTTTAGTTCTTTTGATAATTCGTCAACAATCAAAACCCCTTTAATTTCTTTGGAACACATGAAAAAAAACACCAATTCCTTTTTTAGAAACATAGGCATTGTGATAAATCATCTTCTGAGAAAACCCTGAAGCTGTCGTTTTAAGTATCGGAGTTTCTTGTTACGTTCTTTTTCCTGCGTTTTAACAGCAAATATAAAATCGAAACTTTTTAAATACCAACAAATAAAAAAATCGAAACTCGTTTTAATTATCATTAAATTTCAGGAGCGAATCAAAGTTTAATTTTAACAAATAAATATTGTGATAAACTGTTTTAGAAAAAAAAAGGAAAACTAGCTTCCTTCTTATTTTATTTGAAACTCTTTTGTTGATATTCTCACTCAATATCAAGAAATAAACCCTGATTAGTCAAAGTGCAGTTTCAGTTATGCATGATTAATAATTTCAAATGCATACCTGAGTTTACGCAAATTCTGAGACGGAAACAATTCAATAAATTCATACCTTTTCCTTCCATGCAGAAACACTGCATATTGCCTCTTGGAACACTACTATATTCGTCTTTCTTATGCTTGGTTTTCTCACTTTTTGAAAAGAAAGACTTACAAAGGCAAAAAAATTCCAGTCGTAACCATGGAGAATTCTCTACCGACGTGAGCTTTGTTTGGAGATAAGGGAAGAAATATGTACTTTTATTTCGTATGATGTTTCTTAGCCAAGTCTTGTCTTTCGTTCGGAGTCTTACGAGGTAACTTTAAAAACGAAGCAAATTTTTTTCTTAATAATCTATTGAAGAGCATTTTTTTAAAGGAATGCTCTCCAATCCTTCATTTTTGGAATAAAGGCAGTACACGTGTGCTTTTCAACTACGGTGAATTTTTCTAAAAAAACGTGAAGGATTCATTCGACATGAAACGCTTTCTTTTAATTTAATTTACTTCTCAGCGTTATGGATTTACACATGGAAGTGTTTAATTCAGAGAAAATATCGCACTACTATCGATTGCTCCGAGTCACAAAAATGGAGTTTAAAGCAAATAAAAGAGTTCAGAGTTTTGTAATTAATTTTTCAGCTTCTTCAATTATCATCAATTGTACAATGAGGTATGACCAGAATTAGTTTCGACAAAAACTTCGAAGTTTATAATCATCCAGAAACTTTTATCATCACTTTTATTTAATTCCATAGCAAAGAAGATAACAATATCAAGTAGGGGTGGAACTGGAAAGTTTCTAGGCTATCATAGAAGGACTGCTGGAATGTAGTGAATACCCATTTATTTTTCAACAATCATCATCATCATTGACAACCATTATCAATCCACTGCTGGAAGAAGGTCTCCCCAAGTTTCCTCCACAACGGTCTGTCTTGTGCCAGTCTCCTCCATGTCACTCCTGCATACTTTCGAATTTCATTCACCCATCTCCCATGCGGTCTTCTTCTGGGTCTTTTCTTGTCCCTTGGAATTTAATCTAAAATTTCGGCTGTCCATCGATGGTCTGTCCTTCTGGCAGTATGTCCAGCCCATTGCCATATCAGGGATTTAACTCTGATCATGATGTCTTCCACTCTTGTCATTTTTCGGATCCACGAGTTCCTCTTCTTATGTCTCCTGGCTACACCAAGCATGCACCTCTCCATGCTGCTTTGAGTTGTCTGCAGCCTTTGTATGTCTCTTTTAGTTAAGGTCCACGTCACTGCACCATACGTAAGCACTGGAAGGATGCATTGATCAAACACTTTTCTTTTAAGACATAATGGCATATTGCTCTTGAAAATTATGTAGTTTCTTCCAAAAGCTCTCCAGGCAAGTTTTGTACGCCGATCAATTTCTTCATCAATGTGACCCTCACTTGATATCTGCTGTCTAAGATAAACGTACGTGTCTGTTATCTCCAGCAATCTTCATTTCTTGTAAAAGCATTGAACATCACTTTTATCTTCTGAAAGTTCATTTTTAATCCCACTTCTTTACTCTTGTCAGAAAGTTTCTGGATCATACTCTGCAGCTCTGATGGGGTAGTTGCAAAAATGACTACGTCATCAGCAAAACGAAGGTGGGTTAGATAATCTTTATTAATCTTTATTCTCCTGTTTTCCCAGCTCAGCGACTGAAAGACACCCTCCAATGTGGCATTAAAGAGCTTCAGAGACTTGGTGTCACCTTGTCTCACTCCTTTTCCAATTTTTATGTGTGTTTTATTTTCAAACAGCTGAATCTTTGCCCTTGCATTTTAATAGATGTTATTAATAATATTAATGTATGCATCTTCAATACCGCAGGATTTCAGAGCCATTGTAACAGCTGATGGTATCACCGAATCAAAGGCTTTTTCATAATCGATAAAAGCCATACACAATGGAAGTTCGTATTCCCTCGCTCTTTCAATTAGTTCTCTCAGTACGTGGATATGATCTATTGTGCTGTAGCCACTCATGAATCCAGCTTGTTCTCTCGGTTGAGCCATGTCCATTGTTACCTTCAAGCAGTGTGAAAGAACTTTAGTGAAGATTTTATAAACCACTGATAGGAGGCTGATAGGTCTGTAGTTCCTGAGATCCTCAATGTCACCTTTTTTATGTAGCAGGATCATTGTAGCGTTGCTCCAATCCTCAGGTATCTTCCCTTCATTAAGGCATCGAGTGAAAATTTGGGCGATTACTGTTTCAATTTCTCCACTTACTTCTTGTATGATGTCAACAGTAATTACATCTTTTCCTGGAGCTTTTGCCCGCTTCATGCTCTTGATTACATGTGTAACTTCTGCTGGGAGGAGTGGAAGAACTCTGGTACCTTTCATGATGTCTGGAGTACATGTATCATCCCTTTAATATAACCAGGAGTAGAAATCTTTCACTCTTGTCAAAATTTCGCCTCTATTTCTTGTTACAGAACCATCTTCTCTTCTCAGTGCCATAATCTGTTTCTTCCCTTACTGAGATGTCCCTTTGCTATCGTTAGGCTTTGGTTGTTTTCAATTGCTTTCCTCACTAGTTCACAGTTGAATTTCCTTACGTCTTCAGTGATACTTTTTCGTACTGTCTTGCATAGCTCTGTATATTCCACTTTGGAAGTCACATCTTCTTTAGTTGTCCTCATCTCTCTTCTTTTTTGCATCAACATTTTGGCTTTTTCCTGATAATTTCTTCACATGCAACTTGTTCTTAGACCTAGCTAATTTTGTTGCTGTTTCCATAAGAGCTTTGGTTATTTTTCTGTTAACTTCAGAAATATCCACTTCTTATAATGTTAGGCCTTCTAAAGCAGAGAATCTGTTCTTCAGTTCCAACTTGAAGGTATTATGGTGTTTTTTAAGGTTGGTTATGTCAATACAATTTGTTTGTCTTATGAGCTTGCCACGTTCGAGTTTAGAGTTGAGGTGCATCTTACATCTCGCCAATCTATCGTCACTACCTGTGTTGCACTTGTTTAGCACACTGCAGTCTTCTATGACGAATTTTTTGTTACACATAATAAAAACAATTTCACTTGTCGTCCCATTTGGATGTCTCCATGTCCATTTCCTGTGTAGCTTTTTCTTGGAAAAGGAGTTCAAGATGAAAAACCCTTCTGCCTCTGCAAATTCAAGGAGAGTATTTCCACGCTGGTTTCTGTTGCCGTGACAGAATTTACCTACTGAAATTTCATTCTGTTGCCGTTGCCCTATTTTTGCATTGAAATCTCCCATAATTATCTTCAAGTGCTGCTTACCTTTATTATTGAGATGACGAATTTCCTCATAAAATTCCTCAATTTCTTCTTCAGGGTGACTTGTGGTGGGTGCATAAGTTTGAATAATCTGAGCCTGGTATCTTTTCGAGAGTTGGATAACAAGTCGTGCAGCTCTGTCAGAGGAACTTTCAACTTCTACAACTTTATCCTTTAGTTTGTTGTTTATTATCAATCCAACACCACTAGTTCTGCTAGTATCTGTCATACGATAGTAGAAGAGATGTCCACTTTTCAGTTCAATGAGATCTTCTCCTTTTCTCCTTACCTCACTTAGCCTGACGATGTCCCATTTGATCCTTTGTAGTTCCTCTTCCAATTCAAGAAGCCTTGAATCAGAAGATAGGGAGCATCCATTATACGTAGCCAAGGTCAGCATCAGATGGCAGCCTAGTCCGGTTCTTCGGGAATTCTTAGCACCTTATGCCTTCATGCCACACTGGCCGCTGCCTTGGCTAGGTACATTCCAGCTGCCGGAGACTGGGGGCCAAGATTTAAGTTGTGGAGTCATTTTGGAGGGGTTTGGCCATAACTCACCACGCTGGCCAAGCGGGTTGGTGAGTGTGGGATAGCATTTCCTCTAATCGCGATGGTATAGTTATACCGCTATTGGCGGTCTTTTCAAAAATATTCCCCCTTAATTCAACACACCGTGAAGAATACATGTAAATAACCTTCCTTTTGAATTTTCTTAAAATGTAAATTTAGTTATATATTAGTTAAACGTTTTCTCACTGAATAAAGGTTATTCAGTATCTAATAGATTGTTACCTTGATGTACTTATACTTTCCAGAAACATTGTTATAAGGTTATTACTTCTCCAAATAGTTTCAATAATTTGGTAACTTCGAGAGTGAGTCAGCCAGAACAACATAAAATGACTACACTGAATGTACAGAGAGAGAAAGGCAAAGAGTTCGTGGAGACACACAAAATAGAGAAGAGTTGGTGAATTTGTCGATATCAATGTACGTGGAGCTGTAGGGCTAACGCATGCTAACATTTTGTTATATCAGTATTTAACAACCTACGAGTAGGTTGTTAAATACTGATATAAAACCTGTTGATTTGATATAAAATATATTGAGATATATATAATCAACGAACTAGTGTCATTGTTATAAGCCAGCGAAATTATATTCTAGCTTGAGATTATCTTGATGTCTTAAAGTACAAGAGATTATTTACCTTGAAGTACAATTCAAGAGATTATCTTCAAGTACAGTTCAAGAGATTATCTTTAAGCACACAGGAGATTATCTATCTTCAAGTCCAAGAAGGAATAAAATGTTCAAATTAAGTAAGTGAATCGCTGATTCTTTATACCTGGTCGTTTGATATTTTTTACAAAATGTGATTTATATGCAACGAAGTATTTAAGGGCATTTAGCCAACTAGTTAGCTAATTTGTTAACCATTTAAAACGAGAAAGATGACACCGAATATTCGGATGTAATAAGCACGTCTTTTGAATCCGTTCTGACGCAAATTAAATTTATCAAAGCTATTCAAAGTGAATGGAGCCGATATGGAAAACAATAGTATCTGACGGCAGAAATAAGTTTTTCAATAGGGTTTTTAATTCCTCAGATATTGCTGTAAACGGTATCGTGAGTTTACGCCCTCTGGTTGCAGACTTGTGTGCTAAGAAAAACATGAATTTATATGAGAAACATTTCGCACCGGCAACGCTCTCCAACACAGAAATAATTTTTCAAATCGATTCTTAGAAACAGAGATATCGACAAAAAATACGATGTGACTTTACTTCAACCTGGTGGGAAAACCATGCATTACTTTAGGGAGAAAGTATTCTCAAAAGGATTTTCCATATGAGCGGTATCGGTCAAAAAAAACAAACTTAGTCGAGTTTTCAGGAGCCCAGCTTTTGCTACAAATACATCAGAAGCAGAAATTAACACTTATGCCCCCTGGTGGCCAAACCATTCTTTACCAAACATTAGAAATTATGTGAAAAATATTTTCCATCAGGTCTTGTATGCTATACAGGAAGAACTTTTCAAATCGGAGTTTTAGAAGCAGAAATAACGCAGAAAACGCAAATTACCTTTTTGCTCCCTAGCGGAAAGTCTATGACTTACTTGAAAATTTTGAATTTATAGGAAAAACATTTCGCATTGGAAACACTATCCAACAAAGAAGAAATTTTTCAAATCGGTCTCCTAGAAGTAGAGATATTGACAAAAATAAGATATACATGTACGCCCCCTGGCGTAGAAACCATGCATTATTTCAAGAAGAAAATGTTCCTAAAACGTTTGTCGACATCAGTAGTATCGGTCAAGAAACGACTTTTTTTTCAATCGAGATTTTGGAAATTCATATTTTGCTGCAAATACATCAGAAGCGGAAATTAAGACTTACGCCACCTGGTGGCCAAACCATTTTTTACAAAAATTCTAAATTATTTGCAAAAAATTTCCCATCAGGGGCTGTATCCGGTGCAGAAAGAATTTTTCAAATAGGAGATTTAGAAGCAGAGATGTAGGGGAGAAAGCAGATTACCTGTACGCCCCCTAGCGGAAAGTCTATGAATTACTTGAAAATGTTGAAATTATATGAAAAACATGTCACACTGGTAACACTATCCAACAAAGAAGGAATTTTTCAAATCGGACTCCTTGAAGTAGAGATATTGACAAAAATAAGATATACATCTACGCTCCTGGCGTAGAAACCATGCATTATGTTAAGAAGAAAACGTTTCTAAAAGGTTTGTCGATATGAGTACCATCGGTCTACTAACGACGTTTTTTTCAATCGAGAATTGAAAAGCTCATATTTTGCTGCAAATGCATCAGAAGCGGAAATTAAGTTTTACGACGCCTGGCACAATGACAGCCAAACAATTTTTTTTACAAAAATTAGAAATTATGTTCAAACGATTTCCCATCAGGAGCTGTATCCGGTGCAGAAAGAATTTTTGAAATCGGCGATTTAGAAGCAGAGATACAGGGGAAACGCAATTTAGCTCTACGCCCCCTAGCGGAAAGTTTATGAATTATTTGAAAATTTTGAAATTATATGAAAAACGTGTTACACTGAAAATACTATTCAACAAAGAAGATATTTTTTAAATCGGACTCCTAGAAGTAGAGATATTGACAAAAATAAAATATATATTTACGCCCCTGGCGGAGAAACTGTGGAATATTTTAAGGAGAAAATATTCCAAAAAGGTTTATCGATGTGAGTGGCATCAGTCCACGAAAGAATTATTTCAATCGATATTTTAGAAGGTCAGAATTTATGGCAAATACATCAGAAGCAAAAATTAACGCTTACACCCCCTGGTGGCTAAAGTATTCTTTACCAAAAATTTGAAATTATAAGCAAAATATTTTCCATCAGGAGGTGCATCCACTGAAGCAGAAATCTTTCAAATCGGAGTTTTAGAAGAAGAGTTATCAGGAAAAATGTAATTTTTTCTTTTACGCCCCCTAGCGGAAAATCTATGCGTTATTTAAATAAGTAACTATATCTAAAATACTCTTCGACATAAATGGAATTGAAAGATGAAAGAATTTTTCAAGCGGATGTTTAGAAGCAAATATGTGGAATAAAACGTATTTTTGAATTCAACATAATCTGCATTTACGCCCTCTAGCGGCGAAATTTTACATTGTAGAAAAAAACGAAATAAAGGATCATCATTCGCATATTTCAAGCTTCCCAATGAAAAAAAATTCAAATCGGACTAATAGTTGCAGAGATAGTGTGGGTACAGACGGACGGACAAACCGGTAACATAAGTACGATATTTTTTTACAAAAGTCGTGCTAATTATAGGTAAGAGGGTTTGAAACTTCATAACACATTCTGGCAAGATCCACTATTTTGCGTTACTCTCTCAAAGAAAAAATTCAGAAGATTTTAACTCAGTGTATCCATGACAGGCATTGTTATACTGTCGAATTTCTGCCTTTCAAATTTGTATTTTTTAAACTTGAAAATAGGATCAGATCATATCGTCTCCCAGAAATCCACTTTGTACATAGGCGTGAACCTGAACCTTGCTCCTTTTTTGCCTAAGAGTACTGCACCTGTTTTAACTCTGTTGACTCGATACCCCCAAAGCCTCTTGGAGTGAGCGGCTGAGATTCTCTTGTACAACTCTTTTGTTGAGCACTGCTTTTCTATCAAAACTATTCCACTAGCTCACAAGAAATATCCTTCTATGTTAAAATTTCGTCTTTATGCCATCGTTTCAATTCCCCCATTTTAGAATAGTACACAACAGGTTTTCTCTACATATGGAATTTCATAAAATTTATTACTTCATTCATTAAAATAGAACAACTTACCTTTCCTGTCCCTCGTTAAATCCGGATGTTTCATTATATATTGCTTGTTAAAAACTAACAAATTCGCTTTGAATTTGCATTGCACCAAATAAAAGTTTTTGTTTTGTTTGTTAAACTCAGAATCTTGCTAAATGCGGGTTCGTTATAGATGAGTTCTACTGTATATGCCGAATTAAAAGGTTTGAATAATGGAAAACTGTATGCGAGGTATAGGAGAGCAAAGAATAATTACTTAGATAACCAGAAAAGTTCGTACAGTTTTTTTGCCTTGTTTTATTTTGTTGCAATTTTTTTATGTGCGTCGTGAGGTATAGATACGTGTCAGTCAATAAGTGAGCTCTAAATTATTGTGTGACTTTGAACGCTTTTAAAATGTCAGTTGATCCTATAGTAATTCGTGCTTATTTGCTTAACGAATTTAAACTCGGTTCGAAGGCTTCAGAAGCGTATGTGTGACATTTGAAAAAGATGCGGTTGCAGAACGTACTGCGCAGAAATAGTTTAAAAAAATTATTTCTGGTGATGCATCACCTGAAGAAGTATCACGTTCAGATAGACCTTCCATTATTGATAATGAAGAATTACGTGTTGCTGTTGAAAATTATTCTAGATACCATGCCAAGAACTTTCACAGATGTTTAACGTGAGTGCTGAAACAATTGGTTTACAATTGCATCAATTAGAGAAATCATGGAAGCTAAGCAAATGCCCACATGCGTTGTCATGTATTATAAAACCACATGAACTTCCTTTGGTTACCTAATACATGAACAAATCTGAAGATATGAGAAGACATTCGATGTTGAGAAGATAATCCCTCAAGTTAAGTTAGGGCTACAAGCTCAAAGAATGAAAGTATCGGAAGAACAACTACCAACATACGGAGAATCGTCTGAACCAGTGGCGCATATTCGAGACTAGCTATGCTAGCTGCAAAGCCCAGAGAATGCACAAATAAAAGTAAAATATAAGCACACCGGACAAAAAGTTACGGAATGCTCATTTTATTGGTTAATATGGGGTTTCATCACCACGAGATCGAAGCATAGCTTTGATTTTCTTTGGCATACTGTCAATATGGGAGCGGATGACATTAATGTCCAGTTTGCCCCCACGCCGTGAACAACTGGTACTGCAGAGCAGTCAAATTAGGAGGGTGTTGTCTCTTCTTAACGGCCCGTTCGAGCATGTCACAAATTTTCTTTATAACATTGAGATCAGGCGAATTGTCGGGCCAGGTGAGATGTGGGACGTCGACCTCATGTTCTGCAAACCAATCCTGTACAATGGAAACTCGGTGGACAGTGTAGTTGTCGTCTTGATAACGTGGATCTGGAATGGCGGCATCTTGGAGGAACTGGACATATGGCAACACCTCGTTATCCAATAGTTTCACGTAGTCCACCGCTTTCATGCCATTAGACACGTGAACTAAGGGACCCACCCCAGCACTGGATATACACCCCCAAAATATGACACTTCCACCCCCTTCTGTACAGCCCTTAGCACACACTCTGCGTTGAAGGCTTCTCCGGCCTTCTGCATGACCCTGGATCGACCATCATTGGAATACAGGCAAAACCTGGATTCGTCTGACCAGATGATGCGTCGCCACTGTTCTGAGGTCCAGTGTTGGAAAAGCGGCTGGAATGGGTGTTCCCTCACCAATTCCAGCCGCTTTTTCTAGCTTGGGGCGTACCCTAGCTACACGACTGAATATTCCTACACCATGCAGTTCCCGTCGAAGCGTTCGTTCGGAAACAGGCTGACTGGGTCACGCATTGTACTCTTGCAGCAATTCCCGTCGGGTTTGGAACCGTTTTGCGGTTGATAATCGCCCCAGAAGTCGACGATCACGGTTGCTCATGATGGTTTTTCTGCCGCAGCTGCTCCGACGGGAATTGTCTCTGGCCGACTCCTTCCACGCTAAATGAACACTACTGACTGTGGACTTGGACACGCCAACGAACTTAGTCACCTCCCTTAGCGAATGATCATGTTCACGACCAAAGACGATTGCTCCCTTTTGCCACTCTGTTACGTCACCTTTACTACCCATGGTACTACCTGTAAGCAACAATAAAACTGATTAGGCATGCACGTCTTACAGGGTTGAAAAAGTAACAAGTAACATACGATACTTTCCATTCCATTCCATTATACACACGCATTTTTCTCTGCCTGACCAGTTTACAACTATTCCTCCGGATGACAGCATTCCGTAAATTTTTGTCCGGGGTGCTTATATACAAATAAAAGCCAATTATCATCGGTGTTAAGATACATCGAGGCTTTCGCTGCGACCCCCCCCCCCCCCCCGAAAAAAAAAACGTGCGGATTCGCTTCTTTTGACTAGGAGAAAGAGTCTGGCGAGCGAAGACCAACGGGAGTCCTAGAGGAGTGATGACGTCAGCGTGACGCAACCAGCTCTACCAGTCTTCGCTGTGTGATTCGAAGACTTTCGATACGATCGCCGGCTAGCATTTCCATGACAACAATAAATGAGTGGGTGACGGGTGAATGGGACATTGCTTTCGGTAACGGTTCGCTCAGAAAAAGAGAAGACTTAGGACTACATTAGTCACTCGCATGTTCCTGCCCGTAATAGCATGTGTTTCGCGAGAGATGTTTCAGCTGCGTGAAGTGTCCATGAATTAAAACCAGTGATATTATACCTTAAATTCGTGGCTTTGTTGGATTCGAACTGCTTTGATAAATTTTGTGAAAGATTTCCTGAACATCTATTGTCAGAATTTAAAGAGCCCAATGCTTCAAATTTTGAAACAGATCGACTCAAAAATAAACTGAAGGTATTTTTATGAATACCAAAACAAATCAGCAAGAGACTTTACTAGTTGCACGAATTTGAATAAATTAGACATTGTGTTTAGTGAGGTGTACAAATTAGCAGACCTAATGTTAAAGTTTTCATAAACAAGTGCAAGTGCCGAATAAGTTTTTCTGCATTAAAAAGAATCAAGATATATCTTAGAGCAACACAAGGACATGCACACTTGAGAAACATAGTTGTTTTGTGAATAGAGAAAAATATTCTTTTTAAATATGGAAAAGTACACGGAAGAGACTTTTTATGAAAACGTAACCCTCGAGTTCACCCAAAAGAAAAGAAGAATGGAGTTCATTCTAATTATTTGGTGTTATGTTAGCAATAGCATGTCCCTAAAATTTAGAAAAATGATTTCTATAACTTAATACTTAAAAAAAAAAACAACTTCGCAGTTAAAAAAAAACACCACTGGGGGCGGCGGAGGGTACGGGTGAGATAGCCCAGGTCTCAGACTCAAATTACGCTACTGGTCTGAACACACGGTAGGATGATCCCCACATCCAGTTCCAATATACTGTGTATTTTTCAGTATTTTTTTATGCAAAGTCGGTACTTTTCCTCGTAGAGAAATTGGGTGGGTGAGGGAGATCTGTTTGAATTTCAAACAGATTAGCATGCGTGACGTGCCTACCCCGCAGGACGCACACGACATAAAGGCAGATATATTTCTCCGTCATTTTTGGTCCACGCCGGGAATCGAACCCGAGTCCACTTAATCCGGAACAAGTCGCTCTACCAACTGAGCTACGAACGTCTGCGTAGCTCAGTTGGTAGAGCGACTTGTTCCGGAATAAGTGGACTTGGGTTCGATCCCCGGCGTGGACCAAAAACGGCGGAGAAATTCACTTCGTTATAATGGCGCCCGAACTTCCCGTATGACCCGACCGTTAAAGATCTCGCAATGGTGTGATGTTCTTTCCACACCGCGAGACAAGAAAAATAAGAGAATCCCTTCTACAGCGCTTCGAAAAATAAATGTGTGCGACGTTGCATTCCACAAACCAGATTGACTGGGAGTTCTCAAGTGCGCGTTCTTCAGCGGATGACTGCCTATGGCAATTCATGGTCACGGCTGACCCGTGGGCCAAGGCCCCGGCCCTCTTTGGGGGGGATGTGACGTGCCTGCCCCGCAGGACGCATACGACATAAAGGCAGATAGCAGCGAGAACGAACGTCTGCGTAGCTCAGTCGGTAGAGCGACTTGTTCCGGAATAAGTGGACTCGGGTTCGATCCTCGGCGTGGACCAAAAATGACGGAGAAATTTACTTCGTTATGCATGCCTAAAACACAATATGGACCAGTTAAATAATTCTAGGACTAAGTTTTAATAGCTGTCTGTAACTTAGTTTTGGCACGCATCAAGGTTCCTACACAGCTGGCATCTTAATACTTTAAAATACATTTTATGTTCTACGCAAGAATCCGTGTACTGTATATATTTTTCTGCCACTTATTACGCGGAATATGAATTTTGCGAATTCCTCGTAAACGGCTCATATGGAATCACAATGTGAAGTCCGTAAATTTTGAGCCTTGTGTCCTAAAATCGCTGGGGACGCAACCTCGCTATTAATCCCATTAGACGATGTTTTCCACACCACTCGACCACCGCAACACACCGGGGTCATGGTAATAGACTACAAAACACCGCAAGTGTTGCTTGTCAAACCCTTTTCATCATATCTCAGGCAACATATGGTTACATAGGGCTATTGCATTCCAGACATTTCTTCTCGTTAACAATCCACGTTAACAAACTCAATACGAAGTAGGGGCGGGAAAATAAAACTCGGAAAAAACTCAAATCTTTCTGTTTTATTTATCATTGCAGACGGCGGCTGCTAGAACTCCCCCAGACGAGGTGTCTACCATTGGCGACCAATGCTGATTCGTACCGAACGCAAAGGTTAGTGAGATATTAACTCTAGCCACTGATAAGAGACTAAAGCAACCACACCCACACACACCCACACCCACACCCACACTGTATATCCAGACAAGACAGAAGTATGTTTACTTCGATGCTTAACTCGCGATATATTTTTGTTTGGGTTATGGTAAAAAGATTGAGGGTATTAAAGATAAATGTCACGTATTCAAATTCGCGCAAATTTAACTTTCGCATATGGAAGGTTGAGGTCCGTATTACATCGATGAGATAATATATTATGACCACATATCTAATGAGCTGTAGGACGTCCTTTAGCCAGAAAAAAAGCTATCACTTAGCGACGCGTCGATGCGATGAGGTAGCGATAGGTATCCAGAGGCATCTGGTACCATGATGTCAAAAGCAAGTCCTCCAGTTCCCATACATTTCGGGGTGGTAGTGAATTAGCGCGAACCCGCTTTTTCAAATCAAACCACAATTGTTCGACTGGGTTCATGTCAGGTGAATTTAGAGGTTAAGGCATTAACCGGAAGTCACCAGCATGTTTCTCGAACCACTCCTTAACGATCCTGGCAGTGTGGCATGGCGCATTATCCTATTGATAATGGCCATCACCAGCAGGGAACACAGCTGCCATCAATGGGTGAACTTTGTCCACATCGATGTTCAGATACCTGACAGCTGTCAGGGATTGTGCTACTGGGATAACGGGACCTAATATGACCCGAGAAAACATCGCCCACAGTACAACACCGCCGCCGCCGCCGCCGCCGGCCTGTTTCCACCCAACAGTGCATCTAGATGCCATAGCCTCTATTGGTAATCCGTGTATCCTCACTCGGCCGTCTACGTGACGCACCAGGAATCTTGATTCGTTGCACCAGGCCACTTTCTTCCAATCATCCACAGTCCAATCTCGATGATCTAGGGCCCTTTTCATACGTTGTTGGCGATGATATGCAGTGAGCATGGGGACCCGGCTGGGTCTTCGGCTACACCAACCCATGTGCAGAAGGCTGCGATAAACTGTGTGCTGTGTCACATTGCCCTGATCACCACTGTTGTAGCTGCGGGAGATTTGTCGCACTGTGGCTCTGCGGAAGCTGTGGACAACGCGACAGTCTCCGTTCCTCATTGGCATCAATGAGCTGCGGACGACACACGCATGGACGACGGCCCGTAGTCTGGCCATCTGTGCACCACTTTTAATACGTACTCACTACAGCGGCACGTGAACAATTCACAAGGCGCGCCGTTTCCGTGATCGTAGTTCCGAGGAGTCGTGCCATCACAATTTGTCATTTATCAAACTCCGATAAATCGGCAGCTTTTCCCATTCTGACTCCGAACACCCTACTAACCGAAAGCCGATCCTCGGGTTGCATATATACTGCTCTGTGAACTTTATCTGCCCCGCCTGTCTGTCTCCAGACGCGTTCATTTTTCTAGGCTGGGGGTGGTATTAAGGTAATGACTATTGAGTGTAGATTAGTTGAAACATTGCACCAAACAGAAACCTGACTAACATGTGAAAGACCTCCGAAGAACATGCGTAGCATTTTCATTGTCTCCAAGTCTCGCATTTTGAATGTTCATAGCTACTTAATTGAAAATAAGATTAATCGCTCGTTACAGAACTCGACTATAAGTTTCTTTTGCTTTATCTTAACTGAATTGGAGTGCATCATATTTGATTCGCAAATAGTAAACTAAGAAACAATCATGGATTTTTAGAAAAATCTTTTGAGTATCTTAAAACAACTTATAATTCCTGGCATTCCATTCTGTTTTATTTTTGCTGTAACTTAGTTTTATTTTCAAGGAATTAATTTCTTAGATTTATTTTCGAGGGCAATTTAAAAATTGTTTGATATTCGTGATGGTCATGTTTTGCTTGATAAAGAAAAGAAAATTTGCATTATTTCCTTATTTATTTAGAATGACATTGAGCAAGAGAAATGGGCTTCACGAAGTCTTTTTTGTAGGTGAATCTTTATTCCGGAAACAGCCACATTTGCATTTAAAATGGCCTTAAATAAATTAATAAGCTGCGTTTAATTTGAGTAAAAGTATTACGTATTTAATCTTCAACCAGACAAGATAATGTTTTCTTTGGTTTTTCTTGTAAACTACGGGTAACCAGCTGTCTTTTCATCCATTGAAAATTCGAAGTTTCAGCGTCTAAAGTGTCTGCGTCGGAGCGAACATACTGAACACAAGTGTTTCGCATTTCTTCTTCTTTTTTTAATTTGTTTTTCTCTTACGCCAGAGTTAATGAATGGTCGATTTACTTCACGTACTGTCCGGTGCTTCTGTTTGCATTAATGTCTTCGAATGCCGTGGAAAACACATCTGGCTTTGTGGGCAGACAACTGGCCGTCTCTTTTGACGAGTTAGCTCGCTGAACAAAGAGCAGCTCCGAACAAGCCATTTTCAAAGCTAACACCGAGTTAATTAACGTCTGCTTGGTGCATCGCTGCCTTGGGTAGCGGAACTGCGCTACTGAAAGGATTATGTTAGTTCTGGGGATGGCAGGGTCGGTGAGTATGTATGTGCGCGAACATTTTTCGCTGAAGACAACGACTGACAACGAACTCTGCTCGTTGCAGTACCGCTAATGAAAAATAAATGCGGCGTAATCATTAGTTCAAAATGTCTCTAAAGTAACGAATTCCCCCTGAAGCGTTTCCTCGCGCATGCATTTCTCAGTCTTAATATGCCCAATGCTCTTTACAAGGCTAACAAAGTTTTGAAGACTGAAAGCAGTCAAAGAAATGTATGAAAATATTTTGAGCTTACGTCTTTCACGAATTCTAATATTGCGAAAATATTTTTAAAGGAGTTGTTAGAATACAGAAGTTTGATAATTAAACGCATTGAGAACGAAGTGTTTCTTCTTCGAAAACTGAACTTTGTACAGCTTTCTGAAAGTTCCATTTGAATGGCAATGAATTACAAAAACAGCCAAGTCACATTTTTTAATGTGAATTATTCATAGTAGCTGTTTCTTCAATAGCGGATCTTGGGGTGTATGCCTTTTATTGAAATAGCTGAAAAATAAAACTTCTAACGTCGTAGAAAATTCAATGTGCAGTAGAAGAAATTTATTAAATGAAAGAGCAACCTGTGCGATATTTTTGTAGCTGGATATAATATGGACAGCTACTATTTAAAGTTAAATATAAAGCTGAAGTGGGGAACGTGTTACTATGTATACAATATTACTACCACTTTGCATCTGTGTCAACTTACTAGAAAGACATGCGTAGCGCTCTTATATTAACTATTATTTTCATGCAATACATCTGGAAGTTTTACGTGGATGTGTGTCTACGGATCTCTCTATGACAACAATAATTCTTTGTCTGATTTACTCAGGGGATAAAACTGATTTAAAGGAATAGTCTATTTCTGAAGGGAACTTTTAGTTTGTTTGAGATAAAGGTTACTATACCATGTGACGTACTACAGAGGTGAAAAAATGCGTCAAGACGACAAATCTGCAGCGAGACATTCTGTTCGCATAGCTCAATTGGGAGAGCGACTTACTCCGGAATGAGGGGACTCGGGTTCGATGCTCGTCGCGGACAAACTTGTGTTTTCATAGCCATTATAAATTTAAGATAATATTCGAATTAGCGATGCGTTCACCTTTATTCAGGGAGTTTTCAGAAACGCAGCTCGCTGTCACACTTCTTCGAAGTGTTTTAAATATACTGTTAAGAAAAAAAAAGATATGATGCGCCCCGGTAAAATCATCCGCGAACAGTGAAAGCCGTTGTGCAAATACCACTTATAGTTACGCAAATGAGCAAGGTTTCACAACCAATGAACGTCCAAGTTGTTTCCAGAGTACATTTGAATCGCTCGCCCAGTGGCTTAGAAAACGGCAGTCAGACGCACCCTGTAAATATTCTGGCTAGCCTACTTTCTTTACTGGGTGCGTTCACTTCAGCTGCCGCTAATCATGACTCAATGACGCCCTAGAAAACCCTACGAACAACGAGATGCATTTCAGAGGGGCCGCATCGTGGGACTGTGTCAAGTGCCGACGAATCGCTCATCATCTATTCCGTTGTGACGCAGCAGTGAGACGCTGTAGGAAGGAGTGGGTACACGAGAGCACGGACAACCCCTAAGACGGTTTTGGTCCGCGTAGATAGACAACTCGGCGAGGGAATTCTCATAGTCCCACAAGCCCGAACTGCTGCGACAGACTCTCTGTCCACAGTCCAGCGAGACATAGCTGCCTTTACGCAACATCCTGCATCATCGCGCACCATTAGAAGACGACTTGCAGAGGCAGTACTCCATTGGCGTTGCTACTTCCGACGTCTTTAATTAACTACCAAACAACGTTGGCTTCGTCACTACTTCCAACGTTTTCCATTAACCAACACATAACGACGGCTTCGTCACTACTTCCAACTCCTTTCATTAATCACCATACAACAGCGGCTTTGTCTTTGGTAGTGTCGTACCCGGGAAGCATGGTCGGCCTCCAACTGGCGTCGCATCCTCTTTACTGACGAATCCCACTTCTGCCTTCGAGATGATGACCACAAAATTCGCACACGGAAGGAAAATTGAGAGTGCTCTCATCCTAACCCAGCTGTGGAGCGGCATACAGCCACCACTACTGGTGTTTTGATATGGCGAGGTATTTTGCATGACAAGCGGACACCACTAGCTGGGGTAAAAGGAACGTTAAGAGTACAGATATATATTCAAGAGATCCTGCGACCCGTCGTCTTGCATTTTATAACCCGTGTGCCAGGGTCCACTTACCAGCAGGATTATGCCTTTGTGAAAACAATCCCATTAGCCTGTGGTGGGATTCGAAACCAAGCTTTTTACTCCGGAGCAGGCTATTCTCCCGACTGAACTACACAGACCTTGGCTTATAGCTGCAAATTGCCGTTTTGATTTTTGCTTCATCTCAGTCGTACGTTTGATATATCCTTCCATTGAGAAAGGGCTAGGACGGAATCGTAGGTTTCCGGGTCAGCCGGCAAACCATGCTTGAAGAAGCTCACTATAGAAGAAGGAGTTCTAATAAATTCCAGACGATGTGTGGAAGAAGCATCACACATTTATCTCGAACTTCACAGCTAGGAAATTCAATTTTACGTTCGGGCGCATTTGTGAAAAATAAGCCCATTCGCTGGTGGTGAGATTCGAACTCACATCTCCTCGCTCCGGAGACAGTTATTCTACTGAATGAACTACATCGACTTTAACTTCTTGCTGCAACTTACCGTTTTGACTCTTGCGTCACCCCATTTTTTTTTTTTTTGATTGGAGGTTTAACGACCACCGTGAGCAACTCAATGGGCTATAAGCAGGCGCCCGTCCCTTATTTGGGGTCACTGGTTCCAGGGAATTGAGAGAGCCAGTGCCGTAAGACAAACACAACATCCATGCCTCACCGGGATTCGAACCCGGACCCCGTTCGAACGAATGATCAGAGGCCATCGCTTAGACCACTGCACCACCGGGGCGGCCACCCCATTGGTACGTTGCACCCTGACACATGCGGGATAGCGAATCCGGAAGGTCCTCCGTAGTGTTGTAACTCTCTATTGGCCAGCCAGGATTCTTGTATCGACTATGTAAGGGACATTCAAGGTGTCAGCTGCAGCCACCACGGAATATCCGGATGTTATGCAGTAGTTTCAATACACTTGGTGCAATCTATTACAGACAACACCATTTCACGACGTATATCAGCGTGCATCGCATCTAGAGGTGGCTTTACGAGGTACTGATCGATAACAGGTGTGACGTAATACAGAGGTGAAGCACGTGTCAAGACGACAAATCTGTGGCGACACATTACGTTGGTGCAGTTTGTCGGTTAAAACAACAGGCTCCGGAGCGAGGAATCTATCCTCGTCACGGACAAATTTGTGTTTTCAAACTGCGCACGGGGGGGGGGGTCATGGTACGACTCTTCTGAAATACAGAGTCTTATATAATATTGTAATCACTTTATCTCTTCCTCCAAAATCCACGTGCTAAATAAATTTGACAAAGACGGCATACTTTCTTTCAGGTGCGTCGACCTTTTTTTAGAGCATCTTTAATAAGAAATTACATACAGCAAAAGAAAAACAACTGCGTGTTAAATGAACGCGAAGGACACATCTTAAATAAAAGATATCGTCTGTTAAGAAATGCGCACGTAAACAAGCTGAGAACAGAAAGTTATGTTTCGGCTTTTTACGAAGAGAAATATTCGTATTCTGTAATTAAAAAACGCTGTGAGAATCGATGGAATCAGCATTTCCCTCTAAATGCAAAATAAGAAATATTATTAATAATAAAGGGGGAAATCGTCAAGCATTGTTGTTAACAGGTAAAACAACACCAAACTAATATTCGAAGAAGGTACGTACTTGAATATTTCAAAGTAAGAGCTCTGGTCTTAAAAGAAGATCCACCAACTCAAAGAGCAAGCTTTAAGTCCTTAAAAATTTCTGTATCAATTGTTGTAAAAATAAACAGAGATTTGAATCTGAAAGAAAAAAGTTCGTAAATTCATGCAATGCATTGATTATGATACGCTTTCCAACATACCAGAAATCATTATTCAAGTTATGAGGATAATGGCTGTGGAATAAATCTCTCCCCTGTGCCCTAACCTTCGACCCCATTTCGATGGTATTAAACAGAATTGGTTCAGTATACTTCCGAAACAACATACTAAAGTTTTGTCGCAATAGAAGTATTTCTAGTCAAGTTATGAAGAAAATGGCTGTGGAATAAATCTCGCTCCTGTTCCTTGACGTTTGTACCCATTTCGATGATATTGAACTGAACCGGTTCAGTATACCTCCGAAACAACACGATAAAGTTTTGTTACAATCGAAGCATTTTTACGTAAGTTATGACACATAATAGCGATGGAACGGATCACGCTCCTATGTCCTGACCTTAGACCCCATTTCCCCCATTTTCAATAGGATTCGTTCTCAGGTTGTCCACTACTACATACTAAAATTTCATCGAAATCGAACCATTTTTAAGCGAGTTATCTTGCGGAAAGACAGACGGACAAAGCTGGAGCATATGCCCTGCTTCAACCTACATGTGGAAAGTGTAGAAAGGTAATGTTCAGACACATGGCTGAGACATATGGCTGGGCGCAGAACACGGATCAGTCTCCTTTATGAAAATCACTTTGCCGAAGACAGATGAAAGTTTGTTATGATTATTGGTGAAGCATGGATATGCTTAAACGGCCGTAGCAAAAAACAAGTTAGTAAAATCATGCAATGGATTGATAATGATACGCTTTCCAACACACCAGAAATCATTACTCAAATTATTACTCAAGTTATGAAGATAATGGCTGTGGAATAAATCTCGCTCCTGTGCCGTGACCTTTGACCCCATTTCGATTATATTAAACAGAATTGGTTCAATATACCTCCGGAACAACATACTAAAGTTTGTCGTAATAGAAGCATTTTTAGTCAAGTTATGAGGAATGTGAGTTATGAGGCTGTGGAATAAATCTCGCTCCTGTGCCGTGATCTTTGACCCCATTTCGATTTTATTAAACAGAATTGGTTCAATATACCTCCGGAACAACATACTAAAGTTTGTCGTAATAGAAGCATTTTTAGTCAAGTTATGAGGAATGTGAGTTATGAGGCTGTGGAATAAATCTCGCTCCTGTGCCTTGACATTTGATCCCATTTCGATGATATTAAACAGAACCGGTTCAGTACATCTCCGGAACAACATGATGAAGTTTTGTCACAATCGAAGCATTTTTACGTAAGTTATGACGCATAAGGGCAATGAAATGGATCCCCTCCTATGTCCTCACCTTTGACCCCACTTCGCTCATTTTCAATATGGTTCCTTCCCAGGTTGTCCCCTACCACATATTAAAATCTCATCAAAATCGAACCATTTGTACGCGAGTTATCGTGCGGACAGACAGACGGACAAACCTGGAGCATAAAAGCTTCTTCAACCTTTACTATCACAAAAGAACAGAGAAAGACTTACAAACTTGGTTTCAAGAATCCCAAATTGTTTGTAAAGGATTCATAATTACTGCTGGTTTCTCATACAATGGGAAAATAAAGTTAAGAAAAGCTGAAAATAACTTTAAAATCAATTCTACATATTACCAAAATAATGCTTTAATTCCTATATTTAAAAAGGAAATGCCATTCCTTTATCCACAGAGCCTTCAAAGAGTAGAACTCCATCAGAATAAGGTTACCAGTCATATATAAAAATCTACCACTCTAATTCTTGAAAACATGATAAAACAAGCACACTCTTAAAAAAATTGCTTAAAAATGAGAACCTGAACCTACTCGTTTTTTTAGCACGTCTTTTGTAAAACAAGTTAGTAAAATCATGCAATGCATTGATTATAATACGCTTTCCAACATACCAGAAATCATTACTCAAGTTATTACTCAAGTTATGAGAATAATGGCTGTGCAATAAATCTCGGTCCTGTGCCCAGACCTTTGATCCCATTTCGATGATATTCAACAGAACCGGTTTGGTATACCTCCGAAATAACATGATAAAGTTTTGTCGCAATCGAAGCATTTTTACGTAAGTTATGATGCATAAGGGCTATGGAATAGATTCCGCTCCTGTGTTCTAACCTTTGACCTCATTTCGCCCATTTTCAATAGAATTCGTCTCCAGGCAAGACCCTACAACGTACTAACATTTCATCCAAATCGAAGCATTTTTACGTAAGTTATGACGCATAATGGCGACGGAAGTGATTCCGCTTCTGTGTCCTGATCTTTGACCCCATTTCTCCCATTTTCAATAAGGTTTGTCGCCAGGTGGTCCCCTACCACATACTAAAAGTTCATCAAAATCAAACTGTTTTTTACGTTAGTTATGACGCATAATAGCAGTGGAATGAATCCCGCTCCTATGTACTGACCTTTGACCCCATTTCGTTCACTTTAAATAGGGTTCCTTCCCAGGTGATCCCCTACCACATACTAAAATTTCATCGAAATCGAACGATTGTTACGCGAGTTATCCTGCGGACAGACATACGCACACAACGCGTGACGTAATGAGGCAGATAGGAATCGCGACCATCTGCTTGCCGAAAGTGTGACGTCATAAAACTTTAATAGGATCCACACACAATGCGTGACGTAATCAGACAGATGGCGTGACCGCGCGCCAACATTCTTAAAGGCGAGATTTTGACGTCATAAGATTTCTAAGCATTGGTAACATTCATGGAACAACGCCATCACTAAAAACGTTATAATTCGGGGTGGTTATTTAACCCACTAATCGAATTCTCCTAAAGTCGAGATCAAGCTAAATCGATTTCTAGTACCAGAAAACGGTAGGTTAACGACTTTCATCAAAATTCTTAGAGCCGTCTTCAAAATAAAATGTACATACATACATACAAGAATTGCTACTTTAAGGTGGACGTCAAGTAATTTTGCTTCCTATACTTCCAATGGAAAATCTTCTGTACACATTTTCTTCACAATTAATGCGTTCCCAAGGATGAAAATTTGAACATTGATTAAAATATCTTCATTTTATAACTTGCAATACTTAATATTTTCTGAAACATAACCATATTTATGCAATTCAACATTTGTTTGTCTACTGACGTCATGAAAATACAGGTCGCGCCATCTTTTTTCTGGATATATAATGCGTTCACAAGGATGAAAATTTGAACATCGATTAAAATAGCTTCATTTCATAACTTGGAATACTTAATATTTTCTAAACCATAACCGTAATTATGGAATGCAACATTTTTTTGTCCAATGACGTCATCAAAGTACAGGTCGCGTCATCTTTTCTCTGGTTTCAACACCACCAAAGGAAAAGTGATTGATTCTTAATATAATTGTGGTTATGTTTTAGAAAATATTACGTTTTCCAAGTTATAATATGAAGTTATTTTAATCGATGTTCAAATTTTCATCCTTGGGAACACATTAATTGTGAAGGAAATGTGTACAAAAGTTTTTCCATTGGAAGTAAAGGAAGCAAAATTACTTGACATCCATCTTAATAATATGGGATAAGGGCAATGGAATGTATCGCAATTCTATGTCCTGACCTTTGACCACATTTCGTCCATTTTCAATAGGGTTCGTCCCCAGGTGGTTCCCTACTACATACTGAAATTTCATCGAAATAGAACCATTTTTACGCACGTTATGACGCATAAGGGCAATGGAATGCATCCCGATCTTATGTCCTGACCTTTGACCCCATTTCACCCATTTTGCATAGGGTTCGTCCCCAGGCGGTCTCCTACCACATAGTAAACTTTCATTGAAATCGAACCATATTTACGCAAGTTTTGTTGCATAAGGGCAATGGAATGATCCCGCTCCAACGTCGTGACCTTTGAACCCATTTGTCCCATTTTCAATAGGGTTCGTCCCTAGGTGGTCCCCTACCACATACTAAAATTTCATCGAAATCGAACCATTTTTACGCCAGTGTTCGTGCGGACAGACGGACGGACAAAGCTGGAGCATATACGCTTGTTCAACCTACGGTTGGAAAGCGTAAAAAAGATCGTGGTTATATTATCGGTTTGTCCGTCCGTCCGTCAGTCCGCCCGTCTGCCCGTACCCACGATATCTCTTCAACTATTAGTCCGATTTGAAAAATTCTTTTTGCATTAGGAAGCTTGAATATGCGAATGATGATCCTTTATTTGTTTTTTTTTACGAAGCACAATTTCGCCGCTACAGGGTGTAAATGCAGATGATGTCGAATTCAAAAATACGTTTTTTCCCACATATTTGCTTCTAAACATCCGATTGAAAAAATTCTTTTATCTTTCGATTTCATTTAAGTCGAAGAGTATTTTACATATAGTTGCTTTTTCAAATTACACATAGAGTTCCCGCTAGGGGCGTTAAAGTAAATTACATTTTTCCCGATAACCCTTCTTCTAAAACTCCGATTTGAAAAAAACATTTTTTAAGCGGATACACCTCTTGATGAAAAATCTTTTGCATATAATTTCTAATTTTTGGTAAATAATACTTTGGCCACCAGGGGGCGTAAGAGTTAATTTTTGCTTCTGATGTATTTGCCATAAAATCTGAGCTTCTAAAATATCGATTGAAAAAATTCTCTCGTGGACTGATGCCACTCACATCGATAAACCTTTTTGGAATATTTTCTTCTTAAAATATTCCACAGTTTCTCCGCCAGGAGGCTTAGCTGTATATCTTATTTTTGTCAATATCTCTACTTCTAGAAGTCCGATTTGAAAAATTCTTTCCTTGTTGGATAGTGTTTTCCGTGTGACATGTTTTTCATATAATTCCAAAATTTTTCAAGTAACTCACAGACTTTCCGCTAGGGGGAGTAGAGGTAAACTGCGTTTCCTCCTATATCTCTGCTTCTAAATCGCCGATTTGAAAAAATCTTTCTGCCCCGGATACATATCCTGATGGGAAATCCTTCGCACACAATTTCTAATTTTTGTAAAAAATGGGTTGACCACTAGGTGGCGTAAGTCTGAATTTCCGCTTCTGATGTATTTGCAGCAAAATATGAGCTTCTAAATTCTCGACTGAAAATAACGTCGTTTGTAGACCGATACTACTCATGTCGACAAACCTTTAGAAAAATGTTCTTCTTGAATTAATGCATGGTTTCTACACTAGGGGGCGTAGATGTATATCTTTATTTTGTAAATATCTGTACTTCTAGGAGTCCGATTTGAAAAATTCCTTCTTTGTTTGATAGTGTTTCCGATGCGAAATGTTTTTCCTATAAGTTCAAAATTTTCAAGTAAATCATAGACTTTCCGCTAGGCGGCACAAAATTAAATTGCGTTTTCTCCGTTATTTCTGCTCCTAAAAGTCCGATTTAAAAATTCTTCCTACATCACATACAAGACCTGATGGAAAATATTTTTCACATAATTTCTAATGTTTGGTGAAGAATGGTTTGGCCACCAGGGGACATAAGTGTTAAATTCTGCTTCTGGTTTATTTGTAGCAAACTCTAGGCTCCTGAAAACTCGTTTATTTATTTTTTTCTTGGACCCATACCGCTCATATGGAAAAACCTTTTGAGAATACTTTCTTCTTTTAATAATGCATGGTATTCCCACCAGGGGACGTAAAGTCACATCTTATTTTTTGTCGATATCTCCTTTTCTAAGAGTCGGATTTGAAAAATAATTTCTGTGTTGGAAAGCGTTTCCGATGCGAAATATTTCTCATATAAACTCATGTTTTTCTTAACGCACAAAACTGCAACTAGAGGGCGTAAGCTCACGATTCCGTTTATAGCAATATCTGAGGTATTAAAAACCCGATTGAAAAACTTCCTTTTTATGTCAGATACTATTATTTTCTATACCGGTTCCATTGACTTTGAATAGCTTTGATAAATTTAATTTGCGTCAGAACGGATTCAAAAGACGTGCTTACTACACCCAAAAATTTGGTGTCATTTTTCTTGTTTAAAGTACAGTCGTATTGTAAACGAGTACATGACATGCTCAAATACAAGTACCCATACATATACTTACAAATAATTGCGTAAATAAATGTAAATATAATCTTGTATTACTTCATTTTAGATATTATGGATTTCAAGAGAAATGTGTAATAAATGTGTAAAGGGACACAATAAATAATTACTACAACAAAGTCACTGATCAGAAGTAATTTAATTACGCATAAAGTATCTTTGTGTACGTTTTTACATTAACTATATTTGTAATCTCATAAATAATATATTGTCGCTTCATCACTATATGTGTCATAAAAATCGGTCCATTTGGCCAGCATGTGACAACGAGTATATCTATCATCGCAGATGTGCCATCGAAAAATATACTTCCAGTTAATTCTATGAATAAATGAGTATGTATGGAGTACACATATTCCAAATTTGAAATCGAACAGAGGATAGTTTAGTGGTTAAAGATTCAGACTGCTGATGGAGAAACCCCAG
Source organism: Macrothele yani (assembly GCA_039090855.1). Lineage (NCBI taxonomy): Eukaryota > Metazoa > Arthropoda > Arachnida > Araneae > Macrothelidae > Macrothele > Macrothele yani. The sequence goes on from CM077002.1 coordinate 57,177,198, forward strand.
GTTCAAATCTAGCCTGATAGGAGTGGTGGTGTGAATTTCTAACAATCGCTGAATATCCGCCGTGCATCGGATGAGAACGTTAAATGACGGTCCTCGAGTAGATATCCCTTCGCTACCTATAAAGGTGTTCAGTTCTAAGTCCCCCTCCCCTAACTTCTCTTTACCTTCTATGTGCAAAATCGTACGGTGGCGCCATCTAATGTGCTCTCTCTCACTTACAAACTATCCTGTCAGAATCGCTAGATTCGCTATAACTTCTTTCAGTTTCTGTGCCCAACCCGAAAAGACACTGAAACTGAATGAAGTTAGAGTACATATATTTGAAATATATGTACTTAAAAATAAGTACAAATATTTCAAATTAGAAATACCAGATATTCTTACAATTGATTCCCAGTATGCCCTCAAAAACGAATACACGTCTTTTCTAAAATTGAGACAAAAGTACTCGGAGCTATTATAAGCCCAGAATGTACTCAAAAACGAGTATGTTTTGCTTATTTCTAAGTACCAATTTTTAACAGTGTAAGCACCTTTTGTTCACTTTCCTTCAAAGTCTCCTGATGTGTCACCAGTGGACTATTGTACCTTCGGACTGCTAAAAAGAGCGCTTTCTAATTGAAGACCTAAAACAATGAGTGGACTATGGAAAGAAGTGGAATAAAAAACCACTACCAATTTTAAGAAATGCCCTCTTTTCTTGAAAATCTAGATGTTGGTTCATAGTGAAGAGAAAGAGTTATCAGATAGAACATTAAACAAAGAAATAATTTTATTTGAAACATTAATTATATTACTGTAAAGTCGTTCTAAAAATGTGCGAACATCATCTGCACGTTGGCAGCTAGGAAACATTTTTACCACTGCTTTAATAACAGTTCCCAGATAAAGAAAACGTTTATTTGGGAACTTACCGTAACAATACCGTAACAATAGCACAGCTTGTAATTTTTTCCTGCCAGGAAGCCCTCCTTTTGAAATATCACGTTGAAATTGGCCGCTGTAACTTGGGTAATAATAGAAAACGATCTGCCAAATTATAAAGTGTGTGACAAAATTTTCTAATGAGTTATAGCTGCCGCACACACATAGATATTCTCTTTCATTACTGCTGATAAGATGAACATGGAAGCAAATATTTCCTGGTGCCTCGGTGGCCGAGTGATAGGAGACAATGGTTTATAATGTTTCCTCTGAGATGGGTCCTTACTCGAATCGCTGGTGAGGCATGGATCTCGCTCCTCCTTGAAACCAATAGCCTCAAATTAGGGACGAGAGACTGCTTGCAGCCCATTGAGTTGCTCACTGAGGTCGTTAAACCAACAAAAAAAAAAAAAAGAAAATACAGTGTAACTTGTCTAATTCGAACGTTTTTAATTCGAATTCTTGGTTAATTGCAATTTTTCATTTGGTCCCTTGAATTTTCTATATAAATAACGTTAAAAAACCCCCTTTAATTCGAACTTTTTTCTTTAATTCGAAGAAACCCCATTTTCGTATTCTCAACAATTACCTTTTAAAATGGGTACATACTGTTCTGGATGAAGTTCCGAGTTCTGGATGAAGCAACAAGTTAAACCTGAAAGTATAGCCAACTGCTTCGGAAAAGAATGCTTCTAGCACCCCGATGAAGAGTCTCAACTACATCAAGGTATCGATGCAGAGGAGATCATACCCACTGTAGAGTACTGGGAAGACGTAGGCCGTGATGTACCGTATGAGGCTTTTGTGAGCGTTGATGACAATTTAGCTGTTTGTGGTGAACTCACAGATGATGAGATCTTAACTGATGTTATGAATAAGAAGACCTGCTGTGTATCTTCAGATGAAAAACTGGAACGGCCAGAATTTCCTGAAGAGCGCCTTCCAAATTCAGTAAAAGCCTTAGTTTGTAACGTACCAGGAGATGTGACGTACCTGCCAGAAGGACGCACACGACATAAAGGCAGATAGGAATCAGAACAAATGTCTGCGTAGCTCAGTTGGTAGAGCGACTTGTTCCGGAATAAGCGGCCTCGGGTTCGAATCCTGGCGTAGACCAAAAATGACGGAGAAATTTACTTCGTTATAATGGCCCCCGAACTATCCGGATGACCCGACCGTTCAAAATCTCGCATTGGTGTGATGTTATTTCCACACCGCGAGATAGGAAAAATATGAGCAGCACTTCGAAAAAAGAAAAATAAGGGGGAGATGATGTGACGGACCTGCCAGAAGGACGCACACGACATAAAGGTAGATAGCAATTAGAATCAATGTCCGCGTAGCTTAATTGGTAGAGCAACTTATTCCGGAATGAGTGGACCCGGGTTCGAGCCCCGGCGCGGATAAAAATGACGGAGAAATTTACTTCGTTATAAGTTCACCTCCAACAGTTAAGGAAGTTTGTTGAGGGACAGCAGAATGTAAGTGACTGTCTATTTCATTCACTCGATAAATTTACACTTACCCATAACAAATTCCAAGAAGCAGGCCAAATGTCACATTTTTTCTACAAAAAAAAAGATTAATTTACCGTAATGTACTTTTTTTTGTATCTTATGAATAAATATGTTTTTTTTTTACAGTACTTGAAGTGATTTTTGAATGCGGCCATATTCAAACTTGCCTAATTCGAATTTGTCGATAATTCTAATTATTTTTGTGGTCCCTTTAGCTTCGAATTATCCAAGTTACACTGTATTTACTTTTTCGCCAAAGGCTTAGCATTGCAGGAACGGAAAGTTTAATCCCACTCCCTCGTGTTTAAACCAGTATTTTTCATTTGCGACTATATCAATTAATTAAATGAACAGAAACCTAACTTGAAATGTGTTTCAGTGTCTCATAGAAGAAGGCTAGTATTTTCCTTTAGCGATTATGGACTATATAGCGCATGACGAAGTAAATTTCTCCATCATTTTCATGACAGAGGAGAGATTTGAAACCCACAGCTCTCGGCTACAGAGCTCCGAGTGCTATCCACTATACTACGCTGACATGTGCTCTCACTGCTATCTGCCTTTATCTCATTTGCGCCCTGTGGGGGGGGGGGGGGGAGCACGTCACAAGCGTAAAATCCATTTGCTGGTGGCAAACCGAACCCGCATTCTTCTGCTGCGGAGCCTAATGCTTTCCCAATTAAGCTACACCGACTAAGTTAGTCGCTGCAACTTTGTCGTCTTGACAAGTGCGTCACCTCTGAGGTAGAGACGTTACAATTGATAATGCAACAACCATAACTGCAATAAAGGACTTTCCTTCTAACACATTAGCTGTTTGTTTCAGCATATTTCATTTTGCATTTTTTAATCAACGAAAACAAGGAAGTTTTCCCCTTTAATTTGTGTAACTAATTTCCCCAAAGCTCTCATTTTTAATCTCTTTATTGTAATCATGTTAAATTACTAGATAGTTAAGAACCTAAGGGATGTCCCAGCTTTTACTCCCTTGTTACTTAGATTAGAGGAAAGCAGAGAGGAAAAATATACACATTGCTTGCTTGTTTTCCTTTAATTAGCTCCATTGGGAAAGGAGAAACAACAGGAACGGGGTCATGACGTAATCAATCAGGACCCCTGGGCAAATGAGTCGGATCGTCACTAAATTCCTAACGGCAGAAACAACGATTTCCACCAGTAGGGTAATGTTGTACTGTTGCGGATTTCGCGCATTCTTTATTCTCAGTCTTTCCATGAAATAAAAGGAGACTATCACAGATAATTCAGGATACCTCTTTTATGCATGAAGTTTTTTTGTCTTTAGCGTTGTCGTGCTATTGAAGCTGTGTCATCTGGGAACCTTCGGTACAGATGATGCTTTTTTGTACGTGTCGAATAAGCATAGAACGGTAATTATTACACCAATTTCATGAACGACTACTCGATGCAGCCAATATTAACTTACTTAACAGTGGAGTGACATATTTCAAGCCTAATCAAGGCTTTCGTAGGTGGGAAAAGGGATTTATCGGTAAAAGAAACAATAAAATTCGTAAAATTAGAAACGACAGCCCAATGGTCTCATGATACGAAGTACTGGCTTTGAATAATTCCGAGACGGGTGTGGCTTTGAATAATTCCGAGACGGGTGTGTAGTGAATTAATTGCGAGATGGGCCAGAGATAAGTAACGTAATAAGTCTTTTAAGGTAATACGTCTTATAATAAGTCTAATAGGTCTTGTAATAAGTCTTGTAATAAGTCTAATAGGTCTTGTAATAAGTCTTGTAATAAGTCTAATAGGTCTTGTAATAAGTCTTGTAATAAGTCTAATAGGTCTTGTAATAAGTCTAATAGGTCTTGTAATAAGTCTAATAGGTCTTCTTATAAGTCTTGTAATCAGTAGATAATAAGTCTTTTAAGGTAATAAGTCTGATAAATAAGTCTTGTAAGTGAGATTCCGAGTTGATAATTCTGATGATTATTTTGATTTTCTGATAATTCCGAGATGGATTGGTCCTTGAATAATTCCGAGATGGGTCTTGGCTCGAATCCCGAGTGAAGCACGGACGGTGTATTTCTGTTACGCCACTGGCTCTCTTCCCTCAAACCAGTTGCACCATCCTAAAAACAGACAACTGCCTATAGCCTTAAACAGTGGCTCTCGGTGATGGATAAAACTCAAAACGAAAAGATGGGTGATATATGGCAAGGAACACTCGAATTTTGTTGACTGACTCATGTTTTCACTGTACACTGCCGTTTGTGAAATTTGCACCACCATGAAGGACTGCTGTTATTAATTTCAAACTTACAGGATATATACAATAGTTGGGATATCATAATGATTAATACAGATATATACAATAGTTAATACAGATATATACAATATATACAGGATATATACAATAGTTGGGATATCATAATGATTATGGTGACGTAGTGGTTTAAGCGTTGGTTTATGACCACTCGTCCGAGAAGGGTCTGGGTTCGAATCCCGGTGAGATGTAGATGATGTGTTTGTGTTACGTCACTGGCACTCTCCCTTCTCTGGTGCCAGTGGCTCTACATTAGGGACGGGCTACTACTCCCATAAACCCATCGAGTTGTTCACTGTGGTCATTAAACTTCAGTAAAAAATTAAAATTTCAGTGAAAATGCGCATGCGGTTTCAGAGCGGTGCCCTCTGAAATGTCTGGTCTTGGGTATAAAGAGCTGACTCACAAACGAGATGTTACAATCAGTAAAGAGCCGACATTAAGTCGAAAAGGTGTTTCTTGTGTCTCACTAAGCCCTGTCGCCAAAGAAAGTTGCAGTATGAACACCTGACGAACTTTGAGCGAGGAAGGATTCTTTGGATGAGAGAACCTGGATTTTCCAACCGAGGAATTACCACTCCTACGAGACTAAAGTCAGGACAGTGATATGGATGTGGCGTCAGTGAACAGACACGGCTCGGATTCACAGAAATCCGAAAAATGGACCGCAAAATAGCACAACTGCACGAGATGACAGAAACATCTCCCGCATGGCAGTAACCGATACCACAGCGACATCTACGGTGGTAGCATAGCAGTAGAGAACTGTCAGGATTTGTACTCTAGGACAGTTCGACGTCATCTGCTTAGTAACGGACTGGTACCTTGCAGACCATTGAGTTGAATTCCTTTGGCCCTCAACCACAGACGCTCGAGCTGCAATCAGGCCTAGAACACAGACATTGGCAGGCTAAATGGTAACAAGTAGTGTTTTCTGAGGAGTCACGCTTCAGTTTGATCCGCTTCAATGGTAGCATACGTTGTGACATACTACATAGGTGAAGCACGTGTCAAGACGACAAATCTGCAACGATATATTCCGTTGGTGTAGCTTAGTGGGTTAGAGTAACGCAATGATTCCATGTGGTCACCGATAAATTCGTTGTTTTCTCAACGTGCTCGAAAACATCGTGATCAACGGTGCTTTGCAGTGTGCATATTTTAGTGGCATACCGGTCCAGCGCCAATCGTCACGTTTTGGGGCACCATTGGGTGCAATTCGCCATCTTGCCTGATACGAATTAAGGGAACCCTCAACAGCCATCGATACATCAAGGATGTTTAAGATACATCAGGGATGTCATGGTGTAAGCGTCATTTGGTTCAATTCGCGATCTCGCCTGATACGAATTGAGGGAACCCTCAACAGACACCGATACATCAGGGATGTTTAAGTTACATCAGGAATATCATTTTTTAAGCGCCATTGGGTTCAATTTGCGATCTAGCATGATACGAGTTGAGGGAACCCTCAACACACAGCGATACATCAGGGATGTTTAAAATGCATCAGGGATGTCATGGTGTAAACGCCACTGGGTTCAATTCGCGATCTCTCCTGATACGAATTAAGAGAAACCTCAACGGCCAGCGATGCATCAGGGATGTCATGGTGTAAGCGCCATTGGGTACAATTCGCGATCTCGCCTGATACGAATTGAGGGAGCCCTCAACAGCGAGCGATACATCAGGGATATCATCGTTTAAGCGCCATTCGGTTCAATTCGCGATCCCGCCTGATACGAAATCAGAGAATCCTCAACAGCCAGCGATACATCAGGGATGTTTAAGATACCTCAGGGATGCAATGGCTTAAGCGCCATTGGGTTCAATTCGCGATCTCGCCTGATACGAATGGAGGAAACCCGGAACAGCCAGCGATACATCAGGGATGTTTAAGATACATCAGGGATATCATGGTTTAAGCGCCATTGGGTTCAATTAACGATGTCGCCTGATACGAATTGAGGGAATCCTCAACAGCCAGCGATACATCAGGGATGTTTAAGTTGCATCAGGGATGTCATGGTTTAAGCGCCATTGGGTTCAATTCGCGATCACGCCTTATATGAATTGAGAGAACCCTCAGCAGCCAGCGATACATCAGGGATGTCATGGTGTAAGCGCCATTGGGTTCAATTCGCGATCTCGCCTGATTCGAATTGAGGGAACCCTCAACAGCCAGCAATGCATCAGGGATGTCATGGTTGAAGCGCCATTGGGTTCAATTCGCGATCTCGTCTGATACGAATTGAGGGAACCCTCAACAGCCAGCGATACATCAGGGATGTCATGGTGTAAGCACCATTGGGTTCAATTCGCGATTTCGCCTGATACGATTTGAAGGAACCCCGAACAGCCAGCGATACATCAGGGATGTTTAAGATACATCAGGGATATCATGGTTTAAGCGCCATTGGGTTCAATTCGCGATCTCGCCTGACACGAATTGAGGGAATCCTCAACAGTCAGCGATACATCAGGGATGTTTAAGTTGCATCAGGAATGTCATGGTGTAAGCGCCATTGGGTTCAGTTTGCGATCTCGCCTGATACGAATTGAGGGAACCCTCAACAGCCAGCGATACATCAGGGATGTTTAAGATACATCAGGGATATCATGGTTTGATATCATGGACGGCGAGAACGGAAAAGTAGGGCAACTTGCCTAGGCAAAATAATCTCCCTCGGCATAGAAACATAGTTGTCATCTCTCCGGCAAGGCCATGATTCCGGAACATAAAAAGGCTTGTGGCTGGGACACCCAAGAAGTCATCAACTGCAAGTTGAACCTCGTTGACAGTCGTGAACTGTTTCCCTGACAGGAAATGATCCGGTCGATGCAACAGATGATTGTCTGTCAGAGACAAGTCTGAGGAATAGGCTGGATTAAGCAGTGCTTCATAGCTCAAGGCACTTAGTGTCAGCATCGTTCGTTGTGCGACATGAGGGCGGACGTTGTCCTGGAGCAGAACACCATGTCTGTTGACCAAAGTCGTTTGTTTCTGCAGCAATTTCCAGTGCATCTGGTGTAATTCAGCACAATAACGTTCTGCAGGGACGGTTTGGCCTCTTGCCTAGAAACTCCGATGAATTATCCCGTCTGTGGGCTACCAGACAAGCAGCATCATTTTCTTGGTATGTAGGCGTGGCTTAGGATGCCGTCCAGCAGGCTGTGCCTTACTTAACCGTTGTGTAGATCGTTTCCGATTATCATAAAAGACCCACTTCTCGTCGTAGGTAACGATTCGATGCAGTAGAGGTTCCTGTTTATTCCTGGCAAGCAGCGACGTGCAGACTTCCAAACGCCTAGTCTTGTTGGCAGTCGTCAACTCATGCGGCAGCAACATGTCCAGCTTTTTGACCTCCCCCAACGCAGCCAGACGCCGAACAACTGTCGTGTGGTGGATACCTACCTCTGCTTCTATCTCACGACACATTTTTCGGAGGTTCTCTTCAACCACACGTAACAGGATATCGTCAGAAACAGCAACAGGTCGGTGACCACGTGCTTCGTTTTGCAGGTCCGTATCTCCGCTTCAACCACACGTAACAGAACATCGTCAGAAACAGCAACAGGTCGGTGACCACGTGCTTCGTTTTGCAGGTCCGTATCTCCGCTTCAACCACACGTAACAGAACATCGTCAGAAACAGCAACAGGTCGGTGACCACGTGCTTCGTTTTGCAGGTCCGTATCTCCGCTTCAACCACACGTAACAGAACATCGTCAGAAACAGCAACAGGTCGGTGACCACGTGCTTCGTTTTGCAGGTCCGGATCTCCGCTTCAACCACACGTAACAGAACATCGTCAGAAACAGCAACAGGTCGGTGACCACGTGCTTCGTTTTGCAGGTCCGTATCTCCGCTTCAACCACACGTAACAGAACATCGTCAGAAACAGCAACAGGTCGGTGACCACGTGCTTCGTTTTGCAGGTCCGTATCTCCGCTTCAACCACACGTAACAGAACATCGTCAGAAACAGCAACAGGTCGGTGACCACGTGCTTCGTTTTGCAGGTCCGTATCTCCGCTTCAACCACACGTAACAGAACATCGTCAGAAACAGCAACAGGTCGGTGACCACGTGCTTCGTTTTGCAGGTCCGTATCTCCGCTTCAACCACACGTAACAGAACATCGTCAGAAACAGCAACAGGTCGGTGACCACGTGCTTCGTTTTGCAGGTCAGTATCTCCGCTTCAACCACACGTAACAGAACATCGTCAGAAACAGCAACAGGTCGGTGACCACGTGCTTCGTTTTGCAGGTCCGTATCTCCGCTTCAACCACACGTAACAGAACATCGTCAGAAACAGCAATAGGTCGGTGACCACGTGCTTCGTTTTTCAGGTCCGTATCTCCGCTTCAACCACACGTAACAGAACATCGTCAGAAACAGCAACAGGTCGGTGACCACGTGCTTCGTTTTGCAGGTCCGTATCTCCGCTTCGAAACTTCACAAACCATCGCCGAATAGTTCGTTCGTTAACTGTATTCTCCCCAATCGCTTGTTAACGTTTCGAGCGGCAATTCCTGTAGAATGGTTCAGCTTAAATTCAAATAAGAAGTTGACTCCCAAATACGGCGTCCGAACGTTTTCCTTGCAAGCCATGTTACGTTCAAACAAACCACGCCTGAACCTTGTTCTTCACACACGTGCTAGGTATTTAGAGTAACTCTGTGACGTAATACCCGCAACACCTGTGGGTGATTCCATTCCGCTGTGGTGGGGGCATGTCTCCACTTCTCGTTCGCGACAGACATTTCATTCGCAGCAACCCAATAGTACATTAAAACATACTGTTAGCATGAGTTTTCTTTTGTTTGTTTAGGAGTTCAACGTGAGTAACTCGATGTGCTATAAGCAGTTGCCCGTCCTTAATTTAGGGCCACTGGTTCCAGGGTAGGGAGAAAGAGAGAAAAACATAATATTTACGCCTTAACGGGATTCGAACCCGGCCTCATATCGCACGAACAGCTTGATGTAAAAAAACATGACTGAGATATTTTAATTTATATACAGGTCACTACACTCGTGTTCACAAACTAGTAGCATGCAGATCTGCTTTAGTTTTCGATGGCGAAAATATCGAAATCTTTGACCACGAAGCAAATTATCATTTAATGAACAACAGAAGCGTTTAGCCTCATATTAACTTTACTAAGAGATCCTGTTCAAAATATCTTTCACACGAAACAGTTAATGCTGTTTCAGTAACTTATTCAATCTTTTCGAAACTTTTTTTATTTGCTAATAATTTTTTTTAATTTGCTAATAAAATGAGCAACCTGCAGTAGTTACAGAATTAAGTAAAACATACTTTGAAACGCAAAGATGTATTTTTCAAAAAACGCCGTCAGTGTGAATCTGTGTTTGGTTATACGTACAAACATAAACTAAATAAAAATACAAAAACGTATAATCTCTAGCGCTTTTATTTATCTATTTATTTTTTGGGCTTCTCGTTTGAGTAACCGAGCTAATTTCTCATCGTATTTTCTCCGTGAAGTTATTACTACATTTGGTGATGTATGCTTGAATAACTGTGCCAACAATTTATCCGATAGCAAAACGAGTATTTCTGACAAAAGAAAATTTAAAGTATCAGTAATTGGATTATATCTAAAGATGAAAACTTCAAAAGTATTCTACTGGTTGTTTGAATCCATGCTTTTTGTTCAAAATTTAAAGAACATGAAGCTGCCAGGAAATTCTTTAGAATTGTTTACCAGGAAACCGTAAGCAATAAAGATTTCAATAACCTGTTGATTTTATTTTTTAAAGGAAGTTGTTGTTTTTGCTATTTATTTAAATAAATATTAGGCAATTTATTTTTTGTGTTTTTTTTAAACTAAAACGTGATTAGCTGCTTCAAACAGCTCACTCTTTTCTTTCCGCACTTCGTCATAGCGGGAGTTAACTGCTACAATGGTATAGTTGTCTGAGGTGCTGACTTCTGACCATTCGTCCGAGATGTGTCCGCTCCCCGGTGCGTTGTACGAGGACACTAGCTCTTTCCCTTTCTCGGAATCAGTGACCCCAAAGTAAGAACGGGCGGCTGCTTATTGCCCTCAGAGTCTCTTATGGCAGTCGTTAAACTCCGAAACAAAAGAAACAACAACAACCTGCTCCTCCCTGAAAATTCTTTTAATCCCTAGCACAAAAGTAATCATGTAAAACCCTTGGAAACATACGTTTCGGAGAGGTCATGAATATTGAATATTAACTTAAAGCTCTTATTGATGTTTGAAACAGATGGTAAATCTAAACTCATTGTCATAAAAATCCGCTCACTGTCATAATTAACGCGAAACTCAGCGAATAGCTACGGGGAGAGCAGATATGCAAATTATTAAAGTTCAGTGCTATTCCACATGCCCGCGCGTCCAAGACCGGCTCTGCAATGGCAATCTTTTGGGCTTATAAGGCGCCGCGGAGGGGACTACACATTCGTGCTGAAGTGCACTGTAAGAGTCAGGCGAGATCCCTGAGCGACAGACATGGCGAGGAGCTACCGTAGATGTACGTACGACGATTCCTCGGCATGTCAATCGCCTGAGTTTGAACTCGGGCGTTTCGTCTGGGTGAAAGAGGCAGGTCGGACAGTACAGTGAGATCGTGTTGGGACCAATGTACACTGGAAGGAACCCAGATATGGCGGACTGGCACTGGACGAACCAGACACACCACCAGCAGAAAGGACCGTGGGATCGTGAGAGCGGCACGCACATATGCAATGACGTCTTTGCCTAATATTCAGAGACATATGGCGGCTGTACAAGAGACTCGTGTGTCCGTCTGAACCATTTCCAGACGCCTGGCAGAGACGAATCTGCACTCTCAACAGCCCTTACATTTTTCTGCCATTAACATCTGATCATCGTCGGCGTCGATTACGTTGGTGTCAGCAGAGAGCAATGTGGACTGCTACGGAGTGGCAACGTACAGTGTTTAGAGACGAATGCTGCTTCTGTATGGGAACGGACGACCACCGTGTCAGAGTGTGGAGGACTACAGGTGAGCGCTACAATCCCAACCTCATTGTACAGCGCACACATCCAGAACTGCTGGCGTGATGGTCTGGGGAGCCATAGCGTATGACAGCCGGACTTCACTCGCAGTGATCCGAGGGATGCTGACAGTCCAGCGCTACATAAAGGAAATCCTACGGCCCCATGTGCTTCCTTTCTTGGCGGGGCAGCTCGGAGCCATTTTCCAACAAGATAACGCCCCTTCGCACACGGGTCGGATTTTCCAGGACTGTCTGCATCAGGCTTCGAAGCTTCCGATGCCTGCCACATCACCTGATCTCACGTCTATCGAGCAGACGTGGGACCAGATGGAACGCCAGATTTCTCCATGTCCCATTGTTTGTGATTTAGAGCGTCAGTTGCAAGAAGTGTGGACCAATCTGTCCCAGGATAACATACGGCGTCTCTTTGACTCCATGCCGGAACGTATCACAGCATGCATCCGAGCACGAGGCGGTCCGACGCAGTACTAACGTTAACCGGAATGTGTACTGTATGTCCGCGGGGAATCGTTCTGACGCTGTGTTATTGTAATCATTTCTGTCCTTGATATGTAGCATGTCAGTAGTAAAATCTTATTTCAATCCAACGCCTCCTACTTGATGCGCGAATTTTGGTGACAGTGTAATCCATGGAAAAATCGTAGGATTCTTTAGTTATGGAGAACAGCTATGCTTACGTCATAAAAAAGTTGTCATAAAGTATCTCATTGACTGTGAGATAACCCTGACGACAAGTCTTAAACCTACACCAATTACCGCTTGACTCCACACTACGTTTAACTAGAAATGTTGCACGTGAGAAAAGGTATCTATAAATTTCCTGTGGTTATGAAGTACACACGAATGTCTGTTTAACAATAATGACAAAATTATTTATCTTTATCTGTGCGTGAAGGTCTCGTCTCGTGTACGATCTCATATAAAAGAAGTTTTAATTTAAAAAAAAAAAAAGAACTTCGAACTCAGGTGACTTAACAATATCATTAATGTGCAGAGGATTTTACCAAAATATTTATTTATTTTCTCTGTTCAGTTTCTTGCAGGCAGGAGCTTGAGTTGCATTTGGTATCATTGCGTGACTGCATTGGAGATATGACGTGAAACCACACTATGTCTGCTGGGACGTGAGCAAATGACTCCTGGATTACCAGTAACGTTTGCGTGCCTTACTCCCAGCACTTGTGGATTTTCGTGTACACACAGGACTGCATGTGATCGACTCACCAGTGGATTTATCTTTCTTTGTTTATCGCGCCTGATGAAGAGAGATCCTTAAGTACTTCTGATCCCAGGAGAATTGCCTTCACCATTTCTCATTAGCCATGACGTTCACGATTAGGAGCACCAAACAACTTGTTATCTCAAGAGTTATCCATTCACCTTTTTTTTCATCGATACATTACCCAAGAAAGAAGCATAAGCGCTTATTAACATGGAAAGTGTGATTTCCAGCTCAACAAGTGTGTGTATTTTAGAGATATTGGTTGCAATAAAGCTGGAATTACGTTAGATAACCGAATGCCCAGTCACCTTAGATATGCTGACGACAATATAAGTAATTCAATTAATCGAACTATTAAGGGAGAAGATCTGCGGGTCCTTGGGCCGTGTTCGAATCCCAGTTAAGCAGTGGATGCTGTGCTTATCTATACGATAATAACTCTTTCTACCGGCAGTGAAGAGAGAGAAACAAAGAGAGAGACAGAGAGAAGAAAATAAAAGAAAATTTAAGCCCTTATGAGGATATAACAAACTGGTAGTAGGAGAATACAAATTCGTGCAGAAATTGTCTAAAGTAATCGAAGTAGTTGCCTTCAATGCACGATCTTAATAACAAGAGTCACTCACAATACAAATTTTAATTCGTTGGCTGAATTTAAAGATTTTATTGTATAGACAAATATAAGAACTTTCGGGCTTCCCTAGAACCCATCATCAGATACAGAAGCAGGAATAAGTTTAAATAGAGTGTTACGTGACATAATACAGATATCAGATATTACACTGGCGGAAAGTGAAAAAAGAACACCAAGAAGGAGACGTCTGACACCAACGAAATTTATACAGCATAATAACGGAATACAGAGGATAACGTGATCAAAACATTAAGGCAAAATACAGCTGTATTTGCTGGTAAACTGAAAAATAACATTTCCATGTAACATGGTTTGTACGAGGTTGAACCGCCATGAACTGCGTCACACTGTGCAATTCTGGCATGGAGTCTGTCGTACAGATGTTGGATGTAAGTTTGGGGTATTGAGATCCAAGCATCCTCAACCTGGACGCGTAAATCGGGGATGGTCGTGGCGGCCGTGGAGACCGGATAAGTCGTTGTCCCATAAAATTCCACACGTGCTCAATGGGGGACAAATCCGGTAAACGTGCAGGCCATGGAAGTTGTCTCACACCCTGAAGTGCATGTTGCGTTGCATGTGCAATGTGTGGGCGTGCGTTATCTTTCTGGAAAACACCACGACGGACCGACCTTACAAATTGCACAGGAACGGGCTGAATGATGTTGTTGATGTAGGAGGTGCTGTTTAACGTACCTGGTACAAACACTAGTTTTGTACGGGAGTGATAGCTGATCGCTCCCCACACCAGGAGACCAGGTGTAGGCCCTGTGTGTTGCTGGCGGATGCACGAGGGTGGAGACGCTCCCCTGTGCGTCTGCGAACACGCATACGGCCATCGGAGGCTCCCAAGCAGAATCTGCTTTCATCGCTGAACACGATAGATCGCCATTGCGTTCTCCAGTGCAGACGTTGGCGACACCACTGCAGCCGTTTCTGACGGTGGGCTGGAGTAAGAGGTACACATGCCAGAGGCACACGTGCGCGTAGTCCTGCATCCAGTAGACGGTTGCGGATTGTTTGCACAGTCACCTCAGGTGCAACAGCAGCTCAGATTTGCGTTGCAGTGGATGTTCTGCTTGACAACGCCGCTCTTCTTATGCGTCGATCGGTCCGCTCATCAGTCCGTCTGTGACTTCCCGGTTCCACGTCTTCTCGTGTGGGAATCTTCCTCGGACCATCTACGCCGCCATCGTACCACCACCGATACTTCCCGCTCAATTCGCTCCGCAATACGACGACACGACCACCCGGCCTCGCGGAGTCCGACTAGACGACCTCGCTCAAAGTCCGATAACTGCTGAAATCGTGCACGTTTTTCATGTCCAGGCATTGCAGCTTCTTCAGGGTCTTCGCACGTGTCCGTACGTCGATGACTGATTACATTCACTTCGCTGCACTCCTTAAATAGCACCGACGATAATTTGCATATCGTGCCGTGCTGTGGCGTAAGCGCTCTACGGTTGGTCCCGAAATTAACATCACGCCTACGTAAACTCGACCCCATTAACACATGTAAATTTCATAATCGTCCGCAAATTCCTTCTTGGTGTTCTTTTTTCACTTTCCGGCAGTGTAATATGACATAATGTCACGTGGCATCAAATTGTCAAACAACGTGGCATGTATCATGAAATAAAGAAAATAAAGAAAATGGAATGCAGGTATACATAAAATACTGCATTGTAAAAATAAAGGAAGGTTAGTAGATAACTAAATTAAATGTGTTGTTCTCATCTGGAGATACAACAAGGAGCACTATAGCAGAAATCGAGATTAAGTGATTTCGTCCTCAGTTTGTCTCGTATTCGGACCTGTAAATAGTTTCCAGATTGTAGGTATAGATACTGGAACATTGTCATTATAGCATAAATATGTTTCTGAGTAGCAATTACAAGGCTCTCAGTGAACAGCAATGAAGAGACTGCACTAGGTGTTACGATGATGGAAGCATCATTCCAAATTATATAGCGCAGGCCATCGCACACCAGTCGAGACAATGCAGAATTTTTAAGTCCATTCTTTACGGCGTATTTATGTTCATTCAGTATTGTTGCTAGTGTACGTTTTGTAGATCCTATATATTTACTATCGGGAGTGTCAGCATCAATACTTTTTAAGGGTTGGCTTAAAAGTATTGGCTTTTTAATCGTTGGCTTTATTTCCTGTCTACTGCCCTCCAGAATTAATACTTTTGGATACCACTGTGCAGGCTACCATCGTAATTAAGTAGAGCCAGCTCGACGAAGCTTCATGTTTTTAGTTCGATAATTAGCACATCGACTCAGCTGGTAACCTTACGTCTGTACATCCGCGCAGCCAAAGTACCTACTATAGGTTTTATGCCATATCTATAATTGTTTTTGCTTGTTTTAAGTTTAGAGGTATAACATCAGCATCTCTCAGGGATAAAAGTAGGAACCAGTTGCTGATTTAGGGACGCTGGTTCCAGAGAAGGGAGAAGGCTTAAAGCAAGCGCACCATTCGTGCCTTACCCGGCACTCAAATCCTCACCAAAATTGAAAGACTACAGCCAAAAACCAGCACTTCTGAAAATTCGCCCACCGGTCCAACCCATATCCACAGGTAAACTGGGCTTTCCTCCTGACCCGTCTTCCTTGCTTTGAAAGCCTCCTTTTTTTACGCTTTCTAACCGTAGGTTGAAGAAGAGTATATGTTCCAGCTTTGTCCGTCTGTCTGCACGATAACTCGCGTAAAATGGTTCGACTTCGATGAAATTTTAGTATGTGGTAGGGGACTCCCTGGGGACGAACCCTGTTGAAAATAGGTGAAGTGGGGTCAAAGTTCAGGACACAGGAGCGGGATGCATTCCATTGTCTTTATGCATCATAAATTGCGTAAAAATGGTTCGATTTCGATGAAAATTTAGTATATGGCAGGCGACAACCTCGGGACGAATCCTGTTGAAAATGGGCGAAATGGGGTCAAAGGTCAGTACATAGGAGCGGGATCAATTCGATTGCTCTTATGCGTCATAACTTTCGTAAAAATGTTCCGTTTGAGACAAAACTTTATTATGATGTTCCGGAAGTATATTTTACCGGTTCTGTTGAATATCATAGAAATGGTGTCAAAGGTCATGTCATAGGAGCGATATTTATTCTACAGCCATTATTCTCATAACTAGAGTAATAACTTGAGTAATGATTTCTGGTATGTTGGAAAGCGTATCATAATCAATGCATTGTATGATTTTACTAACTTGTTTAGTCAACTGCAGGTTGAAGAAGCATATATTCTCCAGCTTTGTCCGTCTGTCTGCTGGATAACTCACGTAAAAATGGTTCGATTTCTATAAAATTTTAGTATGTGGTAGGGGACCACTTGGGGACGAACCCTATTGGAAATGGGCGAAATGTGGTCATATCAGGACATAGGAGCGGAATCCATTCCATTGCACTTATGCGTCATAACTTATCTAAAAATGCTTCGATTGCGACAAAGTTTTATCATGTTGTTCCGGAGGTACACTGAACCGGTCCTTTTGCGTATCATCGAAATGGGTTCAAAGTTCAGGGTACAGGAGCGAGATTTATTCAACAGTCATTATCCTCATAACTTAACAAAAAATGCTTGTATTGCGACAAAACTTAAATATGTTGTTCCGGAGGTATACTGAACCGGTTCTGTTGAATATCATCGAAATGGGGTCAAAGGTCAGGGCACAGGACCGAGATCATAATCAACGCATTGCATTATTTTACTAACTTGCTCGAAAGAAGAACCAGCTATACCAGTGGGCAAGGGATTTGCGATGCTGTCTTCTGATCATTCGTCTGGAATAAACACGGGTTCGTGCCCCAGATCAGGCATGTGTGCTGTGTTTGTGTTATGGTTCTTACTGTGTCTCCTTCCCAGTGGCATTGACTTTTTTATTATTATTAGAGGTGTAACGACCACCGTGAGAAACTCAGTGGGCTATAAGCAGTCGCGCGTCCCTAATTTAGGGCTACTTGTTCCAGGGAAGGGAGAGTGCCAGCGCCGTAAGATAAACACAACATACATGACTCACCAGGATTCGAACCCGAACCCAGTACAGACAAATGATCAGAAGCAATCGCTTAGAACACTGCGCCTCCGGGGTGGCGTCTTAAATTTTGGAAGGAGACTGCTTGTAGCCCTTAAAGTTGCTAACGGTGTTCTTTAAACTCCGAAACAACAACAACAACTACAGCAGAACGAGCCGCACCCCAAAACACCCCCTCTCGTTTATTTTCGCTTTTCTGGACGGAACTCCTTGCGTCCCTTTATCATCAGTCGTCTCCCAGGCCGCCTTACTCCTACACTATCTTGCAGCATAAAAACCCAAATTTGCCAATCATGGAATTTGAAACCACACCTTCTTTCTCCGGTGTTGGATAGTCTCCCGCTTGATGTACAACGACGGCAGCTTATCACTGGAACTTGCCGTTTCAATATGTGCGTCACCTCTGATGTGGACGCGTCATATATATACACGGTCGGGTCACATTATTGTGGCCACCAGTTAATATCCAGAGTAACTGCAGTGTGCAGCGCTGACAGCAGCTAGACGGGCTGGGAATGACTCAATAAGGTGCTGGAAGGTGTTTACAGCTATGTGGAGCCATGCTGACTGCGGTGCATCTGACAAATGCTGGAGGGTGCGTGGTGGAGGAACCATAGAGCGAACAACACGATCAAGGTGGTCCCACAGAAGTTCAATTGGGTTTAAGTCTGGGTAATTAGTAGGCCAGGAAAGTACTTTGAAGTCTTCATCGTGCTCTTCTAACCACTCTCAGACATTTCTAGCTGGACACGTCGCATTGTCATGCAGGAAGAAACCATCTGTACGTGGTCTATAATGATGGATTCATAACGAATTCGGTCTATAGTGCCTTCCTCAGATATGAGTGGACAGAGGAAATGCCATGAAAACATTCCCCAGACCATAATGCTACCCCCACCAGCTTCTGCTCTTCTAGCAGTGGTTGGAGAGTGTTCGCTCTCCGATGTTTCTCGCCTTATATGACAACGTGCATCTGTTCTATGAAACAGAAAACCTGATTCATCGGAAAAGGCAATGCGTTGCCAATCAGCGAAAGTCCAATTCCGATACTGTAGTGCAAATGTAAGCTTTCCTGCCGATGCACCTTCGTCAGCATAGGTGCAGTGACCACCCGTCTGCATCGGAGCCCCATACTCAGCAGAGTTCGCTGAACTGTCGTTTTAGACACACTTCCTGTAGCCCCCTGGTTCATTCGGCTTGTGAGTTGCTTCACTGTAGCGTGTCGATTGGCCCTCACGCACCTTCGAAGCCGACGTTCACCTCTCACATCAATAGCACGTGGTGCTCCGCAGTGTTCACGTCACTTATTCGCAATGGAGCCATTTCTTCCAATTACGATATACTTTAACCACAGCAGTACGCGAACAGTTCGCAAACTGCGCTGTTTCAGAAATACTGGCACCCTTGGCCCGAAAGACTATAATCATCGCTCTTTGAAAATCTGATAAATCGCTACTTTTATCCATGAAAGCAATGAGTGATGTGTTTTCAGAATCCCTACAGCACACCTGATAAACCATCCAAGCCAGCTCACGACACGTGCGTTCTTTCATTGGCTATGCGCCGTTGTCGTCAAAAGTAGGAGGTGGTCAAAATAATGTTACTCGACTGTGTATATTCCCTTAAGAAAGGCGGATGATCGAAATCGAAGGTTATTTCAGGTTAGCTAATTAACCATGTTTTTAAATGAATTCTATGTAGAAGTAATTCTGTTTAATTCCAGACGATGTGTGGAAAAATCGTCACATCTTATTCAAAGCTCACAGCCAGGAGATCCATTTTACGTTCGGGTGCCAATATAAAAGACCAAATTTATCGGTGATGAGATTCGAAGTCACATCTTCCTTCTCCGGAGTCGGATATTGTGTCGCTTTAACTACACCGACGAAAGCTTATCACTGCAACTTACCTGTTTGACATATGCGTCACCTCTGAGGTATTATAGGTACTTCACGACCTCTCACTTGTCTTTTGCCTTCCGAGAAATTTCTTCCCCCTTACTAACTTGTGTACACCTCCTGCGCTCTATGGAGGGAATGACTGCTCGTGTTAAACACTCCACAATTCATCTCTACAATAGGACTCGACGCAGACTGTACCCAAGTGAGGCGAAAAGTTCTCTATTGTAGAATAAGATGCACTTTGCAGCCAAACTTTACAGGCTGTGGTTACCATTAACAAGTTAGTAAAGTCATGCAATGCACTGATTATGATACGCTTCCCAACATACCAGAAATCAAAGGAAAATACTTTGGTTTTGAGGGGACTAAACTATGGTATAACGTTTGAGGTTCACATCATCATCATCATCATCATTGTCAACCATTATCAATCCACTGCTGGACGAAGGTCTCCCCAAGTTTCCTCCACAACGGTCTGTCTTGTGCCAGTCTCCTCCATGTCAGTCCCGCATACTTTCGAATTTCATCCACCCATCTTCCATGTGGTCTTCTTCTGGGTCTTTTCCTGTCCCTTGGAATCCAATTTAAAATTTCGGCTGTCCATCGATCGTCTGTTCTTCTGGCAGTATGTCCAGCCCATTGCCATTTCAGGGATTTAACTCTGATCATGATGTCTTCCACTCTTGTCATTTTTCGGATCCACGTGTTCCTCTTCTTATCTCTCCTGGTTACACCAAGCATGCACCTCTCCATGCTGCTTTGAGTTGTCTGCAGCCTTTGTATGTCTCTTTTAGCTAAGGTCCACGTCTCTGCACCATACGTAAGCACTGGAAGGATGCATTGATCAAACACTTTTCTTTTAAGACATAATGGCATATTGCTCTTGAAAATTATGCTGTTTCTTCCAAAAGCTCTCCAGGCAAGTTTTGTACCCCGATTAATGTCTTCACCAATGTGACCCTCACTTGATATCTGCTGCCCAAGATAAACGTACGTGTCTGTTATCTCCAGCTTTTCTCCATCAATCGATAAATCTTCATTTCTTGTAAAAGTATTGTACATCACTTTTGTCTTCTGAAAGTTCATTTTTAAATTAAATCTCTTTGTGCTCGTGTTACCTATTTCTATTATCAGGAGCTACCACACATAAGCTGTTTCATAATTAAAACATTCCATCGAAATCGAACAATTTTCATGGTCGTTATCGTGAAAAAATTAATGGACAACAAATCTCACACATGCGCACTGCCCGCAATTGCTGACAAAAAACATTTTTGGTGGATCTGCTTCCAAAGTCGTAACGGAACAACGTATTATATTTTGTCGCAATAGAAGCATTTATAGTCAAATTATTAGGATAATGGCTGTGGAATAAATGTGGCTCCTGTGCCTTGACCGTTGATTCCATTTCAATGTTATTCAACAGAACCAGTTCAGTATACTTCCGGAACAAAATGATAAAGGTTTAAAAAAATAGCAAGGGCAAATTTACACTAGTGTGCAAAAATTAAGGACGAAGAGGAGAAATTAGCATAACAGTGGAACGAGCAGGCAGAACGGACCGAAAGACCACTCAGGAGATAGACTATGGTCCGGTACAGTAGGGCAAGCGCATATATGCAGCATGACGTAGGAGGAGAGTGTCAGAAGGGTATAAAGCACACGGGCGGTGTACGCTCAGCAATTCGGTGAAAGCTATTGCACGGTGTACATCGGTTTGAACGACGTCGAGTTGCTGCCACTTATATGGCCAACAGGCAATCCAGTAGACGACATCTGAATGACTTTACCTGACATCCCGTCATTGGGAAGTTGGAAGAAGGTTGAAGTGTAACTAGTTAGGCCCAGAAGTTCGAGATCGCTGACAGCATCGTTTCACGAGCTTGGAAAGCATTTCAAACGACAGGAACAGCTGTCCGAGGGTTTAGCAGTGGTCGTCCACGAGCAAACACGGCGGCGGAAGACCGGTATATTGTCCTACAGGCGAGAAGAGACAGACGGCAGAGAGCGGGAGAAATCGCAATGCACATACAACAGACAAGTGGACGTCCGTTATCGCGTTTTACCGTGGCCAGGAGGCTGCAAAAAAGTGGTCCATTTGCACGACGACCAGTACGGTGTGTGCCATTAACGCCTGCTCATCGGAGACGGTGGTTTCTGTGGTGCCAGGAACACAAGAACTGGGAACATCAGCAACGGGGTCGAGTTCTCTTTACGGATGAGAGTAGATTTAGTCTGACGAGCGATTCTGGACGTATACACATCTGGAGAGAGCAGGGAACACACAATCACACCTCCAACATCATCGAAAAGGACTGGTTTGGAGGTGTCGGAGTTCTCGTTTGGGACGTTATCATGCTTGGTAGCCGTACTGACCTCCACATCTTCCAAGAAGGTTCAGTCGCTGGTGTCCGCTATTGTACCGAGGTACTCCTGCCTCACGTGCGTCTGTTTAGAGGTGCTGTGGGTCCTGAGTTCCTCTTCATGGACGATAACGCTACACCTCATCGTACAGTGGCTGTCGCAGAGTTGTTGGAGAGTGAAGATATTCAACGCATGGATTGGCCCGCAAGGTCCCCGGACCAATATCCAATCGAACACGTGTGGGACCTTCTCGGAAGACGTTTGGCAGTACGTCACCAGCTACCAGCAACTATTCCGCAGCTGCGATTGGCGCTACAAGAGGAATGGGCCGCGATACCTCAACAGCTCTTGGACAATCTCGTCCTCAGTATGGACAGACGTTGTAAATCCTGCAACGCAGTCAGGGGTGATCATATCCCCTACTAAAGACTGGATTTTTTTGGCAGCCGCCTGTCACATGGACGTTTCTGTCTTCTGTCTAGTTGTGCTCGATGCCTACCTTTTCAATAAAGTGCCTTTGTATCCTTTGGATCCTTGTTTGGACGGTTTTGCTCACTTGTCCCATATTCTTACATCTTGGGGATTTTATGGTACGATTTCAGTCGATGTGGAGCACTTCTGCACGACGTTACATTTGAAAAACCGTCTCGTCCTTAATTTTTGCACGCCAGCGTGTAAGCAAGTAAATGGCGCTCCGATGGGATCTTCGCTTTCAGCCGTTCTTGTGGAAGCAATACTTAGCCCCATTGAGCAAAACACATATTCACCAATATCACCCCAAGACCTACCACCTGGCTACGATATGCAGACGACGTATTTTTTATATGGCCACACGGAAAGGAGACTCTCCCATTTTTCCTCGATAAAATAAATTATATACACCCTACAATCAATTTCACCATGGAACTTGTACACAACGATACCTTACTTTACCTCGACGTCTCAGTGAGCAAATCGCATGACAACCGCCTTCATACGGAAGTCTATTATAAACCCACCTCCGTTCCCAACCAGATGCTCCGCAGTTCATTCTGCCCTGATGATTACAAGACCGCCTTATTCCGTTCTCGAATTAGAAGAGCCTTCGCTGTCTCATCCGATGTCCGTTCTAGACAATCCGAACTAAGAAACATCGTCGAATCGCCCATTGAGGCAGGATATACTTCGAACCAGATGCATAACTTCATCGAGAAAGCCAGAACCAGCATTGCTAATAATATTTCTATGCCGCAACTTCGCTATCTGGGCTCTATTCCATGCATACCAAATGTTTCCTATCAACTCAAAAACGCGCTCAGGAGGATGAACTTCGGTGTCGGCATAACGTCTCCGGCATCTTTATACACGATGCTTAAGAGAAATATTGACAAACCCCTCTTCTCAATGAGGCAGGTGTTTATGCCATCCCACTAAAATATTCGGACGGCTCCAGGCGATACTACATCGGAATGACCAAACGTTCGTTTGGAATTTAAATAAGCGAACATAAAAGGGATACAAGAGACGGAAAAATAACCACTGCCCTATCAAGAGAAGTCCAGTTCAAGTCCGCCGATCCTATATGGAGTGATGTAAAGAAATCAGCTTCATTCTCCACACTCAAATCTACCACCATTCACGAAACCTTGGAAATCTTGACCAGCTGCGAGGCTTGCAATGATAGCATTTCTCTGGAGTTGCCACGTATTTGGAATCAATTCTTCAAATAATGCTGAGTTCTCTACCATTGTACCACGTGCCCAACCAACGTGACCTCATTTCTTCGAAATATCACGTTTGCTCCTAATAATTTATTGTCTAGTCAAGTCACCACGTTCAAAGTGTTGAAACGTTCTATTATCCAGTTTGCAGTTAGCTGTCTACTTTCCTTGAGAAAGCCATCTGGTTGATGTGCGAAAGCTTGAAAATTTTTATCTTTATTCTACGCCAAGAATTTTTGGATTTTTAGTATAGTTATACTATTTTGAATGATAAAGGTTTGTCGCAATCGAAGCATTTTCACGTATATTATGACGCATAACGGCGATGGAATGGATCCCGCTCCTATGTCCTGACTTTTGACCCCATTTCGTCCATTTTCAATAGGGTTTGTCCCCAGGTAGTCCTCTACCACACACTAAAATTTCATCGAAAGCAGACCATTTTTACGTGAGTTATCGTGCGGATAGACAGACAAAGCTAGAGCATATACGTTTCTTCAACCTACGGTTGGAAAGCGTTAAAAATGAAAATCAACCGAATTTTTAACAATATGCAAACATAATTAAAAATGGGAATCAGTTGAACTGAGGTTATCACGAGTGTCCATGGAAATGTCAAATAACTTGGACACTCGAAAAAAATAAATAAATTCGGGACTGATAATAAATGGAAGAACACCAAAACGCGGTGAGAAACAGCTGAGATAAAGTTATCAAGTCGTCCAATTTGCGTGCAAATATAAATGTTGAAGAGTCGGCCAACCAAATTTGTGGGATCAATGGATTTTGTACCAGAACTTATTAATACCTTAAAAATGTCTGTCACAAAAAATAAATTGGATTTTGGAATGCGAACTTCTAAAACATTATCTTTAGTGAAGAATGACCGTGATCGGGTTGAAGTAGAGAAAAAATGTGTGGTATATACAATCCCTCTAAAACCAGTGGATGCATTTAACACTGATTTAGTATACATTGGCTCTACTACACGTACATTGAATGCGAGACTAAAGGAACACCGATATAATGTGAAATTGCATTCACAGACTTCTGCTTTATCACGTCTTTCCACCCTATTTGGACGGATTCGTACATACTAGCTTCACCTCGTACTAAATTTGAGACATTATTTGCGAAATTTCGGCTGTAATGATGAAGCACCACCTAATATTTCACAATCATGGAAACAAATGCAAAAAAGAACTGAACCTGGTGAAAATGAATGACTGTTAAAATATTGATTATCATGGTGTTTTTGATTTGTGTCCTTCAGTTACTTGTTAAAAGAAGACTACTTACTGTTTTCTTGATGTACTTAACAACGAGACACTGTGTTATATCTTGATACCTGTGATTATATAACATCACAAACTCATGCAATTCGGTACTATTATGAAGTCACTCACTATCGCTATATACAGTATATGGCAGTGTAACCCGGGAGCTCTTTCCATTGTGATCGCGTCTGAGGATGGGCCTAGTCGGCTCGAATGATCTGATGTGTTTTATTTTAAATATATTTTAACTATGTTATGTCCGTAATTGAAGGTTTTTAATCGATCTTAGTTTTAGTGGCCTTACGACTTTTTAGTATCGTGTAACGACGGCTTGTCTACTTTTTTCAACGAGATAAAGCTAATCTTGTTATCTTAAACGGAGAAACTCCAACAAGAAAACAAAGTCTTTATCTAGTTGTGACAAAGAGCAAAAACTCATGGTAATGTTTTGTGAGGAAATAAGAAAATGACTTAGCAAGTTTGGTTTCTATGTAGGGGAATGAGCAAATCATTTGGAAATAGCAACTTACGACTCTTAAAGAAAAGGCATTTGACAAATTAAATCTTTTAATACCTACATTTTTTTTTTTTGATTGGAGGTTTAACGACCACCGTGAGAAACTCAATGGGCTATAAGCAGTCGCCCGTCCCTAATTTAGGGTCACTGGTTCCAGGGAAGCGAGAGAGCCAGTGCCGTAAGACAAACACAACACCCATGCCTCACCGGGATTCGAACCCGGACCCCAGACGGACGAATGATCAGAGGCCAGCGCCTTAGACCACTGCGCCACCGGGGCGGCCTTTTTAATACCTACATATGCTGAAGATAAATATGAACATATTAAAAAATTCCCGGGGAAAGTTCAGTAATCTAAGGAAATATGGAACTAATTATGACGGAAATTGCATTAAAAATTAAATAGGAACAACTGAATGAAGAAAAAAATTAAAATGCAGATGCATTTATTTACACTAAGGTAACGGAATCGAAATGGATATGTCACACAATCTGAAAAAAAAAGTGACCTAATACCTGACCCAATAGGAACCGAAATCAGTACAGCGAAAAGCAAAAGATTTATGCAGTTTGTAGCTGTTTTTGTTTAAAATGTCACTACTTGAAACACAAGTATTCTGCTATCTGTCATTTGAACTAATAGCACCGTAACTTCGAAGTCTTAAGTATTAATTTATACACTGAGCTAAATATATACGACACAACGACCAGAAAAGAGACGATTTCAACTTATGAAAATCACTGCCCTTTATTATCCAAATACTTCAGGTCAAATAGGCATGTACGATAATTATCAGCCGGATAATTATTAGTATTTATACTTTTCAATTAAAATCACCAGTTCTCTTCGTAGAATGTCGTGAAACAACAAAACGTAACATTAATCTATACACAACACAGCGATACGTTTTCTTGCTTCTACATTGTATCTCTCGTTCTTATCTATCAAAACGCACACGTCTTGCACACTATGACCTCAAGACTCTTGCCAACATCATACCGTGAGCAAGAAAAAAATAACGCTAAACTTGAAAACGCTTAAGAGAATGACCCCAAATTTACATTGAGAAATAAACTATAAACAAATCGTTCTTTCCACGTTTTAGCAACAGATAGCAACCGAAAAATTATTATTCGGACACCGCTGGTGATCCAAATAACATATCTCTCAATATCTAGCCGAGCGCGTTATATTTAAATCACGGTGGCTAACAACCCATGGCGCGATGTAAGTTTTTCTGCCAGCTTCTGACATCATAAATCCGTTTGATGGGCTCAGCGTATAACACTTTTTCGGTTGCTATATGTTGCTAAAACGTGGAAAGAGCGATGTCTTTGACTGACGCCACGTATTTAGAGGATTTTCACTGATAAATAAACTAAAAATGAAAGTTAAATTACAGTATACATCATAAGTTATGTGCAGAACAGACCGTGAGGTTTTCGGGAAGAGAAAGAATGTCAAAGGTCAGGGTCAGAGACGTCTCTGGACAAATCGTCAACAATTTCGTATTATATCTGATTGACATATTCTGACATCAATCCACCCATCTATGTCGTCCGCCCATGGCGGGGAATCTCGCAAAGACCACTTTGCACCCTTGATGGTTAATGTTTTTTGGCTGGAGGTTTAACGACCACCGTGAGCAACTCAATGGGCTATAAGCAGTCGCCCGTCCCTAATTTAGGGTCACTGCTTCCAGGGAAGAAAGAGAGTGCCAGTGCCGTAAGACAAACAAAACATCCATACTTCACCGGGATTCAAACCCGCACCCATCTCGGACAAATGATCAGAGGCCATCGCTTAAACCACTGTGCCACCGGGGGGGCGGCTCTTGATTAACAAGCAAATTAATGCAGCCGGCTTGCCATTCCTATCCTGCATACGGATAAAGGACAAAGTGGGTCCGAGGCCGACTTCACAGGGAACCATATAAGCTTTCGAGTCCCCAACGACAGGAAGCCTGCGGAAAACTCCTAAAGAACCGCAGACTAGAAAACCGGTGGGACCGTAATTCGAAAACCCGTCAGAAACGCCCACCACCCACATAGCGCATAGCGACTTAAGCAATTGCGCTATGTCGGTGGTATATTCTGACAAGAACTACATTAATGGATTTCTTCGTTTCTGACAAAGACACAAGTTAGTAAAATCATGCAATGCATTTATTATGATACGCTCTTCCACATACCAGAAATCATTACTCAAGTTATGAGGACAATGGCTGTGGAGTACGTCTCGCTCCCTGGTCCTGAACTCTGACCCCATTTCAGTGATATTAAACAGAATTGGTTCAGTGTACCTCTGGAACAACATGATAAAGTTTTGTCGCAATCGAAGCATGTTTACGTAAGTTATGATGGATAAGGGCAATGGAATGGATACTGCTCCTATGTCCTGATCTTTGACCCCCATTTCACCCATTTTCAGCAGGGTTCGTACTACTACGATTTCATCGAAATCGAACCATTTTTACGCGAGTTATCGTGCTGACAGACAGACAAAGAGATGGACAAACTGGAGTATATAAGCTTCTTCAACCTACGGTTGGAAAGATTAAAAAAAGCCTCCAGGATCTGAAGAACTGCAGCTTCATTATTCTTCCTGTCAGCTATTTACAATGTCTACACTAGGGTGCTGTCGCGTCGCTTAAGGGAAACACTGCACTTCGCTCAATCAAGAAAATAAGCTGGCTTCAGGAGTGCCTACAGTGTTATAGATGATATCAGTGTACTGAGAGAACTAACTAAAAGAGCAAACGAGTATTAACCCTTATTATGTATGGCCTTTATTGATTATGAAAAGGCATTTCATTCTGTGAAACCATTAACAGGTTTAGTTACTGTCTTCGAAAGAGGTTCGGCCGCCCCGGTGGCGCAGTGGTCTAAGC
This sequence comes from Macrothele yani, assembly GCA_039090855.1. NCBI lineage: Eukaryota > Metazoa > Arthropoda > Arachnida > Araneae > Macrothelidae > Macrothele > Macrothele yani. Next base: position 57,205,526 of record CM077002.1, read on the forward strand.
GATGGCCTCTGATCATTCGTCCGAATGGGGTCCGGGTTCGAATACCGGTGAGGCATGGATGTTGTGTTTGTCTTACGGCACTGGCTCTCTCCCTTCCCTGGAACCAGTGACCCTAAATTAGGGACGGGCTACTGCTTATAGCCCATTCAGTTGCTCACGATGGTCGTTAAACCTCAAAAAAAAAAAAAAAAAAAAAAAAAAAAAGAGGTTTGAATGTTCAAGAACACAACGCTTATAAAAGTTGTAAAGGAAGTGAGGCAAGGTGGCATCGCATCTCAGAAGCTGTTCAATGAAACATTGCAGAATGTCTTTCAATCATTCAATAGGAAAAGTAAGGGGATAAAGATTAATGGAGATCATTTGAATCACCTTCAGTTTGATGACGACATAGTTATTTTTCAAGTAGTGAATGTTCTTGCAAAATATTATGCAAGAGCATTCTGCCAAGAATAAAGAAGTAGGATTGAGAATGTATTTACAAAAATCAAAATTGATGTAACGTGCATATACAAGAACTGAAAAGTAAGAGCTTTATGGACTTTATCTAGAAGTAACTGATGTCTACATTCAGTGCCGTAACAAGCTTTTCTTGTGCCCTGTGCAAGGTTTTATCTTTGGGCTCCTTAATGTTTTTAAGGCGGGATAAGGAAATAAAAGTAAAACAAATACAATAAAACAATTGTTTATAAGTAATTTTTGTGTAGACAAAAAATATACAAGGTCATTCACATATACGTATTTACAGTGGCGGCGGAAGCTCTCGAAAACTGGTACGGCTATTGGCAACAATTTATTCCTCTACCCCGGAAGACATGAGTGATGAAGTATGCATTCTCCATGGTTTTGTACATTTGCATCCATGTGACAGTGTCTTTCAAATTCAGTTTTCTCAACTTAATTTTTACAAAGTGAATTACTAATTTTAACAAAGTGTTAACACGTAGTTACATTTTAGAAATAAAACGTTAAATAACAGAGAATGAATATAATTTGAAGTAAACGATAAACCTGTATATAAAAGCAGAATTGGAATATCGTTTTCAAACATTTTAAACAAGGCAACTTTTCAATCGTTTTCCTGTTGCAAAACAGATTTAAAAGCATTGCTACCTAGGATATGTGATTGCGTTTATTTCAGAAAGTACGAGGTACTCAGTAAATGTATGCACATTGTTATTACTAATAAAAATGTTTCTATGCCTTTGTCATTTATGATAAAATGTTCCCAACATTTTTATTTTATTTTTATTGCTATTTACAGCTCCTAGAAAGAATGGATCGTGTGATCTTTTCTACAAGTAAAAAGCAAGCTTCCTCCTCTCTTTTACTCCCAGTCATCAAAGATGGCAAATGACATTCCAATCTGCGTTTAATGCCCCCTCCCTCACTTGACCACTTCTCTACGCATAACCTCTGTTTTGAGTGTTTGTAATCAAGAACAGTATCAATCCGCGTTACACTGCACTACTGCTGTTTCCCTTCTGTGAAGTAATTCCTCTGGCACTGACTCCCCACCCACCCTCACATCATACAAGGAGTGGGGACCGTAAATGTGGGTGTGCTCTGATTCAAACGTTTTTCCCTACTGCCTGTTTAAGCATACTTCCTCTTGTGTTTCCTGTTTTGTCAATTTATTGTCTCGCTATTGTGAAGGTCGTGAGAGAGGTCTTCCACCCCTTCCATTCCTCTCCAAGTTAATCCCACCTGTCCAGAAGCAGCTGAAAGGGCTAGGCTGTGCTAGGCTAGGAAGCAGCCGAAAGTGCTAGGCTGTGCTAGGCTAGGAAGCAGCCGAAAGTGCTAGGCTGTGCTAGGCTAGGAAGCTGCCGAAAGTGCTGCTTGAGTAAATTCTCATATCAAAGTGATTTCGAAAAAAGCTCTAACTTAAAAAAAATGTTCTTGGTAGCAATTTTTTACGATGAACTGCTGAGCAAAGAAAACTGGATTCTGAGTAACAATTCTCTTGTTTTCTACTCTAAATGCAAGGGACTATTTTTTTCCAGCGGAAATAGCTGTTCCGTACCTTAAATAGTGGTACACCCTTAGGTTGACTCGGAGTATTCTTCTACACCCTGTGGGAAAGAGAGAAGACAGCCCATAGCCTAACAAAATGTATTGACAAGAATTTGCATTAAAGCGTTTAGCTATTTATGGGCTTACACATGTTTACTAATAAATATGCGATAAATCGGCAAGATTACCGACTTCATTCTCCATCTGACGACACTATTATCAACTTTTCTTAAGCAACGCAGGAAAAGTTATTTGAAACAACCCCCCCCAAACTCTGGTATTTTCATACTGAAAGAGAAAATGCTTGGTGCAGCTAGCCGCACGAGGCAATATTTCTGGCACGGCTATAGCCGGACATGCCGTATAGGCATAGGCTGCACCGCCTATACGTATTTACTGGGTTGGCGCGAATGAAATGTCCGGCGCGAACGAGCAGTGGAGACAGGCCCCCACCACAGCGGAATGGAACCACCCACATGTGTTCCGGGTATGGCGTCACAGAGTTACTACACTGGTGTGCAAAAATTAAGGACAAAGAGGAGAAATTAGCATAACAGCAGAACGAGCAGGCAGAACGGACTGAAAGACCACTCAGGAGATAGACTAGGGTCTGTTACAGTAGGGCATGCGCATATATGCAGCATGACGTAGGGGGTGTCGGAAGGTTATAAAGCACACGGGCATGGCGCACATCGGTTTGAACGACGTCGAGTTGCTGCCATCGTGTGATATGGCCAACAGGCAATCCAGTAGACGACATCTGGAGACATCTGGATGACTTTCCCGAGGTCGCGTCATTGGGATGTTGGAAGAAGTTCAAAGTGTGACTATTGTGGCCGAGGAGTTCGGGATCGCTCACTGCATCGTTTCACGAGTTTGGAGAACATTTCAAACAACAGGAAAAGTTGTCCGAGATTAGCAGTGGTCTTCCACGAGCAACCACGGCGGCGGACGACCGTTATATTGTCCTACAGCAGAGAAGAGACAGACGGCAGACAGCGGGAGAAATCGTAAGGCACATGCAACAGACAACTGGACGTCCGTTATCGCGTTTTACCGTGGCCAGGAGGCTGCACAAAGGTGGTCTATTTGCACGACGTCCAGTACGGTGTGCGCCATTAACGCCTGCTCATCGAAGACGGCGGTTTTTGTGGGGCCAGGAACACAAGAACTGGACACATAAGCAATGAGGTGAAGTTCTCTTTACAGATGAGAGCTAATTTAGTCTGACGAGCGATTCTGGACGTATACACATCTAGAGAGAGCAGGGAACACGCAATCACACCTCCAACATCATCGAAAGGGACCGGTTTGGAGGTGGCGGTGTTCTCGTTTGGGGCGGTATCATGCTTGGTAGCCGCACTGGCCTCCACATGTTCCAAGGAGGTTCAGTCACTGCTGTCCGCTATTGTACCGAGGTACTCCTGCCTCACGTGCGTCTGTTTAGAGGTGCTGTGGGTCCTGAGTTCCTCTTCATGGACGACAAGGCTACACCTCATCGTACAGTGGCTGTCGCAGAGCTGTTGGAGAGTGAAGATACTCAACGCATGGATTGGCCCGCAAGGTCCCAAGACCTAAATCCAATCGAACACGTGTGGAACCGTCTCGGGAGACGCTTGGAAGCACGTCACCAGCCGCCAGCAACGATTCCGCAGCTGCGATTGGCGCTACAAGAGGAATGGGCCGCGATGCCTCAACAGCTCCTTGACAACCTCGTCCTCAGCTTGGACAGACGTTGTAAATCCTGCAACGCAGTCAGGGGTGATCATATCCACTACTAAAGACTGGATTTTTCTTTGCAGCCGCCTGTCACATGGACGTTTCTGTCTTCTGTCCAGTTGTGCTCGAAGCTACCTTTTCAATAAAGTGCCTTTGTATCCTTTGGATTCCTTGTTTGGATGGTTTTGCTCACTTGTCCCATATTCTTACATCTTGGGGATCTTATGGAATGATTTGATTCGATATGGAGCACTTATCCACGACGTTACATTCGAAAAACCGTCTCGTCCTTAATTTTTGCACGCCAGTGTACAAGTAGCTAACACGCGTGTGAAGAACAAGGTTCAGGCATGTTTTGTTTGAACGTAATGTGGCGTGCCAAGGAAACATACAGACGCCGGATTTGAGAGTCATGTTACTGTATGAATTTAAACTGAGCCAGTCTGCAAGAATGGCCGCTCAAAACGTTAACAAGCGATTGGGGAGAATACACTTAACGAACGAACCATTCGGAGATGGTTTGTGAAGTTTCGAAGCGGAGATGCGGACCTGCAAAACGAAGCACGTGGTCACCGACCTGTTGCTGTTTCTGACGATGTCCTGTTACGTGTGGTTGAAGCGGAGATACGGACCTGCAAAACGAAGCACGTGGTCACCGACCTGTTGCTGTTTCTGACGATGTCCTGTTACGTGTGGTTGAAGCGTAGATACGGACCTGCAAAACGAAGCACGTGGTCACCGACCTGTTGCTGTTTCTGACGATGTTCTGTTACGTGTGGTTGAAGCTCAGATACGGACCTGCAAAACGAAGCACGTGGTCACCGACCTGTTGCTGTTTCTGACGATGTTCTGTTACGTGTGGTTGAAGCGGAGATACGGACCTGCAAAACGAAGCACGTGGTCACCGACCTGTTGCTGTTTCTGACGATGTTCTGTTACGTGTGGTTGAAGCGGAGATACGAACCTGCAAAACGAAGCACGTGGTCACCGACCTGTTGCTGTTTCTGACGATGCTCTGTTACGTGTGGTTGAAGCGGAGATACGGACCTGCAAAACGAAGCACGTGGTCACCGACCTGTTGCTGTTTCTGACGATGTTCTGTTACGTGTGGTTGAAGCGGAGATACGGACCTGCAAAACGAAGCACGTGGTCACCGACCTGTTGCTGTTTCTGACGATGTTCTGTTACGTGTGGTTGAAGCGGAGATACGGACCTGCAAAACGAAGCACGTGGTCACCGACCTGTTGCTGTTTCTGACGATGTTCTGTTACGTGTGGTTGAAGCTGAGATACGGACCTGCAAAACGAAGCACGTGGTCACCGACCTGTTGCTGTTTCTGACGATGTTCTGTTACGTGTGGTTGAAGCGGAGATACGAACCTGCAAAACGAAGCACGTGGTCACCGACCTGTTGCTGTTTCTGACGATGTTCTGTTACGTGTGGTTGAAGCTGAGATACGGACCTGCAAAACGAAGCACGTGGTCACCGACCTGTTGCTGTTTCTGACGATGTTCTGTTACGTGTGGTTGAAGCGGAGATACGAACCTGCAAAACGAAGCACGTGGTCACCGACCTGTTGCTGTTTCTGACGATGTTATGTTACGTGTGGTTGAAGCTGAGATACGGACCTGCAAAACGAAGCACGTGGTCACCGACCTGTTGCTGTTTCTGACGATGTTCTGTTACGTGTGGTTGAAGCGGAGATACGAACCTGCAAAACGAAGCACGTGGTCACCGACCTGTTGCTGTTTCTGACGATGTTATGTTACGTGTGGTTGAAGCTGAGATACGGACCTGCAAAACGAAGCACGTGGTCACCGACCTGTTGCTGTTTCTGACGATGTTCTGTTACGTGTGGTTGAAGCGGAGATACGAACCTGCAAAACGAAGCACGTGGTCACCGACCTGTTGCTGTTTCTGACGATGTTCTGTTACGTGTGGTTGAAGCGGAGATACGGACCTACAAAACGAAGCACGTGGTCACCGACCTGTTGCTGTTTCTGACGATGTTCTGTTACGTGTGGTTTAAGCGGAGATACGGGCCTGCAAAACGAAGCACGTGGTCACCGACCTGTTGCTGTTTCTGACGATGTTCTGTTACGTGTGGTTGAAGCGGAGATACGGACCTGCAAAACGAAGCACGTGGTCACCGACCTGTTGCTGTTTCTGACGATGTTCTGTTACGTGTGGTTGAAGCGGAGATACGGACCTGCAAAACGAAGCACGTGGTCACCGACCTGTTGCTGTTTCTGACGATGTTCTGTTACGTGTGGTTGAAGCGGAGATACGGACCTGCAAAACGAAGCACGTGGTCACCGACCTGTTGCTGTTTCTGACGATGTTCTGTTACGTGTGGTTGAAGCGGAGATACGGACCTGCAAAACGAAGCACGTGGTCACCGACCTGTTGCTGTTTCTGACGATGTTCTGTTACGTGTGGTTGAAGCGGAGATACGGACCCGCAAAACGAAGCACGTGGTCACCGACCTGTTGCTGTTTCTGACGATGTTCTGTTACGTGTGGTTGAAGCGGAGATACGGACCTGCAAAACGAAGCACGTGGTCACCGACCTGTTGCTGTTTCTGACGATGTTCTGTTACGTGTGGTTGAAGCGGAGATACGGACCTGCAAAACGAAGCACGTGGTCACCGACCTGTTGCTGTTTCTGACGATGTTCTGTTACGTGTGGTTGAAGCGGAGATACGGACTTGCAAAACGAAGCACGTGGTCACCGACCTGTTGCTGTTTCTGACGATGTTCTGTTACGTGTGGTTGAAGCGGAGATACGGACCTGCAAAACGAAGCACGTGGGCACCGACCTGTTGCTGTTTCTGACGATGTTCTGTTACGTGTGGTTGAAGCGGAGATACGGACCTGCAAAACGAAGCACGTGGTCACCGACCTGTTGCTGTTTCTGACGATGTTCTGTTACGTGTGGTTGAAGCGGAGATACGGACCTGCAAAACGAAGCACGTGGTAACCGACCTGTTGCTGTTTCTGACGATGTCCTGTTACGTGTGGGTGAAGCGGAGATACGGACCTGCAAAACGAAGCACGTGGTCACCGACCTGTTGCTGTTTCTGACGATGTCCTGTTACGTGTGGGTGAAGCGGAAAAACGTGTCGTGAGATAGCAGAAGAGGTAGGTGTCCACCACACGACAGTTGTTAAGCTTTTGGCTGTGCTGTGTAAGGTCAAAAAGCTGGGCACGTGGCTGCCGCATGAATTGACAACTGCCAACAAGACAAGGCGCTTGGAAGTCTGCACGTCGCTGCTTTCCAAGAATAAATAGGAACCTCTACTGCATCGAATCGTCACCTGAGACGAGAAGTGGTTCCTTTATGATAATCGGAAACGATCTACACAATGATTAAGCAAGCCGCAGTCTACTGGACGTGATCCTAAGCAACGCCTACACACCAATTAGATGATGCTCCTTGTCTTGTGGCCCACAGCCGGGATAATTCATCGGAGTTTCTTGGGAAGAGGCCAAACCATCACTGTAGAACGTTATTGTGCTGAATTACACTAGATGCACTGGAAATTGCTGCAGAAATAAACGACTTTGGTCAACAGACATGGTGTTCTTCTGCTCCAGGACAACGTCCGCACTCATGTCGCACAACGAACGATGCTGACACTAAGTGCCTTGGGCTATGCAGCACTGCCTCATCCTACCTATTACCCGGACTTGTCTCCGACAGACTACCATCTGTTTTGTCGTCTGGATCACTTCCTGTCTGGGAAACAGTTCATGACAGACAACAAGGTTCAATGTGCAGTTCATGACTTCTTCGGATCCTAGCCACAAGACTTTCTTCGTTCCAGGATCATGGCAGATGGCAACTACCCAGCAAAAACAGTATTGCTGGCCCAGCACTATGTTGCCGCTGCCGAACCGTCAATATAATGTCCGGGCGGCCAACAGAAGGGCCAGCAGTTCAGGCCAACAGTTGGCACCCCATCAGTTGTGATATGCCACAACAGGGCCATCAGTGGTCCATCACAGGCAGTAGCTGCCACAAGTGGCCCTTCAGTGGCCCTGCAAGTACTTGCCAGAAATGATGGCTAGCCTAATGTGGTCCGCTAGTGGGCCGTTAGTGGCAACCAGCAACCACGTAGCGTAAATGGTGGCTTGTGGAATCTTGTCCACCAATTTCCCAGTAGTAGCAATAATAATAATAATAATAAAAAAAGCAATGACAACAGCAGTTTCCTAAAGCTAAAATTTTTTTTCTACCCTTACGAAGCTTGTGAATTAACGCACTGCGCTGGGGAAATTTTCTCGACAGACCAGAAAAACGCCGTTTGCATCTGACTAGATTCGATCCTGGGCCGTTTACGTGGAAGCCGCGCTCGCTACCGACCGGACTAATTCACGACGCTCGGTTACGTGCTGGAAGCTATCTGTTTGGCATGCAATTTGTAAACGAATGCTTCCTTCTTTCATTTTATAATATTGCGAGGTATTTTTCATAAAAGTCAGTTTCATATAATTGATAAATTAATTTTTTCAACGTAACGATGTTTTTTTTTTTTTTACCTTAAGGGAACTTCACTCATTTTCAAGGCATGTACATACTTAGAGTCGCTTTCCAAAGTTTTGTACTGTCCCTGCCGTCTTGAAAAGAGATTGTTGAATAAATATATATTTACCCGGGTTCATGTCACGTTCTGTTACATTTTTAACGTTGTGTCTTTCCTTTCCGTTGTCCGAAGCTACATTTCTTTTAAAGAGTAAAATATATATTATTTTACTTCTCGTTATTTTTAGAAGCGAATTCCTCCCAGTCTTGTGTATTCAACCCATGGATGAGTACACCACATAGCGTTGCTTTTTTTTTCTTTCTAATAATTAATGAATTTTGTACGCGTATAATTCTTTTTTATTCCCAACAAACGCTATTTTAATGGTTTTCCAGGATATGTGTTTCAAGCGGTTTCAAATTTTTTCTTGTTATTCATCCACTCCATTCCATGAATTGTTATTCATGGGAATGGAGTGGGTGTATTTCATGGCTGTAATCTAGTATTTCACGGCTTAATCTGATATCTTCGTCGACGTAAAATTTCATTAGGAAATTAATTCGCCTCTCCACATATGGATTTTTTCTTAACATCCACTAAAATAACACGTGGCGATAGCGTCGTCTTCAACTAACTGGTACCATGAGAGACACAGCAAGTGTTGCTTCTGCGCATGCGCAGTCCCGATGCTTCCACCTGCTGTTGGGGGTTGCATTGGTTGCCAGCAACGGGCCACTAGTGGCACTTGCTTGGAGGCCCACAATTCACGGCGATGCTGCAGGGCCATCAATGGCTCGCCAATATATAGCGCTGCCACCAACGGACCACTACCGGGCTGTGAGCGGCAGATTTCAGCCAGCAGTGACCCATCGCTGCCGGCTGGTGGCCAGCAGTTTCCCAGCACTTGTGTTTTTGCTGGGTATTTGTGGATGCCGAGGGGAACTACTTTGCTTAGGTAAGTTGTACTATTTCGTTCTCGCCGTCCATGTGTGCTGGTCCTTTTTCGAACATTTCAGTGCGCACCAATACAATACAAATCAGAACAATTATTTCAATTGCACTTTTCTGGCTTTCATTTCAGAAAATTCATTATTATATCATCATAATCAATATTGATACAAAAATTTGGGGTCTAAATTAATAAGAGGAGAAAGGGCTCGATAAGCGTGTCTAAATTATGATTATGTTTTAATTAAGTATTCGGCCAGTTGAAAAATTAACCTGAAAAATTAGTACGCTTAATTGGGGAAATCTGGTAACGCGCTTTAGCTGGGAGGAAACAAAGAAATTGTAAGGTTGCCTCTGAAAGTCCACCCAGAAACCAGCTCGGCAAGAGAGCGGTATCTAAGCCCTCATAAATATTCCTTTTTTTAGGCGATGCTCAAATTTTGGATATCGTGGGTCGGAGATCAGTAACGATAACAGTCTAGGGCCGGTGATAAGCGCTCTGTACGGAATTGAGTGAGCAATTCGAGGAAGTTGACAGAGAAAGAACAAGGCAGGCACCTGGCAACAGAAAGGAGGAATTTTTGTTTGCCGCCGAGAAGCGGCAGACGAGATATAGCTCAGTTGGTTTTTGCAGTCCGCGGTGGTAAAACGGGAAAGGGGCTGACGCCCCGGAGAAAGAAATAGCCGACGGTACGCTTCGCAGTGGTCAGACGATTCGGGTACGCGTAATAATAAAAAGCCTAGTCGTAACTATGTGGCTGTTGTAAGACCACCAGAATTCTTAATTGAGGGAGTCCACGGAATCAGGATTAGGCCGCTCGGAATAGCGATTCTCCCTCCGTATAAAAGAGCGGCGCGAGTATTTTTTAAGAGCCCTACGCCGATGTCAGAACGCTTAGCTTGTCGGAAGTTTTGCCTTTCGTATGTACAGTTACAGACAACCCACCGCCGGCCGCCCCGGTGGCGCAGTGGTCTAAGCGATGGCCTCTGATCATTCGTCCGAAGGGGTCCGGGTTCGAATCTCGGTGAGACATGGATGTTGTGTTTGTCTTACGGCACTGGCTCTATCCCTTCACTGGAGCCAGTGGCCCTAAATTAGGGTCGGGCGACTGCGTATAGCCCATTAAGTTGCTCACCGTGGTCGTTAAACCTCCAATCAAAAAAAAAAAAAAAAAAAAAAACCCACCGCCGAGAAGTGAATCCATAGCAAGGTGCTAGCGAGAAATTAGGCATGCCGTCCCGGTGGCGCATTGGTCTAAGCGATGGCCTCTGATCATTCGTCCGAACGGGGTCCGGGTTCGAATCCCGGTGAGGCATGGATGTTGTGCTTGTCTTACGGCACTGGCTCTCTCCTTTCCCTGGAACCAGTGGCCCTAAATTAGGGACGGACGACTGCTTATACCCCATTGAGTTGCTCAAGTTTTTTGGTTGTTAAACCTCCAATCAAGAAAAAAAAAATAAAAAAAAAAAAAATTTGGCATCGGGCACTGGTGCGTCGAGTAAAGGTCTTCTTCATCCCGTCTAGAAGTCTTGCAAATAAAGCGTTTTTCTCAGCCGGAGAGGCGTGGAGATCGCTGACCCCGGTGACACCGTCTGCCGTTACACGCGCCAAGCTGAGAACGGATCTCTCAGCAGGGTCGGAGAGGGCCAACCCCGTCTACACCCTTCCACCTCCGCCAGGTCTTGGCGGTAGGTAAGAAAGTTGGTTTGCTCATCGAGGAAAATGAAAGGAAGGGATTTTCCACCCTCTCGATGTCATACAGGTGAAAGGCTCCTGTTAGCCTTAAAGTGCTTCTCCCTTTCTACAGCATCCTTATGCGTGTGGTGAAAGCGTCAAGTTAACGACGATTTATCTAAGGAATTCATTAAGCCGGCAGCGCATCGTGCCGGTGAGACCAACCATCCTCTAACATTGGATTACCCCGAATCTGCAAGCTATAAGTGAGTACCTTTTTGTATTATTATTTCTCACAGCTTTGGGAGACTGGACAGCGGATCCGCCTCCGAGAAATAGACGGCGAACCTTTCCCAGCTGATTAAATACCTGCGGATCACGAACTTTTGTGTACTCAGGTACGCCTATCGGGGAAGAACTATTTCACCTACTCTAAGTGCAGGCTCTAACTCATTAAAAAGAAGGTGAGACGATCTCCCGTCTGTAAAGCCGGAGGCAACGGCCCGGCCAAAAGGTTCCACCAATAATAAACATGATTGAGTGTTTAACTCTTGCTCTCTGTTTTCTACAGGCTCTGGTATCAAAATTCCCTTCTGACGGCTGACTAACAGTCGTTGTCGCCTAACCAAACCAGCTCCCGGATGATACAAACGCCGTGCCACACGTATTGAGACAAAACCGATCGGACTCTCATCAATATCTTTAACGATACTATAATCAATCTAAATTCATAGAAAGATTGGACAATGTTCTTGTACGATAATCAATCTAAAATGTTTCTTTATTTTACTTTGCTAAAATTTCTCTCACACGAAGCAGTAGAAATGGCAAGAGTGAGAAATATTCAGAGAGCAACATATTTTGATATTCGGATATGACTCAATTAATCCAAAGTTATAAAGATCCTGTAGAATATCAAGCGGAATTGCAGATTAAATATTTGGTATTAGTGTCGAGGTTTCGAACTTAAAGTTTTGAATTTCGCATGCGAGCTCGTACATATTTAAATCTTTGCTATACTTAACAGCGAGATCTACAAGCGCTCTTAAAACTCAAACAGCGTTTGCTGGCCCAACCAGAACGTTAACGACTTCAGTATATACAAGTTTTACTCTGTGGCTCCAACTGCTTTATGATTGTGCATGCAAGGCCAGTTCATGGACGCAATCCTTGTGCATCCCCTGCTTAGTGACGTTATAAGTACGGTGCTGAACCATACCGCATAAAAAGGGCCACGGGTGGCCTGATGGTCAGCATTCGTGACTGCCATGGAGATAATCTCAGGTTCGATCCTGGGCAGGTACGAACGTTCGAACCACTAAATACCCGCCGTGCGTTGGATGGGCATGTTAAGCCGTCGGACCACGGGTACTGGCCCCCGGTAATAAATAAGGGCGTCTTCCTCCCCCTTTTTACCTCGCTTCCGTGTCACTTTCCTATCGGGCACTCTTGCCCAAATCTCCTAGCTTCCCATTTCTGAGAGTTGTTTAAGACCTGGGGTCAGACACTCCCTTCCTAAAATCCTCTACATATGATCTGATCTGATACCACATAAAACTGCGGACAAAGCGAAGAGGTGCGTACGCGCCTAAAAGAAACTACTTAGCTGGACGGGAGTTCTGATCACGTGAGGAAATGAGAAACTTGATTTTTGGACGAGTTCTCCCTTTCTCACATGACCGGATGGACATCTTTTTGAAGATGTTCTTTAATCATTGCTGACTAATAAAGGCTATTTAATAGCAAGTAATTTTAAACTGGGCACAATTAAGAGAACGTTTTGTTTCATCTACTGCTGATGACATTTTAATTATCCCGTCACCAAAGCGTTTTTACAAGGCAATTGTTTTGTCAGTTCCATTTCCGGGCTCCCTTTTTTTTTTTTTTTTTTTTTTTTTTTTTTATTGGAGGTTTAACGACCACCGTGAGCAACTCAATGGGCTAGAAGCAGTCGCCCGTCCCTAATTTAGGGTCACTGGTTCCAGGGAAGGGAGAGAGCCAGTGCCGTAAGACAAACACAACATCCATGCCTCACCGGGATTCGAACCCGGACCCCCTTCGGACGAATGATCCGGGTTCCCTTCGTCTTGGGCCCTGTGCCGGTGCACCTGCTGCACCTGCCCAGTTACGGCACTACCTACATTTATGATACACAACAGATATCATGCTAGGGTTACATCAAAGAAGAAATTAAGAAGGGTAAACATTTTGGCTCAGGCGAGCATCTGAAAGTAACAATGCAATTTTCAAGAGCAATTTACCATTACGTCTTGAAAGGAAAGTAATCTGTATATCCTCCCAGTTCTTATTTTGATCAAAGACATGGGCTTTCACTTAAAAAAATATACAGAAGCTGAATTCAACTCAAAGGAACATGGGGAAATGCTTGCTTGGCGTGACCGAGAAAGATAGGAAGAGGAAGTCACAGGTCAGGAAAAAGACAAGAGTTGATGACATCATGATCAAAGGAAAAACCCTTAAGTTGTAATGGGCCAGATAAGTATATTGATGAAAGAACTGATCCCCAAAAACTGCATGTCGTAAGGACTTTTATTCTTGTAAGAATAAAATGAAATAGTGATTGAAGAAAGAAATTTGTGAAATCATCATTTCATTACAGTGAAATGATGATTTCACAAATTTCTGAATGACGTGATGCTATTCTCATTTCTACGAAAGCAATAGGAAGAGGTTTTGCACAGAAAGATCCTGGATATTTTTTTGTGTGTAGGTCTATCAACATGAGTCTGTAGGATGGCTGATTCGTCTTCGGTGTAAGAGCCGAAATTACAATTTGTCGTGTCGACAGGAAGTCGGAAACCCCTAGGAAAGTGAAGTTCAAGAAGTTGAGGAGGTTTGGTTGGTTTAACTGGTAACCTACGCCTTTACACACGCTCGGAAGTTTGAATCACATACAGCGTAAAACAAATTGTCGACGATGAATTTTTCTTTTGTCATTAGTACGAGGGATTTAGACATTTTATCTTCTGTTGGAAATTATTATTTTTCTGAATATGTTTGTAATATTTTTTTTCTGTAGGAGAACTTTTCACAAATTAAGCATTTTTCATCGTGATTTCTCAAAACAACAAAATGCTTTGCAACTTGATTTTTTTAAACTGACAATGACTTTCAGTTATCTTTAAAAAAAGGAGAAATGTACTCTTTTATAGTATTATTTCACAAAACCCTCCTAAATATAAAATTTACTCTTGATAGCTATAATAGCTTTTGTCTTAAGTTGTTCAAAGACTGATGCATAAACATCGTACAATCATCTGTACAATAAGTGCCGGGTTTCATACAGCAACGCAATATATAATAAATAGTTGGTGCACAAAATAGGGGAAAGGAGAAGAAATATCCTGTGTCACAATAAACAAAATTTAGGCGATATGCTATCCGCAATATCCGATCTCGCTACGGAACTTCAAAATTCAACAGGTGATTGAAATTTAAAAGTTAATCAAACCTCAATTATTCATACAATCGCTCCGATTATTATAATTTCTCGTCATACGGATATGGAAAAAGTGAGAACGGAGTTTTTCCGTCAATATACGAAAGGAATTACGGAAAGGTTTCTGAAAATTCAGAATTTTCCGTTAACACATCTCTAAAACGGTACTTTACCGTCAACATAAGAAAGAAACTGCGGAAAGGTTTCTGAAAATTCAGAATTTTCCGTTAACACATCTCTAAAACGGTACTTTACCGTCAACATAAGAAAGAAACTGCGGAAAGGGTTCTGAAAATTCGGAATTCTCCCGTGGTACAAAAAATCCGCGAAATTCAGGTTTCTTTCTGTCATTTCACGGGAAAGGTTGTATCAGAAATATGCTTCGTTAATTAACGAAAGAAATGACAGAAAGTGGCTCGTGAATTTCAGAAATATTTTTACAGTTTAGGAGAAGTGCTATCTGGGATTGTCGGAATGGACCCTCCTGGGGGCTAATACCAAAACATTATTAAATATTATTACCTCGACAACAGGTAAAATAGTGAGGCAACTAGAGAAAATAAAGCCAGTTTTCAATTGTTTTCACAATAATCAGGAGTGCATTTTATGGTGCACGCTGTCTTTGGTATTACTGTATTATACCTATTTGATTTGATTCATTGAATATTCTGCCATACACCACAGTAATACCATGCATGACAAAGTTTAACAAAAACAATACATCAACACAATAAGGCTGTGCTAAGTAGCTAACCAAAACAAAATACAATGCCAGTAATGTATCCTTAATGTCATATTACAATTACAATGAACAGACCATTAACTACAATTAATCAACTTTCCCAATTAAACCACAATTTATAAAGCAGATAGTATGAAATGTAAAAAAAGTAATCTATGTAAATAATAACAATATCCGTTTTATTGGCATAAAACAGTAAACAACTGGTTGCAAGTTTTCAGCACGTACGGGTGCCCTTCTTCAGGCTTAGACGTGGTTTAAATATAACGTTAGTAACCTAAATGAATGAACAGAGAAATTTAAATATGCATGTGAAATGTATAAAAACAAGACAGCACGGAACGTGCTGTCTCGTTTTTATACATTTCACATGCATACTTAAATTTCTAAAAAAAATGTTTTTGAAATTAAATTTTTTTTAAACCTCCAAAAAAACTTTTTTTTGTTTTAAAAAAAAAAACGAGACAGCACGACACGTGCTGTCTCGTTTTTATACATTTCATATGCATATTTAAATTTCTCTGTTCATTCATTTAGGTTACTAAAGTTGTATTTAAAACACGTCTAAGCCCGAAGAAGACACCCGTAGATGCTGAAAGTTTACAACCAGTTGTTTACAGTTTTATGCCAATAAAACGGATATTGTTATTATTTACTTAGTTGTTGGAAATCTTTACACATGTCAACATAACCACTGATAAACATAGCATAAGAAAAACAATGAAAGATTTAAATCGGACACCTATGTATTTATACCAAATCAATGTAATCGAAAAATGCACATCACAAGAATATCTGTACAGTACATAAAACAATCATGCAACAATAAATGAACCAAGATCAACAAGACAAAGCAACAAAGTTAATCATAAATCACACCATACCACCAAGCACAACGATGTTATATGCAGAAAAAGCCAAAAAAGTACACCAATAGACAATTGGTACAAAGACACAAATATACGAAACAAAATCATAAGAAAAGGCACAGCACAAAACAACAATACACAGCCCCAAAATAGACGTTTAATAATGAATGCAATTAAGTTAAACAAATGAAAAAGACGTCCTATCCCAGACCCTTTCATAACTTCATGTTAAACAATAGTAAGCAATTACAGGATCAAGAGACTTTGTATAAATATATGTACAGAGCATAGGAATGATACCCAATATGGCAGTGAAGCTTAAAAATTAAACAGTGAAAGTTAATCATCGAGTCCTAAACGCAAAACTATATCCAAGAACCAAAGCAAGGAAATATAAACATTCCCTTGTCTTACTCACTAAGGTAAAGTAAATGTGAAACAAAGTAATAACAAGAAAGATGACACCGAATTTTCGGGTGTAATAAGCACGTCTTCTGAATCCGTTCTGACGCAAATTAAATTTATCAAAGCTATTCAAAGTCAATGGAACCGGTATGGAAAACAATAGTATCTGACGGAAGAAAGAAGTTTTTCAGTCGAGTTTTTAATCCCTCAGATATTGTTGTAAAGGGAATCGTGAGCTTACGCCCCCTGGTTGCAGACTTGTGCGTTAAGAAAAACATTCATTTACATAAGAAACATTTCGCATCAGAAACGCTCTCCAACACCGAACGAATTTTTCAAATCGGACTCTTAGAAACAGAGATATCGACAAAAATAAGACGTGACTTTACGTCCCCTGGTGGGAAAACCATGCATTATTTTAGGAAGAAACTATTCTCAAAAGGTTTTTCCATATGAGCAGTATCGGCCCAAGAAAAAAAAAATTAGTCGAGTTTTCCGGAGCCCAGATTTTGCTGCAAATACATCAGAAGCAGAAATTAACACTTATGCCCCCTGATGGCCAAACCATTCCTTACAAAACATTAGAAATTATGTGAAAAATATTTTCCATCAGGTCTTGTATGCGATACAGGAATAATTTTTCAAATCGGAGTTTTAGAAGCAGAAATAACGCAGAAAACGCAATTTACCTTTGTGCTCCCTAGCGGAAAGTCTATGATTTACTTGAAAATTTGGAATTTATAGGAAAAACATTTCGCATCGGAAACACTATCCAACAAAGAAGGAATTTTTCAAATCGGACTCACAGAAGTAGAGATATTGACAAAAATAAGATATACATCTATTGCCCTGGCGTAGGAGCCATGCATTATTTCAAGAAGAAAATATTTTAAAAGTTATGTCGACATGAGTAGTATCGCTGAACAAACCACTTTTTTTTCAATCGAGATTTTAGAAGCTCATATTTTGCTGCAAATACATCAGAAGCGGAAATTAAGAATTATGCCACCTGGTGACCAAACGAATTTTTACAAAAATTAGAAATTACGTGCAAATGATTTCACATCAGGAGCTGTATCCGGTGCAGAAAGAATTTTTCAAATCGGAGATTCAGAAGCAGAGATATAGGAGGGAAAGCAAATTACCTTTACGCTCCCAAGCGGACAGTCTACGAATTACTTGAAAATTTTGAAATTATATGAAAAACATGTCACACTCGAAACACTATCTAACAAAGAAGGAATTTTTCAAATCGGATTCCTAGAAGTAGAGATATTGACAAAAATAAGATAAGCATCTACGCCCCTGGCGTAGAAACCATACATTGTTTTAAGAAGAAAATGTTTCTGAAAGATTGTCGGCATGAGTAGTATCGGTCTACAAAACGACGTTTTTTTCAATCGAGAATTGAAAAGCTCATATTTTGCTGCAAATGCATCAGAAGCGGAAATTAAGATTTACGACCCCTGGTGGCCAAACTATTTTTTTACAAAAATTAGAAATTATAAGCAAATGATTTCCGATCAGGAGATGTATCAGGTGCAGAAATAATTTTTCAAATCAGATATTTAAAAGCAGAGATATAGTGAGAAAGGCAATTTACCACTTCGCCCTCAATCGGAAAGTCTATGAATTACTTGAAAATTTTGAAATTATATGAAAAACATGTCATACTTAAAACACTATACAACCAAGAAGAAATTTTTCAAATAGGACTTCTAGAAGTAGAGATATTGGCAAAAATAAGATATATATCTACGCTCCCTGGCGGATAAACTGTGGAATATTTTAAGAAGAAAATATTCCGAAAAGTTTTATCGATGTGAAAGGCATCAGTCCACGAAAGAATTTTTTCAATCGATATTTTAGAAGCTCAGACTTTATGGCAAATACATCAGAAGCAAAAATTAACGCTCACGCCCCCTGGTGGATAAAGTATTATTTACCAAAAATTTGAAATTATATTCCAAAGAGTTTCCATCAGGAGGTGTATCCGCTGAAGAAAAAAGTTTTCAAATCGGAGTTTTAGAAGAAGAGTTATCGGGGAAAATGTAATTTACGTTGACGCCTCCTAGCGGAAAATCTATACGTAATTTGATAAAAGGAACTATATCTAAAATACTCTTCAACATAAATGGAATTGAAAGACAAAATAATTTTTTCAATCAGATGTTTAGAAGCAAATATGTGGAATAAAACGTATTTTTGAATTAGACATCATCTTCATTTACACCCTCTAGCGGCGAAATTGTACTTCGTAAAAAAAAGGAAATAAAGGATCATCATTCGCATATTTCAAGCTTCCTAATGCAAAAAGAATTTTTCAAATCGGACTAATAGTTACAGAGATATTGTGGGTACAGCCGGACGGACAAACCGGTAACATAAGCACGATCGTTTTTTACAAAAGACGTGCTAAAAAATTATATGTACCAAGAATAATGTGCTACTATATTAAAAAAAATCAAGTCATGAATTCAAATCATATCAGACAGCCAATAATTCAGTAGTTAATATTTTCCTGAATGACCTGAAGTTAACAATTGATTTAATGTGCAAGTGCAATTCATTCTACTGTCGCTGACCGGCTGCAATAACACTGTAATGCAAAAGATTTAGATGTGCACTGAGAATAACGAAGTTTGCATTACCCCTGCTATCATGAGAATGCGAAAATTGGTGTAATTCAAGAAGACTCAAAAACTTATTAGCGTAAATTGTATTATGCATAAAAAGTAATAATCGAAATGTATATAGTTTACCAAATGGGATTATTTTATATGAACAACAAACGGCAGCTATAGCACTATCAGTATCCAATAAGCGAATGTATTTTTTTTGTACTATGTTTAAAAGAGAAAAATGGGTCCGATCGTGGACCTATTTTTCTCCTTTTTTTTTTTTTTTTTAAGAGAAAATGTTTCCAAGTCTATTGTTAAAAACACAATTTGCAAACGGGCCTTTTAGAGGTGAAATAGTCTTCGGTCGTCAGCAAAGAAAGCCCCCGTGTCTGACCGCAGTCATCGCCACTTCACTCGGCTGCATCTCCAGGTGTATTTCAAAGTTTTCTGTATTAGGACATTACCAATCAATTAAACTATGCCAAGACGTTTCCCCCTTTTATCTCCCTCCCTTATCACGTGATTAGTTCGCAACTGCAATCATTTACATAACCGAACACGTACCCGCAAATTTGCATGAAGCTCCGTCAAATGTGTCATTTTCTATGTCCAGCAGTGTATGAATTTTTTTAAATCGTATATAAATTTCCGTGCGTTTTTTAGAGGCCCTGTACGTACCCGCTCCTTTCTAATTTTATGTCCCAAATCGAAATCAGTACATAGGCGATCTTGAGTAGTTTAGTATAAATTGTTGGTGAAACAGCTGTCGAATTTGAGGTAAAAATAATCGTCAAGCCTATGAATAAATGACGTAAAAAATTAATGCCATAAGAAATTACTTTTTTGCAAAGCAGTATTTCTTTAAGCAAAATGAGATTATTTATAAAGCCCTATGCATTCAACGTCTCGCGCCTTGCCGCATGCAATAAACGTCTGTCTTAAAACTACGTTTAAATATGCCAAAGGTATACAAAAAACTGATTTTCATTAATTTGTTTTCTTTTTCTTAGATCGTAACTTTTTCGAGTCTTTACTGCTGTAATTAAATTTAAATTATGCTGAAGATTCTTAAAACCCATTTTTTACGATCTACGAGTTTTTTTACGCTTGCTCTGTGATAGGAGGTAATCATGGAAACGCGATGCAAAATGACGAGTTTCAGTATGTCGTTAGGGGAGAAAAAAAGGGAGTTCTCTTTTTCTTCATTTTTTTTTAAATACTGTGTCACTTTTGCTCGATGCTTGCTTTTATTAACAATCACACGTACAATGTTTATCGAAGTAAAGAATTAGATAAAACAACTTCACTGAGTTTTTTAAACAAGCACTTACACGGAGAAGACAGGATTTTTAGCAATATTTTTATGTAACAGCATATTTCCTAAAACAGAATATTGGGTTGGCCAAAAAGTAATTGCGTTTTCTTCCTGTGTAAATGAAAGGCGAATTTTGAATAGGAAGCAGAAACTTTAGTCAACAACATCTTATCCATTTTGTTCGATGACTTTTGGCCATCTCGTAGGCAAGTCCTTTTTTTCTCTCTTTTATTGGAATTTTAACGACCACCGTGACTATAGTATTTGTCATTTTCTTGTAGAACTTTCGTCCACAGTTAGTAGAGTTTAGGTCCCAGCCACCTACAGCGAGATCGCCTTTTGGGCAGGACACACAAACGGAAGGAATGAGAGCAAGTCTAGCGACTTTGACAGAACAGTTTGTAGTGAGATTAGAGTACAGTAGATGGCGCCACCGTACAAGTACGATGTTGCACATAGAGGGGTGAGAGAATTTCAGGGGGGGGGCATAGAAAAGGATACCCATTTAACCAGTGGGTCCAGCCTGGGGGCCGTCACTTAACGTGCTCGTCCGATGCATGGCGGATATTCAGCGATTGTTAGTAAATCACACCATCTCTGAAAGATCAGCCCAGGTTCGAACCTGAGGACCTTGCATTGATAGTCTGACGCGCTAACCACTAAGCCATCCACGGCTTTAACGACTACCGTGAGAAACTCAATGGGACTATATAAGCAGTAGCCCGTCCTTAATTTAGGGTCACTGGTTCCAGGGAAGGGAGAGAGCCAGTGCCGTAAGACAAGCACAACATTCATGTCTCACCGGGATTCTAACCCGGACCTTTTTCAGATGAATGATCAGAGGCTATCGCTTAGACCACTGCGCCACCGGAGAGGTGGCAAGTTTTTGATTCCGCTCTCAAAAAAGATTTTGTTTTTTTCGGCAAAAAAACAGTTCCAAGAACGGTTTGACAGCCTCACCAGCAGTGAAGATTTTCCCATTCAAGGCGTTTTGCAAAGAACGAAACAAATGGTAGTCTGATGGTGCCAGGTCTGGCGAATATGGTAGATGTGCTAACATATCCCATTCAAGCTGCAACAATTTTTGACGAGTGATCAAACTTGTATGTGGTCTTGCGTTATCATGGTAAAACACAACACCTTTGTGATTCATCAATTCTAGATGCTTCTGTTAGATCACTTAATTTATCCAGCTGACGACAGTACAGATCCGAATTAATGGTTTGGTTCCTTGGAAGCAATTCAAAATACCAATTACCTTTAATCCCACCAGACTGACAGCATAACCTTTCTTTGGTGCATATCAGCTTTTGGAGTGCTTTCAGCACGTTCATCACGCTTGCTCCACGATCCTTTTCGTTGGACGTTGTTGTTGACGATCCATGTTTCATCGCCTGTTATCATACGTTTCAAAAATGGATCGTTTTCTTCACGTTTCAAGAGCGAATCGCAGATGTCAACGCGCTTAGTGAGATGAATTTCTTTGAGTTCATGTGATGCTCGCATATCAAGTTTATTAACGTATCGCAGTTGCTTTAAATGATTTTCAACGCTCGATTTCGATATGTTCAGATTCTCAGCAATCTCTGGTGTTGTTAAACGTCGATTGTATTCGATCAATGCCTTTATTTTGTCGCCATCAACTTCCATTGGCCTTCTTGAGCGTGGTGCATCTTTCTCATCAAAATCTCTACACCGAAATTTTGCAAACCAATTCTTACACTGCCGTAGTTTTAAAGTATCTACACCATACACACACACATAACTTTTTATGAGCTTGCACAGCATTTTTCCTTTTCGGAAGTAACACAGCAAAACATGACGAAACTATTCCTTTTGATTGTCCATTTTGAAATCGACGCCAAACAAACCCTTGTTAACGAAATCGTGCACTTTCTGTTCCTAAAATAAGCTTGAACTGTCAGCTGTCATGTTACATAATGAACTTGCGGTTTCAAATGATGTTAGTTACATTTCAAGACACGTTTCACCATCTATGTGTAAAAAACGCAATGACGTTTTAGCCAACCTACGCTGTTCGTATAATCTTTAAATGCATATTTAAAAGTATGATACACATGCGACGGTAAACAAGTTAGTAAAATCATGCAATGCATTGATTATAATACGCTTTCCAACATACCAGAAATTATTACTCAAGTTATGTGGATAATGACTGGGGAATAAATCTCACTCCTGTGTCCTAACCTTTGATCCAATTTCGATGATATTCAGCAGAGCCGGTTCAGTATACCTCAGAAATAGCATACTAAAGGTTTGTCGCAATAGAAGCAGTTTTACGCAAGTTATGAGAATAATGGTTGTGGAATAATCTTGCTTTTGTGCAATGACCTTTGACCCCATTTCGTTGATATTCAACAGAACCGGTTCACTATACCTCCGGAACAACATGATAACGTTTTGTCGCAATCGAAGCATTTTTAGGTAAGTTATGATGCACTGGAATGGATCCCACTCCAGTGTCCTGACCTTCAACCCCATTTCGCCCATTTTCAATAGGGTTTGTGCTCAGGTGGTTCCCTACCACATCTAAAATTTCATCGAAATCGAACCATATTTACGCATGTTATGACGCATAAAGGCAGTGAAATGGATCCCGCTTTTATGTCTTGAACTTTGACCCCATTTCGTCCATTTTTAATAGGGTTCGTCCCCAGGTGCTTACTTACCGCATACTAAACTTTCATCGAAATCGAACCATTTTTACGCAAGTTATGCCTCATAAGGGCAATGGAATAAATCCCACTCTTATGTTCTGCCTGACCTTTAATCCCATTTCGCCCATTTTCAATAGGGCTCGTGCCCAGGTGATTCCCTACCACATACTAAAAGTTCATCGAAATCGAACCATTTTTACGCAAGTTATGACGCATAAAGGCAATGGAATGGCTTCAGCTCCTATGTCCTGACCTTTGACCCCATTCCGCCCATTTTCAATAGGGTTCGTCCCCAGTTGGTTCCCTACCACATACTAAAACTTCATCGAAATCGAACCATTTTTACGCAAGTTATGCCTCATAAGGGCAATGAAATAAATACCGCTCTTATGTCCTGCCTGACTTTTGACCCTGTTTCGCCCATTTTCAATAGGGTTCGTCCCCAGGTGGTCCCCTACCACATACTAAAATTTCGTCGAAATCGAACCATTTTCATGTGAGTTATCGTGCGGACGGACGGACAAAGCTGGAGCATATACGCCCTCTTCAACCGACGGTTGGAAAACGTAAAAAAGAACACAAGTCACACGTTTAAATACAAGTCAGCGTGGTAATGCAGACAGGGACTGTTTGATCAGTAGATACACGAGGTGTGACGTCACTGAAAAGGACGTCACGACTTGATAGGCCTTCAAAATCTCGGAGGTAACGACACAACGCGTGACGTAATGAGAGAGATGGCGTGACCGCGCACCAACATTCTCAAACGCGAGATTGTGACGTCGTAAGATTTCTAAGCATTGGAAACATTAATGGAACGACGCCATGACACTAAAAACGTTATAATGCGGGGTATTTATTTAACCCACTAAACGAATTCTCCTAAAGTCGAGATCAAGCTAAATCGATTTCTAGTACCAGGAAACGGCAGGTTAACGACTTTCATCAAAATTCTTAGAGCCGTTTTCAAAATAAAATGTACATACATACATACAAGAATTGCTACTTTAAGGTGGACGTCAAGTAATTTTGCTTCCCATACTTCCAATGGAAAAACTTCTGTACACATTTTCTTCACAATTAATGCGTTCCCAAGAATGAAAATTTGAACATTGATTAAAATAGCTTCATTTCATAACTTGGAATACTTAATATTTTCTAAACCATAACCGTAATAATATTTTCTAAACCATAACCGTAATTATGCAATCCAACATTTATTTGTCCACTGACGTCATCAAAGTACAGGTCGCGCCATCTTTTTTTCTGGTTTCAACACCACCAAAGGAAACGTTATTGTTTTTTAATATAATTATGCTTATGTTTTAGAAAATGTTAAGTATTCCAAGTTATAGTATGAAGTTATTTTAATCGATGTTCAAACTTCCATCCTTGGGAACACAATAATTGTGAAGGAAACGTGTACAAAAGGTTTACCACTGGAAATATAGGAAGCAAAATTACTTGACCTCCACCTTAATAGTGTGGGATAAGGGCGATGGAATGGATCCCGATCCTATGTCCTGACCTTTAACTCCATTTGTCCTATTTTTAATATGGTTCCTCTCCAGGTGATCCTCTGCCACATAATAAAATTTCATCGAAATCGAACCATTTTTACGCACCTTATTACGCATAAGCGCAATGGAATGCATCCCGCTCCTGTGTCCTGACCTTTAACTCCACCTCACCCATTTTCAACAGGATTCGTCCCCAGTTAGTCCCCTACCATATACTAAAATGTCATTGAAATCGAACCATATTTACGCAAGTATTGACGCATAAGGGCAATTGAATGGATTCCGCTCTTACGGCGTGACCTTTGACCCCACGTCACCCATTTTCAATAGGGTTCGTCCCCTTGTGATCCCCTACTACGTACTAAAATTTCACCGAAATTGAACCATTTTTACGTGAGTTATCATGCCGACAGACGGACGGACGGAAAAAGCTGGAGCATATACGCTTCTTCAACCTGCGGTTGGAAAGCGTAAAAAATGAGCAAGCAAAGGCAATTTGTGAATCAAGCCGACCAACGTTAACGCTTTATAAACTTTTTGAACTTGCATTTTTTTTTTATTTGAGGTTTAACGACCACCGTGAGCAACTCAATGGGCTATAAGCAGTCGCCCGTCCCTAATTTAGGGTCACTGATTCCAGGGAAGAGAGAAAGCCAGTGCCGTAAGACAAACACAACATCCATGCCTCACCGGGATTCGAACCCGGACCCCTTTCGGACGAATGATCAGAGGCCATCGCTTAGACCACTGCGCCACCGGGGCGGCTGAACTTGCATTCAGCGTTCAAAAAATTATTACTAGAGAATGGTAACCAAAGCAAGCAGACATACTAGGGTGAATCAAAGCTCGCCGCATTTTCAGATAAACATAATGTTGGGCCTGTATTGCTGGGCGAAATACGCGTCAGCGTCTACTGGATACTGCAATTACGAGCAACACACAAGAAACACATACAGCACGGAGCCACACTGCAGTATTATACTGAGCAGAGGATGCAGGTCGATATACGTCAGCGAGAGAAATTTGCGCAGTTGAAGGCTAGGAAATAGTGGACAGGAGCACTGCACGAAAAGTTTTGGCGTTTCAATGCAGCGAACACCAATCTCGAAGACACACCGAGGTTAGGACATCCAATGACCACCAACACTAACACCCTGATTGAAGTTGTGACAGTGAACCCCGGTACCAGCGCACCACGTTTGGCAGCAAAAGTGGAATCTCCAGTGTTCGTCTCCTGCGCCAGTTGGTTTCTTTTCTAAACGCCACTAAACGGTTACTCATGAACTGATACCCCAGCAAGCGAAACAACGTGTCACTAGTGCTGTCAAATCATCAGAAGAAAAGTTTAGGCGTTGTATCGTTGCAAGTAATGAAAAGTGGATGTTCGTAAGTTATTCTGCCATTGGGAGCCAGTGGTACAAAACGAGCGGTTGGAGAGGGCAGTCATATTATGCATTTGGTGGAATTCTGAGGGTCCTGTGCACTGGCAACTAGTGCCAGGAAATCAGGCTGTGAACAGGAACCTCTATGTCGAACAACGGGTCCAAGATGCTCTGCGCCAACGCTATACAGTGCTCAGCAACGGGAAGAGGGGATTGCTGCAAGAGGATAATGCAACAAATCACACTTCCAGAGTAGTCAGTCATAAACTACAGGAACTGAAAGAAAATGAGATCCTACCCCATACGGTCTGGATTTTGCTCCTATTCTACAACCATCTGTTTCGCACCATGGTCCATTTCTCACAAAGACGACACTTCTCTTCAGTGGTGGATGTATTGAGTTGTCGGAAAAGTCATGACGTATTTTGGAACCCGATGTCGGTTGGGAGGTTTTGGAAGTACTAGAGGCATGCGCAGCTCTGTTATCGCTATGGCATTCGATAGGTAACAGTTCTAGCTGCAGTCTAAAAGGAATAGTGAGCGATTTGGTTGATTTGCGGAGATTTGACATCAAGTTAAAGATGAAAGACCAAACTGTGCATTTTCGCCATATTTTAGTGTTTTACTTCTGTAAAGGGAAGAACGCGCGTCAAGCTAGTGAAAAGTTGCTTAAAGTGTACGGTGATAATGCTCTACAAGCACGTCAGTGCCAGCGGTGGTTCGCAAAATTCTGTGCTGGTGATTTTGACCTCAACGATGCTCCTCGGTCCGGAAGGACAACCGAAGTCGATGACGCCCAAATCAAGGCATTGATCGAGTGAAACCCACATTACACGACACGAGAGATTGCAGACACATTGCACATCCATCATTCAAGCGTTCACGACCACCTGAAGAAACTGGGATACGTAAATAAGCTCGATGTGTGGGTTCCTCATGAACTCAAAGAAGCTCAATTGACGGCGCGTATAAACATTGCGATATGCTCAATAAACGTGAGGAAAACTATCCTTTTTTGAAGCGACTTATTGACGAAAAGTGGATTGTGTACAACGATGTGCTGCGCAAACGGTCTTCGTCCCGACGTGCTGCTTCGCCTCAAATGACATCCAAAGCAGACATTCATCAGCGGAAGGTTCTGGTCTCAGTGTGGTGGAATTTTAAAGGTGTCATGTTTCTCGAGCTCCTATCACGGAACCAAAAAATCAATTCGAATGTGCGCTGTCGACAATTGGACAGATTGAACGAATCCATCATTCAGAAACGTCCAGAGCACGTTTATCGTAAAGGTATTGTGTTCCATCACGAAAACGCGGGACCACACGCAAGTTTGATCACCCGCCAAGAATTATTGGAGCTTGGGTGGGATGTGTTGCCACACCTAGCATACTCGCCTGACCTTACGCCGTCAGAATTTCAATTGTTTCGCTCTGTTCAACAGTCTTTGCATGGTATAACGTTCAATTCAGATGAAGCTATAAATCAACACTTTGTATAGTTTTTCGCCACGAAAGGCAGGTCCTTCTATGAACGAGGCATTCTGCAGCTCACTGAAAGATGGCAAAAGGTTACCGAACAAAACTGGCATTATATCATTGATTGATCTTTGTTCTTTCTATCAATAAATGACCTTTGTAAAAGATGGCTAAAATACGTCATGACTTTTCCGACAACCCAATACAATCTGGCGTCGGAGAGTTTTTATCCAAGAAATCAGCCGATTGGCTCTGACGTGGGATCGTGGCTCTGCTGGTACGTTGCAAAAGAACTGTAGAAAACAATGGCCTGTACCTTGCAGAGTGAAGTGGGCGTGTTTGGCTTTCTAGCATCATTAAACCTTTTAGTTGCAAACGGGACGAACATTTGATTCACTTTGGTGTAGGTAATCGTTTCATTTTATTTGACGATTCCATAGCGGCATTTCACTTTGACGAACTTTGAAGGAAGAGAAGAGCTCACAATGAAACAATGAAATACAAATATTCGTGCCTTAGCAAGAAGATTAGTAGTCGAACAATTTAAACAAACGTAAACACAAAACAGTATTTAAAAACGTCCTCTAACAGTTCCTGGTTTAGCTTGTAAATATCTCGCTAACGTCACATGTCAAACACCTAACACTTTAAACACATCTCAAACCTTGTGTTTAAATCTCAGGCTTCTTCGCCCGACTGACAACGAGTGATTTCACAAGGAACAAAAGGTCTTAGGAGTTATGAGGTGACATTAAAGTCACAAAGTATAACGAGCTATAATAACAACTTTTTATGAGAGACAGTAATCACAACCAGAATGTTAAATATGCAATATAGCCCCACCTGTGGCGCAGTGGTCTAAGCGAGGGCTTCCGATCATTCGTCCGAGATGGGTCTGGCTTCGAATCCCGTTATGGCATGGTGTTGTGTTTGTCTTACGGCACTGGCTCTCTCCCTTCCGTGGAACCAGTAGCGCTGAGTTAAGGACGGGCGACTGCTTGTAGCCCATAAAGTTGCTCACGGTGGTCATTTAACCTTCAATAAAAAAAAAAGAAAACAACAATTAGCAGAGTATAATAACAAATCTTGAATGGAATACGGTATTACAAAATACAATACAGATTTTGAACATGACAATCCATTTTTTGGTGTAAATATGACATGGATGTTAAGTCAGATAATATCAGAAAACTTGAAAATTTCGTCGTCCCAGAGCGGGAATCGAACCTGCATCTCTCGGATAACACCAGATTCTGCTAACAACTACACCACCCGGAAAGACCAAGTCTCAAGTTTCCGATTAAATTGAATACAACCATTACAGGATTCGCTAGTCAAAGCAACCGGCCTTTATGTTGAGCGAATCTGGAGGTTAAGAATCCTATCCAGTGATTGCACGGAGGAGCAGGTAAATCATGAACGGAATACGGGATTACACCATACGGAAACTTGAGACTTGATCGTTCTGTGTGGTGTAGTTGTTAGCATACTCGGGCGCTATCCGGGAGACGCGGGTTTGATTCCCGCTCTAGGACAATGAAATTTTCAACTTTTGGATATTATCTGACCTACCATCCATGCCATATTTACACCAAACAAGTTAATAAAATCATGCAATGCATTGATTATAATACGCTTTCCAACATACCAGAAATCATTACTCAAGTTATGAGGATAATGGCTGTGGAATAAATCTCGGTCCTGTGCCCTGACCTTTGATCCCATTTCGGTGATATTCAACAGAATCGGTTCAGTATACCTGCGAACTAACATGATAAAGTTTTGTCGCAATCGCAGCATTTTTACGTAAGTTATGATGCATATGGGTTATGGAATAGATCTTGCTCCTGTGTCCTAACCTTTGACTCCATTTCGCCCATTTTCAACAGGATTCGTCCCCAGTCAGGCCCCTACAACATATTAACATTTCATCCAAATCGAAGCATTTTTACGTACGTTATGACGCATAATGGCGATGGAAGTGATTCCCCTTCTATGTCTTGACCTTCAACCCCATTTCGCCCATTTTCAATAAGATTTGTCCCCAGGTGATTCCCTACCATCTACTAAAATTTCATAGAAATCGAACCATTTTAACGTTAGTTATGACGCTTAATAGCAGTGGAGTGGATCCCGCTCCTATGTCCTGACCTATGACCCCATTTCGTTTACTTTCAATAGGGTTCCTTCGCAGTGTTCCCCTACCATATACTAAAATTTCATCGAAATCGACCGATTTTTACGCGAGTTATCGTGCGGACGAACATATGCACACAACGTGTGACGTAATGAGGCACATGGGAATCGCGACCATCTGCTAGCAAGAGTGTGACATTTTTTTTTTTTTTTTGATTGGAGGTTTAACGACCATCGTGAGCAACTCAATGGGCTATAAGCAGTCGCCCGTCCCCAATTTAGGGTCACTGGTTCCAGGGAAGGGAGAGAGCCAGTGCCGTAAGACAAACACAACATCCATGCCTCACCGGGATTCGAACCCGGACCCCGTTCGGACGAATGATCAGAGGCCATCGCTTAGACCACTGCGCCACCGGGGCGGCAAAGAGTGTGACATCATAAAACTTTAATAGGATCCACACACAACGCGTGACGTAATGAGACAGATGGCGTGACCGTGAGCCAACATCTCAGTCGCGAGATTGTGACGTCATTAGATCTCGAAGCATGTGTAACATTAATGGAACGACGCCATGACACTAAAAACGTAGGAATGGGGAGTTGTTATTTAACGCACTAAACGAATTTTCCTAAAGTCGAGATCAAGTTAATCGATTTTTAGTACCAGAAAACGGTAGTTTAATGACTTTCATCAAAATCCTTGGAGCCGTTTTCAAAATAAAATTTACATAGATACAAGAATTGCTCCTTTAAGATGGACGTCAAGTAATTTTGCTTCAGATACTTCCAATGGAAAACTTTTGTACACATTTCCTTCACAATTAATGTGTTCCCAAGGATGAAAATTTGAACATCGATTGAAATAGCTTCATTTTATAACTTGGAATACTTAATATTTTCTAAAACATAACCATAATTATGCGATCCATTATTTGTTTGTCTACTGACGTCATGAAAGTACAGGTCGCGCCATCCTTTTTCTGGTTTCAACAATACCAAAGGAAACGTTATTGTTTTTTAATATCATTTAGGTTATGTTTTAGAAAATGTTAAGTATTCCATGTTATAATATGAAGTTATTTTAATCGATGTTAAAATTTCCATTCTTGGGAATACATTGATTGTGAAGGAAATGTGTACAAAAGTTTTTCCATTGGAAGTATAGGAAGCAAAATTGCTTGACATCCCCCGTAATAGTATGAGATAAGGGCGATGGAATGGATCCCGATCCTGTGTCCTGATCTTTGACCCCATTTGTCCCATTTTCAATAGGCGTCATCCACAGGTGGTCCCTTATCACATACTAAAATTTTATCAAAATCTAACCAATTTTTCTCACGTTATGGCACATAAGGGCAATGGAATGCATCCCGCTCCTATGTCCTGACCTTTGACCCCACCCCACCCATTTTTCAATAGGGATCATCCCCAGGTGGTGTCCTACAATATACTAAAATTTCATCGAAATCGAACCGTTTTTACGCGAGGTATCGTGCCGACAGGCGGACGGACGGACAAAGCTGGAGCACATACGCTTCAACCTACGGTTGGAAAGCGTAAACAAGTTAGTAAAATCATGCAATGCATTGATTATGATACGCTTTCCAACATACCTGAAATCCTTACTCAAGTTATGAGGATAATGGCTGTGGAATAAATCTCGCTCCTGTGCCCTGAAGTTTGATCCCATTTCGATGATATTCAACAGAACTGGTTCAGTATACCTCCGAAATAACATGACAAAGGTTTGTCGCAATCGAAGCAATTTTACGTAAGATATGATGTATAAGGACTATGGAATAAATTCCGCTCCTGTGTCCTAACCTCTGACCCATTTTGCCCATTTTTAAAATTATTCTTCCGCAGGCAGGCCCCCTACAACATACTAACATTTCTTCCAAATCGAAACATTTTTACGTAAGGTATGACGCATAATGGCGATGGAAGTGATTCCGCTCCCATGTCCTGACCTTTGACCCCAGTTCACCCATTTTCAACAGGGTTTGTCCCCAGGTGGTCCCTTACCACATACTAAAGTTTAATCTAAATCGAACCTTTTTAACGTTAGTTATGACGCATAAGAGCAGTGGAATGGATCCCGCTCCTATGTCCTGACCTCTGACCCCATTTCGTTCATTATCAATACGGTTCCTTCCCAGGTGTTCCTCTATCACATACTAAAATTTCATCGAAATCGAACGATTTTTACGCGAGCTATCGTGCGGACGAACATATGCACGCAACACGTGACGTAATGAGGCAGGTGGGAATCGCGACCATCTGCTCGCAAGAGTGTGACCTCATAAAACTTTAATAGGATTCACACACAACGCGTGACGTAATGAGACAGATGGCGTGCCCCCGAGCCAACATCGGAATTGTTAGAGTGTGACGTCATAAGATTTCTAAGCATGGATAACATTAATGGGACGACGCCATTACAATAAAAACGTGGTGATTCGGGGTGGTTATTTAACCCGCTAAACGAATTTTCGTAAAGTCGAGTTCAAGCTAAATCGATTTCTAGTACCAGAAAACGGTAGGTTAACGACTTTCATCAAAATCCTTAGAGCCGTTTTCAAAATAAAATTTACATACATACAAGAATTGCTCCATTAAGGTGAACGTCAAGTAATCTTGCTTGTGTACTTCGAATGGAAAAATGTCTGTACACAATTTATTCCCAATTAATGCGTTCCCAAGGATGAAAATTTGTACATTGATTAAAATATCTTCATTTTATGACTTGGAATACTTAATATTTTCTAAAACACCCATAATTATGTAATCCAACATAATGACGTCATCAAAGGACAGGTCGCGCCATCTTTTTTCTGGAAAATTAATGCATTCACAAGGATGAAAATTTGAACATTGATTAAAATAGCTTCATTTTATAACACGGAATACTTAATATTTTCTAAAACATAACGATAACTTCGCAATCCAATATTTGTCTACTGACGTCATCAAAGTACTGGTCGCACGATTCATTTTCTGGTTTCAACACCACCATAG
The DNA here is from genome assembly GCA_039090855.1 of Macrothele yani. Taxonomy (NCBI): domain Eukaryota; kingdom Metazoa; phylum Arthropoda; class Arachnida; order Araneae; family Macrothelidae; genus Macrothele; species Macrothele yani. The sequence continues at coordinate 57,238,024 of CM077002.1, forward strand.
GAAAAATTATTGATTTTTAATATAATTATGGTTATGTTTTAGAAAATATTAAGCAGTCCCAGTTACAATATGAAGTTATTTTAATGGATGTTCAAAGTTTCATTCTTGGGAACACATTAATTGTGAAGGAAATGTGTACAAAAGTTTTCCATTGGAAGTATAGGAAGCAAAATTACTTGATGTCCACCTTAATAATATTAGATAAGGTTGATAGAATGGATCCCAATCCTATGTCCTGACCTTTAACCCCATTTCGTGCATTTTCAATAGGGTTCGTCTCCAGGTGGTAGGTGGTTCCCTACCACATACTAAAATTTCATCGAAATCAAAATATTTTTACGCACGTTATGACGCATAGGGGCAATGGAATGCATCCCGATCTTATGTCTTGACCTTTGACCCCACTTCACTATTTTGAACAGGGTTTGTCCCCAGGCGGTCCCTTACCACATAGTAAAATTTGATTGAAATCGCACCATATGTACGCAAGTAATGACGCATAAGGGCAATGGAATGGATCCAGCTCCTACGCCGTGACCTTTGACCCTATTTGTCCCATTTTCAATAGGGTTCGTCCTCAGGTAGTGCCCTACCACATACAAAAATTTCATCGAAATCGAACCATTTTTACGCCAGTTATCGTGCGGACAGGCGGAAAAAGCTGGAGCATATACGCTTCTTCAACCTACGGTTGAAAAGTGTAAAAAAACGGATTGTCATCTTCAAAAATTTGTATAATAATAAAGTTCACGAATGGGTAAACTTTTTTTATACCTGACAAAACAACTGTTCCCTTGGAGGAAGGGGTAACGATCTCCATGAGAAACTCATACAGCTATAAACAAATTCTCGTGCTTAATTTTGGGCCAGTGTTTCCAGGAAAGAAACAGAGCGATCAGACTCGGTTCCAAGTCCAACTCGGGAAAAAGGTCAGAAGCCAGCGTTTCAGACCATTCGATAACGGGGACCGGGCTAAAAAAGTGGCTATGACGAAGCTCGATGAGGCCGTCCGCCAACTCAAAAGTACGCCGATCGCGTGGCTTCTTTTTCAAGAAGATGGATAGCTTACTGTATTTGCTGCGGCTGTTATGTTAGACACAAAGTATGATTCTACTTATGGTGCATGACGACTTGGAATTCCGGACGGTGATGCAATTACACACAAATCGTGACAAGACTTGCAAGTACGTACCGTATATACTCGTGTATAGGTCGAGCCCCGGATTTTTATGTGAATATCTGCAGTTTTTGTATACCTACCTATCTTGTGCATAAATTAAAAAAAAAAAAAATTCCGAGGATGCGCCCGCATGCGGAAATGTGAACCTACTACTTATTGTTGTAGCTGGCTCTCGCAATATTGCTTGCGGCAGTTTCCCGCAAAATGTGGGTGGAATTGAGGCACAATTCTGAGAAGATGATAGGGCTCACCACCCTGGTTAGAGAGTTTCCAGGGGAAAGTCACACACTTTAACACTGTATTAACCCACTTTTGCACATCCCCCCCCCTTTACCCCACTTTTTTGCAAGCGAGTTTTCTGCAGTTACTTCATTCATGGAGAGTAAAGCATTTGCTCCCGCAGCAGACGAATCGTGATGCATTTAGCAAACGTCGTAAGGCACATCGTTATTTAAAAAGAAAAAAACAACAACACTTCCTGGAACATATTTGGAAAGCGTAAATAGGTCTTGATGTTAACCTAATAGTTTTTTATCCCATAAATCATATGCATGCCTTAAAAAATAAATGTGCAACTTTTGAAGTTTTCAATGGATCTCTTGAAATTTTGAAATTAATCTTTATTTTGATGTATTGTGGACATTGTAAAATTTGCTCGCAACTATTTAAAAAATTGAAGAAAATGTGTTCTATAAAATTTTCTCCCACTACACTGTGCAGCGTAGCAGCTGTCGGTCAATTGCTGAGTTGGATGAGTGTGTGATTGACAGAGAGGTCGTTTATCTACTCCAGAGTTCCATCCCCCCTCTCTACCGTGTTTTGTGACAAACAATCGGCTTTAGTGACAAAACCAAACATCGCCCATTCAGTAAAGATGCAATCCTTTTTGCTCGCTCTTAGTCTTTTTTAAAGGTTACTGTTTGATTTTTAGAGCCGGGGCACACTCAATTTAATAACGAACGTAAGTAGGTTGTTAAACTAATGCACTTTTTTACTATCAGTGCCAATGTCATTCTGAGCGATCGGACAAGTTTAAACACTTTCGGTTTCGGGATTCATTGATCAAGTTCCGCTGTTCTATACATTGTCACGCCTCTCTTATCCGCCGTCGTAAAGCAGGGACAGCGGTCTCCTTTTTCAATAGTCTGTTCTTTTCCCTCTTCAATTCCCCCCCCCGCAGAAAATTGAGCACGGTCATAGGTCAGATCAGATCAGATCATATGTAGAGGATTTTAGGAAGGGAGTGTCTGACCCCAGGTCTTAAACAACCCTTAGAAGTAGGAAGATAGGAGATTTGGGCTAGAGTGCCTGATAGGAAAGTCACACGGAAGCGAGGTAGAAAGGGGGAGGAAGACGCCCTTATTTTTTACCGGGGAGCCAGTACCCGGGGTCCAACGGCTTAACGTGCCCATCCGACGCACGGCGGATATTTAGTGGTTCGAACGTTCGTACCTGCTGGTATCGAACCCGAGGTCTTCTCCGTGGCAGTCATGAACGCTGACCACTAGGTCATCCGCGGCCACGGTCATAGGTCACGGCACGGTGCAATTTAAACTACTGGATGACGCTTTCACCTCTTTCCTCTGGGTGATTTACCAGCGGGGCAGTCAAGGCCATATCGACAGATCTAAAACAGACTTTGAGACATCTTTGCGAAATGAGTTTTTCTCTTAGTGAATAAAAAAACTCGTACATATAAAATCAAGAAAATTCTTAGCAATAACTTTCTTTTGTACCAGTAACACCCGGAAAATGACGAAATATACAACTGCAAATGAACTGATGGCGCAAAGGGCTAAGTATGACCATTTCCATAAGGCATCAAAAGTTTGGTTTTTGACCTATTAGAAATATTTTCCGTGTATAATTCGACCTCCTAATTTCGACCTAAATATTTCATTAAAAAAGTCGACCTATGCACGAGTATATACGGTATTGCGTCATCCTTCGGCGCTATAAAGAAGAAAGAATACACCGAAACGCGGGGTGGAAAGAGCACGTCTTTTCAACCTAAGGGCTGTGTCATAATACAAAATGTAATAGCTATCGAACATTCATTGGCATACGAAATATTATAACGAATAATCGGTTCTTCATACTGCACGATGAAAAATTATAATTTTAAATAGGTTTTTAAGAAACGGATGCATATAAAAATACGCACTTGTGCCTCTTAGTGCTAGAAAAGTGCTTTGTGAAAAATTGAAAAGCATACGTAAAAATGTGCCTGGTGATGGAAGCTATGCGCCGCAAAAGTGTTTTTAAGGAAGTGGGGGGGGGGGTATGGGCCGCCGTGAGCAACTCTAAGGTTCACGAGCAGTCGCCCGTAACTAATTTAAAACCCTGGTACCAGAGAATGGACAAGCGCACTATTCATGCCTCATCCGGGACTCGAACCCTGGACTATCTCGGAATAATAGTCAGAAGCCCGGGCCACTGATCATTGTGCCTACTGGGCGTCAGAAGTTTTGAAACGCAACTTTTAGACGTGGACGTAGCAAGAAACTTGGAAATATGTACGGCTCGTAGCTGGAAAATGTCGTCGTTATGAATGTCAGCCAGTCAGTAAGAAATGTTTCAATTGGATTTTCAGAACGCGGGGTTACAAATCGCAAATAGAAATGCACAGTTGCCCTATCTAGCGACAGAGATGTGCATTATAAAAATTTGGTAAGTGTATTCAAAATATTTCCGTACCTTAAAGATATCAGACACGAGAAATATACAGGATTTCCATAAAGTCCTTCACACATTACAAAAATTAATATAAAAAAATCTATGTAAATTAAAATAAAATGATTGGCAACATAATATAGCGGCAATCATAAAGCTTTTTTTCTGTTTTCTAGGTGAGAGGTATTGCTGAATAAGAGGAGCATTTCATCGATAATGGCTCCCACGCAAGAAAAAGCAGCGTGCGTGTTGTGGTTGCAGGAGACCAAATCAGTGGTTACTGTCCAGCGTCATTTCAGAGAAGAGTACAGACGATCGCTAACGGACCAGAAAAAGCATAAAATCTTGGTATGAAAAGTTTAAAGCGACGGGTAGTGTTGTCGTTCTACCCCGAGCGGGCCGACCACCGGTTACACAAGAGACAGCTGCAGCTGTTTAGGAGACATTTCTGCGAAGCCCCACGAAATTCATTCGTCGTGCTTCACTGGAAACTGGGATTCCCCGTGCCACGGTTCACCAACATTTTTTCACAAACGTCTTCATCTGTATGCTTATAAGATACAGATTGTTCACCTCTTCGGCTCAATGACCCGCCTCACCATATTGCATTTACGACGGAGATGTTGCACCGCATAGCTCATGATAGTGATCATCTGTGCCGTGTCTGTTTCTCAGATGAAGTCATATTCCACGTCTCTGGTACAGTAAATAGGCACATTGTGCGAATCTGGGGATCAGACAATCCCCATTATGTCATCGAACAACAGAGGGCTAGCCCAAAAGTGAACGTATAGTGCGGCCTGATGCACGACAGAATCATCGGACCTTTCTTTTTTACAGAGCCCACGGTAATATGTAGCATGTACCTGGACATCCTGGAACTTTTTGTAGCACATCAGTTGCATGCACTCCAACTTTAGGTTATTTTCCAACAAGACGGTACCCCACCACATTGGTCAATACTGGTTCGTCAGTTCCTGAATGCCACATTTCCGGGAAGATGGATTGGCCGCGACGGTCCCATGAAATGGTTACCTCGATCACCCGAAATAACCCCTCTAGACCTTTTTCTGTGTGGTTATCTGAAAGACCAAATTTACTCTAGCAGTGTCCCGGATGTCGAGACGTTGAAGAACAGAATAACGGACGTCAACAGTTCTGTCTCTTCTGAGATGTTAAACAAAACATGGATTAAAATCAAATATCGCTTAGATGTCGTCCGGGTCACAAATGGCGCCCATGTGCAGGTGTACTGACACTGGAAAACAACTTTACTTGTGCACCATCATTGTCGTGCAATCCTTTTCTTGTATCTGTAATACATTTTTTATATTAATTTTTGTAGTGTGGAAAATACTTTATGGATACCTTGTATAATTACGGGCCCTAGCGAGTAAAATGCGCAATTTTTTGAACAGAAAATATTTAAAAATTATTTTCTGTGGTGAGTGGTATCTGACAAAATATTTGACGATATTTGCATTTGGGATTTTAGAAATCGAGATATCTTTACTGACAAAATTACGCACTTACTTGTCCTAGGGACAATACAATACAATACGATAAAATTATAAAATCTGAACAAATAATGCCTCACAGTCGGCATCATATTATGGAAAATAATTTATCCAATCGGCATTTAGAAGCAATGATATCAAAAAGAACAGAATATTCATTTTAGCGTATAGGGGGAAACCACACATTTTTTTTTGATTGGAGGTTTAACGACCACCGTGAGCAACTCAATGGGCTATAAGCAGTCGCCCGTCCCTAATTTAAGGTCACTGGTTCCAGGGAAGGGAGTGAGCCAGTGCCGTCAGACAAACACAACATCCATGCCTGACCGGGATTCGAACCCGGACCCCTTTCGGACGAATGATCAGAGGCCATCGCTTAGACTACTGCGCCTCCGGGGCGGCACCACACATTTGTAGAAGTACAAAGTGTGCTTAATAGTGAAACCCATCCACAGGAAAATATAAAAAAAATTAATTGAATTTTCAGAGCGAATGATATGAAATAAAATACATTTCGATTTATTTACGAATGAATGCATTCCAGCTTCTGCGTTTACGACCTCTAACCGTAAGATCATGCATTCGAAAGGGTCTAAGAAGGTGTTAATTTCTGTTGCCGCAGTTCAAGCTTCCCAAAGCAAAAAACTTAGTTTTTAAACCTGGCTAATAAAACTATTCAGGAAGTTGGTTTCTTATATCACTCACTTATGGCGAATGAAATTGTAAAAGGGAAGCATCTGGCTATGGTTGAACTTTTTAACGATAGATCTATGTAGGGTTTTTTTTTCTAGGTTTCAACGTTTACTAACTCCCATGGCTATGAGGAATCACCGATTGCAAGCTTGGGGCAGCGCAGGGCGGGGAGTGTAGGCAGCGTCGGAGAGCAAGGCCCATGCCTCATCCGGAGATCGAGCCCAGTTCGTACGATCAGAAAGAAACTCACGTGTCCGTTCACTCGCCCACCTAGCGGTAAAGAAGCAAGGTTTTTCTATTTTTTTATTGGGCATTCAATGACCACCGGGAGCAACTCGATGGGCTATCAGCAGTCGCCAGTCCCAAATTTAGGGCCACTGGCGAGGGTAGGGAGAGAGAGCCAGTACCGTAAGATAAACACAACATCCATGACCCACCTTGGACTAATGGTCAGAAACCACCGCTTAGACCACTACGCCACATGGATTCGAAATGTGACCCATCTCGGACGAATGATCAGAAGCCCGTGCTTAGACCACTGCGCCACGGGATTCGAACCCAGACCCATCTCGGACGAATGGTCACTTAGACCACTGCGTCACAGGGGCACAAGAAGGAACTTCGCCGCCGAATATTAGAGTACGTGTACTTTGTTTTATCTTAATCTGTCCTAGAAATCTCTATTGTTTCTGAAAGCGCAGAGTGTACTACAGGGACGATGAATAGTTCCAATTTGCAAGATATGTACAATGACTTTATTACCAATAACTGGCACAGCTGGAACAAATATGTGGTAAGTGTTTCTAAGTAATCAGGAACTACAACTAAAGGTAATGGGACAATTCTTCCAGTCCACCCCGGTGGCCAAGTGTGTCAGGCGCTGACCTCTGACAGTTTTTCCGAGATTGGTACTAGTTTCACATGATCCATGGGTGGTATGTTTGTCTGATGGTGCTGTCTCTGTCCCTTTCCCAAAATCAGTGATCTCATATTAGGGACAGGTGACTGCTCACCTCAGAGTTGCTCACGTTTGGTGATCGCTGAACTTAGAAATAAACTACAGTAAATATGTACTTCCAGATCAAAACTTGATTGAACAGCTTCGTAACACAAATTTATACACCACACCGTATCTATTTCTAAAGAAGAATAAATTGTGGAAATTATGTCTAAAAGATAGATGGAAGCAGATAAAAGCTTCTGCGTATATTCTCCATCTTTAACTCGTTCTCACTAGGCAGCGAAATCATATTTTTGTATTGGTAAAGATATCTTTATTTCTAGAAAACAGATTTAGGGTAGCAAAGAGCTTCCTTAGATTTTCTGCTGTGCCAGATGCGCAGGTTTCGTCTCTTATGGCGAAATGATATGCTGATATGCATCGCAGTATCCACTTCTAAGAACCGGGAAGAAAATCCATATCCCATTTTTCTTCAGCGAGAATTTGCCCCTAGTTGAAGTACTTATGTATTTGTACTTTTACCACGTTCTCCTCCTTTCTAGGAGACAAACAGAACAAAAGTTTGTATTTACATCTCTGTTGATGTGTTGATGTAAGAGTCAAACAAAATCCTTTTCGTCAGTCCGTTAAGCGACGCAAACAAATGTCTTGCATTTCATTAGCGTACCTGTGATCCTCGGAAACGGATTAGAGAATATTTTTTTTGACATTTTCCACTCCTTCGGAGAATGGAATTTCTAGAAAGGTAGCAGGTATGCTTGAGAGAGAGAGAGAGGGGGGGGGGGGAGAAACACGACTTGACATTTTGCAGTTTTGAATGTCGTATTTCTGTAACCAAGGTATATATATTTCGTGTTCAACAATGTGGGGTATCCTAAATTTTGTTCTTTTTTTTAACTTCGTCTCGAATCTTCGTGCCTCTAATATTGTTCCCTATGTTTATTTTTCCGGTTTTATGTTTGCAGCGTTTTCGAAAAATGTGTTTAACTTCTAGCCATTTTGCACATTTGTAGGTATGTCAAATAGGTCGTAAACTAGTAATGCAAAGTAATTTTTACTATTGAGACCTTATAGTACCTACTGCGTAGCTACACCCACGATTTACATGCAACAGAAGAAACAATCTGGCAATTTCTTGAGTAATATGTATAATGATGGATTTGTTATTTTGTATGAATGTCAACATGAATGCGAGGTTAGTTTCCTAATAATGACAACCATTACTCCTATGTTCTCACAACAAAGAAAAGAGCTCCCTTTGTACGTACAAGAATATTGGGGTCCGGCCGCCCCGGTGGCGCAGTGGTCTAAGGCGTTGGCCTCTGATCATTCGTCCGAACGGGGTCCGGGTTCGAATCCCGATGAGGCATGGATGTTGTGTTTGTCTTACGGCACTGGCTCTCTCCCTTCCCTGGAACCAGTGACCCTAAATTAGGGACGGGCGACTGCTTATAGCCCATTGAGTTGCTCACGGTGGTCGTTAAACCTCCAATCAAAAAAAAAAAAAAAATATTGGGGTCGGAACATTTTTGACATAATACTGTATATTTCAGCGTGGCACGCTGCATAATATGGTATTTAGGGTTTAAAGTTTATTTTATGTCAGAACTCTTATTATGCAAACCGAAATCTAGTTCAATTTCCAGTTTATACAAAATAAAGAATGAAAACAACGTTTGTTCAGTATGCCTGTTAAAGCCCATTCAGCCAGCCAGTGACTTAAAATGGCTCTCCGTATACACTTCGTTATTGTATGACAGCACCTAGATTATCTCTTCCGGCTTGCTTGTACAGAATACCTGCAATAATAAAAGGAAGCTATATGAAGTCATGTGCGCGATACCAACCTATTTGCGCCCGAAGTAATTCAGTTTCAAAACCTACAGCTTCAAAAGTGGATCAGTTGGATAAAATGTCGTAAACTGCGAAACCACCGGAAACACAAACATGTGTGCAGTGGGCATACGATTCCACATATCAGGCACACGTCTGGGCTCTGAAAAGCTAATCAGAAGCACGAATCTTCTCAAGACAGCACAGCTTCTACTTTAAGGACAAAATGAGGTGAAATTATGTACTCGAAGCTCACGCTAATGATGTATAATCTTGCTTTGAAACAACTTGATTTGCACAAGACACATTTCTCCCATTCTCTAGAGAGATCTTCGTGCAGCAGGATAATGCCACCGATAATTAGGTTAACATTCTATAGCAGCTTCTTCCAGTATAGAATTTCATTCAGAACATCTGACAAGAATGCCAGATCCCTCTGAACAACATCTCGCAAAGCCTTTCCTCTTCGCACATTAACCCTTTAAGCGACGGTTGCACCTGAACGAAATGACGCACAAAATTTTCAGAGTTCCCCAAGCAGACATTTTCACATTGCGACCGGGTTATACGAAAGCTACGGTGAAACAATTCTTTCCCTCTATCATATCAGCACTACCTACAATAAATGCGCCACTGGTAATAAGTGCTCTCTCATACCTGCTCCCTTCTGTTACTTTATTCTGTGCTCCATGACTCCAAGCATGATGGGGAAGGGCTAGTCTCTCTGACACGAACATCATGCCGCTGGGAAGAAGTAAGTGACACGATCATCTTCCCTCTCACTTCTTAGGTTCTACGCCATTGTTATAGTTCTTTTAGCAAGCAATCAGCTAGAAAGAATTAGTGTCAGTCATCCCCCTGAAAGATATCGGGGCGACCGGAAAGTAATGTCGTCTTTGGAAAAACATAGGAACACTGTTTGTAACAGAAGAAATTTATTACTTAATCAGTTATAAAATCGCCATCATTACCGATCACACTTGCCCATCGTAAACTTAAATTTTCAATGCCGTCTTTATAAAAAGACGTTGGCTGTGATGCAAGAAGTCCAAGAACCCCATTTTGACATCACCTGTATTGTGGAATATTTTCCCATTAAGAAAGTGCTGCTGAGATCTTAACAAATGGTAATCAGATGGTGCAATGTTAGGGGAATAAAGAGGATGGGGCAGAAAATTCCCAGCCCAAATCTCTGTTCGTCTGCTGGGTCAGTCTCACGCTGTCATGCTGGAGGATGACACCTTTTCTGGTGACTAGTGGTGGATGTTTTACAGTAAGAGTTTTCTTCAAACGGCCCAGTTGTTGACAATAGAGATCTACCGTTACGGTCTGTCCGGGTTACAAGAGTTCAAAGTGAGCTACGCCAGCGATAGTCCACCAAACACAGAGGAAAACCTTTTTGGGGTGTAGGCCTGATTTTGGCGTAGGAAATGGTGTCAGACCTGGAGAAAGTCATTGGTTTTTGCGTTTGTTGTTCACGTAAAGAAACCATTTTTCATCTCCAGCGACAATTCGATGAAGAAATGGATCCTTCTACTGTCGGATGAGCAAAGAGTTGCAGGTGGTGGAATGCTGGGGTTTGTTGTCAGGTGAAAGTTGGTGTGGGACCCAAACTCCTTGTCTATAGACCTTCCCTATCTGTTGCAGGTGCTCTCGAACAGTAGACAATGATGCATTAAGATGTTGGGATAATTCATCAGTGGTTTGACGAGGATCTGCTTCAACGGCTGCACGCAGAAGGTCATTGTCCAGCTTCATGGGCCTTTCTGCACGAGGGGCATCAGAGTGGTCAAAATTGCACGAATGGAATTGGGCGAACCAACGCTGGCACTTTCAGACATTTTTTTTTTATTGGAGGTTTAACGACCACCGTGAGCAACTCAATGGGCTATAAGCAGTCGCCCGTCCCTAATTTTAGGGTCACTGGTTCCAGGGAAGGGAGAGAGCCAGTGCCGTGAGACAAACACAACATCCATGCCTCACCGGGATTCGAACCCGGACCCCTTTCGGACGAATGATCAGAGGCCAACGCCTTAGACCACTGCGCCACCGGGGCGGCTTTCAGACATTTAACGCATTCGGATAACAGCGCAAATGCTATTGGTGAAAACGGCTGCATTGTTCCCTTTTTTAATATCCATACAGCATACAATGCTGTATGAATATTGTATGAATATACAATATTCATAATTGTATATATATATTTTTTTTTTTTTTTTTGATTGGAGGTTTAACGACCACCGTGAGCAACTCAATGGGCTATAAGCAGTCGCCCGTTCCTAAATTTAGGGTCACTGGTTCCAGGGAAGGGAGAGAGCCAGTGCCGTAAGACAAACACAACATTCATGCCTCACCGGGATTCGAACCCGGACCCCGTTCGGACAAATTATCAGAGGCCATCGCTTAGACCACTGCGCCACCGGGGCGGCTAATTGTGTATTCATACAAATTGTATGAATATACAATTTCTCGCGTTTTATGTCACTCATTTTGTTCTGCAAATCTAGAAGATAAAAACACCTACATAAGTGAAAGGCGAATGGTTCGTTCACTTGTACAAACAGTTATTTTACGTTGAACGTACATAAACACCTCAGAACTGCTCCCCAAACTTAGCCCCCAAAACGACCTCACTTTCCGGTCCCCCCATAACTTTTTTTGATTGTTGGTTTAACGACCACCGTGAGCAAGTCAATGGGCTATAAGCAGTCGTCCGTCCCTAATTTAGGGTCACTGGTTCAAGGGAAGGGAGAGAGCCAGTGCCATAAGACAAACACAACATCCATGCCTCACCGGGATTCGAACCCGGACCCCTTTCGGACGAATGATCAGAGGCCATCGCTTAGACTACTGCGCCACCGAGGCGGCTACTCGCATTTTACTTTCTTGATGCTTGTATCACAATTGGAAGTGGACATTCTGTTGATTTTACATTAACGTTCTCAACGTCTCTGTCTTGGTAATTACTCATTTTTCACAATGTCTCTCTTGTAAATGCATGCCAACAACTGAAGTGCTTGAGTCACCGTTTCAATTCTCTTTCCATTAGTCTATTGACTGGTCATCGGGCCTTTTACACAACATTCAGAGAATTGAATTGTTTTCCATCTTGTAAGTGTAAGCATGACCAGAATTTTCTCATGAACGCTCGTGACACGTAACACTATGATCACCAACTTAACAGAATGTTGAGCACCCTTCCTCCGCGATTCCCGCTAGCACTCGGCCTGACGTGGTGTCAATTCCACTAGACCGACGAATGTGTTCTTAGGTATGGTGCGCCGGCTGTAATTCCCGGAGTTGCATAACAGAGCGGAACGTTGCACAGCGGGCCTTCGAACTCTTCATTCCAATAATTCCCACAACTGTTCGGCGGGATTCAAGTAGGAGTAATTTGGTGGTCAAGGGAACTCACGAAATGCTTGGACGTGATCACAGAACTATTCCTGCCCAATGTAAGCATTATTTATGACACAGGACGTTGTTGATTTTCTGAAAGAATACAATGTCTCCTGGATACACCATCACGATAAAAAAACACTTATTTTAAAACATTGGCTAGGTGGAATCTGGCAATGTGGTTGTGCTCACCTGGAATGAGTTGATCCAGTAATGTCCATGAGAACAATTACCATAATGTGATGCCGCCGCTAATCACTCTCCATTCAACAGTGCAGTCTGGTTGCAGCAGTTCTTCCCCTTAGTGTGCAGCTCGAACTCGTCTATCGGCCTGCTGTGTTTGGAACCTGGACACCTGAGGCCAAACGATGTTTTTTGTCTTACTAAAATTCAGAAATTATACGCAGAACATTTCCCATCAGGAGCTGTATCCGCTTCAAATACAACTTTTAAAAGCAGATATATCAGGAAAATCGCAATTTACTTTTACGTCCCCTAGAGCGAAATCTATGCATCGCTTGAAAAAGAAACTTAACCCAAAAAAGTCTCCGTTATAAATGGTATTGAAAGGAAGAAATAATTTTTCCCGTCGGATATTTAGAAGCAAATACACTATATTGACAAAAGTCACAGGACACCCAGAAGAGAAGCACAACATAGCATTTATTGACATACATTAGTACGGTGTCGGTCCATGGTCCGATTTTGATTTGTAACATGTTGACACTGTGCTGTATTTCTGTACATTGTTTTTGAATATTGCCGAACAGGTAATATATTATATTTACACCAGGAAGTCCAAGTTTGTTCTTCTCCTGATATTCATCATTTCATTGATGTGTCTTATGATCAGTTTGTCAATTGCTTTGTACTGTACATTCTTGTAACTATGATGTGTTACACCTTACTGTCTTATTGTATTTTTTTTTTTTTTTTTTTTTCAAGGGAAATGTTGTCTCCTGAAGCTCTCAATATTTTCTTGAACAGTTTTGTTAATCGCACACCAATGCACTTATGAGCAATACGTTTTTTTGTTAAAATCCTTCCTAAATGCCCAGACATGCTTGTCGCTGTTCATTTATCACGAGCTGTAATTTTGCTCCATTTTTCAACTTGTGCACTATGCTGTATATTTTTATATAGGTTTTAGTAGTTTAACGATCTTTGATCGTATTTTATTTGTATTTAGACGTCCTTATTAGTTCGTCTCCTGATTTCTACCTTGAATAAAGATATTTTGAAACCACCTTTGGCTTAAGTCACGCTTTTCTGAGCTCCGTGTTTTGTGCCTATTTGGTGTGTTTTATCGTGTGGCTCGTCATTTTCTTTTTGTGTTCCTTCAAGCTGAAGGTTTGTGCTTTGTTGTGTTGCATCTCCCAAGTTGGTGAGTAGTTTATTTTTTCTATTATCATCATTTAAATTCTCGACCGAGCTGGTCGATTTCTCAGGTAGCCCTCGCCATTAATAATGGTGGCGGTTGCTGATAAGAGCGATGTCCACGCCCATATCAGCGAAGCATTACCTCCCTCCTCCTTCTCGATACGAGACCAATTACCTAAAAAGCTTGATGGAGACGTCACTCGAACACGAGAGGTGGCACGTGACTCCTCGTCTACAGCTCAATCTACACTCCCCGCGATGGCCAGTGATGTCAGTTCGACGCTACCCTGTGTCGTTGTAGATGAAAGAATGGATGTGTCTGACAGCGCTGCTAATTTAGCCTCCACTTCAACTCAGTTCAAACAGCCTCTTACAGACAACCATGCTGCGTCGCAGCCCTCGCATACTAGCCCTGCTCCTCGGGCGTACTCTGCCGCCCTTACTGGAACAAAAGCTTCGTCCACGTTTGTCGCAGAAGTCCTACCAGACTCATACGTCAGTGTAGATGGCTCTACTGCCAATATTGACATTCTAGAAGATTCCCCAGAGGGTAAAAAAATCCATTCTACCATGGACTTCGGAGTGTGTTTTGACGCACTACCCGACACAAAGTTGAAAGAATATAGTCTTGCTCTCAAGAAGTTACTTCCAGCTGGAGCCAGTATTCTCAAATGGCTCGTAAACCTCGAGCTGTGTTAGTATACTTTGCTCTTAAAGAGCATGCAGATCTTGTCATGATAGAGGGTTTATCCATCAAAGACGTCCATCTACTATGAGAACTTGTCTCACAACGGCCCATTCAGGTGACCTTTTACCCGGTTCCACCTGAAGTCTCAGACGTTACGCTGTGCACTGTTCTCAGTAAATTCGGCCGGGTTGTTGGGCCCGTGACTATTCTTTCAACTGCACCGAGAGATCCGGACGATAAGTCCATAGGAGGATTTCGTCGAAGTGCCAGAGTACTCTTTCCATCTGATGAACACTTGCTCGCCTGCCCAAAGATTCTCAACGTTCGTTGCAGACAGCAACGGAGACGAATTGAAGTGAGCACCTCCCTCCACTGTACTTATTGTCACGGGGAGAATAATTTACGTGTGCATTGCCCACATCTGGCATCACAGGCTCCCAATATTACTTCTACAGTTTCTGGCCCTCTTCCGAGCCGATCAACATCTTCAACCACTGCACAGAAAGCTCTGGGAACGAAAATTGCAAAAAAGTCGACTGCATGGGTTGGTCAACGCACGTCTTCGAATGTTCCATCCCTAGACTTGCAACTAGAGTTTCCCTCACTCAGTTGTTCGATTCCCTTACGACGGCATTATGCTTCAGAGTCCCTTACAGAGGGTCTTTCCCCAGCCCTCACCATCGACACCAATGAACCTGCTAATGATGAACTTTTAGGCCACACGTCACGGTGTGATGAAAGTTCGACTGCACCTCCGTTGAAACGCCGCAATTCCTCTCGAAGACGACAATCGAAGAGGCTGACTTCTACTTCACCTAGATCCTCACCCCGTGCTGGCGGTGCCTCCTGTCAAAGCTCACCATCGAAACCTGCTGCCTCTGCTTTTCATGCTGATGAAGAGCCTCCTCTCAAGTTTGATGAACTAGTCAATTATCTTAAGGATACCTCTGTTCCTACTGGGCCGATTTCATTTGAAGATTTTCATCAATACCTGTCACACAAGACAGAACACTCCACAGCGCATGCATTACTTACAAAGTACGCATCGTTTCTCCCTCTTGTGTTAGAGCAGATACAAAGCCTGTCTCAGTGTCTCTCCTTCCTTCGCAAGGAACATCTGTGGGCTAAAACCTACTTCAATCGACTTAAGTCATTTCCTCCTGTTGTCAAGGATCTCCAGCAAGCACTAGCTGACTAAAGTGTTCAAGATTATATCACTTAACTATAGGGGATTCTCATCCCCACTCTCCAATGCCTTGGTAAATGAGTACCTCACTCAGCATGGAGCTGATATTCTCTTACTACAAGAGACAAATTGTCATTCCACTACGATTTTCTCACGATGGTGCCCATGGAAATATACGTTTCACCATGCCTTTCGATTATCACCCCACAGCGGTCTTGCTATTGGAATCCGTCATACTTTTAACTCCATTATCACTTCTCTTTCTGTTCGAAACCTATGTCGAGATGTATTACAGTGTGCTTCATTCACCATTGCATCAACATGTTATCATATCTTCAACATTTATATTCCAAGCTCTTCAACCTACTTGGCAATACTCTTTACTCACCTTCGTCGTGCCCCACAGATCATGTCTCGATTGGAGGGGATTTTAATTGTACTCTTAATCCTACGCTACATCGCTCTCCTTCCATTAGAGAACGCCGTGGCAACTTGGTGAATCTCCTCCAGTCAATTGTATCAGACAACTCATTCATCGATGTGCATCGTCATTTCCATCCATTGTCGACAGTACATACTTGGCGCTCGCATCATAATCAAAATCCGTTGACAGCTCGTCATGATAGGTTCTACGCATCACCTACTCTTCTTCCAGCTGTTACTGGATCCACCATCACGCCCACAGCTTCTTCTGACCATTGTGCCATCGTTATAAGTGTTCGAGCTGCTACAGCACATCCCCGGACGATTCGTCCATGGACATTTGACGACACTCTTATTGTTGATCCAGACTTTTGTACTTCAGTCCGCACTTTTCTAGAAGAAAGACAACCACAAATTCCATCAGCGCCTTGTGGTCTAACTTTATGGATGGAGATTAAACAGCAACTCGTTCTCCATGTTCGCAACCTTTCTTTCAAGGCAAAGACGCTCCAAAACATGCGTCTCGACCATGTTCGCTCCATGCTCTCCATATTAAGCCTCAGTGATCCTCTCTTCTGTCCCTATCAAGAAGCATTGCGGTCACTCATACTTCCTCTGGCTCAACAGGCACTACGACGTCTCAGGCTTCAACATCTATCGCCGGACGCGTTCAATTATGAGTTTCTAAAGTCCATAGAAAAAAGAAGAACAGCATCGAATTCACTTCGTCACCTCCGCCTTCCATCTGGCGAGGTGTCTGATGATCCGATCACTCTGTGTTCCCAAGTCCAAAAGTTCTTTACTGAGAAGTACTGTGATCTTCCTCCGCCATCCTCTTCTGCTATGGCTTCTCTTCTTTCTAACTTACCACAAGTTCCCTCCCATCTTGCCCCTTCCCTCATCCTTCCTCCCACACGCTCTGAACTATCTTCTACGTTTTCATCTTTGGAGCCGCTCCGGGTCCAGACGGCCTCACATTCCTCTTCTATAAAACTTTTCTACCTCTCATAATACCGTTTCTCTTTTTTGCTTTTTCTGCTTCTTTTAATCACTCCCCGTTACCGAGGAGATTCACAGTAGCTCATGTAGTCTTATTCCCCAAGAAGAGTGATCTGCTTAACCTGGGAAATTGGCGCCCTATCTCCCTCTTAAATTTAGATTATAAGCTTTACACAAAACTACTTTCCTGACGCCTTAATCCCATTCTTACTCACATCCTTTCTCCCAATCAAACCTACACTGTTCCCGGCCGTTCACTCTCTCATAACATCCACCTACTTAACGATCTTATCCATCTTGCCCGATCACGCTCCGAACCCCTCGCCCTCCTTTCCCTTGATCAACAATCTGCTTTTGATAACATCTCTGACTCCTATCTTTCAGCAACTCTCCTTCACTTCGGTTTTCCTCCCCACTTTGTCACTCTTCTTACTTCACTTTATCAAGACGCCGTTCTCCAGGTTAAGCTACCCACCTTTCTCACAGCGCCCATCCCCTTCAGCCGAGGAGTGCGGAGGGTTGCCTTCTCTCCGGACAACTATTCGCTATTGCAATCGAACTTTTTCTCCGCTCAGTACACCAATCCTTTCAAGCAGTTCTACCACCACCTTCTGCCTGTACAAGACATCATGCCACTACCTTTGTTGCTTCGCAGGTTTCTGCGTGATCTCGGATGGCAACGAGATGCACGCGGAACGAATGAAACTCTCGCCCAATTCCTCTGTGTTTCAAGCAGAGTTATTGGCGATCAGAGAAGCACTGCGTTGGGTGCTTGCTATGAACGGTGAAGGGGCCTATAGCATACACTCTGACAGCCAAGCGGCCCTGAAAGCGCTTGGCCAATTCGGGAGTAAGACTCCTCTTGTCAGAGAGATAAAAGTGCTATACAAGTCAATGGAGAGTAGGAGGGTTACCTTCCACTGGTTCTGAAGTCATGTCGGTACAGTTGGAAATGAACGCTCAGACCAGCTAGCGAAGGAAGCTACTGGTAAAGAGGATATAGATTTTCAGATGCGAACGCCGCTGCAAAGTGTGCGGACGCAACTGAAATCAGCCACATTGGTGGAGTGGCAGCAGAGATGGGATGAAGGGGATACGGGTAGAAGGACATACCGTATCTTCCTCCAAATCTCGATAAGGCGCATTGAGAGTAATGGCTTCCTCAACCAAGTACTAACCGGGCACGGAGTGTCGCCGGAGTACTTCCGCAGATTTGCGGTTAGGGAGCGAGTGTGCATGTGTGGTGCCCAGACTGCAGATGTCGCACACATGATTCTAGAATGTGCTTCTCTGGCAGGGAAGAGAGCACCGTTAGTGCCGGAATTGGCAAAGACGAGGGACCTCTCTATCCTGCTCGCGTACCCAAGAGCGCGACAGGGGCTCATCGAGATGGTCAAGTACCTCAAAGAGGAACAGGCGGTCTACCTAATATAGGGGTGACCGAAGAAGAACGAAGAAGAGGGATGAAGAAAGAAGAAAAGAAGAGGAATGAAGAACCGAAGAAGGGAAACAGATGACTCGAGCCCAGAGTCGTCACCACAGAACCTACCCTAGTCCTGTGGCAATGTAAATAATGTAAATAATTTTCAATGTGAGAGGGCCCATTGAGCAAAGGACGTGTTTCCTAAGCGGAGATGGGTTCTTCAGTGTATATAACCATGCTTGTAACCTGTTTGTCTGAATAAAGGGCAGATGCCCCAAACAGTTCGCGCCAGCAATTATTCTCCCAGTCAGGGGTAGAGAAAAAATTTCTTTTCTAGCCCCTGCCCAAATGGCACGCACACCCGGGTCATGAAGGAGAGGTGGGAGGTGCCGGCAAACGGGGGTAGCAGCGCACTGCAGGTCCACGGACCGATCCAGTCCGGATGGAGGAATGTCGGATCCAGGCAGGATTACTCGCAACGCTGTCACCAAAAATCTTTTGAGAGAGTTCTCCTAACCCTGTGGAGTCCGCATTTGGACGGTATAGGATAATGGTCATCAGCTAGTCGTTACCTTTGTTGCTTATGCAGATGACGTTACTCTCGGCATACGTCATGATTCACAGTTTCCTTGCCTCCAACGTGTCTTCGCAGCCTACGCCTCATGCTTAGGTGCTGCGCTCAACTCCTCTAAAAGCTCTGGCTTATGGTGTGGCTCATGGACACATCGTGCAGACACCCCGTGGGGAGCGAGTTGGTCTTCCATCTCACAGCGCGTCTTTGGGGTACAACTTTGTTCCTTGCAAGCGGACCCCTTCGTAACGTGGAATGCCGTCCACCCACGTTTGCTCAGGTCAACTCGTTGAGGAGAGCCCAGTTCTGTTCATCATTTTTTCAGCGAGCACGTCTTTCTCGAACGTATCTACTCTCCTTGTGTACACACTCCTGGCTTGGTATAAAATCTCTAAATCTCTGCCTTCATGAAACCACCCGCTGTCTCACCTCAGTGATATGGACCTCCCACCACTGGGTCAGCGCTACAAAGCTTTGGCCTTCCTCCAGACCACGGCGGCATTGGACTCACTGATACACAGGAGTATTACAAGGCCGTCAGGATTACAATTTTCCTCCGCCTCTTCACGTCGCCAGTACTGGATGCCGTTGCAGCTCGGGACGTCATCACTTCCCTGAGCAACCCTAACTTCTCCTTTCTCTTCTGTTTACTAATGGACAACCGACCCCTCACACAAATTCGACTCCCCACTGTTTACCGTGAAGCTCTAACATTTCTTCGTTCCCTCCTTCTCTCTCGCTCCCCACCTGCTTCTACTACTGAACTCCTCTCAGAACCTCTCTTTTATTCCTCAATTATACATCCCTTCTCATCTTTCGTACTTTGCCTATCATTCCTGTCTCCGAGCAGGGGTTGTAACAGTTAGAGACCTCACTAACCCCGACCTTTCCTGGCGACCCTTCGCCAGCCTCCCTCCCTCTCTTCTCCTCTCACGATGTCTACAACACTCTTCTTTCAACTATCAGTTCTCAGTTTCCAGACCTTGCTTCCCACTCGGGTCTCTCCTTGGTTCCCTCAGCTTCTCTTACCTCTCCTTTATTCTTGCCTGCTTCTGGCTAAGCTCTTCCAATTTCTTCTCTCTCGGTATCAGCTCTCTATCGGTTCCTGTCTGCGTCTCACTCTTCTCTCCCTCTCCCCATTGCCAACGTTCCTCCCGCTTCCACCAGAGGGGTTTTATCCGCCGCCCTGTCTCCTCTTTCTGCTACTCTAGAAGGTAACACTCACTGGCTTTTCCTCCACCGCCGTCTTCCTGTTCCCTCTGTCCTTTTCCGAATGTCTCTTCTCAATTCCCCGCTTTGTCATTTCTGTGCTCAGGAGGCTGATGTCTCCCATACCTATCAACATTGTGTGATATTATTACCACTACTGAACTTGGCATTTACCGTCGCTCAACGTTCCAGTACAGCAGATCTGACTTTTGACGCTTATGGGACTCTTCTCCTGAAGATCTCCCCACCCCACCAGTCAAGCTTCCATCAGTCTGTGCCTTTATTTTTATTTTGGTGAAGCATGTAATGTATGTGTTTCACCAAAGTTGCCGAGACAGGCCTACTCCTCTGACTGTACATGAAGCTTCTTCAGCTTTATTAAGTCACTTCCGCGACAGTCTGATATCTCGACTTCGCCTGGAGCATTCCGTTGCAGTAGCCCAGTGTCGGGAAAGCCAGTTTCTTGCCACCTGGTCACCGGCTGATTCATGGTTTACTGGCCCTCCAGCGTCATTGCGCATCACTGTCAGTAGATCTGATATTTGATTTTCTAGATTTTGCAGTGCTCTTGTTTTCTCAACGATCTGTTTCTAAGATATTTGCTCAGCACTGAAAGTAACCGCACTTATTTTATTGGATAATTAGCGTGAAGAGTGTACGTAATTATTTGATTTAGTGACACCCATATTATATTTTCTTTTTCATGATGTTCAAGCTTCGTTCGTCTTAAGGCCGCACTTTAAGTTTCAATAATTGCAGTTTATCATATGCATTGTACTGAACATTATGTGTATCTGAATTGTTAATAGTAACTAATGTACTCCTCCTTGTGTTAGGAGACGCTATGTGTTATCAGTCACCTTACTTCGAATAATGTTAGAATTCCTATAGTATAATAAAAACGTGCAGGCTCTATTCATCAATCGTAAGCGTATTGTTTCTTGGTATTAGTGCTCCACATTGTCAATTACATAGTATCGCAATTTTGTAAATTAGTTCTAATTCGGTTTATAACGTGTTTGCACAGTGCTGAATATGTGTACATTATGTTAGATAATTGCTGAACAAGTATTATATTTTATATGATTCAGGATGTCCATGTTGATTCTTTTACTGAGATTCTACTTTCCTTTGATTTGTCTTAATACCAATGTCGGAATTGCATTGTTCTGTACATAATTGGAAATACATTGAGTGAAATTTAATGATATTTTGTACCATCCTGCAAAAGACGAGTTGTCTCATGATTATTACTTTATTTTATCTTTTTGTACAAGTTTGTCAATCACATGTGTTACACTTATCAGTATTATACTTTATGAAAATTCTTTTCCTATGTTGTACGTATGTGTTCAGAGTTCCTTTGTGTTGTCACTCCCACATCATTGAATAATAGTAGTGAAAATATTGTAGTTGCAAGCTTTATTCATTGAGTGTTTTCTAAATTTTCTTATATATATAACCTTGATAATAGAATTGTGTCGCAGTTTTGAAAATTGCTGTTTTCGATCACTAAAAAGATTGCACTGTGCTGTAGATATGTACATTGATTTAAAATATTGCTGAACAAGAATTATGTTTCATTTGCATCAGGATGCCCGAACTTGTTCATCTCCTGAGTTCAATTTTTAATTCAATTGATTGATTACCAGTTTGTTAATCGCATTGTATTACAAATCCTTGTAAATACGTCGTTTTAAACTCTCAGATAGATTGTACCGTATTGCAAGAGACGAGCTGTCTCATGATTCCAACTTTATGTTCTTAATTAAGTGTGAATTATCACGGTTATGCATTTTTGAGTAACAGGTGCAAATTTTTCAAATATGTTCTTTTGAGTATGTAGAAGCCCAGATATGCTTATCTATATTCATTGTTCATGAGAAGTGTGCATTTCTCCCTATTCTCCATTTTTCAATTTGTGCACTATGCTGTACATTTTGTATATAGATTTTAGCGTTTGACGATCATAGATTTTATTTTAATATGTTCTACCTTGAATAAAGATATTTTGAAACCACCTTTGGCTTTAATGCATGCACTGACCCTTCGAGACATGCTTTTGACAAGGTTTTGGAACTCAGCGATAGGTATGCGCTTCCATTCAGTACATAATGCTGACGATAACTGTTGCTTAGTAGCAGGCCTTGGTTCCAAACTTCTTATGCGGCGCTCTAATTCATCCCATAGGTGCTCTATGGGATTAAGATCAGGGCTCTGTGCTAGCCAGTTCACACACGATACAGAATTATCGTCAAAACACACCGTAACAGTCCTTGCTGTATGGCTCGAAGCATTATCCGGCTGGTACAAACAAGGCTTGGTCCCATAGTGTTGCTACAAGCCATAAACCAAGGACTGTTACAGCGTGGTTTGACGATAATTCCGTATCGTGTGTGGACTGGCCAGGCCACAGTGCAATATAATCGCGGTCAGCTGTAAGCTTGTGTTTATGCCGTTCGCAGCTGTACCGCGCATCTGAACAACGCAGCGGATCCGTTCATTTGTTTTTGAAGGGGTGTCCGGTGACTTTCGTCAATATAGTGTATATGGAATAAAGTGTATTTTGAATTACATAGCATCTGCACTCTCGCCATGTAGTGGCAAAGCTATATATCAGAAAATAAAAAAAACCTGAAGGCAAGGATCGTCGTTCTCAAATTTAAAGGTTCCCAATCCAAAAAGGGGTTTTCAAATCAGACTAATACTGTAGTTGCAGAGATACAGTGTCACAGACGGACGGACAAAGTGATTCTACACTCTTGTGCAAAACCTAAGGACGAGCTAGGGTTTGACCTGTACCGTCACAGAAACTGCTTGGATATGTGAAATTCACTGTACGCCATACTTACCGAAATGATGACGGAAACAACACCAATACAACTGCAGATGCTAAAGAATATAGTAGAACGTAATCCAGAATTGGTTACGTAGCACTGGGTGTCATGATACAGATGCATCACTGTTAAAGACGGTACGAAGGGAAGAGAATGTCATCAGTAGAGGAACTGATCACCCCTAACGTCGATATAAGATTTGTAGCTCCTGTCCGTAACTCCCACTAGGTTGCTGATGAGTTCGTGCGGTAACATCCCCCTTTTTCCGTCAGCGACGTCTTCAGCTGTTGGACATTTTCCGGGGTTTGTTAACGTGCCGCAACGCGTCTCCCCAGAGCGTCCCACACGTTTTCAATAAGAGTTAGGTCAGAGGAACGTACTGACCAATCCATCAGTTGAATGTCTTCACTTTCCAAAAGCTCATCGGCAGCCATCGTTCGACGCGATGTGGCTTTATCGCCCATTATCAGGAACTGTGGGACCTCAGAGTAGACGAACATGGGGAAGGATTACCTCATTATAGTAGCATTCACCAATTACAATACCTCCTCAGAGTTGAAAAAATATTCTTCTCATAATACGTGGTACATACGTCATGATAATTAACACAGCAGTCGAACATCGCCGAATTGACTGTACTTACTGTTTCACACGTGATTACAGTCAATTCGGCGTTCTCCGATTGCTGTGTTCATTATCATGACGTATGTACCACGTATTATGAGAGGAATATTTCTTCAACTCTGAATACCTAAACAACTGGAGATTTTCTTAACAACGCTAGATGGCAGCAGAATCTGCATGAATCTGAGCGCGGTCGGAGAATATTCCGATGCTCTTAACCCACAGATACTTGTGAATTCGCCGTCGTGGGTGGTGCAACGGATAGCGCGCTCGAACGGAAATCGGGAGATGCGGGTTCGATTCCCGCTCCACAGTCAAGCTTTCTGATGTAATTTAATTCACGTGTGAAACAGTAATTACAGTCAATTCGGCGATAACCGATTTGCTGTGTTAATTATCATACAATACCTCCTTCCAGTATCTGGAGCGCTGTGCGTTCATCGATCAGAATGCCTCCCCAGGGAAGAACGCCACGGCCGCCATATTGTTTTCGGGCGTTACCGAGTGCCTATCTCACGCCAGATAAGTTGACATCCAGAATCGCTAGAGAGACTAAATGTACTCTCACCAGTAAAGAGTATCGTACCTCACTGTTCTGCCGTCCAGTCCTCATGTTCTTTGGACCGGCGTCTCCGGTGGGCAGTTGTCAATGGAACACAGCGTTCTGGTCGTCGGGCAAACATTTCACCTTTGTGTAGTTGCGTGGCCACT
The DNA here is from genome assembly GCA_039090855.1 of Macrothele yani. NCBI lineage: Eukaryota > Metazoa > Arthropoda > Arachnida > Araneae > Macrothelidae > Macrothele > Macrothele yani. The sequence continues at coordinate 57,262,331 of CM077002.1, forward strand.
CTAAACCGCTGTATTGTGCGTCCGTCCTGTACTCACGTTCAGTCGTTCTGCAATCTTGCTGTCTGACATCGATCCCTCTTGGATTGTAGGCGCAGATAGCAGTCCTCACTTGGTTAGTGGACGACCACCACTGGTCTCTCACGCAGCTGTACCCGTAATCCTGAAGGCCGACCACGCACGCTATACGATGCTATGGGCGATACTGAAATTTTGGGCCGCACTCACAGTTCGTCCCTCCTCGAGCCTCCCGATTATTTGACCAGGAGTAAAATCTCCAAGATGTTCTCGACTGGTTATTTTGTCATCTCTAGCACACAACGAATACAATTGAACATCTGTAACACTTATGTACACAGTTCGTTTTCTTCCGTTCAACTTATGCTATTGGACTGCGTGAGCGCATTTTGTTTTCACGTAATATTAACCACACGTCATGCTCTATTATTGCTCATGTGCTGTTGCTCCTGTTTTCGGGCACAGTCGTGAGTTAATTTAGGTTTGGGTGAAGCACCTATTTACGGCGTTATTTTACTTTTTCCACTTCGTCTGTAAGTTTTCCTCACCATTGTATAAGCACGTACGTGTTTTTCAAAAGACGAGCTAAAAATGGCCAGAAGCCAGCGCCTCAAACCACTCAAACACAGGGATTGCGAATTGGGACCTCCTCTTGTGCTATCGCTATCTATATAAATATATTTCACACGGTCCGTGTAGCCACTGCTTTGTGCTGTGGGACGCGTCGACTCTATGGGATAGATCAACTGTGCGCTACTGGAAGCTATGTCACACTAATTGCCAAAACGTTCAAGGCAATGAGTGTGACACAGCTTCCAACAGCTCACAGTTTTCTTGCCAGGGGGCGTTAAAGTTGAAAATTCTTCTTTCAGGTGTACATCGATTTTGTGCGTGTCTCTATGTATTTCCTTCTCGTAAGAGAAACAAAATAAAAACGAATTACTTTGTTTCTCTTACATATGCATTTGATTTCATAATATGAAGTTAAAACTTACATTTCTGGCACCAATTAATACACACAATTGACATGGATTAGGAACATCATACAGGACCAATTCGTTCTTTCCACGTTTATAAGTGAGTCACGAAAAAATTCTCATCGGCCGCCACCGGGAATCGAACCCAGGTTTTCCAGTTACGTGCCGGACATGCTACCATTGCACCACAATGGCCTTATTCAATTGCTGCTTACCATCTTTGGTGAATACCCAGTACTGTGTGGGGGCCGCCCCGGTGGCGCAGTAGTCTAAGTGATGGCCTCTGATCATTCGTCCGAAAGGGGTCGGGGTTCGAATCCCGGTGAGGCATGGATATTGTGTTTGTCTTACGGTACTGGCTCTCTCCCTTCTCTGGAACCAGTGACCCTAAATTAGGGACGGGCGACTGCTTATAGCCCATTGAGTTGCTCACGGTGGTCGTTATACCTCCAATAAAAAACAATTGTGTAGGGGCTCCAAGAAGCAACCTGCCATGTGGTTTGGCAGTTGTATGCGAGTCCGGAGAATTCGAGGCCGCTGTGGTGCAGTGGTAGCATGTCCGGCGCGTAACTGGAAGACCCTGGGTTCGATTCCCGGTGGCGGCCGATGAGAATTTTTCAGTGACTCACTTATAAACGTCGAAAGAGCGATTACTTCTGTTTGATGTTTCTGGCACCACCTGTTTTTTAGAAAGTGAAATGCAACAAAAGATAGAATTTTTAGTCTCATGTGCCAGAATATCCTTCTGTTTAAAGATCATCGCAATTTCATTTTGCTATTGTCTGTGTTACAGTTTGTCTTCGGAACCAGGCCTGTTAATTTTCATGGAGCGATCTCGTAATTAACAAAAAAATTCGCTTTCGCTCAGGTCAAAGCGAAAGGCGAGATGCATGGACAAAATACACTTTAAAAAAATACAGGTAGGCTCTGTTCTGATTGAGTCGTCAGTTTGGAATGTAGGACTACGACTTGCAGATCGGAGAGTTGAAAATGAGCTAGAGGAATATGGTTTCAAAGCGTTTATTTAATTTGTTATAGCCAATACAGGTCTATGATATGAAAAGTATTTTACACAATTTTTTACGCTTTCCAACCGTAGGTTGAAGAAGCGTATACGCTTCAGCTTTTTCCGTCCGTCCGTCTGTCGGCACGATAACTCACGTAAAAATAGTTCGATTTCGATGAAATTTTAGTATGTTTAGGGGACCACCAGGGGACGAACCCTTTTGAAAATAGGTGAAGTGGAGTCAAAGGTCACGCCATAACAGCGGGATTCATTCAATTGCTGTTATGCGTCATAACTTGCGTAAATATGGTTCGATTTCGATGAAATTTTAGTATGTGGTAGGGAGCCACTGGGGACGAACTCTATTGAAAATGGGCGAAAAGGAGTCAAAGGTCAGGACACTGGAGTGGGATCCATTCCATTGCCCTTGTGCATCATAACTTACCAAAAAATGTTTCGATTGCGACAAAACGTTATCATGTTGTTCCGGAGGTATAGTGAACCGGCTCTGTTGAATATCAACGAAATGGGGTCAAAGGTCATTGCACAAAAGCAAGATTTATTCCACAGCCATTATTCTCATAACTTGCGTAAAACCGCTTCTATTGCGACTAAACTTTAGTATGTTATTCTTGAGGTGTACTGAACCGGTTCAGTTGAATATCATCGAAATGGGATCAAAGGTCAGGACACAGGAGCGAGATTTATTCCACAGCCATTAACCTCATAACTTGAGTAATAATTTCAGGTATGTTGAAAAGCGTATCATAATCAATGCATTGCATGGTTTTACTAACTTGTTACAAATAATGCTGGATACATAGCGAAAACAAAGCAGATCGATACACGAATTACCCAAAGTGGTCTGTTGGGTAATTCGTTGGGTCACGAATTACCCAATGTGGGTTCTCTGTGAATTACTCAACGTGGTTCTCTATCTTCTTCGACTTCGAACATTTCTCGTCACTTGCTCTTGCCTGTCGCTTCGATTTTCTACACTTTTGCTTGCGTTCATTCAGCGAATTGCACGGCTTTGTCAAAAATGTTAACCCATTCACAGGAAAACAATTTCTAAACATTTTAGTTTAAACTACTGAGATGTTATTTATATACACTATATTAACAAAAGTCACCGGACACCCCTTCAGAAGCAAATGCACGGATTCGCTGCGTTGTTAAGATGCGCGATACAGCTGCAAAAAGGTATAAAAAACAAGCCTGCAGTTGACAGCGATCATATCGCACTTGTTGTACCAGCGGGGTTGAATTAAAATATCGCGGCGGGAGAAAACTGACTTTGAAAAAGTGTTTGGTGTTATATTAGTGGGTTGACATTAAGAAAAACCAAGAGGCATTTAAACATACCAAAAGTCAACTGTTTTGGATGTACTGAATAAGTGGAAGACACATGGCACGCCTGAAGCAGCAAAACTACCGGCAGACCAAAGAAAATAAGTGGTACAGGACATCGAAGCCTGAGGAGAGCCGTTACAGCTAATCCACGGAGAACTTACTACTGCACAAGACCTCAGTGTACAGGTGAGTAACAATGCTGAAACCCCAATATGTACACGTGGTATTTGCAGAGAATTTCATTCCATGGGTTACCGTGGTCGTGCGGATGCTAATAAGCCTTTCACCTCCACTCCGAATGCTACTCGTCGTTTGGCATGGTATAAAGAATATTTATCGTGGACCGTAGATCAATCGAAAAGGGTTCAACGGACTGGTGAATCCCGTTACACGACCCATCAGCCTGATGGCAGTGTATGGGTATGACGGCAGCAGGGAGAACGCTATTTACCACAGTGTACTTTTCCTACGGTCAAGTTTGGAGCTGCAGTGTACTCGCGTGGGGTCTTTTTCGTGGTATGGTCACGGCCCATTAGTTTCCGTGGGAAAACCTCCTAACCAGCATGTCTACCTCGATATTTAGGACAATTATGCCCTCCCAAATCTGTGGCAATACTATGGAACCGAGTCTTGTTGGTACCAGCAGGATAATGCACCGAGCCATAAAGCAAGGATTGTTTCGGCGTGTTTTGACGATAATTTCGTTTTCTGTGTGTACTGGCCAGCACAGAGTCCTGATCTTAATCCCATAGAACACCTATGGGAATAATTAGAGCGCCGCATAAGAAGTTTGGAACCAAGGCCTACTACTAAGCGACAGTTAGCGGCAGCATTATGTACTGAATCGAAGCGCATAGCTATCGCTGTGTTCTGAAACCTTGTCGAACGCATGTATCAAAGGGTCGTTGCATGCATTAAGGCCGAAGGTGGACCGACACCGTACTAATGTATGTCGATAAATGCAACGTTGCTTTTCTCTTCTAGGTGTCCGGTAACTTTTATCAATATAGTGTGTTTGAATAGATCTGTTTGAGAGCTTTAAAACTATACCACGCACAGTCGTTTTGCACTCACGGTTGTCCACATAAACCAGGATATTGTCAAAAGTGTTTAACTGTTCACAAGAAAACAATTATTAAAATGTTCAGTTCAAAACTCTGTCAAATGTTCTTCATATATTTGAATAGATCTCATCGAGAGCTTTAAAATGATACCGCGCACAGTCGTGTTGCGCTCACGGTTGCCGAGATAGACTGAGTCAAACGCGGCGGTAAACCCAGAAATTGTATCATCTCCCCGCGCACAAGGAGGGAGGAGAGCGTCGCGCGTACGCAAATTGGACTCCATGCCGTTTACGAATATGCTAACACGATTAGTGTGCGGCTTTTATTTTTAACGCTATGATGATTTCAATCGGGACCTATTTTTGTCACAGGTGGTTGGCCGTAAGTCTCCCCATACTATCCGCAGAGTTGGACGTAGTCCTACGTCAAAAATGCAAACGATTTCTGTTCTTAACTAAAAAATGCTTCATAGTTACCTTTCTTTTATAATCACGAGTCTTTAATTATTTTATTTTGTTTATTTATTAAGCGATTTTTCACCTGGTGCCCTTGAATCCGGTTCCGATGTTAGTTGTACAGAGCTTTTATTCCACTTGATTAAAATTGTGCATTGTTTCCTTTAATCCAGTACTAAAGTTGGTGACGTGTTGTTAATCCAATGAACATGCATGCGATGGCACAGAATGTTTCATTCTACCGTAGAGTGAATTAAGATTAATTCATTTGCCTTAGAATTACATTTAACCGTAAAAAATTCCTCACAACGATGCTCACGAAAAATCAACTTACTTCAGTTCATTGGATATGAGAAAATTTGCGCTATTTTTTCTTTCATTGTAATGCTGTGACGAGAATTATTTTTCCCGCACAGAAGTTTCAAAGATAATTTCAGGGGAACTTTTCTAGTTGAACTTAAACGGATTATTATCCAGAAAGAAGAGATTTCATTCATGGCTGCATCAAAATGTAATTTCTTACGCGTTTCCCCCTTTATCCAAGTAAATGGGTTATTTTTTTAGATTGGCTACTATAATGAACGCTAAAAGGAAAAATAAAGAAGAGTACAGGAATTTTGGCTGCCTTTTCAAAATTCTATTATCAGGGTTTTCATCAATTGCTGCTTCAACAAGTTATACGATGTATAAGGGAAGAATTCTGTAAGTGAACGAATACCACGAGATATAGTTCGTGAAGTTTCGTTCGAGCGATAAGACGCTTGAAGGTAAGCCCTGTTCAGGACGTCATGAAGAACGTGATGAAAATATATTGGTAATAACTGAGTCCCACACGCCTCAAATCAAGGGGAATATTACCCAGACTTTATTGAACTACGGCCATGAAGAGAATTCAAGCTAATGGAATGGTACGAAATCTGGATCAATGGGTACGATACCAATTATCCGCTAAGAACCGAGTAGATTAAGCGATGATAAGCGTATCTCTGCTAGCTCGGTTCAAAATTATTTCGTTCTTGAATCGAACGGTGAAAGAAAAATATAAATGGTTATTGTACAAGGGTATTGAACGCATAAAAACTGTTTTACGAATTGCGGGAAGCTTCAGGAATGACTTCAAAAGCTGATGCACACTTACAGCAGATCCCACTCTGCCATTGGTGAAATAGCAAGGGAAACCTTCATCATGAGCTGTTGGCACTTAATCAAGGGATCGCTGGTAGTCTTTGCTCTCAGCAACTTAAATTTGACAGACAGAAACGAGGCCTTTGTGTCTAACGAACAGGTTGGTGAATCGGCAATGTGTTCATACTAACCCAATGGTCACTAGTAGTCTTTACTCTCACAAACATCATAGAGTAAACGAGGACTATAAGTCTAAGCGTCCTAGGTTCGTAAAACGGAAAGGTGTTGTCTTCCATCAACATAAAGCCTAATGATCAGTGGCAGTCTTCACTCTTAGCAACATCATAGAGTAAACAAGAACTTTAATTGAAATCTAAGCGTCTTAATTTGGTGAAACGGGAAGGGTATTTACTTCTATCAGGATAAAGCCCAAATGTCTTTGGTAGTCTTTACTCTCAGCAACTTGATAGGGCAAACGAGGCGTTGAAGTCTAGGCGTCTAGCTTCGTGAGTAGGTAAGGTGTCTTCCATTACAATAACGACACACAACATCTGGTTGAAATATCAGGAATTTGGGGAGAACGTTTGCCTCAATCCCCGTTCTCACCGGACTTAGCACCAACAGCTTCTCTCTCTCTCTCTTTTTTTTTTTTTTTTTTTTTTTGATTGGAGGTTTAAAGACTACCGTGAGCAACTCAATGGGTTATAAGCAGTCGCCCGTTCGTAATGTAGAGTCACTGGTTTCAGGGAAGGGAAAGAGCCAGTGCCATAAGACAAACGCAACATCCATGCCTCACCGGGATTCGAACCCGGACCCCTTTCGGACGAATGATCAGAGGCCATCGCTTAGACCACTGCGCCACCGGGGCGGTCCAACAGATCTCTCTTGCTCCGCTTACTGCACAATAATATGATTGGTAACACGATGAATGATCAAACAGAGCTTCGAAAGACGACGCAAATGATTTTTGACTCCACGGGCGCTACTTTCTTTGCTAGGCGAATTAACCAGCAAACCGAACGAATGGAACAGGTCCTTATTAATAACGGAAGCTATGCAATAAATTGAAAGAAAACATTGTGTAAAGCAAAAATAGTATTTTTAATGTATTCAAAAGGAAAGTACACATTTTTGCACTTTCCTAATATTTTGAATCATCGAGGGAACCGTACAGTTAGTTGGTGTTAGTTCATTTTAAGGACTGCTGACTCCACGGTCCAAGTAGACCTCTGCTTATAACGTCCGTGACCTGTGATCTTCCGCGAGATTTTGGTGCGCAACTGTTAGTTCGTTATTTAGCTCATGTATGGCATCACATAAAATTTTGCGTGTAACTCAGAGTGCTTAGAAATTTAAATACCTACATTTTCTGTCAATGGTAAAAGAAAAAAACACCCATGTAAACATAACGTTCGGCCATTACACCGGAAAATTTGTCTGATGCGACATAATTCTCGTGTGTAATGACCTAATTCTCGTGGTCATTGCACCCAACAAATCGGGGATATCAACCACGAATCATAAATCTATCACAACTCTATCATAAATCTATTTCTCCATCAGCCTCGCGGTTAACGTTTGCATTAAGGTTTTTGTCCCAGTCTGAAGTAGAACATAAAACGGAGAAGTCTGTTTTATTTTATTTGTAGGTCGGCAGAAATTTTTATATTTTTCCAAAAACACCATAAAAAGAAAGAGAAAGAAGGCTGAAAGAGAGAAAATAAAAAAATATCTGTTTCACCCTTAAAATTTGATGGAACCAAGCAAACAGCAAATAGAATGGTAAGTTCCTGGAGATCAACATTTTCTTAACTTGACGCATTTCATTTTTTTAAGTACTTCTGAACATTCTAATGAAAGATTACACTTAACGTAATTCCATAACCTTTTCCCCAGATGAAAATACTACACTTGCTATTATGGCATCATTTATTTTTGCTGGTAGCATGGGTAGAATGTAGATAGGTACCGTGTTTTTTGTCATTTTAAACTTTTAACTTAGCTGGTTTCACTTCTCAATCGATTTTAATGTTTTCATTTCATTCGAATTTCACCGTTTTATACTTGGTTTTGTACCGTTTCATTCACGTTTGACTCAATTGGTCGTTTTTAGTGTTCGTTGTGATATACACTATCTACCAATAAGTAATTCGACAGCCCTGCAATCGACGATATCTGCGGTCCTGATACACGTCACGGCCGCCGCCGTTAAATATCGTGTGGGAAGCAACAACGCAACCAGTCGCATGCAAGATGCCACGCAGTTCGGAGCTCTCTGATTTCGAGAAAGGTGTAATCGTCGGGTATCACAGAAATGGCCGACCCATACGTGACATATCCAGCGAGTTGAAGTACCCAAAATCGACAGTGGCCTACGTGATTGGCAAGTGGAAGATGAGAGGTGACTGTCGGAATGCGCCCCAACCCGGCAGACCCACAAAACTGAGAGTTAGAGACTGACGGGCGCTGGACAGAGAAATTCGGAAAAACCGCACCAAATCGATGGGCCACATCCGCGAGGAGTTTCAACAGGCATCCGGGAGTGTTCTTTCGATGAATACCATCCGTAAGGAAGTCCATCTGCTCGGTTATCACGGACGTGCTGCCGCCCACAAGCCTTTGATCACCAAGTCCAATAGCGCTGCTCGGCTAACGTGGTGCAAAGAACGTCGACAGTGGACCGTTGAACAGTGGAAACAGGTTCACTGGAGCGACGAATCAAGGTTCACCCTCTACCGTTCGGATGGCAGGGTCTGGGTTTGGCGTCTGCCTGGAGAACGCCTCCTGCCGGAATGTATTGTGCCAACTGTGAAGTTCGGCGGCGGTGGAATTATGCTATGGGGGTGTTTCTCCTGGTATGGCACGGGACCCTTGGTTGTTATTCCTGGTAGACTCAACGCCGGGACCTACTGCACCATTTTGGATGACCATGCGCTTCCTACGTTGTGGCAGTTTTACGGGGTGGACCCATGTTACTTTCAGGATGACAATGCCACCTGTCATGTTGCGAGGTCCACCATGGCTTGGTATGGTGACAATGGGGTTAATCGAATGGACTGGCCTGCGCAGAGCCTGGACCTTAACCCTATCGAGCACCTCTGGGACGAGTTTGAGCGTCAAATTAAGGGGTGCCCCCACCGTCCGAAATCGGTGAAGGAACTGACCTGTATTCTCCAAGCCGAATGGAAGAAAATACCGCTAGCCGTCGTACAACGCCTGGTTGAGAGTATGCCCCGGAGGGTGGCAGCTGTAATCGCTGTTCGTTGAGACTCCCCGAACTATTGAAGGAGAATAAATTTCGTTTTCCTTTGCTATCACAGGTGTCCAATTACTTGTTGGTAGATAGTGTATGTCTTGTCGACCGCTGATATTTGTTCACTAGCAGAGGAAGCCGGACGACAATGGATGTAGGCCTACTTTTCAAAGATGGGGTAAGTCCTATTGATGGTGCTGCTTGTAGTTTGCTTTCTGTTAATAATACCAGGAACCTGTTAACTTCTGCTTAAAATTGTTAGTATAAACACGTGAAGAACGGTATTTTGCTACTGTAAATAGTAGTTTTAGATTCATTTTTTTTGTTTCGGAGTTTAACAAACGGGAGAATCAACGCTATAAGAATTCGTTCATCCCCAAATTTAGGGATGCAGATTTCAGGTGTGGATCTGGTTCAGAGTTGTATGGGATAAGTACATCATCCATGTCTCATCCCAGATGATTGGTCAGGAGCCCTTACGTCTGACCACACGGCCATCGGATCACTGTGGCATTGTAAATGTGGCGTTCTTGCCGTCTATGTCTCTGCTAGTGGACCAAACCAGGTATTGAACGGTTTATTTAGTTATCATTTGTTTGGCCTTCACCAGGGCTGACAAATACAAGATGGTGTGAACGATGTTTCTCATACCATTTTTGCACAACATTGGACCTGTGGCTCGGCCTATTCTCATCTTGGAAGACACGGTCGCCAATCAGGAAAAAGTGGAACATTGCTGGGTGTGCAGAGTCAGTGAGCAATTCACGACAGTGAGCACCAGTTATACGTTGTTCCACATGCGCATGCCAAGTAATCATGTCCCACACTATACAACAGCCTGCACCGGCTTGCACTGTAGAGATCATGCAGGATGGCCCGGGTGTCTCATGTAGTTTGCGTCAAATACGCACACGACTATCCACAGAGTGGAGTAAGAAACGCGACTCGTCAGACCAGCACACTTTTTTCCAGTCATTCGACGTCCAACGTGCATGATCTTTGGACCAGGCGAGTCTTTTGCGCCGATGAATCATAGTTAGCAGAGGATGTCGTCCGGGTCGTCTGCTGTTATAGCCCACACGTCCATCTTGCATGATCTTTGCACCAGGCGAGTCTTTTACACCAATTAATCATGTTTAGGAGAGAATGTCGTTAGGGTCGTACGCTGTTATAGCCCACACGTCCAATTTACATGATCTTTGCACCAAGGGAGTCTTTTGCACCAATGAATCATGGTTAGGAGAGGATATCGTTGGGTTCGTCTGATATTATAGCCCACAGGTTCAACTTGCATGATATTTGCATCAGGCGAGTCTTTTGCACCAATGAATTATGGGTAGAAGAGGATGTCGTTGGGGTCGTCTGCTGTTATAGCCCACACGTCCAACTTGCATGATATTTGCACCAATGAATCATGGTTAGGAGAGGATATCATTGGGGTCGTCCGCTGTTATAACTCATACGTGCAGGCGTGCAACGCATGGTCATGATTGATTTAAAAAAATCAATCATGACCATAATCAACCCATGTTCAGGGTTGATGTTTGCTTATTATACAGTCGACTGCTGAACAGTGCAACGTCTGGTGATCTGTGCGAGCCGTCGGACCGGGCGCTTACCTCTTACATCAACCTTTCGCTGTCCTGTGCAATTTTGCTTCTGGGTCGTTTTTCAACCATTTGCACGCCAGTCCTGATACACTAACTACAGCTGCTCGCGAACAACCCACCAGTTCAGCCGTTTGGAAAATCGTGGCACCCGCTCACCGAGCTCCCCCACTCAAAGTCCGATAAAATATATATATATATATATATATACATCTTTCAGATGCACTTTCAGATATATATACATCTTTCAGATGCACTTTCAGATATATATACATCTTTCAGATGCACTTTCAGATATATATAGATCTTTCAGATGCACTTTTATATCCGTTTACCCATCACGCTCTGAATTTTAATACCGACTGCTCCACTCACACTTTATATGTGCTGTGTCTCTCACGCCCTTTCGGAAATCAAGTAGTCGACGGCCTGCGTCCACTTTTGATGGGGGTGCCCATAATTCAGTAATCACTCGGTGTATATAATATATTAGCACAATTTCATCAAAGATATAAACTTTAAGGTGCCACGCTGGGCTGCACTAATCTACCCATACTCTACACTGCTCGCTCCACACATTATATGTATCGTTATTATCTTGTCAAAAACATACACACGTCGTTCAACCTTACCTCAAGACTGTTGCCACATAACATTCAGTGAGTGAGAAAAATATAACATTGAGATTTAGACGCTAAAGAAAATGGCCTTAAAATTTACATAGGGAAAGACACTAAAAATGAGAATTAAATTAGAATATACGTCATAAACTGCTCGACACTGAAATTGCCCCATCCAGGAGAATTTAGTGTATCGGCATATAAATTAGTATTCGAGTGCAGGCAGATGGGATATTCACATGATTCGAGTATGCCGTCAATCACATGAGATGTGCGAGAGACAGAAGAGCGAACACAAGCAGCAGCAGCAGCAACAACCATTTGCGTCCCGCGTTCCAGTTCGTACGAAAAAATGCAGATGAGTGTTGAAGGTTGCTACAGCATATCCTCATGAACTTCGTCTGCAACTATATCACCAAATGGACGCCTTTGAGAGAGGCAGGAGAGAAGGCCTCAGTGAATCTGATTGGACGATTCGCCGGATTTTGGGCCACGTATATCGGGATGGCAGAAGAGTTGGGCGTTGTTAGCAACAATCTTTTAAATAATGCGCGTCTAGTCTCCGTAGCAAAGCCGGTACGATCAGGCGGACGTCATCAAGCAATAATTGGAATAGTTGTTACTAGACAATTACGGAGCTAAAAGCTGCAGCAGAGAGCATTCGGCCGCCTGCAGCAGCGACTATCGATATCCCTGTCAGGACTAGAATGGTGAAGCGAAGATCGCTGCAGGTAGGTCTGCGCTCCCTGAAGTCATTGCGTCAACTGGCACTTACCGTAGGGCATCGCCAAACTGGCTGGAGTGATGTCGTAGTATAGCCGCGAGACGACAGTAATGGCAACATGCAGTACTCAGATATGAGTCCCGATTATACATCGGTGCCGATGACCGTCGAAACCGCGTTTGGAGACGACGTAAGATCCAGTTGTTATCTGGAGCACCACAAGGCTCAACAACCAGGTATCCTCGTATAACAAAAAGCTGTCAAAAAGAGGTTTATGCCTAAAAATAAAAGTTGTCCAGACGGACTTTCCAACATGAAATCTTGACTCTGTGGTGTTGGAGAATAACCCCTAGCGTCAGGATTTATTAAAATACGAAGTTTTTCAATTCTTGTCTGGAAAAAGAAGATCACGGCATTATTGTCATTTTCATTACCAGTTTAAGCATTAATTTACGCATTATATTAAGGCAAGTAATAGGAAAGAAGCCTATTTGGCGGGTGTTGCAAGATAGAGTTTCTGTGGATGAACATCGCTGTAAGAAGCGTGAAGCAGCTAAGCTGATTCGCCAGAGTAAGGCAAAAGATAGGAAGGAGAAGGTGGAAAGGAAAGAATTGGCTTTTTGGAAAGATAGAAAAACTTTCTGAAAATGAGTGTCAGGAAAAATACGAGATGCAAAGGTGTGTGAAGAATAGGATCGGGGAAATGACACGGGAGCCCAATGTGTTAAGTGAAAAATGGGGTGAATACTTCTGTGAGTTATTAGATCAAGAAAACAAAGGTGCTTCCGAGGCAGAAGCACATTAGGTCACAGTGAAGGAGAAAAGCACGGGAGAGATCTCAAAAGATGAGGTGTGTAAAGCTCTTAAATCTCTTCAGAATGGTAAGGCTCCGGGAGTTGGCGCATAACTATTGAGATGTTGAAATATGGTGGTGACTCTGTAACTGACTGGTTAACTGAAATCTGTCAGTTGTGCTGGGAGTTAGGAATGGTTTCTCGGGATTGGGAGGATGCCATCATTGTTCCCTCGTATAAAGGAAAAGGTGATCAGACTGACTGCAAGAACTACCGTGGTATTACCCTACTGAGTGTGCCAGGGAAGTGTTTGGTAAGGACATTATTGAAAAAGTACGAGGTCTTACATCAGAGAAAGTGTGGTATGTTCAGAGTGGTTTTATACCTGGTAAAGGCTACACTAACAAAATTTTGCATTACGCATGATGATTGAAAAATATCTAGCTGTTGGTAAGAAAATTTTTGCTGCGTTCTTAGATTTAGAGGAAGCTTACGACCGAGTAAATACGACACTTTCGTGGAAGGTATTGAATAAATATGGTGTTACTGGGAATCTACTTAATAGTGTAAAAGCCATTCATGCTGACAGTAGAGCTTGTGTACGAGTGAGTGATGTTTTATCGAAATGGTTCTCTATTGATGCAGGAGTCAGATAAAGTCGTGTAATGTCACCATAGTTGTTTAATATATTTAGGGATGCATGCATGCATACGTGATGCCAAGATGGACAATACTGGTTTATGTCTTGGTACTATCCGTGTGTGCAGATTGCTGTATGCTGATGACACAGTCCTGTTGTCAGAGGGCAAAAGTGAGTTGCAGAGTATGTTGCACCAGATGTACGAAGTTTGCGTGAAATTCAAACTGAGTATTGAATGGTTGGTGAAATTAGTAGGCGAGTGAATTCTTCATTGAAAGTCAAAGCTGCATTGGGAGGTTTTCTCAGGAATGATGATTCTCAAGAGAGCCCCGAATGGCTTGTGTAGGAAAGTGTATTTATTGCTACCCAGATGTATGGCAGTGAAACCTGGGTACTACAAAAAACAACAACATAGGAGCCGTTTATGTATGGAATAAATGAGTTATTTACGGGGGGAGGAGGTTGTTTGCAAGACACGTTCCGACCGTATGAGAAATGAAGATATGTTGCAGTTGTGTAATGTGAAGCAAAATGTTGTTAGCAAGGTGGAGACTAATATGCTTCGGTGGTTTGGCCATGTTGAAAGAATGAGAGACGGGATGCTTACTAAAATATTTTTTTTAGCCCAAATGACAGAGAGGAAAGGCAGAGGAAGCCCAAGGAAGTCGTGGGAGGATAAGATTTAGGAGTGTCTGCAAGAGAAAAAGATTATGAGTGTGAAGTATAGAAGATCTTGTGTACGACGTGTGATGGATGTCAGTGAAGCCGGAGTTGTGTGTCAAGGTTCCTGTAAACGGGGAAGTTTGATACGGAAACAGTACGTAAATAATCAGTTAAAAATTTATCTAGTCGTTTGTATTTCTTTGTGTAGCTAACAGCTGAATCTTAGAGAACAGCTTAGTGATATGTATGTATGTATGTATGTACAGACAGATTTTGCATGTACGTACAGACAGATTTTGCAGGTGATATGGAACAATATTATTTCCCCCAAAGCTTGCAGAAGGTGTGCTTTGGACGAAGAAGATTATACGTTATGGCCAAGGGACGATTATTAAATTACTCAGATTGTTAGCAAATAAGAAAACGTTCTATTAAAATGGTAAACAGGTTTCATGGCCTTTTGTTGCCCAGTGTGCCTTTGTAAACATAGCTATGCCTTATACCGGCTTCCTGAAATATGAATTTTATAATCCAACAGAAATAATTCTCGAAGCAGTTGAGACCTGATATCCTTGACTAATTTTTGGGGATCAAATAATAGAAGCATTCGATTTAAAATTCCAAGACTGCAATCCGATGTGTACATTGTAGTATTCCGACTGCATTTCTTCCGCTGTGATGATGAATATGCGTAAGAAAGAAACGCATTCTTGATAGAAACAGAATGACACGAGTAAATAAGCCCTAAGGATCGGTCTTTATTACTTCGTGATGCAGACAAGTCGGGTAAATAATCCACATCGAAGGAGCACAGAAACTAATATTTGCTTATTACGCCATCTGACAGAGGTCGATCTTCTTCCTTTTTCGACTTTACTCCCTGATAATACTTGGAGGTGAACCTTTTATTGCATCATTACCTTTTTTCTGTCACTTTATACCACAAAAACCATTGATAATTCTTAGCAGAACTCCTTCCAGACCTAAACCCAATTTACTACAATAAGTGCCATTATTCACTGTATCTTGCAGTATGAAATTCATACTGTTCTTTTCTGTTCAGAACTCGTCGCCATTTTTGTCTGGAATCGTAACGTGTTCAACATAAAACGACAGCATGAATATTATTCTGCAAGACTCAATAATTCAAAATGGTTTCATTTTTCAAGGAATCAATGTTTAGGAATTCAATACGCCATATTTTGTTTAATATACGAAAGCAATACTACGGTAGTGCATAAGTGGAAATAAAAATTGTATGAAATATATGCTCCTAGTAGTCATGAGACAAATTGTTTTGTATATGCGGAGACAAATTATAAATTGCCAGATTTTTGATTTTCAACCAGTGTAATCGACTCGTAAAGGCAAATATTGTGGGAGTGCATTTCTCACAAATTCATCAAACTGCACAACATTGAGCTGACATTCAAGAAATCATAATTCAAAACCTCAATCAAAAATACAAGGATAAGTCTACTCAAACTAAGTTTTTCAATTAATGTAATGTTTTACCATAAATATGACAGAATATACGTATCAAAAATGAAACATGCTTTTCATAACTTGCTGCCGAAAGTAGAAATTCTGAACACTCTTGCGTTATTTCAATACTATTAGGTGCTTGAATTAACTCCCGCTGTAGCCCAATAGAGCGCAGTAGAGCTGCGATGTGACCCGGGACACACGTGACCTCACTTGCACACGCATGTACCCCGTCCGTATTCCGCACGAAGCAGTGTGTGACACGCGATCGGAGGGCACAGAACACGAGTTTGTATCGCATTCACGATGCGAGTTTCGTACCAAAAAGAAGCATTTGCGGGAAGCATTACTTTTCTGCTTTCATCTTAAGAAATCTGCAGCGGAAAGTCATCGTTTGCTAATGCAGACCTATGGGCAACATGCCCTATCGGAAACAACATGCAGAGAGTGGTTCTGACGCTTCAAAGACAACGAATATGACGTGAAGGACAAAGAGCGCTCTGGGCTGCCGAAAAAGTTCGAAGATGGCGCATTGGAGGCCTTATTGGACGAGGATTCTACGGGTTGATGAGTCAATGGTTATCAAACGTTAAAAGGCAATGGGAATGATCCAGAAGCTCGGAAACCGGATCCCACATGACATGGTTATTCTTCTCCACGACAACGCTAGACCGCATGTTGCCAAATCCGTGAAGGAACTCTTGGAGGCACTTGGCTGGAAATTCTCACCCCACCCGCCTTAATCCCTGGACATTGCTCCCTCGGACTTCCATTTATTCCGGTCGCTACAACATGGCCTGTCAGAGCAGCACTTCCTTTCTGTCGCGGATATCCAAAAATAGCTCGATGAATGGTTCGCCTCGAAAGAACCTGCATTTGTCTACCGCGGAATCCATTTGTTACCCCAACGGTAGGGAAGGGTCGTAGCTGCCAACGGAAACTAATTTGAATAGACTCTCCTGTACCGTTCTGTAGCAATACACAGGTGTTTGTGAGGCAAAAAACAGTGAGAAGTAATTCAAGCACCTAATAGCTGTAAAGCCTGTTGAAATAAGAGTACAACGGGTTTTAGAAATCACTTATTGCTATTCAAGCGTTTATTATTATCTTTTGCGGGGTCATCGTAAATAATGAGTGTGCATTCAAA
Organism: Macrothele yani; assembly: GCA_039090855.1. Classification (NCBI taxonomy): domain Eukaryota; kingdom Metazoa; phylum Arthropoda; class Arachnida; order Araneae; family Macrothelidae; genus Macrothele; species Macrothele yani. The sequence goes on from CM077002.1 coordinate 57,279,259, forward strand.
CATGCCCTTGATGTGCTTCATTTTTCATGATAAGAAATACAAAATACTGAAGCGTTTGCCGGATGATAATAATCCGCCTTTGGTAAAGGACATGGACTCTCTTTCGCGTGCTATGCCATATATATATTTTTTTTGTATTACATATTTTTTTCGAGTTTGCTTTTTTAGCATTTATCAACCTTCATTGCAATCACTATTTCCCCGCATTTGGATTCTTTGGGCAGCAGCCTTATCAGGACTCAATATGTACAATGGCGCGCATTTCAAATGTTCACCATTATGAGGATGCAATGATCCTTCACGATGATAGATTGATCCATTTATTCTAAAACAATAAGGCCCATAACCTGGCGGAGGAGCTATTTGTGCTCCCATCGATGTAAATGCAAGAGAACTATTAATTAATCTTATGCTAACCACAGTGGCGGCTCGTGGTTGGAAAAATAGGTGAAGAGCTACAAGAGCAATATGAAAAGATATCTACTGTTTCAATGAAAATCACTATATGAGAACTGACCTATTTTATGTATATTAGGTCAATTCTTCTTTCTTTTAAAGCTGCAAATTTGTCGATTATTTCGTCATAGAATGGTTGTTTCTTCGTGAACATCAACAAAATATCTTTCTGAAAAGAAATATTTGCCAAAGAAGCAAGTCTATGTTGAGAAATAGTGTTTCTTGAGTAAGTTTGTATTCTTTAAAGGCCAGAAAAACTTCTTTCCACTGACACATTTGTAGATAAAATTGTTAAAATGAGGGAAACCAATTTACAAGCTTCTGCAAAAATGTCTTTATCTCCATGAAGCACTCGAAGAAGTTCTTTAGTCGATATATTCCTTAATTTTTATTCGGCATATACAACACTCAGTTCATTTTTAAGGCGCTGGAGTTTAGTAAATATTTTCCCGTAAAAATGTTGTAGATTTTCAAAAGCGTCGGAGGGAAAACATGAATTAAATTGGTCGAACTTGGTTGTGTCAGCAAGACACACAAATTGAAGTTTCTCACAGTCTTCAAATTTTATATCCATATCCATAAGAATGTGGTCCAAAATTTCAAAATAAAATATAATTTTGAAATTTTTTTTTCTGTAAGAGCAGCATATTCCCGTATAGATCTGCTTATTTCTGTGATTTTGCTAGCTTTTCCAAACAGTGCTTCAAATACCTCATTGTTAAGGCAATTACTTTTTGCAAATAAAATTTAAGAGGATTTAGTACTTAATTTGAATAAGTAATATATATATATAAGTATATTACAGAGGGATGTAAGGTCAGGTGATGCGTAACATCACAGCCTCTCCTTGACAAATGTCAACCCCGCCTTCTCGTGGTGCATCCTGTTCCCACTAAAGGGGCTCTGACGACCGCCCATAGCGGTATAACTATACCATCGGGATCAGAGGAAATGCTATCCCACACTCACCAACCCGCTTGGCCAGCGTGGTGAGTTATGGCCAAACCCCTCCAAAATGATTCCACAACTTAAATCTTGGCCCTCAGTCTCCGGCAGCTGGAATGTACCTGGCCAAGGCAGCGGCCAGTGCGACATGAAGGCAGAGGGTGCTAAGAATCCCCGGAGGACCGGACCAGGCTGCCATCTGATGCTGACCTTGGCTACTTACAATGGACGCTCCCTATCTTCTGATTCAAGGCTTCTTGAATTGGAAGAGGAACTACAAAGGATCAAGTGGGACATCGTGGGGCTAAGTGAGGTAAGGAGAAAAGGAGAAGATCTCATCGAACTGAAAAGTGGACATCTCTTCTACTATCGTGGGACAGATACTGGCAGAACTAGTGGTGTTGGATTTATAATAAACAAGAAACTGAAGGACAAAGTTGTAGAAGTTGAAAGTTCCTCTGACAGAGCTGCACGACTTGTTATCCAACTCTCGAAAAGATACCAGGCTCAGATTATTCAAACTTATGCACCCACCACAAGTCATCCTGAAGAAGAAATTGAAGAATTTTATGAGGAAATTTGTCATCTAAATAATAAAGGTAAGCAGCATTTGAAGATAATTATGGGAGATTTCAATGCAAAAATAGGGCAACGGCAACAGAATGAAACTTCAGTAGGTAAATTCGGTCATGGCAACAGAAACCTGCGTGGAAATACTCTCGTTGAGTTTGCAGAGGCAGAAGGGTTTTTCATCTTGAACTCCTTTTTCAAGAAAAAGCCACACAGGAAATGGACATGGAGACATCCAAATGGGACGACAAGTGAAATTGATTTTATTATGTGTAACAAAAAATTCGTCATAGAAGACTGCAGTGTGCTAAACAAGTTCAACACAGGTAGTGACCATAGATTGGTGAGATGTAAGATGCACCTCAACACTAAACTTGAACGTGGCAAGCTCATAGGACAAACAAAATCTATTGACATAACCAACCTTAAAAAACACCATAATACCTTCAAATTAGAACTGAAGAACAGGTTCTCTGCTTTAGAAGGCCTAACATCGGAAGAAGTGGACATCTCTGAAGTTAACAGAAAAGTAACCAGAGCTCTTATGGAAACAGCAACAAAATTAGCTGGGTCTAAGAACAAGTTGCATGTGAACAAATTATCAGGAAAAACCAAAATGTTGATGCAAAAAGAAGAGAGATGAGGACAACTAAAGAAGATGTGACTTCCAAAGTGGAATATATAGAGCTATGCAAGACAGTAAGAAAAGTATCACTGAAGAGGTAAGGAGATTCAACTGTGAACTAGTGAGGAAAGCAATTGAAAACAACCAAAGCCTAAAGATAGCAAAGGGACATCTCAGTAAGGGAAGAAAACAGATTATGGCACTGAGAAAAGAAGATGGTTCTGTAACAAGAAATAGAGGCGAAATTTTGACAAGAGTGAAAGATTTCTACTCCAAATTATATGAAAGGGATGATATATGCACTCCAGACATCATGAAAGATACCAGTACCAGAGTTCCTCCAGTCCTTCCAGCAGAAGTTGCACATGCAATCAAGAACATGAAGCGAGGAAAAGCTCCAGGAGAAGATGGAATTACTGTAGACATCATACAAGAAGCAAGTGGAGAAATCGAAACAGTACTCGCCCAAATTTTCACTCGATGCCTTAATGAAGGAAAGATTCCTGAGGATTGGAACACCGCTACAATGATCCTGCTACATAAGAAAGGTGACATTGAGGATCTCGGAAACTACAGACCTATCAGCCTCCTATCAGTAGTTTATAAAATCTTCACTAAAGTTCTTTCACACCGCTTGAAGGTAACACTGGACATGGCTCAACCCAGAGAACAAGCTGGATTCAGGAGTGGCTACAGCACAATAGATCATATCCACGTGCTGAGAGAACTAATTGAAAGAGCGAGGGAATATGAACTTCCATTGTGCATGGCTTTTATCGATTATGAAAAAGCCTTTGATTCGGTGAAACCATCAGCAGTTACAATGGCTCTGAAAACCTGCGGTATTGAAGATGCATACATTAATATTATTAATAACATCTATGAAAATGCAAGTGCAAAGATTAGGCTGTTTGAAAATACAACACACGTAAAAATTGGGAAGGGAGTGAGACAAGGTGACACCATATCTCCGAAGCTCTTTAATGCCACATTGGAGGGTGTTTTTCAGTCACTGAGCTGGGAAAACAAGGGGATAAAGATTAATGGAGATTATCTAACCCACCTTCGTTTTGCTGATGACGTAGTCATTTTTGCAACTACCCCATCAGAGCTGCAGAGTATGATCCAGGAACTTGCTGACAAGAGTAAAGAAGTGGGATTAAAAATGAACTTTCAGAAGACAAAAGTGATGTTCAATGCTTTTACAAGAAATGAAGATTTATCGATTGATGGAGAAAAGCTGGAGATAACAGACACGTACGTTTATCTTGGACAGCAGATATCAAGTGAGGGTCACATTGATGAAGAAATTAATCGGCGTACAAAACTTGCCTGGAGAGCTTTTGGAAGAAACAGCATAATTTTCAAGAGCAATATGCCATTATGTCTTAAAAGAAAAGTGTTTGATCAATGCATCCTTCCAGTGCTTACGTATGGTGCGGAGACGTGGACCTTAACTAAAAGAGACATACAAAGGCTGCAGACAACTCAAAGAAGCATGGAGAGGTGCATGCTTGGTGTAACCAGGAGAGATAAGAAGAGGAACTCGTGGATCCGAAAAATGACAAGAGTGGAAGACATCATGATCAGAGTTAAATCCCTGAAATGGCAATGGGCTGGACATACTGCCAGAAGGACAGATCATCGATGGACAGCCGAAATTTTAGATTGGATTCCAAGGGACAGGAAAAGACCCAGAAGAAGACCACATGGGAGATGGGTGGATGAAATTCGAAAGTATGCAGGGGTGACATGGAGGAGACTGGCACAAGACAGACCGTTGTGGAGGAAACTTGGGGAGACCTTCGTCCAGCAGTGGATTGATAATGGTTGATGATGATGATGATGATGATGATGATATATTACAGAAACCAGCGTGGAAATACTCTCGTTGAGTTTGCAGAGGCAGAAGGGTTTTTCATCTTTAACTCCTTCTTCAAGAAAAAGCCACACAGGAAATGGACATGGAGACATCCAAATGGGAAGACAAGTGAAATCGATTTTATTATGTGTAACAAAAACTTCGTCATAGAATATTGCAGTGTGCTAAACAAGTTCAACACAGGTAGTGACCATAGATTGGTGAGATGTAAGATGCACCTCAACACTAAACTTGAAAGTCGCAAGCTCATAAGACAAACAAAATCAATTGACATAACCAACCTTAAAAAACACCATAATACCTTCAAGTTGGAACTGAAGAACAGGTTCTCTGCTTTAGAAGGCCTAACATCGGAAGAAGTGGACATCTCTGAAGTTAACAGAAAAGTAACCAAAGCTCTTATGGAAACAGCAACAAAATTAGCTGGGTCTAAGAACAAGTTGCATGTAAATAAATTATCAGGAAAAACGAAAATGTTGATGCAAAAAAGAAGAGAGATGAGGACAACTAAAGAAGATGTGACTTCCAAAGTGGAATATATAGAGCTATGCAAGACAGTACGAAAAAGTATCACTGAAGACGTAAGAAAATTCAACTGTGAACTAGTGAGGAAAGCAATTGAAAACAACCAAAGCCTAAAGATAGCAAAGGGACATCTCAGTAAGGGAAGAAAACAGATTATGGCACTGAGAAAAGAAGATGGTTCTGTAACAAGAAATAGAGGCGAAATTTTGACAAGAGTGAAAGATTTCCACTCCAAATTATATGAAAGGGATGATACATGCACTCCAGACATCATGAAAGATACCAGTACCAGAGTTCCTCCAGTCCTTCTAGCAGAAGTTGCACATGCAATCAAGAACATGAAGCGGGGAAAAGCTCCAGGAGAAGTTGGAATTACTGTAGACATCATACAAGAAGCAAGTGGAGAAATCGAAACAGTACTCGCCCAAATTTTCACTCGATGCCTTAATGAAGGAAAGATTCCTGAGGATTGGAACACCGCTACAATGATCCTGCTACATAAGAAAGGTGACATTGAGGATCTCGGAAACTACAGACCTATCAGCCTCCTATCAGTAGTTTATAAAATCTTCACTAAAGTTCTTTCACACCGCTTGAAGGTAACACTGGACATGGCTCAACCGAGAGAACAAGCTGGATTCAGGAGTGGCTACAGCACAATAGATCATACCCATGTGCTGAGAGAACTAATTGAAAGAGCGAGGGAATATGAACTTCCATTGTGCATGGCTTTTATCGATTATGAAAAAGCCTTTGATTCGGTGAAACCATCAGCAGTTACAATGGCTCTGAAAACCTGCGGTATTGAAGATGCATACATTAATATTATTAATAACATCTATGAAAATGCAAGTGCAAAGATTAGGCTGTTTGAAAATACAACACACATAAAAATTGGAAAGGGAGTGAGACAAGGTGACACCATATCTTCGAAGCTCTTTAATGCCTCATTGGAGGGTGTTTTTCAGTCACTGAGCTGGGAAAACAAGGGGATAAAGATTAATGGAGATTATCTAACCCACCTTCGTTTTGCTGATGACATAGTCATTTTTGAAACTAGCCCATCAGAGCTGCAGAGTATGATCCAGGAACTTGCTGACAAGAGTAAATAAGTGGGATTAAAAATGAACTTTCAGAAGACAAAAGTGATGTTCAATGCTTTTACAAGAAATGAAGATTTATCGATTGATGGAGAAAAGCTGGAGATAACAGACACGTACGTTTATCTTGGATAGCAGATATCAAGTGAGGGTCACATTGATGAAGAAATTAATCGGCGTACAAAACTTGCCTGGAGAGCTTTTGGAAGAAACAGCATAATTTTCAAGAGCAATATGCCATTATGTCTTAAAAGAAAAGTGTTTGATCAATGCATCCTTCCAGTGCTTACGTATGGTGCAGAGACGTGGACCTTAACTAAAAGAGACATACAAAGGCTGCAGACAACTCAAAGCAGCATGGAGAGGTGCATACTTGGTGTAACCAGGAGAGATAAGAAGAGGAACTCGTGGATCCGAAAAATGACAAGAGTGGAAGACATCATGATCAGAGTTAAATCCCTGAAATGGCAATGGGCTGGACATACTGCCAGAAGGACAGATCATCGATGGACAGCCGAAATTTTAGATTGGATTCCAAGGGACAGGAAAAGACCCAGAAGAAGACCACATGGGAGATGGGTGGATGAAATTCGAAAGTATGCAGGGGTGACATGGAGGAGACTGGCACAAGACAGACCGTTGTTGAGGAAACTTGGGGAGACCTTCGTCCAGCAGTGGATTGATAATGGTTGACAATGATGATGATGATGATATATATTACTTACTCAAATTAAGTACTAAATCCTCTTAAATTTTATTTGCACAAAGTGGGTTGCCTTACTCATCGTTCCTTTTATGGCTCAAAATTTCACGAGTTGTTTTAATTTGAGTTACACATCAGTACTTTATGTCTAGTGATGTTTTTGCAAAATTTTGATTTATAGATCGGTGGAGCCAAAAATTTCATTAAATACTCTTGCCAAAAATGTAAATTCAAAAGTGTCCATACCATTTAAAAATCCCTCGGCAAGTTGAATTGATTTCTGGTCTGATTGTTCACTGTTTGTGAGAAATTCTAATGCTTCCTCCAATTTATGCCAGTCTTCAACAATTACCCTTACTAACTCCGAAGTGGAGGACTGTAGAGTTTCTGTTATGGTTAATATGCATCCTGCGGTTGTTGATGCGAGTGTATAAGATCGCTTCGCTGAGTGATGAAAAAACGAAGGAATTCCACTGAGACTTCCATAAAATATTCGACACTTAGAAATTTTAGAAAACCTCTGCTGTAATACAAGTTTCAAACGATGCGCTAAGCAATGAACAAAAACAGCTTGAGAAGCTTTATCCTTGATTTTTTCCTGGAGTCCATTCAAGTGTCCAGACATTACACTTGCCCCATCGTTACATTGTCCTATTAATTTGTGTTGATAATCAAACTGTTCCAAAATTTCGTGGAAACCCAAAAATCGCTCAGCCAATACACCTTCCGAACAACAAATCTTATTATTAAAGAGCACTGAGAAGTCTAATTTATGTCTGTGGTGTCATCTACTTGAATAGAAAAGCATTCAACTTCATTTATTTCATTTTTAACGTGATCGTTTATATATTCAGAAATACATTCACTTAATTCATTTTGAATAGTTTTTGAGTCACCTGTGTAGACATTTTTTATCTTTTCGTATTGATTTTGAATTTCTAAAGGAATTCTTGATATCAACAATGAAAGTAATTCCGTGAAATTTCCACGATTTATCGAGTCGATGCTTTCGTCATGGCCACGGAATGCTAGTTCTTGTTTGCTCAAATACAGTACTGAATCAATCACTGTCTGCAGAAAAAGTCTATTTAAACGAACGTTTCCGTTGAAATGCCTTTTCAAAAGCCTAGCACTCTCCCTTATGTTCTGATTTTTTCAAAATTCATCAACTTTTATTCGCATTTCAGGTGTTCGCTAGAATCACCATGTTTATGAAATGACCGAATGTTTAGGAAGTGACCGTGTTATATTTAATAAATCGAAGAAACCGTCTTCATTCCACGCCGAATGTTTTTACTATAAAGTAACACGGCCATGAAAATCATTTTTGTAACACAGAAGTTCTACAAAGCCATTTTCTGTCATGAGAAAGAAGAGATATACAGTAAACCGACAGTTTTTACAATTAAAATTGTAAGATTTACCGCTCTTCCTGATTTTTTCTTGGCGACAATTGTCAGTGAATCCGTGAAGATAAAAGAGATATTTTTCCTTGAAGTAAAATGTCTCTTTTATCTTCATCTTTCCATCGATCAAATGGAGTTTGCAATAAATTACAGACAATGCCGTTCACAGAATACAAACTAAAAACTTAAACTATCAGTTAAACTGTACACGAAATTTAAGTATCAGGTGAAGTTTTTGATAAACAATCACAAAGCACGAAAAAACAAATCTCTTTCGGAAAGCATGTACCGCAACGAGAAAACCCTAGTGGATTGCAAGGTACTATGGGCAAACCGTCCCGTTCCTCCGCGACCTCTTCCGAAGGTCACGACTCCAGGTGCAGAGCCTGAGTGTCTCAAGCTAAAACTCTTCACTTGCCCGGCAGATTGGAGAGTGTGACGTCAGGGTTACCATGGTAACTCGGCTGATAACTGCAGACTTCCAAGCATTCTCATTTTGGCTCTTCACTTGAACTGTTTTGCGTAGAGAGACTGGGTTTCCGTATTGAACGCCCATTGTGAATTGATCTAATAAGAATTTTGAGCATTTTGGCACTCAATAAAGGCAAAGAAGAATATATACACAAAATTACTGAATAAAATTTTATTTTAAATGAAATAGGTGAAGAGGCACTTCACCTACTTCACCTGAAAAGCCACCACTGGCTAACCATAAAGTTTTTGAATGCTCATGTTTTGAGATCATAAGTTGTTCAATTAATGGAGAAGTGCGAATGGAATCTAATTTTACTGCTGCTTTCGAACAACATTTAGAAAATTTACCATCTGTAGAAGGTCTCCCTCCGACAAAGTTTTTGGCTTCACAAAATTCACAAATTTGCTCACGAGTGCCACATGAGTGTCTCGCTACAGTCTTTGCATCGCCTATAACGTATAAAGCCACATGATGTGCAGCGTTTATTTGTTGTTGTCGGTTCGTTAATTGCCTCTGAACCTCTCAAGCGCCGCGTTCTGTTTTTGTTCGGGGGTCATATTCTGTGCCTCTGCAGTATGAATATTTCTCGCGTGCTGAGATTCAGCGTCAATATGTCGAGGCGTCATATTACTTCGATGATCACGTAAACGTCGAATATCAGCATTTCTTTCTACTGCACTGCATTTTCGTCTCTTTTTTTCTGGCATATTCAGCAATTATGGCGGTTAAATTTATGTCTTTCCACTGCAGTGCGTTGTTGCCGTCTTGCTCAATCGTAATCGGCTTTGTGGCGTTTAGCTTTAATCTCTTCATCTAATGAAACAGGTAACTTCCTTTTTTGACGCGACATAGGCGAGGTGTAAAACAACAGTCAAGTTCGCGAAGGACAGTAACGTTCGTCCTTGCCTTACTTCTTACTCGGCGCCAGTAAAGTAAAACATCTTACAATCTACAACTGTGTGCTTTTATTTCCATCGCACCTGTAAAAAAATCTGTGTTTCCACTTTCATCGCACCTGAGAAAACAATCCCTAACTTCGAACATAAGAAAAAGATGTAAAAAAAAACAACATTAAACAGGAACGGTTACTGATAACACGGTGTGAAATATAAATGTTAGTCTTTTGTTAAACAGCGTACGTAGTTGTTTGTGGTTAGAAAGGGATGCACGTCGTCGCAAGACTTGCCTTTTATATACAGTCATCGTCAAAAAAGTAGCTGCACCCAGAAGGACGTGTCGGATTGCAATGCTATTCGGGAGGAAGGTAAAGGTTACCAGGGCCGTTCCGGTAGCGCAGTGGTCTAAGCGATGGCCTCTGATCATTCGTCCGAAAGGGGTCAGGGTTCGAACCCCGGTGAGACATGGATGTTGTGTTTGTCTTACGGCACTGGCTCTCTCCCTTCCCTGGAACCAGTGACCCTAAATCAGGGACAGGCGACTGCTTATAGCCCACTGAGTTGCTCACGGTGGTCGTAAAACCTTCAATAAAAAAAAGTTACCAGGAACAATAAATGATTAAAAATCGAGACTGATGCGGTCAATGTTTATTGAGCTACACGCCAATAAGTAGTGTCTCTCACTCAGTATGGCGTCAGGCCGTCATATTTGCTCACACAGCATTCCAGAAGTCTCGGCATGGAGTTATAAAGGTTCCTGATGGTTTCCTGCGATAAGCCATCCCATGCAGCTTGAATCTTCTCACTCAGTTCCTGCAGATTATGCGGTATACGGGTGGAGTGGGGATTGCGGATCCAATAGCATTCCACACATTTTCAATCGGCGAAAAGTCTGGCGATACCGCTGGTCATAGAATGTCAGTGCCTTCAAAGCAAGCTCTAGAGACAGCAGCAGTATTCGGTCGAGCGTTGTCCTGTTGGAAAATCGTACCGGAGTGAGCGTTCAGAAAAGGTAGGGCCTCTGGTTACAGAACCTCATTAACGCAACGTTGAGCTGCCAAAGTGCCTGTAATGAACACCAAAGGTGATTTGGCGTCGTAGGCAATTGCACCCCACACCATGACACCAAGTCTTCTCGATATGTGACGCACGACAACAAACCGTTTATCGTGGCGCTGACCACGGTGCCTCCACACACGGATTCAGTGCTAGTCGCCTCCAAGACAAAAGCGGGACTCGTCACTGAAGATCACCCGCTGCCATTCTGGGTGGTTCCTTGACAGTCTGGCACGACACCGTTGCAGTTTTTTTAATTGAAGGTTTAACGACCACCGTGAGCAACTCAATGGGCTATAAGCAGTCGCCCGTCCCTAATTTAGGGTCATTGGCTCCAGGGAAGGGAGAGAGCCAGTGCCGTAAGACAAACACAACATCCATGCCTCACTGGGATTCGAACCCGAACCTCTTTCGGACGAATGATCAGAGGCCATCGCTTAGACCATTGCGCCACCGGGCGGCTTGCAGTTTTTGGCGACGATACAATGTTGTTAAGGGCAGTTATTGTTACGGTCTGCGTGGGTATAGTCCTACGTCGTGCAGCCGTCTACCAATGATGCTGGCACTAATCGGACGATGTATGAAGGGCACTACCGCTCGCTGAATATCCGCAATTGCGGCTTTTGGATCACTTCACGCATGTCGGACAACCCGTCGGTCCTCTCTCCGTGGTTCGTCTAGGTCTCCCAGACCCTTCCGGTTGCTGCTGCGTGCCATATTCTATGCACTGCCACGAACAGCGTGCTATGGTGATACCCGCACGACCGGTATGGCGTGCAACATGGCGAACAGACCATTCTTTTCTCCGTAGATTCACGATACGACCCCTCTCGAACTCCTCCCACTGCTCGAATTGATTCCGAACTTTTCTCCGAGGCATTTCTCACTTGCAAAGGATGTAACAAACACAATAGCACGAGTCAAAATGGCAATCACGCACAACGGGACGACCTTATATATCCAGTCAAGCACAGCGCTACGACCCCTCCTTGCTTGCGCCACATGCGCGGCCGAGCGTGATACTTGACTCATTTGCATGTCTCACGATGGAAAACCTACCCACCAAGTTTCATTCCTGTCGGTTGCTTCCTTCTGGGTGCAACTGTTTTTTTTTGACGGTGAATGTAGTAAGACGGTACCTCTGTTCTGTGTTCAACAGGAGAAGAAATGAAAAGTTGCGCTATACTCTGCGCAACAGTAAGTGAATTGAAGATATTGAAAAGCGATTAAGGACATTTTCACATTGCAGTATGACATGTTAAACAATTTCGAGTTATACATATCTTCGTCTTGCAGTTCTAAACACCTAGCTAAATCTCTAGTCTGCTACATACTGAATCTGGTAAACAAATGCGTTAACAAATCAGTATGGTGATTATTGTGTTGAAATCCATGTACGTTGACAGAGTTCTTGGCTGGTCGTCCAAGTTGAGCCTGAGCCCAAGTCCTGGACGAGGAAATATTTTCTTGAAATCCCCGTATGCCGACAGATAAAACTTCTGTATAGTGGGGGAGCAAGCGGTTTTCCCGTGGGATTTTTGTGGTATAGCATTGCAGTTTAGTTTTCCAGAAACCTATGTACACGAAGAACAGTCATTCACATGTTGCTACTTCAGGAAATGTGACAGGGATCGGGGGAGGGGGGCAGGGGAGGGAGGGGGAAGGCAGGCAGGCAGACAGGATAGCCACCGACGTAGCCCACAAAACATTCTGTTTCTTCCTTATTTATAGTCATGTAGTACCATTTATCCCTGCAGTTGTAGGACATTTAAACGTAGATGGAAACATGATATAACTCTACGTCCCAAAGAGGAAGAATTTTGAATAATCAAAAAGTTGAAAATCAGCGAAAAGTATTCTTCATAGCAAAAATTATGCTAAGGAATTTCTTTTTTTCAAATGTGTCTCCTGAAAGCAGACAGGGGGAAAATGGTTTTTGACCTTAATGCTCCACAGCGGAAAAGCTGTGCATTATTTAAAGAGGATAGTGTTCCCCATCTATGTTGTATCGAACGACATACAGTCTGAAAAGAAATGTTCAAAAGGAGTTTTAGAAACAGAGGTACAGCTGCAAACAGAAGTTCACAAACGCCACCTAGCCACAGAACTGTGAACTATAAAAAACTCCACAGTTACAAGCCTAAAGTTTTCCACAATGCAAACTGCGTCAAGTATTAAAAGAATGTTTTCAATCGGACATTGAGAAGCAAAGATATCGAGAAAAACGGTTTAAATATTTGCTCCCCCTAGCGGGAGAATTATGCATTATTTTGCAAAAGAAATGCACACATACTGTTTTCATAGTTAATAGCATCTTACTGGAAAATAATTTTTTCAATGTGATTTGCATGCAGTTATTGCTGCGAACATGTTGCAAACTGAAACGTGATCTTACGCCCTCTAGTGGTCCACATATGCATTAAGAAAAATCTGAATAATGAGAAAAATTTTGCACCGTAACTATCTCCGATAAAGAATTTTTCAAATTGGACTCTTAGAAACAGAGATATGGACAAATATAAGATATACATCTACGGCCCTAGCGGAAAAACTACGCACTATTTTAAGTAGAAAGTATTCTCAAAAGGTTTTCCGAGGTGAGCGGTATCAGTCCACGAAAGAATTTTCGAAATTGTGATTTCAAAAGCGCATAGTTTGCTGCAAATACATTAGAAATAGAAAAATGCACTAACGCCCCCTTTTGGCAAAAACATTCATTACCAAAAATTACAAATTATGTGCTGAACATTTCCCACCAGGAACTCTATACAATGCAGAAAGAATGTTTCAAATAGGACTTTTAGAAGCATAGATAACGGGAAATCGCAAATTACCTTTCGCCCCTAGCGGAAAATGAATGCATTTCTTGAAAAAGGAACTGTATCCAAAATAATTTTTGTTATAAATGGCATACAAAGGAAGGAACGATTTTGTCAATCGTGTATTTAGAAGCAAATATATGGAATAAAATATATTTTGAATTTGATAGCGTCGGCATTTACGCCCTCTAGCCACCAAGTTATGCAGTGTAATAAAACCGGAAAGCCAGCATAATTATATGAAAGTCAGATAAGCTTTCTAATGGAGAAATAATTTTTTTGTATTGGAAGTTTAAGGACCACCGTGATCAACTCAACAGGCTATAAGCAGTCGCCCGTCCCTAATATAGGGTCAGTGGTTCCAGGGAAGTGAGAGAGCCAGTGTCGTAAGACAAACACAACATCCATGCCTCACCGGGATTTGAACCCGGACCCCTTACGGACGAATGATCATAGGCCATCGCTTAGATCTGAGCCCCACCTTGGCAAATAATTTTTCAAATCAGACTAATATTTGCAGAGATATGGTGTCCGCAGACGAACGGACAAAGTGATACTACATTATAAGCACGTACGTTTTTAGAAAAGACGTGCTAAAACGGACGTGACTTAACTTGGTTGCTGGTAGATCACGAATATTCCCTTGGTCTACTTACAGGCAGCACTTTTACTCAAACTTAAGAAATTACTGCTCTTTCTGTAGCTAAAATATAAAGATATTTTCACCCTTTAGCATAGGGTGCCTTTATTTCTTAGCAAACGGGGCTGGGCTGTGTTTAAGATATAAAATAAAACAAGAGCAGTTTTAACCTTTATACAACAAATGCACTACGGGAGACTGGACAAACGCGTAAAAGGGTTTTTAAAACCCAGAACACCGACTCACTCTCTCTTGGGACTGCTTGTGAAGTTAATTCAGAGAAAATTTTGCGAAGAACTTGAGTAACTCAAACACGCGGTTCTCACTTGAGCGAGAGAAGAAACACAGTTGCTTTCAGTTTCTCATCGCAGTTTGGGTGACTTCCCGGTAACCGACGACTTAGTAATTTAAGGAGAGTAATGATGATTCGAAGCGTGAGCATTAATGTCACGGAAATAAGTGCACTCAGGGTACAGAGTTCTGTAGCAGTGTAGTTTACAGCATTAAAGATTCGAATTTCTCATTATGTGCTACGATGTTAGGATTGCAATCGTCTGTTTCGAAACATTTTAAATGTGAAATTACGAAGACTTTAATTTGGGGTGATGCTCATATGTACGAAATGAAATTCAGTTCTAAACCCAGTAGATTTCGGCACATCTTTTAGAAGAAATATGCATATCGAATCCATGACGTGCTTATATATATATATATATATATATATATATATATATATATATATATATAACGTAGAAGTTCACCACATCGCAAATTACTATAATAGAAATCATTCAGAACCATTGAATAAAATTAAAATTATGAAAAGGCATGTAATTATTAAAAAAGTCCCTAAATGATTAAGGAACATCTTGAAACAATCACTGATAGAATCATAGCTCACTCCACAGGCGTAGTAGCAGAATGCGTAACTCAAAATGAAATATAACAAGAAAGATGGCACCGAATTTTCGGGTGTAATAAGCCGTTACCTTCAAGATCTTGAAGGCCTATCAAGTCGTGACGTCATTTTCAGTGACGTCACACCTCGTGGATCTGCTGATCAAACACTCCCTGTCTGCATTACCACGCTGACTTGTAATTAACCGTGTGACTTGTGTTTTTTTTTTTTTTTTTTGTTTGTTCTTTTTTTGGTTGTCCACGCTTGCGTGAAATTAATAATGTTCTTCTCCTGTGGTTCGCTTCAACTAACATTTTAATTACAGTTTTTATATACCGGTAATTGAATGAGATAGGTATTTGGTTATGCCGTATCCATGTTGTGTTCCCGGCTGCCGCGGAAATTATAAAACAGGGCCCAAAGTTAGTCTGTATGGATTTCCAAAAGACTAAGATTTGTGTTCTAAGTGGTGTAAATGTGAAAAAAAAGGATAAAGACTAAGATTTCTGTTCTAAATGATGTAACCCATTAAAAAGGATAACTTCACAGTTACACCACATAGTAAGGTATGTACATAGAACATTTTTTAAATCGAATGTAAATACAAGACCGTAGTTAATAACACAAGACCTAAGTTAATTAATTAGATCAAGCATGTGGAAAAAAAGCATTTTAGCAAATGGATATTGTTGAAGTCTACTTTAAAAATGAAATCAATTTCTATATGCCTACTGCTCATTGTAACAGTGAACATTTCTTCTTTCATATTCATCTTCTGGACGAATAATGTATACTGTATATATATATATATATATATATATATATAGTTTTCATTACAATTAGATCGGATAATTTTTTTATAACAGCTAAAAACAATGACTTAGTCTTTGAAAACATTCTCCCACTATCGTTAATTCTTGAAAAAAAAAGTAAGAAAAACATTCGGAATCCGCAAATTGATTTTCAGATTTAAAAAATGGGAGCAACAACCGCGAAATGATTTTATTTCTCATTCTTTTAATAAAAAGAATATGTTAAACATTTGCAGTGATATGTCACATTTGTGATGCAATTTTTCACTGTAATACCGAAATCTTAACACAACGATCCTGACCACCGGATGGTCAGATTCCAAAACATTATCCCATGATCGTTCATTCCTATTACTAAAGTTATTGATTGACAACAACCAAAAAACATACAGACTCGGCAAATTGATTTTCAGATTTGAAAAACGCGAGCTGCAACATCGTAAATACATCAAACATTTGCAGCGATATGTTACATTTGTGATGCAATATTTCACTGTAATACCGAAGTTCTAAAACAACGATCGTGACTATCGGAAATATGCTCTTATGCGTACAGGCTTTTTCTCTCATGGGCTGCGACGATCCACCGCCAGTGACGTCACCAACCTGTGCGATGGCCTTCTCTTTCCGGGGGTCATGAATAAGCACGTCTTTTGAATCCGCTCTGAAGCAAATTAAATTTATCAAAGCTATTTATTCAAAGGCAATGGAACCGGTATGGAAAAATAATAGTATCAGACGGAAGAAAGAAGTTTTCCAATCGGGGCTTTAATCCCTCAGATATTGGTGTAAACGGAATCTTGAGCTTACGAACTCTTAGAAACAGAGTTATCGACAAAAATAAGATGTGACTTTACGTTCCCTGGTGGGAAAACCATGCATTATTTTAGGAAGAAAGTATTCTCAAAAGGTTTATCCACATGAGCGGTATCGGTCCAAAAAAAATATTTTTTGTCGAGTTTTCAGGAGCCCAGATTTTGCTACAAATACATCAGAAGCAGAAATTACCACTTATGACCCCTGGTGACCAAATCATTCTTTACAAAACATTAGAAATTATGTGAAAAATATTTTCCATCAGGTCTTGTATGCGATACAGGAAGAATTTTTCAAATCGGAGTTTTAGGAGCAGAAAACGCAATTTACCTTCATGTGCCATAGCGGAAAGTCTTAAAGGATTTACGTGAACGTTTTGAATTTATAGGGAAAACATTTGGCATCGGAAACACTATCCAACAATGAAGGAATTTTTCAAATTGGACTTTTAGAAGTAGAGATGTTGACAAAATTAAGATATATATGTACGCCCCTTGCGTAGAAACCATACATTATTTCAAGAAGAAAGTGTTCCTAAAAGGTTTGTCGACATGAGTAGCATCGGTCAACAAAAGACTTTTTTTTCAATCGAGATTTTAGAAGCTCATATTTTGCTGCAAATACATCAGAAGTGGAAAGACTTACGCCAACTGGTGGCCATACCATTTTTTTACAAAAATTAGAAATTATGTGCAAAATATTTCCCATCAGGAGCTGTATCCGGCGCAGAAGGAATTTATCAAATCTGAGGTTTAGAAGCAGAGAAATAGTGGGAAACGCAATTTACCTTTACGCCCCCTAGCGGAAAGTCTATGAATTACTTGAAAATTTTAAATTATTAGGAAAAACATGTCATACTAGAAACACTATCCAACAAAGAAGGAATTTTTTAAAATCGGACTCCTAGAAGTCGAGATATTGACAAAAATAAGATATACGTCTACGCCCCCTGGCGCAGAAATCATGCACTATTTTAAGAAGAAAATGTTTCTAAGAGGTTTGTCGACACGAGTAGTTTGGTCTACAAACGACGTTTTTTTCAATCTAGAATTTAGAAGCTCATATTTTGCTGCAAATACATCAGAAGCGGAAATTAAGATTTACGCCCCCTTTTGGCCAAACCATTTTTTTTTACAAAAATTAGAAATTATGTGCAAACGATTTCCCATCAGGAGCTGTATCCGGTGCAGAAAGAATTTTTTCAAATCGGAGATTTAGAAGCAGAGATATAGGGCGAAACGCAATTTACCTTTACGCCCCCTAGCGGAAAGTCTATGAATTACTTGAAAATTTTGAAATTATATGAAAAATATGTCGCACGGAAAAACACTATCCAACAAAGAAGGAATTTTTCAAATCGGACTCCTAGAAGTCGAGATATTGACAAAAATAAGATATACATCTACGCCCCCTGGCGGAGAAACTGTGGGATATTTTAGGAAGAAAATATTCCGAAAAGGTTTATCGATTTGAGTGACATCAGTCCACGAAAGAATTTTTCAATCGATATTTTAGAAGCTCAGATTTTATGGCAAAAACATCAGAAGCAAAAATTAACACTTACGCCTCCTGGTGGCCAAAGTATTCTTTACCAAAAATTCGAAATTATATGCAAACAATTTTCCATTAGATGTATCCGCTAAAAAAAAGATTTTTCAAATCTGAGTTTTTGGAGAAAAGTTATCGGAAAAAATGTAATTTACTTTTACGCCCCCTAGCGGAAAATCTATGCTTAATTTGAAAGTGAAACTATATCTAAAACACTCTTCGATATAAATGGAATCGAAAGATAATTTTTTTTTCAATCGGATGTTTAGAAGCAAATATGTGGATTAAAACGTAATTTTGAATTCGACATCATCTTCATTTACGCCTCCTAGCGGCAAAATTGTGCATCGTAAGAAAAAACGAAATAAAGGATCATGATTCGCATATTTCAAGCTTCCGAATGCAAAAATAATTTTTCAAATCGGACTAATAGTTTCAGAGATATCGCGGGTACAGACGGACGGACAAACCGATAACAGAAGCACGATCTTTTTTTACAAAAGACGAGCTAAAAAGTAAATAAATAAATAATAGAGAGAGTGAAAAGAAATGGAAAAAAGAAGTCCAATCTCATCAGGGGAACACTGGCCCTGGTGATCTTTCGGATCGGGTATAGGCAAAATGTTGAAAGCCACACGTGTGTTTCCGAGGTACCAAAATATAGAACCAAACCCAACAAGCCAAGAAAGTGCAAAAGTGCAAGCAAACAACAACGTTCATCAAGACCAAAGCACACCAAGTCAAAAACACACAGACAAAAACACACTTACCTCAGACATTCAAAGACCAGACATCCAACCATGGCAGTATCAGTAACAAGAGTACATCAGAGCTATGTGTAGTAAGTTCGAAGGTGTAACAGCAAATAGCAAAATATTGGTAAATGGGCAGTGTTGCCATTAGAGTTATCTAAATCTTCGACCACAGGAGACCTGTCATGTAGTACATTTAGAAAGATGAAAGTTTTAATTTTGTAAGGTCATTGGATAGTCAGTTGATGTAAGATAATTGATTTGTACTGAACAATTTTTTTTTTGAAACGTCACAATGCAAGAGTTGACCGAAATGTTTCCTAATAAATGGAAGTGGAAAGCCATTAGAAAGTAGTGTTTTAAATAGTTGTTTTAATTGTACAATGAGAGCTTCTGAGTTACCAGAGACGAATACACTTGAATTATTCAGATTACAATATTTCTGAAGACCTGGGAGAAGATGTTTGATTCCTAGTGAATTAAAAAATTTACACTAAAAGTATAGATTCTTTTGTCAAAAATCGTGGTAACACCATTATTAATTTCAATATCTAGATAGTTTTAACTGGTTTTAGTGACCGAAATGTGCACTATG
This sequence comes from Macrothele yani, assembly GCA_039090855.1. Taxonomy (NCBI): domain Eukaryota; kingdom Metazoa; phylum Arthropoda; class Arachnida; order Araneae; family Macrothelidae; genus Macrothele; species Macrothele yani. Next base: position 57,298,778 of record CM077002.1, read on the forward strand.
TCCAAACTTTCCTGATAGATTTCCTTTATTTTTGTGGCAAAATTTTCAAAGTTAAAGATTTTGAAAATTTGTCGCCTATATGACTAAAAATTTTAACGTTTTCAAGGAGATGAGTCAATGTTCTTACATGTACATGCAAGTATAGATTTGCTAGAATATCTGGGAAAACAAAGGGATAAAAATTAATGGAGGTTATTTAATTCACCTTCGTTTTGCTGATGACGTAGTCAGTCTTGCAACTACCCCTTCAGAGCTGCAAAGTATGATCGAAGAACTTGCTGACAAGAGTAAAGAAGTGGGATTAAAAACGAACTTTCAGAAGACAAAACTGATGTACAATGCTTTTACAAGAAACTAAGATTTATCGATTGATGGAGGAAAGCTTGAGACAACCGATACCTACATTTATCTTGGGCATCAAATATCAAGTGAGGCTCACATTGATGAAGAAATTAATCGCCGCACAAAACTCTGATGGAGAGCTTTTGGAAGGAAAAATACAATTTTTAAGAGCAGTATGCCATTATGTTTTAAAAGAAAAGTGTTTAATCAATGCATCCTGCCAATGCTTACGTATGGAGCAGAGACATGGACCTTAACTGAAAGTCGTACAAAGACTGCAGACAACTCAAAGAAGAATGTAGAAATGCATGCTTAATGTAACCAGGAAAGATAAGAAGCGGAACTTGTGGATAAGGAAAATGACAAGAGTGGACGACATCATGACCAGAGTAAAATAACTGAAATGGCAATGGGCTGGACATGTTGTCAGAAGAACGGACCACCGATGGACAACCACAATTTTAGACTGGATTCCGAGGGACAGAAACAGACCCAGAAGAAGACCCCATGGGAGATGGATGGATGAAATTCGAAAGCATGCCGGAGTGACATGGATGAGACAGGCTCAAGACAGACAATTGTGGAAGAAACTTGGGGAAACATTTGTCCAGCAGTGGATTGATAATGGTTGATGACGATGATGATGATGATGATGATGAGAGAGAGAGAGAGAGAGAGAGTGTGTGTGTGCAGCCGATATACTCATCTGTCCCTGTCTCTCTCTCATTGTCTGTGACCATGAGATCTCAGCTTCTAAAAGTAGAATTACAAGAAAGATGCCACCGAATATTCGGTTGTAATGAGCACGTCTTTTGAATACGTTATGGCGCGAATTAAATTTATCAAAGCTGTTCAAAGTCAATAGAACCAGTTAGGGAAACAATCAACCAGTTTCAACAATCGACAAAACATCCAAAACCAGAAACATCGGCTTAGTTCCACCAGCGGCTAAAAAGCATGTTACGAAGGTTAACAAATGGCGCACAAAAAGTTTCTCATTGGACAAGGAAGCTATCAAAGACAAGAAGATTTTAAAATCGAACACTTACAAGAAGAAATGTAGAAGAGAAGAAAACGTTTTATATAACTCTATGCCTTCTAGCGGAAATACTTTGCATAATGGAAAAAGTTGAAAATATGCAAAAAATATTCTGCATGTAAAAAGCTATGCTAAGGAAAAATAACTTTTTAAATATGCCTCCCGGAAGCAGAAATTGCGAGAAAAAGGTTTCGACCTTTGCCTCTCCCCTACCGGGAAATCTGTGCATTATTTAAAGAGGATAATGCTCCACATCACTAGTGTAGCCAATGACATACAGTAAAGAAGAAGTTTCTCCACAATGTTTTTAGAAGCCGCGATACAGATGCAAACTAAAGTACATAAACACCACCTACCGACAGAACTGTGAACTGCAAAATTCCTCATATACTTGCCTAAAGTGTTCTACAAGGCAAATGGCATCCGGTGTTGAAAGAAGTTTTTAAATCGCACATGCAGAAGCAGATATATTGAGAAAAACAGATTAAGCTTTTCCGCCCCCTAGCGGGAAAATTGTGCATTATTTTGGGAAAGAAATATCACACACAGTTTGCATAGTTTGCAGTATCTGACCGAAGAAAAATGCTCTTCAATCCGGTTATTAGTCCCGCAGATATTGCTGAAAACGGCAACGTCAACTTACGCCTTCTGGTGGCAGACTTGTGCGTTAAGAAAAAGCTTAAGTTATATGAGAAATATTTCGCAGTGGAAACGCTTCCAACAAAGAAGGAAATTTTTCAAATCGGACTCTTAGAAAAAAAAAATATTGACAAAAATAAGATATCTACTCCCTCTTGAGGAAAATCCATGCATTATTTTAAGAAGAAAGCCTTCTCAAAAGGTTTTTCGATGTGAGCGGTATCAGTCCACGGAAGAATTTTTCAGTAGCGTTTTCAGGATCTCACATTTTGCTGCAAATACATTCGAAGCAGAAATAAAACGTTACGGCCCCTAGTGGTCAAACCAGTCTTTACCAAATATTAGAAATTGTATGCAAAGCATTTTCCATCAGAAGCTGTATCGGTGCAGAAAGAATTTTTAAAAGCGGCGGTTTAGAAGGAGAGATATTGGGGAAAACGCAGTATACTTCTACGACCACTAGCGGAAACTATGCGTAACTTGAAACAATGACTATACCTAAAATAGTCTTCGTCATAAATGGAATTGAAAAGTAAAATGTTTTTTCCATTTTAACGTTTAGAAGCAAATATATGTAATAAAATGTATTTTGAATTCAATATCATCTTCATTTACGCCCTGTAGCGGCAAAATTGGGCATTGTGAAAAAAAAAAAAAAAAACGAAATGAAGGAGCATCAGTCGCAAATTTCAAGCTTCCCAATGCAAAAGAATTTTTCAAATCGGACTATTAGTTGCAGGGATATGTTGTCCACAGGCGGACGAACAGACGGACGTGCAAACCGATAACATAAGCAACGATGTTTTTTACAAAAGACGTGCTAAAAATAATTTTCTGTTGGATTAAACTAATGTATACTTATACACTAATTGTCATAAAAATCCGTGCACCAAGAAGGAGGCGTTGGATTGAAATGAGATTTTAGTAGTGAGATGTTACATACCAAGGACAGAAGTGATTACAATATCACAGCAGTAGGAAGATTCCCCGCGAACATACGGTACAAATTCCTGTCAGCGTTAACACCGCGTCGGAACGACTCTTGCTCGGATACATGCAGTAATACGGTCCGACATGGAGTCAAAGAGACGCCGTATGTTATCCTGGAACAGAGTGGCTCACACTTCTTGCAACTGACGCTCTAAATCATGAAAACTGGGACATGGAGAAAGCTAGCATCCCATCTAGTCCCACGCGTACTCGATGGGCGAGAAATCAAGCGACCTGGAAAGCCACGAAAGCGTCGAAGAATGACATAGACAATCCTGTGAAATCCGAGCCGTGTGCGGACGGGCGATATATTGCTAGAAAATGGCTCCGGGCCGCCCCGCCAGGAAAGGCAGCACATGGGGCCGCAGAATCTTCTGTACGTAGCGCTGGGCTGTCAACGTCCTTTTTTTTTTTTTTTTTTTTTTTTTTTCTAGGTTTAACGACCACCGTGAGCAACTCAATGGGCTATAAGCAGTCGCCCGTCCCTAATTTAGGGCCACTGGTTCCAGGGAAGGGAGAGAGCCAGTGCCGTAAGACAAACACAACATTCATGCCTCACCGGGATTCGAACCCGGACCCCGTTTGGACGAATGATCAGAGGCCATCGCTTAAACCACTGCGCCACCGGGGCGGCAACGTCCCTTGGATCACTGCGAGTGAAGTCCGGCTGTCATAAGCAATGGCTCCCCAGACCATTACGCCTGCAGTTCGGGACATGTGCCGCTGTCCAGTGAGGTTGGGATTGTAGCGCTCACCTGCGGTCCTTCACATTCTGACACGGTGGTCGTCCGTTCCCATACAGAAACGGGATTCGTCGATGAACACTATATGTTACCGCGGTGTCAGCAACGTTGCTCGTTGCTGACACCGCTGCTATTGACGCTGACGATGGTCAGGTGTTAATGGCAGGAAACGTAAGGGCCGTCGAGAGTGCAGATTAGTCTCTGCCAGGCGTCTGGAAATGGTTCTTGGCGGCCACATGAGTCCCTTGTACAATCGCCACACGTCTCTGGATATTGAAAAAGGACGTCGTTGCATCTGTACGTGCCGCTCTCGCGATTCCACGGTCATGTCCGCTGGCGGCGTGTCTGGGTCGTCCAAAGCCAACCCGCCGTGTCTGGGTGCCTTCCCGTGTCCATTGCTCCCAATACGATCGCACCGTACTGTCCGATCGGCCCTAATGGCGGCCGATTCCGCGCGCCAGCCACCCGGCCTCTCTCATCCGGACGTCGTTCATACTCCGTCAGTTCTCCGTAAGCACATCTACGGCGGCTCCTCGGCATGTCTATTGCTCTGGGATCTCACCTGACTCTTACCGTGCACTTCGGCACGAACGTGGAGTCCCCTGCGCGGCGTCTTATAAGCCCCACGGATTGCGATTGCAGCGCGGAATCGCACGAAACTTTAATATTTTTCATGTCTTTCCTCCCCGTAGATATTCGTCGAGTTTCGCGTTAATCCAAAGTTTTTTTGTTTTGTTTTTTGGTGCGTGGATTTTTTATGACAATGAGTGTACTTTCCTTTTCCATGTACACAGTTAGCCTTCGAGATGGATAAGCGCATATTTTGTTCTGTTACTGCAGGAATGATATGTAGCCGGTTCAGTCCTGTTATGGTAAGCAGTTAGGTAAATTCCTGATGGTTTGCCGGAATCATTTATTAAATTAAACGTTCGGATAGGAACTACTGAATTTGTCAGTTTATTACCTGGAAATCGGAGCCTTTACATTTTACAGAACCACGCAGAACATGTTTTTTTTTTTGCTTTTTTTAACGCTCATCGGCTTTTAATCGGCTGTGTAGTGTTTCACGGATCCAATGTACGGAAGAGAAAGTGGCGTCATTACGAAATCAAAACATCTCTTCCGCGCTTGTCTAATTTTTTTTTGAGTTTTCAGTTTTTCTTCGGAGCTTTATTTTCAGTAACAGTTCTTTTTGTTTATGACGTCTGTAGTCAAATCTCTCTCTCTCTCTCTCTCTCTCTCTCTCTCTCTCTCTCTCTGTCTCCTTCTCTCTATCTCCCTCTCTCTATCTCCCTCTTTCTCTCTCCCTCTCTCTCTCCCCCTCTCTCTCTCTCCCTCTCCCTCTCTCTCTCTCGCGCACGCGCTCCTGTTCGAATTGAAATGCTCATGCTTTTCGTGAGACGAGCTCGTACGTTGATTTTCTTATAAATCTAGGTTAGACTGCATTGCTTCTTTATTTCCTACTAGTGTTCGAATTCGTAATCAATATGTGGATTACTGTGTACAACTATTATGTGTGTATGCAAGTAAAGTGTTCTTCATATCTCTTAGTTTTGGATTCTTCGTGAGAGTAGTTCGAGGCAGCATATCTGCTACTTGCTACTTTATCATTTTCATAGGCTGCATACTTCATTGTTTCCCTTTTATCAACTGTGACCCAGCTTTTTACCGCTGCGCGAAGCTTCCGAATAAAAGGGGAGGCTACTTTCATTATCTTGTAGAAGAGATGGCTCATGTTGCCATCAGTGTGTGTACTTCTCCCTGTTACAAAAAATGTTTCGTGAAGTAATAGAAATATCGTTCGCTATTCTGACGTACTGTGAGCTATAATAGCGATAGAAGCAAATATGTGCCGTCCAGAAAACTGAGTTTCCTCGTCAGACGAGTGGTTTGAGGCTCTGTCTACTGAGCGGTCTTCCACGTCGGGGCCGGGTTCGAATCCCGTATGAGGTATCGGTAGGGTGCTTGTCTGATGGCGCTAGATCTCTCCCCTTCTTTAAATCAGCGGCATTAATTACGGACTAGAAACTCAGAGACTCGTGGTGCTCGAGCTTGCCAAAATGTACAAGCTCTTCGTTGAAATAATGTGCTGTTCAGTGGGAAAATCTTTAATCTAAAAGTACCGAAATTTAGGTAAGAAAAAACTCAAAACGAAGGTTAAGTACAGGGTGATTGTAAACTCCTTCAACAAAACCAGAGGGGTGATACTACACACCAAGACGAACAATATTTGCAATGGAACCTATTGCCGCATTCCATTCACAGTGCCAAAAAGAGTAAAGTTACATATCCACGTAGAGCGTTCAACAGTGGAAAAAAAGCGACATACCTAATTTATGAGTTGCACAATTGCAATCTCATCAGAGAAAGACTCAAAGGATCTGATCAAACTGGCATCTAAGGGCGTCGTTGCACAACCCACACTGGCAAATGAAGGACTGTAGCACCCTCTTGTAGACTCCCGGTGTGGTGTTGCTGTTTTGCGCAGCATCAGCGATTAGCGCGACGAGATCTCCCAGGGAGTCCACAGGAGTCTCGTACACCAATGTTTTCATGTGCCTGAAGTCCTGTAGATAATGGTCCAGAGAGCGTGTAGGCCAAGCCACAGGTCCACCGCGTACAATCCACCGCCCGAGTTATGTCGCATTTAGGAAGTATCGGAGCTCGGTGGCAAAGTGTGCTGGTGCCCCATCATGCATAAACCACATGTCCCTCCGTGTTGTGAGCGGAACATTCTGCAACAGACCGGGAAGCACTTGCTTCAGGAACACACGGTACGCTTCGCCGGTCAGACGTACACGTCAATTCTCATGTAATGTTTGCACGGTAATATCGCTGAACGGGTTCGTCTGCGTTTTTAAATGTTTTCTTATCGTCTACGCACGTGTTCAGCGTACCTGATTTGCATCTTGTGCTTCTCATGCACTGTTTGGAACTCCGTGTGCCTGCTGGACGGTTTTCGAACGTCCTTTTTTCTGGCACTAGGATTGGAATGCCGTCCTAGGTTCCATTGCAAATATTGTTTGTCTTGATGTGTACTATCACCCTTCTTGCTTTGTTGAAGGAATCTACAATCACCTTGTGTTAACTGAAAAATTCTGCTCTGACTTTTTCCGTATATATATATAAAGGAAAATTTCAGGCAATGGGAGCTATTCGCGAGAATACGTGAGGGTTGATTAGCTATTATACTTCAATCTCCTACAGGAGAATCAGTTTTTGAAGATCTGTAGCAAGATTGTATATTGTGGTACCCGATATTCCTTGCCCCTCTCTCCCATTTTGTATCCCAGCTATTGTATAATATATCATAAGAAACCGGGTACTAAAAGTATTGTTCAGGTGATTGCACGATATTTATGTATCAGTCTGAGGTCCCCTTAAGACAAAAACTATTATAGCTATCAAGAGAAATTTTTATATCTAGCAGTTTTGTTAAATAATACTATAAAAGAGTATTCTTAAAGACAATTGAAAGTCGTTGTCAGTTTAAAAAAATCTCAATTTCCAAACATTCTGTTGCCTCAAGAATTCACGCTGAAAGAAATACAAGGTTTGGACAAAATAATTTGAACACCTAGAAAAAGAAGGTTTTATGTACTTAGTAGGGTGTGGGACAACCTTTGGCATTCAAAACCTCCTGAATACTCCTCGGAATGGACCCATAGAAATTATGGATGGTAGTTTGTGGGATGTTACACCGATCTTCATGAAGAAACTGCTCCATATCCTTCAGAGATGAAATAACAAGTTAGTAAAATCATGCAATGCAGTGATTATGATACGCTTTCCAACATACCAGAGATCATTACTCAAGGTATTATTACTCAAGTTATGAGGATAATGTCTGTGGAATAAATCTCGCTCCTGTGTCCTGACCTTTGACCCAATTTTGACGATATTAAACAGAATTGGTTCAGTATACCCCCGGAACAACATGCTAAAGTTTTGTCGCAATAGAAACATTTTTAATCAAGTTATGAGGATAATGGCTGTCGAATAAATCTCGCTCCTGTGTCTTGACCTTTGACCCCATTTCGATTATATTCGACAGAACCGGTTCAGTATACCACCATAACAACATACTAAAGTTTTGTCGCAATCGAAGCATTTTTACCTAAGTTATGACGCAGAAGGGCAATGGAATGGATCCCGCTCCTATGTCCTGACCTTTGACCCCATTTCGCCAATTTCAACAGGATTCGTCCCAATGTGGTCTCCTACTACATACTAATATTTCATCGAAATCGAACCATTTTTAAGCGAGTTATCGTGCAAAAAGACGGGCAAAGCTGGAGCATATAAGCTTCAACCTATGGTTGGAAAGCGTAAATAAAAACAAGTTTGTAAAATCATGCAATGCATTGATTATAATACGCTTTCCAACATACCAGAAATCGTTACTCAAGTTATCACTCAAGTTATGAGAATAATGGCTGTGGAATAAATCTCGGTCATGTGCCCTGACGTTTGATCCCATTTCGATGATTTTCAACAGAAGTGGTTCGGTATACCTCCGAAATAACATGATAAAGTTTTGTCGCAATCGAAACATTTTTACGTAAATTATGATGCATAAGGGCTATGGAATAGATCCCGCTCCTGTGTCCTAACCTTTGACCCTATTTCACCCATTTTCGATAGAATTCGTCCCAAGGCAGGCCCCTACAAGATACTAACATTTCATCCAAATTGAAGCATTTTTACGTAAGTTATGACGCATAATGGCGATGGAAGTGATTCCGCTCTTATAACCTGACCTTTGACCCCATTTCGCCCATTTTCAATAGGGTTTGTCGCCAGGTGGTCCCCTCCCACATACTAAAATTTCATCGAAATCGAACCTTTTTTACGTTAGTTATGACCCATAACAGCAGTGGAATGGGTCGCGCTCCTATGTACTGACCTTTGACCCCATTTCATTCACTTTAAATAGGGTTCCTTCCCAGGTGATCCCCTGCCAGTTACTAAAATTTCATCGAAATCGAACGACTGTTACGTAATGAGGCAGATGGGAATCGCGACCATCTGCTCGCAAGGTTGTGACGTCATGAAACTTTAATAGGATCCACACACAACGCGTGACGTAATGAGACAGATGGCGTGATCGCGCGTTAACATTCTCAAACGCGAGATTGTGACATAAAATTCCTAAGCATTGGTAACATTAATCAAACGACGCCATGTCACTAAAAACGTTATAATTCGAGGTGGTCATTTAACCCACTAAACGAATTCTCCTAAAGTCGAGATCAAGCTAAATCGATTTCTAGTACCAGAAAACGGTAGGTTAACGACTTTCATCAAAATTCTTAGAGCCGTTTTCAAAATAAAATGTACATACATACATACATACAATAATTGCTACTTAAGGTGGACGTCAAGTAATTTTGCTTCCTATACTTCCAATGGAAAAACTTCTGTACACATTTTCTTCACAATTAATGCGTTCCCAAGGATGAAAATTTGAACATCGATTAAAATAGATTCATTTCATAACATGGAATACTTAATATTTTCTAAACCATAACCGTAATTATGCAATCCAACATTTATTTGTCCACTGACGTCATCAAAGTACAAATCGCGCCATCTTTTTTATGGTTTCAACACCACCAAAGGAAACGTTATTGTTTTTTTAATATAATTATGCTTATGTTTTAGAAAATGTTAAGTATTCCAAGTTATAGTATGAAGTTATTTTAATTGATGTTCAAATTTCCATCCTTGGGAACACAATAATTGTGAAGGAAATGTGTACAAAAGGTTTTCCATTGGAAATATAGGAAGCAAAATTACTTGACGTCCAACTTAATAGTGTGGGATAGGGGCGATGGAATGGATCCCAATCCTATGTCCTGACCTTTGACTCCATTTATCCCATTTTCAATAGGGTTTCTCTCCAGGTGGTCCCTTACCACATACTAAAATTTCATCGAAATCGAACCATATTTACGCACGTTATGAGGCATAAGGGCAATGGAATGCATTCCGCTCCTATGTCCTGACCTTTGACCCCACTTTGCCCATTTTTAAAAGGGTTCATTCCCAGGTGGTCTTCTACAATATGCTAAAGTGTCATCGATATCGAACCATATTTACGCAAGTTATGATGCATAAAGGCAATGGAATGGATCCCGCTCCTACGCCGTGACCTTTTACTCCATTTCGTCCATTTTCAATAGGGTTCGTCCCCAGCTGGTCCCCTACCACATACTAAAATTTCATCGAAATCGAACCATTTTAGGACGGACTGACAGACGGATGGACAAAGCTGGAGCATATACGCTTCCTCAACCTACGGTTGGAAAGCGTAAAAAATACTTTAAACAGACAAACATCATCGAGCAAGGGTGGTCTTGTGTTAAGTCTGGTGATTGGGGAGGCCAAGGAAGGTGTGAAAGTTCCTCCTCATGTTCCTGAAACCATGATTAGACATTCCGAGCTCTTTGAATTGGGGCGTTATCATCTTGATAGATGGCATCCCCTGCAGAAAACAATAGCTAGGCCATTGGATGGACTTGGCCAGCCAAAAGGGTTTTATACGTCCTTCCAGTCATCCATCCTTCCAAGGTGATCAGGGCATCTGCTGAAAACCACGATATGACCGCCCAGAACATGAGTGAACCACCACCATGCTGCATTGTTGAGAGCAGACAGTCTGGGTTGTACACTTCTGACGGTATTCTCCACACGTCAACAATTCCCGTGATGGGGAATAGTGTTAATGTGGATTCATCCGTCCACATCACACACTTTCATGAATCGGCAGTCCACATTGTATGCTCCTGGCACCACTGCCGTCGTCTTTGTGCATTCACCCTGGCCTAGTCACCAAAGGTTTTCCAATAGCAGCTCTGCCATAACTATCTTGTTTATGCAGTTCTGCACAATGTTTCCGTTGATACTGGGGTCTGGAGGTACAGATTGAGCTCAGCACTAATTTTCCGCGCCGTGGTCTTCTTGTTGCGGGTAGCAATCCTCTTTAATGCTCTCCTGTCAGGATCGTTTTCCGGCCTCTCGTGTTTCACGGACGAGGTTTTGCCACGAACAGGTATGCTGTCATGATTCTAGATACAGTAGCTCTCGATATCCCCACTACCCTGGCAACTGTTGTCAGGGAGGCGCGAACTAGCCAGCCACCGACAATTAGTCCTCTTTCGAAGTCCGTTAGGTCGTTCATTTCGTCGTCCCCCTGAAAGAAATTTTGCAACAAGACACTTTAAATGCACTTAAAGAGGACTGAGGATCTAGAGCCGCAGGTGGCCTAGTGGTCAACGTTCGTAACTGCCACGGAGAGAAGACCACGGGTTCGATCCCAGGCAGGTGGGAACCAACGAACCACTGTATCCGCCGTGCGTCGGATGGGCACGTTGAACCGTTGGGCCTCGGGTACTAGCCCCCAGTAATAAATAAGGGCGTCTTCCTCCACCTTTCTACTTCGCTTCCGTGTCACTTTCCTATCGGGCACTCTGGCCCAAATCTCCTAGCTTCCTATTACTAAGGGTTGTTTAAGACCTGGGGTGAGACACTCCCTTCCTAAAATCCTCTAAATATGAACTGATCTTGAGGTTCTAAACAAAGCTATTGCAACCAAAAATTGGTGGATACCTTTACGTATTGCAGCGTACGCAGATGCATTAAAAGTCACGTCTCTGAGCGTGGTGTTCAGAGTATTCTGTCCATCCCCTGAACATAATAAGTCCTCCTACAGAAAAACAATTAAATCTGACGAACCTATTCAGAAAAATAATGAGTTCAGCAGTTATGAAAACACAAACACAAGTTTGTCTGCGCTGGCCATCAAATCCTTGTCTCCTCAATCCGGAGTAAGTTGCTCTCCAACTGAGCTACGCGTACAGAATGTGTCGCTGCAGATCTGTCGTCTTGACACATGTTTTCACCTCTGTTGTACGTCACACACTACATAAAAGTACTAATTCACCCGCATTAATACAAAACAAAAGTTTCATCATTTGACGTTTAGAGTTCAACCTGATACGCCAGGGCGCTCAACGTACGTTTCTGGCTTAACGGATAGTATGCGCGTATGCAAACGAAGCCGAAACATGCTGGTTCGATCCCCACTTGGTGCAAACTGAAAGAATCTGAGTATGCTGAAACTGAAGGTTTTGCAAAATTTCTGTATAAATACGAAAAATTCCCAAGCGGACTTTTCTGAAATGAACGGAATTACTAGCTACGGAAACTTTGTCAAAAGTCTGAAGTTACAAGGAGCAGACACTTTTAAAAACAGAAATTTCGTTAAAAGACTTACATCTACCAGCAAAAAATTCGTCATCGAAGACTGCAGTGTGCTAAACAAGTTCAACACAGGTAGTGACCATAGATTGGTGAGATGTAAGATGCACCTCAACACTAAACTGGAACGTGGCAAGCTCATAAGACAAACAAAATGTATTGACATAACCAACCTTAAAAAACACCATAATACTTTCAAGTTGGAACTGAAGAACAGATTCTCTGCTTTAGAAGGCCTAACATCGGAAGAAGTGGATATTTCGGAAGTTAACAGAAAAGTAACCAAAGCTCTTATGGAAACAGCAACAAAATTAGCTGGGTCTAAGAACAAGTTGCATGTAAACAAATTATCAGGAAAAACCAAAATGTTGATGCAAAAAAGAAGAGAGATGAGGACAACTAAAGAAGATGTGACTTCCAAAGTGGAATATATAGAGCTATGCAAGACAGTACGAAAAAGTATCACTGAAGACGTAAGGAAATTCAACTGTGAACTAGTGAGGAAAGCAATTGAAAACAACCAAAGCCTAAAGATAGCAAAGGGACATCTCAGTAAGGGAAGAAAACAGATTATGGCTCTGAGAAAAGAAGATGGTTCTATAACAAGAAATAGAGGAGAAATTTTGACAAGAGTGAAAGATTTCTACTCCAAATTATATGAAAGGGATGATACATGTACTCCAGACATCATGAAAGGTACCAGAGTTCTTCCAGTCCTCCCAGCAGAAGTTGCACATGCAATCAAGAACATGAAGCGGGGGAAAGCTCCAGGAGAAGATGGAATTACTATAGACATCATACAAGAAGCAAGTGGAGAAATTGAAACAGTACTCGCCCAAATTTTCACTGATGCCTTAATGAAGGGAAGATTCCTGAGGATTGGAACAATGCTACAATGATCCTGCTACATAAAAAAGGTGACATTGAGGATCTCAGGAACTACAGACCTATCAGCCTCCTATCAGTGGTTTATAAAATCTTCACTAAAAGTTCTTTCACACCGCTTGAAGGTAACACTGGACATGGCTCAACCGAGAGAACAAGCTGGATTCAGGAGTGGCTACAGCACAATAGATCATATCCATGTGCTGAGAGAACTAATTGAAAGAGCGAGGGAATATGAACTTCCATTGTGCATGGCTTTTATCGATTATGAAAAAGCCTTTGATTCGGTGAAACCATCAGCAGTTACCACGGCTCTGAAATCCTGCGGTATTGAAGATGCATACATTAATATTATTAATAACATCTATGAAAATGCAAGTGCAAAGATTCGGCTGTTTGAAAATACAACACACATAAAAATTGGAAAGGGAGTGAGACAAGGTGACACCATATCTCCGAAGCTCTTTAATGCCACATTGGAAAATGTCTTTCAATCACTGAACTGGGAAAACAAAGGGATAAAGATTAATGGAGATTATCTAACCCACCTTCGTTTTGCTGATGACGTAGTCATTTTTGCAACTACCCCATCAGAGCTGCAGAGTATGATCCAGGAACTTGCTGACAGGAGTAAAGAAGTGGGATTAAAAATGAACTTTCAGAAGACAAAAGTGATGTTCAATGCTTTTACAAGAAATGAAGATTTATCGATTGATGGAGAAAACTGGAGATAACAGATACGTATGTTTATCTTGGACAGCAGATATCAAGTGAGGGTCACATTGATGAAGAAATTAATCGGCGTACAAAACTTGCCTGGAGAGCTTTTTGGAAGAAACAGCATAATTTTCAAGAGCAATATGCCATTATGTCTTAAAAGAAAAGTGTTTGATCAATGCATCCTTCCAGTGCTTACGTATGGTGCAGAGACGTGGACCTTAACTAAAAGAGACATACAAAGGCTGCAGACAACTCAAAGCAGCATGGAGAGGTGCATGCTTGGTATAACCAGGAGAGATAAGAAGAGGAACTCGTGGATCCGAAAATGACGAGAGTGGAAGACATCATGATCAGAGTTAAATTCCTGAAATGGCAATGGGCTGGACATACTGCCAGAAGGACAGACCATAGATGGACAGCCGAAATTTTAGATTGGATTCCAAGGGACAGGAAAAGACCCAGAAAAGACCACATGGGAGATGGGTGGATGAAATTCGTAAATATGCGGGAGTGACATGGAGGAGACTGGCACAAGACAGACCGTTGTGGAGGAAACTTGGGGAGACCTTCGTCCAGCAGTGGATTGATAATGGTTGACAATGATGATGATGATGATGACTTACAGGGTAGTGAGACAGGTTTGTTTGTCGGTACTTCTGAAATTAAGGAAGAGGAAATTGTTTTGGTGAAGCTTTCGTAACATCCGGTTTAGCGAATCCCAAAAATTTGGGGGCACAGTGTGTTTCTGGTACCTCGACCGGTAAAAATGTTAAACCCTATACGACGCCTTCGTATAAATCAGCGGTTCAGAACCTTGTTAGACTCACGATCCCCTTTCAACATTATATTATTATCGCGAGCCCTTGCACCTATTTTTATTCACATAATAAGTAATATAACAGTTTTGTACGTATATTCTAAATGCTTCCAGTAATTACGGTTCCTTTCATGGAAGTTAACATTTTTTTAATGGAAATTCTTGTAACATTTCGCGAGTATACACTATATTGACAAAAGTCACTGTACACCTAGAAGAGAAACACAACACAGCATTTATTGACATGCATTAATACGATGTCGGTCCACCTTTGGCCTAGGTCACGTTTTTCTGAGCTCCGTGTTGTGTGCCTATTTAGTGTGTTTTATCGTGTGGTTCGTCATTTTCCTTTCGTGTTCCTTCAAGCTGAAGGTTCGTGCTTTGTTTCGATACATCTCCCAAGTTGGTGAGTAGTTTATTTTTTCTGTTATCATCATTTGAATTGTCGACCGAGCTGGTCGATTTCTCAGGCAGCCCTCGTCATTAACAATGGCGGCGGCTGCTGCTGATAAGAGCGATGTCCACGCCCATATCAGCGAGGCATTTCCTGCCTCCTCCTCCTCCTCGACACGAGACCAATCTCCTCCAATGCTTGTAGGTGACGTCACCCAACCACTAGAAGTGGAAAGTGACTCCTCAACTACAGCTCAAGCTTCTTGCCCTGCTTCGACCAGTGACGTCAGTGCGGCGCAACCCTCTGTTGCTTTAAGTGAAGACATGGATGTGTCTGACAGCGCTACTAATTTACCCTCTACTTCAACTCAGTTCAAACAGCCGGTTGCGTTGCAGCCCTCACGCTCGAGTCCTGCTCCTAGGGCATACTCTGCCGCTCTTACTGGAACAAAAGCTCCTTCTAAGTTTGTTGCAGAAGTCTTACCAGACTCGTACGTCATTGTTGATGGCCTTACTGCCACCATAGATATTCCCGAAGATTCCCCAGCGGGAAAACAATTCTATTCTAGAATGGACTTCGGAGTGTGTTTTGATGCGCTCCCAGACACAAAGTTGAAAGAATATAGTATGGCTCTCAAGCAGATACTTCCAGCTGGAGCCAGTATTACTCACATGGCTCGAAAACCTCGAGCTGTGTTGGTGTACTTTGCTCTTAAAGAGCATGCGGATCTTGTCTTGACAGAAGGTTTGTCCCTCAAAGACGTCCATCTTCTACCAGAACCTGTCTCTCAGCGTCCAATCCAGGTTACATTTTATCCGGTTCCACCTGAGGTGTCAGACGTTGCGCTGTGCACTGTACTCAGTAAGTTCGGCCGAGTTGTTGGGCCAGTTACTACTCTTTCAGCCGCGCCGAGAGATCCAGACGATAAATCCATAGGAGGATTTCGCCGAAGTGCAAGAGTGATCTTTCCATCTGATGAACATTTGCTCGCCTGCCCAAAGGTGCTCAACGTTCGTTGTGGACAGCAACGTAGGAGAATTGAAGTGACTACCTTCCTCCACTGCACTTTTTGCCACGGAGAGAATCATTTACGTGTGCATTGCCCACATCTAGCATCACAGGCTCCTAATAATTCTCCTACAACTTCTGGCCCTCTTCTGAGCCGAGCAACACCTTCTTCCACTGCACAGAAAGCTTCAGAATCGAAACTTTCACAAAAGTCGACTGCAGGAGTTGGTCAACGCGTGTCTACGGACCCTTTATCCTTCGACCAGCAACTGGATTTTCCCTCACTTAATTGTTCGCTTCCCATGAGTCGTCATTCTGTAGCGGAGTCCCCTTCAGGGGGTTTCTCCACTGCCCTTATCATTGATACTTCTAAATCTGCTGATGACGGATTTTCTGGCCACGAATCTCGAGTTAATGAGAGCTCAACTGAGCCTTCGCTGAAACGTCGTGGTTCTTCTCGAAGACGCCCACCGAAGAAGCCGACTGCCGCATCACCCCGCACCTCTCCCCGTACTGGTAGTACCTCTCGAAAGAATTCACCATCAAAGGCTGCTACCTCTTCTGTCCAGGCCGACGAAGAGCCTCCTCTTAAATTTGAGGATCTTGTCGAACACCTTAAGGATGGCTCGGTTCCTACTGGGCCGATTTCATTTGAAGATTTACATCAATACCTGTCACATAAGACAGACCACTCCACAACGCATGCTTTACTCTCAAAGTATGCATCGTTTCTCCCTCTAGTGCATGATCAGATCCAAGTCCTTAATCAATGCATCTCCCACCTTCGCAAGGAACATCCGTGGGCTAAAACCTATTTTAATCGACTCAAATCATTTCCTCCTGTTGTGAAGGCTCTTCAGCAAGCATTAATGGAAAAAAGTCTTCAAGATTGTATCTCTTAATTGCAGGGGATTTGCATCCCCATTTTCTAATGCCTTGGTACATGAAGACCTCACTCCGTTAGGAGCTGATCTTCTCTTACTACAAGAGACGAATTGCCAATCCACTACGATATTCTCACGATGGCGCCAGTGGAACTACACATTTCACCACGCCTACCAACTATCATCCCATAGTGGTCTAGCTATAGGTATCCGCCATACTTTCAACTCCATAATCACCTCTTTTTCGGTTCGAAACTTATGTCGAGACCTATTACAGTGTGCATCATTCACCATAGCTTCCACATCTTATCATATATTTAATATTTATATTCCAAGCTCTTCAACCCACTTGACAATACTTTTTACT
Source organism: Macrothele yani (assembly GCA_039090855.1). NCBI lineage: Eukaryota > Metazoa > Arthropoda > Arachnida > Araneae > Macrothelidae > Macrothele > Macrothele yani. The sequence goes on from CM077002.1 coordinate 57,315,868, forward strand.
CGCCTTCGTCGTGCCTTGTCTCGCATTCCTCCCATAGATCATGTTTTAATTGGAGGGGATTTCAATTGCACTCTGAATCCTACCCTGGACCGATCTCCTTCCACCAGAGAACGCCGTGTTAACTTGGTGAATCTTCTTCAGTCAGTGGTCTCCGACAACTCATTCATTGATGTTCACCGTCACTTCCATCCTTCATCGACTGTACATACTTGGCGCTCGCAACATAATCAAAATCCGTACACAGCTCGCCTTGACAGATACTATGCCTCATCTACTCTGCTTACAGCTGTGACAGAATCTATTATCACTCCTACAGCTTCTTCTGACCATTGTGCCATCGTTCTTATTATTCAAGCAGTTCCAGCACAACCCCGTACAATTCGTCCATGGACTCTTGACGACACTCTTCTTACAGATCCAGACTTCTGTACTTCAGTACGCTCCTTCCTTAAGGACAAACGACCTCAACTTCAATCAGCTCCTTGTGGTCTGACTTTTTGGTTGGACATTAAACAGCAACTCGTTCTCCACGTTCGCAATCTTTCTTTTAAAGCAAAAACGCTTCAAAACATGCGTCTCAACCATGTCCGTTCCATGCTCTCCATCCTAAGCCTAAGTGATCCTCTCTTCTGCCACTATCAAGAAGAACTGCGATCAATCCTCCTTCCTCTGGCTCAACAAGCTCTACGACGTCTCCGGCTACAACATCTATCGCCAGACGCATCCAATTATGATTTCCTTACATCCATGGAAAAAACACGAACAGCATCGAATTCACTTCGGCACCTTCGCCTCGCATCTGGAGAGGTGTCTGATGATCCACTCACTCTATGTTCCCAGGTCCGAAAGTTCTATACAGAGAAGTTCTGTGAATCTCCTCCACCATCTTCTTCAGCTTTGGCATCACTTCTTTCTAACCTACCACAAGTTCCTCCCCATCTTGCCTCTTCTCTCCTCCTTCCTCCCACGTTCTCTGAACTATCCTCTACGTTTTCTTCTTTAAACTCTAGGGCCGCACCGGGTCCGGACGGCCTCACTTTCCTCTTCTATAAAACCTTTTTACCTCTCCTTCTACCATTTCTCTTTTCTGCACTTTCTGCTGCTTTCAATCACTCCCCTCTACCGAGGCGATTCACAGTAGCATATGTTGTACTATTCCCTAAGAAAGGGGATCTCCTTGACCTGGGGAATTGGCGCCCTATCTCCCTCTTAAATCTAGATTATAAACTTTATATTAAACTTCTTTCCCAAAGCCTTAACCCCATTCTCACTCACATTCTCTCCCCAAATCAAACTTACACAGTTCCCGGCCGTTCACTTTCTCATAACATCCATCTACTAAATGATCTAACCCATCTTGCCCGATCTCGCTCTGAACCCCTCGCCCTTCTCTCTCTTGACCAACAATCCGCTTTTGATAATATCTCACATTCCTATCTATCGGCTACACTCCTTCACTTCGGTTTTCCTCCTTCCTTCGTCTCTCTTCTTTTCTCACTCTATCAAGACGCCGTTCTCCAGGTCAAGCTGCCCACCTTTCTCACAGCGCCTATTCCCTTCCGCCGGGGAGTGCGGCAGGGTTGCCCACTCTCCGGACAACTCTTTGCAATCGCAATTGAACCCTTCCTCCGCTCTGTACACCAATCTTTTACAGCAGTTCTGCCACCACTCTCTGCCTGCACAAGACATCATGCCACTACCTCTGTTGCATACGCAGATGATGTCACCATCTGCATCCGTCATGACTCACAGTTTCCGTGTCTCCAACGTCTATTCGCAGCTTATGCCTCATGCTCCGGTGCAGCGCTCAACTCATCTAAAAGCACTGGTTTATGGTGCGGCTCATGGGCACATCGTGTAGACACCCCTTGGGGAGCAAGCTGGTCGTCCATCTCACAGCGCTTCCTTGGAGTTCATCTTGGTTCCTTGCAAGCTGCCCCCTCTACACGTGGAATGCTATTCACCCACGCTTGCTCAGGTCAACTGCCTCCTGGAGGAGAGCCCAGTTCTGCTCATCATTCTTCCAGAGAGCTCGCCTCTCTCGAACTTACCTGATTTCCTTGTGCACACACTCTTGGCTTGGTGTCAAGTCTCTACAACTCCGCCTTCATGAAATTACCCGTTGTCTTACTTCTCTGATTTGGACCCGCCACCACTGGGTCAGTGTCACAAAGCTTTGCCTCCCTCCGGATCACGGCGGCATCGGACTCCTTGATACACAGGAGTACTACAAGGCCGTCAGAATCACTACTTTTCTCCGTCTCTTCACGTCGCCAGTACCAGATGCCGTTTTAGCTAGGGACGTCATCGCCTCCCCGAGCAACCCTAACTTTTCTTTTCTCTCCTTACTACTCATGGACCACCGACCCCTCACCCTCATTCGACTTCCCCCTGTTTACCGTGAAGCTCTAACTTTCCTTCGTTCCCTCCCTCTCTCTCGTTCTCCACCTGATTCCACAACTGAGCTCCTTGCTGAACCCCTCTTTTATTCTTCGATTATTCACCCCTCTCATCTTCCGTACTTTGCCTATCCTACCTGGCTCCGAGCAGGTGTGGTAACAGTTAAAGATCTCACTAACCCTGACCTTTCTTCGCGACCCTTCGCCAGTCTCCCTCCCTCTCTTCTCCTCTCCTCCTCCTCTCGTGACATCTACGACTCTATTCTTTCATCTATCATTTCTCAATTTCCTCATCTTGCTTCCCACTCAGGTCTTTCCTTTGTTCCTTCTGCTTCTCTCCCATTTCCTCTTTTCTTGCTTACTTCTGGCTCAGCTCATCCCATTTCTTCTCTCTCGGTGTCAGCTCTTTATCGGTTCCTCTCTATGTCCCATTCTTCTCCTCCTCTCCCCATTCCTGATGTTCCCCCTGCTGCCACTGCTACGGTGTGGTCAGCCGCCCTGTCTCCTCTTTCTGCTCCTCTAGAAATTAATACCCATTGGCTTTTCCTCCATCGCCGCCTTCCTGTTCCCTCCGTTCTTTTCCGAATGTCTCTTCTCGATTCCCCTCTTTGCCCTTTCTGTGCTCGGGAGGCTGATGTCTCCCATGTCTATCAACACTGTGTTATATTACTCCCAATGCTGAACTTAGCATTTACTGTCGCCCAATGCTCCATTACAGCAGATCTTACATTTGATGCATATCGGACTCTTCTGCTACAGAACTATCCCCCAGTCAAGCTCCCATCAGTCTGTGCCTATATTTTTATTTTAGCGAAGCATGTAATCTACGTGTTTCATCAACGCTGCAGATATTTGACTACTCCTCTGACTGTGCATGAAGCTTCTACGGCATTATTATGCCATTTCCGCGACCGTCTGACATCTCGACTTCGGCTAGAGTATTCTGTTGCAGTTACTCAGCGTCGGGAGAGCCAGTTCCTTGCCACCTGGTCACCGGCTGCCTCATGGTTTACCAGCTCGCCAGCGTCATTGTACCTGACGGTCGGCAGATTTGGTATTTGACCTTTTTGAATCAGCAATGCATATGTAAATATCAACAATCTGTTTTCAAGATCTTTGCACGGCTTAGAAATTTACCGCATGGGTTTTTTTTTATAAAGGGCTGTACGTGTTTACACAACAAATTGTTTTTTGTGACACTCATCTTGTATTTTTTTTCCTACATTGACGTTCAAGTTAGTTCGTCTTTAGTTTACATTTTGAGTATAAATATTGCAGTTAGTCATTAGCATAGTGCTGTATAAACATAGATATTGTTTCTGCAGTGTAGTTTTTTTTTGTAATTTTGTTCTATTTTGTTTCCCGAACATGTTTGCACTGTGCTGTATAATTGTACATAGTTTTCAAAATATTGCGGAACAAGTAATCCATCTTATTTGCATCAGAATGTCCACGTTTAGTTATTTCCTGTTATTAAACATTCCAATGATTTGTCTGATAATCAGTTTTTTTTTTAAATTGCATAGTACTGTACATCCTTGTAAATATGTTGTGTTAAAACTCACTGTCATATCGTACCTTCTTTCAAGAGACATGTTGACTAATGATTCTTACTGTATTTATTTTTGCACAAGTTAGTCAATTGCATGGTGTTGTACTCATGAGTAATATATTTTGAAAAACATTTTACCTATTTTGTTCTTTTGTGTGAGGTGATGCTTGGTACTATCATTCTTCTATTACTACATATGGATAGTGAGAATATGTTAAAGCTTTATTCATCATGAGTTTTCTTATTATACTTACATTTTCTATCTGGTCAACAGAATAGTGTTACATTTCTGTATATGGTCCGATTTTGATTTGTAACATGTTGACAGTGTGCTGTATATCTGTACATTGTTTCTGAATATTGCCGAACAGGTAATATATATTATATTTACAACAGGAAGTCCAAGTTTGTTCTTCTCCTGATATTCATCATTTCATTGATTTGTCTTATGATCAGTTTGTCAATTGCTCTGTACTGTACATTCTTGTAACTATGATGTGTTACACCTTACTGTGCCTTTTTTTTTTATTTTTTTTTATTTTTTTTTTTTTTTTTTTTTTTTTTTGCAAGAGAAATGTTGTCTCCTGAAGCTCTCAATATTTTCTTGAACAAGTTTGTTAATCGCACAGCAATGCACTTATGAGCAATAAGTTTTTTGTTAAAATCCTTTATAAATGCCCAGACATGCTTGTCGCTGTTCATTTATCACGAGCTGTAATTTTGCTCCATTTTTCAACTTGTGCACTATGCTGTATATTGTTATATAGGTTTTAGTAGTGTAACGATCTTTGATCGTATTTTATTTGTATTTAGACGTGCTTATTAGTTCGTCTCCTGATTTCTACCTTGAATAAAGATATTTTGAAACCACCTTTGGCCTAAGTCACGTTTTTCTGAGCTCCGTGTTGTGTGCCTATTTAGTGTGTTTTATCGTGTGGTTCGTCATTTTCCTTTCGCGTTCCTTCAAGCTGAAGGTTCGTGCTTTGTTTCGATACATCTCCCAAGTTGGTGAGTAGTTTATTTTTTCTGTTATCATCATTTGAATTGTCGACCGAGCTGGTCGATTTCTCAGGCAGCCCTCGTCATTAACAATGGCGGCGGCTGCTGCTGATAAGAGCGATGTCAACGCCCATATCAGCTAGGCATTTCCTGCCTCCTCCTCCTCCTCGACACGAGACCAATCTCCTCCAATGCTTGTAGGTGACGTCACCCAACCACTAGAAGTGGAAAGTGACACCTCAACTACAGCTCAAGCTTCTTGCCCTGCTTCGACCAGTGACGTCAGTGCGGCGCAACCCTCTGTTGCTTTAAGTGAAGACATGGATGTGTCTGACAGCGCTACTAATTTACCCTCTACTTCAACTCAGTTCAAACAGCCGGTTGCGTTGCAGCCCTCACGCTCGAGTCCTGCTCCTAGGGCATACTCTGCCGCTCTTACTGGAACAAAAGCTCCTTCCAAGTTTGTTGCAGAAGTCTTACCAGACTCGTACGTCATTGTTGATGGCCTTACTGCCACCATAGATATTCCCGAAGATTCCCCAGCGGGAAAACAATTCTATTCTAGAATGGACTTCGGAGTGTGTTTTGATGCGCTCCCAGACACAAAGTTGAAAGAATATAGTATGGCTCTCAAGCAGATACTTCCAGCTGGAGCCAGTATTACTCACATGGCTCGAAAACCTCGAGCTGTGTTGGTGTACTTTGCTCTTAAAGAGCATGCGGATCTTGTCTTGACAGAAGGTTTGTCCCTCAAAGACGTCCATCTTCTACCAGAACCTGTCTCTCAGCGTCCAATCCAGGTTACATTTTATCCGGTTCCACCTGAGGTGTCAGACGTTGCGCTGTGCACTGTACTCAGTAAGTTCGGCCGAGTTGTTGGGCCAGTTACTACTCTTTCAGCCGCGCCGAGAGATCCAGACGATAAATCCATAGGAGGATTTCGCCGAAGTGCAAGAGTGATCTTTCCATCTGATGAACATTTGCTCGCCTGCCCAAAGGTGCTCAACGTTCGTTGTGGACAGCAACGTAGGAGAATTGAAGTGACTACCTTCCTCCACTGCACTTTTTGCCACGGAGAGAATCATTTACGTGTGCATTGCCCACATCTAGCATCACAGGCTCCTAATAATTCTCCTACAACTTCTGGCCCTCTTCTGAGCCGAGCAACACCTTCTTCCACTGCACAGAAAGCTTCAGAATCGAAACTTTCACAAAAGTCGACTGCAGGAGTTGGTCAACGCGTGTCTACGGACCCTTTATCCTTCGACCAGCAACTGGATTTTCCCTCACTTAATTGTTCGCTCCCCATGCGTCGTCATTCTGTAGCGGAGTCCCCTTCAGGGGGTTTCTCCACTGCCCTTATCATTGATACTTCTAAATCTGCTGATGACGGATTTTCTGGCCACGAATCTCGAGTTGATGAGAGCTCAACTGAGCCTTCGCTGAAACGTAGTGGTTCTTCTCGAAGACGCCCACCGAAGAAGCCGACTGCCGCATCACCCCGCACCTCTCCCCGTACTGGTAGTACCTCTCGAAAGAATTCACCATCAAAGGCTGCTACCTCTTCTGTCCAGGCCGACGAAGAGCCTCCTCTTAAATTTGACGATCTCGTCGAATACTTTAAGGATGGCTCGGTTCCTACTGGGCCGATTTCATTTGAAGATTTACATCAATACCTGTCACATAAGACAGACCACTAAACAACGCAGGCTTTACTCTCAAAGTATGCATCGTTTCTCCCTCTAGTGCATGATCAGATCCAAGTCCTTAATCAATGCATCTCCCGCCTTCGCAAGGAACATCCGTGGGCTAAAACCTATTTTAATCGACTCAAATCATTTCCTCCTGTTGTGAAGGCTCTTCAGCAAGCATTAATGGAAAAAAAGTCTTCAAGATTGTATCTCTTAATTGCAGGGGATTTGCATCCCCATTTTCTAATGCCTTGGTACATGAAGACCTCACTCCGTTAGGAGCTGATCTTCTCTTACTACAAGAGACGAATTGCCAATCCACTACGATATTCTCACGATGGCGCCAGTGGAACTACACATTTCACCACGGCTACCAACTATCATCAAATAGTGGTCTAGCTATAGGTATCCGCCATACTTTCAACTCCATAATCACCTCTTTTTCGGTTCGAAACTTATGTCGAGACTTATTACAGTGTGCATCATTCACCATAGCTTCCACATCTTATCATATATTTAATATTTATATTCCAAGCTCTTCAACCCCCTTGACAATACTTTTTACTCGCCTTCGTCGTGCCTTGTCTCGCATTCCTCCCATAGATCATGTTTTAATTGGAGGGGATTTCAATTGCACTCTGAATCCTACCCTGGACCGATCTCCTTCCACCAGAGAACGCCGTGTTAACTTGGTGAATCTTCTTCAGTCAGTGGTCTCCGACAACTCATTCATTGATGTTCACCGTCACTTCCATCCTTCATCGACTGTACATACTTGGCGCTCGCAACATAATCAAAATCCGTACACAGCTCGCCTTGACAGATACTACGCCTCATCTACTCTGCTTACAGCTGTGACAGAATCTATTATCACTCCTACAGCTTCTTCTGACCATTGTGCCATCGTTCTTATTATTCAAGCAGTTCCAGCACAACCCCGTACAATTCGTCCATGGACTCTTGACGACACTCTTCTTACAGATCCAGACTTCTGTACTTCAGTACGCCCCTTCCTTGAGGACAAACGACCTCAACTTCAATCAGCTCCTTGTGGTCTGACTTTTTGGTTGGACATTAAACAGCAACTCGTTCTCCACGTTCGCAAACTTTCTTTTAAAGCAAAAACGCTTCAAAACATGCGTCTCAACCATGTCCGTTCCATGCTCTCCATCCTAAGCCTAAGTGATCCTCTCTTCTGCCACTATCAAGAAGAACTGCGATCAATCCTCCTTCCTCTGGCTCAACAAACTCTACGACGTCTCCGGCTACAACATCTATCGCCAGATGCATCCAATTACGATTTCCTTACATCCATGGAAAAAACACGAACAGCATCGAATTCACTTCGGCACCTTCGCCTCGCATCTGGAGAGGTGTCTGATGATCCACTCACTCTATGTTCCCAGGTCCGAAAGTTCTATACAGAGAAGTTCTGTGAATCTCCTCCGGCATCCTCTTCAGCTTTGGCATCACTTCTTTCTAACCTACCACAAGTTCCTCCCCATCTTGCCTCTTCCCTCCTCCTTCCTCCCACGTTCTCTGAACTATCCTCTACGTTTTCTTCTTTAAACTCTAGGGCCGCACCGGGTCCGGACGGCCTCACTTTCCTCTTCTATAAAACCTTTCTACCTCTCCTTCTACCATTTCTCTTTTCTGCACTTTCTGCTGCTTTCAATCACTCCCCTCTACCAAGGCGATTCACAGTAGCATATGTTGTTCTATTCCCTAAGAAAGGTGATCTCCTTGACCTGGGGAATTGGCGCCCTATCTCCCTCTTAAATCTAGATTATAAACTTTATACTAAACTTCTTTCCCAACGCCTTAACCCCATTCTCACTCACATTCTCTCCCCAAATCAAACTTACACAGTTCCCGGCCGTTCACTTTCTCATAACATCCATCTACTAAATGATCTAATCCATCTTGCCCGATCTCGCTCTGAACCCCTCGCCCTTCTCTCTCTTGACCAACAATCCGCTTTTGATAATATCTCACATTCCTATCTATCGGCTACACTCCTTCACTTCGGTTTTCCTCCTTCCTTCGTCTCTCTTCTTTTCTCACTCTATCAAGACGCCGTTCTCCAGGTCAAGCTGCCCACCTTTCTCACAGCGCCTATTCCCTTCCGCCGGGGAGTGCGACAGGGTTGCCCACTCTCCGGACAACTCTTTGCAATCGCAATTGAACCCTTCCTCCGCTCTGTACACCAATCCTTTAAAGCAGTTCTGCCACCACTCTCTGCCTGCACAAGACATCATGCCACTACCTCTGTTGCATACGCAGATGATGTCACCATCTGCATCCGTCATGACTCACAGTTTCCGTGTCTCCAACGTCTATTCGCAGCTTATGCCTCATGCTCCGGTGCAGCGCTCAACTCATCTAAAAGCACTGGTTTATGGTGCGGCTCATGGGCACATCGTGTAGACACCCCTTGGGGAGCAAGCTGGTCGTCCATCTCACAGCGCTTCCTTGGAGTTCATCTTGGTTCCTTGCAAGCTGCCCCCCTCTACACGTGGAATGCTATTCACCCACGCTTGCTCAGGTCAACTGCCTCCTGGAGGAGAGCCCAGTTCTGCTCATCATTCTTCCAGAGAGCTCGCCTCTCTCGAACTTACCTGATTTCCTTGTGCACACACTCTTGGCTTGGTGTCAAGTCTCTACAACTCCGCCTTCATGAAATTACCCGATGTCTTACTTCTCTGATATGGACCTGCCACCACTGGGTCAGTGTCACAAAGCTTTGCCTCCCTCCGGATCACGGCGGCATCGGACTCCTTGATACACAGGAGTACTACAAGGCCGTCAGAATTACTACTTTTCTCCGTCTCGTCACGTCGCCAGTACCAGATGCCGTTTTAGCTAGGGACGTCATCGCCTCCCCGAGCAACCCTAACTTTTCTTTTCTCTCCTTACTACTCATGGACCACCGACCCCTCACCCTCATTCGACTTTCCCCTGTTTACCGTGAAGCTCTAACTTTCCTTCGTTCCCTCCCTCTCTCTCGTTCTCCACCTGATTCCACAACTGAGCTCCTTGCTGAACCCCTCTTTTATTCTTCGATTATTCACCCCTCTGATCTTCCGTACTTTGCCTATCCTACCTGGCTCCGAGCAGGTGTAGTAACAGTTAAAGATCTCACTAACCCTGACCTTTCTTGGCGACCCTTCGCCAGCCTCCCTCCCTCCCTCTCTTCTCCTCTCCTCCTCCTCTCGTGACATCTACGACTCTATTCTTTTATCTATCATTTCTCAATTTCCTCATCTTGCTTCCCACTCAGGTCTTTCCTTTGTTCCTTCTGCTTCTCTCCCATTTCCTCTTTTCTTGCTTACTTCTGGCTCAGCTCATCCCATTTCTTCTCTCTCGGTGTCAGCTCTTTATCGGTTCCTCTCTATGTCCCATTCTTCTCCTCCTCTCCCCATTCCTGATGTTCCCCCTGCTGCCACTGCTACGGTGTGGTAAGCCGCCCTGTCTCCTCTTTCTGCTCCTCTAGAAATTAATACCCATTGGCTTTTCCTCCATCGCCGCCTTCCTGTTCCCTCCGTTCTTTTCCGAATGTCTCTTCTCGATTCCCCTCTTTGCCCTTTCTGTGCTCGGGAGGCTGATGTCTCCCATGTCTATCAACACTGTGTTATATTACTCCCAATGCTGAACTTGGCATTTACTATCGCCCAATGTTCCATTACAGCAGATCTTACATTTGATGCATATCGGACTCTTCTGCTACAGAACTATCCCCCAGTCAAGCTCCCATCAGTCTGTGCCTATATTTTTATTTTAGCGAAGCATGTAATCTACGTGTTTCATCAACGCTGCAGATATTTGACTACTCCTCTGACTGTGCATGAAGCTTCTACGGCATTATTATGCCATTTCCGCGACCGTCTGACATCTCGACTTCGGCTAGAGTATTCTGTTGCAGTTACTCAGCGTCGGGAGAGCCAGTTCCTTGCCACCTGGTCACCGGCTGCCTCATGGTTTACCAGCTCGCCAGCGTCATTGTACCTGACGGTCGGCAGATTTGGTATTTGACCTTTTTTAATCAGAAATGCATATGTAAATCTCAACAATCTGTTTTCAAGATCTTTGCACAGCTTGGAAATTTACCGCATGGTTTTTTTTATAAATGGCTGTACGTGTTTACACAGCAAATTGTTTTTTGTGACACTCATCTTGTATTTTTTTTTCTTACATTGACGTTCAAGTTAGTTCGTCTTTAGTTTACATTTTGAGTATAAATATTGCAGTTAGTCATTAGCATAGTGCTGTATAAACATAGAAATTGTTTCTGCAGTGTAGTTTTTTGTAATTTTGTTCTATTTTGTTTCCCGAACATGTTTGCACTGTGCTGTATAATTGTACATAGTTTTAAAAATATTGCGGAACAAGTAATCCATCTTATTTTCATCAGGATGTCCAAGGTTAGTTATTTCCTGTTATTAAACATTCCAATGATTTGTCTGATAATCAGTTTTTTTTTAAATTGCATAGTACTGTACATCCTTGTAAATATGTTGTGTTAAAACTCACTGTCATATCGTACCTTCTTTCAAGAGACATGTTGACTAATGATTCTTACTGTATTTATTTTTGCACAAGTTAGTCAATTGCATGGTGTTGTACTCATGAGTAATATATTTTGAAAAACATTTTACCTATTTTGTTCTTTTGTGTGAGGTGATGCTTGGTACTATCATTCTTCTATTACTACATATGGATAGTGAGAATATGTTAAAGCTTTATTCATCGTGTGTTTTCTTATTATACTTACATTTTCTATCTGGTCAACAGAATAGTGTTACATTTCTGTATATGGTCCGATTTTGATTTGTAACATGTTGACACTGTGCTGTATATCTGTACATTGTTTTTGAATATTGCCGAACAGGTAATATATTATATTTACACCAGGAAGTCCTAGTTTGTTCTTCTCCTGATATTCATCATTTCATTGATTTGTCTTATGATCAGTTTGTCAATTGCTTTGTACTGTACATTCTTGCAACTATGATGTGTTACAACTTACTGTCTTATTGTATTTTTTTTTTTTTTGCAAGAGAAATGTTGTCTCCTGAAGCTCTCAATATTTTCTTGAACAAGTTTGTTAATCGCACAGCAATGCACTTATGAGCAATAAGTTTTTTTGTTAAAATCCTTCCTAAATGCCCAGACATGCTTGTCGCTGTTCATTTATCACGAGCTGTAATTTTGCTCCATTTTTCAACTTCTGCACTATGCTGTATATTTTTATATAGGTTTTAGTGGTTTAACGATCTTTGATCGTATTTTATTTGTATTTAAACGTCCTTATTAGTTCGTCTCCTGATTTCTACCTTGAATAAAGATATTTTGAAACCACCTTTGACCGTAGTGCATGCACTGACCCTTCGAGACGTGTTTTCGACAAGGTTTTGGAACACAGCGATAGGTATGCGCTTCCATGCAGTACATATCACTGCTGCTAACTGTTGCTTAATAGTAGGCCTTGGTTCCAAACTTCTTATGCGGCGCTTTAATTAATCCAATAGGTGCTCTATGGGATTAAGATCAGGGCTCTGTGCTAGCCAGTCCACACACGATGCGGAATTATCGTCGAACCACGCCGTAACAGCTCTTGGTTTACGGCTCGGTGCAATATCCTGCTGGTACCAACAAGGCTCGGTTGCATAGTATTGCCACAGAGTTGGTAGGGCATAGTTGTCCAGAATATCGAGGTACACGTGCTGGTTAAGAGGTCCACGATAACCAATGGGCTGGGACCATACCACGAATACACCCCCACACGAGTACACTGCCAGCTCCAAACTTGACATTAGGAACAGTACACTGTGGTAGATAGCGTTCCACCAGGTGTCGCCATACCCACACACGTCCATTAGACTGATGGATCGTGTATCTGGATTCATGGGTCCATAAGACCCGTTTCCATTGTTCTACGGTTCACGATAAATGTTCTTTACACCATGCTAAACGACGAGAGTATTCAGAGTGGAGATGAAAGGCTTATGAGAAGCCGCACGACCACGGCAACCCATGGAATAAAGTTCTCTGCAAATGGTACGTGTACATACCGAGGTTGCAGCATTGTTACTCACTTATACACTGAGGTCTTGTACAGTACTCCGTCGATTAGCTGTAACGACTCTCCTGGGGCTTCGACGTCCTCTATCACTGATTTTTTTTTGGTCTGCCGGTACGTTTTGCTGCTTCAGGCACGTCATGTGTCTTCCACGTATTCAGTACATCCAAAACAGTTGACTTGGGTTTGTTTAAACGCCTCTCGGTTTCTCTTATGGACAACCCACTAATACAACACCCAACAATATTTCCATTTTCAAAGTCAGTTCTCTCCCGCCGCGACATTTTCACTCAACCTCACAGTGCGATATGATCGCGGTCAGCTGCAAGTTTGTTTTTATACCGTTTGCAGCTGTACTGCGCATCTTAACAATGCAGCGGATCCGTTCATTTGCTTTTGAAAGGGTGTCCGGTGACATTTGACATTTGTCAGTATAGTGTATATTTTGTAAAACTAAAGTGGTTTCAACATCAAAAAGTATACCTACTGTATTATAAAATGTAAACCACTGGTTAAATAACCTGGAAATAAGTAAGAATTATTCCTGAAACAATTATAATGGTAACAAATACAGCAACATAATTATAATGATATTAATACTTACGAATCAAAGAAGTAAATCACAGATTTAATTCCTGGGCTTATTTGGTAGAAAAAAGTACATCAATATTCGGTTCGACAGTATGCAGACAGTCTCAGACCTGGTTTTGCATCAATGTTGTTTCGATATTTTGATTTCAGCGAGGTGTAGGTAGAGAAAGCTCTCTCGCACATGGAAGTAGTTGAAAAGGGCAAAAGTATTTTTCTTGCAGTTTAAAAAAATAGTTTTACTGAAATTTTATGGAGACGCTATTACAGAATGTTTACAGCGAACTCACTGGGAGTTCGCGAAGGTGTTCGAGGTATTCACGAAGGAGTTGTGTTTGGAGGTTCGTGAACCACCAAATGGTAACTACTGGCCTTAATAATGTCTATGGGAAGGGCCAAAGTGGCTATACCTTAGTTAAGGCCCTGTATATGACACAGAAGATAATTATATTTGACATCAAGAAAAAGAAATTAAGGGAAAAGCTACCTTTCCCCTATTTCACATCACCTTTAAACAGCAAAAGGAGCTTTCCTACTCATCAGCATAAAGAATCGTTTCTAAAGCTTTATGGATTCTTTTTATGGCCTTAAGCAACATCCGTGTTCCTTCAGTTCTGGTAAGCAATAAACAATACATTTTTTGCTTTCTTTTAAAAAGTAAGTTACAGCTTGCTGCATCTCCGACTCGATATCTTTGGCAACAAAGCTGCGATACAAATTTAGCTGATTTCCTTAAAGCAGGTGTTTTCAACATTTTTTTTATGAGACGTTTCGGTTCTTTCCAACTTTTCTACTTCAAAGGAAGCATGAGGTAATTTTGCGATTGCTTTTCCTTCAGATCACTTTCGGTCATTAAATCGAGAAAGAGAGGGAGAGAGAGAATCTTAGCCACGAATAAATTTAACGGCTTCTTCCAAGTGCTGCTATCGAAGGCTATGCAGAGACGCTCTTACGCGTGACTAGATGCCCGATTCAGCTGGATGCTGAAGTTACGTACGCTGTTGCTCATTTCCTGATTTTTAGTACGCAATCAAGAGGGAGCGAGTTGTTTTCCCCAAAAATATTGCATGTATCGTAAAAACAAAATGTGATTTGCGTAACTGTGTTTTCGCGATTCTCTGAAGCGTTTTGTTGTGATAGGAAGAACAAGAAACGATTCTTTCACTTCAAATTACATTTTTAATTTATATCTAAGAAAAAAAAGCAGAATATGGATGACACCAGTGCTCAGAATTAAACGATTATTTATAAATTCGTACATAATTCGAAGTCTTTATGTAGAAATTAAATAAAGTTTAGTGAAAAAGATAATTATTACATCACTTATGTGTAGCTCAAGCGGAAGAAAATCATAATAATAATTTTCATGTGTCAAAATAAAAAACGAGCAGTTTACATAAAAGACCAGTACACGGAACAATACTACAACGGCTGTTCCAAAAAAAAAAAAAAAAAAAAGAAAAAAGAGTAAAATCACACAGAATGAAGAAATATAGGTACAGAAAAATATATGTTATTCTTTCTCAAAGTATCTTCCCTCGGATGATATGCAACGGTCCCATTGTTCAATCCACCGTTCAAAGCATGGGGTGAATGCCTTTTGAGCAAGCTGCTTTAGCATGCCCTGTACAGCTTGAATAACGTTAGCATCGGCGTTTAATGTTGCGCCACGGAACTTCGGCTTCGTTGTTGGAAACAACTAGAAATCGCACGGGGCGAGATCAGGACTGCAGACACGCCGTGGCATGATTTCAATACTGCATTATGTAAGAAACAGTTGAACACAAGCAGCCACACGTGCTCGGCGTTATGGTGTTGGATCCTCTTGCCCACCAGTTCCGGTCGCTTAATCGATATGTGTCGTTGCAGACAGACACTTCAAGACTGAAATGTAATACTCAGTATTGACAGCAATTTGTGGAGAAACGGCATGCTGGTAGGCTACACCTTCATGATTAAAGAAAATTATCATCATCACTTTCCTAGCTTATTATTTAGTTTGACGGACTTTTTCGGAAAAGGCAAGCCTGTGTTTCCAGACAATCGTTGCGCGCTTCGCGAGGGGTTCGAAAGAGTGGACCCGCGTTTCATCGGCAGTTATTACTGTATTTAGAAAGTTTGGATTTTTCGCAATCATTTGTTGTCACTCTTGAAGTCTGGCTAACAATTGTTCTCTCGTTAGGTGATGAGGTATCCACCTGGAACACATACGATGCAGCAGTAATTTGTCGAGTAGAATGGCGATGTTTTTGAAAAATTAGTTGACGTCGTTATGTCTTAACACGTCATTCGTCGATCTTCATGCAGGACTGCCCAAACAATGTAAACAATAAGCTCCGTAACAACATTTTCCGGTTGACTAGTTCTAGGAGCGAGTTCTGCAGACAAACGTCCTTCTTTCGAAATAATGGTGCCATCTAAAAATCGTGGACTTACCCAAGCATTTATCTTTGTACGCTTTTTTTATAAAATCAACTGTTTCTTGAGCAGTTTTACCCAAACGATAAGAAGTAAAATGCATTATCCGATAAAATTTTGCTAACTCTGAATCCCTCACCTCCATAGCTGTACGGCGAAATGCAGACGTACCTTAAACAACTGCGCAACGACAAAACCAGAATAGTCTATTACGGATAATAACTGTTGCCATGGATACCTCCTTAATTCAGTTATTAATCTGCGTGATTATTTTTCTCTTTCGCACTATTGCCAGCTCAAAAGAAATTACTCTCACGTTTTATGTAACGGCCTTTGCAAAAGTCTTTTCTTAAGACATGTTGTATACTAATATTAAGTACACTACCCCTACTCGACATTAGTGTACCACATGTCTTAAGAAAAGACTTGCGGAAGCTCAAGTAATGAGTTCGCGTACCATTTTGGCACCACTCCTGGTAGACTTTGGCAGCGGCATACTGGCGACCCATAAATGGCCCTGGGAGCTATTTCGTTCTGCTCCACTTTTGGGGGAAATTATCGAGGTATACCATCCCTAAAAAAAAAAAAAAAACGGTACGTCGGAATTACCGTTTACTGAACAAGCATCTTTTCATCTACGAATCATTACAGTTTTTGTATTGAAGCAATGATTAAAATTTCACCCATTTTACTGGACCGCAGATCCATAGTAACATTTGATGTAGGAACAAAATTGTTCGTTGCTGAGAAGCAACAGACAAGGAACATTACCTGAGAGGGATTGTCGAAGACTTTTTTTTTTTTTTTTTTGATTGGAGGTTTAACGACCACCGTGAGCAACTCAATGGGCTATAAGCAGTCGCCCGTCCCTAATTTAGGGTCACTGGTTCCAGGGAAGGGAGAGAGCCAGTGCCGTAAGACAAACACAACATCCATGCCTGACCGGGATTCGAACCCGGATCCCTTACGGACGAATGATCAGAGGCCAGCGCCTTAGACCACTGCGCCACCGGGGCGGCATCGAATACTTCACTCCAATCGCATGAATTTTATTGCGATAACTATTGCTATAACTGAATTTAGAATTTGCTACATTTTTTCTACGCTTTGGGGGGGGGGCGGATTAACGACCACCGTGAGCAACTCAATCGGGTATAAACAGTCACCAGTCTCTAATTTAGAGCCACTGTTTCTAGGGAAGGGACAGAGCCAGTACCGTAAAACAAACGCAACATCCATGCTTCACCGGGATTCCAACTCGGAGACATTTCGGACTAATGGTCAGAAATCATAGCTTAGACCATTGTGCCACCTAAGCAACGTCTTTTGACCATTCCTCATAGTGACAGAAATCCAAATGTGCCAAACGTTAATTTCTTTCTTAGGACTTACCTATCATAAATAAAATAATAACGAATAAATCTCGTAAAAGAAAACTGTCCAGAATTGCAAGAATTTCAGTTCAAATTTATAGTTCAGCGGGTGAAAGTTAATGGCTGTTTATAGTTTTGTACGCGCAACACAGTAAACTTGACTTTCTCTGAAAATTTTATGTATATGAGCACGGTTGATTGAAAACTGATAAAAAGGCTTAAGGCCTGTTTATTAATTTTTGTGCCTCAGTCAAAACGCAGTACCATAACCTTGGCATGTTATCGAAACCTTATGAATACGTCGGACTAAAAATTCCTAAAAAATTTACGCCTAAGGTCTTGTAACTAAAGTTTTGTGACAGGGTAAAACTGCAACATTAATAACTTGACATGTTATGTTAACGTTGTGAATATGAGCACGGTGGATTAAAGATTTCAACAAATAGCCTTTGGGATTAATGTGTTGCAGCTGAGTAAAAATGTAACATTATCTTGATTTTCTATATAAACCAAACTACGTGCTGAAATGGCCCAACTATATGTACGTATACTTCAACCATATACCGAAGCGCTGACAAGGTGAAAACAAAAGTGCAATTTTGTACGGTCCCCTAACATTTTATGGCCAGCCTACATGGAAGTGGACACTTTGATATCAAAAACATACTTTTTGTACGGTCCACAACAAATAGCAATGGACACGTCGCAATCTTTGGGGGGGGGGGGGGGGTTAACGACCACCGTGATCAATTCAGTGTGCTATAAGCAGTCGGACATTCCCAATTTTGGGCCACTGGTTCCTGGGAAGGGGGACAGCCAGTGCCAGAAGTCAAGCACAACGTCCATGATTCACCGAGATTTGAACCAGGATCCTTCTCGACAAGTGGTCAGAAGCCAGCGCCTAGATCACTTCGCCGCCGTAGCTGCACACGTTGAAATGTATTTTTCACACGGCCCCAAACGCTCTTATGGACATACTAGATTGAACTGGACGCAAATAAATCATTAATATAATTTGTACTAGCAGGGATACCAGTTATTTGCCAGGTACATATTACTATTTGTGGAATCACCAAGTTCAGCGGGTGAAACTTAATGAATGAAAAAGATATTCCTGCAATTTTCCAGTAAACTTATTTTAAATTTTTTGATTTAGTTAATTTAATTTTGCGAAACAAAAAAGAAGGAAAAAGGAATGGGAATACTTACTTTCTAGGAGACATCTATAGAACTGCCGTACATCTGGCGTGTGCTTCTGTGAATCCCGCGACACAGAAATGTAATGTACCTATGTGATGTCGCATGCATACGACTTCACATTGGCATTGATCATCTTTTTCTTACCGTTTTGAATTTTGAATATCTGGAACTCTCTGTTTACATTACATTATATTTCTTTCTGATAAGCCGTTCGTTGGTAGTGAAAGCTAAACTATATAGATTTGTGTTTTTAATACACCATTAAACGCATATTTTTGCACTTTATTGTTATCTACAGTCCCTAACTTAGACCGTAGGTTGGTTAGTTGGTTGGTTGGTTAGTTGGTTGATGGTTTATGGTGCAAGGCCCTCAAAGGGCCAAAGAGCGCCTTAGAACGTAAATAGGGTATTCTTAAGAGTAAAAAACGGAACTTTTTACGAAAATTTTGCATCGGGCTACCTTGACCCGGGCCCCGACCCCTTCCAAAAACCGTCTACCGTCTAAGTTAGATAACCATAAGTAGTATACCAAATCTGGTTGTCCTAAATTGAAAACTGTAGATTTTACGAAATTTTTATGAGGAGGGGAGGGGCTCTCACCCCGGGGTTCCAGCCCCTTCCAAAAACCGTCTAGCGTCTAAGTTAGAGTTTCATGATACCAAATTTGGTGGTTCTGAATTGAAAACTGTAGTTTTTAAGAAAATGTTGTATGTCTGTGTGTGTGTGCGGGGGGGGTCCGACCCCCAGTGCCTTGACCAGTCGCAAAAACCGTCGACCGTCTAAGTTAAAGTACCATGAGATAGTATACCAAATTTGGTGGTTCTAAATTGAAAACTGTAGATTTTACGCGGCATTTTAATGGGGGGGCTCTTACCCCCGGGCTCCAACCCCTTCCAAAAACCGTCTAGCGTCTAAGTTAGAGTACCATGAGATAGTATACCAAATTTGGTGGTTCTAAATTGAAAACTGTAGATTTTGCGAATTTTTATATGAGAGGGGCCCTTACCCCCGGGCTGCAACCCCTTCAAAAAATCGTCGAGCGTCTAAGTTAGAGTACCATGCGATAGTATACCAGATTTGGTGGTTCTGAATTGAAAACTGCAGTTTTTAAGAAAATTTTGTATGTGGGGGCTCTGACTCCCCGGGCCTTGATCCGTTCCAAAAACGGTCTACTGTCTAAGTTAGAGTACCATGAGATAGTATACCAAAGTTGGTGGTTCTAAATTGAAAACTGTAGATTTTACAAAAAAAAAAAAAAAAAATTCGGGGTTTGTCTGACATCCTGGGCTCCAACCCCTTCCAAAAACCGTCTAGCGTCTAAGTTAGAGTACCATGAGATAGTATACCAGATTAGGTGGTTCTGAATTGAAAACTGTAGTTTTTAAGAAAATTTTGTATGTGGGGGGCTCTGACCCCCGGGCCTTGACCCGTTCCAAAAACGGTCTGCCGTCTAAGTTAGAGTACCATAAGATAGTATACCAAATTTGGTGGTTCTAAGATGAAAACTGTAGATTTTACGAAATTTTTTATGAGGGGGGGGCTCCGACCCCGCGGGCTCCAACCCCTTCCAAAAACCGTCTAGCGTCTAAGTTAGAGTACCATGAGATAGTATACCAGATTAGGTGGTTCTGAATTGAAAACTGTAGTTTTTAAGAAAATTTTGTATGTGGGGGTTCTCACCCCCGGGCCTTGACCCGTTCCAAAAACGGTCTGCCGTCTAAGTTGGAGTACCATAACATAGTATACCAAATTTAGTGGTTCTAAGATAAAAACTGTCGATTTTACGAAAATTTTTATAGGGGGGGGCTCCGACCCCGCGGGCTCCAACCCCTTCCAAAAACCGTCTAGCGTCTAAGTTAGAGTTTCATGGTACCAAATTTGATGGTTCTGAAATGAAAACTAGATTTTACGAAAATTTTGTATGTAGGGGGGGGGGAGCTCTGACTCCCGGGCCTTGACCCGTTCCAAAAACCGACAACCGTCTAAGTTAGAGTACTATGACATAGGATACCTGATTTGGTGGTTCTGAATTGAAAACTGCAGAATTCTACTGCCATGTACATAGAAATGCTATTTTTATTTGAAGAATAAAGACAATTTTGAAATGTAGATCTTACGAATATTTTGTGTGGGGGGGCTCTGACCAACCGGGCCCCTGACCCGTTCCAAAAACCGTCTAAGTTAGAGTACCATGAGATAATACACCAAATTTGGTAGTTCTAAATTGAAAACTATATCTTACGGCAATCTGTAGGGGGGGGGCTCTACCCCCCCCTCTCTGCAACCGCTTCCCAAAACCGTCTACAGTCTAAGTTAGAATACCACGAGATAGTATACCAGATTTGGTGGTTCTGAATTGAAAACTGTAGATTTTACGAAAATTTTGTATATGGGGGCTCTGACCAACCGGGCCCTGCCCCGTTCCAAAAACCGTTTACCGTGTAATATTTTTAGTGCCAAAGAAAAACGTAATATTCCTATCCTGTCTGCGTGTCCAAACTTTATAAATTTGATCAGGGAGCAAGACGTTCGAAATCGTACGTTTTCCTGCATTCGTTTTGTATGTAACCGAAATCTGTAAACGCGACGAATTGACGTAGTCGACGAATTGACGTAGTCGACGAATTTGTCCGCGACGAATTGACGCAGTCGACGAATTGACGCGCGACGAATTAACGCGCGACGAATTGACGTAGTCTACGAATTGACGCGCGACGAATTGACGTAGGCGACGAATTGACGCGCGACGAATCGTCGCAGTCGACGAATTGACGCGGTCGACGAATTGACGCACGCGACGAATTGACATAGAACCGAAATAGGAAATATTTTCGCATGGAATTGTATATGTACAAAATAAGCTATCTATACATGCGATAAAAGCAAACCACGTCTTCAATAAGCAAATTAAAATCAATTTATTTACAAATTAAAAGCGGGTTAAAAGCAGACTAGCGCTTTCGGGGATCTCCCGTCCCCATCTACTGGTCAATGCGCCACGGAATCCAACAGAGTCAACCCTTATATATACTTGATAACACGACCCATCATGCACCACGTCACCAACAGACCATGATGTCACAGTATAAGCACAAATTATAAAATTTCAATTCCAAATCAATATAACATAAATATAAGAATATAAAATATTTACAAAAATGTACTATTCCGATGTTTTAAAATTCCTCATGTGTCAAAGTCTCTTGTGGAGCAACCATTTTTTGCCAAGGTCTTGGTACAAATGTGGGGAGATCTAAATTACAACAGTTGTCTCCGTATGCAATAATATATAAACTTTCTGAAAAGAAAACAGTATTTTTGTAGACATTGGAGTTCAAGATTTTAACATTTTCTCAAACAGGGGTGTAACCACCCTGTTTAACAGCCATAGTAAAGGCAGTATTAATAGTTTCTGTCCGGAGGGTGTACTTGTGTTCACCCAACCGGGTATTCAGAGTCCTAATTGTAGAACCTATATAAAATTTGTCAATAACACCCGAATCCTCATGGGCGAGCGGAATGCAGTATACACCATATTTCATGAGTTTGGGTACTTTATCTCTGTCATTTCTCAGTAAAGTAAATGCATATTTTTAACCCGCTTTTAATTTGTAAATAAATTGATTTTAATTTGCTTATTGAAGACGTGGTTTGCTGTTATCGCATGTATAGACAGCTTATTTTGTACAAATAACGAAGGAGACTTTCCGTTGTGCAACATTCATCACAGATACTGACGTTATTCAAGCTGTACAGTGGTCTCTAAAGCAGTTTCCGCAAAATGCCTTCGTTACATGCTTTGTAAAGTGGAGTGAACGGTTTGACCGTTGCATGTCATTCGAAGAAAGGTACTTTGACAAAGAATAACATATATTTTTCTGTAACTATATTTCTTCATTTTGTGTGATTTTACTCTGTTTTTTGGAACAGCCGTTGTAAAAACCAGCAACCCAAGAATATTTACCGTAGGTGAGCCTCAATGCATTAACGTACACAATGGATTTCTAGTTTCTATCTCACACTAGCAAACTTGATTGATTGTATATTGATTAATTATCTAACTGCAATTGGCAAACGCTGACTGAGGTAGAAGTTATCGGCCAAAAGAGATGGGGCTTAAACTTAAAAGTCCAGAAAGGGGAAGGCGGTGTATAAAACACAGTGTTTGGATTAACAGGACATTTGCTATGTAGGTTTGTTGTTTGTTTTTCTGAGGCCGTTAAAGTGGTAAACACACTCTGCCCTTTTAGTATAACTTGGTTTTCTTCTACAGGAACATTGAAGTACAAATTTACGTAAACATTTTTTTCTTGAGTTAACATACGGTCTGCTGCCCGAAAATATAGCAGCCCACCGGGGGTTCTCCTGGTATCCCGGCGACACAATTTCCGCTTGGGCTTGATCTGTTCTAACCAAACAGGTTAGAATAGATTGGAGTAAAGACCGCCGCGCCGGTTCCCGTCGCGCAATCGAAATTAAGTCAGCGAAACGTCACGACTTCACGCCACTGCCTTTACCGACGTGTTGGTGCGACGACTGAGATCAAAATATCCCATTGAGTTCTGAGAATGGGACTGCCGTTCACAGAGCTTTTAGCTCTTTAATTTTCAACATGTGGATCAGTAAAAAAAAAAAGTAGCCATTTTTAGGTAACGTATAATGAACGTTTAAGGTGTATATGCTGATTGATGTTTCTGAGCGTCAGACATGTTAATTGAGATCATCAGACATGCGCACATCAGCTTTGAAAATATTTTCGTACCTTTGCATAATCGAACACTTCCGGAAATATGAAGTGCAGCGCTTGATATGAAAATTGCGGTAGTTAATTTGGATTTTTGGCATTTCGTAATTTTTACAATGAAAATTTTAAACGCTTAGTATAGGAACAAATTAACATGAACAGCACGAAACATGTATCACTAAATTATCGCTTTATATTAAACATTTATTCACCATATTCTACGAACGAATGTCTAAGAAAGATTCGCCGAGAAAAATTAATCATTTTTGCCGCGAAGCACTCTCTCCGCCCCCGAAAGCACACACAGTGAACCTCATATATTAGTATGATTAGGTATAAAAATAACCCAAAAGTGTAAAGTCTATCGCTCACTGTGTGAACAGTGCGGATAATTTTCTCTGGACAACAGCCAAAACGTATCTGAGACAAAAGTAACTATTTGTAACTAATTTCGGTATACTGATCACGAATATAAACTTAAAACCACAAATTAGCTCTAGTTTTCAAGATGTGGGGTGTGGTGGGAGATGGTCTGCACCGGAGGTCTGATATGCCGAGCGGGTTATTCCCAAGAAGGTTAGAATAAGACATTTTTTTTTTTTATAAAAAAAAAAAATGGAGCATTACCATTTTGCGTGAAGTATATAACTGAAAGAGACTGCCCTGAAAGTGTGAGGAAGCTGATGGTTTTCATGGCTATTGCAATGCATTTTGTTTTGGCCAAATCGCCTTCTTTCGTCGCAAATGTTTCCAATTTCGCATCGTAATTTGCTGCCAATGTGTGAGAAAATGTTGAATTTATAAAATTCTTAATTATTTTCAAGTTCCTTTCTCATTTTTATTTTAAATTGAAACACGCGAACGTTAGTGCGAATTCCAAACAAAACATAACGTGTTAAAATTGAAGACTTCACTGGTACAAGAAGTATAATTTATTCCGGTTTGGTATTAACAGGGTTTCTGTAACCAAACGCTGACTTTTAACGTGAAAATGCTGGTTAGCATAGTTTGGTGGTTTTAAAAAAAGTTCGCTGAATTGGGGAAACGCCGAGCATTAATTTCAATGTGGTTGCGTCCGGACCACAAAAAATGTACGTAAAATCGCGGAATTCGTTAAATCGCAGTCCTTTAAATAGGGGTTTGACTGTACTTGCTATGGGATTTTCTGCTTATAATTCTAGTCAGTACCATTTGTTAGTGCATCTTTTGATAAAATTATATACTCAGCGACCAATTTATTAGAACCAACGCATCATTTAATGCAAGTAAGAAAATACGTCATCCGTTTTCATCATGTCGTCTCAAGACAATATTGGCTAAATGACTGGGAACACTCGCAGTAGCAGTTTGGAATATGACAGTTACTATTATACACGGAGTAGCCAATTTATTTGAACCAGTAAAGCATTTTACGGAAATTAGCTGATACGTTGTACGTCGCCATCATGTCACAAGGTCTACATAAACAAAGGAAGGGGAACACTCCGAGTTGTAGTTTGGAATAAGTTACTTATGATTATACACTGAGTGGCAAATTTATTAGGACTACTACTTTATTTTATGTCATGTTTTTAGTACTACATCAACAAGGGAATGGGTACATTCCCAGTAGTAGTTTGAAATACGCTACTTATGACCAATTTATTAATATCAGTAGACCATTGTAAGCAAATAGGCTGATACGTCATCCTTTAGCATCATAACACTGGGTGAACATAATCAAGTGAAGGGGAACATACCCAATAATAGTTTGGAACACGTTAGCTATGATCGTATGGGAATGGACTTCGAGAGTGAGGTGATTGCTTCTCGGAGGAACAGTGTAATAAGAGAAAAACTGCAGCTGTTGTGGAATATTCAGGAGCAACAGTTTTAAGACTATATAGAGAGTGGCTGATGTGAAGCTAAAATATGGAAATAAACGCATCATCTGTGGCCAGAAATGATTAGTTGATTTCCAATGTGGGTGGAGTATGGTCACATTTGTGCGTGCGAACAGATTATGTGAATTAAGTAACAGAGGATTTGAATCTGACAGAGTGTGAAACGATGTTCTTGTCTATTCTGGCGTAGGACATTGCACCGTATCCATTACAAGAGAAGAAGGCCTGTCTATGAAGCTGACAAGACATGTTACCAATACGCTGAGCATTGGCGATGGATCCAAAATGTGTGGAAAAGTAGTACAGTCCGACGAATCGCTGTATTAACTGCATCATGCCGATGTGAGCGTGAGAACTTGGGAAGAAATAGGGTGAGAGTGTTGATTTACCTCGCATGGTCAGAACTCTCCAGGATGGTGTAGTCTAATGATATGAGCCATGCTTTGATGGCAGATTAAAAGACCCTTTATTTGAGTGGATCAATGCTGAAATGTAAATCCAACAATAGTTACCCTCTTATGTGGTGGTGATAGATAGTTTCAGAAAGACTATGTGCCATGACACCGACATGTTGTTAGAGTGGTTTCAGTGACGTGATTAAGACTTTAGCGTGATTACCTCAGTCTACAGACTTCAATTTCATGATGTATTTCTGTAATGAAGTCGAACGGAACTTCTGATGTCTGATCCACCGCCATTTAATCCGAATGAACTGGAATATGCTATACCAGAGGTGGGGAATCTTTTGATGTTAGAAGGCCTTATTAAGTTAGCTGTAATGTAACAAGGCCGCATTCAAGAAACTTCAATTAGATATACTTCGAAATGTATATTATTTTATAAATTCCTTACTATGTACTAACTTCAAGAAATGAAAAAAAATTTGTTAATTCTAAAATTAACTAACCCTTTAATGACTGTGACGTGAATTTTTTTGTTGGAAAGCATTTAAATATTTGGTTGCAACATGGAAGCTCGTAGTTTTAGCTGATCCTCTAGGCCGGCATCCGTTATTCGTGACCTTAAGGGCGTCTTGATTTGGGTTTAGATAGGAGAATGTATTTTTTGTTAGGTAGGAGAATGAAGTAGGAGAATGTATATCGCAATATTATTAAAATGTCATTTAGCTCAATCAATTCCATCTGTAGTTCTTTAGGAGCCATAGAACTTAATCATGATGGTAGAAGGTGTCAAAATAGCCCCATATTGACTTACTAATATTTTATTTTGTGGCCGTCAGTCGGGTTGCATTATTTCGTTGAATCTTCGTTTACTCTTTGGTATTAACATGGTGACTTTAAGATTTAAAAAAAACGATAAAAGATGAACTAAAACATATTAACAAAGTAAAAGGATTAGTTCTGCAAAACTCTGACTCACTCAAATGGCCGCACTTCATGGCATAAAAGGCCGCAGGTTCTCCACCTCTGAGCTATACAATATGAGTGGGCTTACACGGACGTTACAAAAGCTTTCAATGCCGAGACAAACTGCTGATGCTCTGAAATTCAAAGGAGGTAAAACAGATCAATAGCAAGCTGGTACCAATAAACTGTCCACTCAGTGTGTATGCCACAAAACGGAGTACTTAAATTATCCTACAACCCGAATCTATTTGTTTGTTTATTGCGCAAAATTATTTATGCTAGCTTTGAGTGTCTCGCTGTTAATGTGCACGATATTTTACTAAGTTAGTGGCCAGATTGCAATTTATTGTAATTATTGATTTAATAGCAGATAAACTAAAAAATACGGAAGAATGTACAGAAGAATATAACCTTTAACGACCATGACCCAAACATCTTTTATCACTCCAAATATCATAACGCCCGAAATTGTCTGTTCGTCCAATTCTTTGTTTAATAAATAGTGACTCAGAGTGACTCCTGCTGATCCCTCATAGGTGGAGAGAATTTGAAGAACAAGGTAGGGTGGGAAATCTAACTCACTCTATGCGGCTATGGACGTTTGTATGTACGGGCGTTTTGGGCGTTAAAGGGTTAAAAGAGACCGAGTTCCAAAAAGTCATACAGAGAAAACAGACTCTTTGGACACATCTGCAGAATGAAAAATGACAGCAAAATAAAGACATAGGTATTTGGCTTAATGAACGGAAGAAATGCAAGAGGACGGCGTCACAGTGTGTCGGCTGATGATATTGTTGCTACCCCCCCCCCTCCCGGGTCGCCGGATTATCGAATAAAAATAAGCTTTAAGAATTTAGATGTCAGGATGTCAGGCAATGGCTGACGGCCCGGAGGTAGACAGTAGAATTTAGAATAGTATTTGTGAGCTCTTTTTATCGCCGAAATCTTATATACTGGTGAAAAGAATTTATCCTGTAATTTAGCCAATCAAAACTAAGAAATTCTGACACTCATTAATTAGTCATGCAACTCCAGTACTGGCACGAGACAACAGACATTTAATCAATTAACAACAAAATATGAGGATAATGATGAAGGCATCTATGTACAGAGGATTGTGAAGGAGGGGCGTCAAGTAGACTTGCCCCTTTCGGGATAGCTCTGAG
Organism: Macrothele yani; assembly: GCA_039090855.1. Classification (NCBI taxonomy): domain Eukaryota; kingdom Metazoa; phylum Arthropoda; class Arachnida; order Araneae; family Macrothelidae; genus Macrothele; species Macrothele yani. Next base: position 57,343,327 of record CM077002.1, read on the forward strand.
GCTGAATTTATCATTAAAGTCAATGATTATTTGTTGACCTATACTGTCCGGCTTTAAAAACAGTTCTCAGCCGACGAGAGTCTATTGGCTGACCGGAGCGAATCTAATCACAACTGGCATGCATACATAAGTTCTGTACTTACAGATATGCTGTTTCCTCAGGTATCCATGTTTGATGTATTTATATTCGAAGCGCACCTGTGTGATGACGCGCCCATTTCAGAACGGGCACTATAACCAATGGAGAGGGGAGTCGAACCCCATCTCCCACTTTCTCTCGTGCACTGCATTCACCTGCATGAAATAATAGACGCATTTATGCGCACCAATGTCGTGTTGAAACGAAGCCGCTGACGTGTAGACGGATCCGTTCGTCTCTCCAAAGGGGATTCTCGCATACATCACCGGTCGGCATCTCCGTCATTCGGGGCTGTAATTCATTCAGCATTGTGGAAACATGAGTTTATTCTTTTGTGTGAAAATGGAGTTTTTTATTTGGGAGAATTTTTATATTCAGCCTTTTATCCCTGTTCGACAAGCATTTAAACTTCAATTCGCCTTGTATTTCGTTCCACCTGTGGCAAATCTGTGTGTCCATGTTTTTTTCAATCTAGTGACTGAGGCAAATTTAAGTTTCAGGCGAATATGTAAATAAATGTTACATCATTTTATTCTGCAGCGTCGGAAAGCCAAAAGAAGGAGAAACAAATTATTGAAATGTAAGCATCTTAAAAACATGTTGCCCAGATTTTTCGTTTCAAGAGCTTGAGTTGACTAAACGCCATTGATTAAGTTTACTGGCTAAAAATACTTTTCCGCGAAAAGGAAGATGGAGAGCTTTGAGATCTTCCTTTTGGCAGCGGAAAATTTTAATGCGTTTGGCTGCACCGTTGGAGATCACTTACATAGGACTTACAAAATGCTTCCTTTTCATGTTTTCTGTTCCGCCGTATGCTTTCAATTCAACTCTCATTCGTAACTGAGCTATGTTGAAATGAAATCCCATATTTGCCGACCAGGAATTTTTGCAAAAAGCAAGCATCTAAAGGACGCGCTTCTGTTGCTTAAAAAATGGGTGAAACGTTTTTAGTCCCAAGACGTTCACATCGCTGATACCTATACTTACATGCGAGATGACTGCGCGTTTTGGTTTGCATCTAGATGTATGGCGAAAACCTACAACGAACTGATTTCTAATAAATTTTTATCGCGTATCAGAAGTAATTTCTTTAAGGGATCGTTGGGGAAAATCTCTCCTTAGTTTATTTAATCAAAATATTTTTTGATTAAATAGAAATTATCCCGCAGAAGAAATATGTGAGAAACAACATCTGTATAATGTGGCATTCCATACTGGAAAGATAACAGATTGTGATGTAGAAAATTCTGTACGGGATACTAGAGAATGATTTAAAGTGCTAGATACAAATTGGGATGTATTTACGTTATGGGGAGCGCGTTACGGCGCCCCACGTAACGAGCTGTAAAAGCGAAACGGTTGAATTTTTGTCAGAATTTCGTGCTGTGGGGCTAAGATGGCAGCACGGCTTTGAACGACACAATTGGCGGATAGCCAAACGACAAGCTACATATTCGTCACTATCTGTTGCGCATGTTTAATCTCGAGAAAACTGCTGCAGAAGCACAACAGTGGATTTTCTAGGCATACGGTGACAAAATGTAGGTGCCACGAATGGTTTGTGAGTTTCATAAGTGATGACTGCAGCGTGGATGACAAGAAGCGTAGAACGTGCCAAAGGAGATGTAGAGCGCATATTTGTAAACTCTTCTAGAGGAAGTAATACAGTCAGATGTGGTACCTTGGTTAGACGGGTTGCATGCCCAAGGAAGCTTCAAAGAGTGGGAAATTGGAGGCCCATACGAACTTACGAAGGCAATGTTAGTCAAAGGCTGAATACATGTGTTTCGTTTGCTTGCCATATATCGAAAAAAGGAGTTACGGAAGAAAATCATCACGGGTGATGATAAATAGGTTCACTCTAACAACTCTCAAAGCAAAAGATCGCGAGAATACCACTGCCAGCCGACGACCTCGACACCGAAGCACAACAGTAGTAAGAGTGTGTATATAGAGTCCTAATGTAGGCAGAACCCCTCCTTTCTTCCTACTCCAGCTTCACAGTAAGAAAAATCTTTGCTGCACCTGGTGCGACATGCAAGGTGGGGTATACCATGGACTCATGCCACCAAGTCTAACAGTAACTACGGAATGCTGCAGTCGTCAACTACTTCTTTTGAACCACGAGGTGCAAAAGAAACGACGGTCTTTGGAACATGTGTTTTGGAAGATCATTCTGTTGCATGATAACGTACGACCCCATATCGCTGCAGCGACACAGAAAACCATAATGTAGCTGAGATAGGAGGCTCTCCCTGATGTTGTTAGCTCCCAAGACGTCGACCCGTCAGACTTCCACTTGCTTCGCCCGATGCAACATTTCTTGCCCACCTAGAGTTTTGCCAAACGTCAGGATCTTCAAAAATTCACCTGCAACCTCACCGCATCGAAACCGGCGTCGTTCTTTCACGACAGCATTCTGCAGCAACTGGATAGATGGCCCAAGGTTATCGCTCACTGGGATACATAATTTGATTACAGATTAAATGCAAACTATTTATAAAAGTACGCAGCCTATTCGATCATGAGGCTCTAGAAATATACACATGTACTCCAAATCACCCTAAGAGTGTACTGTAGTTAAAAGCGGGGCGCCTTATTATGAAGTTTCCGTTTAATGCAAGAACAGTATCAATCTGTGTCACAGTCCACTCCTGCTGTTTACTTTCGGTCAAGAAATTACTCTCGCACCGATCCTCTCTCACCCACACATCACACAAGCAGTCGGAATAGTGAATGGGGGTGTGATATGATCCGAACTTCTTCCTCTACTGCCTGTTTAAGTAATATTTCCCTCTACCTTTTCCGGTTGTCAGTTTATTGATTCTGCGTTGTGAATGTTGGGAGAGGTCTTCCACCCCCTCTCCAAGTTATTCATAGCTGGCGAGAAGCAGCCGAAAGTGTAAGGCTGTTAACTAAGTAACTTCGCATACCAAATATATTTCAAAAACGCTCTCACGTTTGGAAAATTTGTTTCTGATAGCTATTTTGTCCGGTGAACTGAGCAAAGAGAAATTGATTCTGAGCAATAGTTCAGCTGCTTTTTGTTCTAAACGCCAGGGATTATTTTTCGTAGCGGAGGTAGCTGTTCCGTTCCTTAAATAGTGGTATACTCTTACGTTGTCTCAGAGTATAGACATAACATTTTCAAAAAGAAAAAAATGTTTGGAAAACATTTTATTAATAAAGAGTTTTCATGCATCCTGTGCCACTAAAGTAATGTGACACCCTAAAGAAGCTTCGATTGTGGTCGCAAAATCGAAGCTTCTAAGAAACGAAGTACGAAATTTATCCTAATACACAAGTTTTTCTCTTTTTCTGGTACAGTACTTTTTCTTGATAAAGAAAAGAACCTCATTATGGTCAAGAAAACATGGCAAGTGTCTGCGGATATATTATCTCAGTTGCTTCTACCGGTGAAGGGAATGTGTGTTATTTTAGACTGTTCTAAACATTAAGATCTTTAAAGGGGAGACAACTACGTCTGAGTTTTTTGGTGGAATCATGTTCGTGTTTCAATTCACATGTCTTTACCAATGTCGAAGTTTAAATCTTTTTTGCCAGAAAGTCTGAAAAAATTTCTTGTATCATATTCTTCAAAATGACAAGGCGTTAGACAACTCCAATTTATTTCATAAGTATTAACTGAATTCACAAGCTTCGTGCTTTTACCGATTTAAAAAGCTACCACTCAGATTTACCTTCAGTCCTCGAAATAGCCCTTAAGACGCGAAGTATAAGTATGTTATATATTTTCCAATTTGTTTTGAAACACGTTTTCCCTCTGTGATCGTCAGGTTCGGGCTACCAATCCCAAGGGACTATAAAAATCGTCATCCTCATGGCGTTGTGAAAGGGTATTGCCCAAGTCAAATTGATTTTGCTATCACGGAGAAAAATATGTTTACTGAATTGTTTCTTTATTTTTCTGGGAGCTCAGCTGTCTTTATTTGTCCGAACTGCTATTATTGGGCCTGTGGAGTTTGAAACGTTAGTAATAAATTGAAAAGAAATGCATCAGTAAAATGCGAATTTTTTTGTATTGCACTGAAATTTATCTGCAGAATTTGAATGGGGATATCGTTTGATAAAGATTGACTTAACCACAGTACACAAGAATATTCAGATTGAAAACAATTCCAGATCGACGCATTTCATGGCGCCTTAATTCACCAAAGTGCCGAATTTCACTCTACATTCTAAAAATTTCACACACAAAAGGAAATGAGTTAAGGCTTTTCCACACATAGCAGCAACAGCTCAGTAAGCATTAAACTCGGGATAAGATTCTTAACCTCCAGATTCGCTAAACATGAATGACGGTTGCTTTGACTTGAGAATCCTGTGATGGTTGTAATCAATATAATCGGAAACTTGAGACTTAGTCGTTCTGGGTGGTGTAGTGGTTAGCATACTCGGGTGCCATCCGGGAGACGCGGATTCGATTCCCGCTCCAGGACGACGAAATTTGAAAGTTTTCGGATATTATCTGGCTTACCATCCTTTTCATATTTACACAAAGAAACGGATTGTCATCTTCAAAATTTGTAAGCATTAAACTAATTACAGGGATGACTATGATTCTAAAGCGGCCTCCTGGCGTGTTTGAATAATTGCTGTTGCTACGTATCGTTGAATTAACGTATCACTTAGGCACAGAACGTCGTAACAACAACAAAAAAGAAATGTGAAATAAGCATTTCCTTTACTGTAGCATCTGTAAAGGAACGAAAAAAAATCTCCGTTTCAGGCATCGGTCTCTGCTTCGAGGAAGCCGGAGTCTTGATTAATTCAATGTAAAAGTTTGTTCCGATTCAGATACGTCCAGGACCCTAAAATTGTGAAGACAACCTAAAAGCTCGTTGAGCTACTTTTCTCTGCGATAATAACTGGTACCTGGCGTATCATCGACTGTACTAGAGAGCGGAAAGTAACCTCAGATATTTTGCATCAGCTGTACAGGATGACTTCCTCCAGTTTGGTTAGGCTGGTAGATAGTGATATGAATCGGCGAATGCTGCGATCCACTGCATCGCAGAAATGTTGGATGATTTTCAAGTCTGGGGGATTTGACGGACAGGGAAACACGTGAAATGCTTGGCGTGATTAGTCAGCCATTCTTGCTCAACATGGGCCTTTTGACACTGTCATTCATCCTTTTGACAGAGTGTCCAGTGACATCTCGAAACAAGGTCACAAGTTAAGGAAAGACTTGGTCATAAAAGAACAAGTTAGTGAAATCATGCAATGCATTGATTATGATACGCTTTCCAACATACCACAAATCATTACACAAGTTATGAGGATAATGGCTGTGGAATAAATCTCGCTCCTGTGCCCTGACCTTTGACCCCATTTCGATGATATTAAACTGAACCGGTTCGGTATACCTCCGGAACAACATGCTAAAGCTTTGTCGCAATTTTTTTTTTTTTTGATTGGAGGTTTAACGACCACCGTGAGCAACTCAAATGGGCTATAAGCAGTCGCCCGTCCCTAATTTAGGGTCACTGGTTCCAGGGAAGGGAGAGAGCCAGTGCCGTAAGACAAACACAACATCCATGCCTGACCGGGATTCGAACCCGGACCCCTTACGGACGAATGATCAGAGGCCAACGCTTTGTCGCAATCAAAGCATTTGTACGTAAGTTAAGACGCATAAGAGCAATGGAATGGATCCCGCTCCTGTGTCCTGACCTTTGACCCCATTTCGCTCATTTTCAATAGGGTTTATTCCCAGGTGGTCCCCTACCACATACTAAAATTACATCGAAATCGAACCATTTTTACGTGAGTTACCGAGTGGACGGACAGACAGACAAAGCTGGAGCGTATATACGCTTCTTCAACCTACGGTTGGAAAGCGTAAAAAATGCTTAGGTAGAACTAGAAGTGGCAGTGTTTTAAACGAGGATGCTCAGTGAGCGGAAGAGAACAATCTTCGTACCATATCCGGCGGCCAGTTTCTGCCCAACCAACAGGACAGTAACTAGGGTATGGCCAGTTTGGCCATTATCCTAGGCGCAAATTAAACGAAGGTCCTGCACGGTGTTTCAGATATTTAAATAAATACAAATTAGCAACTGTAAGATTTAAAACATCAAGAGAGAGAGAGAGCAAGAACTTTCGAAATACCTGAATATTTTCATCATTTTTATATTGGGTTGTAAAGAAAGTAATGCCGATGACGAGGTACCAGTCAACCATTCTTGCCCAACATGGGCCTTTGGAAACCAGGTGTCATACATTTGATGGAGTGTCCAGTTTCATCCCGATACAAGGTCACAATTTAAGGAAAGACTTGGTCATAAAAAAATGCTTAGGTAGAACTAGAGGTGGCAGTGTTTTAAACGAGGATGAAGACAAATAAATAAATAAATACATCGCTCTTTCCACGTTCCAGAAACACATAGCAACCGAAAAATGGTTTTCAGCCGCCGCCGTGGAAATGACCACGGAACTCGTGAAATGCTTGGCGTGATGCTTTCCACGGCGGCGGCTGAAAACAATTTTTCGGTTGCTATGTGTTTCTGGAACGTGGAAAGAGCGATGTATTTATTTATTTACTGACGCCACGTATTTGGAGGATTTTCACTGAGGATGAAGATATTCAGTGAGCACCAAGAGAACAATCTCCGTACCATCTCCAGCGGCCAGTTTCGTCCCAATAAACAGGGCAGTAACTAGGCCATATGGCCAGTGTGACCACTCTCATAGGTGTCAATTAAACGAATGCCCTACACGGGGTTTTAGATATTTAAATAAATAGCGATTAACAACTGTAAGATTTGAAACAGAGAGAGAGAGAGAGAGAGAGAGAGAGAGAGAGAGAGAGAGTGAGCGCAAGAACATTCGAAATATCTGAATATTTTCACCATTTTCACATTGGGTTGTAAAGAAAGTAATGTCCGATGACGAGGTACCCAAAGTCCCGGCCACGGCAAATATTAGCCACTGAGATTGTGCAGCATACCGGCATGACATTAGCAGGTAGGTGGCTTAAGTCAGTACCAGTTAGCCATCAGAAGGCGAAGAGTGTAAGCACCAGCCAACATGGAAATGGACACGGAGCACATCCGCCATTGCATGCTGTATGAGTTTCGTCGTAGTAGCACCCCAGCAAATGCTGTAAGGAACATTTACAGTGTCTACCCCAATGCCATATCGCATCGTCAGTGCTATCGTTGGTTTGGAAGGTCTTGACAGGGAAAGTTTGACCTGTTAGACCGTCCCAAAGCCGGAAGACCCGCAACAGTGGATACGGACGTGCTGAAGATCTTACTGGAAGACCGACTCGCGTGTGACTACGCGCGACTTGGCCGAACAGTCCGGGCCCGAGCACTGTCCATGTGTCAGTGGATAAATTACAACATAAGAATTATAAGTGAATGAAATACGGGATAACACCATTTTGCAATATAAATTTGGAAGATGTGAATCCGTTTATTGGTGTAAATATGACATGGATGGTAAGTCAGATAATATCTGAAAACTAGAAAATGTCGTCTTCCTGGAGCTCATCCAGTGATGGTTATATTCAAATCAATCAGAAACTTGGTCGTTCTGTGTGATATAGTGGTTAGCATACTCAGGCTCTAGCCGGGGGACGCGGGTTCGTTCCCGCTCCAGGACGCCGAAATTTTCTAGTTTTCGGATATTATCTGACTTAACACCAATGCCATATTTACACCAATAAACCGATTCACATCTTTCAAAATTTGTATGAGAATTATATATGTTGCATTGGTGACCTGAACTTAGAGTATGTGAAAAATAAAGATTATGTTGCGCCTAGGTGCTCATTCTTTCAACCTGAAAGTTATTATTCACTTTGATATTTAAGAAGCGTTATATGTGTTCAAAAAGTTATCCACGAACATTAGTTAATTACTTCTTTAAAACTTAGAAATACTAAACATAATGAAGCAGGAAGTCCAAAACTAATAAAAACGTCGTTCGTTTTCGTACTTTGTTTTCAGTTAGTAAAAAAATTGATCAAATCTTTAAGATAGAGAACTACGGAATTTGATGAAAGCAAAAACGAACACGCATACAGTGGTGAAAGTACTTAAGCATTCATTGAGCCGAAGTGCACACATATATCGATTTTTCAATGGAAGCACCTGCATTTTCTAAACAGTGTAAATTACTTTAAATTTCGAAAAGATCCACGACAAGCAGTTTAAGTAAAGATTTGTTTACAGATTAAGTCTTGTCTTCCGTGCTGACGTATTTCTTCGAAACTTTCGAAAGAATAATCGACGGAACAAAAGGGGGCGCTTTCTCCTTTGAAGACAGCTCAACCATTCCCACAGATGTTAAAGGAAGGCTTCTCCTGCATATCCTCTTACCCCCGTCCCTCTCATCCCATGGTTCATTTAAAGCGTTGTTTCATCCATTCTTTATCTCCCTCTACCTCTCCGTGTTTATTTTTGAAGTCCCCGAAGTAAAACTATCTGACAGAGATTGAAGAGTTGGAATGATGATGTTGGGCACGGGGAAACTGCCTTTCACCTCTAGCGGAGCCAAGCAGCGTACTCCTAAGTAAATTCTAGATGAAAACACCATTAAGAATTCTGCGTAGTAATTTCTATCCGGATTTGAAATTTATCATCCACTGCCGCTATTTCTTGAGAGAGTGACTTAAAACAATATGACATAAAGCAATCCAAATGGTAGTTTCAGAAATTCTCTACGTAGAGAAACAAAAATCTATTTAGATAGTCCCCGATGATTTATGGAAGTAGATTTTTAACATTTATGACTCTCCTCGAGACTAATGCGGGACAATCATGCTGAACGAGCTGTCTCAAACAGTTGGTTTTGAATCTTCACCAACATCAACAAATATAAGCCGGCCTTTCAAAATTAAAGGTATGTACGAGTATTTGTTAGGAGGTACACAGATACTGATTATAGTGAGTCAGAGAAATGACAAGTGAGATTAGTTCCTGATACCCTCTTGTCAGACATATTTCACAGTGGATTAGAAAAAGATACGGTAACGACAGTGTTATGACAACTTAAATAAAACGGTGATATATCTTTAACACGGGATAATAACATTGCAGCAATTAATTCAGAAATCTGACAGTGAAAATTCTAAAATTAATGAATGCAATATACACTATATTGACAAAAGTCACCGGACACCTAGAAGGAGAAATACAACATAGCATTTATTGACATATATTAATACGATGTCGGCCCACCTTTGATCGTAGTGCATGCACTGACCCTTCGAGACGTGTTTTCGACAAGGTTTTGGAACACAGCGATAGGTATGCGCTTCCATTCAGTACATAATGCTGCCGCTAACTGTTGTCTAGTAGTAGGCCTTGGTTACAAACTTCTTATGCGGCGCTTTAATTAAACCAATAGGTGCTCTATGGGATTAAGATCAGGGCTCTGCGCTGGACAGCGCACATACGATACGGAATTAGTCAAACCACGCTGTAAACAACCTTGCTTTATGGCACGGTGCATTATCCTTTTGGTACCAACAAAGCTCGGTTCTATAGTATTGCCACAGAGCTGGTAGGGCATAATTGTCCAGAATATCGAGGTAGACGTGCTGGTTAACAGGTTTGTCCACGATAACCAATGGGCCGGGACCATACCAAGACAAACACCCACACACGAGCACACTGCCAACTCCAATATTGACCGTAGGAAGAGTACACTGTGGTAAATAGTATTCCGCGGCTGCCATCCTACCCACACACGGCCATGAGACTGATGGATCGTGTATCTGGATTCATCAGTCCATAGGACCAGTTTGCATTGATCTATGGTCCACGATAATTATTCTTTACACCATGCTAAGCGACTAGTAGCATTTCGAGTGGAGATGAAAGGCTTATGAGTAGCCGCACAACCACTGTAACCCATGGAATGAAGTTATCTGCGAATGGTACGTGTACATACCGAAGTTCCAGCATTTTTATTCACCTGTACACTGAAGTCTTGTGCAGTACTCCGTCGATTAGCTGTAATGACTCTCTTGAGGTTCCGACGTCCTCTATCATTGATTTTTTTGTGTCTGCTGGTTCGTTTTTCTGCTTCAGGCACACCATGTGTCTTCCCTTATTCAGTACATCCAAAACAATTGACTTGGGTATGTTTAACGGCTCTCTGTTTCTCTTATGGACATCCCACTAATATAACACCCAATAATCTTTCCTTTCTCAAAGTCAGTTCTCTCCCGCGGCGACATTTTCATTTAACCTCACAGTGCGATATGATCGCGGTCAGTTGTAGGATTGTTTTTATACCATTTGCAGCTGTACCGTGCATCTTAACAATGCAGCGGATCAGTTCATTTGCTTTTGAAGGGGTGTCCCGTGACTTTTGTCAATATAGTGTATATCTTGGTAGATAACTTATTTCAGTTTACTCTCGAGTATAAGAAAGAGCGCTCTCTGTTTTGAATAACCTTTCGAACTATTGATTACAGTCGACATAATATTAGGAGGAACTAAGCTCTAATTTCAGAACCTTCTCAAAATTGGCAATTCCAAATTATTTTGAGCTGACTTATTTTACAGATTTTTTTATTGGGCGTTTAACGACCACAGTGAGCAAGTCGATCGGCTATAAGCAGCAGCCCATCTCTAAGTTAGGGCCACTGGTTCCAGGAAATGGAGCGAGCCGCAAGACAAACACATCCTCCTTGCCTCACTGGGATTCAAACCCGGACACCTCTTGGATGTATGGTCAGAAGCCAGCGGTTAGACCACAGCGCCACCGGGCGGCTTATAGACATTCAGGAGAGTTCTATTTTGTTCCGTTGTGAAACATACTATTTAATTATGAAGGCTTTGATTCGTCGTCAAAACTGCGAACCACGAACTTGTAATGCATAAGTTTGGAACAGCGTGGAGTGCTGATATCCTTAAAAATTATGAGTATTTAAAATTGTATAACAGTAAAATGCTGATATGCTGGAAAATTGTGAGTATTTAAAATTGTATCAGATTAAAATATTTATATCCTGGAAAACAATATCAGGGTAAAATGTTAATACCAGTATAGTTGTGGAGTACATATTGATACCAGTATAATTGTGAGTATTTAAAATTGTATCTGAGAAAAACTTTAATATTGAGGAACATTTCGCGTATACTATTGCAAAATTTTTTCTTTAAAAGAGCATAAGATATTCTTTAATAATGGCGAAGAAAAAATTATTTATAAAAGCGTTACAAATTATAAACTATTGTACCGCATTTCAAAAATCATAAACACTATGAAAATCAAACTACTCTTTTGGCGACTATCTGTAAAAATCCTGATTCTACATTAAATGAAATTGGAGTAACTAAGAATCTGAGCACATTGCTTCAGGGTGGAACTCATGTAATTAACAATTTTTTTCCTGCGATGATGTGGACATCCATTTGGAACCAGAATGTTGAATATTTATTTATATGCTTAGGATTCTGTTCTATTATGCCACGAAGCTACGTCAGATTTATCAAATTTAAGTAAGTCATGAAATGGGTAACCAACTTTTCATCTATAACGAAGTTAAACAACATACTTTTCTGTTATGGGATGAACGTTCAACTTTGGTTGCACCAATAAGAAGGAACACATCAACGCTATCTTAAAGCCAGACAAGGACTGGGCCGCCGAGATACCGGGAGAAATCCCGGTGGGCCGCCGTATTCTGGGCTGGTAGGACTTTTGCTAACTCAAGAAAAAAATTATATATGCACTTGTACTTAAATATTCTTGTAGAAGAAAACCAAGTTATACTAAAACGGCAAAGTTTGTACACCACTTTAACGGCTTCAGGGAAAAACAAAACCTTCGTAGCAAATGTTCTGTTCAGCTGAATTCTTTTTTTGATAGACCTTCCCCTTTCTGGACTTCAAATTTAAGCCTCGTCCCTTTTACTTGATATCCTGTACCTCAGTCTACTTTTGCCAATTGCAGATGCAGTTAAATAACCAGTACAAACTAATCAAATATGCTATTAGACAATATACACTATATTGACAAAAGTCACGGGACACCCCTTCAAAATAGAAACTGGAAGTTCATTGTGTTTTAATACAAAAATGCATTCAATTCACCTTGGGTAAACATTTTTGGGGTTGCTCCTTTTTATATGTGTATGATCGTATGCTGTTTGATTTTTTTTTGAACGAGATCTGCACTATATTTGCTACTTTTTGGCCTTACAGTTACAGCAGTTCTTGAGCTGCAGTTCTGGAAAGCCTGTTTTAGCACTTTTTCATTTGAAATCAAATAAAAATTAACTTCGCTTTTTTCTATTTCTTTCACTTTATAAATTTGCACTGAAATTCTTGCAATCCTGGACATTTTCGAGTTTCTCAACAGATTTTTTCATAATTGTTTTATTATTGATTGATAAGTCTTGCAATATGTACCCATTTTTTTTAACATTTGGATTTCCATTCTCAATAAAACCGAAGAAACTAAATACAAATTCTGAATTCAGTTATCGCAATAAAATGCATACGAATGGGATAAAGTCTTCTACAGTATCTCTCAGAGTACATACCTTGTTTATTGCTTCTCAGCAACGGAAGTATTTTTTTATTACATTAATCTGCACTAGGGATTTGCGGTCCAGGAATATGGTTAAACTATTGTTAATTATTACCTCAACACGAAAAACTGCAATGATTCCTAAACGTGTGTTGAAAAAATCCTTAAACAGTAAACTGATGCTGTGATGCTGACATACCGCTTTTTTATTGTTGTTTGTTTAGAGAAGGAACACCTTGATAATTATTCCCAAAAGTGGGCTGCTCAAAAGCAGTCTTCAGGACCGTTTATGGATTGCCAGTCCGCCACTGTTCAAAGCTGTAACATACCAGATTACGTGTAAAAGAATAATAATAAAAAAAAACCTTGTATTTTGTAATAATCAGAAATTCAAATTTTAGCTTATAATCGCGAAAAAGGTATACTTGAATTACGTATAACGGAGTTAAAAAGTGATAGAAACTGCAGTAAAACGTCGGGACTAACGTGGAATTACATAAAAAAGTGAAAAACGTACAACTGAAAAAACGTATAACCGAGCTTCTACTGTACGAGCATATATACTTCATTAAGCCTCCTACGAAATATATACAAGGTTTTTCACGAATAGTGTCAGAAAGGACATCGGCCTTGGTTTCCGTGAGAGTCGTATAAATATTTAATTTTCGTATTTTTCGGAAATTATCCATTCCGGGGATGTTAACTATCAGAACTGAATTGTTCTCTCTTTGCTGCGTATTTTGCATGTTTCACTTTACTGCTACGACCAACCGTTACTTTCCTGCTCCTTTCGGACACTTTTCATGAAACACCCTGTATTGTATATATACATATGTTGAGAACTTGACGCGGCATGCGTTTGAGTCCATTTGAGATGGGGATTTGAAATTTGGAGGATGATCTTCTGGAGATAGATGTTAACGCCAGAAATTATATCTCAGTGATACTTTGAATAGATATACACTCCTTCATATTGAATTTGTAAGACCAAGAAAAAGGAATCGGACTGTATTGAAACTTGTATAACGACCATTTAGTCATAGTAAGATATATTGATAACCACAGTCGCAGTGCGTATGCCAATTTGGTGTGCGAACCGCGCGCTCTTAACTGATCTGGTGTAGAAACAAAACCATGCAGTTGCTTTTTTATAAAGCAGCTTCGTGGACCTGTTTTATAACTTTTATAAATTGTTTTATGGCGTGTGTAAAGTGTTTTATAACGTGTGTAAAGTGTTTTAGAACGTGCAGAAGGTGTTTGCATAATGACATCGCGCAAATTTAAGTAGTGTTGAATTGCTAGCGAGCGACATGCCACACGGTAGTGGAAGAAATTCAAATGCACAGTTTTCAGACTTTCAGCGAGGCAGAATAGGACACCGGAAAGCTGGAGTGTCTATTCCTCATATATCGCCTCGTGTGTCAAAAGAAACGCAAACACAGTGAAACGACTAAGGAGGAAGTGGGAATAGGAGAGTGGTACGTACCGACGTGATGGATTTGTAACGTAATATTGCATGAAAGAAAGGGGGAGACCGGAACCTGTAACTCATGCCTTTAGAGGACCTCAGAGCCACTTCTTAAATACTGGTGTAATGCTATCTATCACAAGTCAGGAGGAGTCCGCAAGCTGCGTTTGACCCCATTTGCTGCACAGAAGGCGTACCGCTTGATGTCCATCGTTGCGACTTCCACAGACTCCATACCCACGACATCAGAGACTGTAATAATGCAAAAAATGGAGACATTGACGTGACAAATGGCATTTCATAGTAATAAGAAGCTGATCATCCTACATTTACGGTCTTTGGTTCCACGGAAGGAGCGCCACACACGCACACCACCCGTGCTTCACAATGGATTTGAACCGAGGCCCATATTCGACGAAAAGTAAGAAGTCAGCGTCACAGCCCTCGAGGTATTCACCAGAATCACCGAATCGAGAAAAGTTATCTATTGGATGGAAAACATTTTCAACAAGATAAACAAAGGCAAAATGGCTTATGGAGAACAGGGTATTTAGATGTACACCAAAGAGCCAAAATATTATGACCAGCGCATTTTCATGCAAATCAAAGCAACTTCAGGTGAACGATGGCACGTGTGAAGGCCATGAAATATAAATAACACCTGATATTGACCTCTGTTAATCAGTGTTATTCTTGTCTTCCAGGTGAAAAAGGGAACTAGTTTGACAAAGGCCAAGTTGCAATGTCCAGACGACTGAGTTACAGAATTTCCGCGATGGCAAGACTTCTGGATTACTCACTCAGCCGTGGTTAGTATTTGCAAAAAGTGGTCCGAAAAGGAGAAAATCCCGAACCGACGGAAAGGTGATTGCTGACCACGATTCATTGATGCTAGAGGTGAACGAAGGCTATCCGTATAGTACGAACCAACAGAAGAGATACTGTGGCGCAACTCCCCCGAAATTTGAATGCTTGTGATGAGAGTAACGTGTCACAACACACAGTGTATCGAATCCTGCTAAAAATCATGCTGTGTAGCCGCAGGCCGCTTGAAGTACCCATGCTAAAGTTGGCTCAACTTCGAAAGCGCTTACGGTGGGCAACCTAGTATCAAAACTGGATTTTCAGTTATTGGAAAAAGGTCATGTTCGATGAATCTCGTTTCCTGTTGTTGCACCATGTGGACCGCCGGGTACGTGGACGTGGTGTACCTGAGGAACTGTTGGCACCAGGATGCACCGTGGGACGAAAGCAAGCCTATGGAGAAAGTGTAATACTTTGATCAATGTTTGCAGGAAAACACTGGGTACAGTAATTTCCGTGCAATAAATTATGACGTCTACCTATTGCCAAAACATTATGGCAAACCAAGTGCGTCCTTTCACGGCAACGGTATTTCCCTGTACTATTGGGTTTTCGGAAAAATCATGACGTATTTTAGCCATGTTTTGCAAAGGTCATTTATTGATAGAAAGAACAAAGATCAATCAATGATATAATGCCCGTTTTCTTCGATAACCTTTAGCCATCTTTCAGTGAGCTGCAGAATGCCTCGCTCATAGAAAGACCTGTCTTTCGTGGCGAAAAACTGTACAAGGTGCTGATTTATAGCCTCAACTGAATTGAACGTTATACCACGCAAGGACTGTTGAAGACAGAGAAACAAGTGAAAGTCTGACGGCACAAGGTCAGGCGACTATGCTGTGTGTGGCAACACATCCCACCCAAGCTCCGATAATTTTTGGAGGGTGATCAAATTTGTGTGTGGTCTCGCGTTGTCGTGATGAAACACACCACCTTTACGATGAACGAACTCTGGCGGTATCTGGATGACGAATTCGTTCAAACTGTCCAATTGCCGACAGTACATATTCGAACTGATTTTGTGATTCCGCGATAGGAGCTCGAAAAACACGACACCTTTAAAATCGCACCACACTGAGACAAGAACCTTCCGCTGATGAATGTCTGCTTTTTTTTTTTTTTTGATTGGAGGTTTAACGACCACCGTGAGCAACTCAATGGGCTATAAGCAGTCGCCCGTCCCTCATTTAGGGTCACTGGTTCCAGGGAAGGGCGAGAGCCAGTGCCATAAGACAAACAACATCCATGCCTCACCGGGATTCGAACCCGGACCCCGTTCGGACGAATGATCAGAGGCCATCGCTTAGACCACTGCGCCACCGGGGCGGCAATGTCTGCTTTGGATGTCGTTTGAGGCGAAGCAGCACGTCGGGACCAAGACCGTTTGCGCAGCACATTGTTGTACATAATCCACTTTTTGTCACCAGTTATCAGTCGCTTCAAAAAAGGATCGTTTTCCTCACGTTTAATGAGCATATCGCAGATGTTTATACGCGCTGTCAATTGAGTTTCTTTGAGTTCATGAGGAACCCACACATCAAGATTGCTTACGTATACCAGCTTCTTCAGGTGGTCGTGAACGCTTGAATGATGGATGTGCAATGTGTCTGCAATCACTTGTGTCGTGTAACGAGGGTTTGACTCGATCAATGTATTGATTTGGTAGTTAGCAACCTCGGTTGGCCTCCCCGACCGTGGAGCGTCGTTGAGGTCAAAATCACCAGCACGGAATTTTGCGAAACACCGCTGACACTGTCGTTCTTGTACAGCATTATTACCGCACACTTTACGTAACTTTTCACAAGCTTGACGCGTGTTCTTCCCTTTACGGAAGTAAAACAGTAAAATATCGCGAAACTGCACAGTTTAGTCTTCCATCTTCAACTTGATGTCAAATAAACTAAATCGCTCACTATTCGTTTTAGACTGCAGCTAGAACTGGCACCTGTCGAATGCCATAGCGATAATAAAACTGCGCATGCCTCTAGTACTTCCAAAACCGTCCAACCGCCATTGGGTGCCAAAATACGTCATGACTTTTCCGACAACCCAATAGTTCCTTGTTTCAGAAGGATAATGCGCCATGCCACACTGACAGGATTTTATGATTCGCGGATAATGAGGAAAACTTCCTGGTATTGTTCTGGCTCCAAATTCCCAGTCACCAATCCAATCGAGAATCTGTGGCTTGTGTTGGAACAACAAATACGATTTATTGTGGCTCAACCATGTAACTTACAAGAATTAAAAGATTTGCTGGTAAAGGGTTGGTACCAGATACCACAAGACACCTTCAGGATTCTTGTAGCATCCATATAGCGATGGGCAAGAGCTGTTTTGGCGGCACGTGGAGGAACAACATCATATTAGGCAGGTGTCCATAATGTTTCTGCTCTTCGGTGTATCTTCTTTTATGGGGTTGTTTAAGTGGTCAGAAGCAGCTGGCATAAGAATGATGAGAGAATTGGAAAGAAGTTAGTAAAAACCATGCAATGCATTGATTACGATGTGCTTTCCAACGTACAAGAAATTATTACTCAAGTTATAAGGATAATGATTGGGGAATAAATCTGGCTCCTGTGCCCTGACCTTTAACCCATTTTGATGATATTAAACAGAATTGGTTCAGTATACTTCCGGAACAAAATGATAAAGGTTTGTTGCAATCGAAGCATTTTTTCGCACGTTATGACACATAAGGACATTGGAATGGATCCCGCTCCTATGTCCTGACCTTTAACCCCATTTCGCCCATTTTCAAAAGGGTTCATCGTCAGGTGGTCCCCTACCACATACTAAAATTTCATTAAAATCGAAACTTTTTTACGCGAGTTATTATCGGACGGGCAGACGGACAAAACTGGAGCACATAGGCTTCTTCAACCTACGGCTGGAAAGCGTAAAAATACAAATAGGCGAATTCAGAGGAACATTTCTATCAATGAAAATATTAAAAGTGATTCAGGTACTTCTTCGGCAGAATTAAAAATAAATCGGAGGGTGTTCACGTGGTTTTGATGTGTGTCGTGAAAAATGAAACGTTACCTAGACGATCGATTGAACATTTTGCGGTGCTAGACCACATACTGAAGGGTAGAACTGGAACAGAGAGCGATTGAAAATTTAAATTCAACTATTAAGGACCAAGGTAGTAATACAGTATATAAGAGGTAGAAAATCTTGCAATGGACCAAATCATTAGGGTGAAAGTTTATTGCAAAACAAGATGTCTAAATGGTGAGCAGCATAAGTTTCTGGTAAATCTGCCTCGAGTGGGAAATGAAACACGAATGGTCCGTTTTCGTTACGTCCTTTTCCTTTCGTATTTCCTTGGAACAGAGGAGCCCAGATTTTGCTTCAAATACATCAATAGTAGAAATTACCACTTACGTCTCCTGGTGACCAAACCATTCTTTACGAAATATTAGAAATTACACTCAAAGCATTTCATACCAGGAGCTGTATCCGGTGCAGAAAGAATTTTTCAAATAGGAGTTTTAGAAGCAGAGATATCGGAGAAAACGCAATTTACCTTTACGCCCCCTAGCAGAAAGTCTATGAATTACTTGAAAATTTTAAAATTATATGAAAGACATTTCACAGCTGAAACTTTATCCAACAAAGAAGGAATTTTTCAAATCGGACTCTTAAAAGCAGAGATATTGACAAGAATAAGACATCTATTCCCCCTGGAGGAGAAATCATGCATTATTTCAAGAAGGAAATATATCGAAAAGGTTTATCGACGCAAGAGGTATCGGTCCACGAAGAAATTTTTTTAATCGAAATTTTAGAATCTCGGATTTTGCTGTAAACGCATTAGAAACAGAAATTAAGACTTACGTCCCCTGGTGGCCAAACCATTTAAACAAAAAATCATGAAGTTTATGCAAACGATTTTCTAACAGGAACTGTTTGCTTTTTTTTTTTTTTTGAGATTTAACGACCACCGTGAGCAACTCAATGGGCTATAAGCAGTTGCCCGTCCCTAATTTAGAGTCACTGGTTCCAGGGAAGGGAGAGAGCCAGTGCCGTAAGACAAACACAACATCCATGCCTCACCGGGATTCGAACCCGGACCCCTTCCGACGAATGATCAGAGGCCAACGCCTTAGACCACTGCGCCACCGGGGCGGCACTGTTTGCTCTGCAGAAAGAATTCTCCAGATCTGAGTTTCAGAAGCAGAGATATCGGAGAAAACACAATTCAAATTTACTCCCCCCTTGCGGAAAATCTATGCGTAACTTGAAAAAGTGACTATACCTAAAAAAATCTTCGACATAAATGGAATCGAAAGGTAGAAGAATAGTTTCAATCGGATGTTTAGAAGTAAATCTATGGAATGAAATGTATTTTCAAATTCGACATCATCTGCATTTAGCGGCAAAATCGTGCATCGTATAAAAACAAAATGAAGGATCATTTGCACATTTCAAGATTCCCAATGCAAAAGGAAATTTTGAAATCAGACTAAGTTGCAGAGATATGGTGTCCACAGGCGTACGGACAAACCTATGACATAAGCACGATCTTTTTTACAAAAGTGTTAAAAAAATCATAACTGGCAATGACTCGTGGAGTTTACGGGTACGACCCCGAAACTAAGGCCCAATCTCCACTGTGGAAGACACCAACTCTCCCAGACCCCTCCCCCCCCAAACAAAAAACACTATATAGCCGCAGCTATGTCAGGACGATGCTGACTGTTATGACGTGGAAGAATCTTTCTCCGCGCTAGGGTGTAACATCGGGTGCACGGATGCAACGAAAACATTCCACACGTTCAACGCTTTTAGCCTCGAAACTAATAACCGTAGAGCAAAATATAATACATCATTATATAGTTTATAGAGTTCATTTATAACAAAACAAGTTTCAACTCTCCACCCTTTAATCTTTCGATACAGGAGCGTTGGAGAGTTAAGCAAAATTTCACGTGATTTTGTTTCGCTACACGCCGTTTTAAGGTTGAAAACTAGTGAATAGATAATGATATCGATAACCTCAGCCCGCATTCCGTAGCTGACTGTCAGAGCTAGCGGAAGAATGTGATAAACCGAAATAAAGTGGATTTAAAATTTATTTTTTAGATAAAAAATATTTGTTGATGAAAATTTAGAAATGCCGCGAAAATTCAGGGAAAATTACTATAAGAACCGACTAAAGTTGAAGAAACAGCTAGAAGAGAACGAGAGAAATCTGAAAGTGCCCGCTAAGACATCAATCGAAAGGTCACGGGAATGTAGGCAGCGTCAAAATTCCGCACGCCAGGATGCGTTTCACCCGAGTTTGACTCTAGAGCCACAACCTTCCACTTCAACTGCACAAACTGAGCCTGAACAGCAAGAACAGATGGAGTCTGATGTCATCAATAAAAATTTTCAAATTTTCACACCGAGCATGGAATACCAAAGTACATCCCCAGTCTTCACAACTTCGCTGGATAATGAATGTATTACGTCTCAAACCTTTACACCGCCGGTGCATTCTGAATCAAGACAAGAACAACAATAAGAAGAGTACATTAGGCTCGAGACGTATCGCCAAATTTCTAACAAGGCAACTAAGGAGTATGAAAAGTTGTTTCTGAAGAGCGATTTCTTCAGAAACAGTTTTAGCAATAACTACTGACAATGATGATACTACGCCTTCTACTAACATTAATTTATAATCAGCATAAGTTGCTATGAATTGTATGTAGTATAAGTTGCTGTTAAGTATATAAAGTAAAACATTTCCTTATTTCTTATCAAATTTATATCTGAAAAAATCAAAGGCGCCGAGTAACAACAGTACCACAATCTACAACGTATGGGTACGTCAACTGCCCTTCACTGAATACTTTAAGGACGTAGAACTAGTGAGATAGTGCCATGCCATAGTGACAATTGACGTAGTTCTACGTTGTAGGTTGCGGCACAGTTGCTACTGTGCTCCTTTGATTTTTTCAATCACCAGGGAATTGCGCATCATGAACACGCTCAATCATGCCAGACAATGAACAACCTAGTTAGCACAGCCTTGCTATTTAATGTAGGGACAGCACTGATCCACTGTCTTCTATTCCTGAAAGACTGTGGCTCCGTGTTGGTCCTACGATAAAATGCAAGGCTATGCTACCTGGGAAGCTACTACTGTTCAATTTTTTCGGCATTCAAGGGAAGCAGTTTATCGCAAAAGGCCAGCAGCATGAGAGTGGCGAATGACAACTCCACCACGAAAACGACCTGCCCATGCAGCGGAAGTTGTGCAGCGTATTTTTACTTAGCATCGCATTGCAAAGGTCTCGCAGCCACCCTGTTCTCCAGATCTAGCTCTCTGCGACTTTTTCTCTTCCAAAAAGCGAAGTACCGCTCTAAAGGAAAATAATTTCAAGGTATTTAGGAGATACAACACTTCAAAAAATGCTTCGAGCAGTGGTAACAGTGCTGGGCTAAGCGTGTGGCTTCGAAAAGGGACTACTTCGAAGGCGATTAAGTTTCAAATCTGTAAGTCTTGTACTTTTTAGCAAGTCTTTTGTAAAAAAAGAACGTGCTTATGTCATCCGTCCGTCCGTACACACGATATCTCTGCAACTATTAGTCCGATTTGAAAAATTCTTTTTGCATTGGGAAGCTTAAAATACGAGAATGATGATCCTTCCTTTCGTTTTTTAAAAGATGTACAATTTCGCCACTAGAGGGCGTAAATGCGGATGATGTCGAATTCAAAAATACGTTTTATTCCACATATTTGCTTCTAAACATCAGATTGAAAAAAATATTTTGTCTTTCGATTCCATTTATGTCGAAGAGTATTTTAGATATCGTTACTTTTCCACATTACGCATATATTTTCCGCTAATAGGCGTAAAAGAAATTACATTTTTCCCGATTACTCTTCTTGCAAAGCTCAGATTTGAAAAAATTCTTCAGTGGATACACCTTCTGATGGAAAGTTCTGTGCATATAATTTCAAATTTTTGGTAAAGAATACTTTAGCCACCAGGGGGCGTAAGGGTTAATTTTTGCTTCTGAGGTATTTGCCATAAAATCTGAGCTAAAATATCGATTGAAAAAATTCTTTCGTGGACTGATGCCACTCACATCGATAAACCTTTTCGGAATATTTTATTCCTAAAATATTCCACAGGTTCTCCGCCAGGGGGCGTAGATGTACATCTTATTTTTGTCAATATCTCTACTTCTAGGAGTCCGATTTGAAAGATTCCTGATGGGAAATCATTTGCACATAATTTCTAATTTTTGTAAAAATGGTATGGCCACCAGGTGGCGTAAGTCTTAATTTCCGCTTCTGATGTATTTGCAGCAAAATATGAGCTTCTAAAATCTCGATTGAAAAAAAAAAAAAGTAGTTTGTTGACCGATACTACTCATGTCGACAAACCTTTTAGGAACATTTTCTTCTTAAAATAATGCATGGTTTCTACGCCAGGGGGCGTAGATGTATATTTTATTTTTGTCAATATCTCTACTTCTAAGAGTCCGATTTGAAAAATTCCTTTGCTGGAAAGTGTTTCCGATGCGAAATGTTTTCCCTACAAATTCAAAATTTTCAAATAAATCATACTTTCCGCTAGGGCCACAAAAGTAAATTGAGTTTTCTGCGTTATTTCTGTTCCTAAAACTCAGATTTGAATTATCCTTCCTGTATCGCATACAAGACCTGATGAAAAATATTTTTTACATAATTTCTAGTGTTTGGTAAAGAATGGTTCGGCCACCAGGGGGCATAAGTGTTAATATCTGCTTCTGATGTATTTGTAGCAAAATCTGAGATCTTGAAAACTCGACTATTTTTTCTTCGACAGATACCGCTCATATGCAAAAACCTTTTGAGAATACTTTCTTCCTAAAATAATTCATTGTTTTCCCACCAGGGGACGTAAAGTCATTTTATTTTTGTCGATATCTGTCTCTAAGAGTCCGATTTGAAAAATTCTTTATGTTGGAGAGCGTTTTCTGAATGTTTCTCATATAAATTCATGTTTTTCTTAAACGCACAAGTCTGCAACCAGAGGGCGCAAGATCACGATTCCGTTTGCAGCAATATCTGAGGGATTAAAAACCCGATTGAAAAATCTTATTTCTTCCTTCAGATATTGTTTTCCATACTGGTTCCATTGACTTTGAATAGCTTTGATAAATTTAATTTGCGTCAGAACGGATTCAAAAGACGTGCTTATTACACCCGAAAATTCGGTGTCATCTTTCTTGTTATTTAATAAATCCAGTTTGGATATATTTTTTTATTAATCACTCTTTGTATTACAGTTGGGGCGAGAAGCGGTCAACGGTGATGCCAAGTTGGCACTTTTGTTTGAGAAAGATGACTTTTCTTGGCTATGAAAGGTTGCCTACATTATTTAATGCAAGCCTGTAATACACTGATGATCTTTTAGCTAACAATTGCTTTTTTTTAACATAGCAATAACTCAGCGAGGCATCGATTCGATGAGGTGACAATGGGTATCCTGGGGTATCTGGTACCAAAATGTCAACAGCAGGTCCTCCAGTTCCCGGACATTTCGGGGTAGTGGTGATTTAGCGCGAACCCACTTTTCCAAGTCGAATGTCCGATTGGGTTCAAAGTCATGTGAATTTGGAGGTCAGATCATTAACAGAAAGTCAGCAACATTATCCTCGAACCACTCTTTGACGATTCTTGCAATATGGCATTACGCATTATTGTGCTGGTAATGGACATCACCAGCAGGGAACACATTTGCCATGAATGGGCGAACTTGGTCGGCAATGATGTTCAGATACCCGACAGCTGCCAGTGATTCTTCTATTGGGAAAATGGGTAGTAAGGAAACATCGCTCAAACCATAACACTGCCGCATGCCTGTTTCCGCCCAACAGTGCATCCAAATGCTATATTTCAAAATTGCCTTTATTCTTCAGTAAAATAACATTTCTATGTACATGACAATGGAATTCTGCCAATAAATACAGCGGTATATACATCAGCTGGAAAGTTCCACTGAAACGTAAAACAAAACATTGTTAAAATCATAAAAATTATTTCGCCACGTAGGGCGAAGGAGAGGCAGACAATAAAGCACGAGCGATACAAACGAAAATGTTTACCTACAGTATTGTAGACAGGGCAAGACATGATTCTATACTTTGCACAAATTCCAATTAAGCATTACGACCATACTAAAGATTAAACATTAGGTACTAATTCACAGAAATGCAACAGTGATGCTACATTCAAAATTTACAACATATGTACAGAAGTATTCAGTGACAAGGGGAAATAACGCTAAATGTATTCAGAAGGGCATCTTGTTACATTATATTATACACACAGTGACTAATATTTTAAAAAAATATTCAACATAATGAAGGGGACATTGCGTGGGCAGTAAACTGTGCAGAAGGAAGAATTATATACAACAACATAAAACCCAACATTATCGAAGAGAACATGGGAAACATGGTGAGCTATCTTCAATGGCACATTAAAACAGAAAAATCACAAATAGCGAAGCACCAAAATTAATACGTAAAAACATGATTTGTTACAGTGAACGTGGGCGACAACAAAAATCCCACTTATAGGTTGAGATGTAACTGCAAATTGTGGATATGGAACCACCCAGCCGATTGGGCCCAAGTGGATTGAAAAACGCTATCGGTGTTTGTTGAGGCAGCACGAGAGTGCTCCATTTGGAGGCGAGTGGTTAACCGTGCTAGGAAGCGTCTTCGAATGATAGCACTTGCCTCCTAAAGAGGTGGAATAAGAGTAGGGAAGCGTTGTTGAAGATGGAAAGCATAGACAGTAAACTTCACAAGAAGAAAAATATAACGGCACACAGGATGCTATAGCTTCCGTTGGTAATCAGCGTATCCGAGTTCGGCCGTCTACGTGATGCACCAGGAATTTCGATTCGTCAGACAAGGCCACTTTCTTCCAACCATCCACTGTCCAATCTCGATGATCTCTGTCCCATTTCATGCGTTGTTGACGGTGACGTGCAGTGAGTATGGGGACTTGGCTGGGTCTTCTGCTACGCAGGCCCATGCGCAGAAGGCTGCGATGAACTGGGTGCTGCGACACATTGCCCTGATCACCACTGTTGTAGCTGTGGGTGATTTGCCGCACTGTGGCTCTACAGTCGCTGTGAATAATGCGCGACAGTCTCCGCTCCCCTCTGGAGATCAATGAGCTGCGGACGTCACACAGCTGGACGACGGTTCGCCGTTTGGCCATCTGTGCACCACTTCTGATACATACTCCCAACAGCGGCACGTGAACAACCCACAAGCCGCGCCATTTCCGAGATCGTAGTTTCGGTGCTCCGTGCCATCAACATTTTTTCTTTAACAAACTCCGATAAATCGGCACCTTTTTCCATTCTAACTCCAGACAATTTACTAACCGAAAGCCGGTCTTCGGATTTTATATACACTGGTCTGTGAACTTCACCTACGCCACAATTCGGTCACGAGGCGCGGTTACTTCTCTAGGCTGGGGAGGAATGGTCGTAAGGTAATGGCTCATCGGTATATCTTTGCTCTTTAATCAGCTGAAACGAATTCTCTCGGAGTTAGTAAAATGGTCTACAATCAGCTCGAACAAATATATTCGTTGTTTAAGAAGTGAGCCAAATGTGGCTGAAACGAATAAACGTGCTCATCAGAAAGCGTTACTTTCCTCTGAGATTAGTTATTCTTTTTTTTTTTTTTTTTTTTGATTGGAGGTTTAACGACCACCGTGAGCAACTCAATGGGCTATAAGCAGTCGCCCGTCCCTAATTTAGGGTCACTGGTTCCAGGGAAGGGAGAGAGCCAGTGCCGTAAGACAAACACAACATCCATGCCTGACCGGGATTCGAACCCGGACCCCTTACGGACGAATGATCAGAGGCCAGCGCCTTAGACCACTGCGCCACCGGGGCGGCGATTAGTTATTCGAAGTGGTCATTCAGGTGAATGATTGGCACTTATCCTTTCTGGTTGATTACCATCTGAATGAGCTATAACTGTGACGAACAGCTAAGAATGGAGTGAGAAGATGGTTGCGCTGGCTTATGACCATTCGTCCGTGAAGGGGTACAGGTTTGAATCCCGGTGAGGCATGGAT
This sequence comes from Macrothele yani, assembly GCA_039090855.1. Classification (NCBI taxonomy): domain Eukaryota; kingdom Metazoa; phylum Arthropoda; class Arachnida; order Araneae; family Macrothelidae; genus Macrothele; species Macrothele yani. The sequence goes on from CM077002.1 coordinate 57,369,412, forward strand.
GTTGTGTCTGTCTTACCGTGCTGGCTCGTTCCATTCCCTACCCTAAATTAGGGACGGGTGACTGCTTATAGCCCATTGAGTTGCTCAAGGTGGTCGGTAAACCCCCAATAATAATAATAATAAAAAAGAGTTGTGTCATCTGTTTCTACACAGTGATATGATGTCCGTGTCTGGGGGACTAGCTGTTTTCCTTCATACCTTAGATCATGTAGCAAAAATAGTACACTAGAAGGGAGCGCTTTTCACTTGTGACAGGTTTATCTTCGGTGACATTTAGATGCCAGTGGGGAAAAGGATTCTTTTGTGCCGTATGTTTCGTACGCTATTGTGAACATTTCTGTTTGAAGAGCACAGGAAATTTTAGGCATCGTTTGTTTCAGGTACATTGGTCCCTTAAATGGCTAAATTGTGAGAATATATTTTTGCGTTACTCTTCTCCTTTCTGGAACTGCACTGAAAGATATCCTCTGCTCCAAGACTGCTCAGGTTTCGTTTTTAATTTTCAAAGACGTGCAACCATCTGTACCCAAAAGATGTTCCACCAATAACCACGGGAATTCTTCAGCAGTGAAAATTAACCTCAGTTGATGAACTAAATTTTGCGGTTTCTGAAAACCACAGTCGCTTGAAAAAATTCTGTAGAATTTAAACGAATACATTATTACGTCCCCAAGTGATTTAACGCGTTCAACACAACATACTGCTTTTATGTTTAAAATATAAAAGTTACAGAATTTATGTTTCTTTGTTATCTTGACGCGATATCCTTTTTTTTTCTTTTTCTGTCAGCAGGGTCACGCTTGGAATATGACAACGTAGATTTGAAAAAATATATATATATATATATATAACACAACACAGTGTTGAAAAGAGCGACTGTCGTGTCTCGAACTTTTTCAAATCGGAAAAGAACTGGGGATATCTGTAATCTGATTATGGTGGGACATATCGAAGGTTCGGGATTCTCAGCCAGAAAAAGGGGCAGATAGGGGAGCACGATCAGTGAGCATTCGACACATCAGAACGTTGGTAAAAAAAAAAAAAAAGAGAAAAGGAAAAAGAAAAAAAAATGGTCTTCAATCCGTTCTGCCTTCCTTCCTTACTCGCAGGATATTTTTACAACTCTTCACGATGCCCTATTCGATGGGCGCATGAAGAAATATTTCATTCTGTTCCTACATGTCCCCGAATTTTTTTCACGACCTTACAGAATTGAAAATGCATCGAAAGGTAGGTGGAATTTTTTTGCGATCGTTTTCATCTATTTAAATGATGTTCAGAAATCCGTCATGTTCGCTTTTTTTTTGCATATTAAATGACCCGTATTTATGGATAGATAGCAGCACAGTGACACAAGAAAAGAAGCTTTCCCTTATTTTTCACTCCCTTTTCTTTCATTTTGGATTAAGGAAAGGAAAGTTCTCGAGGAAAAAAAATAAACACAACAAATAATTTATGCTTTGTCATGCTGATGTTTTTGTCAAGTTAGAGGTTAAATTTAACATGAAAAATGGTGACACTATTTTCCTTGATAAAAAATGGATTATAGGTGGTGATGGATGCAATAAATCGATGTTGATTAATTTTTTTTTTATGCAGAACTGTTCATGAAAGTCAGAGACTTATTATCACGCAAAAAAAAAAAGACGTTGTCGTAGCTCTCATGTTATGTGCAAATGCCAAAATATTGGCATTATAAGTAAAATCCACATGATCAAAACGAAAAACATTAAAAAAAATACGCTTTCTCATGCTCATGTGCATGTTAAACGAATATTTCTATGATAATGTCATCAATAGTTAAAACAGCCGTCGTAGCACGATGTGTGATAGTGAAATCTAAAACCATATGATGTTTAAAACTTTAATGAGAATTAAAACAGCACATGGGTGATACATGAACATAAGATCTTTCGGGGTCGCCTTTGTTTTTGTTCTTTCTAGTCACTACCCTACGATCAAATTCTCCCTTGAGCTCGAGGAGAACTGTTGTCTACCTTTTTTAGACTTTATTATTCTTAGAGATCCCTACTCCAATACGTTCCAAACCACTGTGTACCGCAAACCCACTTCCTCAGTTTGTATGATACCGGCTGACTCTTCCCATTCTAAAAATTATAAACTGTCCTCTTTACAATTCATGTTACGCAGATCTAGTTCCCACTGCTCAACTTCAGAACTTCGACGCAAAGAAATTGCTACTATTAAGAATATTGTGGTACAGTTTGGATACCCTATAAGTGCCGTGGATGTTGAACTTAAGAAGTTACATAGAGCTGCTTTCACAACCCTTTCACGTGACCCTTCGGTAACCAGGTACATCGGCTCCATTGATTATATACCAAGTATCATCTCAATACTGCGTTATGTTTGTCGTAAGTATGAAACTTAATTTTGGTGTGAAAACGACAAACATTTTAGCACTACTTAAAAATGACAGAGACCCCATTGACATCGCTAATAAAAGGGGTATTTATTGCGTTCCGTTGAACCCTGTGGATGTGAACAACGAGTTTACATTGGATCCACGGTACGTACCTTGGCTACTCGGCTTGACGAACATAAATATAATATAAAGATGTGTTCACAAAACACATCTTTAGCCAGACTTGTTCACGAAGGTGGATATAGTCCTGATTGGGACACTTCCACTATCTTTGCTTCACCACCAAACAGATTCTTGACTTTAATTACTGAAAGCCTGTATATATTAAAACACAAAAAGAGTGCTTGTAATGATGATTTTCCGTGCCATGTTCCCTACCCTTGGAAAATGCTCATTGAGCGTGATATATTAACTTAACTTTGTTTATTGTTTACTATGTTTACGCTAAGAAATCCATCTTTTTCGCTGGACCTGCGCATGAGCAAATACTTGACCTTACGTCACTGAATTTAACTATATAACCCTGGAAGTTTCCTCGCTCTGTTGGTCATTCATCTGATGACGGGAGTCGCAGGCGACCCCGAAAGATCTTATGTTCATGTATCACCCATGTGCTGTTTTAATTCTCATTAAAGTTTTAAACATCATACGGTTTTAGATTTCACTATCACACATCGTGCTACGACAGCTGTTTTCCCTATTGATGATTTTATCCAGCACGAAAACCTGTTTTGCTCTATGATAATGTTTTTAAAATACATAGTCCCAACTTCACATGAATTACCGATTAAATGCTAATATTCATATTCAAGAGAGTAGTTGCACCTACATATTCTTATGTTCACACTCCCTAAATAAACTTGTGAACATAGGCGTAGCATGACCATTGGGGGGGGGAAGGCACAAATAAGTGTGAACTGATGTTTTCCTTGGGAGGAGGGGTGGGGCATTCTCGGAAATAGTTTCTTCGCAAATACTCCTTTTCAATTGCCATAACTTCGGTTCTTACATGCCTAATGTATCCAAAACTACGAGGTGTACCAGACTTGTTTGATTCATCCTAATGAGGACGACAAAAAAACATGCCTTTCAAAGCACCTCATACAGTCATCTGATGATGAAAACCATCATCAGATGACTGCATGCTTTTGTGTATGAAAATGACTACTGGAAAGCAGTCATAGCAATGCTCGCGCTATTGCGTAGCGTTCTCTTGGCTATATGATCATATGTAGAGGATTTTAGGAAGTGTCTGACCCCAGGTCTTAAACAACCCTTAGAAATAGGAAACTAGGAGATTTGGGCTAGAGCGCCCGATAGGAAAGTGACACAGAAGCGAAGTAGAAAGGGAGAAGAAGACGCCCTTATTTATTACCGGGGGCCAGTACCCGGGGACTGACGGCTTAACGTGCCCATCCGACGCACGGCGGGTATATAGTGGATCGAGCGTTCGTTCCTGCCTGGGATCGAACCTGAGGCCTTTTTCGTGGCAGTCACGAACTTTGCCCACTAGGCCACCCGCGGCCTGACCCTTGGCTATATGTCACACTTCATAACACTTAAAAGGCAAACTACTGGTTATAATGACGTTATTTTTGCTACTGGTTATAATGAACCCCCCTTCCCACCGGACGCTAACGCCTATGCTTGTGAATACAAAAATAATGAATAACACTTATCAGAATTGCTTGGGGACAGAGGTATATCGGATTTAAGATTTTTCGGTGTGGAATATTTGCGTACGGTATACCTATATAATGAGACAGCTTGCACACGAGACCGTTTCTAAACACTAAACCCATTTATAATTCAAGAAATTAAAGAGGTATCTTCAGAGGCATTTTAAGATATTAAAGTTATTTGCGAACGATTTAGTCAAGAAGAAAAACTCAGTCAATTCAGTCATTCATAAACAATTCTTTCCCGAAAATAATCGATTATGCAAAAATGCCGATTCCCTCAAATAATCACAGGTCTGCAACCAAAAAACTGCACAGGATTTTTATACTGTTTCTTATAGATTTTTATTCACTGAAACCGGGAAAAATACTCAAAAAATTCCATCACGTCAGGTTTCTTGCAAAACTCGTGTTTATAGTTTCATTTAGAGTGAAACTCCCGTTTAACTCGAAATCTGGTATACTATTCTTGATTCTAAAAATCCTATGCAAAAGTGATTTCTTACAGTCATTTAATATGTATTAGAGTGAGACTCAAGAATAAATACAAAGAGAAAATGAGCGGAACGGGGGGGGGGGGCAATGGAAGGGTGGCAGGGCAAGGTTAGTGTTGGCGGTGTGAGGAAAGCTCAGGTTGGTCATGTCCCAACCGGCTTAATTTATTTATAGCTAAAAGTGAAGAATCTTACTGGCTGGGTTGAGCATGTTTATACACGTTCTCTAGGGTATTAGGAGTGAGTATAAACAAGCGTATTGTCAGATTTGATCATGTTTCAACATAGTAAATAAGTTCAGGATCTAGGTTGCTTTGGTTATGTTGCATAGCTTATATAGATGACTACTGGATATTCGAGGCTAAAAGTGCCTAGAGAATCCCTCGGAAGCATTAATTTTTATCTTTAAAAACGGGAAAAAAAGAAACTTTTTGCTGTTTTCTTTTATTTATATGCAGCGCCATTTTGAAATTTTTTTTTCATCGAGCCAGAGGAAGAAGCAGGTGTTGCCGATTAACCTGCCCAGCTAGAGAGACGATCGGCAGACGCACAGGTGTCAACATAACCTCGTTCGCTCTCGTGTTCACCTATGTTTTACCTGTTATTTCACTGGCCTTTTTGAAGGTAGCGAGGCTAGTTTCCATCTGCTTCACAACAGGAAAAGCGTTTGCTTCTAGATGTACGGAGAGTCAGTGTATGTACTCAATGAGGTGTATACAGACAGCGAGAAGCCACACTCAGTTTACATTTGGCATTCAAACGTGACTGTGCTCGTGTTTTTAGTTATATATTATGGCTCCAGGAGGTTGTGTTATTTCTCCAGACAACTTTTGTTTTATTTGTGGTGAATACACTGTTAAAAGTCAACAAAGAAACAAGTGATTTCGTGAAGAAAGTGTATTTTGCTTACTTCAAGTTGAAACTTGAGGTTCAAGACAAAGCTGTGCAGAAGGTCCGAGGAAGATCTCATAAGCTGTGCAGAAGGTGCGAGGAAGATCTCATAAGCTGTGCAGAAGGTGCGAGGAAGATCTCCGTTTGTGGTTTAAGGGTAAGAAACACTCATTTCGTTTTGGCATTCCTATGATGTGGCGTGAACAGCAAAACCACACTACCTACTGCTATTTCTGTTTGGCAGACGTGAAAGGTTTCATTACAAAAAATAAAATGAAAATATCTTACCCAAACCTAAATTCAGCTATTCGTCCAGTGTCTCATAGCTCTGCAATACCAGTTCCACACCCACCTTCCAGTTTGGATGATATCCTGAGTGATTCTGAGGACGGAAACACGTTACCTCCCCAGGACGAATCTAGTTAAGATTTTTCTGCTGATGAGGGACCCCAACGTTTTTATCAGAGCGAGATCAATGACCTGGTTAGAGATTTAGGCCTTTCAAAAGATGCTGTCGAATTGCTGGTGTCAAGATTAAAAAATAAAAACCTGCTGTCACCCGGAACCTCATTTTCGTGGTACAGGCACCGAGAGAGAGAATTCACTACATTTTTCTCCAAAGAGGGAAATCTCGTTTTTTGTAGTGATGTTCAAGGGCTAATGAAGTGTTTTGAAATATAATATGATTCATCTGAGTGGCGCCTATTCATTGATTCCTCAAAAACAAGCCTCAAAGCAGTCTTGCTGCATAATGGGAATAAATTTGCATCACTTCCTGTAGGATACTCAGTGCATTTGGAGGAAAACTATAACGATGTGGCAATGATTCTTAAGAAAATAAAATATCAAGAACATCGCTGGATGCTTTGAGGAGACTTCAAAATACTAACCGTGTTGTTGGGCCAGCAGGCAGGTTGTACGAAATATCCCTGCTTCCTTTGCTTGTGGGGCAGTCGAGCCAGAAATCTCCATTGGACAAAAACTGACTGGCCACTTCGAGACTACTTAATCCCCGGCGAAAATAACGTCATTAATACAACCTTGGTTCCTCCTCCTGAAAAGGTTTTATTACCACCTCTTCATATTAAATTGGGGCTTATGAAGCAGTTTGTGAAATCACTGCCAAAAGATGGGTAATGTTTCAGATATATGTGTTCCAAGTTCCCAAAACTGTCTGAAGCCAAGTTGAAAAAGGGAGTTTTTACTGGCCCCGACATACGAAAACTGTTATCCGATCCCCTCTTTTCAGAAACAATGGGAGAAAAAGAAGCGTGGGACTATTTCAAAGACGTAGTGCACAAGTTTTTGGGTAATACTAAAAACCATTGTATAACGAAGTAAATTTCTCCGTCATTTTTATCCGCGCCGGGGTTCGAACCCGGGTCCCCTCATTCCGGAATAAGTTGCTCTACCAATTGAGCTACGCGGACGTTTTATTTTGATTCCTATCTGCCTTTATGTCGCGTGCGTCCTTCTGCAGGTACGTTACATCATCTCCCCTTATTATTATTTTTTTTTTTCGAAGTGCTGGAGAAGGGATTCTCTTATTTTTCCTATCTCGCGGTGTGGAAATAACATCACACCAAAGCGAGATGTTGAACGGTCGGGTCATCCAGATAGTTCGGGCGCCATTATAACGAAGTAAATTTCTCCGTCATTTTTATCCGCGCCGGGGTTCGAACCCAGGTCCCCTCATTCCGAAATAAGTTGCTCTACCAATTGAGCTACGCGGACGTTTTATTCTGATTCCTATCTGCCTTTATGTCGCGTGCGTCCTTCTGGCAGGTACGTCACATCTCCTGGTACGTTACAATTGTACAACGCATATTGGCTGCGTATAAAGCTCAAGGATGCAAGATGAGCTTAAAAGTTCATTTCTTACACTCCCATGTCGACTATTTTCCCGAAAACTTGGGAGACCTCAGTGAAGAGCATTGTGAAAGATTTCACCAGGATGTCCGTGATATCGAGAGACGCTACCAAGGACGATGGGACGTCAATATGCTAGCTGACTACTGTTGGATGCTCAAGCTGGAAACAGAAAGTGCAAGCGTGTTCGGAGAAGTATCAAAGAGAAGAAGAAAAGGTTTCATAAGCAAAAAGAATGAACACGGAATGTTAAGTACATTTCACGAAGAAATTGTTTGTTTATTATAAGGAATATTTTTTAGTTCATTGTAATGAAATGGTGGTTTTCTCATTATTGTTATGCTTTTTTTATGCAAACACCTTGTATTTTGCAAAAATAACTGTACGTGATGGAGGGAAATGGAGGTCATTTTTGGATTCAGCACACTCGAAAACATAGTAATTACCAAAAACATCCCTTGCAGCTGAAAAAAAACAAACTTTTTTGCAGACTTGTGATAATTGGTCAAAATTACTTTTACCTAGACATCGAATGCTCACCAAAGTATCTCGATAAGGTATGAACCTTATCAAGATACTTTGGTGAACATTCTGGCCGGAATGAAGTTCCGGTCAGAAAATCTTACTCAGAAGTGTACAAAAAAAACAATAATTTTCATGAATGCTTTGAAACCAATTTTTCTTAAAACTAAAAAAGAATTACATGAGATTTAAAAATAAATTAAAACTGAATCTTTCACTAAACCATAAAAAGCCAACGAACGAAGCAAACGGATCTGACTCTGAACAGATTCGCGAGAGTCATTCCCTGCGGAAATCGTCCACCGGAAAATGCCAACAAACCAATTTTTTTACCGAGTCGGATCAAAGGTATCGATTCTTTTAAGAAAAAATCGCTTTGCTATCGTCAGCGTCCAAGCATGAATTTACGGGCCCCAGCATAATAAGCACACGAGTGGGCCCCTTATCTCCTATCTTTTGCAATGGCAGAAACCCCTTAATATGAGAAAAAAGATTATGTAATGAAAACTAAAAGAAAATTATATAACGATGGTTTCCTCTTCACTGTAGTTTCAGGCAAGCATAAAAGATAAATAAAAGTATTAAGTTACATTTTGCACAGCTATAATCACGTTCTTGAAAATCGAAGAACTATTACTGCTAATTGGTATACCACTCAATGTCTGCCAACGGTCGTAGCAGAATGGAAGAAAAAGCATGCCAGAACGAAAAATGAGCACGTCCTTTTGCACCACCACAATGCACCTGCTCACTCTGAAAGTCGGTTGATTTTTTGGCAACAGAAAGCGTTCGAGTTTTGCCTCATTTAGCCTGTTCAGCTGACTTGGCCATACTTCTTGTTTCCCAAATCCAAAGAAACCCTGTGTGGACGTCGTTTTCCGTCTGATGAAGAGACCCTAGGTGCTTATTTTGAGGCAATCAACAGTCAACCACAACAAAGCTGGGAAGAGGCATTTGCAAAATGGTTTTATCGAATGCTAAAATGTATAGATGTTTATGGAGACTATTTTGAAAAGTTGTAATTTATTGTTCGTAAATAAATATACAGTAACGGAAGACTTAATAGCAGCTCTGGAAATTTCTGACGTTTTTGGGATTTCAGTGTTGCTACAAAAGTAAATATGCAGATAATACGCACAATATATATATCATTTTAAATTACATTTCCTGCGGAAGCCAACTCAGATTACAGAATGGGAATCTTTAAAAGAACTCAAGTTAAGACCAGAAATGTGCTGCGAAGAAAGCAGACTTCATTATGTGAAATGTCATCGTCGTTGCTACAAGCCGACGGAGCTTGCTTCTACGTCTACGTACAGGCGATATAAAGGTCAGGCGATGTGCGTGGGGTTATTCCAGAAGTTTTCGCAATGGGCTTAGGTAGTTCGTTTGCATTGGAGAGTGTGTATAGTGGTTACTCCTGTGGACCGCAGTGCAAATCTGAAGTTTAGAGTGCATTTCGTTATTCTTTGCAAACTGTGTTGCAGTTATGATAAGATTAGGTGATATTTCATCACGAAAAGCTTCGCGAATGGTGACTAAGTGAATTTGGAAAAAGCAATGGAGAAATTGCCCGGATAACTGGGGAGCTCAAGAGTACAGTTGGACGGCAGCTGGTGAAGATCCGGGATATGGGTAGAATCAAGAACTGCAGGCTGGGTAAATGTGGCCGAAAAATGATAACATCTCCTAGAAGTAACAACGGGTTGAAACTGCTATGTTTGCGAAAGAGGTTCGTCTCGTCAACAGTTCTTGCCAAAGAATTTGCGGGAGAGCTGTGGCACTGTTGTTTGTCCTAGAACAATGAGGAACAAGTTCCGTTCTATGAATCTGATATCTCATAGGGCTGTAAAGAAAGCATTGCTAACCAATGTAAAATGCAAGAAACGTTTAGAATGGGCAAAGGAACATAAGGAGTGGAACACTGATAGGTGGATTCAAGTGTTATTTAGTGATGAGACAAAATTGAACATCGACGGTAACAACGGAGGGTGCAGAGTGTTTTGACGAAATAATAAGGCATTGCATCCCTGTTGCACACTTAAGACAAGAAAGTGTCCATGCAGTGTTGTGATTTGGGGATGTTTTGCTGCTGCTGGAGAGGGCAGAATCCATGTGTGTTAGAGCACTGTTAATGCACAGATGTACAAAAGTACCCTCCAGGACAAGATGGTACCTTCAGGCCGTGATTTGTTCTAGGGACAGCCATACATCTTCCAGGACGATTCGGTCCCATGCCACCGTGCAAAAATCATTAAAACTTATGTGACGTCTTTAGGCAATGTTGTGCCTCTTCCTTGGCCTGGTAATTTTGCCAGACTTGAACCCTATCGAGTATTTTGGCGCATTCTGAAAAGAAAAGTGCACGAACGTCATCCCACAAATAAAGTGGAACTAATAAATGCAATTACTGACGTTTGACACAATTGTATTTTTTTTTTTTTGGAGGTTTAACGACCACTGTGAGCAACTCAATGGGCTATAAGCAGTCGCTCGTCCCTAATTTAGGGTCACTGGTTCCATGAAAGGGAGCGAGCCAGTGCCGTAAGACAAACACAACATCCATGCCTGACCGGGATTCGAACCCGGACCCTTACGGACGAATGATCAAAGGCCAGCGCCTTAGACCACTGAGCCACCGGGGCGGCCAAATGTACTTCATCCGATATGTTGCGTAAGTTGGTTGACTCGATGCCAAACAAGTGTGCAGCAGTTGTTAAAGCAAAAGGTCACTCAACGAAATATTAAGTACGTAATTGTATTTGAATATGTTGCTTTGCCATGATTTATATATATATATATGAAGAGTAAAATTATTCAAAAAATCAAAATTAAGGTGATTTCAACAACTATTTGGGAATGGGCAAGCAATCGTTTCTTTAAGTTCGAGGTATACCTATGGGCACCTCGTTTTCAAGTCTTCTCGCTAATATATACCTATATACTTATGAAAAAAACTTTGCAACCTCTCTTGTGAACTCAAGTCAGACAATGTTCCGATACATTGATGATGTAATTACTTTTAACTACTGTGATTTTGAAGCCCAGTCACTGGAAATATATCCAAAGTGTCTAACCCTAGAAACAACGAAAGTTAACGAAAACGGGGTACAATTCTTGGATTTGGATATACGATACGCCGAGGATTAGCCGGTTGTATCAATATATGACAAAAGACGTAATTATAACTTCAACGTCAACTATTATATCCACTGGAACTCAAATATATCAAAAAAGTTACTGAGAAATTTAATAATATCTGCGTTTTGTAGAGGTATTCAAATATGTAATAACTCAGAGGTTTTGTTAACAAACTTGAGGAGACTATTCAAGACATTTTTGTCCAATGGCTACCCTCAAAGGTTTTTGTTAAAGGTTTTTTGTCAATTGTTGAATAGTGAGGAATCTAGGCGATTTTTTGGCAAACATTCAGCTATAAATATCTGGCACATCACTAACAAATGACCTTACAATATTAAACTATCTTCCTTTTTCACAAGTGCCACATGGCGGGTCACATGTGACTGAAGACTTCCACTTAATACTTTGCCGTTTCTACACTTACTGTCACTTACTTCTCAGTGGGTTATCCTGTGGGATTGCGTGTCTAGCATTTTCAGTCTAAGCGGTCAGGGGATGGGAGGACATGCTGCTCCTTATCTGTTAGATTGTTCTTTTTGGTTACTTGTAACTGCCAAGGGGTAAGAGGATTGGACACTTTTGATTTTTACTGTTCAATATTATTGTACGTTTCGTTTTTTCGTTCATTTGTTTTGTTATTGATTTGTTCAAATTTTATTCATCACTGCAATCCGGTGACCTAGGGGACAAACAGGCGGTTTTTGTATATTACGAACCGGCTTCCTGTTTCGAAAGGTCATCCTTAGGCTGGTGTTCCCCTGAGGAGAACAGTCTAATTCAACAGTAATGTTCTACCTTTATGGGTAGTTCCTGGAGAGTTCAGAAATTATTTTTTTAAAATTACTTTTGAATCTTTTGTCCATATCATTTTACTTTTGTACTTCCCTTTATACTAGGGTTTTAACTTCATTCTTTTCATGTGTGTCAATGTATATAAGTGATTGTCTAAATGCATGTGATGCTATATATATTGTGAATATTATCTGCATATTTACTTTTGTAGCAACACTGAAAACCCAAAAACGTTAGAAGTTTCCAGAGTTGCTATTAATTTTGCCGTAACTGTATATTTCTTTACACAGCTAAACACTTTCAGCAAGCCCCTCGTATTCTGGAAAAGCGAATTCCTGAGGTGGTTTCTTTACACGTTCATTTAACTTAAATTCGTTCTTCTACTTGACTTTTTTAAATGCTTATCTTATGGAAGGAGTCCAATATTACAATTGAAAAAAGACCATTTCGAGCAAGTCAAGTCGACATCCCTAGAGGCATGCTTAAAAAGCGAGTGCCACTTTTGCAATTGTACATCTATTCGTCGTATTTAGTTTTGAGATCTTTCAAGCTAAGGAGCTGATTCTTAAGAAGGTTGCAAACTTCATTGATTTAACTACTCAAAACGTTTCAAGTTCTGGATTATCTCAGAAGAAGAACTTTATTTCTACAAAAAAAAATGAAAAAAAAAGAACCAGTGGTCTCAAGTTGCTGATGTTTCTCAGTCTGTTTAAAGAGTTTATCGGAAAAGAGAAATATTGAATCTTAAGGGGAAATCGTGACATGAAAACTCTCTTACACAATTCTTCACTTAAGTGATCTTTTCAACGATAACCTCCAAGATCAAAGAACTTCCAAAATGGCATTACGTAACGCTGATTTTTTTTTGTTGTAGCGGAAATTGCATCGTGAGCAGCTGTGGGCTTCATTTCACTAAATAATGTTTAGAAAATAATATTTTATTTCTTCCTTTTTTAAGCTTTCCAATCGTAGTTTGAAGAAGCGTATATTGCTCCAGCTTTGTCCGTCCATCCGCACGATAACTTGCGTAAAAATAGTTAGATTTCGATGAAACTTTAGTATATGACAGGGAATCACCTGGGAACGAACCCCGTTAAAAATGGGCGAAATGGGGTCAAAGGGCACGAAATAAGAGCGGGATCTATTGCCCTTATGCGTCATAACTTGCGTAAATATGGTTCGACTTCAATGAAATTTTAATATGTGGTAGGGGATCATCTGTGGACACACCCTATTGAAAATGGGTGAAGTGGGGTCAAAGGTCAGGACATAGGATCGGGATTCATTCCATCGCATTTATGCGTTGTAACTTACGTAAAAATGCTTCGACGGAGACAAAACTTTAGCATGTTGTTCCAGAAGTATACTTTACCGGTTCTGTTGAATATCATCGAAATGGTGTCCAATGTCAGGTCATAGAAGCGAGATTTATTCTACAGCCATTATCCTCATAACTTGAGTAATGATTTCTGATATATTGGAAAGCGTATCATAATAAATGCATTGCATGATCTTACTAACTTGTTTACTTAAAGTTTTGTCACTCCAAGGTGGTTTTAGGAAATTTGCTGTAAATTACAAATTGTATCATGTATAAAATTCCCCAATTTTTGTAGTTTATTTTTGAGAATTTGTCACATGCTGAAATTCAAAAAGCCAAGAAAATCGTATTTAAAATTAGTGTAGTCTCTCCATAATGCGTAAGACCATGAAATACGATTATCCATACTTTACTGTATGCTAAAAATAGCCTCAGAAAGTAATGCGCTAATAAAAAATTTAAAAACATTACCGCTATTTTATTGCTAGAAATATTCAGACATTTTGTTTTGTGTTGCCACTTTCGTAAACAGCATTCGATGTATTTTTCCACATCATGTAAACGAAATCGATTCGGTTCATACGATCATAAGTACTGTTGAAAGCAGCGTTTTAGAATTTTACAGAGGGTGAGTTGAATGTCTTGCAATATTTGAATCACTTTATGTCTTCATACGTACCTTTGCGACGAATGATGACTAGCATTCAAAGTATAAGCCATCGTGTTGCACCGTCTTTAGCCATCTGTCCGCCAGTTCTTCGATGCCGCGGCGATACCAGTCCCTACCCTTCTAGACGAAGAACTCCTTTAACCCAGCTGCCACTTCCACCTGGTTGTTGAAGTGCCGCCCGCGAAAGGAGTAGGCCTTGGACCGGAACAAATATTAATCCAACGGTGCAAGATCCGGACTATATGCTAGGTGTGGTGTCAGTTCAATGCCCTCAAGTACCTGGAGTTTTGCTCGGGTAGTTCGCGCTGTATTAGGCCGAACGTTGTCCTGCTGTTAGGGAGCTCGCTTTCTGTTCAGCAGTGCTAGATACTTCTCCAAAACGAAACGGCATACATCCAGCTGTTCAGAGTAAAAGGTTACGTTTATGGTGTAACCGTCTGGAACAAATTCGTAATGGATTATCCCCTCGGATTTCCACCAGGTGCAGATCATCACCCTGTGCTCGAAGCGCCCATGTTTAGCAACAGGTTCTTGAAGCAGACCTGGGCACATCTACTGCTGTTGTGTGTTAAGATTACGGAAATAGACCCATTTTTATCCCGCGTAACAATTCTCTTGATGAAACGTACATCGCGCGGGTTTTCTAGGAGTTTCGTGCACACTTCCACTCAGAGGTTTGCTTCAGCTGGCGTCATTTTGTGATGGACAATGCGGCGGCTCCTGTAGACTTTTCCGAGGTTGTGAAGGTGACGAACTACGGTGGTCTGTGATATGCCCAGCTCGCGTAATAATATTCTAGTGATGATTGTCGGATTTTCCTCTACGGCCTGGCGCACGGCATTCGAATCCACTGTTCGCGCCCTACCTAACCTTGGATGATAGTCGAAGTTTCTATCACCTGAGCGAAATTTCTTGAACCATCTGTTTACGGTGCTGTGGTCCACGGAACCTTCCCCTTTCGCATGACATATGTTTCGTGTTGCTTGAGAAGCGCTATGGTAGAGTTCAAATTCTTAAAGCAGAAGTTCCCTAATTAGTCGGTTGTAACTGTTTATCTTTTAGGCCTCCCAATCACAGACAGAACGACGGCATGCAATGTTGTTCACAGCATCGACTACCACTTTATATTCGTTTCGACTGACTGCAGTGCGCCACTTGAACTAGTTTAAACACGTGACATGCACGCCGCAGCACCCTATGTCGAGTAACCCTCTGTACTAGAAAGGCTAATGAACTGAAATAACAATCCAAGAACATTTCCTACAGATTTGCATGGAACGACTCTTTGTGTGTGCGTTTTTAGAAAAGTTGTTAAAACATGTAATGAACCTTAAAGCCTAGAAACGAGTGTCTGAGGTAAATTCCAAGTGTTGTTCCTCATTCGATAAACATGTGGTCAGGTATCTGACAAGCAGTTGTATTCGTTTGTACAATACCTGTGTGTCACTTAGCAAGATAATTCATGAACTGATATCACATTTCAGTGCATTGTACGAAAATTGTTGTACAGTATATATGCAGCGCAGACTGAACTTTTTGCTCACTGCATAACAATATGCTTTCAAAGATGGGGCGCCGTTCCGGTGGCACAGTGGTCTAAGCCCTGGCTTATGACCATTCGTCCGTGAAAGGGTCCGGGTTCGAATCCCTCGTGAGGCACGGGTGTTGCGTTTGTCTAACGGCATTGGCGCGCTCTCTCTCTCTCTCTCTGTCTTTTCCCTTGAATCAGTGGCCCTAAATAACGGACGAGCGGCTACTTATAAGCCCATTGAGTTGCTCACGATGGTCGTTAAACCTTCAATTACAAAAAAAAAAAAAAAGATAGAGCAGGTAACAAATTCCGTACTACACAGGATATAGAGATAGGCCATGGGCTCCTTGCTCGAGAGAAGACCTGTGAGGAAAGAAAGAAAAACATTAGACCTCCTGATTCGGTATGTGAGTGTGGGTGTCGATACCAAAACAAATTCTACGAAGAAACCGTGAAACGTTTTGCCCGCCTATTAGAATGTGTACATATTTCAAGTATAACATTAAAATGAAGGTGCATGTAGTCTCAGATATCAGCAACTGCATACAAACATATCACTAAGCTGTTCTCTGAGATTCAGAGGTCAGCTCCACAAAGAAAAGCAAACTAACAGATAATTGTTAAAAATTCAAAATTCTCCATTTACAGTGATGTGGTGGACATACAACTCGGGCTTTACTGACATCCATGACACGCTGTACACAAGATCTTCTACACCTTCATAATATGAGCAACAAAAGAGTTCTAAAATTAGATTCTATTCAAAGTTATCAAACAAGAACTTATGATTGGGACTTTGACATATACTCTAATTTAACTTTCCTTTTTAGTTTCTTTCTCTGTGTAAATTTGAGTTCGTTCTCCTTAGCATTTTTCAAACTTAGCGTGATATCTTCTCTCTCGCAAGAGTATGGTTGGCAACACCTTGAGGTCAGAACGTATGACGTGTGTATGTTTCCGATGAGAACTGAATGTTATACACGGTGTTTCACTCGCTTTCAACCCCTGAATTTCCCTTCTAACTTGCAAATTAATGGCCGTAATTCAGTGAAATTTGGTGTATGGCAGTTCGCTGACCATGTTTCTCATACACCTACCTTGGTGTATGAGAAGGATGGTTGCTCTACAGTTGGACGACGTGGAACTCCGTACCGGCTGTTTTCAGCAGGATGGTGCCACCTGCCACATCTCCAATATCAGCATGGCTGAAATTGTTCCCTTCTTTGAAGACAGTGTTCTTTCTAAGGGACTTTGGCCACCAAAGTCGCCTGACTTTACGGCACCGGATTCTTCCTATGGGGCATTCTGAAAGGGAAAGTGTATGGAAACAAGCCATGTACTCTCATGGAACTGCAAGAAAACATTGAGGTGTGACTCCCGATGTGTTGGTGAATATATTCCATAACATGGAGAGGCGTGTGCAGGCATTCCTTGATGCTAATGGCGACCAATGTCAACACTTGCTCTGAGATCATCACACTTCTCATACACCAAGATCAAATTTCACTGAATTACGTCCATTTGTTTGCAAGTTATAAGGGGAAATCGGGGCCCTAGAGCGAGTGAAACACCCTGTAGAATGTTTGAGCAGCAGGAAAAGTGTGGAGATGTTGGCAATATGACGATATAATAGTAGTTGCAAAATTGAGTTACTTGAAGTTGTGATCTTTGACGTCTGCGTAGGGAACTCAAATTTGACCTGGACATTTTTTTAATCAGGTGTTTATTAACCATACAGCTGATGTTGCATCACTTACTTTTCTAAGTAATCTCCGTCGTGGTCCATACATTTTCCCCCAGTGTTCTGGAAGCTTCCGGATCCCAGTTTCATAGACTGTTGTTTAAACCATCTCAGGACGACACTTTTCACCTCTTCATTTGATCTGAACTTCTGTCCTCCCAAAAATTCTTTCAATAGGCCGAACAGGTGGTATTCGCATGGTGACAGATCCTGGCTGTACGGAGGGTGTATTACAACGTTCTATCCCAATTCCTCCAATGTCTCCAGTCATTTTAGCGCTGTGAGGCCTAGTTGGTTGGTTGGTTAGATTTTAATAGCGCAAGTGCCATGGTTGGCCAAAGAGCGCCAAACAAAAGACATCAAAAGGGAACAAAATCAATAAAACACGTACACAAGGTTAAAAACAGGATGAAGTGGTAAAAGTGAAAGATGGAAATGAATACCGTAAAACCTAGAGGAGGTTAAAAAAGTCAATTTCCTTAAAAAAGGAGAACACTGCGGTCAGGTCACAGTCCTCACCAATGAGAGTCTGCAGCGTAGCTGCCCCGTCGTCCAACAAATGAGAATAAAAAAAACGAAAACGATGATCACAAAAACGAACACAAGTACACAAAACATGAAGGACGGTGAGACGACAGTGGCACGCCTCACACATCGGGGCACTGTCGCCACACAGCAAAAAGCGGTGAGTAAAACGACAGTGCCCAATGCGGAGACGCGCAAGAACAACTTCCTCACGACGGTTCTTCCGTAAACTAGACTTCCATAGTCCGATCTGAGGTTTGATGGCATAGAGTTTATTGCTGCCCTGCCGAGACCACAGGGACTGCCACTCATCCAAAACAATTTTCCGGATCAAAGAGAGAAAATCTCGGAAAGACAGTGGCAGCCGAGCTGGCGACATGGAGGAAACAGACCTGGCAGATAGATCTGCCAGCTCGTTACCCCGGATCCCAACATGGCCAGGAACCCAACAGAATCGGACCAGGAATCCAAGTTCCAAGAAGACAACGGACATCACGGATGACCGGTGAGTCCGTGTCCTCTGGAGAAGATAGGACTTGGATGACCGACTGGGAATCGGAGCTAATCATAGCGCGACGATGAGATCGAGACTGTATGTGACACAAAACGAGGTGTACCGCACGCATCTCTGCCGAAAAGGCGGTGGATTCAGGCGGAAGCCTCTCAGCATGGGAGGCATCGCCACACACGAAAGCGGATCCAACAACCTCACTGGATTTCGTCCCGTCAGTAAATACAGGCACGAAATCCGGGAAGAGAGACTGTTTCTCGGCAAAGAGCTGCTGGTACACCAGAGCAGGAGTGGAAGACTTTGGCCACACACAAAGGGAAAAGTCAGCCGTTGCTTGAACCGGCTGCCAAGGCGGTTCATTGTAGAACCGGGTCAAACCAATTATTGACAAGTCTAGACCAGCATCGCGCACTAAGTTCGACAACCGAATCCCAAACGTCGGAACACAGGAAGGCCGGTCTGAGAATAGGCGGACACATTGCGGTTGGAAAATGGAACCATGCAGTGGATGATCTGGAAGAGACTTCAACTTGGTGAAGAATTGAAGAGACAGCTGCTTACGTCAGATGCACAACGGCGGTTCTTGCGCCTCAACATACAGGCTATGCACGGGAAAGGTACGGAAAACACCAGTGCATAACCGCAGAGCCTGGTGATGGACAGGATCCAGAGGCCGTAGCACGGAAGGACGTGCCGAATCGTACGTTATGCAACCGAAGTCTAACTTTGACCGAATCAGAGAATGGTAAATGCGAAGCATTGAGCACCTGTCAGCCCCCAAGATGTTCGAGAGAGGACCTTCAGGATACTCAATGACTTCGTGCAAGACACCTTCAAAGACTGGATGTGAGGCCGGAAGGTGAGTGCTCGGTCAAAAGTTAGCCCAAGGAACTTGACTTCTGACATCACAGGGATGGTAGAGCACCCCAGACGGAAGCTGGGGTCTGGGTGAAGACCCCGTTTGTGGCAAAAATGCAGGCGAATGGTCTTCTGCGTCGAGAAGCCAAATCCATTATAGGAAGCCCAGATAGAGATCTTCGTAATGGCCTACTGTAGCTGCTTCTCAATGGTGCGCATGTTGACAGATGCGCAAGAGATCTGCAGATCATCCACGTACATGGAGCCACGAACCGTCGGAGGAAGTAGAGTGAAAATATGATTAACACGAAGGATGAACAATGTCACAGAAAGAATGGAGCCTTGAGGGACACCCTGCTCTTGTGGATATAACGCAGAGAGGGTCGATCCCACACGCACACGGAACATCCGGTTCTGGAGAAATCCGGCAATGAAGGTAGGCAAATCTCCCCGCGATCCGCAGTCACAGGGAATGCGTATCTCCAGGTTCGATCGTAGGCCTTTTCCATGTCGAAGAACACGGAGACCATGTGCTGACGCCGGACAAACGCCTCCCTGACAGATGTCTCAAGGCGAAGATGATGATCTGAGGTGGATCGGAATTTCCGAAATCCATTCTGATGAGGTGAAAGAAGGTGACGTGATTCCAAATAAAAAACCAAACGAAAATTGATGATGCGCTCTAGGACTTTGCAGAGGCAGCTCGTCATAGCAATTGGTCGGTAGTTCAACGGGTTAGCGGGATCTTTACCAGGTTTGAGAACAGGAGCGGCAATGGCAGTGCGCGAAGATTCGGGAAAGTCACATTCGTCCCTGATCCTGTTAAACAGGACTAGCAGACATTCAAGAGAGGATGGAGAAAGGTGCTTCAGCATTTCATAATGGATGTTATCCAGTCCGACAGATGTTCGGCCGGACCGATTCAGGGCAATCTTCAGTTCGACGGCAGTCAGCGGGCTGTTATAATCGTCGGCGGAAAACGGTCCAAAGGAAACCTTGGACCGTTCAAGCCGCTGCGGTAACTGCCGGAACGAAGCAGGGTAATAGCTGCTGCTGGACACCGAAGAAAATGCGGCGCCCAGACAGTCAACAACACCCTGAGTGTCAGCAACCGTTTCCCCAGCACTCTCGAGAATGGAGATTTCCCCAGAAGGGTACTTACCCCGAATCTTGCGGATCCTGTCCCAAACGATCTTAGAGCTGGTAGTGGTGTTAATCCCGGATACGTAGCGTATCCAAGATTCCCGTTGACTACGACGACGAGGTACCAATCGCGCGTAAGATTTGGCATTCTTGAAAGCAAGTAGGTTTGCGTCAGTGGGGTACCGATGAAACCTACCCCAAGCCCGATGTTTGGCCTGACGAGCTGCCTTGCAAGCGGAATCCCACCAAGGTCGCTGGCAACGTGGAAGTTTAGTCGAAGTCTTGGGGATGGTAAAGTCTGCCGCTTGCACAATACAATCCGTTACCGCCGCAACAGCTTCATCGATCGTACCCGAGGTCACCATGTCCGGAGTAATAGTCGCTGAAGCCGTGAATGAGTCCCACTTGGCGCGATCGATAGCCCATCTAGCAAGGCGAGTAGGATGACGGCACCCGTCACCTGCTAGACGGAGAACGATGGGAAAGTTATCACTGCCAAAGGGATCAGCAGACACGCTCCAAGACCAGTCTGGATATAACGACGGTGAACCCAAGGACAGATCAATGGCTGAGTACGAGCGGGTGGGTTCATGGAAGTAAGTTAATGCCCCAGTGTCGTGGAGACAGAGGGACGTGTTGCAGAGAAGAGACTCAACAACACGGCCCCTGGGGTCACGAGAGCTAGAACCCACAACGGATTGTGTGCATTAAAATCTCCGAGGAGGAAGAAAGGAGGCGGCAACTGGTCGACTAAATCCTCCAGATCCGAAAGGCTCACAGCTTCAGCTGGTGGCATGTAAATGGAACAGACTGTGAACAGGGTGTTCACAGAAAGTCTCACTGCCACTGCCTGCAAAGTCGTCCGAAGGGCAACTGCAGTGACAGGAATACCATGAGGAACAACAACGGCCACTCCTCCGCAGGCGATAACACCGTCCTCATGAGCCTTGCGGAAAATAAAATATCTCCGCAGTGGAAAAGTGTCCGTTGTTTGGAGCTTTGTCTCCTGGAGGCAAACGCACACAGGTGTGTGCGAAGACAGTAAGCCTTTCAGATCATCAATTCGTGGTCGCAGACCTCGGCAATTCCACTGAATGAGCGTAGCTATAATGAAAAATAAAAGGAAAGGATGAAAAAACGAAAATGACAGACGACTAGAATGCCTCCGAGTCGTCCATCAGCTCCTGACCATCTGCAATGTCCGGAGGCAACACAGGGCTGTGCTTACTCACACAGGGCTGCGCTACCGGGGGTTTTGGTGGTTTTGACCTGCTCTGTTTCTAGGGGGAGGATCCTGGTTTCACTTTTTCCGGCTTCTTCTTAGTTAGGTCCCAGTGCTGGCAGAGGATATTTTCTGCACAGAGGATGTTTTAGGCGTCGATGTTGATGGCGCCTTGGGTTCAAAGCGGCGAGACTTCAGTGCCTCCAATCCGGCAGCAACGATGTCCTCAAAAACAGAAGGACACCACGCTGGGATGGTCACCTCAGTCTGCACCGCAACAGTAGCCTTCTGGACCACAACCGATGCATAGGAGCGCCGGCCTGGTGGTAGAGGAGCTATCCGCCGTCTCGCTTCAGGATAAGACAGATGTTCGGTCGTCTTCAGGCGTTAGATAGCCTGCTCCTCGATCCACTTTGGGCACTGCTTAGTAGAAGCCGGGTGAGATCCCTCGCAATAGACACAGTGATCAGAGTCAGCGGAGCAGTCCGCCAAAGAGTGTTCATGCGACCCACAGCGCCCACACTTTGCTGCATTACGGCAAGACTGCTGGGAGTGACCGTAATGCTGGCACTTGAAACATCTCAAGGGGTTCAGTATGTATGGTCGAACATCGAGACGCAAGTACCCCGCCTTGATGGAAGTTGGCAGGGTAGGGGAGTCAAATGTAAGCACGATGTTCCGGAAGGGAATAGACTTCCCATCCCGCCGGAAAAGAATACGCCGAACCCCAGTGACATGTTTCCCAAGTTATTCCAGCAATTCCTCATCGCTGCATTCCAGCAGGTCGCGGGAGTTGATAACACCACGAGAGGAATTGAGGAAACCATGGGGAGATATTTGGACTGGAACGTCCAGCAGAACGGTCGTCTCCAGCAAGGTGGCACTGTGGCGTGGATTTGATGTCTCCACAAGAAGATCCCCTGACGGGAGCTTCTTAACACTCTTTGGGGAGCCGGCAACGGCCCGAAGAGCTTTATTAATCCAGAAAAGACTCTTCGAACTGAGGGATTGGGCAGGATCGACAGAATGAACTAGAAGAAACAGAGCATTGCAGTTGGAACTGAGCAGGTTCTTAGTGGAGGAGGGTGTCCCATCCTCCACACGGCGCTTCAAAGTTACAGCATGGGAAACACTTTGGTTTGCCATGAGAAGAAAAATAGATTCGTCCGCCAACCTCCCCACCCACTACCGAGCCCAACAAGTGTAACGTACCAGGAGATGTGACGTACCTGCCCGAAGGACGCACACGACATAAAGGCAGATAGGAATCAGAATAAAACGTCCGCGTAGCTCAACTGGTAGAGTAACTTATTCCGGAATGAGGGGATCCGGGTTCGAACCCCGGCGCGGATAAAAATGACGGAGAAATTCACTTCGTTATAATGGCGCCCGAACTATCCGGATGACCCGACCGTTCACAATCTCGCAATGGTGTGATGTTATTTCCACACCGCGAGATAGGAAAAATAAGAGCAGCACTTCGAAAAATAAAAAATAAGGGGGAGATGATGTAACGTACCAGGAGATGTGACGTACCTGCCCGAAGGACGCACACGACATAAAGGCAGATAGGAATCAGAATAAAACGTCCGCGTAGCTCAACTGGTAGAGTAACTTATTCCGGAATGAGGGGATCCGGGTTCGAACCCCGGCGCGGATAAAAATGACGAAGAAATTCACTTCGTTATACAAGGGAGAGCCGGAGGTCTGCAAGCCCAAGCGGACGCAGGACATGGCTCTAGGGATAGCCAGCGGATATAGTAAGTTGATAGGGCAGACATGCGCTCGGCGTGCACCCAGACTTTCCCATGGCTGGGGAACACCCCTTTGGCATGCCCACCCTATCCCCAAACTCACCCTGCCGAACGGTACGACAAGACGCTAGAAGTCTGGACCCAACTCGGCCACAGACTTCCTGACTAGGAGTGGGTTAGCTCCCAGCCTCCCGTTTAGGGTGAAGCAGAGGGCAAAGAGGAGTGTTGGTATCTGGAGACACTACAACCCGGCTCCCAGATACCTTAGCCTCCAGCATCCCCATTTCCATCTGTACGGGTCACCGCACACGGCAAACGTGCAGATTAGGTCTAAGCTAACCAGCTCCGGAAAAAACAGAAAATGTAACATAAAAGGGAAAAGACAGGGAAGGGAAGGAGGAACAAAACCCGGAGCTGGCACCCCCATCAGCTGGAGGAACAGCTGTCCCTTCGAGTATGTAATCGTCAAAGCCGCAGAGGCAAGAGAAACCGTCACAAGGTTAGCTCGGGCTGTGGGGGCGACTGTCCCCAAATAACTAGAAAACCAGTTATCCCCGTGCAGGATGTGAGGCCTGGCGTTGTCTTGGAGAAAGCATACTCTACTGTTGAGGAGTTCTGATCTCTTCTTTCTCAGTGCTCCCTTAAGGGAGTTCTTTAGGAGATCGCTGTAATAAGTGGCATTGATTGTTTGACGATCTTCCAGGAAATCCGTAAGAATAGTACCGTTTCTGTCCCAAAATACAGTAGCCATTACCCTCGTGGTTGATTCCTTGATCTTGAATTATTAGGGTAAATCACTGTCTCCACTCTATGCTTGCAAGTTTGCTTTTTGGCGTATGGTGATGAATTCATGTCTCGTCCACTGTCACCACAAGTCTGTGAAAGCTGTCTTCTCTCTGTTGCCTTCGGAACAACATGTTCGCAATTTGCAACCTGCTGGCTTTCTGCTCGTCGGACAGCTGCTTCGCTACCCATCTGGCACACACTTTGATGAAGTGCAGCTTATCGTGGATGATGGTATGCAAGCTGCCAGCGCTGATGTTCAGTACAGAGCTCCGATCACTTACAGTAATCCTCCCGTTGTTCTGTATGAGCTCATTTACGCGCACAGTCATGGCGTCGTTAACAGCAATTGCCGGTCGTGCTTTGTGCGGTTCGTTGCCGACGCTTTGTCCGCTTCCCTTGAACGCTTTACACCATAAAACGGGACAGACACGACTCACCAAACTGTGTTTGAAGTCTTTGGCGAATTTCACTGCCACTCGCGCATTCATTGCAAAGCAATTTGATATATATTCTCTGCTGCACCGAAGTCGAAACACCTTCACTAGCCATTTCTCTTTCTGCAATGCGGTAGTTGTCATGGTAACGAAAATTAACAAAAACAAGTGGCGTCCTGGTATCGTGAGATACCAGTGTTACCAAACTCTCAATAATAATACGCACAATTCTTCAAACAAATGTATTAGAAAGCCCGTAATATACATATTTAGTGTTCGTGTTTAGCTTTTTTGTTAAACGTTCCCTCAAAAGTAAATTGGATCAGTTCACTAACATTGTTGAAGATTGAGTTGTTCTAAAGGAAATTTTGCTGAATAAAGACTTATCGTAAGTAATATTTTCTGAAGTTTCTTCAATGACTCCTGTTTCACTGTAGGTGAAATTGTGAGTGATTCAGAAAGCCATATTCCACGAATATTACAGGTCGTATACTCAGGCGACACAGCACACATGACGGTGAATATAAATTACTTAACAAAATACGAAATATGGACATTTGTAACAATAACAAATAGGATAAAGCTACAAACCGAAGTAATTGGTGAAGATTGTATATCAGTAAAATACTTGAAGGTAAATTAAATGCCATTGTACGAAGAAATTTAAAGTTCATTCATGGGTAAGATATACCGTATTTATTCGATTGTATGCGCACCCGAATCTAGTGCGCAGCCCCACTTTTGTTTTTTTCGGATACGAAAAACAGCTACCACCAGACTGTAATGCGCACTTAAACCTATAAGAGATTGCAACCTAAGCAGCCAGTCTGGTTGAGGGCTACTTAGAGCGGACATCGAAAAACTGATTCTGACATCGATGAAGATCTAGCATTCACCAGCACCAACTCCGCTGAGTCCGATGAATATGACGATTGATCACTATTGGTCAATGGCTCTGATATGATATCGGACATAGGTTGAAGTTCTTTACTAAAACTTGAATGTGAACCTCACTACTGTACTTTCCGTTATCTAAGTTATTAATCCCTACAGTACTACTTTTTCTAGTTTATTTTTTTTCTCCAAAGTTTATACGGTAGATCTATTTCTGTACTAGATTTATGAGTTTATAAGTATGCTGTACACATACATTTGCTGTACATTACCTAGTACTTCTTTGTCAAAAGGTTTGTAAACGTACCTCATTGACTCTTAATAAATATGCTGTTCATCTCAGGTTTAGTCATTTTCTTACACCCCCGTGATCGTTTCTACGCTCTGTCTGAAAGGCCCGCTGCGATCTAGACTGAGGAGATGAGAAATACATCCGATTCAGACAGAGTTTCACGTTTTTCCGCTTAACACCCGAATATAATGCGCACCCCGGTTTTCGACCGCGAACATCGGCCAAAAGGGTGCGCGTTACGTTCCAATAAATACGGTAACCTGTTGTCAGTGAGAACTGTCAAGAAAAAGAGCGCTTAGCTCACTTCCAAGGTAATGCATGCATTATAGAAAGATATAACAAAGCTATTGCGAATGGAATAGCAAATGAGAGTCTGTATATGTTGACTACAGTATCAGGCGATCAAAATGGAGCAACAACACAGCAGTGTCTACACACCTTTTTAAAGATAACTGTATTTTGAAATGGCATCGGAGATAAGGTCGTAGAAGAGGTGATGTTTTGAAGCAAAATTTCAAGGAAAACTTGGCTAACGGAATAAAGGTTATTAATTGCAAGCATAGTTTGCAGTGTACTGTGTGCATAAAAGGCAAAATTCAGCAAAAGTTCTTTAGGAAGCAGTTTTTAGAATAAAGTCACTTTCAGAACTGGCTCATACTGATAACTGTGCTCCGATACAATTTGGTTGTCCCAAAGGAAGAAGATATAGTGTATCTTGACGTTCATAGATTAGTTTTCCAGATACACAATGGTATATTTGCTAATGACAAAGAGTGAAGAAGTACTAACCAAGCTTAAAGAGTTCGTTTCTTCCACTACAAGCAAATTCAGAAATAAAATAAAGGATATAAGATCCGACAAGGGTGAAGAATATTGCAACCTAGTTTCGAAAGATTTGGTGAAGAGCTAAACCTTGTAATGCATGAAGCAATCTGGTGGATTATTGTGAATCGGCAGCGCAGACTGAAACCTTTGCTCACTGCATGAAAGCATAAAAAAAGTATGTTTGCAGAGAGAGAGAGAGAAACAAGTCCCGTGCTACACGGGATCCCGATAGACTATGAGCTCCTTCGCATCAGACCTTTGCGAGAAAAAAAGAAATATAAACATCAGACTTTTCTGTAGTTCTTGATTGGGTCTGTATAGGTGTGTATGTGCGAGTCGGTACCAAAGAAATTCAACGAAGAAACAGTGAAATTGTGTATTGCGTATTTGAAACAGAATTAATAAAGGTAAGGCATTATTACACATACACTGTATTAACAAAATTCACCAGACACCACTTCAAAGGCAAATGAACAGATCCGCTGCGTTGTTAAAATGCGCGGTACAGCTGCAAACGGTATGAAAACAAGCCTGCAGCTGACCGCGATCGTATCGCAATGTGAGGTTGAGCGAAAATGCGCGGCTGGAGAGAACCGACTTTGAGAAAGAAAAGATTGTTGAGTGTTATATTATTGGATTGTCCATAAGAGAAACCCAGAGGCGTTTAAACATACCTAAGTCAGCTGTTTAGGATGTACTGAAGAAGTGGAAGACATATGGCCTGCCTGAAGCTGCCAAATGTACCGGCAGACGAAAAAAAAAAAAAATCAGCGATAGAGGACGTCAAAGCTTCACAATATTCGTTACAGTTAATCAACGGAGTACTGCACAAGACCTCAGTGTACAGGTGAGTAAAAATGCTGGACCTCGGTATGTACACGTACCGTTCACAGGAAACTTCATTCCATAGGTTACCGTGGTCGTGCGGCTGCTCATAAGCCTTTCATCCCCACTCGGAATACTACTCGTCGTTTAGCATGGTGTAAAGAACATTTATCGTGGACCTTAGATCAATTGAAACGGGTCCTATGGACTGATGTATCCAGATACACGATCCATCAGTCTGATTGCCGTGTGTGGGTATAGCGGCAGCCTGGGAAACGCTATTTACCACAGTGTACTGTTCCTACGATCAGGTTTGGAGCTGTCAGTGTTCTCGTGTGAGGGTGTTTTCCTTGGTATGATCCCGTCCCATTGGTTATCGTGGACAAACCTGTTAACCAAAACATCTACCTCGATATTCTGGACAATTATGCCCTACGAATTCTGTAGCTTTCAAAATTGTTTATTGAGAAAACCTGAGAGGAGGGTACAGAGGACCTGTATTTACAGTGCCAACAACAACATAATTGACGACAAATGTACAGTGAAGATGAAAAATGTACAAATGCTGATGTGTTATATACAATGGCAATTGAAACATAGTAGATGAGTATCTTTACAGATATAAGTTCAGCTACAAAAGTGACCGACAATAATGGTGCACGAGTATTACACGAGAGATACACAGTGAAGAATCAATATGAACAATTCCAGTAAAAATGTGTAACAAAGATAAAGGTATAGTTATAATACTATGGACAATGTAGTAATGCACTGGATAGGTGACGCTAATATCAAATGAGAGGCTAATATCAAATGAGCAAGAAATAATATGCCCAAAATGTGTGGTACTAGAATGGTTGATGTCAAATAGAAAGTGTTAAAAGACAATATGATAACATGAATAAGTAGAGTACAATGGTAGAAAAAAACTTTGTGGCGAATGTTGCAGATAAGATCTTTACAAAGTACAAGTGATACAAGTAAAATTACAAATGGCAAAGTAATGGAGAACAGTTCTCAAAGAAGGAGTTGTACATGTACTGAGGGATCAGTAAACCAAGTTCGATTTGGTGACCAAACCCGGAAAAAGCGACGTTTCTGAGAGTCAGTTGAGGCAGACGCATATGCGAAGCGCAATCGCGACAGAAGCCTGTTGCGAAAGATACAACACATGGCATCCTACAATTCAAGTTCACTATCTTGAACGCATATGTCAGATGATGGCTGGATTATGTTATCTGCTGCTATGCAAAGGAGGTCTAAACGACGGACGAATTTCGTTATCCAGCGCGGATCACCAGAGGTCTCACGAGGCACTGCTTGAAGATGAGAACTGATGATTTGCAATTGTAGAAGAACATCAGGCAGAATTGCAGTATAAGAGGATAAAAGTTTTTAAACTGTTTTTTGACGGGGACCTGAAAGAAAATTATATAGAACATCTCCAGTGACTGGAATTTGAGGAAGAGAAAAAGGTTTTAGAAATTGAAGAAATTCATGTGAGAGAACTGGGTCTGCAGAACCAGTATCGGTATCAAGCTCAACAGAATCATTTGGTGCATTGTAGCCGACTGAATGATTGCTACGGTCAGAGTGGTCAGTCGTTGTTCGGGTTTTCTTGGCACGAGCATTGTTGGTCCTTCGACGCTTTCCTCTACCCCGAGGAAGGGGGGGGCTAGCATCAGGGTTGTCAGGTACTTTGAAATAGCTAGACGTAGTGGACCAACCAGGAGAAACAGACTATTGTATTTGAGCATCCCCTAAAGGAGGGGATTGAACTCACAAGCAAAGGTGGGTCTGATGGAAGATGTGACGGAGAAGGATACACAGGTCCGGATTCTGCAGGTCATTGCAAAGTCACGCGTTGACCAACGGATGTAGTGCTACTTTTGTCTGAAGTAGCGTGTTGACCAACGGCTGTAGTGCTACTTTTGTCTGAAGTAGCGCGTTGACCAACGGCTGTAGTGCTACTTTTGTCTGAAGTAGCGCGTTGACCAACGGCTGTAGTGCTACTTTTGTCTGAAGTAGCGCGTTGACCAACGGATGTAGTGCTACTTTTGCTTTGTGCTGAAGTCGTTGAGGTTACCGCTGAACCAGACGGTGTTTGGGCTGTCAAAGTTATAGTAGAAGTGCGATGTGGACATAAGGCACGAGAGTGTCCATAACCTTTACAGATAGAACACATAGTGCCGACAGTAATGTTGATATCACGGATGTGCGTATCACAATGGATACTGAACTTGGATGGACTCGTAGTTTCGCTTCATCAGACGGAAAAACCACTTCTACATTTCGCCGTAGGCCAAGAAGATAACGATCTTCCGGCTGGGTTGTGAATAAGGAGAAGGTGGTGATTGTGCCAACTACACGTTCAAAGTTTTATGCAATGGACGGTAAAAGTTCGTCAGAAATTTCTGGAGGGACTGGGGAAAAGCTCAGAACAGTAGGCATGTGAGAGATAGGATCGGCATTAATATGGCGGTCACCAATAGGAAGTCCATCATTTATAACTTAAAGTGCAAATTTGGGATCAGAGAAATATGCGGTTACTTTGCTATCTTTCCGGCCTACGTGTGTGACGGCTGACTTCGGAAAGAGTAAACAAAGTGCTGCGCTTTACGCAGGCAGCTTACCCAGCAAAAATACAAGTGCTGGGAAACTGCTGGCCACCAGCTGGCAATGATTAGTCATTGCTGGCTGAAATCTGCCGCTCACGGCCCGGTAGTGGTCCGTTGGTGGCAGCGCTATCAGTTGGCGAGCCATTGATGGCCCTGCAGCATCGCCGTAAATTGTGGGCCACCAAGCAAGTGGTGGCCCACAAGTGCCACTAGTGGCCCGTTGCTGGCAACCAATGCCACCCCCAACGGCAGGTGGAAGCAACGGGACTGCGCATGCGCAGACATGTTTCCCAAGTTATTCCAGCAATTCCTCATCGCTGCATTCCAGCAGGTCGCGGGAGTTGATAACACCACGAGAGGAATTGAGGAAACCATGGGGAGATATTTGGACTGGAACGTCCAGCAGAACGGTCGTCTCCAGCAAGGTGGCACTGTGGCGTGGATTTGATGTCTCCACAAGAAGATCCCCTGACGGGAGCTTCTTAACACTCTTTGGGGAGCCCGCAACGGCCCGAAGAGCTTTATTAATCCAGAAAAGACTCTTCGAACTGAGGGATTGGGCAGGATCGACAGAATGAACTAGAAGAAACAGAGCATTGCAGTTGGAACTGAGCAGGTTCTTAGTGGAGGAGGGTGTCCCATCCTCCACACGGCGCTTTAAAGTTACAGCATGGGAAACACTTTGGTTTGCCATGAGAAGAAAAATAGATTCGTCCGCCAACCTCCCCACCCACTACCGAGCCCAACAAGTGTAACGTACCAGGAGATGTGACGTACCTGCCCGAAGGACGCACACGACATAAAGGCAGATAGGAATCAGAATAAAACGTCCGCGTAGCTCAACTGGTAGAGTAACTTATTCCGGAATCAGGGGATCCGGGTTCGAACCCCGGCGCGGATAAAAATGACGGAGAAATTCACTTCGTTATAATGGCGCCCGAACTATCCGGATGACCCGACCGTTCACAATCTCGCAATGGTGTGATGTTATTTCCACACCGCGAGATAGGAAAAATAAGAGCAGCACTTCGAAAAATAAAAAATAAGGGGGAGATGATGTAACGTACCAGGAGATGTGACGTACCTGCCCGAAGGACGCACACGACATAAAGGCAGATAGGAATCAGAATAAAACGTCCGCGTAGCTCAACTGGTAGAGTAACTTATTCCGGAATGAGGGGATCCGGGTTCGAACCCCGGCGCGGATAAAAATGACGGAGAAATTCACTTCGTTATACAAGGGAGAGCCGGAGGTCTGCAAGCCCAAGCGGACGCAGGACATGGCTCTAGGGATAGCCAGCGGATATAGTAAGTTGATAGGGCAGACATGCGCTCGGCGTGCACCCAGACTTTCCCATGGCTGGGGAACACCCCTTTGGCATGCCCACCCTATCCCCAAACTCACCCTGCCGAACGGTACGACAAGACGCTAGAAGTCTGGACCCAACTCGGCCACAGACTTCCTGACTAGGAGTGGGTTAGCTCCCAGCCTCCCGTTTAGGGTGAAGCAGAGGGCAAAGAGGAGTGTTGGTATCTGGAGACACTACAACCCGGCCCCCAGATACCTCAGCCTCCAGCATCCCCATTTCCATCTGTACGGGTCACCGCACACGGCAAACGTGCAGATTAGGTCTAAGCTAACCAGCTCCGGAAAAAACAGAAAATGTAACATAAAAGGGAAAAGACAGGGAAGGGAAGGAGGAACAAAACCCGGAGCTGGCACCCCCATCAGCTGGAGGAACAGCTGTCCCTTCGAGTATGTAATCGTCAAAGCCGCAGAGGCAAGAGAAACCGTCACAAGGTTAGCTCGGGCTGTGGGGGCGACTGTCCCCAAATAACTAGAAAACCAGTTATCCCCGTGCAGGATGTGAGGCCTGGCGTTGTCTTGGAGAAAGCATACTCTACTGTTGAGGAGTTCTGATCTCTTCTTTCTCAGTGCTCCCTTAAGGGAGTTCTTTAGGAGATCGCTGTAATAAGTGGCATTGATTGTTTGACGATCTTCCAGGAAATCCGTAAGAATAGTACCGTTTCTGTCCCAAAATACAGTAGCCATTACCCTCGTGGTTGATTCCTTGATCTTGAATTATTAGGGTAAATCACTGTCTCCACTCTATGCTTGCAAGTTTGCTTTTTGGCGTATGGTGATGAATTCATGTCTCGTCCACTGTCACCACAAGTCTGTGAAAGCTGTC
This sequence comes from Macrothele yani, assembly GCA_039090855.1. Lineage (NCBI taxonomy): Eukaryota > Metazoa > Arthropoda > Arachnida > Araneae > Macrothelidae > Macrothele > Macrothele yani. The sequence goes on from CM077002.1 coordinate 57,401,328, forward strand.
TTCTCTCTGTTGCCTTCGGAACAACATGTTCGCAATTTGCAACCTGCTGGCTTTCTGCTCGTCGGACAGCTGCTTCGCTACCCATCTGGCACACACTTTGATGAAGTGCAGCTTATCGTGGATGATGGTATGCAAGCTGCCAGCGCTGATGTTCAGTACAGAGCTCCGATCACTTACAGTAATCCTCCCGTTGTTCTGTATGAGCTCATTTACGCGCACAGTCATGGCGTCGTTAACAGCAATTGCCGGTCGTGCTTTGTGCGGTTCGTTGCCGACGCTTTGTCCGCTTCCCTTGAACGCTTTACACCATAAAACGGGACAGACACGACTCACCAAACTGTGTTTGAAGTCTTTGGCGAATTTCACTGCCACTCGCGCATTCATTGCAAAGCAATTTGATATATATTCTCTGCTGCACCGAAGTCGAAACACCTTCACTAGCCATTTCTCTTTCTGCAATGCGGTAGTTGTCATGGTAACGAAAATTAACAAAAACAAGTGTTACCAAACTCTCAATAATAATACGCACAATTCTTCAAACAAATGTATTAGAAAGCCCGTAATATACATATTTAGTGTTCGTGTTTAGCTTTTTTTGTTAAACGTTCCCTCAAAAGTAAATTGGATCAGTTCACTAACATTGTTGAAGATTGAGTTGTTCTAAAGGAAATTTTGCTGAATAAAGACTTATCGTAAGTAATATTTTCTGAAGTTTCTTCAATGACTCCTGTTTCACTGTAGGTGAAATTGTGAGTGATTCAGAAAGCCATATTCCACGAATATTACAGGTCGTATACTCAGGCGACACAGCACACATGACGGTGAATATAAATTACTTAACAAAATACGAAATATGGACATTTGTAACAATAACAAATAGGATAAAGCTACAAACCGAAGTAATTGGTGAAGATTGTATATCAGTAAAATACTTGAAGGTAAATTAAATGCCATTGTACGAAGAAATTTAAAGTTCATTCATGGGTAAGATATACCGTATTTATTCGATTGTATGCGCACCCGAATCTAGTGCGCAGCCCCACTTTTGTTTTTTCGGATACGAAAAACAGCTACCACCAGACTGTAATGCGCACTTAAACCTATAAGAGATTGCAACCTAAGCAGCCAGTCTGGTTGAGGGCTACTTAGAGCGGACATCGAAAAACTGATTCTGACATCGATGAAGATCTAGCATTCACCAGCACCAACTCCGCTGAGTCCGATGAATATGACGATTGATCACTATTGGTCAATGGCTCTGATATGATATCGGACATAGGTTGAAGTTCTTTACTAAAACTTGAATGTGAACCTCACTACTGTACTTTCCGTTATCTAAGTTATTAATCCCTACAGTACTACTTTTTCTAGTTTATTTTTTCTCCAAAGTTTATACGGTAGATCTATTTCTGTACTAGATTTATGAGTTTATAAGTATGCTGTACACATACATTTGCTGTACATTACCTAGTACTTCTTTGTCAAAAGGTTTGTAAACGTACCTCATTGACTCTTAATAAATATGCTGTTCATCTCAGGTTTAGTCATTTTCTTACACCCCCGTGATCGTTTCTACGCTCTGTCTGAAAGGCCCGCTGCGATCTAGACTGAGGAGATGAGAAATACATCCGATTCAGACAGAGTTTCACGTTTTTCCGCTTAACACCCGAATATAATGCGCACCCCGGTTTTCGACCGCGAACATCGGCCAAAAGGGTGCGCGTTACGTTCCAATAAATACGGTAACCTGTTGTCAGTGAGAACTGTCAAGAAAAAGAGCGCTTAGCTCACTTCCAAGGTAATGCATGCATTATAGAAAGATATAACAAAGCTATTGCGAATGGAATAGCAAATGAGAGTCTGTATATGTTGACTACAGTATCAGGCGATCAAAATGGAGCAACAACACAGCAGTGTCTACACACCTTTTTAAAGATAACTGTATTTTGAAATGGCATCGGAGATAAGGTCGTAGAAGAGGTGATGTTTTGAAGCAAAATTTCAAGGAAAACTTGGCTAACGGAATAAAGGTTATTAATTGCAAGCATAGTTTGCAGTGTACTGTGTGCATAAAAGGCAAAATTCAGCAAAAGTTCTTTAGGAAGCAGTTTTTAGAATAAAGTCACTTTCAGAACTGGCTCATACTGATAACTGTGCTCCGATACAATTTGGTTGTCCCAAAGGAAGAAGATATAGTGTATCTTGACGTTCATAGATTAGTTTTCCAGATACACAATGGTATATTTGCTAATGACAAAGAGTGAAGAAGTACTAACCAAGCTTAAAGAGTTCGTTTCTTCCACTACAAGCAAATTCAGAAATAAAATAAAGGATATAAGATCCGACAAGGGTGAAGAATATTGCAACCTAGTTTCGAAAGATTTGGTGAAGAGCTAAACCTTGTAATGCATGAAGCAATCTGGTGGATTATTGTGAATCGGCAGCGCAGACTGAAACCTTTGCTCACTGCATGAAAGCATAAAAAAGTATGTTTGCAGAGAGAGAGAGAGAAACAAGTCCCGTGCTACACGGGATCCCGATAGACTATGAGCTCCTTCGCATCAGACCTTTGCGAGAAAAAAGAAATATAAACATCAGACTTTTCTGTAGTTCTTGATTGGGTCTGTATAGGTGTGTATGTGCGAGTCGGTACCAAAGAAATTCAACGAAGAAACAGTGAAATTGTGTATTGCGTATTTGAAACAGAATTAATAAAGGTAAGGCATTATTACACATACACTGTATTAACAAAATTCACCAGACACCACTTCAAAGGCAAATGAACAGATCCGCTGCGTTGTTAAAATGCGCGGTACAGCTGCAAACGGTATGAAAACAAGCCTGCAGCTGACCGCGATCGTATCGCAATGTGAGGTTGAGCGAAAATGCGCGGCTGGAGAGAACCGACTTTGAGAAAGAAAAGATTGTTGAGTGTTATATTATTGGATTGTCCATAAGAGAAACCCAGAGGCGTTTAAACATACCTAAGTCAGCTGTTTAGGATGTACTGAAGAAGTGGAAGACATATGGCCTGCCTGAAGCTGCCAAATGTACCGGCAGACGAAAAAAAAAAAATCAGCGATAGAGGACGTCAAAGCTTCACAATATTCGTTACAGTTAATCAACGGAGTACTGCACAAGACCTCAGTGTACAGGTGAGTAAAAATGCTGGACCTCGGTATGTACACGTACCGTTCACAGGAAACTTCATTCCATAGGTTACCGTGGTCGTGCGGCTGCTCATAAGCCTTTCATCCCCACTCGGAATACTACTCGTCGTTTAGCATGGTGTAAAGAACATTTATCGTGGACCTTAGATCAATTGAAACGGGTCCTATGGACTGATGTATCCAGATACACGATCCATCAGTCTGATTGCCGTGTGTGGGTATAGCGGCAGCCTGGGAAACGCTATTTACCACAGTGTACTGTTCCTACGATCAGGTTTGGAGCTGTCAGTGTTCTCGTGTGAGGGTGTTTTCCTTGGTATGATCCCGTCCCATTGGTTATCGTGGACAAACCTGTTAACCAAAACATCTACCTCGATATTCTGGACAATTATGCCCTACGAATTCTGTAGCTTTCAAAATTGTTTATTGAGAAAACCTGAGAGGAGGGTACAGAGGACCTGTATTTACAGTGCCAACAACAACATAATTGACGACAAATGTACAGTGAAGATGAAAAATGTACAAATGCTGATGTGTTATATACAATGGCAATTGAAACATAGTAGATGAGTATCTTTACAGATATAAGTTCAGCTACAAAAGTGACCGACAATAATGGTGCACGAGTATTACACGAGAGATACACAGTGAAGAATCAATATGAACAATTCCAGTAAAAATGTGTAACAAAGATAAAGGTATAGTTATAATACTATGGACAATGTAGTAATGCACTGGATAGGTGACGCTAATATCAAATGAGAGGCTAATATCAAATGAGCAAGAAATAATATGCCCAAAATGTGTGGTACTAGAATGGTTGATGTCAAATAGAAAGTGTTAAAAGACAATATGATAACATGAATAAGTAGAGTACAATGGTAGAAAAAAACTTTGTGGCGAATGTTGCAGATAAGATCTTTACAAAGTACAAGTGATACAAGTAAAATTACAAATGGCAAAGTAATGGAGAACAGTTCTCAAAGAAGGAGTTGTACATGTACTGAGGGATCAGTAAACCAAGTTCGATTTGGTGACCAAACCCGGAAAAAGCGACGTTTCTGAGAGTCAGTTGAGGCAGACGCATATGCGAAGCGCAATCGCGACAGAAGCCTGTTGCGAAAGATACAACACATGGCATCCTACAATTCAAGTTCACTATCTTGAACGCATATGTCAGATGATGGCTGGATTATGTTATCTGCTGCTATGCAAAGGAGGTCTAAACGACGGACGAATTTCGTTATCCAGCGCGGATCACCAGAGGTCTCACGAGGCACTGCTTGAAGATGAGAACTGATGATTTGCAATTGTAGAAGAACATCAGGCAGAATTGCAGTATAAGAGGATAAAAAGTTTTTAAACTGTTTTTTGACGGGGACCTGAAAGAAAATTATATAGAACATCTCCAGTGACTGGAATTTGAGGAAGAGAAAAAGGTTTTAGAAATTGAAGAAATTCATGTGAGAGAACTGGGTCTGCAGAACCAGTATCGGTATCAAGCTCAACAGAATCATTTGGTGCATTGTAGCCGACTGAATGATTGCTACGGTCAGAGTGGTCAGTCGTTGTTCGGGTTTTCTTGGCACGAGCATTGTTGGTCCTTCGACGCTTTCCTCTACCCCGAGGAAGGGGGGGGCTAGCATCAGGGTTGTCAGGTACTTTGAAATAGCTAGACGTAGTGGACCAACCAGGAGAAACAGACCATTGTATTTGAGCATCCCCTAAAGGAGGGGGATTGAACTCACAAGCAAAGGTGGGTCTGATGGAAGATGTGACGGAGAAGGATACACAGGTCCGGATTCTGCAGGTCATTGCAAAGTCACGCGTTGACCAACGGATGTAGTGCTACTTTTGTCTGAAGTAGCGTGTTGACCAACGGCTGTAGTGCTACTTTTGTCTGAAGTAGCGCGTTGACCAACGGCTGTAGTGCTACTTTTGTCTGAAGTAGCGCGTTGACCAACGGCTGTAGTGCTACTTTTGTCTGAAGTAGCGCGTTGACCAACGGATGTAGTGCTACTTTTGCTTTGTGCTGAAGTCGTTGAGGTTACCGCTGAACCAGACGGTGTTTGGGCTGTCAAAGTTATAGTAGAAGTGCGATGTGGACATAAGGCACGAGAGTGTCCATAACCTTTACAGATAGAACACATAGTGCCGACAGTAATGTTGATATCACGGATGTGCGTATCACAATGGATACTGAACTTGGATGGACTCGTAGTTTCGCTTCATCAGACGGAAAAACCACTTCTACATTTCGCCGTAGGCCAGAAGATAACGATCTTCCGGCTGGGTTGTGAATAAGGAGAAGGTGGTGATTGTGCCAACTACACGTTCAAAGTTTTATGCAATGGACGGTAAAAAGTTCGTCAGAAATTTCTGGAGGGACTGGGGAAAAACTCAGAACAGTAGGCATGTGAGAGATAGGATCGGCATTAATATGGCGGTCACCAATAGGAAGTCCATCATTTATAACTTAAAGTGCAAATTTGGGATCAGAGAAATATGCGGTTACTTTGCTATCTTTCCGGCCTACGTGTGTGACGGCTGACTTCGGAAAGAGTAAACAAAGTGCTGCGCTTTACGCAGGCAGCTTACCCAGCAAAAATACAAGTGCTGGGAAACTGCTGGCCACCAGCTGGCAATGATTAGTCATTGCTGGCTGAAATCTGCCGCTCACGGCCCGGTAGTGGTCCGTTGGTGGCAGCGCTATCAGTTGGCGAGCCATTGATGGCCCTGCAGCATCGCCGTAAATTGTGGGCCACCAAGCAAGTGGTGGCCCACAAGTGCCACTAGTGGCCCGTTGCTGGCAACCAATGCCACCCCCAACGGCAGGTGGAAGCAACGGGACTGCGCATGCGCAGAAGCAACACTTGCTATGTCTCTCATGGTACCAGTTAGTTGAAGACTACTATATCGCCATCGTGTTATTTTAATGGATGTTAAGAAAAAAATCCATATGTGGAGAGGCGAATTAATTTCCTAATGAAATTTTACGCCGACGAAGATATCAGATTAAGCCGTGAAATACTAGATTACAGCCATGAAATACACCCACTCCATTCCCATGAATAACAAATTCATGGACTGGAGTGGATGAATAACAAGAAAAAATTTGAAACCGCTTGAAACAAATATCCTGGAAAACCATTAAAACAACGTTTGTTGAAAAAATAAAAAATATAATTATACGCGTACAAAATTTTATTAATTATTTGAAAGAAAAAAAAGCAACGCTATGTGGTGTACTCATCCATGGGCTGAATACACAAGACTGGGAGGAATTCGCTTCTAAAAATAACGAGAAGTAAAATAAAATATATTTTACTCTTTAAAACAAATGTAGTTTCGGACAACGGAAAGAAAAGACACAACGTTAAAAATGTTACAGAATACGACATGAACTCGAGTAAATACATATATTTATTCAACAATCTCTTTTCAAGACGGCAAGGACAGTACAAAACTTTGGAAAGCGACTCTAAGTATGTACACGCCTTGAAAATGAGTGAAGTTCCCTTAAGGTAAAAAAAACAACTATCGTTACGTTGAAAAAATTAATTTATCAATTATATGAAACTGACTTTTATGAAAAATACCTCGCAATATTGTAAAATGAAAAAGGGAAGAATTCGATTACACATTGCATACCAAACAGACAGCTTTAAGAACATGCTCCAGTGTGGCAGATTAGTCTGGTCGGCAGAGAGCTCAACTATCACGCCAACGGCTCAGGTGCAAATCTACTCAGGTACAAACGGGTGTTTTTCCGATCTGTTGAGAAAATTTCCCCAGCGCAGGGCATTAATTCACAAGCTTCGTAAGGGTAGAAAAAAAAATTGTAATTTTGGGAAACTGCGGTTATCTTTGCTTTTTTTATTATTATGGCTACAACTGGGAAATTGGCGGACAAGATTCGGCAAGCCACCAGTTACGTCACGTGGTTGCCGGCTGCCACTAGCGGACCACATTAGGCTAGCCATCATTTCTGGCACGTGCTTGAAGGGCCACTTGTGGCAGCTACTGCCTGTGATGGACCACTGATGGCCCTGTTGTGGCATATGACCACTGATTGGGTGCCAACTGTTGGCCTGAACTGCAGGGCCTCCTGTTGGCCGCCCGGACAATTTATTGGCGGTTCGGCAGCGCCAACATAGTGCTGGGCCAGCAAGACTTTTTGCTGAGTTAGTATTGGCAAGAGCAGGGAAGGCAACGCCGAGGACAACTTTACTAAGGAAGTGTTGACCAGCTGGCAAAGTTGCTGGAAGATCGACGAAGTAGGAGTTAGTATCACACTTCATCTGATAAGGGTCTTTGACAGAAGCAGACTCAGAAGCTGTAGAAGATTTCTTCAAAAGAACGGCTGCATATGGAATGGCTGGGCAGTGTGATGACGTAGAAACCACTGACGAAAGTGAAACGTCCATCACCTCTTCTGTCACCTGCTGGGAAGGTTGCTGGTTACCAATCAGTGACGTAGAAGTAGGATTAGCTGAAATGGTAGCTGAACTACGCTGAAGAGAGGAGGGGCTTGTCGGAGCAGGCCCGCCATTGGTGGAAGGAGGAGGAAAATCATTATCAGAAGCAAAATCTGGAACGTCGCCCTCGCCCGATGGTTTTTTTTTTTTTTGGTTGGAGGTTTAACGACCACCGTGAGCAACTCAATGTGCTATAAGCAGTCGCAAGTCCCTAATTTAGAGCCACTTGTTCCAGGGATGGGAGAGAGCTAGTGCAATAAGACAAACAACATCCATGCCTCACCGGGATTTGAACCCGGACCCCATTCAGACGAATGATCAGAAGCCATTGCTTAGGCCACTGCGCCACCGGGGCGGCGTCGCCCGATGTAGCCATACGCAACGGCGAAGCAGAATTCACGTCTTGGCAGACTCGGCTAAGACAATAAAACGAAGATAACTAAATGATCACTCACTGACTTGGCAGGGATACGAGCATAATCTTGCAACCTTCACGGAACTCACACACACACAAATACTCGGAACCACGAAGAAAGCACAAGCAAGATGATATGTACGGAGCAGAAAAACTGCGTGTATGTGGCAATACTATCGAACCGAGCCTTTTTAGTACCAGCATTATAATGCGCCGAGCCATAAAGCAAGGACTATTACGGTATGGTTTGATGATAATTCCGCATCGTGTGTGGACTGGCCAGCACAGAACCCTGATATTAATCCCACAGAGCACCTACGGGATGAATTGGAGCGCCACATAAGAAGTGTGGAACCAAGATCTACTACTAAGCAACAGTTAATGCCAGCATTGTGTACTGAATAGAAGCACATACCTATCGTTGTGTTCCAAAACCTTGTCGAAAGCATATCTCGAAGGGTCAGCTTTCACACAGTATTTATTAGAAGAAAGATACAGTAGATGTGCTTGAATATATTATCTCAAATGATGTATGATAAAAAATATTTACAGATGCTTGTAGCCTACGCTACTTGTTATTTACACGGTTCTATACATTAATGATAGTAAAAACAGTTAGTTACACTAGAGTGTCTGGTGAGGCAACAAAAGTCTGACACAGCAGAGAGGACTAACAATTTAGCTTGAAGAGCGTTATAGAATATGATTTTGCACAGTATTGATGTATGGAATAATACAAAATTCGAGCTTGCAGACAAAGATTCAAAAGACAAGTGATGAGAAGTTAACAGATGTATGTAGCCGGCACTACGTTAGTTAGAGGATTCTGTACAACGTTGACAAGACAACAGTTAGGTACAGTAGAAGTCTGGCGAGGCAATATGATTCTCTGGTAATATAGAGAGTAGAATTAATCCAGCATGATGAGCACTATAGGGCATACATTTTACATAAAATTGATAAGACAAAAGTTCCGACCATAAGGGGAAGCGTTGTGGGCGACCCTGCAAACCAAGGTTGCAGGTGACGAAGGAGACATGCGTGAAATCAAAAGTTCGAAAGACAGATGATGAAAAATTTACAGATGAATGTGGCTCGTGGTACTACATGTTGCATACAACGGTGATATGAAAATTAGTGATGTACAATAATTTGTCTGATAATGCAAAAGAAAAAAATAATCTCTGGAAATACAGAGAGAAGACAACTCATCACAGTGAATATTGGAGAACACAAATTTACACAGTTGATAAGCAAGATATAATACAGGAATTGAAGATAAGAACATACTGTAAAACGACAAAGAAGAGAAAGTTTACAGATGTATGTGGTTCGTGTTACGACCTATTTACATGATTCAGTACAATGAGAAGTAACAATGTATGTACAAAGGTTTGTCAGAGTTGACAAAGAAGTAGTCTCTGACAACGCAGAGAGAATACACAATTCAGCATGGTCAGCATTGAAAAACAAAACATTTTACACATGATTTATACACGAAAGAAAATATGAAGAGAGGATGAGAACTGAGTCTTGAAGAAAGTGCGAATAGAAATTGACAATTACAAGTAGCTCATGCTTCGAACTATTCACAGGATTCAATACAATGATGATCTACTAAAAGTTGTGTACAATAGTAAAACAAAAAAAATTCTGATTATATAGAGAATAGAAATAATATAGCACAGTGAATGTTGAGGAACATGATTTCACATAGTTGCGAAGCAAGAAAAAACCAGGAAATGTGTATAAGAAAATAGTCTTAAATGACATGAAAAGAAGATTTACAGGTGCTTGTAGCTCATGCAATGACTTATTCACAATGCTCAATACAATGATGAGAGACTACAATTTATGTATAATAATTTGTAGGGTAAGACAAAAATAGTCTCTGGTGATGCAGAGATAGAAAACAAATCAGCATGGCAAGTATTGTATCTATCAGGAGTTAGGTGAAACAAAAGTTCCGACCGTAAGGTGAAGCGTCGTGGGCGACCCTGAAAACCACGAGGTTGCTGGTGACCAAGTCGATAGCACCTGTGGTTCACTGCAGCGTGCTACTGCAGTGGTAAATTCTAGTCGAAGGCGGGAGAGCAGACGATTACGAAAATGACAAAGTAACGCAGTACTGACTTTATTTATGGCAGTAGAAGCTTCGGGGGGACGCTGAAGATGATACACGTGAACAATATTGTTTTACAAGCACGAAGACGTAGGATCAGACTGCCGGAAGGTGAATAGGGCGAGAAGAGTTCAGAAGTAATGTTCGGTAGGCGCTGAAGGTGAGGACGGTATCACAGGATCGTTGCGCTAACGTGAAAGCGAGATGGAGCATTGGCAATAATACTGTGCAATACATGAAGACATGCTGGACGTCAGCCTCCTGGCCACAATACGGACAGGAGGGTGAAAATAAGATGGTCGAAACAGGCAGGCAGTTGTGTAAGAAAAGCCAATGTGAATTGACGTCAAGAGGTGCTGAAATTGGAGAAAGAGCAGGGGACCACACTGCAGAAGTAGAAGTGGAATGCCTGAAATGGGAAGAGGAGCAGAAGAGCGAGAGAGAAGACGGTAGAGATCAGCTGTAGAGAAAGACAAGAGGAAGAGCGGGCCATGGACGACAGAAAAAATGGGAGAAGAAGAGAGGCAGAGTGGACAGAAATGAGACCCGAGGGAGTAGCAAGCTCAGGGAACAGAGAGATTACCGTAGAAATAAGAAAGTTGTGAACAAAATGAACATTGGCAGTGAAGCGGAGAGCAGAGGGTAGAGCAGAGAAAGGGAGCCAGGAAAGATCGGTGTTAACAAGATCGCTGACTGTAACGAATCCAGCTCGGAGCGATGAAGGAAAAGCAAAGCAAGGGAGATTAGGAGGGTGTAGAAGAGAAGAAAAAACGAGAGGTTCGGAAAGCAGGTGATTTGTAGAGGCAGAGAGAGAGAGGGAGGGAACGAAGAAAGGAGATAGCCTCCTTGTAGACAGGAGGGAAAAGTGTGAGATGGGACAGTGGTCCATGAGCAAGAACGAAAGGAGAGTAAAGCGTGGGTTATGCGGAGAGACTATGACATCACGAGCAGCAACTGCAGAGGGAGCAGGTGCCTCAAGTGATCGTAAAAAAGTAGACGCACGATAAGCCTTGTAATAGTATCTTACGTCGGGTAGACTGGAAGGAGACAGATAGAGTTGAGGTGCTCCGACCTAATGATGGCCGGGACAGATAACCTGAGTTTGACAGCGGGTGAGTTCAAGAAGGCGTAGTGCTGGTTGCTTCGAAGCCAACCAAGAATAGGTGCACATTGAAAGCAGGTAAGTGTGCGTTAGACATGCTCTTTGAAAAACGGAGGTGCAGATATGTGCGCGCCGCCAGATTGCGACCGAGCGATGTAGGCGTGGCCGGAGAGTAGTCCAGGTGACGAGTGAAGCTGCTGCTGGTTGACCAAAGTGGACTCCTAGGAATCGTTGAGAGGTGTTGGACCACTCTGCTCCCCAAGGAGAGTCTGTGCTTTTCATTGTGTTTAGCGCTGCTCCATAACATGAGGCGTAGGTATTGTAGAGATTGCGGAGATCATGAAATTGTGATTCGTGCCGAATGCAATATCGTCGGCGTAAGCAACATGGTGACGTGTGTTGGCTACCACTGGTGGTAGTGAAGCAAAGACGGATCTTTTTTTTTCTGATTGTAGGTGTAACGACCACCGTAAGCTACTCAATAGCCTATAAGCAGTCGCCCGTCCCTAATTTAGGGTCACTGGTTCCAGGGAACGGAGAGAGCCAGTGCCGTAAGACAAACACAATATCCATGCCTCACGGGATTCGAACCCGGACCCCTTTCGGACGAACGATCAGAGGCCATCGCTTAGAAGAAGGATCGTTGGACTGCGCGTAAAAGATGTTCTATTGAGAGGGCAAAGAGCTGCCCGGATAAGGGACAGCCCTGACGCACGCCGCGACGAAAGGGTATGGGGGCTGTGAAGAGGTTTGGCAGCTTGACGTGGAAAACTGCGTCACGGTAGAGGGAGATAAGAGAAGCAAAAAAAGGAGGAAAATCAAAATTTAATAATGTTGCAAGAAGGTAATCATGAGAAATATTATCGAATGCTGAGCGTTCATCAAGGGAAAGAAGAGCAAGGGGTTCCGAACGGGAGCGGGCGAGGTGAATTAGATCATTAAGAAACTGAATATTATGGAAGATGGAGCGGCCGGGTAGAGTATAGGTTTGATTAGTGGAGAGAATATGAGGGAGTATGGGGTTAAGCCAGCGGGAGAGAAATTTAGTATAGAGTTTATAATGAGTGTTTAAGAGTGAGATGGGACGCCAATTTCCCAAGTCAAGCGGATCACCCTTCTTGGGGAAAAGTACGACATGTGCGAGCGTGAAACTCCTCGGAAGAGATGTAAGATGCATGGCAGTTAAAAAGCACAAAGGAGAAACGGAAGAAAGGCAGGAAGAAAAAGCCTTATAAGAAACAAATAGGGAGACCGTCCGGGCCAGGTGAAGCCCGAGGGTTGAGTGACGAGAAAGTGTCAGAGAGTTCAGTTAGAGTGGGAGGAAGGAGGAGGCTGGGGGGCAGACATGGGTCGAGAAGTCGATGGAGCGGCCCCTAGCAATAGGGGCGGATCAGGAAGTTGATGAGAAGTCCAAGCTATTAGCTCAGTACCGCTGATCACTGATACGTCATCTTCTACTGAGATGTAGATATGAGACTTGGCACCACCGCACTTGGTGGGAAGGGCGGGAGACATTCCTGGAGAAGAAGAGGTGTCCATGACGTCTCAATGACGCTCTGGATCCACCTCAATAAGCTGAGCAGGGGCTACCGCAGTAGAAGAGGAGGGAGCTGGCTGATCTGCCAAGATAAGGATGTGGGCGTCACCCTTATCTTCCTCCGCCATCGAAGCAATGGCGAGACTTTAACGAAAAAAAGACCAGCTTGGTCGAAAAATAAAACAGTGAAAAATGAAAAAATATGGCACTCACCAACCTGAGAGATACACGAAAGCAAAGTGTAGACCTTCAACTTGAAGACACACGCAACCACAGAAACTAAAGCACTCAATAAACATCTTATAGCAACAAAAATCACGGAGCTCAAAACTTGACCTCTGAGCTTCGAAGGGTTAGTGCATGAATTAATGCCAAAGGTGGACCAACACCGTACTAATGTATGACAGCAAATGCTATGTTGTGTTTCTGTTCTAGGTGTCCGGTGACTTGTCAATATAGTGTATGTCTACAATATTTGAATAGAGCTTTGTCATTGTTTAGAAAGTTACTTCGTTAACATAAGACAGAATATATACGAATTCTTGAGTTCACTCTTCAATTCAAGAGTTTATTCTATTAATTTCAGCGAAAGTAAGGTGACGTCCTGGTGGCAGAGCTTCAGACGCTCTAGTTTTTGCCGAATCATCCGAGACGGCAGAGCGGCGAAGTGAGGCATAGGCGCAGATCGCGTGCCCTGCGGCAAGGACGTTCAACCCTACATCAAACTACTGCCCCGAAATTAGGAACAACCGAATTTTTATAGCCTTCAGAGATGCTCATGATAAACGTTAACTCTTTCCTCGCCTCCCCAGTGTGGATATTGTTTTACTTTACTGCTAATTTGCTCAAATCGGAATGTCGCCATTTTAGGAATTTTTATAAAGGGTTTAAGAAATTTTTTTCATGCTATAATATAAAATAAATATAATTGCTGAACGAGTAAACATGATTTGGCCGCACATGAAAAGTTTATGGGTACTATCTTATGAGTAAGAGGCGGACAAAAGTAATGGAAATAGCTGCAATAAATGTACAGCTTTTTGTAATGGTTCAGTTATTTATTTACGAACATGAAATAATGATTTTTTGGTGGGTTTCTAGCAGCTAACACTGGGGAAATCTGAGAATACAACCACTAGTTTTATAAGATGAGTTAAAAAATGATACATGCGAAAAAGCGACGGACATAACTGAATTGCAAGAGAGCAAATTGCCGAGGTCCGTTTAAGCCGGATCATTGTGGCTGGAACTGACGATTCTATGAATGTATCCAGAGCAACTGTATTGAAAGTAATGACTGTATTCACCGGGTATGGAGAAACATCATCCTATAGGACGAACTGATGAAGTAAATCCAAGATGAATGAAAGAGACTGCTGAGCATTGTAACCGATTGTAGTACGAATACAAATTGTTGACGCAAAAACAACAGCAAAAATTAATGTGAGCTCAGCAACTCAGCACCTTGCAAATCCAATTCATCGAGGACTCCAAAAAACTGAGAGCCTCTATTGCCAAGTCACTCGTTACTGGTGCTAATGCAACAAGTTAGTAAAATCATGCAATCCAACATACCAGAAATAATTACTCAAGTTTTGAGGATAATGGCTGTGGAATAAATCTCGCTCCGGTGCCTTGACCTTTAACACCATTTTAATGATATTAAACAGAATTGGTTCAATATAACTCCGTAACAACATGATAAAATTATGTCGCAATAGAACCATTTTTACGTAAGTTATGACGCATAGAGGCTGCGGAATGGATCCCGCTCTTATGTCCTGACCTTTGACCCCATTTCCAATAGGTTTCGTCCCCAGATGGTCCCCTACCACATACTAAAATTTCATCGAAATCGAACCATTTTTTACGCGAGTTATCGTAGGGACTAACAGACGGACATAGCTGGAGCATATAAGCTTCTTCAACCTATGGTTGGAAAGCGTAAAAAAGGAGGATGCAATGTTTTTGCAAGCAAAAAAAAAAAAAAATCAAGAAACGGGTGATTGGAAGCATGTGATTTAGCCCGACTAATTATTATTCACAATTTTTACAACTTCGGGAAAAGTTCAAGTTTAAGAAATGTTGAAATAAACTTTTCCAACTGTCAAACATGGTAGGGCTCTGTAACATAAGACTTTAAAATGATATTTGCTAACGGGTTTACGAACCTATTCTTCATAATTTTGCTATCCTAATTTCCGAAAAGTTATCCTTTTTTCTCCATCATGTAAGGTTTCCTCAAAAAGAGGTCAATACATCACTCATACACTGACTGAAAAAAATTCCAACACCACGAAAAAATAGTTGTAGAGGAATGAAATGGCGGCAATACATTTGTATAGGTAACATATTTAATCGATTAAGGTTTCAAGAACAAAGCTTATTGTAAGCGCGAGAAGAGCCATTTTAAATGTGGAATGCTGGTACATTAATAACCGGTGTAACCGCCAGAATGTTGAATGCAAGCACGCAAACGTTCATGCATTGTGTCATACAGGTGCTGGATGCCAGTTTGTGGGATGGAGTTCCATGCCTGTTGCACTTGGTCGGTCAATACAGGGACGGTTATTGCTGGTTGGGGGTGACGCTGGAATTGTCGTCCAATGATGACCCATACGTGCTCGATTGGTGAAACATCTGGTGATCTAGCTGGCCACGGCAACATGTCGACACTCTGTAGAGCATGTTGGGTTACAACAGCGGTATGCGGGCGAGCGTTATCCTGTTGGAAAACACCGCCTGGAATGCTGTTCATGAATGGCAGCACAGCAGGTTGAATCACCAGACTGACGTACAACTGTGCCGTCAGGGTGCGTGGGATAACCACGAGAGTGCTCCTGCTGCCATAGGAAATTGCTCCCCAGACCATAACTCCAGGTGTAGGTCCAGTGTGTCTCGGCCGCAGACAGGTTGGATGCAGGCGCTCACCTGGCCTCCTTCTAACAAACACACGGCCATCACTGGCACCCAGGCAGAACAGGCTTTCATCAGAAAACACAACAGATCTCCACTCCGTCCTCCAATGAACTCTAGCTTGACACCACTGATGTTGCAAACGGCAGAGGTTTGGAGTAAGTGGAATGCACGCTACAGGGTGTCTGGCCCAGAAGCTGTCTTTCAAGTAACCGATTTGTAACAGTTCGCTGTGCCACTGCGGTGGCAACTGCAGCTCGATCTGCTGCCACAGACGCGGTACGATGCGCCACGGCCATACGCCGTACACGGCGGTCTTCCATCTCAGTGGTGCCACGTGGCCTGCCGGAAACCGGTCTTCTTGAGGCAGTACCTTCCCTTGACCACCGCTGTCAACAATCATGCACAGTGGCTACAATCCTGCCAAGTCGTTCGACAGGGTTGTCCCTTGTCGGGTCAAATTTTTCAATTTCTTTTGAACCATTGTTAAACGCTCTCAGATTCAGCCTTTGCTCGACGATTCCTCGAAATGTCTCTACCACACGCCATCATTGTTTTGACTGCTTATGCAGATGATTTGACATTGTTCCTTTGATGTGATAACGGTTTTTCAATTCTATCCAACACTTATATAGAATACTCTGCTATTTCCGGGTCTGCTGTGAACGTGGAAAGATGTTCTGGACTTTGGGCCGGAGCGCGGGCCTTCCACAGCGATCGACTGTGGGGAGCTCAATGATCTGCATTATCATTTAAATACTGGGAGTGTACGTTGGATTGCCTGCAGCGGTCGCAGCCGCGACTTCGACGCCCCTCCTTCAGAAGATTGGTCGCTCCCTGGGTTCCTTCCGCTATCTGAAAACGCAGCTCTCGTTCTCAAGCCGCTCATTTATACTGAACACCTTTATATTGCTGAAGCTCTTAAATATTTGGATTGCCAATTCTCTACCCAATTTGTTTTCTGACTCACGTTCAACGCATCTTCACTGATTTCATTTGGGCCGTTATTCATTGGGTACATCGTTCTACCCCCTGCTTACGGTGGCCTCTGTCTCGCAGAGTGTCCCGTAAATTCAAAGCTTTTCATCTGTTTAACTTTGTTCATGAATTTACTCTTCCTCTGTCTTCCTCTCACGCCATTGTCGATACTCTGTTTTTTCCCCGTAGCCCATTTCTTACTGTTTCTACTTTTCTGCAGATGGATCTTTTTCCATTCGTTTCCAGCCACTTTCCTGAAACTTACATTCCTTTTGGCGTTCCTTATGCCCAGTCCGCCTCCCTCAATCCACTAATGATCTATTAGCAGAACCACTTTTTTCTTCCGCTATTCACTTTTCTACCACCCTCTACCTTCACTTATCCACCTGGCGTTCAAATAGAGTGGTGAAGGTTTCACAGCTTGTTGATTCCACACTTCCTTGGAAATCGTTCCATTCTATTTCGCCTTCATTGCCAGACACATCAGCTTCTCGTCTTCAACTCCGGTTTATCCAAACTCTTTATCCTTCTCTTACCGATCAGCATGGATTGATTTATACCCCGTCGGCTGCTTTTAGTTTGCCTTATACTGTCTATTTGAATAATGTACCGTATCTACTCCATAATATCACCATGAAATTGATTTACAGTCATTTTCTAACCTACTTCGATGAGCCAAGACACATCTCAACAGTTCCAGTTCTATCAGCCACATGGACGGACATCAATATCTCTCTCGCTTCCCCAAAAGCAATTCACTGGCTCCACCTGTATCAACGTCTTCTCACCCCTTGTACGCTCCATTGTCTTAGTCATCTCACATTGAAGAATTGTTGTTTTTTTGTACCACCGTTGGTAATGCCCATCATTCGTATTTTATGCGTCTCATTTTACAACCTTTGTTTTTCACTTATGTTCTGCCTTGCGGATAAAATTTGTTCCTCAATTCATACTACAATGCATTATATCTTATCCTTCGCCGTCATTGTTTAACTGAAAATAATCATAATCAACTTTGCTTTTTTCTTTCTTCAGGAAAAATTTATCATCTACCACTATTACCACACTTCCGTCGATAATCCCTTATTTCGACGTTATCATGTGGCATGTTATGTTTTGTGCCGCAATTTTCGTTCATCTATCCTTACCCTCTTGCAAACTGAGTAGGACGTCAAAAAATACAGATACTGTTACTTCCTTTTGCGAGACCTGGATGTCTGATAAGTCTTGGTTTCATGTTCACAATGAACGTGTTTTCCTCAACGTGTGATTTTTTCCTTCCAAAGATTTGAATCGTGCTTTGTTGTTGCATTTTTTTCTTTGTATGTTGCAATTTTGTTTTGGCGGAATCATACTGTTGATACTGCTCTTTTGCTTGGGAGGATTTTTGTGGAAGGAGTCACTTCCTTGCTTGTGTTTTGTTTCAATGTCTCGTTTTTGTGTTGCTTTCTACTATGTTTGTTTGTGTTGTCAAATCCTCAGTGGACAGAGCCTCTTTCCTTTTTTATTTCACAGTATGGTTTCACTGTGATTTTAATTTTGACCTTTTTTCCTGCGCTATATATATATATATTTTTTTTTCTGATTGGAGGTTTAACGACCACCGTGAGCAACTCAATGGGCTATAAGCAGTCGCCCGTCCCTAATTTAGGGTCACTGGTTCCAGGGAAGGGAGAGAGCCAGTGCCGTAAGACAAACACAACATCCATGCCTCACCGTGATTAGAACCCGGATCCCGTTCGGACGAATGATCAGAGGCCATCGCTTAGACCACTGCGCCACCGGGGCGGCATATTTTGTTTCGTTAAATCATGTGCTTCTGTTATCTTGTTGTTGACCAATTTTTATGGAATCGTTCTTTATACGACATGGCATTACCCATCACTTTTATAACACGTTATGATTACTTACATGCTGATGGTCAAGTGTATTGTTTTTTTCTTATGCTGTATATTGATGTTTTTCTTATTGCTGTGAGCTGTACACGTGATAATCATTGGCTTTGTTTCTTCATCTAGAAGTCTATGATACCCATTTACCCCCGTGCCAAATGGAGGCTTTCTGATCATTCGTCCGAGATGGATCCGTGTTCGAATCCCGGTGAGGCATAAATGTTGTGTTTGTCTTACGGCACTGGATCTCTCCCTTCCCTGGAGGTAGTGGCCCTAAATTAGGGACGGGCGACTGCTTATAGCTTATTCAGTTGCTCACGGTGGTCATTAAACACTCAATCAAAAAAAAAATGCCACCGTTAGTAGAGACCTGCGTCCAAGTCAGTGTTACCTATAAGAATGCCACCTTTAATGTTTGGTTACAAAGTAATTGTTACGTCATAGTTTCGGCTACTATGTCATATCTAAACAGTTTGTCTCCTTTTCTGTTGAAACATAAGAGAGGCCGCTACTAATGGGAGATTTCTTTCAGACTACCTTTCTTCCACGCTTAAGAGTTTTTTTTTTGTTTTATGCGTTCGCTGCTAAACCAGGAATTCAAAGCCAGCCGATTGTAACAGTGACAATCACTGTCACAGGCCAGACGATGATTCGCCGTTCCGTTAGTGCTCCGTGACCCCTGTCATAAACAGTGATTTTGTCACTGTTACAAGTATGATGGCGACTCGCCGTTCCAGCTCACTCACGGCTATCCTAAACGGCGATTTTGTAACCATTTAAAGTCACTGTTACTTCCATGGAACTGTCACCGTTGACAGTCATCGATACTTCCGTGTAACTCTCAGTGAGACAAGAAAATCAGTGTTAAGCCCACCTCTAAAGAACAGCTATAACCTTACTGACTGAAGAATGCATGTGGGCTGGAGATTTGGTTGGGCAGCGATCCTTTGTTATTCTTTAAGTCATATCACCGCGCAGGAACGAGTTGCAGTCGTATGGTGAATTATTTTCTGCAAACGATGCTATCTTACAAGAAGATAATGCTCCACTTTACATAGCCAGATGAGTCCTATCTTGGTTTAAGGTACAGAAAACTGAAGTAAAACATCTCTCATATCCTGCATAATTACCAGACAAACATTTTTGAGCTCATGTGGGCAGATTTCGAAAGCTGAACGAGAAGCAGGTTTTGACCACCATTTTATACCCTTTACTTAGTAGTTTAACAGAAGGTTCAGCATCGCTCTAATGGATCTCCACAATTTATTTGAATACATTGAATTTCTAACAGATGCTATCGTAAAAATAAAGACTGGTACAACACCGTATGAAAGCATGCCTATAATGCTTCACATAAGTAGTTTCATCATTCTGCTAACCCCATTTACGCGTCAAAAAAGATTTTGTAGTTTTGTTGGAATTCCTGAAGGTTACACGTGCTATGTTGAAAACAGCTGTTTTAGAATATGTTCACTGTATTTATATAGTAAACGCCGGAATTAAAAGAAAATATTAGATTGAAAATTCTAGGGTTATGGTGTACCTTTACCAGAGATGTCAGTGAAACCCATATCAGTCTGTATCTTCATTAAAATGGACTATTGTTTGTTGTTTTAGCAGAATTGATTAGCTGCCCGAGGTACACACATCTGAATAGCATAAACATTGAATATAAGAAATCTTTACTGAACACTTGCTCTCAGTTGCCTTAGGCGCACACTTCCGAAGAGTGGCAATAAAAACTTTATTTACAAAACAATAATTCTGAGCTCCATGAAGCACGCACTTCCAAAGAACCTGAATGTAAACATAAGTGTTATTCACAAAACAGATTTCAGAGTAAGGGCTTTCCACTTTTAGGTGTGTGTTTCTGTGGAAAGTAAACTGACACAGCACACTACTATTCAGTTAACAACATATTATCTATCATAATTAATGGCGTTTTTTAATTTCATTCGCCGTTTTCAAATTCGACCTCCATATTTTTTTTTTTTTTTGAATGAAAAATGAAGTGGACCCTTTTGGAGGAGGTCTTATTTTTCGAAATTACTGGCCACCTAAATTAAGTGTAAGAGAAAGTATGACGAAAAACTTTACAGCAAATAAAGCGGACAGCTGCATGACGCATTACGTAGCTTGTATACTCACGAGCCATATAACTGATCACATACCTAATAGTGTGTTGGGACGCCTTGATCACCTACCTAATCGCCATAACCACTTGCACTCGGCTTGGAAGCGACAATGTTTGCATTCGGCTTGGAATGATAACCTATGTAATCACCATAACCGATCACATTCGGCTTGGAATGATCACCTACCTAATCGCGATAACCTCTTAGACTCGTCTTGACATGACCACTTACCAAATCGCTATAACCGGTTGCACTCGGCTTGTAGTCGACAATTTTTGCACTCGGCTTGGAATGACCACTTACCAAATCGCTATAACCGGTTGCACTCGGCTTGGAATGACCACTTACGAAATCGCTATAACCGGTTGCACTCTGAGTCTACAATGTTTGCACTCGGCTTGGAATGACCACTTACCAAATCACTATAACCGGTTGCACTTGGCTTGGAGTCTACAATGTTTGCACTCGGCTTGGAGTCTACAATGTTTGCACTCGGCTTGGAATCGAAACCGGATACACTGGGAGTCTACAATGTTTGCACTCGGCTTGAAATGACCACTTACCAAATCGCCATAACCGGTTGCCCTTAGCTTGGAGTCTACAATGTTTGCACTCGGCTTGGAATGACCACTTACCAAATCACTATAACCGGTTGCACTTGGCTTGGAGTCTACAATGTTTGCACTCGGCTTGGAGTCTACAATGTTTGCACTCGGCTTGGAGTCTACAATGTTTGCACTCGGCTTGGAATGACCACTTACCAAATCGCCATAACCGGTTGCCCTTAGCTTGGAGTCTACAATGTTTGCACTCGGCTTGGAGTCTACAATGTTTGCACTCGGCTTGGAGTCGACAATGTTTGCACTCGGCTTGGAGTCGACAATGTTTGCACTCGGCTTGGAGTCGACAATGTTTGCACTCGGCTTGGAGTCGACAATGTTTGCACTCGGCTTGGAATGACCACTTACCAAATCACTATAACCGGTTGCACTTGGCTTGGAGTCTACAATGTTTGCACTCGGCTTGGAGTCTACAATGTTTGCACTCGGCTTGGAGTGATACAATGTTTGCACCATAACGGCTTAGTCTACAATGTCACTCGGCTTGGATAAACCGGATACACTGGGAGTCTACAATGTTTGCACTCGCTTGAAATGACCACTTACCAAATCGCTATAACCGGTTGCACTTAGCTTGGAGTCTACAATGTTTGCACTCGGCTTGGAATGACCACTTACCAAATCACTATAACCGGTTGCACTTGGCTTGGAGTCTACAATGTTTGCACTCGGCTTGGAATCGAAACCGGATACACTGGGAGTCTACAATGTTTGCACTCGGCTTGAAATGACCACTTACCAAATCGCCATAACCGGTTGCCCTTAGCTTGGAGTCTACAATGTTTGCACTCGGCTTGGAGTCTACAATGTTTGCACTCGGCTTGGAGTCTACAATGTTTGCACTCGGCTTGGAATCGAAACCGGATACACTGGGAGTCTACAATGTTTGCACTCGGCTTGGAATGACCACTTACCAAATCACTATAACCGGTTGCACTTGGCTTGGAGTCTACAATGTTTGCACTCGGCTTGGAGTCTACAATGTTTGCACTCGGCTTGGAATGACCACTTACCAAATCGCCATAACCGGTTGCCCTTAGCTTGGAGTCTACAATGTTTGCACTCGGCTTGGAGTCTACAATGTTTGCACTCGGCTTGGAGTCGACAATGTTTGCACTCGGCTTGGAATGACCACTTACCAAATCACTATAACCGGTTGCACTTGGCTTGGAGTCTACAATGTTTGCACTCGGCTTGGAGTCTACAATGTTTGCACTCGGCTTGAAATGACACCAAATCGCCATAACCGGTTGCCCTTAGCTTGGAGTCTACAATGTTTGCACTCGGCTTGGAGTCTACAATGTTTGCACTCGGCTTGGAGTCGACAATGTTTGCACTCGGCTTGGAGTCGACAATGTTTGCACTCGGCTTGGAGTCGACAATGTTTGCACTCGGCTTGGAGTCGACAATGTTTGCACTCGGCTTGGAATGACCACTTACCAAATCACTATAACCGGTTGCACTTGGCTTGGAGTCTACAATGTTTGCACTCGGCTTGGAGTCTACAATGTTTGCACTCGGCTTGGAGTCTACAATGTTTGCACTCGGCTTGGAATCGAAACCGGATACACTGGGAGTCTACAATGTTTGCACTCGGCTTGAAATGACCACTTACCAAATCGCCATAACCGGTTGCCCTTAGCTTGGAGTCTACAATGTTTGCACTCGGCTTGGAGTCGACAATATTTGCACTCGGCTTGGAGTCGACAATGTTTGCACTCGGCTTGGAATGACCACTTACCAAATCGCTATAACCGGTTGCACTCTGCTTGGAGTCTACAATGTTTGCACTCGGCCTGGAATCGAAACCGGATACACTCAGCTTGCAATGACCACCTACCTAATCACGATAACCTATCACATTCGGCTTGAAATGACAACCTACCAAATCGCGATAACCGCTAGCACTCTGCTTGGAATGACCACTTATCTAATGGCTATAATCGCTTGTACTCGGCTTGGAATCATTACCGACTTAATCACGATAACCGCTTGAACTCTGAGATCGACACCTCTTGCACTCAGTTTGAAATCAGCACTACTGGCACTCGGCTTGGAATGACCATCTATCTAATCGCGATTACCACTGTAACTCGGCTTGAAATGGACACTGCTTGCACTCGGCTTCGAGTAATTATCTAATCCTAATTGCGATAACCGTTTGCAATAGACTTGGATTGACCACCTACCCAATAACGATACCACTCAAACTAGGCTTGGAATAGACACTGCTTGCACTCGACTTGGAATGGCCACTTACCTAATCGCGATAACCGCTTGCACTCTGCTTGAAATTTCTTGCACTTAGCTTGAAATGACTATCTACCTAATCCTTATTGCAGATTGCACTCGGCTTGAGAAAACCCTTAGAAATAGGAACCTAGTAGATTTGGGATAGAGTGCCCGACCGAAAAGTTCCGCCGAGACGAGGTAGAAAGGGGAGCAAGTCGCCCTGATTCATAACCGGGGGTCCGACGGCTTAACGCGCACATCCGACATATGGCGGATATTTAGTGGTTCGAGAGTTCGTACCTGCCTGCGATTTTATTTTTTTGATTGGAGGTTTAACGACCACCTTGAGCAACTCAATGGGCTATAAGCAGTAGCCGGTCCCTAATTTAGGGACAATGACTCCAGAAAATGGAGAGCCAAAGCCGTAAGACAAACAAAACATCATGCCTCACTGGGATTCGAACCCGGACCCAATCTAGGACGAATGATCAGAAGCCGTCGCTTAGACCACTACGGCTCTGGGGCGGCTGCCTGGGATCGAACCTGAGATTGGAACAGAGTGCCAGAAGGGAACGTTCCGCGGAAAGGAGGTAAAAAGGAGGAAGAAGACGTCTTTATTTATAACAAGGGGGGTGGGGAGGTTACTCGGGTCCGACAGCTTAACGTGCTCATCCGACGCATGGCGAATATTTAGTGGTTCTAGCATTCGTACCTGCCTTGGATCGAACTTGAGATTCCTCATTGGCAGTCACAAACGTTGACCACTAGGCCATTCTTCTGAGATGAATCCTGGTTCGAATTCCGGTGAGACATGGATGTTGTGTTTGTCTTACGGTACTGACGTACTCCCATCCCTGGAAAGAGTGGTTCCACATTAGCGACTGCTTATAACACAAGTTGCTCACGGTGGTTGTTAAACCACCAAGCAACCCCCAATGCAGTCAGTTTTTAAAAATTCTAAAAGCATGACTCGAAGGTGCGAGAGCAGTGAGAACATCCCTTTGATGGCAACATCTTTGGATCTCCAATTTTGAAACCACTTAAACTTATTTCTTGGATGCAGCAGAAATAGTGTTACGAAAATGACGTCACCCTCAGTTTTTTTTGTTTTTTTTTGTTTGGAGGTTTAACGACCACCGTGAGCAACTCAATGGGCTATAAGCAGTCGCCCGTCCCTAATTTAGGGTCACTGGTTCCAGGGAAGGGAGAGAACCAGTGCCGTAAGACAAACACAACATCCATGCCTCACCGGGATTCGAACCCGGACCCCGTTCGGACGAATGATCAGAGGCCATCGCTTAGACCACTGCGCCACCGGGGCGGCTCACCCTCAGTTTCCTTAACCACTAATAAAATTGCTGCCATGTACGCAAAGCTGTTTCCGTCATATTGACGTCACCCATGTTAATTAACCCGAGGCGGTTAATTAACATGGGTGAGAGCCTTAACACAACTAATCCACATTTAACGAGAACCTTAACACAACTAAGTAAACCATATAGATTTAAATTTGGTTCACGAACACGAAACTTATTTTCAGTAGTTCGTAAGGATCGTGAACAGAACAGCAAAATCGGACAGTGGGGTATTTACAATATCTCGCTGGTTAAGGCAACTACAGGACAAGCAGCCTCTAATTATGTGGGTTCTACAAAACGTAATATTGAACTACGAATTAAAGAACATGAATACAATATTAAAAGAGGCATGTATTGTACATCACTAGCCAAATCTGTTATACAAGATGATCTTAATCCCGACTGGAGTAATGCAAGAATAATTAACACTCCTAGTAAACTTGGTGGCATTTTAATTGCAGAAAGTGTATATACAGAGGTTTCCGGTGAGCAATGTTGTAATGTACATGCCCCTATGTGTTACATAACGTTTGGAAATCACTTATTAAAACAATAAATTATAAACTGTAATCTAAACTTGAAATTGAATGTTTGCCCCACCTTATACCATTTCTCATTTCTATAATATATTTCCATGATTTCTTCACAGACCATTGGGACAACGGTATTCGCAACAATTTGGCGCATGTAGATTACTATTGGCTAATAACGTACCATGCTTCCCACAATGATATGATCTATATTATATATACACTGACGGGAAAAAAATCCCAACACCAAGAAGGGGTTGTGTTAGATAAACAACAGTTGGTAGGCGGTGAGAGTACATCTGTAAGTTGGCGTCTATGCAAATTTCGCGCTCGGCGCATACATGTAGCGCTAGTAGCGCCCCTCGGAACATGCAAAGCAGGTTTGCTGTAAATACGCGCTGTAACGTTCGTGAGCGTTAGTTATCGTTGAGATTCGACGTAGGGTGTTGATGTTAGTCAAGATTGCCTTTAAGAAGACGAAGAAGCCATTATCAACAGCTCACGGAGTTTGAACGAGGTCGTGTAATAGGGCTACGAGAAGGTGGATTTTCTTTCCGCAATATTGCAGAACGACTTGGCAGGAATGTAGCCACTGTGCATGTTTGTTGGCAGCGGTGGTCAAGGGAAGGTACTGCCTCAAGAAGACAGGGTTCCGGCCGACCACGTAGCACAACTGAGAGGGAAGACGGCCGTGTACTGCTTATGGCCGTGGCGCATCGTACCGCGTCTGCGGCAGCAATTCGAGCTGCAGTTGCCACCACAGTGACACAACGAACTGTTACAAATCGGTTACTTTAAGGACAGCTCCGATCCAGACGCCCTGTAGCGTGCATTCCACTTACTCCAAACCACTGCCGTTTGCGACGTCAGTGGTGTCAAGCTAGAGCTCATTGGAGGACGGAGTGGAGATCTGTTGTATTTTCTGATGGAAGCCGGTTCTGCCTGGGTGCCAGTGATGGCCGTGTGTTGGTTAGGAGGACAGGTGAACGCCTGCAACCAACTTGTCTGCAGCCGAGACACACTGGACCTACACCTGGAGTTATGGTCCGGGGAGCAATTTCCTATGACAGCAGGAGCACTCTCGTGGTTATCCCACGCACCCTGACGGCACAGTTGTACGTCGGTCTGGTGATTCAACTTGTTGTGCGGCCTTTCATGAACAGCATTCCAGGGGTATTTTCAACAGGATAACGCTCACCCGCATACCGCTGTTGTAACCCAACATGCTCTACAGAGTGTCGACATGTTGCCGTGGCCTGCTAGATCACCAGATCTTTCACCAGTCGAGCACGTATGGGACATTATTGGACGACAACTCCAGCGTCACCCCCAACCAGCATTAACCGTCCCTGTATTGACCGACCAAGTGCAACAGGCATGGAACTCCATCCAACAAACTGACATCCAGCACCTGTACGACACAATGCATGAACGTTTGCGTGCTTGCATTCAACATTCTGGCGGTTACACCGGTTATTAATGTACCAGCATTTCACATTTAAAATGGCTCTTCTCGCCCTTACATTAAGCTGTGACCTTGAAACCTTAATCGACTAAATATGTTACCTATACAAATGTATTGCCGCCAATTTCTTCCTCTACAACTATTTTTTCGTGGTGTTGGGATTTTTTTCCGTCAGTGTAGATTAAATGAGTATTTACACTGGCGGAAAGTGAAAAAATAACACCAACAAGGAATTGGCGGACGATCATGAAATTTACATATGTTAATGGGGTAGAGTTTACGTAGGTGTGATGTTAATTTCGGGACCATCCGGTAAGCGTTTACGCCACAGCACGGCATAATATGCAAATTATCGTCGGTGGTATTTAAAGAGTACGACGAAGTGAATGTAATCAGTTGTCGGCGTACGGACACGTGCGAATACTCCAAAGAAGCTGCAATGCCTGGACATGGAAGAAGTGTACGATTTCAGCAGTTATCGGACTTTGAGCGAGGTCGTCTAGTCGGACTCCGCGAGGCCGGGTGGTCGTACCGGCGTATTGCGGATCGAATTGGACGGGAAGTATCGGTGGTGGTACGATGGTGGCGTAGATGGTCCGAGGAACATTCCCACACGAAAAGACGTGGAACCGGGAGTCACAGACGGACTGATGAGCGGACCGAGCGACGCATAAGAAGAGCTGCGTTGTCAAGCAGAACATCCACTGCGACGCAAATCCGAGCTGCCGTTGCACCTGAGGTGATTGTGCGAACAATCCGCAACCGTCTACTGGATGCAAGACTACCTGCATGTGTGCCGCTGGCATGTGTACCTCTGACTCCAGCCCGTCAGGAACGGCTGCAGTGGTGTCTGCAACGTCTGCACTGGAGAACGCAATGGCGATCTGTCGTGTTCAGCGATGAAAGCAGATTCTGCTTGGGAGCCTCCGATGGCCGTATGCGTGTTCGCAGACGCACAGGGGAGCGTCTCCACCCTTCTTACATCCGCCGGCGACACACAGGGCCTACACCTGGTCTCCTGCTGTGGGGAGCGATCAGATATCACTCCCGTACACAACTAGTGTTTGTACCGGGTACGTTAAACAGCACCTCCTACATCAACAACATAATTCAGCCCGTTGTTGTGCCATTTGTAAGGCCGGTCCATCGTGGTGTTTTCCAGCAAGATAACGCACGTCCAAACACGACAAGTGCAACGCAACATGCACTTCAAGGTGTAAGACAACTTCCATGGCCTGCACGTTCACCGGATTTGTCCCCCATTGAGCACGAGTGGGATTTTATGGGACAACTTCTCCGGTCTCCACGGCAAGCCATGACCATCACTGATTTACGCGTCCATGTTGAGGATGCTTGGAACTCAATACCCCAAACTTACATCCAACATCTGTTCGACAGACTCCATGCCAGAATTGCACAGTGTGACGCAGTTCATAGCGGTTCAACCTCGAACTAACCATGTTACATGGAAATATTATTTTTCAGTTTACCAGCAAATACAGCTGTATTTTGCCATAATGTTTTGATCACGTTATGCTCTGTATTCCGTTATAATGCTGTATAAATTTAGTTGGTATCAGAAGTCTTCTTGGTGTTCTTTTTTCACTTTCCGCCCGTGTATTACATCAGAAGATGAGGCAGTCGCTGACTCGGAAGTGCTAATGGTTTTAATTGTATATATTTCTTATTTTTTATCAATAAATCGGGCTAAAGACGGAACACTTATCGTTTTAGTCTATATATTAACTCCATAAGGAGTTTTACTGTGACCTATTTTGAGAGAACAGCTGAACTTAAAAATATGGTTGAGGTATCAAAATAAAGGTTTTACTATGTATACGTGCCAGTCGAAGACAAAAATGAGATTGGGACAATGGTTTTTTTTTTTTTTTTTTTTTTTTTTTTGATTGGAGGTTTAACGACCACCGTGAGCAACTCAATGGGCTATAAGCAGTCGCCCGTCCCTAATTTAGGGTCACTGGTTCCAGGGAAGGGAGAGAGCCAGTGCCGTAAGACAAACACAACATCCATGCCTGACCGGGATTCGAACCCGGACCCCTTACGGTCGAATGATCAGAGGCCAGCGTCTTACACCACTGCGCCACTGGGGCGGCGGGACAATGGTTCGGGCATGGCGGAGCGACAAAGTTCCCACGTAAAGTCTATGGGAGAAGCGTGCGGCCCGTATCTACATGAGGCGCTTAGTTCAGGGTCAGAATGTGGGTGCATGGTGTTCTATGATCAGCTCTAAAGTAAATATTTTTTTGAATACTTACCCTTTACTCATTAGGAACCCTGACACAAGGAAAGGTTTAGTCAATGGCACACGTATTATCGTAAAGTCGCTCTTCCAAAATACAATTTCTGTGAAAATTTTGTGCGGAGAACATACGGGGTCGTTGCACACACTACGCATACGCATTCCTCTGCCTCCAAGTGACACCACTTTCCCTTTTACGATCAAAAGAATTAAATATCCGATCCTATTGTCCTTTGCGATGACTATTAATAAGAGTCAAGGACAAACACTTGCCAAAGGTGGAAATATACCTTTCAGAACCAGTCTTGTCACATGCATGGTCTACGTTGCCCTATCTTGAGCAAGATCAAAGAATTTTGGTGCAGTCAAGACCACTCACGAAGATGCAGCTAGGTTAAAAAGAAACTAACCGTCGATTTCGACTAGTTACGTTTATTTAAGAAAAGTCCTTTTCAAGTGTTTCCTTATTTACACAAAAATTTAGCAAAATCGAAGGAGCTGAACTTCCCTGACACCATATAATCCTTCGTCGTTTGAGTTGGTTCAGAATATAACGCGCGCCTTAACCACTGAGCCAGAAACACTTTATTTACTGTAGAGCACGTTCATTGTACAACAAACTGCGAGAAGATGAATTTTTGTTTTCATGTCATTAATGCGAGTGATTTATTCATTTTATTTTCCGTTGTAGCTTACTTTTTCTACAGGTTTGTAATACGTTTATTATTCCTGTAGGAAGACTTATGAAAAAAATATTTAATTTGTGATAAGTGATTTTTACAGCAACAGAATGCTTTAGCACTTGAGAACGTAATAAACTTTCAGTTTTCTTTAAGGAAAAGTGAAATGTACTATTTTATAGTATTATTTCACAAAACTTCTAAATATAAAGTTTTCTACTGATTGCTGTAATAGCTTTTATCTTAAGGGGTCAAAGACTGATACATAGCCATCGTACGATCACCAGCACAATACTTTACGTACCCGGTTTATTACAGTAACAGAATATACACTATATTAACCGAAGTCACCGGACACCTCTTCAAAAGCAAATGAACGGATCCGCTGCGTTGTTAAGATGCGCGATACAACTGCAAACGGAAGAAAAACAAACCTTCAGCTGACCGCGATCATATCACATTCTGAGGTTAAGTGAAAATGTCGCGGCGGGAGAAAACTGACTGAGAAAAGAAAGATTGTTGGGTGTTATATTAGTGGGTTGCCCATAAGAGAAACCGAGAGGCGTTTAAACATACCCAAGTAAACTGTTTTAGATATACTGAATAAGTGGAAGACATGGCGTGTCTGAAGCAGCAAAACCGTACCCGACAGACCAAAGAAAATCAGTGATAGAGGACGTCGAAGCTTCAAAAGAGTTGTTACAACTAATCGACGGAGTACTGAACAAAACCTCGGTGTACAGGTGAGTAAAAATGCTGAACCTCGGTATGTACAAGCATCATTCGCAGAGAACTTCATTCCATGGGTTACCACCGTCGTGCGGCTACTACTAAGCCTTTCATCTCCACTCTGAATGTTACTCGTTGTTTAGCATGGTGCAAAGAACCTTTATCGTGGACCGTAGATCAATGGAAACGGGTCCTATGGGCTGATGTATCCAAATACACAATCCATCAGTCGGATGGCCGTGTGTGGGTATGGCGGCAACCGGGGGAACGCTATTTACCTCAGTGTACTGTTCCTACGATCAAGTTTGGAGCTGGCAGTGCACTCTTGTGGGGATGTGTTTTGTGGTATGGTCACGGCCCATTGGTTGTCGTGGACGAACCTCTTAACCAACACGTCTACTTCAATATTCTGGACAATTATACCCTACCAACTCTGTGGCAATACTATGGAACCGAGCCTTGACACTTCTCTTCCCCTCTTTGCCCCTCTAGCGCGCAGAAGGGGCAAAGAGAAGTGCCATGCGGTGGAGAAGGGATGGAATGGGGAGCCGGTTATGAAGGAAGAGCCAGTGGGTATTGAGTTCAAGCGGGGACGAAAGGGAGTAGCGGGTAGCACCCCAGACAGTAGAAACAGTAGCAGGAGATACACAGTGAATAGGGAAGGGTGAAATGGAAGCAGAGAAGGAGAGAAACCGATAGAGGGATTTAGTAGAGAACGAGAACAGAGGAAGAGACAGGTCAGAAACACGCAGAAAGAAGGGGAGTGGTTGCGGAGCAAAAAGTACAGATACAAGGCCAAGAGGAGTTGCGAGATCAGGAAACAGAACTGATAGCAGAGCAGAGAGAGAGTCGTAGACGTAGCGATCTGAAAGAGGAGAGAATAGCAGGCGGAAGGCTAGAAAAGGAGCGCCAGGAGAGGTCAGGGTTAGTAAGGTCGCGGACCGTTACTACTCCAGGACGAGGCCAGGAGGAGAAAGCGAAGCAGGGAAGATGAGGAGAAGAAGAGTGGTTCAGAGAGAAAATAGGAGAAGAGCGGTTCAGAGAAAAAATTGAGAGTAGAAGAGGGAGGGGAGCGAATAAGAGGGAGAGAACGCAGGAAAGTGAGGGCCTCAGAATAGGCAGGAGGTAGTTTGAAGGGAAGAGAAGGAAAGCAATCTATTAGTACGAGAGAGGAGAAAGCAAAATGAGGGTTGTGCGGGGAGGTGAGGACGTCGCGTAGAACGACGGCCGACGGAACAGGAGCAGTGAAAAGATGGAGGAACAAGACGATGCGGCTGGCTCGAAAGTAGAGCGGAACTGCAATGAGCCCAATTCCACCACGAGCTGGAGGAAGACAGAGCTTGGTGACAGCGACCCAGTGATGACTGGACCACACTACACGGGTGAAGCAACTGGTGATTTCTCGGAGGCAGTAAAGTGGAGGAGATGAGGTAATCCAAAAGCACCGACACAGAGAAATAAGATGGGTGCGTGCATAGCTAACTCGTTGATAAAACGACGTTCAGAATTGGGCATGGCGCCGATAGGCAGCTGCTCGAAATAGACGTGGACGAAACGCACTACGGGTGGCTGTTTAAAAAGCATGAGGCGAGCAGAGAAACACCCCGAAGAAGAGCTGACCCAACGAGGACCAGGTGGTCCCCCACGGAGAGTCTGTACGACCAGACCACGCACAGCGCCATAGTCCAGCGCATTTGGCGGCATTGAGCTCTGCAGCAGAGCAAGAGGCATAGGTATCAAAAATATGACTGAGCTGAGAGAACTGAGAATCAGCACGGATGTACACTGTGATATCATCAGCGTAAGCGGTGCAGGAGATAGGGTGGTGCCGAGTGCTTGCAACTGGTGGTGGTAAAGATGCCTGGAGAGAGTGCTCCACGGAGCGCAGGAACGGCTCCAATGCGATGGCGAAGAGTTGCCCTGATAACGGGCAGCCTTATACACCACGCAGGTGGATAGGCGCAGTGAGAAAGGAGGCAGTCTTAACGTGGAAAACTGCGTCCCGGTAGAGAGAGAGGAGAGAAACAAAGGAGGGAGGAAAACCAAAGCTGAGAAGAGTGTTAGAAAGATAAGTATGGGAAATATTTTCAAACGCAAAGCGAAGATCAAGAGTGAAAAGGGACAAGAGGCTCAGAGCGTGCATTAGCAAGGTGAAGGTCGCGGAGAAGCAGAACATTATGAGAGACAGAACCGGCCGGGAACTGTGTAAATCTGATTAGGAGAATAGAGTTAAGCCGGCGGGAGAGAAGTTTAGTATAGAGTTTGTAGTCTAGGTTAAGGAGGCAGATAGGACGCCAATTCCCCAAGTCAAGAGGGTCTCCTTTCTTGGAGAAAAGAACAATATGTGAACCTGTGAAACTCCTCGAGAGAGTAGAACAGTGAAAAGCAGCAGTTAGAGCACAGAGGAGAAAAGGCAAGAGCGCGGATTAGAAAATACGGTTGAAGAGCAAAGGGAGGCCCGTCCGGGCCCGGAACAGCGTGAGTGTTAAGAGAAAAAAGGAATCGGAGAGCTCACAAGAAGTAGGAGGGAGAAGAAGAGAGGCAGAAAGATGGGGGGGGGGGGGCACCTGAGGTAGATTAAAGAGAAGATGAGCAGAAGGAGGAGGAATTTCACAGAGTTTATCGGCGAAAAACTGGCGTACCTGAGAGCAAATAACATCTGGATCGGATGTGACGGTGCCAGACGGAAGACGAAGGTGACGGAGCGAAGTGAGGCACGGCGATCTGACACCAAAGATGTGAGGAAGTCGTATGAGCAATCCGCTGGGTTGAGGAGATGTAGAGGAAGGCGGATGAGGGCTTGCTGTACGAGGGATTCCAGTAGCGCCTAGAGCTCAGCTTGGTATACAGGGAAGAGCGGATCAGCTAAACTGATGAGGGATAGCATCTGTCGAGCATGATCTAGTTGCATCAATCGAAAGGTCTTTGCTGTAAACGATAGCTGGCAGATGTGGAGAATGAGCTGTTTGGTCTACAACCAATACAAAAGAGCACAGGGAGCAGACAGCAGCCCCTCCCGACGGGCACCGAGGAAGGCATGGATGGAAGAACAGAACTCTGAATCACCAAGCAGGGTAGTATCAAAAGTTCCATGGGCGTACTGTTCGAGAAGAGGGCGATGAGGCGGCGAATACGGTCAGAGTCACCACGCATTGGTTGGAGCACGCGGTGGGGTGATTGAGAGAATCTGTCACTGCCGGAAGGAGCGACGGGAGAGCATAATAGTGATCCAAGCGAACGGTCAGGGGAGCTCGCGTCCAAGACGAACGCCAGGTGTGGGAGGTGTCCGCAGGATGAAGATGCCAGTGGACGTCAACTACAGGAAAGTCCGAGACAAGGTCTTGGAGGAGGGAGACTATGTAGATCCGTTCGGCACTTACGAGACCCTGGCAGGCGATCAAGAAACGGATTAAGAGTGCAGTTGAAATCACCCCCGAGGAGCACTCGATCAGAGGAAGGAACTTAAGAAAGGGCTCCCAGAGACTCGTGAACAGCAGGTATAGGTGCGTAGAGGAACATGGTACTTAGACGTTGAAGACATGTAAAAGAGCTAGAGTGAAAGATATTTGCTGTAGATCTCGGCAGAGATTGCGGACGGAGAGTGAAGACAGTGTGGTTCGAAACTGATTACGAACCCCAATAGCGGGACCACCGTGCACCGAGTAACGGAAAGCATAGTGAAAGGTGAAGTCCCAAGTGCGCCATCTATGAAACAGTGTCGACGAGTGGTAGTTCTCTCTTGCAGAAGAAGTAAATCCGCCCCAAGGGGCAAGAGATCTTCCAGAACGAGAGCGTTAGCGAGGACGTTAGCAAAACCCTACAATTCAGAATGGCGACCTTGAATGGATAAGTCCGAAGTCGGATGAAGGGCAGCTAAGGCAGCTTTCTGCAACGTGTCGAGGCAATTGATGATACCACGACACCACAAGACGTAGTCGTGTTGCTTGGCATTATGCCGGAAGAATTTGAGGATGGAGGTTGCTTGGACGAAGACCTCGGGAAGAACTGCTTCAAACTGCTATAAAAAGAGGATAGAATCCCCCGATTTGTTTTATGAATGAGAAACTCGTAAAGATCTTCAAAAGAGACAGGTTCTGAAGGGAGAGAGGCATTGGTAAGCAGAGTCAAGAAATCTTCAAACGTCGGCAGAGGACCCTTGGACTTTGAAGAGAAAGAGCTAGAACGTGACAGGGGTGACTTGGATCTTGTTAGAATGGTGGAACGAATGTAGGCGGCCAGTCGGAGAAGGTGACTTCTTTTTCTCCGGGCCCCGGGGCTGGTAGTAGAACGACGTTTGCCGTGGATCGATGACACACGAGATGTGGAATCAGAGGAAAGGTCCACCTCATCGCCGGGAGCAAAAGTGCCGACGGTGAATGAATATTGAAGATCAGCCGTGATGTCCTTTTGGTGGAGAGAGAACACGGGAAAGACAAGGAGGAGTCAATCGGAGGAAAATCCGACAGAGTGGAGAAAGCAACATCGGCAGACGCGTGTTGATCGAAGGCTTTATTCAGATTTTCGGCAGAACTGGGTCCACAAGGTTCAGACGCAGGAGGCATGGCAGCAAAAACGGAGGAAGAGGTAGAATGCTGCCTTGGAGCTGCAATAGTAAGTGGCTATGCATGGGGGCAATGAACCTGCAGTTGGCCGTAAGCCTTGCAGCGTGAGCAATGAGCAGAAGTGAGGAGCTCAATCCGGCGGCGCTCGTTGCTGCAACGAACATCGAGGAACCGTGGAACCGTGGAAACTTTATGGGATACTCTTCCGACGGGAAGATGCGAGCAGTTCTACGGAAGCCGCAGAGATGTTTATCATCGGGGTCAGAGGACGAAGAAGAGAGAGTCTTCGCTGGGCCGACTACCCTGCCGCATCGACTTAGTGCAGCACACAGCATATCATGAGAGATCTCCGGTGGTACCGGATGTAGAGAGACCAGAACAAGACGCTGGGCGATGGATTCGGCGAAGAGGTGACGATCGCCAATTGATAGGCTCCGAGACAAGACAAGCTCGGCATATTCTTTCTTCGAAAAATAAACACAGTTCGTGGCTTTTGGGTGAGGTAGGTGATGTCACCAGAAGGAAGCATCGTCTTGAGAGCGGAGCTGTACTGCTTCAAAGGAGTGTTGGGCAACTCATCAAAACAACCCCCTAACTCGAGGGTCGAATGAAGACGTTGACCAGCAAGAGTCCTCGGGAATGTCTAATAAGATGGTGTCACCGTTGAGAGTAACGTAAGAATCCATATCGGGCAGACGAGATGAGGAGGAAATCGGTGGAATACCAGAGGCAGCCGCAGAATACATGTGTACAGAAGCGCCTGCTCTGGATGGCATTGACGCAGCATGAGATAATACACAGGAAGCAGAGGCAGTAGAAACTGTAGACGGCAGATTAGCGACGCCATCAGAGACGTCCATGAATTCATCATTGCCAGCAGAGGCCAGGGACGTCACACCCACGTTCTCAATTGGCAGAGTCGG
Source organism: Macrothele yani (assembly GCA_039090855.1). Classification (NCBI taxonomy): domain Eukaryota; kingdom Metazoa; phylum Arthropoda; class Arachnida; order Araneae; family Macrothelidae; genus Macrothele; species Macrothele yani. The sequence goes on from CM077002.1 coordinate 57,437,432, forward strand.
AGACCCGGGCAGGAGAAGGTGAAAATGACAGGAGGAAATTTAAGAAGCTCTCCACTAGCAGCGAAGATGATTGGTCGGCTGCGACTGACGTTGAAGAGGCGACGCGAGGAGCTGCAGCGATGCGGGAGGGAACAGCGCCCTCATCGGCAGATGCCATAATCAATGGCAAGGGTTAACGAAGAAAATGACCAGCTCGGTGTGGAAGTTAAAACACTGATAATGAAAAAAATAATCACTCACCAACTCGTGAGGGATCTTAAACAAAAGACCTTTAACTTCGACACACACACACACACACACACACACACACACACACAAAACACGTACGTGAAGTATTCAAACACTGAGCTCGTGAAGATACGTGTAGGCCAAATGTGGACCGCCACCGTACTAATGTATGTCCATAAATGCTATGTTGTGTTTCTCTTCTAGGTGTCCGGTGACTTTTGTCAATATAGTATGTAATAGATAGTTGGTCACAAAATGGGAAGAGGTGAAGAAATATCCCTCGCCACAATAACAAAAATTCATGCGATATGCTATCCACAATATCCGATCTGCTGCAGAACTTCAAAATCACATCCTTTGACAGAAGATTGAAATTTAACAGTTAAATCTCATGTATTACCGAAAAGTTTCCGTGATATGGAAAAGTGAGAACGGAGTTTTTCTGTTAATACACGAAAGGTACTGCTGAAAGGGTTTCTGAAAATTCAGAAATTTCCTTTAACACACATTAAAAACTGCAATTTGTCGTCATTATAAGAAAGAATTTGCGGAAATGTTTCTGAAAATTCAGAATTTTCCTGGCGTACGAAAAATTCGTGAAATTTAGATTTCTTTTCGTCATTTCATGTAAAAGGTTGTTACAGAAATATGCTTCGTGAATTCAGGAAATAAATAAAGGAAAATGGCTCATGAATTTCAGAATTTTTTTTTTCGCAGTGTATGCATCATCCGGGGTTTGGCCCCTGGCTCAGCTGGAAAGACTAGTTTTAAACTTGCGGCTCTGACCACTCGGTCACCCAGGATGCATATCAGATTTGGCTCAAGTGGTTTCAATGACGTAATGGGTAGAAATGGTTCTGAAATCATACTAAAAACTCACTGTCACCTTGACTACCAGTTACTGAAAGCAACATTACCAAAATCACTGTTAAGTGTCACAGTTTGGAATTGGCGAACTTCGTATTCCAAGACAAATCTTCCTCCTTCAGGGAGTTTTACCTTAAGGACTCTTGACCCATCAAGTTGAGCTGAGTGAGATCGTTATCATCCTAATTCCGTCATGGTAAACGGTGAGGAAGTTGGGATGGTTAAACAGCTAGTTTAGTTTGCCGAATAGGGAGATTATATCTTTTAATTTTTTTCTTCCATTTAGTGTTCAGTGACTTCTCAGCTCTGTTCCTACTTCGTAAACTGTTTAAAGTCAGTGTAAACTGTCCCCTGCTTGTAAAAGTGACGAAATCGCACAAATGGTGGTTTTGCCATTGATACAAGTAAATACCTCGGTAGTATAATCCAACAAAATGGAAAATGTGACATGGAAATAAAAAGAAATCAAGAAGGAAAACGCATTTTGTATCAAGAATAACTTTATTAATAAAATTAATAAAAATTTAAAGAAAATGATTATTAAGTACTATATTTGGAGTATAACTTTATATGAAGCGGAAAGTGGACAATCAAGAAGAAGCTAAAATGCTTGAGGCATTTGAAATGTGATTGTGGAGAAGAATGGAAAAAAATAAAGTGGATTGAAAAAATTACCAATGATGAAATATTGCAAAGAGTTGAAAGGAATTTTCTAAAAACCATAAGAAAAAGAAAATATAACGGGATAGGACATGTTAAATGGAGACAGCCTATTGAAAAGAATGATAGAAAGGAAATTTGAAATAAAGCGACCAAGACGAAGGAGACGGCTAATGATGATTGATGATAATAATGGGCACAAGAAGCTATCAAGAATTGAAGGAAGCAAGGAACAGAGGAAACTGGAGGAAGAGAACTTGCTGGGTTACAGTTTCACCTGCCAAGAGACAATACATTAATGAATGAAATGAACAAGACTGACAGTTTTGTCACAGTCTCATTTTGTCACTGTTACAAATAAGATTGTTTTAAGCTGCTTAATGACACCCCTAATTCCGCGGACCTGTTTCCGTTGTCATCGCGACAAGGAAAACTACTGTTAAGCGCATCTCTAGTGATGGACAGCGTCTCAAGTTAAATACAATTTCCATGTCTTGACTGTGATTCGAGCTTGCGCCCAAAACAGATGATTAACTAAGAAGCCCGTATCTCTGACGACTAGGCCGTCTGGGCTTGTGAACAGGTGTTTTATTAAAGAACCATTCGATGCCGAATGCTATGCATAGGAAAAGTTGAATTGTAATTGGCTAATACAGTTCACAGTTACAGCAATTGTTGATAAAATAATGTTTCTGGTTCAAACTGTAGGAAGTGAAATATTGCCTAATAGAAACTATGCAATCTAGCGAAAAAGTTTGCAAACAAATACAGAACATGCCTATAGAGAATTTTGATTTTCAGTAAATTAATCGCGTTTAGAGAAAATACAAAATCAGGCTTCTTCAGAAGCCGGGATATCGAGCCAAATGCAGATATACCATTGTTCCAATTGCTGGAAAATTGTATACCACGAAAATCAGGAAATTTTCTAATAATATTGACCATGCCTACTCCTAGCCTACATCAAAATAATATTTTCGAACCTATTGAAGTTGGATATATCACATTAGAAAGCTAAATTCATACCACTGAAAGGAAATATTGTGCAACAGAAAAGCTGGAAAATGGGGGAGAAACTTTTACTGAAAAACAATCTTTAAAAATCTTGATATAGTGTTAAACATACTGTAATTCCACTTGATCGGAAAATTTTGTTCATGAAATAATTAGAAACTGTGTAGATAATATTTAATACAGTTACGCGTTGCTAAAAGGCGTTTTTAATCCATTCAATGAAAACTGAGGTGTCGTATGAAATGGAACTGTGCTCTACCGAGAGGAAAATTTTGCATTAAAAACCACAATAATGAATGGAAAGTTTTATCTTTGGTAAGGTGAAAAGAATTTTTCAGATCAGGTTTTGGCGTGAGAAATATTTCAAAGGCAAACGTACATCGCAGAAGGATGAATTGCAGTTCACTATTTCATCATGTTTAGGCAAGGCAAAAATTCTGCACCTGCAGATGATGCAGACAGATTCCAGATTTGGGAATGCAATCGCTAAGGAGAAAACCGCTTCTGTAATGGATTTTTGTGCGTACTGGAGTATGACAAGTGCTTCAGAAACAGATCCTTGAAATGTCCTCAGCTGTTCCATCAATTTATTGCCGACACGTAGGCAAAGCGTAAGCGTGAGTTGCGGAAAAACTGCGCGATGTGCAAAGCAGAAAATGTATGGAAAATTTCATCCGCAGTTCTCGAATTCCAACGTTAAGACGATGTTTTATTTAAATTTGACTCTTTGAAGTTTTTTTATCGTGGGAAACAAGAAAGGGAATTTAGATCAGTTAGAAAGAAAACTGTGAATTGAAAAGAAAAAAATGAAAGGAAGTGTCACCACCGGAATCAACTATTTTTTAATACAGTATGACCTGAGACGGAGGTAGGAAATAGTTCTATGAGCATACGAATTTTGTCTCAAAATGGGTAGAAAAAAGAAATTAATTGTTCAAGCACCTCTTGAGCAATCAGAACTATTAAATATTTAACCCTTTAACGACCAAGACGCCCGTACCTACAAACGGCCATAGAAACTCCTGTCTAGAATGAGTGTCTTCAAATTTTCTCGACCTATAAGTCAACAGCAGGAGTCACAGTCAGTCACTATTGTTGTTATTAAACAAAGAAGTGAAACAAGAGACAGTTTCGGGCGTTATAGTATTTAGAATGATACAAGATTTTAGGGGTCATGGCTGTTAAAGGGTTAACAACCACCCCTTTGGCCGAATGGTACGAAGCATCCGCTTCTAATAATTCTTCCGAGATAGGTCCGGGTTCGGATCCCGCTCGATGGTGTGCTTATTTTATGGCACTGGCTCTCCTTTCCCTGGAACCAGTGATCTGAAATTACGGACGGGCGACTGCATATTGCCCGTTGAGTTTGCTAACGGTTGTCGTTGACCCTCCCATCAGATATAAAATAAAATACCAGAAGCTCGAAGATTGCACTTTGCTGAAAGAAGAACATAGTTACGATAGTAAACTGAAGGCACAGTTTAGCTTGCTTGTGGAAATGATGTCTCAGTTGGAAGCTTCTTTGGTTATTCTGGAGTGTAGTGGAGTTTCCTTTTTTTTTTTTTACGCTTTCCAACCGTAGGTTGAAGAAGCGTATATGCTCCAGCTATATCAGTCTATGTACGTTCGCACGATAACTCGGGTAAAAATGGTTCGATTTCAATAAAATTGTAGTATGTTGTAGGGGACCACATGAGAGTCAACCCTGTTTAAAATGGACGAAATGGGGTCAAAGGTCAGGACATAGGTGTGGGATCCATTCCATTGCCCTTATGCATCATAACTTATGTAAAAATGCTTCGATTGCGACAAAATATTTTAATGTTGTTCCGGAAGTATACTTTACCGGTTCTGTTGAATATCATCGAAATGGTGTCAAAGGTCAGGACACAGAAGCGACATTTATTCCACAGCTGTTATCCTCATAACTTTAGTACTAACTTGAATAGTGATTTCTGGTATGTTGGAAAGCGTATCATATTCAATGCATTGCATGATTTTACTAACTTTTTATATTATAAGATGGATTTAACCAACCTAAAATTTGGGGCTATCCCTTTTATTGGATGTTACAACGATCAGCAGGCTCGATTAGATCCAGGGCTCCAGAAACAGTATGCAAGATTACACCGGAATAGCTGTCAGCTATATCACTAATTTAATCTTCTGAGTTTCTATTCTTGTGTAAATTTTGTGACTTCTTCCTATGATTTCCCTTCTGAACGGCACATCAGTTCCCCGAATTTCCTCATAGGTTTTGACAACACTGAGGGTGAGTCAAAGAGTTAAAAAATAATGTTGGGTGCAAAAACTGTGGAGTGTTTTGAGAACGTAAGGAGCGTGTTCACACTCTCGTCAGGGGATTTATTCAATTTCATTGCTAACAGGATACTACGAAAGCGTGAAATGAATATGTGATTACAGATAATTATATTCTAGCAAGTACCACAATCGAGTGACTTCTACATTTGGAAACAATAAATCATTTCGACTTTAACGTAAGTTGTTCTTATTCATACGAATCTTGGTCGTTATTTTTGTTAGACCTAAGATACTTTTTCAACAAGTAAATTAGTCAGGACGTAAATCAAAAACATACCAAGAAAAATAACACCAAATTTTCGGTTGCAATGAGCAAGTCTTTTGAATCCTTTCGAACGCGAGTAAAATATATCAAAGTTATTCATTTGTCAATGGAACCAGTTGGAAAAGAAAAATCATCCGGATTTCTAAAACAGATAAAACATCCAGAAAAAAAAGCTACTTACTTCCGCCAGCGGCTAAAAAGTGCGTTACGAAAATTAACAATTGGTGCACAAAAAGTTTGTCGTAGCAGGAGAAAGGTTCAGAGACAAAGGCATTTTCAAATAGAATAGTGAAAACAAGAAATATAGAAATAACACTATAACTGTATGCCTTCTAGGAAAATAAATTTGTATAAAAAGTTGAAAATAGGGGAAGAGAATTATTCACGGCCACGGCAAAGACACTACTAAGGAAAAAGAACTTTTCAAATACGTCTCCAGGAAGCATAGACAGCAAGAAAAAAGTTGACCTTTACGCCCCGTAGTGGGAAAACTGTACATTGCATCTGTGAGAATGTTTCCCATTTTTTACGCTTTCCAACCATATGTTGAAGAAGCGTCAGTCTGTCTGTCCGTCCTTCCGCACGATAACTCGCGTAAAAATGGTTAGATTTCGATGAAATGTTAGCATGTGATAGAAGACCACTGGGGACGAACCCTATTGAAAATGGTAAAAATGGGGTCAAAGGTCAGGACATAGGAGCGGGATCCATTCCATTGCTCTTACGAGTCATAACGTACGTAAAAATGCTTCGATTGCAACAAAACGTTTTTATTTTATTTCGGAGGTATACTGAATCGGCCCTGTTGAATATCATCGAAATGGGGTCAAAGGTCAGGGCACAAGAGCGAGATTTATTCCACAGCCATTATCCTCATAACTTGACTAAAAATGCTTGTTTTGCGACAAAACTTTAGTATGTTGTTCCGGAGGTACACTGGACCGCTTCTGTTTAATATAATCGAAATGGAGTCAAAGGTCAGATTTATTCCACAGTCATCCTCCTCATACCTTGAGTAATTATTTCTGGTATGCTGGAAAGCGTGTAATCAATGCATTGCATGATTTTATTAACTTGTTATTGTAGCGAATGACATACCGTAAAAAAAAAAAGTCAGTGTGTTTCTTAGAAACGGACATTCAGCTATAAACAGAAGTAAAAAAACCCACCTAAGGACATAATTGTGAACTATAAAAAATATGCAAGTACAAGCCTAAATTATTCCACAAGATATACAGCATCCGGTGTTAAGAATTTCTTGAATCTGACATTTAGAAGCAGATATGTTAAGAAAAACATATTAAACATCTGCGCCTCCCAGCGGCGTAATTGTGCATTCTTTTAGGAAGAAAATATACACAAAGAGATTTCATAGTTAGCAGTAACTGATCAAAAGGTAAATTTCAATCGAGTTTTTAGTCTCGAAGATAGTGCTGAAAACCTGCTGTAAACTAGTGGCACAGTTGCGCGTTAAGGAAAATTGAAATTACATGAAAAGCATTTTGCACCGGAAACGTTTTCCGACAAAGAAAGAATTTTTGATATCGGACTCCTAGAAGCACAGATATCTTCTCGCTCGCGGAATGATGTTGGTAACAATCCTAAGAGCGTTACGAATGCATGTTGACAGATAAGAACGAGAGAGGACTCTACAAATCCTTGTTGGGACGCCAATTTGTAGCGTTTTTAACTATTTGAAACGTACGTAGTCCTGGGATAACTACATAAGAATTTCTCTCTTATTTCCCCTTTCGAAGTGAAACAAAGTCACTCAAATAAAATTTCAGAAAGACTTGCTTACTTTTTCACCTTTTTTATTCCACTAAAATCGTAAAAGCATTTTAATATTTAATATTCCAAAATTTGTGAGGAACTAATCACAATAGTACTACTATTTCAAAACCGTATAACGTTAGTTAGTAAGCAGGAAACTTTATTAACTCCAAATACTAAATGTATAACAACACAACTCGAATACGTAGACTTCAAAGTAAACACAGTTTTAGCGTAATAACAGCTTCCACCGCCCCTCCATTTTTTGGCTACTCTTTCAACCATTATATATCTCTAGTTCTTATCTGTCAATATGCATTAGTCACACTCTCTGATCTCAGGACTGTTGCGAACACCATTCCGCGAGCAAGAAGATATGACGTTAAGGTTGAAAACGCTTAAAGAGAATGAACTCATATTTACATAGAGAAAGCATCTAAAACTGAAAGGTAATTTAGAGTATACGTCATATACCCAAAAGGTTTTCCGCAGTAAACGGAAAACCTTTGCGGCACACTATCCGGGAAAGAATTTCAATCGAGTTTCAAAAGCTCAGATTTTGCTGGAAATACATCAGGAGCAAAAATAAACACTTATGCCCACTGGTGGCCAAATTATTATCTATAAAAAATTAGAAATTACATGCAAAACATTTCCCCATCAAGAGCAGTATCCGATTCATAAATAATTTTTTAAGTCGGACTTTTAGAAGCAGAGATAACGGAGAAAACACAATTTACCTTTAAAAGCCTCTTATCGAAACTATATGCATTACTTGAAAAAGAAACTTCCTAAAATAATCTTCGTTGCAAATGGCATCGAAAGGGGAAAAATCAGACTGATATTTAGAAGCAAATACATGGAATAATATGTATTTTGAGTTCAATATCATCTGCATTTACGCCCTCAAGCGGTGCATTTGTGAATGAGAAAACGGGTATGCAAGGATCGTCGTTCTCATATTTTAAGTTTCCGAATGCAAAAATAATTTTTCAAATCGGACTTATAACTGCTGAGATATGGTGTTCACGATTTGCAGGCAGACGGACGAACACAACGCTAACATAAGCACGATCTTTTTTCACAAAAGGCGTGCTAAAAATAGTACACAGAATAGGAATGACCCAAAATGCTGAAGTTCAAGGATATTCACCTTGAGCTGTAGCTATTGTCATCCCCGTTATGCCAAACATAGCTTTCAGGAGTTCTGGTGACTGCAGAAAATTCAGAAAACAATTTGTTTTGCATTTCTCAGAATACGATGTAGGAGCGCGACAGTTTCTCTTCAAAGAGGTGCGTGTTCCCCAAATAATACACAGTTCCCGAAGAACTTAAAGAGTCAACTTTTATGCTGATACAAGGTCCGTGCGATACATTCAAATAGATACGTTATTTAATTTACTGCACTGGTTACGCCCGTCTCTAATCTCAAAGGAACTATAAAGAGGTCAAAGCAAAGACACAAACTTCACATGAAAATTAGCATCACAAATGTTCAACGATTAATTGTGGTATAATAAATAGGGAACGGCATTCCTATGCGCTGCGTGTGTTACATCACGAACAACTCTGAATTTTGTGTCGTGAAAATTATTAAACATTAAAAGGAATCGAAGGAGCGTAGCCCAATAAGTCCGAATAACGGAAAACACCGTTCGAATGACCTGCAATATTTTAATATTTCGAAACACAAGCATACTTAATTTGTTCGAGAAAACTCTGAAAATATTATCGAAATAGTTTTCAATTAACAGGAAAGCGTTCCGAGGGGTCGATGGAGTGATGCTCCGCGTGTTCAGCATGGGCATTTATCATGTGTGGCGCTATCGATATTAATTATTCATTAGACGCAATCGATAGAGTTTGAAATTCAAAGGAAGATTTAGACAACTTTCCTGCAGGATAGTGTGCCGCATTTCTGATCAGGAAAATGAGAGAGAAAATTTTCATTAGCCGCCTGGTTCCTCTTCTGCTTCTTTCCTTTCCATACTTGAAATCAATTTGTGCAATTCATTTTGAATGTCATTTCGTGACAAGAACTACTTTTTGAAACTTCTCAAAGTTTCACAAAGACAAGTACTTTTTATTGCATGATAGCGATTGCTCTCTTTTTAAATCTTGTAAAATTATTTTTTGGTTTACCTGAATAAACTGAAACGCCTCTACATCTTAAGTAATAGAAGAAAATGTGTGTGTGTGTGTGTGTGTGTGTGTGTGTGTGTGTGTGTGTGTGTGTGTGTGTGTATAGTATCCGTAACCCACTGGGAGATCATTGTCGAAATTCCAAAAAGGGGACTTACTAGGAGTAAATTTATGCCCTGTGATTCCAACTTTGTTAGGCCCTTTTCGGATTTGGATATATCCTAGAACTTTTCGGGAACGAAGAAGTTATGAACAAGACAGCTGACAACGACTTTATCTTTGAAGTCGCCGGCGTGCGCACGCTGCGATTGGAGAATATATTCCTTCACGTTTTCACTAGGAAAACTGGAACTACTTTCCTTATTTGGGCATCGTCATTCTCCCCGATTATTTTTTTTTTTGGTGGCGACGAACATAGGCCACTCTACTAGCGCAATGCTTCGTTACCGGTCTTCACGCATTTTTGTGAACTGGATAAATTACGATGGCGTACTAAACTGTTTTGCCTGCACAACGATATTTAGTTTAACAGTGAATAAATCCGGATAAATAGACGAGTTTCGGGCAGTTCCCGAGTTCTACCTTCCACCATGCTGTGTGTGTGAGGAGAGAGGTGTTCCTCAGATTCACACAATTCTTGCTCAGTATGAGTCACAATTGAGGGCTGCTTCTGTCTTCCAATCAATGTGACGAAAGAGGTTTTGGGTCGGAAACAAAGCAATTCCTGCAAATAAAAGGCAACAGACAAGTGCTAATTACCGTACATACATGTACAAATCAGTCCGAAATATAGTCGCCATCGTTTGCCACGAGCTACTCCCATCGTCTAGGCAGCTGTTTTATACCTTCCCTGCTGAATTGTGGCGACTGGGACGCACAGAATTGAGTAAGCGCGCGTTCGATATCGTCCCGGCTGATGAACCGCTGTCCGTCTGGGGTAAAGTCCGAGGAATAGGCTAGGTGCGGCACTAGCTCCCACCCCCAGGCCCCTGATCTTGTGACAGGTCACCCGTGCTATGTGAGACCTCGCTCCACCCACCCTTTTGTAGGACGTCTTTGCGGTTTAGTAGTGCTGGTCGTTTTGACATAAACGATGCGTGTAGATCATCGAGCTGACTGCAGTACACATCGGCAGTGATACTGGTATTGTCCAAAACACGTCACCCCGCATTTCCCACCAAACAGGTAGAAGGATCTTACGCGGGTGCAAGCCGGCTTTGTCGATGAGCATGGGCTTCTGTTTTGGATCCAACCACTGTTTCCTGGCGCTGACATTGCCATATAGGACTCATTTCTCGCCGCCTGTCACAATGCGGTCCAAGAACGGTGCAACATGGGAACGTGCAAGCAGGGAAACTCATGCATTCATGCCATTTGCTTTCCGCTCAACTGTGAGTTGATGGGGTGCCCACATTCCCCTCTTGTGCACCTTGTTAACGCAGGGGCGGGATACTGCTTGTATGTGTAGTCCCTAGCTTTTCGGCAGACTCCCGCGTGGTCTCACGTGAGTCGGCCTCTACGGAGGTCTTCAAGCATGCCCATATTCACTGTTGCTGGTCTTACGGCTTTAGGACGGCCTGACAGGTCCAAATTGACCTCTCGAAACCGTTCGAACCAACGACAGCCCCTGAGGATGTGATAATGCCAATGTGGTACACACTAATAATGTTCCTTATACTACATGTGGGGGTGCTATCGCGACGAAACTCATTGCATACAATGGCGAAAGTGTCCCTTGTACACTTCCATGTTGGCTGTCTCTTACGGTCTTCGCCTTCTGACGGCTAACTGCCATTGACTTAATCTACCTACTTACTGATGTCATGCCGGTGTGCTGCGCAATCTCATTGACCAATGACGCCATGGTCGGTGCTTCGACGTCGTGTTATTTTGTTTCCAACCCAATGCAATGAATACCGAATTATGTTCAAATCGCCAGTTACGTTTTTTTTTTTTTTTGATTGGAGGTTTAACGACCACCGTGAGCAACTCAATGGGCTATAAGCAGTCGCCCGTCCCTAATTTAGGGTCGCTGGTTCTAAGGAAGGGAGAGAGCCAGTGCCGTAAGACAAACACAACATCCATGCCTCACCGGGATTCGAACCCGGACCCCTTTCGGACGAATGATCAGAAGCCAACGCCTTAGACCACTGCACCACCGGTGCAGCCCAGTTACGTTTTATCAGTACCTTTTGCGTCACAGTTTACAATGAACATACACTGTTCTACCATTAAAGTCCGAACAGTCCTCTACTGACATTGAATTAGGCTCTACTCCAACACCACGTCACGAACCCAAGTATAAAAATTCTCGTATGGCGATGATAAGACTACAGCACGACTGTGAATCTAAGATGCCTGGATTGACAGAGGTAACTGAATTACAGCGCGGATTGACAGTAGGGTGCCACATAAGCAATCGCTCCTTACGTGACTTTCAGCTGCATTGAAAAATCCGAAGGCCTTCGTTTGGTGATGCGATATGCAATGGAAGTGGGATGGAACTGAATCTGGAGAGAAACGATCCGCTAAACCTCCGAAGCCAGAAAAACGTGCTCTACAAAAGCCTGCCCGTTCTGAAAGCAAGTCGACGTTGTCTCAAATTACGCAAACCCTATGTGAGACCGTTGGGACTGATGTTAGCACCAGTACAAGACAGGATACCGCAAAACCACTGTCAAGAAGCCAACCACAGGCCGCTAATCACTTCCACTAATGTCAAACGCTGATTCGCGTCGTGTAAGAACGCCATGTTTGGACTGTCGACCAATGGAGAGCTGTGCTTTGAAAAGACGAGCCAAGATTCCCCATCAACTGGTTTGATGGCCATTCATGTGTGTGGTGTATGTCGGGAACAATGACCCTTGAGGACTGTCAGCTAGAAAATGAATTTTGGTAGAGGAAGTTTAATAGTATGGATCCTTATGCAATACCAAATGCTATGGTAGTATTTTGGGAAAAGACCATTCATCTATCAGCAGGAGAACGCACTATGTCATACTACTCGTATTGTTACAGATTGGTTGGAGGATATGGGCGTCAAAAAGCTGGACACTTTAGCGCAGAGTTTTACCTGTATCGTGTAAGGAATCTCTGAGAATTATCGGATCGTCAGGTGAATGGAAGAAAAGATCGTTCAACAAAGAAAGCTGAACTGGACACTTATGTGATGGCTGAATGGTGTAACATATTGCTAGGGATCAAAAACAATAAAAATGACAGCGGAATATCGGTTGTAATGAGATAGTCTGTTGAATCACATCAGACACGAATAAAATATTTAAAGTCCTTCATAGTCAATGGAACCCGTTAAAAAATCAATCTGATTTCTACAATCGATAAAACATGTAGAAATAAAAAATAGCTACTTTCCTCACAGTAGCGGCTGAAAAGCATGCTCCGAAAATTTACAAATTGTGCACAAAAAAGCTTCTCGTAGATGAAGAAAGATGGATATTCAAATCGAACGGTTAGAACAAGAGATATAGAGAAGAGCATGATATAATTTTACGCCGCCTAGCGCAAAATTTCTGAATAATGGAAAAGTAGAAAACATGCGAAACGTATTCATCACAGCAAAAGACGAATCTCCTGGAAGCAGAGATAGAGGGAAAATTGTTTTGTCATTTATGCACCCTAATAGAAAACCGTGCATTATTTTGAGAAGATAATGTGTTCCCATCTTTATTAGAGCAAATGGCTTACAGTTAAAAAAAAGTCCGATAGAATTTTTAGAAGCGGATATACAGCTGCAAAAAAGAAATGCACACTAACACCACCTAGCGCTAGAATTGTGAACTACAAAACCCACGAGTATTGGCAAAGTATTCCACAAAGCAAACGCTATCTCGTGTTGAACTAATTTTTTTTTAAACCGGACTTTTAGAAGAGGGATCGTGAAAAACGGATCAATTATTTGTTCCGCTAGCCGGGAAGTCTGGCATTATTTTGGGAAGGAAATGCTCAAAAATATTTTTGATAGTTGTTTCCGAGTATAAAACAATGTTTTCAATAGGGTTTTTAGACCCACAGGTAATTTAAAATATGCTGTAAACGCAAACGTTAACTTACAGGCCTTCTGGTGGCGAACTACGAAACACTTGAAATATGTGCAAAACATTTCACACCAGAATCTCTGACAAAGAAAATGTTTTCAAATCGGACTGTTAGAAGCAGAGATCTTGAGAAAAATAAAATATACATCTACGTACATGTAGTGGAAAAACTATGCATTACTTTAAGCAGAGGAAATTTTATGAATGTTTTTCATAGTGACAGGTTTTATGAATGTTGTTCATACCACAGAAATAATTTTTTCAAATCGAATTTACAGAAGCGCAGATATTGTTACAAATACATAACAGAAGAATACCTTACGCACCCTAGTGGCAAATGCTTTCTTTACCAAAAATAAAAAATTATATACAAAACATCTCACACCAGGAGACCTATTAGATGCAAAAAGAATTTAAGTTGACCACTTAGAAACAGAGATATCGGAGAAATGGAAATTTACATTCACGCCTCTAGTTGAAAAATTACGTGAAAAAGAAATTCTACCTAAAATAGTATTTGTTATAAACTGTCAAAAATAAAAAAAAATTCAGACGGATATTTAGAAGCAAATATATAGGATAAAATGTATTTTGAATTCGATAGCATCTGCATTTACGCCCTCTAGAGGTGAAGTTGTGCATCGGTAGAAACCTGCAAGCAAGGAAGGATCATTGTTCTCACATTTAGAGCTTTCCAACGTAAAAACTTTTCAAATTGGACTGATAGTTGCAGAGATGTGTCCTCAGACGGACGGACGGGCAAAGTAATACTGTCTCCCTGGTGGCGCAGTGGTCTAAGAGCTGGCTTCTGACCATTCGCCGGAGCTGGGGGCGGGTTCGAATCCTGTGAGGCATGGAGATTGTGTTTGTCTAACGGCACTGGCTTTCGCCCTTCCCTGGAAGCAATGCCCCTATATTAGGGACGGGCGACTGCCATGAAGTTGCTCATGATGGCAGTAAAACCTCTAAAAAAGAAAAGCAAAGTGATACTATAAGCACGTACTTTTTTTCCTTCACAAAAGACGTGCTAAAAATGCAGTGCAAGATTTCCAGAAGACTTGAGGCCGTCATAAGAGCCACAGGTTCCAGTATAAAATATTAGGTATTCTGTCAATAAATATTATTCTTGGATATGCAGGTGTCTTGATGGTAATTGTAGGACGGTGTACATGTAGACAATCTAATTTTTTTCAGGTGTTTCCTGTTCTCGTTGAACGACGAATACGGTAAAAGGAACATACTGTCCACTTAAGATGACGTCTGTAACGAGTTGTTATATATACTTCCATTACGCGGGGAGGAGACTATTTTCTAAGCTTACCAATCCACAACATTTAACAATTTAATTTGTGAGGAGACTGGAATAGACCGTGTTTGATGGACACGTTAGCAGTCTTCGAATCGCAGCATCAGTTCCACCTCTGTCTGTTTACCCTCCTTTTTACTTTGTTTGCTAAGCCCCCAGGTTGTGTTGAACAACCTAATTCCCGAAGGAATTTAAAAAAAATCGTGTACGTTTGACTTTTCTCTATCAACGAAGACTCGACCACTTGTCCTCCCACTACCTTATTCATTTATCCGCCAAATGAAGGTAAGAAGATAGAAAATATTAGAAGAACGAACTGATAGTGTATCTGAGTCCTTAGTGGTTAAATATTAATTTCTTTTTATTGGAGGTTTAAAAGCTCACCTTGAGCAACTCAGTGGGCTATAAGCAGTCGCCCATCCCTAATGTAGGGCCGCTGACTCCACGGATGGGAGACAGCCAGTGCAGTAAGACAAACACAACATCCATACCTTCCCCGGGATTCAAACCCGGACCCATCTCTGAGGAATGGTTACAAGCCATTGTTTAGAACAGTGGTTCTCAACCTGTGGTACGCGTACCCCCAGGTTGAGAACCACTGTTGAGAACCAAGTACGGCGCTCGACTTTCAGGGGTACGCGAGCAGCTCTCACAGGCTCTAATGAAATTGTTCAAAAACTAAGTATAATCGTTTATTAAAGTATTTTAAAATAGTTATTTATTTAGGCACGTGCATGAATAAGTAAATCAAAGCACTAATTTCTATTTCTTGTTATACTGTGTTTTGATATATGCTACAATATATAAAGAAAAAAATGCTTCACGGCTTGAAAAACAGATCGAAGCACGATGGCAACATACGGTACTTTTCGCTAAATTTAGGGAGTTTTCAGGTGAAATTTGCAGACCTTTCTGTAACTAACAGTGTGTGATGTTTGGCATCACTGATGCCAAACATTCCCCTACTCTCTATTGACATCAGTGAATTGGCACCACTGATGTCAATACAGTAGTGCAAATCCTGCGATGGTTAAATTCAAATTGGTCGGAAACTTGGTCGTTCTGGGTGGTGTAGTGGCTAGCATACCCGGGCGTTTTCTGGGACACGCGGGTTCGAGTCCCGCTCCAGGACGATGCAAATTTTCAAGTTTTCGGATATTATCTGACTTACCATCCTTTTCACATTTACGCCAAAAATCGGATTGTCATCTTCAAAATTTGTATTATATGGCGTAATCCCGTATTTCTTTCATGAATAACCCTCTTTTTCCTCCTGGCGTCCCTCCTCAGCGCCCTCTTGCGGTAGCGTCATTTTTCGGTCAGGCTTCAAACAAAACTCCAACAGGTAGACTGATAGAGCTTGAAGCCTTTTTTACTCTTTTCTCGTATCCGTCAAGATGGATAAGTGGCTAATGAAACAAACCCGGCCTGTTAAAAAGCAAAGACTCGAATCGGAAAGTGCGGTTGCCAGTGGTGAAGTTTATGGTTGGAAAAACGTTGGTAAAGCAACGGAAAGCTGGACATTCTTCAATAAGGATTACTCATCAGAAGAAATCTCAGCATAAGGTAAAGTATGATTTTTTTTTTTTAATTTGGAGGTTTTAACGACCACCGTGAGCAACTCAATGGGCTATAAGCAGTCGCCCGTTCCCTAATTCAGGGTCACTGGTTCCAGGGAAGGGAGAGAGCCAGTGCCGTAAGACAAACACAACATCCATGCCTCACCGGGATTCGAACCCGGACCCCTTTCGGACGAATGATCAGAGGCCATCGCTTAGACCACTGCGCCACCGGGGCGGCAAAGTATGATTCAAAATATTTGTCTGTGGAATTTTCTTATGCAGGAAATGTGTCAAAACCTACACCCCTATGTGTTATTTGTCATGAGATCCTTTCCAACAACACAATGAAGCCATCGTTACTAAAAAGACATTTTCATACGAAACATGAGAACCTGGAAAATAAGCCACTTGAGATTTTTAAGCAAAAGGAAGCGGAAATAAAATCTAGTAAATAAAAAATTGCCCCTTTTTCATCTCTGAATATGAAAAGCCTTGAAGCGTCATTTCAAATCAGTTTAAAAATAGGAAGGGCTGGAAAACCCCACACTGATGGAGAGTCATATTTACTGCCTGCTGCCAAAGACATTTTTTTAAGGGTTACTGGTGAAAAACAAGCAAATCAGGGGGATGATATTCCTCTGTCAAATGACACTGTCTCGTAATATCAAGTATGGCTAATGATTTGGAGACAACCCTGGGTAAACTGAAGTCAGCAAAATACTTTGCTGTACAGCAGGACGAGAGTACAGATTGCGAAAATATGGCTCACTTGCTAGCATTTGTTAGATATATTGATACTACCGACGCTGTGGGAGAACACATTTTGTTCTGCAAGGAACTCCCAGGTCGGGCAATGGCACAGGAGATAATTGACACTCTTAATGACTTTATAACTCAGCATGGTGTAGACTGGGAGAAGTGTGTCTGAGTTTGCCCCGACTATGCACGAGCTATGACTGGCAAGCCAGAGTGGTGTGTTTTCCCAAATAAAAAATGTTGCGCCACAAGCAAAATTGGTCCACTGTATTCTCCATAAGGAGGCTCTAGTAGCCAGAAAATGTCCAAATGGTGCGAAAATAGTATTTCAAGAAGCAGTGAATACCGTTAATTTCATAAAATCAGGCAACTCTTGATTGTTTGCAATTTTGTGTGAAAAAATGGGTAGCGAACATAAACATCTCCTTTTCCACACCGAAGTAAGGTGGCTTTCCAAAAGAAATTGTCTTGCTTGTTTGTATGAATTGAGACAATAATTTCAAGTTTTCTTCTCCGACAGTGAGTGTGAGCTTTGTGACAGATTTACAGATGAACAGTGGTTGTGCAGGCTAGCTTTCTTAGCTGACATCTTCTAGCGGCTGAATGAGCTAAACAAAAGAATGTAGGGTAAATACACAACACCCTTTATGGTTCATGACAACATGAAATCTTTGAAAAAAAAGCTTCAATTTGCAGCAACAGAAGTTGTGAATGGACAACTGTCATTCTTTCCGTTCTAAGAAAATGTCATAGAAAAAATGAACTTGAGCTTCACGGCGTTGTTGTCAACGACGTAAAATAGCATTGTCTGAGTTTGATTGAAGACTTCGACGAACATTTTTCTGAGATTTTAGACAGACAGTTCTAGATGCTAGACCACTTTTCTGCAGTGGAAGATTTCAGGCTACCAGATTTTTTTTCAACAAAAGAAAAGAAGAAATTATTGAACTGTCCTGTGATGAAACACTCAAATCTAGTTTCAAGAAAACATCTTTGACAGACCTTTTGGTTGCAGAGACCGAACGAGTTTCTACATATCGCTGACCATGCCATGAAGTTTATGATGCCTTTTTCCACAACGTATCTTAGCGAAGAGTGATTTTTCCATCCATGGTGCACCTAAAAAATAAGTACCGCAATAGACTAAATTCGGAGCAGGACCTCCGCTTGAAAGTATCAACTGGACACTCAAAGCTGTGTGAAGCCATGCAGGCATACCCCTCTTACTGAAAAACCTCGAGGATTCATAATCTTTCAACTCCAGAGTAAGAATTTTGATTAGAAAAATTACTGCCGGTTTTTTGTTCATTATTTTTAAACGACTTACTAAGATTTTTTTTTCTGCAGACTTTTCTCAAAATTATGTTTTTTTAACTGATCATAACGATTTTCAATAAGCAATAATATTAAGGTAATAAAAGTAGGATTCTTTAAATAACTTTGCCACATTTCAAATGTTTTTATTACAGATGTGTTCTCAATAAATTAAAACTGCCACAATAATTTGGCACGTATTCATAAAAAAACATTTAAACCTGTCATTTGGGGATATTTCATCGCGGGGTACATTACACTTTTAGTCATGGCCAAGGGGTACGATGTAAAAAACGTTTAAGAACCACTGGTTTAGAACACTGCGCTACCGAAACGGCAATATTAATTTTTCCCGACCCTTTCTATTTTTTTTTTCGCTCATAAACAAAAACTAAGATTAACATAAATAACCTAAAGCAGATTTTCCAGCAATGGAAAAATCTCCCTAGTGGGCAGTGACATCAGTGGAGGATCCTGCGGAGGGAGACTGGGGCGACGCCACTGCTAAAGCAGATTTTTCCTTTTTAAATTGCCAAGACCATAAATAATTGATGTGCCAAAACCGTAAATTAATTTATTTATTTTTGTAAAATTATATTAATAAAAGCAGTGATTTTATCGTAAACTTTTTATGACAATCACAATGTGCTGTGAGTTTGGAGATAGTGTTTTGTTCCAGTTTCAACAGCCACTCCGGTGGAGCAGCTGTCTAAGAGCTGGCTTATGACCATTCGTCCGTGAAGGATTAGTGTTCGAATCCCGGTTAGATATGGATGTTGTGTTTGTTTTACGGCATTGGGTCTCTCCCTTCCCGGCAACCAGTGACCTTAAATTTGGGACGGGAGACTGCTTATAGCCCATCGAATTGCTCTAGGTTGGTAGTTAAACCTTAAATGCCGCTCCGGCAACGCAGTGGTTTAAGCGATGGCTTCTGACTGATCAGTCGCATTTTTTCGAGCTCCTGCTAGGATTGGAAGTTTCGTGTAAAGTTTGTGCTTTTTCTTTGCGTTTGTTCTTTGAAAGTTGGCGTGTTGTTATTACCAGAGTTCCTTTTTCGCAAGTAGTGAGGCGCACAAGCTGTACATGCTTATTTTTTCGTTTTTCGCCTGTTTTTGAGTGTTGCAAGCTGCAACGCTCGAGCCGCGAGGGTTAGTAGCCGGGCTGGCTAGTACCTCCAGCATCATGAGTGCCATATACCCGTCTACATCTCCTTTCCTCTGCGCTTTCTTCGTCGTCTGTATCTTCCGTGACCACCATGAATGGTTTTCAGTCAAATAGTGTTGTGGTTTCGTCGCCAACTGTACCGCTGGCTACAAATGTGCTGGAGGCTGGGTCAGGTGTACCCAGCTCTTCTATTCCTGTGTTTCGTTCGTTCGCCGCGGCTGTGCGTGCGACTTCTACTTTAAAAAGTGCTTCTGTGTATTCGCGACCAGAGTTTACACGTGTTGCTTCCGCTTGAAGGATAACATTACCACTAGACTCTCCTCAAGGTAAGGAACTTTCGTCTGTCTTACTTTTAAGCGTATTTGTTCCTACTCTGCGCGACACCCCCTCCCCCAGTATTTAAATGCCATTTCTAAAGTTGTACCCGGAGAAACCATTGTGTCTATTATCCGCTTGGGAGTGGGTGTGTTGTCGTGCACTTCACTCATCAACAAGCGGTGGACAAAATCCTGGCTTTTGGCTTGGACATTGGTTCCGTACATCTCTAACCAGTTGCAGCAGCTCAAAGACCAGTGACTGTTACCTTATCTCTAGTACCCACAGATGTGCCTGACTCGGTATTGATTGATGCCCTTAACAGCATGGGGCGAGTGGTCGGTACCACAAAGTACTTCCCAGCTGCTGCTCGCGACTCCCCTCTGAAACATGTTCAGGGCGGTCGTCGTCTGTACAGAGTCATCTTTCCAACTCCACAAGCAATAGTTAACCGGCCAACCACCCTGGAACTCATAAGTGAAACCCGGACCTACATTTTCAATCTTTGCTGGCGTCCAGTGCTTCCGATGCAAGGGTGAAGGTCACCTTGCATCGGCATGCCCACATTCCACAGCTGCTACTGTTCCAACTCAATCATTGGATGCTGCTGTTCCTGCGGAGACTCTGCCCACCCTCCCCACTGAATCTGTTCCGGCTGCTGTTCCTGGTTCCACCTCTGCCGTATCACCTCCAGTGGTCCGTGTGGCTTCGGCATCCATTGACCTGCAGGAATTTCCACCGCTGCCAGCGTCTGAAGGGGCCTCAAACCCCAAGGTTCAGCGAACCGCCAGAAATCCAGGAAGACTGCTACATCCTTTTCACCTGGACCGGCTCTCCTGTTACTTCTTCAGTTTCCATCTACAACAGATTTTCTTGCTTGCCGAACGATGATTCCATGGAAGTTTCCGATTCTGAAGAAACTTTATTTGCTGAATCTGATGAAGACTCTCTTGCCCACTCTCTGGTTGACATCACCTCTATGTTTGCTGACATTGAGGTGCCCTTAACTCCCATCTCATTCACAGATCTGTATGCCTTGATTGCTCGCCCCAGACGGGCGAAATTGATTACTCTCCCTTGTATAGCGAGTAAAATTTCGAACCTTCCGGAGATGCTTATAAAATGTTGATCTGTCTTCCGGCACAGAGCAGTACGCTCGCCGGTTGGCGAATTTGTTTAAAGTTTTGAAGGCAGAACTGGAGGGTTGGATGCAGCAGCCCCAGTGATGCCTTCCCTAAATGTGCTGTTTTAACGGTAGAGGCCTTGCGTCTTCAGCCGCAAATGCTTTGGTCTTCGAGGACGTTCGTTTCCTGAGGACAGATATCCTTCTCTTCCAGGAGACGAACTGTTCCTTGGCGACCGGGTATTCCAGCTGGAGACGCTGGCCCTATGCTTTTTATCACAACTGCCGGACGCACATTGGGTCCGGTACAGCGATTGCGTTCCGTACTCTGTTTCATTCTCTTCTTTCAGATATCGTTGAGTCAGAGTTCGCTGGGCTCCTTTCAAGGTATCTCCTTTTGTTATTTTTCCCGTCGTTTTTATGTTTTCAATTTGCATATGCCACAATCATCGGTTGATGCTGATGCTCTTCTTTTGCATTTGATTTCCCTTCTTTCCCAAATTCCTCCTCCTGAGATCGTTCTTATTGGTGGTGACTTCAACTGCACTCTCCAACCGGGTCTTGACCGTGATGGTTCTGGGGAGATTAGCCTTAACCTTTCCTCCCAACTGTTTCAACTAGTTAGTAATTTTTGTCTCATTGACGCATTTCGTACCATCCATCCTCTGTCCCATGAATTCACATGGTTTCCTCCGACCGCCTTAGCGCATGCTGCGGCTCGTCCCGACCGTTTTTATGTTTCTAGTTTCCACCACTCCTTCCCTTGTTGAAGTCACCCATCATCCTTCTGTTTCCTCCGACCATCGTTCTGTTCTTCTGGAATTTTTGTCTTCTTTCTCTGCCCCTCCCCTCTCTCCGGTTTGGTCTCTCGATGATTTTCTTCTTTCCGATCCCACCTTTCAGGCCGAAGTTCGTTCGATATTTCTTCATCCATTTCTGAACTTCCTCTCACGGTTGACCCAGCAGCTCTGTGGCTTTTCACCAAACTTTCTATCCTATTGTTTGCACGTCAGTTCTCTTTTTTTCCGTTTACACCGCTTTCATGATTTAATTACTCTTCACCGTAAACTAGTTCCTTTCTCCTTCAGATCCATCGTTTACAGCACTTCAATCACAACTTCATAGTATTCTATTTTCCTTTGCTTCTTCGTCTCTTACCCGGTTAAAGTTTTCCAAGTTACATTTTCATGATGACCCGTTTCAACACCTTCGACATCTTGAATCCCACCGTGCTCTAAGTTCCAACATTTCTTTTCTCTCACTTCCAGATGGCTCAACTGTTTCTGATCCAGTGCAGATCTGTGATCGAACTTTTCAGTACTTCACTGATCGGTTTTGATTGCGGGTCCTTCCGCCTGCAGAGAATTCTCCATTATTATCATATCTTCCTCAGGTCCCCATCTTTTTCCCCCTCCTTGGTTTCACCGATCTCTCCCTCGGAGGTTCGTTTTGCCATTTCTAGTCTGAATGACCGCTCCGCCCCTTGGGCTGACGGTCTTCCACTTTCCTTTTATAAAACCTTTCTTCCTGCTCTGCTACCTCTTCTCGTTGCTTGCTTCAACTCGATCTCTTCTTCTTCGACTTTCGTTTCTTCTGACTTTGCTTTTGCTCTTCTCCGCCTAATTCCTAAAACTGGTAATCTTGGTCTTCTAACTGGCTCCCCATCTCGATTCTTTTTTTTTTTTTTTTTTTTTTTTTTTTTTTGATTGGAGGTTTAACGACCACCGTGAGCAACTCAATGGGCTATAAGCAGTCGCCCTTCCCTAATTTAGGGTCACTGGTTCCAGGGAAGGGAGAGAGCCAGTGCCGTAAGACAAACACAACATCCATGCCACACCGGGATTCGAACCCGGACCCCTTCGGACGAATGATCAGAGGCTAACGCCTTAGACCACTGCGCCACCGGGGCGGCATCATCTCGATTCTTAACACAGACTATAAGATCTTTGCAAAAATTCTGGCCCTTCGCCTTCACCCTGTTCTACAATTTATTATTCATCCTGACCAAACTTACACGATCCCTTCCGGCTCGATTGCAACTAACATCACTACCATTCGGGATTTACACTCTTGCTTCCTGTCTTTCTGAACTTCTCGCTATTTTTAACCTAGATCAAAAACAAGCATTCGATTCTGTCCATCATTCTTATCTTTTCTCTGTTCTTCGTCACTTTGGCTTTCCTTCCCTTTTCTGTCAGGCACTTTCCAATCTATATTCCCATTCTTCCTTTCGTGTTCGGACCTCTTCTTTTATTACGGCTGCTATTCCTTTTGCAAGCGGTATCCGGCAGGATTGTCCCCTGTCGGGTCAACTGTTTGCCCTCACGTTTGAACCACTTCTTATTTCCCTTCGCTCTCGTTTGCTGGCAGGTATTCCGCGTGGTGTGGCCTCCACACGGCATCATCGCGTGGTTTTGTCGGCCTATGCGGACGACCTTACCTTTTTTTACGTTCCCAACAGGCTTTTGTTGTTGTTTTGTCTACCTATACTGAGTATGCTTCAATTTCAGGTGCGGCCCTTAATACCTATAAATCTGTTGGCTTATGGGCTGGCTCGTGGTTGTCCCGCGGCAACCGCCCTTGGGGTGCCCGGTGGTCGACCACGGTCAAACTTCTTGGAGTGTTCATTGGGAACCCGGTGGCGGTTGCTGACACGCCACTTGGTCACCTTTGGTGCAGGACATGATTCGACGCCTTGCCCCTTTTCGCCGTTTGAAACAGTTTCATTTTTTAGCAGGTCGCATCTTCTTTCCGCTTTTCTTCTTCCGGCCCTTTCTCATACTTGGTTTGCTCATTTCCCTCCTCCCCTCTTTCTTCGTCACGTTCAATGTCTTTTTACAGATTTTTTATGAGATGTCGTACATTGGGTTCATCCATCCACACTTGTTCTTCCGGTTTCTTTTGGTGGTCTTTCCCTTCCGGATTTGTCCCTTAAATCGAACGCTTTCCATCTCCAACATTTTTTGAGGATTTTGCCCTTCCTTCCGGTTCTTCGATTACTATAATTGACACTTTGCTCTTTCCACGAAGTCCTTTTCTTCCTCTGGCTACTTTTATCCGCATGGACCTCTTCCCACTCATTCCCGATCACTTTCCCGCTACTTACCGTACCGTTTTCTCCCTCTGGCACTCCTTGTGTCCAGTCCGCCTCCCCCCTCTTCGACTAACGATCTCCTAGCGGAACCTCTTTTCTTCTTCTCTGCCCTTCGTTCTCCAAATTCTCAGTACCTGAACTTCTCCACTTGGTTTGCAAGTTGCGTCGTTCAGGTTTCTTAACTCGTTGATTCTTCTCTTCACTGGAAATCTTTTGATCGTCTTTCCCCTCTGTTACTTGAATACCCCTCAGCATCGTGCACAGTTCTGTCTTATTCAGTCCTGTCTTATTCGTCTTTATCCTTCCCTTGTCAATTCTACAGGCCTCATTCCGTCTTCCACCCCGTCGCTCAGTCTTCGCTTTCTTCTCTACTTAAACGATTCTCCATTTTTACCCCATCAAGTTACAGCCAAGCTCCTTTATTCGCATTTTCTTACCAATTTCACAGCTCCATTAGCAATTCCTTCTCTTTCAGCTACAGATCTTCCATGTACGTGGAGTGATCCATCGACTTCCGTGGCTTCCCCGAAAGCCAGGGACATTCATTGGCTTCACCTACACAGTCGGTTGCTCACTCCGCGTACCCTTCATCGTTTCCGTCATTTGGCTTCCCCGCTTTGCTTCTTTTGTTTTACACTTGGTGATGTGTCACATTCCTATGATTCTTGTCTGGTGTTGCAGCCCTTGTTTTCGATTATGTTTTCCCTTCTTTCCAAAGTTTGCCCTTGTCCTCATACAATGTTCCATTTTTATTTCTTCAGTCGCCATTCTCCCCCTGTAGATGTCCACAATTCTGTTTGTGCATTCATTCTCCAAGCGAAGTTGACTAATTATTTGCTTTACCACTCAAGCGTGGATCGAGCTTCTCTCCGGCGTTATCATCCGGCCAGGGTGTTTTTGTGCCGGAGGTACCGATCATCCATCAGATCGGTCCTCCAATTTGAGTATGACATGGCGCGGGTTCGGCAGGATGTGCCTACCTTTTTCTCTCTCTGGTCTCCATATTTGTCATGGTTTCATGTTTCTGCAGGCATTATTGCTCTCCTCCCGTAGCCAGAGTTTATTTATATTTATTTGATTGGCGTTTGTTTTGTTTAGTGCATAATTTTTGTACATACCGTGAATCTGTGTCAGTGACTCCTTTAGTTTATCTTTTTGTTGCTTTCTGTGCACGCACATTCCCGTTAATTTGTTGTCGGTAGCGTTTACTGACTTTTTCATTTCTTTTATTTTTCGTCGACCTCAAGCCGTTGGTCGACAAACTTTATTTTTCCCGGCTAAGTGTTTTGGTATTTTCTGTTTATTGTTTACTGTTACCAAGGTGTTGTGTTGTTTTGTTGATTGAATTTTAGCTGTGGCGTGCAAATTGTCTGATTTTTTTTTTTTTGTTGCTCAAGTGTCGGTTTTTTCTTCTAGTTTGCTTTCGGTGTCGTTCACTGATTTTATATTTATTACTAGTCGGTTTCACACAGTTTACTGTCGAACGTTTGTGTTTAATGTTGTGGTTGTTTTTATTTTTTTGTGAAATTTTTTTTTCTTGCTGAACGGGTACTGCTGGCGTGTGGTACCGAGGGTTTTTGTTTGTTGGTTCTGAACCTAACCAACGTGTTTCTTGTTTTTGTCTTGCGCAGTTGGTGTTTATTTTCGTGGTTAGGGCAGTGCATACAGTACGTATTCGCTGTTTCAACCCGAATGTATTTGGTGGTGATGCTTGTCTGCAAGTTTAACTCCTGTGTTCTTTTTCACAAAGTTTTCATGGTGTTATTTGTGTATTGTGCATTCTTTATTGTGTTCATGGTGCTATTTGTTCATTGTGTGTTGTTTTCTTGGTGTTATTTGAATATTGTGCTTTGTGTTAATGGTACAGGGTGTTAGTTTCTAGTGGTTGTTTTTTTCTCTGTGTTGCTGTCGGTCTTAGTGACCGAGATACGCTTTAAATGTACATTTTTGTTGTTCGTCGGCTTTCAGCCATTTGTCAACGCATTTCTCCGAACTCCTAGGTGTTTTTTTCCGGCTGCAGCTTGTTGTCGGACCGCGTGGTTTTTTTCCTTTACAGTTGTGACAAACTCGGCTGACTTTTCTTTACCGCCTTGCTTCTTTTTTTTTTTGAGTGGAGGTTTAACGACCACCGTGAGCAACTCAATGGGCTATAAGAAGTCGCCCGTCCCTAATTTAGGGTCACTGGTTCCAGGGAAGGGAGAGAGCCAGTGCCATAAGACAAACACAACATCCATGCCTGACCGGGATTCGAACCCGGACCCCTTACGGACCCGCCTTGCTTCATTGGTGGTCTGTCTTGTATGTATTGTTTGTTGTGCAACTTGTTTTTTTTTTTATCTTGCCGTGTGTTATTCTTCAAATTCCTCTGATGTCTGCTTCTTCCTGTAGAGTACTATCTGTTTATTGCGACATTGATTGCGTGTAGTTATTGTTGTTACCGGTGAGTTATTGTGCAATTTTTTTTCCGGTGAAAATTTGTGTTTGTATGTTGTCTTTTTTTTTTTTGTAAATAAATGCTCTTTTGAAGTTCTGATCATTCGTCCGAAAGGGGCCCGGGTTCGAATCCCGGTGAATCATCGTGGATGTTTGTCTTATGGCACTGGCTCTCTCCCTTCCCTGGATCCAGTGGCCCTGAATTAGGGACGGGCCCATTGAGTTGCTCACGGTGGTCGTTAAACCTCCAATTAAAAAAATATCCTTGAATCAAAAGATGTTTCGGAAGCTGTTTCCGCGCAGAGCAGTCGCACACTACCAAGGCTCCAGAGTTAGGGTTATCGTTATTTCGGTGTTTTGTGTTCTCCTTGTATTTGTATGCTCAGTGTTGTGCTAATCATAGTTCTATTTCGTAGTTTGTTTCTCACAAAGTAATTGAGACCTTTATTATTTTTACATCTTTTGGGGTCGTGAAGTGCCACGCCCTGTTTGTTTACCTCGCCGTTACGGCTGTCCGACGACATGTCGGGTGTTGATAGAGTTCGTCAACTTGTTGCTCTTAACAAATCTCATGCCTTTGGATTATCTTCTGGTGCTCGTCGAGTGTGTTCTTCTGAATCATCTTCTGGTGCTCGTCAAGTGAGTTTTTCTGAATTACCTGCTGGTGCACATCAATTGTGTTCTTCTGCGAAGTCTGTGTTTAGTGCTTCGTCGTCGCGGTTGCTAAGCCTTCTATGCTTGGTTCATCCAGTGGGTCCGGTGCAATACCCCTCCCCCTTCCTAAGTCGTTCTCGCCAGATGCACGTGCTTCTCTGCCTGCTTCGACTTCACGTTCTGGATTACCGTCTTCGCTGGCGCTAGAAATTCAAAGGTTCAATAATGTTCTCAAAAACTGGATTGGTGGCGATTCACCTGCAGGTGTTGCTATGCTTCAGAGTGTTTATTTTCCATTGCTTCGTGACACTCCCATTCCTTTATATTCAAATTTTATTTCCAAGGTTGTGCCAAATGCCAGCATTGATTCCACCATGCGTTCTGGGGGAAAGGGTGCATGGCTTGTGGTGCATTTCACATACCAAGAAGCATCTGACCGAATTCTAGCTCAGGGAATCGACATCCGTGATGTTCATTTGATCCCACCACAATGTGCTCAGCGCCCTGTGACAGTCACTCTCTCCCCATACTTTCTGCTGTAGCTGATGATTTGCTCATAGAAGCCGTTGAAACTCTGGGACGGGTTGTAGAGGACACCTAACGCCTCCTCTCCGATCCCCCCCCCCCCCAAGACTTCCCCATACAGCTGTGTTAAAGGCCCTTGTCGCCAGTATCGTATTGGTTTTCCTACGGAACAAGGTCCTATTTCCAGACCAGAGTTTCTTGAATTTAGCACCGACTCTCAACGCTTTATTTTCAACTTATTCGCCGGAATCCAGTGTTTCCGTTGTAAGGCTGAGGGTCACATTGCCTCTCAGTTCCCTCGTGTCCAGCGTCTTGCTCCGTTAAATTTCTCTGATGCTTCATCTGCTGTTTTGCCGCCCGCTTTTACTGCTTTCGTGCCTGAACAGATGTCATTTAGTGATTTCACTGTTCCTCACCCTGCGTCTCCAGCGCTTGCTTCTGATTCTCCGACTCGCGTTACCATTGTGTGTTTGTTGTCTTCATCCTCCGCCTCTCAGTCCTTCGGATCTGATGTCCCGATGGACATTTTGCTACCTCCATCGCAGCCCGACGGTCGTGCTCCACATCCGTATCTAAAGATCATCCTCCTGGTAAACGATCGGGACTTCACAATGCTTCTCCCACCAAACAGTGCCGACACCACCATAAAACGTCTAAGTCTCCATCCGGTGAAAGGTTCGCTCCTCTTCCCGGCAGTCATCCAGGAACTAGTCTCCGTGCACTGGCTGTTTTTCTTCTACGATCTCTACGTTTAACTGTTTTGCTTCACTTACGAACTTAGGTGATGACTGCTCTGAAACTCTTGTAGCAATTCAAGCTCCCTCTGCCCGTTCAGGAGATAGTCCGCTTCTTATCTTTCCGTGAGACTTGGCTGGCCTTCTAGAGGACAATATCGTGGCCACCACTCCAATTACATATGCCTATTTACTTCCCTTCTTTCGTCAATCCAAGAACAAGGCAATTGTGAATCTCCCGTGTGTTCGTGACAATTTCACCAAACTACTAGAAATTCTCTCTCAACCACAGGCTCTTGCAAAAGATTTTACGAGTGTGCCTCAGCTGCCTGAAGTGTGTCTATCTTCGGCGAGTCGAGCACATGATTACTGTGCTCGATCTTTACAGTTGCAGCCACTTACAGCCTCAACATGACATTCCGCTTTAATTATGTCAGTTACAACTGTTGGGGCTTTGCTAACATTGCAGCGAACTCGCTAGTGTTCGAAGACCTACGACTGTTGCATGCCCGTGTCCTATTTCTTCAGGAAACGAACAAGTCCAACAGCACTGACTTTTGTCATTGGCGTTTTTGGCCACACCATTTCTTCCATAACTTCCTACTGCATGTTGGGGTTCAGGGACCGCTGTTGGATTTTATTCAAGCCTGTAACCTCTTCTTACTGACGTGGTTGAGTCGCATAGAACGCCTGGGTCTTTTCAATATATTTCCTTTATTTTGTGTTCCGAACGTTATCACTTATTCAATATTCATATTCCTAGCCATGATCCTGAAGCGTTATCACTCCTTGATCATGTTCATCGTCTCCTTGTTGCTATTTCTCCCTCCGACCCTGTATTCTTTGCTGGCGATTTCAGTTGTACCCTGCTTCCGAAACTTGCTCGATTTCGTCCAACAGCCAATCGTCCAACCCTCATTTATCATCAAACGGAGGGAGCCCCAAGGGGGTCCACATCCACTCTCTCCCATTCTGGCCGAAATTGTGATGCAAACTCTTGAAGAAAATTTTTTGTCGGTGTTTCCTGTTCAACCATTATTACTTCTACGGTATGTCGATGACTTACTGATCTTTTGGCCCCACCCCTTATCTTTACTAGAGCGTTTTACGGATTGTCTTTCCAACCAGTACCCTACCATTAAGTTCACTTGTGAAATTGAAGATCAAGGAAAACTGCCGTACCTGGATATTTTACTACTTCGTGACTTAAAAACTCACCAACTCAACTACTCTGTGTTCCGCAAAGCTACTTCTATACCTTGCATGATACCATATTCATCATCTCACCCTTTTGAACATAAGGTCTGCTCCTTCCTCTTTTTGATAAAACGTGCTTTTACTCATTCGTTTTCACGCAGAGCCAGAAAACTTGAATTAACCAGGATTTCCGTCTATGACACAATCGTTCGGCTTCCCACCTCACCTTTTTCAAGGACTTTTGCGAAAATTCCAGAGACTGAGATTTACTACATTATCTACTCAAACTACTCCTACACAATTTGTTGGTAAGGTAGAATTGATTCCCCAACCTGTTACTATTCTGAAAAAAGCATGTCATAAACATAATATGTCCTTTGGAATTTGTACCAGAAATGTTTTTTCACTGGTGAGGAATGATAGAGACAAAGTTCCAACCCCCAATAAATCTGGTGTGTATAGCATACCTTTATTACCTGAAAATACTTACAGTGAAGTTAAGTACTATTTGGGCTCTACACTTCGGACCTTAAATACCCGTCTGTCTGAACATAAATATTCCCTACGTACTGATACTATAAATACCGCACTCACTGTAGCAGTAAAACAAGATGGATACACCCCTGACTGGAACAACACTAAAATCTTAATATCTACAGTCGACAAACGCTCAATTCTTTTGTTGGAAAGTCTGTCTTCTTTCTTACGGGGAAATGTGTTGCAACATAGAACTACCAACTGTGATTCACAGACCCTGGAGACGAATACTTCATTCTTCACAAGCACAAACGGGTCTTCAGGACTTTGTATAATACAGTACATTTTGTTTTATTTCTGAACTTTACGTTTAGGATTTAGTGGGATGGCATCGCTACCTGATTGGTGAACTCATGAACAGATGCGCCTCGTATTGCAGTACAAATTGACTGGTTTGTTTCTTGTACCGTGTCATTGTCGGCCTGAGGATGAAGCCATTGTGGCTTCGAAAGTACTTGTCACTTTCATTGAACGGTTTTGGATCGTGAATGAAATGCAAAATTTGTTTACGGTTTGGTAAATTGTTTTAATATATCGTGCTAAAGACAGCAACTTTTAATTTTCATACTTCATCAGCACGAAAGAAACTGGTATCCCTCATTTCTCGTCCGGCGCATCTTGTTTCAGCATTCGATCTTTGTGATTTTTTCCGTGTACTTAATCCTTCTACTTGCGAATATACTTACGTTTGTCCGACTCGAACATCTACTGCTTCTGTACGACTTGATCGTTTTTACGTGTCAAGTTTTCTACGCCCTCGTTTTCTTCCGTTGACTCATGCTGTAGACGTAGCTTCTGATCCTCGAGCGGTGTGCTTTTCTTTTCTCTCCTGTTCTTGTTTTCCCCTTCAGAAAGTTTGGTCAATTGATGACTATTGTTTACAAGATCTTACTTTTCAAACTGAAGTCCACTCTATCTTATCTGACCCCGGTGCTCTTCCTGCTTCGACCCAGGACCCTCTTGCTCTGTGGATCGCCACCAAGCAGCGAATTATTGCTTATGCGAAACGATTCTCCTTCACTGTCAAGACGCTTCGTAATACGGAACTTCATAATCTTCCCCTTTTATTGCAGTCTACTCTACCCTCTTATCAGCTTTACTCCGTTTATAAGGCTCAACTACATCAAAAGCGTCAAGTCCTTGCTCAAGCTGCTATTGCTTGTCTTAAGTTCACGATCCTTTATTTTCATGATGATCCTCTTTTGACTTTACGGCAACTTGAAACCCGGCGTTCAAAAATTAACACCATTTCGTCCCTCACATTACCAGACGGGTCTTCAACTCACGAACAGCACGTTATTTGTTCTTCTGTCCAGCCATCTTACCGCTTTCGTTTTCAACCTTCTGTTGCCAGTGTTTCATCCTCAACGCCACTTCTACAACAGCTGCCTCAAGTAGCTGAACATTTTCACTCTACTCTTTGTGCTCCGGTATCTCCTGACAAAATTTGTGCTTTAATGTTCTGTTTGAACGCCTGTTCTGCGTCGGGTGCTGACGGTCTTACCATTCCATTCTACAAGCTCCTTCTTTAGTCTCTTCTTCCTCTCTTACTTGCACTTACTTTTTTCTTCTGATATTCCCTCAGATTTCTCCTTCGCATTTATTCATTTAATTCCTAAGTCTGATGATCTCAGCTTTCTGACTAACTGGCGGCCCATTTCTCTCCTTAAGTCCGATTATAAAATCTTTGTTAATATTCTTGCTTCTCGTTTGAATCCTGTCCTCAGTTCTATTATTCACTCTGATTAAACTTACGCCGTTCCTTCTCGTTTTATTTGGACTAACATTGCTACTATACTTAATCTTCATTTTGGTGCTTCCTCTTTTTCTGAACCCCTCGCCATCTTTAATATCGATCAACGTCAAGCCTTCGATTCTATTAACCATTCTTATTTCTTTGCTACTCTTCGTTCTTTTGGGTTTCCTTCTATTTTCTGTACTACGCTTTCTACTCTTGCGCTTTTGTTCCGGGTCCGTTCTTCATTTACTGCATCCATCACTTTTACTAACGGGATCCGGCAAGATTGCCCCCCCCCCTGTCTGGTCAACTTTTCTCTCTTGCTCTCGAGCATTTTCTCATCCTTCGTTCTCGCATTCTCGGTTCTTTAAATCCCACAATTTCTCGTACTTGTCATCATCGCATTACTTTCCGCGTACGCTGATGATTTAACTGTCTTCGTTCAACAAGTTACTACTTCTAATATCACCCGAGATGTGTATCAACAATATGCTGCTGTTTCGGGCTCTTCTATCAATCTTTCTAAATTCTCTGGGGCTGGGTTTTCGATGCCCAGGAGTGATCGCCTTTGGTCCGTTGGACCTCTGGGTCAGTGAAAATGCTTGGCTTTTATGTGGACCGCCCTCTCGATGTCGTTTTGTCAACATGGTATCCCGTTGTTCAACAACTTAGCCAACGTCTTGCATCCTAGTGAAGCCTCTAACATAATCTCTCGCTTTTTTGCAGTGCGTATGTCATCTATACCTTCATCTGGCTTCGGTTTTTTAACGCCTGGCTGTCGGAACTTTCCCCGTAACTCCTGTTCAAACAGATTCAACGTATTTCTGGTGACTTTGTCTGGAACAAGATTCATGGGCTCCCACGTTCTACTATTGTGCTTTCTCTCTTGTGATGGTCAGAACTTGAATGATATTACTAAGAAACACCCCGCTTTTCATCCTCTCAGCTTTCTTCGTGAGCTCTATTCTCCTTCTGCCATCTTCACTATTGATACTCTTTTCTTCTCCTGCAGTCCACATCTCTGTTTTTAAGTTCTTCAGAATGAACCTCTATCCGCTTCTCCTTCGTGACATCCTCGATACTTAGAGTCACACTATCCCTCTGGTCTTCCTTTGTTCCTGTCCGGCACCCTATTCACCTTGACTAACGATCATGAGGGACCTCTCTTTTAAATTCTTCTATCTGTTTTCCTTTTGCTGAATACATTTACTTTGTTTCTTGGCTCGCTTGCAGAGTAGTTACCGTCTATCAGCTTGTTGGTCTAGGCCTCAATTGGAAAACCTTCACAGCCCTTACGCCATTTTTTGCCGAATACGAAAGTACATAACGCTTATACTCATCTCTTGTTGATCAACACGGCCTTGTTCTAGTTCTGTCAGCTTCTTTTCCTGTCGTTTACTGTTTATCTCAACGATGTGGCTTTTCTTCCTCTTATGATCACTGTCAAGAACCTTTATCATCATCTGCTCACCATTTCGTCTCTCCGGTTGCTCTTCCTACCATCCCGCCGGAGAATCTTCCGCTGATTTGGAAAGGTGCGCATTCTTTCTACGCCTCTCTCAAGGCGACTGGCACTCTTTGGCTGCACCTTCATTCACGCCTCCTTTCGCCTCGAACCATACATCGTTTCCTTCATAACTCATCATCCAATTGCTACTACTGTACTACTATTGGCGACGTTCACCACGCTTATACTACCTGCTTAGTGTTACTTCCTTTATTCTCCCTTATATTTTCCCTCCTTGATTCGGTATTCTGCGCTCCGCTACCATATTTCATTTTCGTTTTCTGCAATCTCATCAGCATACTTCTCGCCGGCAAAATCCTGTGTGTAAATGCATCATACTCCAAGCCGAATATTCCATTTATTTGTTATATGAAGCCAGTATCTCAAAACCATCGCTACACCAGTATTCTAAAGCTCGCGGTTTTCTGTAAGCTCACTTTCGTTGTTCCACTACTGCCCTCTTATAGAATAAAAATGACAACGCTCTTTCACACCAAACAACTGCTGATTTTTAACGCAAATGGTCGCCCCATGATCCCTGGTATCAGGTTTGTAGTGATCGCGTTACTTTGTTGAACTGATGCTGTAAGTCTCTGCTATGCTACCTACTGTGCTCGTTACTGTACTTTTGACTTTTATCTCGTCTTTTCTTTGAAGCTGGTGACTACCCATATTGACCACATGCTGCAGCGTCACGCTGCCGTAAGTTTGCTTGTCATACTGACTTTTGCTTCGGAATTTCTCCGTGGTGAGTGTTTATTGTGATTTCACGTTCATGTCATTGTTCTGCGTACATCACTTTTGTCATTTTTTAGCTTTTGTTTAATTCAACAACTGTTTCGATTATGTACTGCGATAAGCACTCGCTTTTATTTCTATTACCTTGCACATACTGTATGTAGATATTTTAACCTGTACCTATTTTTATGTTTGTACTGATTTTCTAGTCGAATAAAGTACCATTTGAACTATTTTTCTCATAAACAAATAACATTAAACAACCTAAAGCAGATTTTCCAAAAATTTGGTGAAATCTCCCTTTGACGGCAGTGATTTTAGTGGGGAATCCAGCGGAGGGAGACTGGGGCGACGCCTCCACTAAAACAGATTTTTTATTTTTAAATCGCTAAGACCGTAAATAATAATTAATGTGCTGGGATGGGTCTAGTTCGGATTTCGGCGAGACATAGATGTGTTTTGCCTTACGGCACTGGCTCTCTCCCTTCTCTGAAGCTACTGAGCTACTGGCCCTAATTTAGTGATCGGAGACTGCTTATAGGTCATCCAGGGATGGCGGAAAGTGAAGTTCGTTGACCGGGCCCGAAATTTCGAATCGTGGTGCACCCCCCCCCCCCTCCATTCCCGCTTTCCGGAACAAACAGCGGGCCCTGGGGGCCTGGGCGGTTCTGCCGCCGCTGAGGTCATCTAGGTGCTCACGGCCGGCAATAATCCCCTACCCTTAAAAGATAGGGTCAGTAGGAAGAAAAGGTGAAAACCAGAAATTTCAGAAACAGAAAGAGCATTCGAATTGAAAGGCTCAAAATTTATTGTGAAAGGGTTTTATCCAGAAGTGAGATTAAAAAGGCGCCAAGCTCGTTTCCTTGAAGAATTTATAAACGCCATGGCCGCCCCGCCCCGGTGGAGCAGACATAGATGTGAGTTCGAATCCCGGTGAGGCATGGATGTTGTGTTTGTCTTACGACGCTGGCTCTTCCCCTTCCCTGGTACCAGTGGCCCTAAATTAGGGATGCGAGACTGCTTATAGCCCATTAAGTTGCTCACGGTGGTCGTTAAACCTCGAATAAAAAAAAGCGCCATGAAAATGGTGATTTTTCAGTTGTTTAGACGTTGCGAATTAAAAATTCAGAACAATGTATGTTGTTTGGGAGTTTAACGACCACCGTGAGCAGCTCAGTGGGCTTAAAAGACAACAGAGCAGACGCCCATCCCTAATTTGGAGCCACTGGTGTCAGGGAAGGGAGAGAGCCAGTGCCATACGACAGGCACAGTGTCCATGTATCACCGAAGATTCGGATCCATCTCAAAACAACGATTGTTAGCCAGAGCCTGGTGCCATCGATTATTTTTGATGGGAATATGATGGTATATTTCAAAATCCATGCAATGCTCCAATTTATACGTGCGGGTGTATGACCCTCCCAGGGTGACCAGACGTCCTGCTTTTGGACGACATGTCCTGATTTTTTCACCATGCCCTCCAGGCATTAAGGAAAATAGCCTAAATGTCCGACTTTTTCAATAAGGAATAATTCAAATACATTTTGATCAAAGTCTTCTATTGTAATCAAGCATCCTATCAAGCCACCGCTAAAATGCATTCGTTCATGTCTGGATTCTTGCTCGCTCCCTCCTGTCTGTTTATTCCTGAATCTTGCAGCTGTCTGCTGCAGTGACTCATTTGTGAGTCAACAGCGCAGAGAAAACCCTCCAGTGCGCGTTAGTCTGTCTTTCATCGGACGTGGACGGTGCCATGGGATGTAGTCGTGTAAACAGTGAGATCATACTGCTTCTTTTGTTTGTTGTGAATCGTTGTTGCAAGTTTTTTCTGTTTATAAATTCAAGTTTCTTAATCAACCAGTGAGCAGTATGCTGTTAGTTAAATATAATTTGAGAGACATGATATGCTCTGAATTTCACAAATATTTGATTAAAAAACCTTGGCCTACTGAATAAAATCTCTTACACTGAAAACTTCCAGTAAAAAATATCCAACGGACTAAAATCATTCCTGAAGTTTTACATGTATAAACTTTCAAACTGTAAAATTTAAAAGCTGAGTATGTGCACTCATTTATTTTTGTACAAATTTACTGTGCCCTCCTTTTTCTGTAAATTTCCTTTTTTAATGAAGATCTCCCATTCCGGGAAGTCACCTGGTCGCCATGTAACCTCCCATGGAGTATTTATTTTATAGACGGGAGCAAACGCACTCTTAAGTTAAGCTTTTGGATCTGCTACTGGGTGAGATTGTACATGACGCACTAATAGGCTGGGGAGTGGGGATGAAAACCATTGAAGGAATAAAACGTGAAGATTTAGATCTATTTCTAGGCTTAACGTAACCAGATATTGGAACATTGAATTAAGGACGAAATAACATGGTGTCCCCGAATCGGTAGAACATTTGGGGACCCATATGTGTACATAGACTAAATAGTCAAACATTTCCTCCGCTAAACTGCATTGTTTCAGTAAGAGTAATATTACGTCTGAAAATATGCACTTTAAAAAGTAAAATATTAATTTGTACCGACAAAACAGCAATGATGGGTAGAATATACTAAGAAAAAGTGAAATACTCTAATTTCGGGACATATGCTGAATAAAGTACAGTCCGTATATTTTTTCGAAGAACGAATTCTCATTTTCGAAAAGGTTCTGGTGGAACTTAGAACACATGCAGTTGTAGCATATTGGACATGACGTAAATGACGTACTACTCAGGAGAAGCACGAGTCAAATCGACGATAAAGCAGCAGTAAGTTTGCAGGCCTAGTTCAATTGGGAGAACAACAGCTCTAGAGTAAGGACATGGGGTTCGAACTCCACCACCAGCAAAGAAATAATACAGTATATTGGTGCTCGAACGAAAGTGAATCTCCTAGCCATTTGGTTTGTAAAACTTGTGTGACGAGTCTTCCACACAACAAGATGGTTCTCCGAACGTGGTTGTCGGTTCCTTCTAAACCCGCGATTTCAAGCCTCCGCCTTACTCAAGGGTGAGGGATACCGACGTAAAAAGTGACATCACGTGATGACGTACTACTGAGTAGAGGTTTGCAGTGGTCTTGTCGGGCTTTTTTTTAATTTATTAAACAAAGCAATGGGCTGGGCCGGCCTAAGTCGACCCATTCTTTTTCTAGCAATGATAAAGAAAAAGTCGTGTCTACCTATTTGCGGGTCTATTCAACTGTTTTGCTGTGCTTACTTCATGACATAGCTCAGAGCGTAATCACAGGCGAGGAGTGGCCCTCAACATTAGGTTTACCATCTGTAGTTATTAAGATGGTAAAACCTCTTAGGGGGCTTGTTGACAACAAAAAGATTCGACCCGAGCGAGGGTATGTGTTCTGTAGAGTGGGGAACAGGTTTGTCTGCAGCGGGGTGAGGTGCGTGCGTGATAGAGAGTCAGACGACATCGGTTGTTTCTTTTATACCTATTATGTATAGGGATTAACTTTTGTAGTGTTACACCTCTTGCAAGTTCAGAGAAAGGGAGATATTGAACGCTCTTAGTCTTCGTTTTTGGCTATCTTAAAAGGTTATCATCATCATCATCATCATTGTCAACCATTATCAATCCACTGCTGGACGAAGGTCTCTCCAAGTTTCCTCCACAACGGTCTGTCTTGTGCCAGTCTCCTCCATGTCACCCCTGCATGCTTTCGAATTTCATCCACCCATCTCCCATGTGGTCTTCTTCTGGGTCTTTTCCTGTCCCTTGGAATCCAATCTAAAATTTCGGCTGTCCATCGATGATCTGTCCTTCTGGCAGTATGTCCAGCCCATTGCCATTTCAGGGATTTAGCTCTGATCATGATGTCTTCCACTCTTGTCATTTTTCGGATCCACGAGTTCCTCTTCTTATCTCTCCTGGTTACACCAAGTATGCACCTCTCCATACTTCTTTGAGTTGTCTGCAACCTTTGTATGTCTCTTTTAGTTAAGGTCCACGTCTCTGCACCATACGTAAGCACTGGAAGGATGCATTGATCAAACACTTTTCTTTTAAGACATAATGGCATATTGCTCTTGAAAATTATGCTGTTTCTTCCAAAAGCTCTCCAGGCAAGTTTTGTACGCCGATTAATTTCTTCATCAATGTGACCCTCACTTGATATCTGCTGTCCAAGATAAACGTACGTATCTGTTATCTCCAGCTTTTCTCCATCAATCGATAAATCTTCATTTCTTGTAAAAGCATTGAACATCACTTTTGTCTTCTGAAAGTTCATTTTTAATCCCACTTCTTTACTCTTGTCAGCAAGTTCCTGGATCATACTCTGCAGCTCTGATGGGCTCGTTGCAAAAATGACTACGTCATCAGCAAAACGAAGGTGGGTTAGATAATCTCCATTAATCTTTATCCCCTTGTTTTCCCAGCTCAGTGACTGAAAAACACCCTCCAATGTAGCATTAAAGAGCTTCGGAGATATGGTGTCACCTTGTCTCACTCCCTTTCCAATTTTTACGTGTGTTGTATTTTCAAACAGCCGAATCTTTGCACTTGCATTTTCATAGATGTTATTAATAATATTAATGTATGCATCTTCAATACCGCAGGTTTTCAGAGCCATTGTAACTGCTGATGGTTTCACCGAATCAAAGGCTTTTTCATAATCGATAAAAGCCATGCACAATGGAAGTTCATATTCCCTCGCTCTTTCAATTAGTTCCCTCAGCACATGGATATGATCTATTGTGCTGTAGCCACTCCTGAATCCAGCTTGTTCTCTCGGTTGAGCCATGTCCAGTGTTACCTTCAAGCGGTGTGAAAGAACTTTAGTGAAGATTTTATAAACTACTGATAGGAGGCTGATAGGTCTGTAGTTTCCGAGATCCTCAATGTCACCTTTCTTATGTAGCAGGATCATCGTAGCGGTGTTCCAATCATCAGGAATCTTTCCTTCATTAAGGCATCGAGTGAAAATTTGGGCGAGTACTGTTTCGATTTCTCCAATTGCTTCTTGTATGATGTCTACAGTAATTCCATCTTCTCCTGGAGCTTTTCCCCGCTTCATGTTCTTGATTGCATGTGCAACTTCTGCTGGAAGGACTGGAGGAACTCTGGTATTGGTATCTTTCATGATGTCTGGAGTGCATGTATCATCCCTTTCATATAATTTGGAGTAGAAATCTTTCACTCTTGTCAAAATTTCGCCTCTATTTCTTGTTACAGAACCATCTTCTTTTCTCAGTGCCATAATCTGTTTTCTTCCCTTACTGAGATATCCCTTTGCTATCTTTAGGCTTTGGTTGTTTTCAATTGCTTTCCTCACTAGTTCACAGTTGAATTTTCTTACGTCTTCAGTGATACTTTTTCGTACTGTCTTGCATAGCTCTATATATTCCACTTTGGAAGTCACATCTTTACTTGTCCTCATCTCTCTTCTTTTTTGCATCAACATTTTCGTTTTTCCTGATAATTTATTTACATGCAACTTGTTCTTAGACCCAGCTAATTTTGTTGCTGTTTCCATAAGAGCTTTGGTTACTTTTCTGTTAACTTCAGAGATGTCCACTTCTTCCGATGTTAGGCCTTCTAAAGCAGAGAACCTGTTCTTCAGTTCCAACTTGAAGGTATTATGGTGTTTTTTAAGGTTGGTTATGTCAATAGATTTTGTTTGTCTTATGAGCTTGCCACGTTCAAGTTTAGTGTTGAGGTGCATCTTACATCTCACCAATCTATGGTCACTACCTGTGTTGAACTTGTTTAGCACACTGCAGTCTTCTATGACAAATTTTTTGTTACACATAATAAAATCAATTTCACTTGTCGTCCCATTTGGATGTCTCCATGTCCATTTGTTTTAGGTTTATAATAGACTAAATATTTTCATTCTCTCATTTAATTTTCACAATAAAATACAATAAAAAGAAAAATACAAAAATGGCACATCACGGGACAGGCGGGGCCGAGAAGAGCTTAAATAACAGCTGCAATTTACGAGCCAGGGCAGAGTGTGTAATATTTGAAAACGGGCGGTGCCGGGCTCAACAAATAAGGCCCGTGCAGATCTCTGCTACTGGATGAATCAGTAAAATAGAAGTAGTGATAAACCTGCCGGCGTAGTTCAGTTGGGAAAAGAGCCGCTCCGCAGTACAAGACGTTGGTACAAATTCCACCACCGGCGGTAGGTTGTATATGTTTGTCAAAATTGGTCTTTACGATAAGCATGCTGGCTAGTGAGCAACGAAATGTACTTTTTACGCTTATTTTATTTATTAGAAACGCAACGAGCTAGAGAAAGTATGTTTAAATGTAAGGACATCAGAGGACTATCAGCAAAATTCGAGGACAGCTTGTATCCCTCAGATGTTTTTAGGGACCATAAACTAAATTTGAAGACTGTCAGTATAGTTTGACGACCTCTGGTCAGTATAGTTTAACGGGAATCGTGAAACACTCCCGGAGTTATAGGCTGTCGCCAGTTCGTAATGTGCAGCCACTTCTGTTTTAGACTTCCATCAAAAGTTCACTGCCACATATTGCAAATAACGTAAGCTTCGTAGAGCAGGGATCTTCAATCCGGGTAATGCCCCGGTAGCACAGTGGCCTAAGCGATGGCTTCTGATCATTCGTCCGGAAGGGGTCAGGGTTCGAATCCCGTGTGGCATGGATGTTGTGTTTGTCTTACGGCACTGGTTCTCCCTTCCCTGGAACCAGTGAAAATAAATTAAGGACCAGCGACTGCTTATAGCCCATTGAGTTGCTCACTATGGTCGTTAAACCACCAATAAAAAAATCTTACATAGTTGCGCTCGTTATGTGGTGTAACTGTTAACTTTTTTGGGGGTGGAATGGGGGGCTAAAGAGTGATCTCAAAGTTCGTCAAGCCGTAGCGTCGCGCCCGTTGCTCATGGAAGCAAGAGTGCAATACAGTATTCGCAGATTTTTTACAGGAGTCCTGAACTTGCAGCCCTCGTCTTTTTGACCATTCGTTGGCTTTTGATCATTCGCAATAGATAGGTCTGAGTTCGAATCCCGGTGAGGAATGGATGTTGTGTTTGTCCCGCGGCTCTGGATATCTCCCTTTCCTGGGACCAGTGGCCCTAATTTAGGGACGGGCGATTTCTTATACCCCATTGAGTTGCTCAGTGGTCGTTAAACCTTTAATCCCCCCTCCAAAAAACAACAACCCGTGGCCCGCGAAATATATTTTTAATGCCCCACCCGAAGGAAGTCTAAAGAAAACTCTAAATTGGGGGAGGGATACATTTCGAAATGGAAAAATGAATATCCAGGGATTTTAGGTACGCGTACTTTGAATTTCTAAATATGCTAAGAGCTATTCTGCCATAGTGGTGTGGTATGTGGCGATTTACTGTCGCTTTCCTGTATCTAATGGCCTTAAATTAGGAATGGGGGCTGTTTATAGCTCATTCAGCTGTTGTTTTTTTTATTATTCGAGGTTTAACGACCACCGTGAGCAACTCAATGGGCTATATGCAGTCGCCCGTCCCTAATTTAGGGTCACTGGTTCCAGGGAAGGGAGAGCCAGTGCCGTAAGACAAACACAACATCCATGCCTCACCGGGATTCGAACCCGGACCCCTTTCGGACGAATGATCAGAGGCCATCGCCTTAGACCACTGCGCCACCGGGGCGGCATTCAGCTGTTTATGATTGTCGTTAAATCCCCCCCCCCCCCAAAATAGAAAATAACCTGCTGTGAAGCGTGTCCACTCGTGGAAACAGTCTAGGTCTTAGTGTCCTGTCTCACGAGTTTAAATGGCCGAGAATCGTACTTAGTATTGACTCCTGAGGAGGTCTAAATACATAGCTTCCAGTCACACACGGTTGTTACTAAAAGTGACGAAAAGATGGTCATTCAACAAAACTTTGCATAGAAGGGTACTGTAGCCAAATCCACAAGAGTACATCAAATAATTCAAGTCTAGTCTCTTCGATGAAAGAGTAGTCAGCTGCCTAGGCTTATGGCTATTCGTCAGAAATGGAACTGTGTTTGTGATCCAAACGAGGCATAGGTTGTTTTTTTAACGGCACTGGTTCATTAAAGATACACAATGCCGTAATTTTTGCACGATAGTCAACTGACAACTTTAAAATAATGATATGTTCAAACATACACCCATAATACATTGTCAAAAAATGTCAAATCATAAAATACCACTGCACGAGGTCCTTTCAATCTCACTATGAGCTCATCTTCAGCTGCTGTTCCTAACTGAAATGAAAAGTTCGTTGTAGAAGGGGACAACATTGGGCATGTCCCGGTCATGAAGTGCTCTTTAGTTCAATGCGCGCATGCTTCAGTGAACTCGATATTGATTATGGTCAAAATCTATTACTCGATTGGATTATAACAATACAGTACATGAAATAAATTTCAGCATTAGGATTATCTTAATTATGCCTCTTCCTCGGTAAAAGCCTGTTTCTGTGGTAAGGCAATTGATAAGGCATGTCGTCGTTACAGCAACTTGTCGAGAAATGATATGAATAAACTCTCAGTAAACAATAGACATACGAGATCTTGGTATAGCTAGAAGTGATTTGTCCTCCTAACATGTGTAATGTGCTCCTTTGTTTACAAGACTAGAAATAACTGTCGTCTGTGCACCCATTTTCACACTATACCGGAGTTCATAGAGGTTTTTTTTTGATTGGAGGTTTAACGACCACCGTGAGCAACTCGATGGGCTATAAGCAGTCGCCTGTCCCTAATTTAGGGTCACTGGTTCCAGGGAAGGGAGAGAGCCAGTGCCGTAAGACAAACAACATCCATGCC
Source organism: Macrothele yani (assembly GCA_039090855.1). Classification (NCBI taxonomy): domain Eukaryota; kingdom Metazoa; phylum Arthropoda; class Arachnida; order Araneae; family Macrothelidae; genus Macrothele; species Macrothele yani. The sequence continues at coordinate 57,480,211 of CM077002.1, forward strand.
TGACCGGGATTCGAACCCGGACCCATTACGGACGAATGATCAGAGGTCAACGCCTTAGACCACTGCGCCACCGTTCATAGAGTTTAGTCCTTAATTATGGGACTGTTGAACCAATATATATGCGATCAGGCTCCAAAGGTTCCAATGAATTTAGCAGATTAGTGTACACTCCATGTTTACTGAGAATAGCAACATCTCAGTCGTTTACCAGAGAAATAAGGTTGTTGGTCCTAATCTCAAAGTCAATATTGGCATTATTAGATGCGTTTTTAAAATGTTGACTAAGCTGGGTATGAAAACTATGGAGCAAACTAAACACTTTGGTTGATATTCATGCTGTAGTGTAGTAATGGTTGAATTCAGATAATGATTATAAAGCTTAGTTACAATGTGTTTGGGGTAGCCATGTACCCACCAGTTCCATAATCCATTGTAATTCAGTGTGACTGGTTCTTCGTGTAGAGGAATTTGTAAAAGCTCGTCGAATGTAGAACTGGAGCGCCGAAAGTTTATATGTCAAAGGGTGTGTCGATGCCATTGGGATGATAGTTGTGACAGACGTAGGTTTTCTGTACACAGAATAATGCAGCTCCATGGTAGTTGTGTTTAGACATAAAACAAAATCGAGGGACGGCAGCTAGAGTTAACTCTCAACTTCGATGGTAAATTTGATAGTCGCATATTGAGAAGAGAGTAGGTCTGTAAAATTATTTAAAGAATTCAAAGTGGAGGGCCAATAAACCAATACGTCATCAACATATCACGTATATAGAAGAGGCCTAATCTGGGTTTGTTCGATCACTGTTTTCCACATCCTGTAGAAATATCTCGGCAAGCACCGGGGAAACTGATAATCTCGTCGGTGTCCGTACAAGTTGATGGCAAAATACAAGTTGAAGGGGAAATAAGTCCTCCCCTGGATGAGTCTTAATGCATTCAAGACTGCCGGTAATTCATGTTGTGAAACAGTTCCACTAGAAGACAGGTTACAGTCAATAACTATGTGCCACATCAACTGGTACGTTTGGATATAAAGATATAATATCCGGGGACGCTATGAAGAATGAGGTTTCAAGAGAATTGAATGTTTTGATTCTACTAAAGGTCTGTAAAGAGCTAACAGAGTACTTAGATTCAAGGGTTAACGGAGTAAGGAGTGTCGCCAATGCGGTATACAATGGTTGGGTTCCAGTTGCTAGACTAAAGCAGGCCGAACGGATTTCCTTCTTTATGCAATTTTGACTGCCCGAACATCTCAGGTATACGGGGGCAAACCACTGGGTGTATTGCAGTTTTTATAGCTGCAGGGAGACAGTCATGATTCTTAAGTTTATTAATGGCAGTAGTGCTTGCAGCCGTTGGATCGAAATTAATAATTCTATGAGGAATTTTGTCGATAGCTTTCCCCATTTTTTTCGAGTTTGTCTTTTATCTAGCAACACCAGCTGTGGAGACTTATCCGCCTTTACAATAGCCAAATGCTGAGTGGACTTTAATAGCTTAAGTTCTTTTTACTCTTTACCGAAGGCCTTGTGTGTTTAGGTTTTCTTCTCTTCGAATTGAAAGTTTTTGTAGCATTAGCCAGTTGATAGTACGTAAGTTCTTGCCTACTGTTGGCAAAGATTTAACTACACATTCCACTTGAGGGATAAACTGAAATTTGTTCAAACGTGAAATGGGGTAGGCGAACTTTATGCCCCGTTCAAAAGCAGTAATTTCCGTTGGGTTTAGCTGCACTTTGCTGAGATTGACATATGTCAGGGGTTATTTGGCGTTAAACTTTTTAAGTACACTTCCTCAAATTTGTATCGGTTAGATACGTTCTCCGATACAAGTGTTCGCAGTTTTTTTTATGTGTCATCTGTAATTTATCTACCATGGTTTTGCATATTGTATTAGTTGCAACCAGCAGCTTATCGAGGATAATGGGATGTGTTCTAAGAGAAAGAAACATAAGCAACATATGACTTACTGTTAAGGAAGACAATCCGTTTTCGTTCATCACGAATTTCTGCCAATAACCTGTTCTGTTCCGCTGTCCTTAATATAATATCTCTTCTTGCCTTCGGTGCACAATTCAGTTTTAGATATTTAGAGCAAACTGCTGACCCTTTACAGTTAAGCAAAAAACACGAGTTTCGTCGGTGGCTAATTTTTGTCGATACCTTCTGAAGATCTTGATTGATCTTTCCATAATAGATGTTGACGTTGTGTAACTCATAGGTTACAAAGTAAAATATAAGCTATGATGAAAAATTAATTGGTTTCGTGCTGTCGAAATCCTAAAAGGTATACAATTTCCTAATTTTTGCACGATAGTCAAACTGACAACTTTGAAGCCACAATTAAAATCCACGATATGTTAAAACATACGCCTATTATACACAGTCAAATAATGAATGCACGAGGTCCTTTTAATCTCACTGTGAGATCATCTTCAGATGAAACGTTCTCAGTACAAGGTTACGACATTACGTATGTCTCGGTTATGACGTGCTCTTTAATTCAATGTGCGCATGCTTCAGTGAACTTGATATGGATTATGGTCAAAATCGATGACTTGATTTGATTATAACAATACAGAACATGAAATAAATTTTAGCATTATTATAGAGATTATCTTAATTATTCCTCTTCCTCGGTAAAGACCTGTTTCCACCGTAAGGAAATTTGATAAGGCATGTCTCCTTTCTTTTTTTTTTTTTTTTTGATTGAAGGTTTAACGACCACCGTGAGCAACTCATTGGGCTATAAGCAGTCGCCCGTCCCTAATTTAGGGTCAGTGGTTCCGGGGAAGGGAGAGAGCCAGTGCCATAAGACAAACACAACATCCATGCCTCACCGGGATTCGAACCCGGACCCCTTTCGGACGAATGATCAGATGCCATCGCTTAGACCACTGCGCCACCGGGGCGGCAGGCATGTCTTCGTTACAGCAACTTGTCGAGAAAGGATGTATTGCCGCCCCGGGGGCGCAGTGGTCTAAGCGATGGCCTCTGATCATTCGTCCGAAGCCGCCCCGGTAGCGCAGGGGTCTAAGGCAATGGCCTCTGATCATTCGTCCGAAAGGGGTCCGGGTTCGAATCCCGGTGAGGCATGGATGTTGTGTTTGTCTTATGGCACTGGCTCTCTCCATTCCCCGGAACCACTGACCCTAAATTAGGGACGGGCGACTGCTTATAGCCCATTGAGTTGCTCACGGTGGTCGTTAAACCTCGAATCAAAAAGGGGTCCGGGTTCGAATCCCGAAAGGGGTCCGCCCGAAAGGGGTCCGGGTTCGAATCCCGGTGAGGCATGGATGTTGTGATTTTATTACGGCACTGGCTCTCTCCCTTCGCTGGAACCAGTGACCCTAAATTAGGGACGGGCGACTGCTTATAGCCCATTAAGCTGCTCATGGTGGTCGTTAAACCTCGAATAAAAAAAAAAAAGGATGTATTTACAAACTCTCAGTGGATCTCTATTTTTCCTGGAATTAGTGGTCCTAAATTTGGCTCGGTAGACTGTTTATAGCCTTAGACGCTCAGGGCAGTATTTAACTCCGACTAAGCACATCTTGCGCCTATATGTTTTTTTTTTTTTTTTTTTTTTATTGGAGGTTTAACGACCACCATCAGTCCGTTAGAGGTCCGGGTTCGAATCCCGGTCAGGCATGGATGTTGTGTTTGTCTTACGGCACTGGCTCTCTCCTTCCCTGGAACCGGTGACCCTAAATTAGGGACGGGCGACTGCTTATAGCCCATTGAGTTGCTCACGGTGGTCGTTAAACCTCCAATCAAAGAAAAAGAAAGAAAGATCACCATCAGCAACTCAATGGGCTAGAACCAGGCGCCCGTCCCTAATTTATGGTCACTGTTTCCAGGGAAGGGAGAGAGCCAGTGCCGTAAGACAAACACAATATCCATGCCTCACCGGGATACGAAGCCGGACCCCTTTTGGACGAATAATCAGAGGCCATCGCTTAGACCACTGCGCGTGCCGCCCCGGTGGCGCAGTGGTCTAAGGCGCTGGCCTATGATCATTCGTCCGTAAGGGGTCCGGGTTCGAATCCCGGTCAGGCATGGATGTTGTGTTTGTCTTACGGCACTGGCTCTCTCCTTCCCTGGAACCAGTGACCCTAAATTAGGGACGGGCGACTGCTTATAGCCCATTGAGTTGCTCACGGTGGTCGTTAAACCTCCAATCAAAAAAAAAAAAAAAAAAAAAAAAGACCACTGCGCCACTGGGGCGTCGCCTACATGTTGCAAAAGTCCTGACGCAAACAGCACACCAAGATCTCAAGCCAGTGGCTCCTCACCCGTAGGGTCAAGGGCATGTATACCTCCGCACATCAAAGGCTGTGAGGGTTCTGTAAGTCACAGAATCTGAGTAAGCATCATGTTTTTTCTATTATTATGAGGACACCATACCAACCTTTTCTCCTACGTAGACACACTCAGCTGTTTTTTTTTTTTTTTTTTTTTTTGATTGGAGGTTTAACGACCACCGTGAGCAACTCAATGGGCTATAAGCAGTCGCCCGTCCCTAATTTAGGGTCACTGGTTCCAGGGAAGGGAGAGAGCCAGTGCCGTAAGACAAACACAACATCCATGCCTGACCGGGATTCGAACCCGGACCCCTTACGGACGAATGATCAGAGGCCAGCGCCTTAGACCACTGTGCCACCGGGGCGGCACACTCAGCTGTAAGTCCAGTAATTAAAGTAAAGATTCTTCCTCTACCCCATAATTACTGTATTCCAGAATACTTGATCTGTACCTTTTACTTTACCATGGTGATACGTTAATTAAAATCATTCCAACAGTAAAAACATTTTCTTTTGCACTTTGCCATGAAAATGTTCAAAATACAGTAGAAATCCAATTATCCGGATTAAATCGGACCTCAGGCCATCCAGATATTTAGAAAATTCGGGAAATTGGATTGTCTTTTTTCTGTAAGCCAAATACGTATTTATAAATTTTTTTTTGATTGTTGGTTTAACGACCACCGTGAGGAACTCAATGGGCTATAAGCAGTCTTCCGTTTCTAATTTAGGGTCACTGGTTCCAGAGAAGGGAGAAAGTCAGTGCGGTAAGACAAACACAACATCCGTGCCTCACCGGGACTCGAACCCGGACCCCTTTTGGACGAATGATCAGAGGCCATCGCTTAGACCACTGCGCCACCGGGGCGGCATTTATTAATTCAAGTGAGGGAATTTAATTTTTTCGTTTATCGTATTTTATAATAGCAATTGCTATATAGCTTAAAATATAAATATCTACTAAACTAATTAAAAACCGTCTCTGTGCGTTCAAACAACGTTAGTCCCAATACACAACACTCCAACTGAAATACTCTATATACACTTAAAAAGCATTAGTACCTTCGGGCTACCATAGCCCATCTTCGCCGCCCCGGTGGCGCAGTGGTCTAAGGCACTGGCCTCTGATCATTCGTCCGTAATGGGTCCGGGTTCGAATCCCGGTCAGGCATGGATGTTGTGTTTGTCTTACGGCACTGGCTCTCTCCCTTCCCTAGAACCAGTGACCCTAAATTAGGGACGGGCGACTGCTTATAGCCCATTGAGTTGCTCACGGTGGTCGTTCAACCTCCAATCAAAAAAAAAAAAAAAAAAAAAAAAAAAAAAAAAAAAAAAAACATAGCCCATCTTCAGATGCAAGACAGATTTTTTGGTTAGTACAGCGCATATATACATACATAGATCAGATCAGATGTAGAGGATTTTATAAAGGGAGTGTCTGATCCCAGGTCTTAAACAACCCTTAGAAATAGGAAGCTAGGAGATTTGGGCTAGCGTGCCCGATAGGAAAGTGACACGGGAGCGAAGTAGTAAGGGGGAGGAAGACGCCCTTATTTATTACCGGGGGCCAGTACCCGGGGTCCGACGGCTTAACGTGCCCATCCGACGCACGGCGGAGATTTAGTGGATCGAGCGTTCCTACCTGCCTGGGATCGAACCTGAGGTCCTTTCCGTGGCAGTCACAAACGTTGCCCACTAGGCCACCCGCTGCCCGATATACATACATAGAGAGGCAGCACAAATGATCATAAGGAAGTGGACGGGGCCACCGCGGCATGGTCCCGTACAGAAGGCTGCTGCCATAGTAATGTATCCCTCCAGACGGGGGGTATATCGCAGTGGGCATAGTCATTTCAGCATGTTCCGCGGTGTTGAATTATTAGCAATCTTTCAGTCATTAACAGCGTGGCCTTGTTTCGTGCAGTTATGACCATTTTTGTGTTACCCCAATCAGGCTTATATGTTCCGTTATAGATGTTTCCGGCTAGGGCAGTGTTTTGCTGCGCGTTCTGCACATTATATTTATGTTCAGGCAGGCTGCATCTTAAGTTCCTGAGCGTGGATCCGATGTAACTGGAGGTGCATTGTCCATTGACGTCCAGGAGGGGGATACGATATACGCACCATTTTTGTTCCTTAGGCGGATTTTCTTTGTCCTTCCTTAGTAATGCAAACAGTGTGAGCTGCCCCGATGGCGCAGTGATCTAAGCGATGGCATCTGATCATTCGTCCGAAAGGGGTCCGGGTTCGAATCCCGGTGAGGCATGGATGTTGTGTTTGTCTCACGGCACTGGCTCTCTCCCTTCCCTGGAACCAGTGACCCTAAATTAGGGACGGGCGACTGCTTATAGCCCATTGAGTTGCTCACGGTGGTCGTTAAACCTCCAACAAAAAAAAACAAAAAAAAACAGTGTGATGGTACGCAGTCTGAAGCCAAATTTGAAACGGTTACATATATTTCCCAGGGGGACGGTAATGGCGGGGTGGTAATCCTGAGAAGATACGTATTGTTTTTGACGTGGATCACTATTTATTGTTATCAAGAAGGATTGTCTAATCTGCGAATGTATTTTGTTGATGAGGTACTCCGGGTATCCGTTAATACTCGATATGTTTTAAATATATTCGATTTCCCGTGTACACTGATTTTGGTCCGATGAATGTGTGTATGCCCTTCGTATTTGAAAAGGAAGTGATGCCAGTTTATGATTGATGGGCTGGGCTGAAGAAAATGGTATCGTTAGTGGGGTGCTGGACGGTTTTCTATATACACTGAAAGGTAGTGGGAAGCCACTATTAGGTGAATGTGAAATCAAAATGTCCAGATATGGCAGCTTATTTTTGTGCTCAATTTCATACGTAAAATTGATTGAAGGAGAAGCATTAGAAAACTCTTCTATGAAAGTCATAAGTTCAGGGATGCTATGTGTCCATACGATAAGTATATCGTCTACGTATCTGCAATAATAAAGCGGTCCCTTTGCGGTAATGTTAAAAAAACTCTCTTCCAGTTGCTGTAAGAAGAACTCCGCTAAAACTGCCAACAACGGCGAGCCCATAGCCGCCCTATCAGTTTGACGGTAATGCAAGTCTTGACACTAGTAGTATGTGAGTTTTCTGACCAGCCGCAGTGCGTTCATCACGGCCATAGTTTCATCATGTGTGTGGCCAGTACTTGCGAGCTTTGCTGCAATAATATCATGCGTTTGGTCGAGGGGAAATGCTAGAGAATAAACTGACGATATCCAGTGAAACAAGAACAAAAGGGACACCTACAATGAAATACAGAGTTGTTAATTGTTGTATGACTTGTATAGAGTTTTTAACTGCATAGGCTGACGTCTGCGTGAAGTCAGACAGAAACTGAGTAAGTTTTGATTCCAGGGGTCTAATTGGGCTCGCACGGCTGGAGACCAAGGGCCGGATAGGGTTACCTTGCTTATGCGTTTTTAGCCGCCCAAAAGTAGTAGAGACGGCTGTGCTCGGTGGAATGTCAAATGCCTGCTGCAACGCAATTGGGAAGGTGTGGTCTTTCTTTAGAGTTCTGAGTGAAGTAATAGTGGCTTGGGTGGGGTGCTATGACTTGGCGCCTTTTTTGAACATATTCAATTTTATTCATTATGATGATCTGTGATGTTTTATCACCCCGGGTAATAACTAAATTAGGGTTCGCACGCAATTTCGCAATTTCACTTTTTCTTCGTGAAACGGATCAAAAGAACTAACCTTTTGGCTGTTAAAAACTCTGGATATCTTTTGACGTACTTGTTCCCTTTCGGATTCGGGCAGTTTTTGCAACACCCTTTCGATTTGTGGGATACATTGGAGGGGCTTGACTGTCGTATCCGGGTATGTATATTTTGGGCCCCGGTTGAGTGCAGTTTTTTGAATATCATTTAGCACATAGTCACTAAGATTCACAGAAAAGGCTCACCGTGTGAAAAGGGGGGGGGGGGGATCCCTGTCTAGCTGCAGTCCTGCTGTGTAAAGTCCGTCCCTTGGTTTCTTGGTCCATCAGTCATCGTAACTTCCAGATGTGAATATGGGACACTTTCTTGTTCTCGTTCTCAATCATGGCAGCTAGGGCATTCATCTGTTTATCCAGCCATATTGAATTTCTGCGAAGGAAAAGTTTCTTTAGCAACTATAGATAGTAGATAGCAACCTGACGAAACTTTGCTCCTTACCTCAACGGAACAGTTCCCTGCTAATTCTGTTCAGCAACGTACGACGCAAATTGTTGTGCCTCCCGATTTTTCCTAACGACTGGTCCCCCGAAACATTTCAGGAAGAAATGAATGGTCAAAGAAACTATAGAAATAGATAGACATCACTTCGTAACTCCGCAGTTGAGAAAGACATCGGTTAATTGCACGGGAGAGGAAAGAGTGGAAATCTGAAACAGGAGGGATTTTTTCTACTGCCTAAACAGGTAAATCATAGTTTTCTGGCTCGTTCAGGCGCGGGCTCTATCTTACAATATAAAATTCGGGCTCGGACGAGCTCGAGCTCTTAAAAGTGAGCCGGAACTCGGCTCTGATGCCCAAGTAGACAAGTATAGCAAGTCGAAGTGAATACATCACAGATCAATTGAACAAAAAATCTATCGCCTGCGATGCAAGGAACATGACAGAAGTTTCCCTAATGGCTTCATGATCATTTCTTGGTCCAACCAGAAACTAAAAATTTGGGAACTCCTAGAGTGCATAAACGGTAAAGTGAACTCCTTCTAGAATTAGAAACAAGTTAGTGAAATCATGCAATGCATTGATAGCGATACGCTTTCCAACATACCAGAAATCATTACTCAGGTTATGAGGATAATGGCTGTGGAATAAATCCCCTTCTTATGCCCTGAGCTTTGACCCCATTTCGATGTTATTCAACAGAACTGGTTCAGTATACCTCCGGAACTACATGATCAAGTTTTGTCGTAATAGAAGCATTTTTAGTCAAGTTATGAGGATAATGGCTGTGTAATAAATCTAGCTCCTGTGCCCTGACCTTTGATCCCACTTCAATGATATTCAACAGAACAGGTTCAGTTTACCTCCAGAACAAGATTATAAAGTTTTGTCGCAATAGAAGCATTTTTATTCAAGTTATGAGGATAATGGCTGTGGAATAAATCTCGCTCCTGTGCCCTGATCTTTCACCCCATTTCGATGTTATTCAAAAGAACCAGTTCAGAGTGCATTTGGAACAACATGATAAAGTTTTGTCGCAATCGAAGCATTTTTACGCATAAGGGCGGTGGAATGGATCCGGCTCCTATGTCCTGAACTTTGACCCAATTTCTTTCATTTTCAAAAGGGTTCGTCTCCAGGTTGTCCCTTAACACATACTAAAATTGCATCGAAATGGAACCATTTTTACGCGAGTTATCGTGCGGACGGACGGGCAGACAGACAGACGGACAAAGCTGGAGCATATACGCTTCTTCAACCTACGGTTGGAAAGCGTAAAAGACATCCAGGAGCCAGTGTATAGCCTGTCTTGCATGGCACGCACAGTAGCACCGTATTTTCATGAACACAAAGCTTAAAGTCATACTTCTGTGTCCTCACATAGATGTCTTCAACGTATGGCAATGTGATCCGGAATCAGCGCAATATCGTTTATGTCTGTGAAGTCACCTGTTGCTTCTGTCATGGACGTTTGCGCAGCTGAATGCTTGAAATACGCGCTAGGGTACGGTCGACTGCAGGTTGTTGATACAGTTTGGAAAGTTTGCAAAGACAGATGAGACACCGTATTGGTGCGACAGTGTTTCACAGCCATCTAGTACAGTCGAAGGTATTCTGCACGACAATTGTTGCATAACAGAAACATCAGATCGATCACGATCGATATTAGCGTACTGGTATGGAACGTTTTACTAATAATTTAAAAGCCCATGTCGCGAATTAAGAACATTACTTAGCTGGGCACATATCATGATCTGGAGTGTAAGGGCGATGACTTTACAGATGCTGAACGATCTGGATAACATCAAAGATATCAATTCCGATCAGCAGGTCTGGGACGTTCTGTGGATGTGGACCGTCAGCGCCTTCACTAATCATAGAACTGCAGCTGTTGACTCTACTCCACTCAGAGAAGATTGACAATGCTGCTGATAGGAAGAAGCATTGCAAATCCTTCACTGCTGCTAACAATCATGCTGTTATTAATGGGAAATTATATTAGGTTTTTTCAACTTATCTTACTATGATGTCTTCTTTAAAACATGGCAATGTCCCACAACATGCTGAGAATGGATTTAATTGAAAGGACAGAACTGCTTTCACGCAAATCCTTAATGTGATTTGTAGTGTATAAATTATTTTGCAGTTGTAATTAATTAATTCTCTTAGCTAATTTTGCGTTAAACACGTAACATCATCAACTAAATCTGACTAATGAAATATAATGGCCAGGGTCAAGGAATCAGCATTTACGTAAAACATTTGCTGGTTTATTCTCGAAACACATAATTCACAAACTTGAAATAGTGTCCACAGATACGCTACATCCTTACGTAGCTTTCAGCTGACAATCATAAATCATGCATCATCAGGTTATCGTAAGAGCAAGCTCATATACTGTAAAAACAAAACAAAACATCGCAATATCTAAAATATATCCGCATTTCCGCTCTTTACACGCTTTTAATCTCTCCACACCACAACACTGTCAACCTTGCATTTTATTTAACACACTGCCAGCGTTTCCAAAATGTTCAAGTCATTGTGAGAAGCAATGTGCCGTTTAGTAAGAAAATATTTAACCCAGAAGTAACGAAACTTACATAACAGATAGAAATTTAAAAGAAAGTTGATTTAGAGATATGCGTCACAAACTGACGAAAATTCATGGAGCTGATTTCTTTAGCGTCTCTTAACAATAAGATTTTTTCCTCTCTTTACAGAAAGTTTAACAAGTTAACCCTGGAAGAGTTCCTTTTATGTTTCTGAATGTAGGATAATCAGAGTTAAATAATCTTTTGACGGCCAATAATATTTCTGAGATTGTTGCCGATATTGGAAAGGTCATTCGCAATCCGTAATTTGCAGCAGTGATGAACAAAACGTGTAGGTACGTAATTTTTTATGCTGCCACAAACTACTCTTAATATACAAATATACAACCTATGCCCGTAAAGTTCCAGGACTGACCGCATAACTGACGTAACAATAGTGGAATAAAAATATCACGTGTATGTCAGAAGACAACAGTCCTTGGTTAATCAGCGAACAGCCGGAAACCGATATATACCGGTACCGACAGGCGGCAGACGGGCATTAAGTGAGTTATAGCAAGCGTGCTCGTCCTATTTCAATTTAGCCATGGAAGAGCAGAGAGTAAACATCCATTTTTTACCACGTCTTTTATAAAAAAAGATCGTGCTTATGTTACCGGTTTGCCAGTCAGTCCGTCCATCCGTCTGTACCCATGATATCTCTGCAACTATTCGTCCGATTTGAAAAATATTTTTGCATTGGAAAGCTGAAATATGCGAATGATGATCCTCTATTTCGCCTTTTTTTACGATGTGCAATTTCGCCGTTAGAGGGCGTAAATGCAGGTGATGTCGAATTCAAAAATACGTTTTATTCCACATATTTGCTTCTAAACATCAGATTGAAAAAAATTCTTTTATCTCTTGATTCCATTTATGTCGAAGAGTATTTTAGATATATTTACTTTTTCAAATTTTGCATAGATTTAACGCTAGGGGGCGTAAAAATAAATTGCATTTTTCCCGATTCTTCTTCTTCTAAAACTCCGATTTGAAAAATGTTTTCTTCAGCAGATACACCTCCTGATGGAAATTCTTTTGCATACAATATCAAACTTTTGGTAAATATTACTTTTGCCACCAGGGGGCGTAAGCGTTAATTTTTGCTAGTGATGTATTTGCCATAAAATCTGAGCTTCTAAAATATCGATTGAAAAGATTCTTTCGTGGACTTATGTCACTCACATCGATAAACCTTTTCGTAATATTTTCTTCTTAAAATATTCCACAGTTTCTCCGCCAAGGGGCGTAGACATATATCTTATTTTTGTCAATATCTCTACTTCTAGAAGTCCGATTTATAAAATTCCTTCTTTGTTAGCACGTCGTTTATAAAAAAAGATCGTGCTTATGTTACCGGTGTGTCCGTCCGTCTGTACCCACGATATCTATGCAACTATTAGTCCGATTTGAAAAATTTATTTTGCATTGGGAGGCTTGAAATAGGCGAATGATGATCCTTCATATCGCTTTTTTTACGACGTGCTATTTCGCCGTTAGAGGGCTTAAAGGCAGATGTAGAATTCAAAAATGCGTTTTATTTCACATATCTGCTTCTAAACATCCGATTGAAAAAATTCTTTTATCTATCGATTCCATTTATGCCGAAGAGTGTTTCAGATACAGTTACTTTTTCAAATTACGCATAAACTTTCCGCTGGGGGCGTAAAAGTAAATTACATTTTTCCCGATAACTCTTCTTCTAAAACTCCGATTCGAAAAATCGTTTCTTCAGCGGATACACCCCCTGATGGAAAATCGTTTGCATATAATTTCAAATTTTTTGGTAAAGAATACTTTGTCCACCAGGGGGCGTAAGTGTTAATTTTTTATTCTGATGTATTTGCCATAAAATCTGAGCTTCTAAAACATCGATTGAAAGAATTCTTTCGTGGATGATGCCAATCAAATCGGCAAACGTTTTCGGAATATTTTCTTCTGAAAACATTCCACAGTTTCTTCACTATGGGGCGTAGATATATATCATATTTTTGTCAATATCTTTACTTCTAGGAGTCCGATTTGAAAATTTCTTTTTTGTGTGATAGCGCTTCCAGTGTGACATGTTTTTCATATAATTTCAAAATTTTCAAGTAATGCATAGAATTTTTGCTAGGGAGCGTAAAGGTAAATTGCTTTCTCCCCTATATCTCTGCTTCTAAATCACCGATCTGAAAAAATTTTTTGCACCGGATATGCAATCGACGATATCTGCGGTCCTGATACACGTCACGGACGCCATCGTTAAATATCGTGTCGGAAACAACAACGCAACCAGTCGCATGCAAGATGCCACGCAGGTCGGAGCTCTCTGATTTCGAGAAAGGTGTAATCGTCGGGTATCACAGAAATGGCCGATCCATACGTGACATATCCAGTGAGTTGAAGTACCCAAAATCGACAGTGGTCTACGTGATTGGCAAATGGAAGATGAGATGTGACTGTCGGAAAGTGCCCCGACCAGGCAGACCCAAAAAACTGGGAGTTAGAGACCGACGAGTGCTGGCCAGAGAAATTCTGAAGAACCGCACCAAATCGATGGGCCACATCCGCAAGGAGTTTCAACAGGCATCCGGTAGTGTTCTTTCGATGAATACCATCCGTGAGGAGTTTCAACAGGCATCCGGGAGTGTTCTTTCGATGAATACCATCCGTAAGTAAGCCCATCTGCTAGTTTATCATGGACGTGCGGCCGCCCACAAGCCTTTGATCACCAAGTTCAATAGCGCTGCTCGGCTAACGTGGTGTAAAGAACGTCGGCAGTGGACTGTTGAACAGTAGAAACAGGTTCTCTGGAGCGACGAATCAAGGTTCATCCTCTACCGTTCGGATGGCATGGTCTTGATTTGGCTTCTACCTGGAGAACGTCTCCTGCCGGAATGTATTGTGCCAACTGTGAAGTTCGGCGGCGGTGGAATTATGCTATGGAGGTGTTTCTCCTGGTATGGCACGGGACCCTTTGTCGCAATTCCTGGTAGACTCAACGCCGAGACCTACTGCACCATTTTGGATGACCATGCGCTTCCTACGTTGTGGCAGTTTTACGGGGTGGTCCCATGTTACTTTCAGGATGACAATGCAACCTGTCATATTGCGAGGTCCGCCATGGCTTGGTATGGTGACAATGAGATTAATCGAATGGACTGGCCTGCCCAGGGCCCGGACCTTAACCCTATCGAGCACCTCTGGGACGAGTTGGAGCGTCGACTTAAGGGGTGCCCTCACCGTCCGAAATCGGTGAAGGAAATGACCTGTCTTCTCCAAGCCGAGTGGAAGAAAATGCCGCTAGCCGTCGTACAACGCCTGGTTGAGAGTATGCCCCGGAGGGTCGCAGCTGTAATCGCCGCTCGTGGAGGCTCCACCAACTATTGAAGGTGAATAAACTTTGTTTTCCTTTGCTATCACAGGTGTCCAATTACTTGTTGGTAGATATTGTAGCTCCTGATGGGAAATCTTTTGCACGTAATTTCAAATTTTTGTAGAAAATGGTTTGGCCCCCAGGTGGCGTAAGTCTTAATTTCAGCTTCGGATGTATTGGCAGCAAAATATGAGATTCTAAAATCTCGATTGAAAACAAAGTTGTTTGTTGACTGATACTATTCATATCGACAAACCTTTCAGAAACATTTTCTTCTTGAAATAATGCATGGTTTCTACGCCAGGGGCGTAGATGTATATCTTATTTTTGTCAATATCTGTACTTCTAGGAGTCCGATTTGAAAAATGTCTCCTTTGTTGGATGGTTTTTTCGGTGCGAAATGTTTTTCCTATAAATTCAAGGTAAATTGCGTTTTCTGCGTTATTTCTGCTTCTAAAACCCCGATTTGAAAAATTCTTCCTGTATTGCATACAAGACCTGATGGAAAATATTTTTCACATAATTTCTAATGTTTGGTAAAGAATGGGTTGTCCACCAGGGTACATAAGTGTTAATATCTGCTTCTGATGTATTTGTAGCAAAATCTGTGCTCCTGAAAACTCGACTAAATTTTCTTTTTTCTTGGACCGATACCGCTCATATGGAAAAACCTTTTGAGAATACTTTCTTCCTAAAATATTGCATGGTGTTCTCACCAGGGGACGTAAAGTCACATCTTATTTTTGTCTATATCTCTGTTTCTAAGAGTTCGATTTGAAAACTTCGTTCTGTGTTGGAAAGCGTTTCCGGTGCGCAATGTATCTCATATAAATTCATGTTTTTCTTAACTCACCAGTCTGCAACCAGAGGGCGTAATATCATGATTCCGTTTACAACAATATCTGAGGGATCAAAACCCCGATTGAAAAACTTATTTCTTCCGTCAGATACTATTATTGTTTTCCATACCGGTTCCATTGACTTTGAATAGCTTTGATAAATTCAATTTGCGTCAGAAGGGATTCAAAAGACGTGCTTATTACTCCCAAAAATTCGGTGGCATCTTTCTTGTTTTTTTTTTTTTGGAAACGAAGTAAATCAATAATTGAAATCTACAAAATGTTAAAAGAAGCGAATGGCACACAGCATTACCCCATAACAGAGTGTTTTTGAATGATATGCACGTTTTCGTGACGGGTGGGAATCCTTTGATGATGATCCGAGATACGGGCGGCCCTCCAGTGTGCAGTGTACCAATCTAGCATTAAGTTTTCGTTTTCCCAGATTCTGTCGTAGTCTCTCATGACAGATAGATTTACTGATGCCCACCGACTCAGCCAAAAGTCTTACTGTAATTACACGATCTTTCTTTAACTGATTTCGTAACTCTTCGATTTTTTCCGCTGTTCGCACACTGGAGGGGCGCCCAAATCTCGGATTATCACTAAAGGACTCCCGTCCGTAGCGAAAGCGTGCATATAATTCGAAAACTCTGCTGCGGGATAACGCTGGGTCTCCATACGTTAACAACATGTAGGTTTCAGTAATTGATTTACCAAGTTCCTAACACAAACGGATGTTTACTCTCTGCTTTTCCATGGCTAAAACGAGATGGGACGAGAACGCTTACTATGATTCCCTTAATGCCCGTCTGTCGCCTGTCGGTACCGGTATAAAGTGATTTCCAGCTGTTTCGCCAAGTACTGTTGTGGCTGGCATACACGTGCAGTCAGTCCTGGAAGTCTTCAGACGTAGGTTGTATTTGATTTAACTGCCCTGAAAACAGTATACAATTGAAATATTAAACGCTTTAAATCAGTGAAAGTTAACTAGAGTGGCAACACTAAGCAGATCCTATCGTGAGTTTTCCTTCATTGGTTTTATTGAAAGGATGTACTGTGAAGAATTAAGGTTGGTCAGAGACTGCTGAAATCCCAGTGACAGAATGGTCAGAAGCGTGGGCTCCTGGAAAATCGTCCAAGCTGGGGAATGACTTGAGTCGTGGATGAAATATGATGTCTTTGTTGTACGGCTCTGTCCTTTCCTTCCTTGGATTTCCAAACCCTGTATTAGAAATGAGCGGCTCCCTGTAGCACTAAATGCTCACGAAGATCGCAACAGAGGCGTGTACGGAAATCTTCGTTAGAATAATATTTCCAGATGAACAAGATACACCCAGATTACAATCCGTTCATCCAGGGGTGTAACTAGCACAACGTGCACCCCCCACCCCTCCCCGCAAGATTTACTTCAGCATCCCTAAGCACTGCAATTTTCCCAGGATTTCGAACATGAGGGAGGATGCATTTTTCGCGGTGTATGTGTGTGTGGTGGCTAGTGGGGAAGGGTTAGGAAGTTAGGGAGAGTGTCTGCAAAAGAAATGGTGCAGCCTAGAGCCCTGTAGTTTTAACTTTTTAAGTAATACGTTTGACAATACGGATAATTGCTTTGGCCAAAGCCAAAATAAATCACTTTAAGAAATCACCCTCTTACGCATCGCAGATCTGCGGCTGCTGTGAATTAAATGTTGACGCCTGTCGTGCACGTAATCCTAGGTAACTCACTGTTTTTCCACATCTTCCACGGGGAATCGCACTGGGGCATCGCACTTTTCCTCAGCAGCGCAGAGAGAGGGAGATTGGAAAGCGATCGTATTATTTACAACCCATTGCAGAGTAATCGAATTACAAGGGGAAGTCAAAAAGGCAAACACTTTCAATCTGACATTCAGTGCTTTAAAAGTGAAACTAGGTATTTATTTAGACAAAGCTAAATTATATCTTAAAGCAAAATATGAATCTTTGGGTTAATTATTGTGCGTGTTCAAATTTTCTCATAGAAGTGTAACTGGCAGCTGCAGTACGCCCTTTCGTTATCTGCGCCGCCACGCAGCTGCGGGGGCTGCGGGGGTAGTAGTACGCCACTGCGTTCATCTTCAGAAGAATCATTACCGTCTACATTTCAGTAATCTTCGTTTAAAAATGCAACTGTTGAAGTCCAGACATTCAATTAGTCCGAAAGAATACGGCGCATAAATATCTACTGATAAATATATTTTAACATGATGAAGTCTATCCTATTCCGCCAACAGGCATTACATGGCTTGACAGAACTCAATATTAAGAGACACTGCCGCAACAGCACTCCTACCCAGGGGCGGACCCAAGGGGGGGGGCGAAAGGCTCCCCAAGGGACCAAGGAAAACCTTCGATTTGTTAGGTTTTGATAACAAATTGAATAATTTTTCGTGCAAGAAAGTATTACTTTCCTTAACTAATTGGAAGAATTTATAGACATACTAAGAACACTTTTTTCCTTTTGCGGGAAAACATCAGAAAGGTCCCCGGTTATTCCCGACACTTGCGCCTCCCTTCACGAAAATCCTGGGTTCAACCCTGCTTCTACCAATACCAAATTCCAAGCTCGGACACCTAGACATATGCGGGATCCAGCCACAATCCGTGGGAACGCGAATAAAAATCACCCGACAGATGCAAAACACGCAAACATGTTCATGGAAGATCCGTTCACGCAAAAAGAAACAGGGATCAATCTGATCCTTTATTATTTGTAGGGGTAAAGAATTACTCGTTGCATAAACTATGTAATGTACGCTAATTTGCAGAATTTATAGAGACTGAAATATTACGGAATTATGTGATGGACATTAAGTTATGTGATTTCATGAAAACGTAAATATTCTCGGCAAGCTCATGTATATTTGAAGATCACCTGTGAGAAATTATTAACGATCGTCCTCTAGGGCGAAGGTACGCACGAAACGAGGTTGAAATAACAGACGCCAGACTTCTGAAGAATGCAGTATTTCGACGACATTCCGATGTATACAGTTGTTATTCCGTGTATTCACAGAGGCCACGGCTATTGTTCCTAGCCGGGGAAACATGAGGTTTGCAGGGGACGCAGAAAGCAAGAGCGGCGTAAGGACGCCTCGGGGTCACGCAAGAGAAGTTCAAAGTTCAGGGTATGGTTCGAAGGTCACGGAAGGGTAGGGGCTGCAGAGAGAGGTGAGGCAGACATCTTTGAGCACGCTCCACACCAGGGTGACGTGATTGCCGCAAGGCGGGAAGAAAGCAGTAGCCGATGGATCCTCGGAAAGTTTACGTCAGAGAAGAGAGAGTTGGAGTTGAGTACTCGTAAGAGCAAGAAGTTTTTTCGTGAAATGCAGGGTCCGGGATATGGACTCTGGTAGGACCTCGTGCGCGGAAATGAGGTTTTAAGCCTTGGTTGGAGAGAGAAAGAGTGCAACGTGTACGAAGCGATACAAGCCGGCAGTGGCTCTCGTTTACGTGATAGGATAAGCGTTAGGAAATAAATTGATTTTTCCGAATAAGGATTCCGATACGGAAGACCGACTTTTGGAAGTACCGAGTCTGTAGCAACTGAAGTAACACGAGCTAGAGAACAATAGCGGCCGAACCCTAAGATAATACAATCGTTAAGTTTGGTACTTGGGCCTAATGAATATTTTATGCCTCAATGATTTTCTACAGTTCTACCCTCCCATCTCTTGAATAGCAGATATATTGTCAAAAAGCTGAGAGAGAAAGAACGCCGAGCTATCATCAGCATTTGTTGATACATATAGTTTATTTGTAAAAAGAACCTTATTTTATTTATTATGCTGTGGGACAATGTTCTCAAACACGTGGGGGCAAGGTTGGCATAAGCATATGCTAATTAATATACGAGCTTCTGTCCCTAAATTATTATTAAAACAAAACAAAATTATTCACAAACTACGACCAGCTAGATCGGAAATAAACAGAACAAACACCCAGAATCCATCCTGAGAACATGAAGAGATATCAGCCAGAATGTTGACAAGAAACAAAATCCACAAAGAACAACAAATGCAATTACACACAATCCTTTCTAAAAACAATTACAATTTTTTTACATTTGGCTATAGATTAAATTCATTTCTACAAATATATTGTAAACATGAATTTGTTCTATAGCCAAATATGTCAGTGCGACATGTGATTTTTTTTCATTTGTTACATCGATTTTTGAGCAAGTCACGTTGTGCAATAAGAAACTCTCTGAGCGAACATTGACACCATCGCAGATACTAGAGCGAAAATATGCTTCTTTCGTAAAATGCTCATAAAAGCAACGGCACCAACACCGGTTGCCAGATTCCGATGCGCTAGTGGAGAAAAGTGTAGTGAAAGCGGCAGCGAAGTCGATATCCGTTGATCGGGTCATAAGAGTGTTCCGTGAAGTGTAAGAAGAGATCTCATCAGATTAGATCTTAGAAGAGAGAGAGAGAGAGAGTGTCTGTGTGTATGTGTGTGTGTGTGCCTAGAAAAGCCACCGTCGTCATTACCTGTTCTCATGAAACTAGGAACAACGGAAGGAACATCCTTTTAGTTCTTTGAGCAAACGTGATGGTCTGTTCCTACACCGACGCGGACAAAGAGCGAGCCACCAACGCCCTCATAAACCTGTTCCTCCATTCTACGATGGACAGTCATTCCCTAAAGAGACATTTTCCCATTATATGCTGCCTGATGCCCGTTTATGATAATACGGCTACTGTGGTTTATGTATCCTGAATTACGTGTTCTCACTCCTCAGCACCTTAGAGCATCATTTACGCACATACATTAAGAAAAATTTCAGGCTTTCGTTCAATTTTGAGAAAGGTAGCTAATTCTCTTCAAAGTTTCTCCATACTCTTTTAAAATCGCCAGATTATAGTATAATTCCTAACATTTCTCTTGCATAAATAATCATAAAAAAGACTTTGTGCGATAAAGCACAAAACTGGTTAAAAGTTTTCCAGATTTAGCCTCCTCCAAGACATTACTGTGTCTGTGTTTTAAACCGGAAACAGCTACGTAAACAGCCTGTAACGCTACTCCATAATCGAGGACCCTGATGAGTATTAGCGAAGCAAAGAGAATCTTAGAACTCAAAGCATAGTTTCGGTAAACAGTTCACATGAAACAGTGAACGGAGGGCAATGTTTTATAGTTGTCTTCTGAATATATCTCTACAACGTTAAGGAAGCTAGAAAAATATGACATTCTAAATTTTTGCGTCATTTCATTGCCGCAATTCCTGCTAGATCCACAGTGACAGAAGATATAAAAAAAACATCACTTATACGACTTATTAAAAATACGACTAGTTTCTAAATTCATTTGAAACCAAGGGTGGACAGGAACAAGGGTACCCAGCAAAAACAGTCTTGCTGACCCAGCACTATGTTGCCGCTGCCGAACCATCAATAAAATGTCCCGACAGCCAACAGAAGGGCCAGCAGCTGGCCAACAGTTGGCACCCCAATCACTTGTCATATATCGCAACAGGGTCATCAGTTATCCATCACAGGCAGTAGCTGCCAGAAGTGGACGTTCAGCGGCACTGCAAGCATGTGCCGTAAATGATGGCTAGCCTAATGTGGTCTGCCAGTTTCCCGGCAGTGGCAGCCGGCAATCACGTGACGTAACTGATGGCTTGCCGAATCTTGTCCGCCAATTCCGCAGTAGTAGCAACAACAAAAAAAAAGGATAACCGCAGTTTCCCAAAGCTACAACTACTTTTTTTTTCTCCTTGCGAAACTCCTGAATTATAGCACTGTCCTCGGGAAATCTTCTCAACAGGTCCGGAAAAACGGCCGTTACGATCTGTTTGGGAAAGAACCAAGGACTGTTAGTGTTGGAAGCAAGCCTTTTAACAACTGGGCTGATTTGGCACACACGAGGGTGGCTTGAAGCTGACCCTCTTTTCTGCGGAATGTGTAATGAATGGTTCTGTATTTAATTTTACAATATTGCAAGGTATTTTTCATAAATGTCAGTTTCATATAACTCATAAATTTATTTTTTCAACGTATGACTGTTTATTTTTACCTTAATGAAACTTCACTTTTTTAACGAGTGTACCAACTTAAAGGCGCTTTCCAAAGTTTCGAGCTGTCCTTGTCGTCTTGAAAGGCGATTGTTGAATTAATATATTTACCCATTCATGTTACATTCTGTTATATTTTTAACGTTGTATCTTCCCTTTGCGCTGTCCGAAGCTACATTTGTTTTAAAGAGGAAAGATATTGTATTTTACTTCCCGTTATTTTTTGAAGTGAAGTCCTCCAGTCTTGTGTATTCAACCCATCAATGAGTACATTATATCCACATACCGTTGTTGTTTTTTTTTTCAAATAATTGATAAATTTTGTACGCGTATAATTCCACTTTTTTTTTCAACATAATGCTTTTTTAATATTTTTCCAGGACTTTTGTTTCAAGCAATTTAGTGAATGTTAAAACGACAGATTACACAGATATTATTTCTTGTTATTCATGGGAATGCATTGGGTGTATTTTATGGCTATAATCTAGTATTTCATGGCTTAATCTGATATCTTCGTCGACGTGGCATTTCATTAGGAAATTAATTCGCCTCTCTGCATATGCTTTTTTTTTGTTAACATCCACTAAAATAACACGATGGCGATAGCGTGGTCTTCAACTAACTGGTACCACGAGAGACACAGCACGTGTTGCTTCTGCTCATGCGCAGTTCCGTTGCTTCCACCTGCTGTTGGGGTTTCATCGGTTGCCAGCTACGGGCCACTAGTGGCACTTGCTTGGTGGCCCGCAATTTACGGCGATGCTGCATGGCCATCAATGGCTGCTAACTGATGGCGCTGCCATCAACGGACCGCTACCGGGCCGTGAGCGGCAGATTTCAGCCAGCAGTGACCCATCACTGCCAGCTGGTGGCCAGCAGTTTCCCAACACTTGTGTTTTTGTTGGGTACAAAAAATTTTCGTTGTAGTCTGACTGCAATTGAATGACAAATCGCCGCCCCGGTGGTGCAGTGGTCTGAGCGCTGGCTTGTGACCATTCGCCCGTGATAGGTCAGGGTTCGAATCCCGCGAGGCATGGATGTTGTGTTTGTTTTACGGACGTGGCTCTCTCCCTTTCCTGGAACCAGTGGCCCTAAATTAGGGACGGGCGACTGTTTATAACATATTGAATTGCTCTCGGTGGTCGTTAAACCTTCAATTAAAAAAAAATAATAAAAAAATAAAAAAAATGACATTGTCTTGAAAATGTCACACAGACACTGTTTAGCCGCCCCAGTGTTGCAGTAGTCTAAACGCTGGGTTATGATGATTGCTCCGAGATGTGTTCGAGTTCGAATCCCGGTGAGACATGGATGTTGTATTTATCTTAAGGCAGTGGTTTAAGACAAACACACCCTTCCCTGTAATCAGTGGCCCTAAATCAAGGATGATCGACTGCTTATATCTCATTGAGTTGCTCACAGAGGTCATTAAATCCCCAATAATAAAAAAAAAAAGACATCGTTTAAGGGACGACATGCGATGGCAGGTGACTGGGATGTTGGAGGCAGGGAGATCTCAGACAGAGGTGGCAAGTTGGTTGTCAACATGCGTCTTGAAATGGTTGTCAACATGTGCCTCGAAATGGTTGTCAACATGTGTCTCGAAATGGTTGTCAACAGGCTCTGGAGAGAGTTCCAAAATACAAGAAGTGTTCGTAGATAACGGTCGTCCAAGATCAAGTTCTGTCCCTGATTGCCGTTTTCTTACTTGAACTGCAAGACGCAACAGAAGCATGGCATCTCGTCAGCTGGCTTAAGAGCTGATAGCAGCAACTGGAAGATTAGTATTCTGCTGGACAGTGACAAGAAGGTTTCAGGAAAGCGGCCTTTATGCCAAAAGACCTGTGGTATGTTTGCCGCTAACATATTCCCACTGGATAGAATCATTGTGTTGGGCTCGGGAACATCTGCACTGGACACGTGAACAGTGGACGGAAGTTATTTGTAAGGAAAAGTCTCAAGCGTTACCATCCATAAAATATTAATACTTGAGAGAGTGGCAATAAGGCGGAGGTCGTATGGTGTAGGTAGACTGAATACGTAACAGGCGAATCCACCGGCACCTGTTTACCAGGGGTTTCATCAATTATCTAGATGAGATCTTAGCACCTTAGGTTTTCTTGTTCGCAGTTGCTGTTGGCCCAGAATTTGTTTTAATCAGGAAAATGACCAAATCCATATCGCCCGACTGGTGCTGGAATACTTTGAAAGTGAAGGTGTTGCCTTCATGGAGTGGACAGAAAGGTCTCCGGACCTAAATCCTATAGAACACCTGTGAGGCTCTTTATGGAGACGTGTGGCTGCTCTGAGACCATTCCAAGAAATGCACAGGAACTGCGAAGTGCTATTGTACAGCAGTGCGACATTCAGCCCCCAAAACTTATTGACTCCCTTTGGACAGCATGCCATGACACTGTCAGTCATGTGACAGCATGAGAGGTGATTACAGACCATATTAAGGCCAAATAATTTTATTTTGGTATCATGAATGAATTATGGGATTACACCATGTAATACAAATTTTGAAGATGAAAATCCGTTCTTTGGTGTAAATATGACAAGGATGGTAAGTGAGATAATATCTGAAAACTTGAAAATTTCGTCTTCCTGGAGCGGGAATTGAACCCACGTCTTCCAGATAGAGCCCGGGTATGCTAACCACTACACCACCCGGAACGACCAAGTCTCAAGTTTCCGATTAATTTGAATATAACCATCACAGGACTCTTTGGTAGAAGCAACCAGCATTCATTTTTCAAGTTTTCGGATGCTATCTGACTTACCATTCTCAGAAAGTTGCACAGCTCAAAAAGACTTACGAAGCTCAGAAATTACCGGCAGCTTGACAGAGGCGGAGGAGTTTAAGATGTTTACCTCACGGCCCTCTGCTTCAAAGGTGTGAGCGCACGTGATTGGTAGCGCGAGGTCCGGGCTGCACAATTTCAGCGGGAAAAAATTATAACGAACTTGCGTGGGTCACTTCTCGCTCGAAAAGGAAATAGGAGAGTCGATCGGTAGTCGTCGCTCAAGGGATGAGAGCGCTCGATAATTACGCAAGCTAGTCGGCTGCGGCTGATTAGATAGGTAGGGGCCTACCTGCGGGTTAGGTGAACCAGTATATGCACATTACCTGCGGGTAAATGCGTAATATCTAAAAATCTTCTGATGACAGACTGCCGGCCAAGAAAATCTTCCACCTGAGAGATCCTGCACACTTGGAAGCAACTAACTGCAGTGATATCGCGATAAATTCTCAATGTTCTATGTATGCACAAATGTAGAGCAGGACTGTACTGAATGAACTTTTTTTTATTATTATTGGTGGTTTAAGGACCACCGTGAGCACTTATGTGGGCTAGAAGCAATCGCATGTCCCTAATTCAAGGCCACTGGTTCTATGGAAGGGAGAGAGCCAGCGTGGTAAGACAAACGCAACATCCATGCCTCACCGGGGATTTGGACCAGGGCCCATCTTGGACGAATGAACGGAATAAACTCTGATCGTGCTGTGATGTTGTTTTGCTCGAAATCAAG
The DNA here is from genome assembly GCA_039090855.1 of Macrothele yani. Taxonomy (NCBI): domain Eukaryota; kingdom Metazoa; phylum Arthropoda; class Arachnida; order Araneae; family Macrothelidae; genus Macrothele; species Macrothele yani. The sequence continues at coordinate 57,505,072 of CM077002.1, forward strand.
AAATTTCGTACTTCGTCATCTGAATTGTATCCTCATCATTCGTGTCATCAGCTGAAATCACTCCATGCTGAAGGATATCCATGAACCTAAATAAAATTTGTATAGCGTAACCAAGGCTCAGGTTCTGTATCACTTATCCTTCACTATGCATCCCAAGAGCAACAGAGTAAGTTCAACCAAGACTGACAAAATAAAACCTGGTCTGGTGGCAGCAAATACCGAACAGGAATTACCCAGGTAGAAATATAATGTTGGACCAACCGTGGGCTTTCAACGGTCGGCCCAGCGACGAGGCGACTCGGCGGCCAACAATTGGATATGTGTTGGTTCAACGATTGAACCCACATTGGAAAACTGTTGCAAACAGTTTTCCAATGTGATCATGTGTTCTTGGACAACCATGGTTGGTTCTGTGTTGTTGGACAACCATCGGACAACCGTTAAGTGGTCATTTGTTGATAAAATGGTTGGTCATGTGTTGTTGGAAAAACCATTGGCCAATCTTCGATAAACAACGTAACCTTCGCCCAGCACTGCCGACGCAAAAATATCATTGGGCCAACCGTTGGCCAATGTCAGTATGCTACTTGGGTACTTACCCAAACTCCAATCTACTCACACAAATCTGAAAGAACGATTAATGATCACAATACCATAAAACTTACCAACCCCACGAAGGAAATATATTTCATCCCTTAAGGCTGCCTTTGAATGAGTGTTAGGGTTCATCTTCAACCCTATATCTGCAATGTAAATTCTTTTGTGTACATTTTCTCGAAGACTATAACTTTGTAATGTTTGAAATTTTGAGCATAAATAAAAACGACCTATAGCTAATATATGCCACAGTTATTATTCCGAAACATTTGTTAGAAGATTTTTTTTAATTCAATTTATCTGACTCGAAAACATTCCAGTTTGCCTCTAGATGGCGCAGTAAGTCAGCATAGAAGTGTTTCTATCTAGAAGCAACAAAAGCTCTTATTTATGCCTCAATTTTCTAATTATCTCAGCCAAATGGAAATCAATTAATGGGAGCAAAAGTGAGATTGGAATCTTTTCTTCTATAGATTATCTCAAATCCTACTGTACGTTCATTTTTTGAAAAGAAAATATGTACATTAGCAGAGAACCCCGGAATTTGAGCTATAGACACTCCGCCTACTTGCTGAGCTCCACCTCCAAATAACGTCATCGGTTAAAGCGCGTATTTTGTCTTTTCATCTTGAAGCCAACGAGAGATCTCTTCTATTCTGAATATGGTGAAGTCTACAGTAATTCGCTGACGCCAACTTCTGGGACTGTCACTCAAGATGTAAAAACCACGGCTAAGGAGTGATTTTGTGCGCTATCTATCGTAGAAGATGAACCCTAACACTCATTGAAAGAGAGCCTTAAGTGTTGCCCATGGCTCTTCCTCCTTCCTCCTCCTAAAAAGGAATGCGCGTCTCGGAAGTGCAAGAAGAATTTTTCAAAATCCAAACAGTGGGTACAGTGATATTTTGTCCAAAGACAGATTGACGGAAGGATTGGCTGACATACGCAGTGATACTATAGTCACATTTTTTTCTCAAAAGACAATTATAACGCATTCAGAATGAGCTCGCTATTTTTACCTTCTAAAAATGTTGTTAAGGACTCGTTAAAGGTTATTTTCTATTTGTTTACTGCGTTTTCTTTTCGGTGTAATACAAGAATTTAAAGAAATGTTGGCGAAGATTTTTCATTTATACTCGGAAAATCAGAACCTGGCAACGTTTATCCTGTTCGGTAATTCCCCGACGTAGCGATTTCTCTTCGATCTTTTAAACATTCCGCTCACTCGGTCTTAATCTCTGGCACTCCACAGCTCGGTGGCGCGATTGTTTTACAAAACAGGCTTCCTGCCGGTGGGCAAAGGACGCTGCTGCATCCTAACACAAATCCCATTTCTGATTTTCCACACTGTTTCCGCTTAACACTTTGATGCATCAGGAGGAACAACAGGAACGCTTTAGTAATAATCAGGTGTAATTTTTCCTGAAAAAAGAAAAAAAGCACGGAGAAATCAATATCTCAGTTACCCTAAATGTCCTTACTTGATTTTTACTTAAGCATTTCACTTCTCTGCTGACAAAGATTTATAATAAGATATTACCTGAAAACAATACTTGCTTCTTGAAATCAGAGACTACAGTCCTGTTTTTTTTTATTGGAGGTTTAACGACCACCGTGAGCAACTCAATAGGCTATAAGCAGTCACCCGTCCCTAATTTATGGTCACTGGTTCCAGGGAAGGGAGAGAGCCAGTGCCGTAAGACAAACACAACAACCATGCCTCACCGGGACCCGAACCCCGTTCGGACGAATGATCAGAGGCCATCGCTTAGACCACTGCGCCACCGGGGCGGCCTACAGTCTTGTGACGACTATATACATGTATATTAAGATAATATAACGTTTGTCACAAATACTTTATTTTTTTTTAAATCGACCAAGTTTTCGCTGAGTTCTGACTTAGCTTCATCAAGACGAATGGCACGTAAATATACAAATTGTACATGATATCACAAATGGTGTTTACAATCACGGGTTCTGGTTAGTTGCTTCCGCGAGCTTAATAGAAATGGTGTAAATGCCATGTCATTAACAAGTTGCGAATAATTCTGATATACATATATGGTAAGCTTCAAAAATATCAAGTTCAGTGGTTGAATCTGGCTTGTCAATTAGTTTATCTTCATCAAAGAGTAATTTATGGTCTTTTTCATAACAGTGTTTAGCCATCAAAGACTTTTAGGTCACAGTTCCGAATATAAGTTTTGTGCTCCTTCAATCAAAAACGCAAGGCCCTACGGGTTTGTCCGCCACAATCACATGGAATTAGATAAATTCTCCACGAGGTTTTATCTTCAACATAGTACTTTGATCCTAAGAAGTTCATTTTATTTATGGGTTTAAGAATCACTTTAAAATTAACGGTTTTGAGAATTTTTGAAATTTTTAAGGCAATGTCACGGGAAAATTGAATAATGGCAAAATTATCTCGTAATGGGTGCATTACAGGAATTAACGTGGATATATGCTTGTTAGAGTTTTGCCTTTAACGGAAGGGTTGTATCATCGCTGTACTGCAACACGCTTAACGAAATCAAGTTCTTTTCCCAAACTGTCTTTATCCGAACATACGAAAAGGACCGTAAATTTCTCTTTGAAGAAGCAAAACTAATTGACAAGCCCGTTTCAACCACCGAACTTGATATTTTTTGAAGCTTTCCAAATATATCAGAATTATTCGCAGCTTTTTAATGGCATGGCATCCACATCGCGTTTCTATCAAGCGCGTGGAAGCAACTAACCAAAACCCGTGACTGTAAACACCGTTCATGATATCATATACAATTTGAATATTTACGCGCCTTTTGTCCTGACGAAGCTAGGTCAGAACCCAGCGAAACCTTGGTCGACTTAAAATAATAAAATATTTGTGACAAACGTTGTATTCTTAATACAATACTTGCTTCTTTAACGTATTCCATTGTTCAGTACGAATCGTGTTTAAGCTGCGCAACAATAACAAACTTCAGCTGTGATAGGTTCAAGGATTTTTAAAGTTCAGGGGCAGTATTTGGAAAAAAAGGGCTCGTCTTCACCAAAAAGTGCATTAGTCCTAAAAAAGACTTTTTTTGACCCAAAAGAGCATTGGTTGGGTCTGAGATTCATCAGGGTAGCAATTATTTTTAATTTAAATGTTAGAGTAGGACGGATACTTACATACATATTATGTAAGGCGTATCTCCTTACATAAAATGGTTAAACAGAGTTCTGTTTCGACATTGTTATTTATAAATATTTCTGGATGACCTAGAAGTTTGATACAAGCGATTGTAACAGTTGGAATTTCGGGTGAAGGATGACGGCCGTGTTTGTTCCGGTCAAGATATACGTCTTCTAGTTCTATCTGTAAAACCTCACCCGAAGCAACCAACAAGGAGAGAACTACAACACTGATGTTTGAAATCTTGTTTGTAACAGAAGTGCTGAAGATGTTTTGGCGTTTGCCATTATATCTAACTCTACGTCTTACGCACACTTATCTGCATGAACAATAGGAATAGAATCCTACCAATCATTGGTCGCCGCAATGATTGCTAGGATTCTGGTGGTCTATGCGCTGGCCTCTGACCATTCATCCGAGTTGGATCCGGGTTTGAATCCCGGTGAGGCATGGATGTTGTGTTTGTCTTACAGCATTGGCTCTCTCCCTTTCGTAGAGCCAGTGGCTCTAAATTAGGGATGGGCGACTGCTAATAGTCTACTGAGTTGCTCGCGGTGAGCGTTTACCCCTTCCACCTCCAAGAAATCATGGTTCAGTTGAAACAAACGACGAAAATTAAACTTCTATACCTACATCAAAGTTGCAGAGAAATGCTACTACTGCTCTTGTTTTTTCGAAGACAGTTCTTTCTGTTCTATCTACAAAAGTCACATCCCCGAAGAAGAATAACCACAATATTTATGTTTCAGTTTTTTTGTAAAACAAAATTATTGTACTGCCTTGTTCTTTTTCCTTTCGTTCTTTTAGTTTCGGAGTTTGACGACCACCGTGAGCTATTTTAATGGCTTTAAGCAGTCGCCAGTACCTAACAATTCGAGGCAACTGGTTCCTGGGAAGAGATAAAGCCAGTGCTGTAAGACAAGCGCACCATATTTGCTTCGTCCAGGACCAGTCGGACTAAAGATCTGAAGTCAGCTCTAAAACCATTGCATCACAGGGCCTGCAAAATCACAAATGTTGCAGTTCTACTTGCAACCCGATCTCTTACTCGAGTGTAACAAAGAGAGCAATGTATCGTCTGGAATGAACAAACAGAGCTAGTCCTGGTTATTTATCTCGAATGAGGCATCCATGCTATTGTTATAGTCTACCAGGACTGGACCTATGGGATTGATATCTTTTGTGTTTCTTTGGGGGTTTAAGAACCACCATGAGAAACCAAGCGGGCTATAAGCAGTCGCCCGTCTCTAATTTAGGGCCACCGGCCCAAGGGAAGGGAAGATCCAGTGCCTTAAGGCCAACGCAACTTCATGTCACTTGAGGATTCGAACATGGACCCATCTCGGAAAAATGGCCAGAAGCTAGTGTTTAGACCACTGCGCTACTGGTGTGGCCCACCGATGTTTCATTCGGACTGAATAACCAGGACGACAAAGAATGGAGATCATGTCTCATTCATAAAAATAGAAGCGATATGTCATCCGGAAAAATAGATGCGATATGTCATCCGGAAAAATAGAAGCGATATGTCATCCGGAAAAATAGAAGCGATGTGTCATCCGGAAAAACGAAGCGATATGTCATCCGGAAAAACAGAAGCGATATGTCATCCGGAAAAATAGAAGCGATATGTCCTCCGGAAAAATAGAAGCGATATCTCATCCTCAACAAACAAACAGGACTGAAGAAATAGCGGAAGATGTCTGTTCCGGAATAAATAAGTCACTCTATCCAATAGAAGCCAAGTCTCATTCAAAGTAAACAGTCAGGACTACAGTAGAATAATAGCTGCGACGTCTCATTCAGAATAAACAAACAGGACCATAACAAATAGCAATGTCTCATCCGGAATAAACAAACAGAACTAGATCAACAGCTGCGGTGTCTCGTCGGAAGAGACAAATACGAATGAAACAATAGAATCGGTGTTTCATCAGGAATAAACAAACAGGCTAAAACAGTAGCAGGAGATTGCTCCTTCGGAATGAGACAGACAGGGCTGGAACATAGCAGTAATATCATCATGTTCTGAAAAAGCAAGTAGGAATCGAACAAAAGCAGGGATACTGTATTCGGTTAAGCATACAGGGTTTGAGATGCAACAACCATAGCATACCATCTTACTTCGAATAAACAACAGGGACAAAAAAGCAACAATATTTCATCCACCGTATTTACTCAGAATAGGATAAACAAAGATACAGATTCAAAATTGCAGGATCCATACCTCACAAATCTTGTCCGGAAGAAACGAAGCTACCCCTGTGGAGGCCGCCCCGGTGGCGCAGTGGTCAAAGCGATGGCCTCTGATCATTCGTCCGTAAGGGGTCCGGGTTCGAATTCCGGTGAGGCATGGATGTTGTGTTTGTCTTACGGCACTGGGTCTCTCCCTTCCCTGGAACTAGTGACCCTAAATTAGGGACGGGCGACTGCTTGTAGCCCATTGAGTTGCTCACGGTGGTCGTTAAATCTCCAAATAAAAAAAATACACCTGTGGAGCGGCGGTAGGAGACGCTGGCTACTAATAATTCCTCCGAGATGGGTCCGAGTTCAAATCCCCGTGAGACAGGGATGCTGCATTTGTCTTATGTAACTGGCTCTCTACCTATCCTTGAACCAGTGGCTTACAACAAGTGACGGGTGCATTCTTGTAGCCCATTGAGTTTCTCACCGTGTTCTTTAAACTTTCAAACAGAAAAAGCAAACAAAATGAATAAACTCCAATAAACAAATCTTGGTACGAGTAAGAATTTTTTCTGAGGTTTAACGACCACCGTGAGCAGCTTGATGGTCCATAAGCAGTCGCCTGTTCTCAATTTGGGACCACTGGTTTCAGGAAAGCAAGACAGCCTGTGCCGTAAGACAAACACAGCATACATTCCTCACCTGGATTCGAACTCACACACTTCTTGGAAGAATGGTCGGAAGCCAGCGCTCAGACCACTGCGCCGATGGAGTGGCATGGGTTGGTTTCGTTCCAGGTGCCGGGCTGAACTAAATAATGAGTAAGGTATCACTTAGGCGTGGGATGACGAGCAATGCATTTCAATACTTAATTTGCTTAGTTATTGATTTACGTGAATTATCTTGAAACTTGTTGCGGCTTTAAGAATGATTTCCAATTTTAACAAAAAAAAAATAAAAATAAATAAAAAGCGATGTGATGATGTTATTGCGGATTGAAACGCGGCTATTTTTAAAAGTTTTTCTTCTCCTGTGTGAAAATACGAGAACTCCAGCGTAAAACTGCCCTGAAGATGGAGATATTATTTCCGTTTTTATGTAAGGCACATTCAAAATATAATAGAAACCTTTTCAGATCAAAATAATAATAAGAACTTTCTTGACATTCATTAACGTGATAAGAATGCTGCAATTAACTTTGAGTCTCATGGCCACAAGCTCCTTAAGACAAAGATCCTTTTCGTATTTAAATTATATAAAACTGAGAGCAGTAATTTCGGGGACTAATCTTCATATGTCAAGAATCATGTGCGTTTAACGTAACCGAATTAGCAGTGATCTTCTACAGACATAATCGCTAATTTTACTCACCGTTTGTTATGCTGCAAGGAAACTTATTATGACATCATCATTCACTGTTAAAAAATGTGTGGTATTTCAGAGCAAAAAGTGGTACAACACCATCTACACAATCTTTTTATGGGAAGGTACACAAATATATGACAAGTTAGTAAAATCATGCAATGCATTGATTATAATACGCTTTTCAACATTACAGAAATCATTGCTCAAGTTATGAGAATAATGTCTGTGTAATAAATCTCGGTCCTGTGACCTGACCTTTGATCCCATTTCGATGATATTCAACAGAACCGGATTGGTATACCTCCGAAATAACATGATAAAGTTTTGTCGCAATCGAAGCATTTTTACGTAAGTTATGATGCATAAGTGCTATGGAATAGATCCCGCTCCTGTGTTCTAACATTTGACCCCGTTTCGCCCATTTTCAATAAGGTTTGTCGCCAGGTGGTCCCCTACCACATACTAACATTTCATCGAAATCGAACCTTTTTTACGTTAGTTATGGCGCATAACAGCAGTGGAATGGATCCCTCTTCTGTGTACTGACCTTTGACCCCATTTCGTTTACTTTAAATAGGGTTCCTTCCCAGGTGATCCCCTACCAGTTACTAAAATTTCGTCGAAATCCAACGGTTGTTACGCGAGTTATCGTGCTGACGGACATACGCACACAACGCGTGACGTAATGAGGCAGATGGGAATCGCGACCATCTGCCCGCCGCAAGTGTGACGTCATAAATCTTTAATAGGATCTACACACAACGCGTGACTTAAATAGACAGATGGCGTGACCGCGCGCCAACATTCTCAAACGCGAGTTGTGACGTCATAAGATTTCTAAGCATTGGTAACATTAATGGAACAAGGCCATCACTAAAAACGTTATAATTCGGGGTGGTTATTTAACCCACTAAACGAATTCTCCTAAAGTCGAGATCCAGCTAAATCGATTTCTAGTACCAGAAAACGGTAGGTTAACGACTTTCATCAAAATTTTTAGAGCCGTTTTCAAAATAAAATGTACATACATACATACAAGAATTGCTACTTTAAGGTGGACGTCAAGTAACTTTGCTTACTATACTTCCAATGGAAAAACTCTTGTACACATTTTCTTCACAATTAATGCGTTCCCAAGGATGAAAATTTGAACATCGATTAAAATATCTTCATTATATAACTTGCAATACTTAATATTTTCTAAGACATAACCATAATTATGCAATTCAACATTTGTTTGTCTACTGACGTCATGAAAATACAGGTCGCGCCATCTTTTTTCTGGACAATTAATCCGTTCACAAGGATGAAAATTTGAACATCGATTAAAACAGCTTCATTTCATAACTTGGAATACTTAATATTTTTCTAAACCATAACCGTAATTATGCAATCCAACATCGTTTTGTCCACTGACGTCATCAAAGTACAGGTCGCGCCATCTTTTCTTTGGTTTCAACACCACCAAAAGAAAAGTTATTGATTTTTAATATAATTATGGTTATGTTTTAGAAAATATTAAGTTTTCCAAGTCATAATATGAAGTTATTTTAATCGATGTTCAAATTCTCATCCTTGGGAACACATTAATTGTGAAGGAAATGTGTACAAAAGTTTTTCCATTATTAAGGTGGGCGTCAAGCAAAACTACTTGACGCCCACCTTAATAATATGGGATAAGGACAATGGAATGCATCGCAATCCTATGTCCTGACCTTTGAGCACATTTCGTCTATTTTCAATAGGGTTCGTCCCCAGGTGGTCCCCTACTACATACTGAAATTTCATCGAAATAGAACTATTTTTACGCACGTTATGACGCATAAGGGCAATGGAATGCATCCCGATTTTATGTCCTGACCTTTGACCCCACTTCACCCATTTTGAATAGGGCTCGTCCCCAGGCGGTCTCCTACCACATAGTAAACGTTCATTGAAATCGAACCATATTTACGCAAGTTATGACGCATAAAGATAATGGAATGATCCCGCTCCTACGTCGTGACCTTTGACCCCATTTGTCCGATTTTCAATAGGGTTCGCTCCTATGTGGTCTCCTACCACATAGTAAACTTTCATTGAAATCGAACCTTATTTACGCAAGTTATGACGCATAAGGGTAATGCAATGATCCCGCTCCTACGTCGTGACCTTTGACCCCATTTGTCCCATTTTAAATAGGGTTCGTCCCCGGATGGTCCCCTACCACATACTAAAATTTCATCGAAGTCGACCTATTTTTACGCCAGTTATCGTGCGGACAGACGGATGGACAAAGCTGGGGCATATACGTTTCTTCAACCTACTGTTGGAAAGCGTAAAAAAATGGAAAAACCAACAAGGTGCGATTATGCACCACGTTATGGTGAACAATTTCAACAGTTAGGTTTGAAAGTTTTGCAAAGTTACACTATATTATGGTGCAGGGATGCACCACTTTTGAACAATGCTGATGTAAAGTGGAACCATGTTGTTGGTTTTTCTGTGTACCACCTCAGAAAACTTGAGAAAATTGAAGCTGGGAGAGAAATGCAATTTTCATTTGATGCTTACATATTGGTTTCATACGACGTTTTCAAAACGAACTTTTGTTGAAAAGCGATTTTCACATAATTTAACTTCATAAACTTATTATGCTGACGGAACTGTTTCTATCCATAAATTATTAAAATGTATATTTGGCACCGCTAAAATTTGCTTTTACATCTATACTAACAAATGAAAATGTTATTTGGCTGGTTAGAACGATCGGAAATATTACCTACACATAATGTTGGAAATTCTCCAATAACCCGTTGAAGCACTATACATCAATCGACTACACAGAAGCAAAAAACATAACACTTTCTAAAACTATACCGTTTACGTAACCTACATACGTATATATAATTAATTTTCATTAAAGAATTACCACAATTCCTATAATCTTTATAACAAATCAGTGCAATATTTTGCTTCATTCAGAAACTAAAGAGCACGAATGACTGCTTTGTATGGTAAAAGTAATAATTAAAAACATTTATGGAAATAACATATATGCATTTTCCTACAAAATATTCTAACTGCTAACCGTCTCTTTTTATTACGTCTAACAAAATCCTCAGATTGTTCTCCTTGAGTCAACATTTTCAACAGCTCAAAAATTGTTTGGCAGTTTGCAAATGAAAAGAGAAATAAGTAAACAAAGCAGTTCAACTTGGTAAGATTAGATATAAAACGCGATAATTTAGGGAAAGTCTACACTAAGAAAAACGTTTTGTTAATTTAGCAAAAAACAATTGTTGAATAAACCAAAAAAAAAAAAATTGTCGATATGCAGTCAACAAAAATGTTTGTTGAATTTACAGAAGTATTTTGCTGAAAATTATTGTTGATTCAACAAAATTTATTGTTATCATGACAAACGTTTTGTTCATTTAACAAAATGCCTAGGTCGATTTTTTGGGAATTTGTTTGATCCGACAATATGTATTGTTATCGTGATAAAACGTTTAGTTGAATTAACAAAATATAGCCAAAGAAATATTTTTTTTGTTGCCAATAAAACAATTCCGATGGAGTTTGGCTAAAGCAACAAAATAAATCGACAAAACAGCTCAACAAAACTATTTTCTTATTTCAAACAAACTGTTTTTCTCAGTGTATTGGTAGCCCATTTACAACCGAAATCCCATAAAATTTGAATTGTTATAGTGCAGTTGTTGAATCACAGATTAGAACATTTGAGAATGGAGAAGCGGTCGAATTTCTGTCATGCCATAAAGTGAGAGACACGGCAAAAGCAACAGTCCCACTTTAAATTCTACAACACTTACAGAGAGTGAGAAGAAGATAAAGGAAGGGTATAAAGCAGTTGGCTCAGGCCTCGGACTATGCCGTGCCCACTCACGTTGCCCAGTAAATTCCGCGTCCTCATGCTATATTAACACTGACTGGTATAAAGACCAAACTAATCTGACAACAATACATTTATCCCTGCCTGTGTTTTGAGTGACACTTACCTTCAGAATTCTACAAACGATCTCGTGCCACATGTAAAAATCCATGGTACACCATTGAAGATACGTCTTCCCGTCCGGTGCTTCGATCACGGAGACGCATACTTGATTTTCTTGAGTAGCACCAAACATTAGCACGAGATCACACAACTGTCGTTGCATTCTGCACTTTGAACGAAAAAATGATAAAAGTCAGATGATTTCGAGTACCATTTACGGTGAAAGTGGCAGAATTTCTCCACATTATGGTGGATGTGTTCGGTGGCGTAACCAGAAATTTCTGAAGGGGACAGAGTCCATGCATTTAGTTCATCGGTGAAAGCCTCCCGGAAAAAATACTCACAAATGGAATAAGCCCAAAATCTTTAAAAGTCAAAAAAGGATAAAAACATTTCTGATAACAAAAACGTTTTTTAACATGTATATATATATGCACTGAAGTGCCAGAAAAACTGGTACAGACGAGTTTATGCAAAATACATAGCAACGTCACCTGTGCGCGTACTCGGTTGCGTCCGCCAGTGCGTATATAAAGCGATAGACATCCTTGTCAGCTGTCAGAGTTTTTTCGGCACGGGAATGACAAGTAATAACGCTTTAAGCGATTTTCAACGCGGTGTCATAGTTGGCGCTTGTGAAATAGGGCATAGTATTTCGGAGGTAGAAACGAAGTTCGGATTTTCACGGACGACCATTGTCAGGGTGTACCGTGACTACAAGAATTCCGGTAAAACCTCCAACCTACGATACCAGTGTGGCCGTAAAAAGGCATTGGGTGAACGTGACCATCGTTGGCTGTCAAGAATCGTTTCACGCGTTAGGCGTGAAATTCTCTCGCGGGTATCATCGGAATTCAATGCTGGAGCCTCAACAAGCATCAGTGTCCGGACTACGCAACGTACCCGGCACGATATGGGCTTTGGGAGCCGACGCCCAACTCGAGTCCCCTTAATGGATGCACGACACAGAGCTATGCGCCTTGCTTGGGCACGGCAACACCGCCACTGGATACTTGATGACTGGAAAAAAGTAGCCTGGTCTGACGAGTCGCGTTTCCAACTGTATCGGGCAGATGGAAGGATTTGCGTGTGGCGCAAACCCCATGCAGCTATGGATCCCGCCTGTCAACAGGGAACTGTACCGGCTGGTACGGGGTCCGTAATGGTATGAAATGTGTTTAGCTGGACTTCACTGGGACCCCTGGTACGTCTACAAATGTGTGTGACCGGCCAACGTTATGTGCGCATCCTTTCTCACGAGGTACACCCGTTCATGCCCTGCATTAATGCTAGTGGGTTGGGCCTGTTCCAATAGGAGAATACACCTCCACACAAGAGTCGGGACGCCACATTATGGTTAGCGGAGCATTCATCTGAGTTTGGGGTGTTGCCATTCCCAACCAAGTCCCTAGATCTGAACGTTATAGAACACATTTGGGATGCCATGCAACGCGCTATCGAACACAGGAAACCGAGACCTCGGAATACACCCGAATTGTGGAACGCTCCGGAGGAAGTATGGTGTGCATTGCCTACAGTATATTTGCAGAAGCTAGTGGAGTCCATGCGCCGTCGTATTTCTGCAGTCCTGCGCTACCGTGGATGACCTACCAAGTATTCGACTGGTGTACCAGTTTTTCTGGCACTTCAGTGAATATATATATAACACTTTAAATGCGTATTCAATCCCCCTTAAGTAGGAGAAGGAGGAGATCTGGACCAGAGTTGAAAACGGGTCAAAAATTTTGGACTCGGACCCGGCCTTCACGGAATTGGACCCGATCGAGACCAGACCCTGACCTGACCCGGACAAATCTACTTTGAGCTATAAATTCGAATATATCATCACCATCATCAATGCCAATCGTTATTAATCCACTACTGGATGAAGGTCTCCCTAAAGTTCTTCCACAAAGGTCTGTCTTGGGCCAGTCTCCTCCATCCACCCATCTCCCACGTGGTCTTCTTCTGGGTCTTTTCCGGTCCCTTGGAATAAGTCTAAAAATTTGGTTAATCATCGCTGGTCTGTTCTCCGGGCAATATGTCCAGCCGATTGCCATTTCAGGGATTTGACTCTGTTCATGATGTCTTCCACTGTTGTCACTTTCCTGATCCACGAATTCTTCTTCATATCTCTCCTGGTATACTCCAAGCATGCGCCTCCCCAGGCTTCTTTCAGTTGTATGCAGCCTTTGTATGTCTTGTTTAGTTAAGGTCCACGTCTCTGCTCCGTACGTAAGCACTGGAAGGATGCAATGATTAAACACTTCTTTTTAAAGACATAATGCCATATTGCTCTTAAAAACTGTACTGATTCTTCCAAAAGCTTTCCAACAAAGTTTTATACGCCAATCGGTTTCTTCATCAATGTGACAGTCACTTGATATCTGCTGTCCAAGGTAAATGTAGGTATTGGTTATCTCCAACTTTTCCCCATCAATTGATAAATTTTCATTCCTTGTACAAGCATTGTATATCAGTTTTTTGTCTTCTGAAAGTTCAATTTCAATCCCACTTCCTTACTCTTTTCAGAAAGTTCCTGGATCATATTCTGCAGCTCTGAAGTATTATTTCAAAGACATCTGAAGGGTTCTTTGAAATATTCTTTTTTTAATTCTAAAATGAAACGGAAATGAAACGGAGGTCAGGAACACCTTGACCCGACCCGTTTGACCCGCAAGAAATTGTAGACCCAGTGACCTGTGACCCGTTTCCATCTCTGGTCCGAACCCGAAGACCCCACTATCCTTTATCTACGCCTATGTAAATATCGGATATTGCAGGGTGATGTGGTGCGACTTTGGAGCAAAATTTTTAACAATCTACAATTACTAATAAAGTTAAGAAGGAAATGTGGCTCTCATAACCTCAGCAGCATGTTTGTTTCGTAATCATTATCCCTTTAACAGGAATGTATTTCAATATTCATCATCATGTAGACCCGAGATTTGTTGTAGAGTTTTCCAGCACACATGGGATTATAAAACGTAGTGGGACGTTCGAAATTTCTAAATGCTGTATGATAGTACGGTCTAGGTATGTCGAACAAAATTGTGATATATATAATATATGGTTAAGGCAATACAAATGAAAGGACTTTCAGATCAATTTAATAATAAATTCGTAAATAGTTTTGTTTGATCAAAAAAGCAATTTTACTAGAGTCAAGAACTTTCAAGAAAATCATAGAGCTCTTATTTCGTGGATAAAAGTTACCCGTGACTCATTCCCAGACGAACTTGTCGCTGGAGATAAGGACTTCTGAAATTACGCTCCACGACTTTCATGGAATTGTAACTGCCGCTACGTGAGTCATTCTGTGGAACGTGAAGCAGTTGTCACATAAATATTATAGATTTCATTGTTACGAGCATTTATTTTAAATTAAATGGCGGCCACTGCAATATCTAACAAAGATGTGCGAAACAATGTTCCGCGCTGGCATCAGAGATATATTCGTTTAGATAAGTGTTGCTCAACATTTTGCCTGCTGCGCACTTGGATATGACTTTTTGGTTTGTGGAATACCAAAATAAAATCTGATCGCTTTATGTGTTTTTGCTTCCTTTTTCCTGTTGCTAGAACTGGAATAAATAAGTTTCCAGATTCCTTCGTGTGCGCAAGAAATGTGCCGAGAAAATTTATTCGCATGCTTGATATCTCCAAGAACGGATCCAAGAATTTTGCACATTAAATTACATGTATATAAACAAGGACAAGGATTTAGTTTTGTAAATAAAATTACGCATATTTTTATAAATTCATATAAGTTTTTACATGTGCTTGATTGGAAAAAAAATACTGGTGGGCTCAGTTCTGATAGAGCCGTCAGCTTGGAACATAGGACCATGGCTTACATATCGAAGAGCTGAAACGAGCTAGTCTAGTACGGTTTCAAAGCGTTTATTTTATTTGTTATAGCCAACACGAATTCCGCGGCTTTGTCGAAAATGTTAACGTTCGTTCATAATAAATTTTTTTTTTAATTTTTAGTTTAAACCCCTCCGATATGTTTTTAATATGTCTGAATAGATCTCCTCGAAAGCTTTAAAACGATACCACGCACAGTACGTTTTGCACTCACGGTTGTCCTTATAAAAGCGCTATTGTCAAAAGTGTTCACCGGTTCGTAAGAAAACAATTTTTTAAATGTTCAGTTCAAACCACTGCGAAACATTCTTCGTATATTTAAATAAATCTCGACGAGAGCTTTAAAATGATACCACGCACAATCGTGTTGCGCTCACGGTTGCCGAGACAGACTGAGTCAAACGTGGCGGCACACTAAAAAATATTGCATTATCTCCCCCCCCCGCGCACAGGGAGCGACGAAGGCGTCGGGCGACTGGTGTACTGCGCAGTGCGCGAATTGGACTCTATGCTGTTTACGAATATGCTAACACTATTAGTGCGCGGCATATACACTGAAGTGCCAGAAAAACTGGTACACCAGTATAATACTTGGTAGGTTCCCCACGGGAGCGCAGGACTCCAGAAATACGACGGGGCATGGACTTCACTAGCTTCTGGAAATATGCTGTAGGCAATGCACACCATACTTCCTGCAGAGCGTTCCACAATTCGTGTGTATTCCGAGGTCTCAGATTCCTGTGTTCGATAGCGCGTTGCATGGCATCCCAAATGTGTTCTATCACGTTCAGATCTGGGGACTTGGGAATGGCAACACCCCAAACTCAGATGATTGCGCCTCTAACCATAATGTGGCGTCCCGACACTTGTGTGGAGGTGCATTGTTCTTTTGTAACAGGCCCAACCCATCAGCATGAATGCAGGTGAACGGGCGTACCTCGTGAGAAAGGATGCGCACATAGCGTTGGCTTGTCACAGACGTTTGTAGACGTACCAGGGGTCCCAGTGAAGTCCAGCTAAATACACCCCATACCATTACGGATCACCCTCCAGCCGGTACAGTTCCCTGTTGACAGGCGGGTTCCATGGCTTCATGGGGTTTGCGCCAGACGCGAATCCTTCCATCTTCCCGATACAGTTGGAAACGCGAGTCGTCAGACCAGGCTACTTGCTTCCAGTCATCAAGTGTCCAATGGCGGTGTTGCCGTGCCCAAGCGAGGCGCATAGCTCTGTGTCGTGCATTAAGGGGACTCGTCGGCTTCCAAAGCCCATATCGTGCAGGGTACGTTGCACAGTCCGGAGGCTGATGCTTGTTGAGGCTCCAGCATTGAATTCCGATGATACCTGCAAGAGTGTTGCACGTCTATCGCGTGAAACGATTTGTGGCAGCCGACGATGGTCACGCTGACCTAATGTCTTTTTACGGCCACACTGGTATTGTAGGTTGGAGGTTTTGCCGGAATTCTTGTAGTCACAGTACACCCTTGCAGTGGTCGTCCGTAAAAATCCGAAATTCGTTTCTACCTCCGAAGTACTATGGCCCATCTCACGAGCGCCAACTATGACACCGCGTTGAAAATTGCTTAAATTGTTAATACTTGTCATTCTCATGCCGAAAAAACTCTGACAGTTGGCAAGGATGTCTATCGCTTTATATACGCACTGGCGGACGCAACCGAGTACGCGCATAGGTGACGTTGCTATGTATTTTGCCTACGCTGGTCTGTACTAATTTTTCCGGAACTTCAGTGTATTTTTAACGCTGTAATGATTTGAATTGAGATCTATTTTTTTCACAGGCGATCTGCCGCAAGTCGCCCCAATCTGCGCAGTTAGACGTAGAACTACGTCAAAAAAAGCAATGACCATGAAATCTGTTGAGTAACAAGCGCGTTTTTGAAGAATTGCCCTTTTAGCTAGTGGTAGGATTCCAGTCAACATCTTTCTACTCCGAAGCAGGATATTCTATTCTCCCGAATGAACAACACGGCAAAGCTTATAGCTGCAACTTGCTGTTTTGTCTCATGAGTCACCTCAGTAGTACTCAGTGTTGGCAAAGACTTTTATCTGAAATCAGTCGACCAAAACTCAAAAAATCAGTAGAAATCAGTAGACCAAAACTCAAAAAATCAGTAGAAATCAGTAGACCAAAACTCAAAAAATCAGTAGAAATCAGTAGACCAAAACTCAAAAAATCAGTAGAAATCAGTAGATCAGGTTTTTTGCTTGAAATATGCACCATCTGACAAATGTGATGCAGAATTGGATGTAATCTCAATACGAAGGAGCACTTAAATCTATTGGATTTCAAATAATACCAGTACCCAACAAACTAATGTTAAAGACCGGAATTAAAATTCAAATCAATTCAATCCCGAGTCACTTTTTTTACAAGATGTTACTGATGATCAGTTTCGTAAAATAATGCTAACCTTTAAAGTAATGTTGGTGTCAAATAATAATGGCACTGTTCTTTTAGTATAGTCACAGTTGTGTCGGTCCTACTTCTTACCTTCCTAAAATCAATTAGTTATATACTCACTTCTTATTGAACGATACCCAGATGCTCCCAAAGAAGGTGAAATAAGTGCTGTACTTAACAAAAGTGTTGATGGAGAGTTGCTCTAAATGATAATGTTTGCAGATGATATAATACTTATAGCTCAGGATCCTCTACAGCTTCAAAAATACTTCACCAAATAAATGACTCCTGTAACAAAATAGGTCTAGAAATCTACCCTGATAAAACCAAATGAATGAGAATTAAATACTGTCCAAACCACACCATCCCACTAAATACTGTAATTTCACCATAGAAAATGTAGGATCCTCCTATGCATACCTTGGGTAAACAATAAATATGGGAAACGATATTTCTGAAGAAATATCTAAAAGAAAAAGTGCGGCATGGACTTCCTTTGACTGTATCAAAACCACATTCACAAATCCAAAGCTAGATATCAAAATAACAGTGGACATGTTCAACAGCTGTAACATCCCATCTCTAACATACGGCTCTGAAACATGGAGCACCACACAAAGCCGCCCCGGTGGCGCATTGGTCTAAGGCGTTGGCCTCCGATCATTCGTCCGAAAGGGGTCCGCCGCCCCGGTGGCGCAGTGGTCTAAGGCGTTGGCCTCTGATCATTCGTCCGAAAGGGGTCCGGGTTCGAATCCCGGTGAGGCATGGATGTTGTGTTTGTCTTATGGCACTGGCTCTCTCCCTTCCCTGGAACCAGTGACCCTAAATTAGGGACGGGCGACTGCTTATAGCACATTGAGTTGCTCACGGTGGTCGTTAAACCTCCAATCAAAAAAAAAAAAAAAAAAAAAGGGGGGGTCCGGGTTCGAATCCCGGTGAGGCATGGATGTTGTGTTTGTCTTACGGCACTGGCTCTCTCCCTTCCCTGGAACCAGTGACCCTAAATTAGGGACGGGCGACTGCTTATAGCCCATTGAGTTGCTCACGGTAGTCGTTAAACCTCCAATCAAAAAAAAAAAAAAAAAACACACAAAAAGAGGAACTTAGTCTTCAAACCACCCAGGTTTCTATGGAAAGAAGAGGAACTTAGTCTTCAAACCACCCATGATCTTATGGAAAGAAGAAGAACTTAGTCTTCAAACCACCCAGGATTCTATGGAAAGAATAGGAACTTAGTCTTCAAACCACCCAGGATTCTATGGAAAGAAGAATCCTAGGAACAAGTAAAAAGATCACATCACAAACACATCTATCAGAAAATTAACTGGAGCAAAAGAAGTAGTGAAAATCATATGCGACAACAAGGCACGATGGGAAGGTCATATCGCCAGTATCACCGACAATAGGTGGACCTACCGTATCACAAACAAGAGAAAACCTGGTAGACCTCCAACTGATTTGGGAAGACCCTTTAACCAGAGCGATAGGAAACAACTGGAGAAGACTGGCTCAAGATCGCTCTCGTTGGAAACTTTGCGACCTGCATTCATGGAGAAATCCTGAATGAAACAACAGGTTCATCCAGATAAACTAAAAAAGTATAATTAACACAGATGTTTTGATACAGACGTTTTCCTAATATTCTGAGTTTTGACAAAATAATAAGGAGAATATTTGTATAAGGCTAATTAGTTATCAAAAATATTTCATGGTAGCCGATATGAATTTTGAAAAACAAATTGCAGGTGGAAAATTTTTACAAAGGCAGTTTCATAAAAACTGATAGTAATGTTTTTGAGTTGGCAACAGTGCGAAGGTGAAAAAAAAACCACGCAGACGACCAACTGAATTAATGAAGTATCTATAGCAACAGTTATTAACCGTGGAAGGCAATTATGGTTTTGTTATTGCGCGGTTGTTTAACGTACGTCTGCATTTCGCCATACAGCTATGAAGATGAGTGATTCAGAGTTAAGAAGTGAAATGCGTTGTGCGATAAAATTTTGTTATCGTTTGGGTAAAACAGCTCCAGAAACAGTTCATTTAATGAAAAAAGCTTACAAAAATAAATATTTGGATGAGTCAACGATTTTTAGATGGCACCACGATTTCAAAAAAGGCGTTTGCCCGCAGAACCAGCTCCTAGCTCTGGTCGATCTCAAAGTGTTATTACGGAGCGTATTGCTAACACTGCTTAGGCAATCCTGCAAGAAGATCGACGAATGACGTGTGAAGACATAGCGGCGTCAACTAATATTTCAAAAACGTTGGCATTTCGGCTACTACGCGACAAATTAGTGCTGCATCTTGTATGCTCCAGACGGCTACCTCATCACCTGAGGAGAGAACAATTGTTAGCCAGAGTTCAGTTGTGTCATGAGTGGAAACAAATTATTGCAAATGATACAAACTTTCTAAACACAGTAATAACTGCCGATGAAACACGAGTCCACTATTTCGACCTCCTCACCAAGCTCGCAACGAGTGTCTGCAAACAAACAGGCTCACCTAATCCCAAAAATATCAGCCAAATCAAATCAGCTGGGAAGGTGATGATGATAATTTCTTTGATCATAAAGGTGTCGTTCGTTCCTCTAAGCATGCCGTACTTCCACAAATTACTGTCGTTGATGAGTATTACATTTCAGTTTTGCAGCGTCTGCGACGACACATATCGATTAAGCGACCGGAACTGAACTGGTGGGCAAGTGGGCCCTAAACTATGATAACGCCCTCTCACATGTGGCTGCTTGTGTTCAACAGTTTATTAGGAAATAGAGTATTGAATTGAAGTCACAGCCTGCCTACAGTCCTGACCTCGCCCCGTGCGACTTCTGGTTGTTTCCAGCAATGAAGGAGAAGTTCCGTGGCACAACATTCAACAGAGATTCTGACGTTATTCAAGCTGCACAGGGGTCGCTAAAACAGTTTCCAAAAAATGCCTTCGCCACATGCTTTGAAATGTGGACGGAACGATAGGACCGTTGCATAACAGCCGAGGGAAGATACTTTGAGAAAGAATTACATATATTTTGGTGTACTTATATTTCTTCATATTGTGTGATTTTACTCTCAGTTTTTATGGAACGGCCGTTGTAGTATACGTCAGCTTTTTCTTTTCAGACCAGTTTTAAGATGAGTCTTTTCCATTGGAACAGTCAATGGTGAGTGCTGAAAGGATGCAAACATTCTTAAACAGCATATCCTTGATTATGTTATATAAAACACATTGTTACTGACATACTCTCTTTGAGATCTCCACTGTCCACAAAGTTTTCTTGTCTGGTGATCTTGCGACTAGTAATCAAGACTCTTACACCTCGTGGAATCTCGGTGGAAGTCAGAATTGACTGCTAAAGACCTAACTTTTTGTATTTCGCTTCCACGTATCTTTCCTGTCGGGCACCCTAGCACAAAGCTCCTAGCTTCCTATTACCAGAGATGCAAATTGTTTTACAGTTTATAGGGAAAAAAACCAAACTACGGGGGCGATTACAAAAGTTCGGCACACTGTCCATTTTTGAGAAAAGTGCGAAGCAACGGAGAAAACTTACCTTATTGTTGTTCAATGTACTCCCCTCTGCTGCAAATGACAACTAGCCAGCGGTGAGGTAGGTCCTGGATGTCCCGTAGTACGCCATCTTTGTTCAACTGTCGTATTACTCAGGCTACGTCCAATGACAGTTCCTCCCGCGATTAGTAACGGATTCCACGGAGCCAATTTTTTAACTTTGGGAAAAGATCAAAGACGAGTGAGATCAGGGCTGTATGGTGGATGGGAAAAAGTTTCCCAGCCATGTTTCGACAAAAGTTTCCGTACCGACGATGCACCATGACACGATGCATTGTCATGCAGCAAGATCCCTCCCGCTTCCAACAAGTTGAGGCGATTTTGACGAATTTTCATGTCTCAACTTGGTTCTCGGAAAGAAATTGTGCTTCGATCAAACGTTTCTTCCCCACAAACTTCTTGTAAGGCAATGTTGATCTGTGTCGGAGTAATTACCCTCATAGTTTTTATTTTCACGTACGAGCTCTGGTCTAACGCCGTAACTCCACGTGAGGAGCTCCACGCTTCCATTTCCAAACCCTCCCACGTCACACAGCAAACGATAGCGCGTCGTTCTGACACCACTGCGTTGCTGAGAGTCTGTCCTTGAGATGACGCATTAATTTTCCCGATTGTATCATCCGCTTCCGTTTTTTATTAACTTGTGCAGAACTTTTGTTTTTACCCTCGTATGTGGCATAGTAGAAAATAATATAAAATTCAAGAGGTGGCCTGAAAACAGAGAAAAAGAAATCCAACTTGGCAGGAGGCTTCTATCGTTACAATACCACGGAAAAAAACCTCGTTGATTTTTGCTGAGAGTTTGTTTATATTCATCAAGGGCAATCAATGTTGTAACGACTGTATACCAATGTACATCCCCAATCCTTGGAAAAATTTCCTGCTAAGGGAATCAAATAATGCTCAAAGTGACAACGCCTTGAGTGCCTTAACACCAGATGACACAATCACCCACTCAGCGACCCTGATCCTCCCGTGAACAATCCCAGGCATGCGCAGTGAACGCACAGTTCGTAATCATGACACTTCCCCCTTCTGTTATTTAAAGGTCGGAATCCCTAGTTCGTGAGCACATCTGAGGTTGATCCCAAGAGGGATAGAAAGGTCTCATGTTGTTTTAACCTGTCATTTAGATCATTTTCACCACATTTGGTGTGTACAGGAGCATCAGTTTCTTTTAACTTTTAGTTATTCTAATCGTGCATAAGACGGCAATCTTTTATTTCATGACTAACTGAGCACGAGCTTTTCATCTATTTTAACCACCTCGATCGTGTTGTTCACTGTTTCATTCCTCCACCACGGACCCTCCAGCAGCTGTTAGATGCATTACAGTCAGCATGGCTCCACATACCTGTGAACACCTTCCAGCACCATATTGAGTAACTTCCAGCACGTGGCGGCTACTCTGGATATTAGCTGGTGGTCAAAATAATGTAACTTGACCGTTTATATAGCAATACAGGAAGAAAAGAATGTTTCAGTTGTTCTGTTACTACCTCCGTCACTGCCCCCCCTCTCCTGGTGTGCCAAAAATTCATCTGCTGGGAAAATATGGTCTTATATTTCCTCCTTTCGCCACCTTTCATTCACTCAATCGCTATTTAGAAAACTGAAAAGCTTATTTTACATCCAGAAACATCTCAACCACCGCTTTAGAAGAAGTTGAAAAACGTTTAAACCAGCGATCATGCTAAGCACTAAACAAGCAAAACTTGGCTCATATGTCAAACGTGACATGTAACTGACGAAATTTCAATTTTTTAGTAGTTACTTCAATATTTATAGTCGTCAAATGTTTTGCTTATTGTAGATCTCACTCGAATAAAGAATGTTCACACATTTTTAGAATTATTTTCCAGCAATACAATTAAGGTTTCAATTAAAATTATTCTTTTCTTAAACTTTCTATCTGATAGCTCTTTCTCTGGTCTATGAACCTACATCTAGATTTTCCTGGCCAAAAGGGATGATTATCGGCAAGAGATGGTAATTGCAAATTTCTTAAAATTGGTAGTGGTATTTTATTCCACTCTTCCGTTGATTTCCATAGTCCAATCATTGTATTTGGTCTGCGCTTATAAAGCGCTATTTTTAGCAGTCAAGTGGCACAACAGTCAATTGGTGACACATCGAGGAACTTTGAAGGAATATGAGCAAAATGTCCTGTTCCTTGTTTTTCATTTTTTCAAGAAATAGAGTGGTAGGCTTGAAAGTATGATTGGTAGCCACATCCTAATGGAGTTCTACTCTTTGAAGGCTTGGTGGATAAACGAATGTTATTTCCTCTTTAAATAGAGGAGTTAAAACATTAGTTTGGCAATACGGAGAATTGATTTTAATATCCTTTTCAACTTTTCTTAACCTTAATTTCCCATTGTACGAGAAGCGAGCAATAGTCATGAATCCTTTACTGAAACTTTCTTTGAATTCTTGTAATGCCGTCTCGGTGGCGCAGTGGTCCAAGCGATGGCTTATGACCCTTCGTCCGGGAAGGGCCCGGGTTCGAATCCCGCTGAGGCATGGATGTTGTGCTTGTCACACTGCGCTGGCTCTTTCCCTTCCTTGAAACCATTGGCCCTGAAGTAGGGACGGGCGACTGCCTATAGCCCACTGATTTGATTATGGTGATCGTAAAACCTTCAATCGAAAAAAAAAATATTCTTGAAACCAAGTTTGTAAGTCTTTTCTCTTCTCTCTTGTCATAGTAAATGATCTTTTTTTGTTGGAGTCATTTAGGAAATCCATGCTTCAACAATAGTCACACTAACTTTCCATGTGTCTCCGGCTAAGTGATTTTTCTAAAGAAGTCTACACGGTGTTCTGCGCTCAGCCACATGCCTGGGCAAACTGAGGTGAACATTATGTTTTTTATTTTAGTTTTTCTTTAAGATTCAAATCTTTGATTATTACCTTGTTTACAGTTGATACAGATATTTTGAAATACGTAGCGATTGCTATTTCAGTTGGTGGATCCTTTTAATACCAAATACTTTACTTTTGAAATAGTGGTAAAAGTACGATCTTTCATTAAATTTTCGTTCGGTGTTCCTTTTCCGGTTAAAAGCAATGCTTGACGATTTCCCCCTCTATTATTAATAATGATGCTAATTCCATGATTTTCACAGCGTTTTATAATTACAGAATACGAATATTTTTCTTTGTAGAGAGCAAAAACATAACCTTCTATCCACAGCTTCTTTACGTACGCCATTTTCTTAGCAGACGATATTTAACTGCAGCGCATGTTTCTTTCGTGTTCATCTAACACGCTGTTGCCAGTTTTAATTCTTTGAACTTCTTGAATTTTCTATAACTTCTTATCAACAAGTTAGTAAAATCATGCAATGCATTGATTACGATACGCTTTCTAACATTCCAGAAATCATTACTCAAGTTATTACTCAAATTATGAGGTTAATGGTTGTGGAATAAATCTCGCTCCCGACCTTTGAGCCCATTTTAATGATATTCAACAGAATTGGTTCAGTATACTTTCGAAACCATATGCTAAAGTTTTGTCGCAATACAAACATCTTTAATCAAGTTATGAGGATAATGGCTGTGGAATGAATCTCGCTCCTGTGCCCTGGCCGTTTATCTCATTTCGATGATATCCAACAGAACTGGTTCAGCATACCTCCGGAACAACATACTAAAGTGTTGTCGCAATCAAAGCTTTCTTACATAAGTTATGACGCATAAGAGCAATGGAATGGATCTCGAGCCTATATCCTGACCTTTGATCCCATATCGCCCACTTTCGATTGAAGGTTTTACGACCACTTTATGGTGATCGTAAAACCTTCAATCGAAAAAAAAATATTCTTGAAACCAAGTTTGTAAGTCTTTTTCTTCTCTCTTGTCATAGTAAATGATCTTTTTTTGTTGGAGTCATTTAGGAAATCCATGCTTCAACAATAGTCACACTAACTTTCCATGTGTCTCCGGCTAAGTGATTTTTCTAAAGAAGTCTACACGGTGTTCTGCGCTCAGCCACATGCCTGGGCAAACTGAGGTGAACATTATGTTTTTTATTTTAGTTTTTCTTTAAGATTCAAATCTTTGATTATTACCTTGTTTACAGTTGATACAGATATTTTGAAATACGTAGCGATTGCTATTTCAGTTGGTGGATCCTTTTAATACCAAATACTTTACTTTTGAAATAGTGGTAAAAGTACGATCTTTCATTAAATTTTCGTTCGGTGTTCCTTTTCCGGTTAAAAGCAATGCTTGACGATTTCCCCCTCTATTATTAATAATGATGCTAATTCCATGATTTTCACAGCGTTTTATAATTACAGAATACGAATATTTTTCTTTGTAGAGAGCAAAAACATAACCTTCTATCCACAGCTTCTTTACGTACGCCATTTTCTTAGCAGACGATATTTAACTGCAGCGCATGTTTCTTTCGTGTTCATCTAACACGCTGTTGCCAGTTTTAATTCTTTGAACTTCTTGAATTTTCTATAACTTCTTATCAACAAGTTAGTAAAATCATGCAATGCATTGATTACGATACGCTTTCTAACATTCCAGAAATCATTACTCAAGTTATTACTCAAATTATGAGGTTAATGGTTGTGGAATAAATCTCGCTCCCGACCTTTGAGCCCATTTTAATGATATTCAACAGAATTGGTTCAGTATACTTTCGAAACCATATGCTAAAGTTTTGTCGCAATACAAACATCTTTAATCAAGTTATGAGGATAATGGCTGTGGAATGAATCTCGCTCCTGTGCCCTGGCCGTTTATCTCATTTCGATGATATCCAACAGAACTGGTTCAGCATACCTCCGGAACAACATACTAAAGTGTTGTCGCAATCAAAGCTTTCTTACATAAGTTATGACGCATAAGAGCAATGGAATGGATCTCGAGCCTATATCCTGACCTTTGATCCCATATCGCCCACTTTCGATTGAAGGTTTTACGACCACTTTATGGTGATCGTAAAACCTTCAATCGAAAAAAAAAATATTCTTGAAACCAAGTTTGTAAGTCTTTTTCTTCTCTCTTGTCATAGTAAATGATCTTTTTTTGTTGGAGTCATTTAGGAAATCCATGCTTCAACAATAGTCACACTAACTTTCCATGTGTCTCCGGCTAAGTGATTTTTCTAAAGAAGTCTACACGGTGTTCTGCGCTCAGCCACATGCCTGGGCAAACTGAGGTGAACATTATGTTTTTTATTTTAGTTTTTCTTTAAGATTCAAATCTTTGATTATTACCTTGTTTACAGTTGATACAGATATTTTGAAATACGTAGCGATTGCTATTTCAGTTGGTGGATCCTTTTAATACCAAATACTTTACTTTTGAAATAGTGGTAAAAGTACGATCTTTCATTAAATTTTCGTTCGGTGTTCCTTTTCCGGTTAAAAGCAATGCTTGACGATTTCCCCCTCTATTATTAATAATGATGCTAATTCCATGATTTTCACAGCGTTTTATAATTACAGAATACGAATATTTTTCTTTGTAGAGAGCAAAAACATAACCTTCTATCCACAGCTTCTTTACGTACGCCATTTTCTTAGCAGACGATATTTAACTGCAGCGCATGTTTCTTTCGTGTTCATCTAACACGCTGTTGCCAGTTTTAATTCTTTGAACTTCTTGAATTTTCTATAACTTCTTATCAACAAGTTAGTAAAATCATGCAATGCATTGATTACGATACGCTTTCTAACATTCCAGAAATCATTACTCAAGTTATTACTCAAATTATGAGGTTAATGGTTGTGGAATAAATCTCGCTCCCGACCTTTGAGCCCATTTTAATGATATTCAACAGAATTGGTTCAGTATACTTTCGAAACCATATGCTAAAGTTTTGTCGCAATACAAACATCTTTAATCAAGTTATGAGGATAATGGCTGTGGAATGAATCTCGCTCCTGTGCCCTGGCCGTTTATCTCATTTCGATGATATCCAACAGAACTGGTTCAGCATACCTCCGGAACAACATACTAAAGTGTTGTCGCAATCAAAGCTTTCTTACATAAGTTATGACGCATAAGAGCAATGGAATGGATCTCGAGCCTATATCCTGACCTTTGATCCCATATCGCCCACTTTCAATACGTTTTTTTCCCAGGTATACCCCCACCACATATTACAATTTCGTCGATATCGAACCACGTTTACGCGAGTTATGACACATAGCGGCAATGGAATGGACCCCGCTCCTATGTCCTGACTTTTGACCCGATTTCGCCGATTTTCAATTGGGCTTGTCCCCAGGAGGTCCCCTACTGCATACTAAAATTTCATCGAAATCGAGCCATCTTTACTTGAGTTATCGTGCGGAAAGACCAACAGACAGACAGACGGACAAAGCTGGAGCATATACGCTTTTTCAACCTATGGTTTGGAAAGCGTAAAAACGTTCTAAGAATGGGTAAACATCCTCTGTATTATTTTGCAACCTACAGTTTTTTAATTAACGAGTAATTGATAAATAGTTTACGATTGACAAGTTTTAACGTAACATAACGCCAAAAATACTCTTTTTTTTTAACAGTCAGGTTAAAACGAATTTTGCATATACCGAATGTTTTTAACTCTGTGGCTGGCCAGAGTATCCTCTCTCCATGAACGTTTGCGTAGAGCAGTCTTCTGAACCGCCATCGCCCTTCTTGTCAACGTCAAAAATTATTGTTGGAGGTTTGAAATGTCTCTCGCCTGAATTCTTCACATTCGGTTTACCGACAATCGGGAAAACCTAAGAGACTATAGGCAGTCACACGTTCCTAAAACAGAATGACTGGGTTCGTGGGGGGGGGGGGGTCTGCCATAAGAAAAGCGAACCGCCCTGGCCTCACTCCGCGCTCGAACCCGGGCCCATCTTGCACAAGCTCGCGCATCTAGCGACTCGGTCACTTGGGCTTGACGAAAGATTTAAATATGTTCCGAAAGAGCTCATGATCCGGAAATTTTGACCATCTGTGACATACTACTAGCGCCGGATTAAGGCCTTAGTGGGCCCCTAGACTTAGACGTTTGAGAGGGCCCCAAGGCTGAGAAATCTGAGTGGGCCCTCAAAGAATGATGACGAAAAATCATTATGCAGTCCGTTAAAACACGAAACTGTAGCAATACGCTTGCGATAATACGTAGTGCATTCTTCAAACTCATAAATTGCCAACATAAGTTTCATAATAAGTCACTGTATTTTTCATTGTTCTCACAAGGACGAGTTAGAAGCTTAAGATTTTCAGAATTTGTCTTTGTTTTTCTAATGTCAAACAAAGATCTTCGCTCTTCCACGTTTTTATAAGTGAGTCACGGAAAGATTCTGGGCCACCACCGGTAGTCGAATCCAGGGTCTTCCAGTTACGCGCCGGATATGCTTCCGCTACACCACAGCGGCCTCGAATTTAAGAGCGAAGATCTTTGTTTGATGTCCTGGTCCACGTTAAATGTGTGTATTAATTATTCATTCGCCTTCTAATTCTTCAGTTGCTGCTTACAATCTTTGGTGAATCCCCAGCATTGTGCGGGGCTCCAGGAAGCAACCTGCCAAATCGGCGTGGCAGTTAGCGTGTGTAAATCCGGAGGAATTCGAGGCCGCTGTAGTGTAGCGGAAGCATATCCGGTGCGTAATTGGAAGACCCTGGGTTCGACTCCCGGTGGCGGCCAATGAGAATTCTTCCGTGACTCACTTATAAAAATTAGAAAGAGCGAAGATCTTTGTTTGATGTTCCTGGTCCACGTTAAATGTCTGTATTAATTGATTTTCTAATGATTTAGTGTTTTATATTTTTCTTAGTGCATCTTTTTCGTTACGCAATGTGAAGCCACAGGGAACTTCGACCATAAATATGTCCATGTGCATAAGTGGTAATGAAAAACCTTGCACTATCTCGCCGACCCCGCTGTTTTGGAAATCTCACCAGACAAAGATAACATTATTTTAGAAACCTCTCTTTCTCTCTCTCTCTTTCTCTTCCTCTCTTTCTGTCTCTCTCTGTCTCTCTCTCTATTATTCGCCCAGGTGCGCCACCTGGGTCCTTGGTCATGTTGGGCCTCAAGGCTATAGGCCCTGTAGACTCCCCCTTAATCCGGCCTTGCATACTACAGAAGTGATGTACATGTCTAGACGGAAAGTATCAGTGATATGCAGTTTGTCGGTGTAGCTTAATTGGGAAAACATTCGGCTCCGGAGCAGAAGGATGCAGTTTCGAGGTCCGTCACTGGCAAATTTATGTTTTCATATTAGCTCTCGAACGTAGAAATGGATCATACTGGCCGTTAGGTTCTTCGAGAGATGAGTGATGTTTGTTCAACACATTGTCTCGAATTAATGAAAATTCCTTCTTTAACGCTTCGAAAAATATGTTATGCTTCTTCCACACAGAAGCATCACATATTTATAGAATTAATAATTAATTAGAGTTCCATCATATATTTCTATAGTCTAGAATTAATTAGAGTCCCTTCTGCAGAGAGGTACTTCAAGTATGCTTTGCGGCGGACCGGAATCCTGCGATTTCGTTCTCACGCCCTTCTCAGTGGGGAATATTTGTGGCGTACTGCAGGGGTGACGCACATTAGAGATATGCACGCGCTTTTTTTAAGCCCGGTTGTGGTTTAACATTATTTAGAAGTGGTCCGGGCACGCTTCGGGTTTTGACATTTGTGCAAATTTTCCCAAAGTGAATAAGGAAAAA
This sequence comes from Macrothele yani, assembly GCA_039090855.1. Classification (NCBI taxonomy): domain Eukaryota; kingdom Metazoa; phylum Arthropoda; class Arachnida; order Araneae; family Macrothelidae; genus Macrothele; species Macrothele yani. Next base: position 57,534,923 of record CM077002.1, read on the forward strand.
AAGAAGTATATTGTTTTACTCCTATTTATGTTTTCATCATCAGATAAGAATGTTAGTGCTTTCCGTTAATGTTGACCCTCCTCCCCCCCCAAAAAAAAAACAGAGGCAGGGAGAGAAAGAAATGCTACTATGCGCATCATATTAAGGTATCAAAAGTTTCTTCATTTTGTTTAAATAAGGATTTTGAACTCTTAAATTTTATTATACATTTATTAAAAAGTGTTATGTCGTTTCCACAAAACCAGATAATTGCGTATTCCCGTTTTTCTGGCGGATTAGGTCAGATTAAGTATTGAGTAAACGTACATACATAGGTAGTAGTGCTTTTTAATACATGGAAATTTATATTATTAGCTGCAGGATTGAGCAGAATTTGGCATTTATTATTTCGTGAAACTGTACTCTTATTTCTAAATAGAGTAACTAGGGATGGTAGATTCGAATCCTTAAATACCACGAATCTTGAAAATGATTCGAGATTAGAAAAATGGAATCTTCGCGCTTTCTTCGTCATTCGAATCTTTCGAATCTTAACCTAAAAAACTTAGCGTTTGACGCTTGTTGTAGAGCGATATTTGTTTGAATTTTTCTCAGTGTGAAAATCTCCTTTAAAGGTTTCTGATTTTATTTCACTACCCTGAAACAGTTCAGTGTTTAGTGCTTTTATAAATTCTCAGAACAAACATGTTTTTAATTTTTCTTAATTTCCTGGAAATAATTTACTCAATTTAGTGTTCCATGTTTAGTGTTTGTCTACATTAACTCTTGAAATAATCTTCTCCACCTCTACACTTGCTTTGATTTAAAAAGGTTTTCGAACTTTTGTTATTAAAGAAAAATGTCAAAAATATGAAATACCAAATATATTTTTTGTCAAATTATGTTCAGAAAATGGAAATGAACCTCAAGACTCAAGAGTTTTATGTACTTCATATAGTAAATGTAAATTATAAATTTCATTTTTATCTTTTTAATAAGTATGGGTATATTTCTCGAAAACTGTATTCTTGAATTTGTTTTTCATGAAACACAGACTTCAAATTTTGCTTTAATTAAAAACTTTTAATTTTAAGTAGTCTTTTTTTTCGTTTTTCCTTATAATTATTCTTACATGAAGGATTCGAGAGTTTTGAGAACTTTTTAGGATTCGGATTAGAGAAAATTTAGGATTCGTCCCACCTATAAAAATTACCTTTATTAGCAAATTATTAAATTTGTCTGCTTTCGGCAAGTTAGATATTGTAAAATTACTTGTAATACATCAAGGAACTTAGCGATCCAGTGATTTGGCCTTACTCTGGCTGCTGTAAATAAATAAATTACGTAAAAATACAAGTACAGCACTGAATGATTCACAATGCAATTTACAGTTGTTTGTACTGTGTATAAATATTTCGTTTTCTCGATGTCATACATTGAGAGGGTGAGTCATAAATATTGATACAGTGGGTTACATGTATTTGGATCAGTGCTAACACAAAATACGGTGAGTATCAGTTCTCGAAATAAAAGCCATTGTATTTGACGTTCTGCAGCCAACGTTGTGCCAAACTTATGATCCCGGCATGGTAACATGCCTTATCTTTTAAGGCGAAGAAGTCCTGGACCATTGCTTCCACTTCAGCATGGTAATGGAAGTGCCTGCCACCCAGGAAGTGAGCCATGGAGCGAAACAGATGGTAGTCATTGGGTGCAAGGTTCGGGCTATTGGCTGGGTGAGGAAACTGCTCGATACCTCTAAACTCCTGAATTTTTGTTTTCGTGAATGTGCCACATGTGGAGGTGCGTTATTCTTCCGCAGGAGAACCTTCCTGCGATTGATCAGGCCGGGTATCTTTGTGCCAGGACAGCGTGATTTCGGTCTAATTGGGCTGAGTAAAGATCAGTAATGCCACGACAATTTAGGACAAATTCACGGTGCACGACGGCATCATAGATCCTACAGACACATAGTGCTTTAACCTTCAACGTTTGGAGACCGGTTGTGGTATCTGGCCAGGTTCTAAGCACTGGGTTCCACATGTCTGGGTTACGTAAAAGATCCATTTTCATCAGACGTCACGATGCGTCTGATGAAACCCTCATTGGTATGGTTACCAAGTAATTGACGATAGATCGCCACTAGTGTGTGAGCTTGGGCATGTGCCATTTCTCGCGAAACCATTTGGCAGTTTCATTTGTTCATCCTGAGCTTGTGAAGATGGCGAACGACGCTGGATGGTGAAGTACCAATTTGTGGCAAACAATGTACGTGTGCTGGTTGTAGAATTGGCCACCACTACTTCACGTAGGGCTTCAGAATCCATGGTAGTTGGTCTCCCTGGGTGCGTCTGACCTTTTTGCCGTTATGTGACTCACTGCATGCTCCCCTTTTGCACGACAGATGTTTTAGGTAGCCTCTGATGCGTTGTGTCCCAGTTCATGGGCGCCCATAAGGGGGGGGGGGGGCTCGAGCCCCTATCGATTGGTATAACCAAATTTTTGATAAATTTAAAACACTAAAATAGACGAAACCTTTTTTAAAGCATTTTTAAAAATAATAAGATGTTAATGATTGATTGTATCAATTTTTTTGTTGTATTTTAGTATTTTGTACATTTACTAAAATGTTTGACAGCCTTGAAGGAGGTAAGGATTTTTCTTAGACCCCCTCCCCCCTTAAAAGTACTCATATGGGCGCCACTGGCCCAGATGGAACTCATAAAACAGAAGTTTTCGAATAAGGCAATTTTGTTTCCCCATTTCAGCAACCTCTGAAAAACAGCAAACCAAATTAATACACATGAAGGACTTCTTTTCTTACATGGCAGATGACACATACAAGTGTCTCGGTGTATAGGTTTGGGGAATCTAGGAAGGAGTGGAAATCACCGAAAGTGTGGGGTGCATCAATAATTATGAATCACCCTCTGTATATACAGTGTATAGTTAGTTAGCTGTTACTTACCGGCGGCATTGCGCAGTTGGTTAGGTCACTATGCCCTGTGTGGGAAGCGGACGTTTAAGTTTCTGACGGGTGTTCGAATCCGGTCCTGCCGGCCATCGAGTCAGCGGTTTTCCGCAGGCTCCCTATGGTTTAGGACGTAAAAGCGTAGATAGTTCCCCGTGAAGTCGGCTTCGGGGAGCACTTTGTCTCTTATTCGTATGGAGCAGAGGAATGGCAAGCCGGCTGCATTAATTGGCTAGTAACCCTCAAGGGCGCATAGTCGTCTTTGCAGGACCCTACTCGCCATGGGCGAACGTGATAGATGGATGGACGGAATTATTACTTAAAACACACGAAGCGCACACGAATAAGCAATAATTAAGAATTTTTGGCAAGGAACAAAAGAGAGACTGCCTAGCAGTTCAGTTGTGCGTTTCCTATTGCATTAGTTAATTCGGTGAGCAATGTTAAATAAAATTAATTAAAGAAGTAGAAGGGACATGGGCCCCTTTAAGTTAAAGATTTCATGTAAGGTGGGCCCAGATCCGTTTCCTGGCTTTTTGTTATAGCCCAGACCGGTGCTCATTTCGAACGCACATGTTAAAATGACAATTAATAGTGATAAGCACATGTCGGAGTAGCTTAATTGGGAAAGCATTCGGCTCCGAAGCAGAAGGATGCGTCTAGTCCCGTAATTGTGTTTTCACACTTCTCTGATCCGTTATGAAATGCTAATATTTTCCCGTGACGAACTTCCAAAAAATATGAGTAACGCCAGAGGAAGCAAAAGCGGCTGGCAGCAATTATCAGTGTATAACACACCAGAAATCTGTTATCGAATTTTTCACTTCTTTTTGCTCTTCTTTCTTTTCACGTATATATACTCTTCTGCAGAGCAGTGGAGCAAAAATAAAACGACGAAGCAAAATAAGAATAACGATGCAGCCTTCTCATTCTTCGATCGCTACTGTTTGTTGGAAACAGATTTTTCACGGTTCTTGCTGCATTGTGTTCACTTCAAATACGAAAAGTTCTGTTCACGACAGATTATATTTCTGCAACGAAACTCAATCACGACAGCGTGGGGTAGAGAGGATAGTATTTGTTGTCATGTGCAATAGACAGGGATTAAGAGTCACTCATTTTCAAGACAATCACTTATTTCAACCACCATCAAGACGCAGCACCATGGAGGAGGGGGTGAGCTTGAGATGGTTCTTACTTTTCCGTTTTCGATTTTTTCTTTTTATCAAAGATTTTTCAAAACAACCTTCTCTCACTGCTTAGGACTGAAGAGCGTTCTACTCGTTTCCTTTCGGAGTAGCACGTTATAAAAGAAACTGTGTTATTGACAAATCATTGAAGACTGCTAGATGAAGTTTTTCATCGTCCTTCGCAGTTCCATTTGGAATTAAAAAAAAAGTCTGCGTTCGTGTCTCAAGTGAAATGTGGCGTTGCAACTGAAGATCAGATTATAATATGCATGTTTTCTTTGAAAGAACAGTAAAAAAAAGTTTAAAGTTTATACGCTCTGTTCTTATTATTACAACATGGTAGAGAATTTTGCATTGGGAAATTTCGTATTTTAAGCATAGATTGCTTGTTAATGCATATGAATGTATAAAACAAATAATAATATAGACCCATTGTTGTTCTTTCAAATGATCTCTGTCTTTCAGAGGCTGAGATTTGTGCGTAGGATAACACAACATTTACTATATTTGATTTTTTTATCTCACCATACCCTTATTCAGTCTTCCCGGTGGCGCAATAGTCAAAGCGCTCGCTTCCGACCGTTCGTCCGAGTGGGCCTGTGTTTCGAGTCCCGATGAGGCATGGGTAGCATGTTTGCCTTACGGTACTGGGTCTTCCGTTTCCCTGGAATCAGTGCTCTTAAATTAAGAACGGGCCACTGCTTGTAACCTATTCAGTTGCTCACGGTGATCGTTAACCCCTTTCCCTGATAAAAAAATACAGGTAGGCTCATTTCTGATTGAGCCGTCAGTTTGGAACGTAAGACAACGACTTGCAGATCGGAGAGTTGAAATGAGCTAGTCGAGTATGGTTTCAAAGCGTTTATTTTATTTATTATAGCCAACGCAGTTCTACGATATGAAAAGTAGCTTACATAACAAATAACGCTGGATACATTGCGAACACAAAGCAGATCGATACACGAATTACCCAACGTGGTGCTATGTCTTCTCGGGCTTCTTACATTCCTCATCACTTGCTCTTTCGTCTCGTTTTGATTTCCTCCACTTTTGTTTGCTTTCGCTGCATTCTGTGAATTTCGCTGCATTGTCAAAAATGTTAACCCGTTCACACAAAAACGATTTAAATTTTTTTAGTTTAAACCATTGCCGTACATTCTCTATATATTTGAATAGATCTCGTTGAGAGTTCTAAAACGATACCACGCACAGTCGTTTTGCACTTATGTTGTCCAGATAAACCGCGATATTTTAAAATGTGTTCACCGGTTCACAAGAAAACAATTTTTTAAATGTTCCGTTCAAACCACTGTGAGATGTTCTGCATATATTTGACTAGATCTCGTAGAGAGCTTTAAAATGACACCACGTACAATCGTGTTGCGCTCAGGGTTGCCGAGATAGACTGAGTCAAACGCGACGGCGCAACCATAAATATTGCATCATCGCCCCCTCGTACAGGGACCGAGGAGAGCATCGCGCGCACGATGTATTTCGCAGTACGCGAATTGAACTCCTAGCTGTTTACGAATATGCTAAAACAGTTAGTGTGCAGCACGTATTTTTAACGCTATAATGATTTCAATAGAGACCTATTTTTGTTACAGGCGCTCCGCCGCAAGTCGCCCCAAATCCGCGCAGTTAGACGTAGTCCTCGTCAACAAAGATTAGCATTCACGACTACGAATGGGATAAACACGAGCTGCAGAGAGACCGGGACAGACAGGAGCACCTTTCATCTTCTTTGGGGTTTTGGGGTTTAATGACCCCTGGTTTTGAGGTAGGTCAGAACTATTCTCACAGGTCAAGCGACCAACCACACCTCATCCGGGTCATGAGTCTAGGCCCAACGCACGCGATTGTTCAAAAGCTCGCGCTTCTGAGCATTCAACCACCCGGACGGCTTTCTCCTCTTAGACAATATGCTGTTTTTGTTATTACATAATGCGCATGACCATTTTTGGCCATGACAATCTCTTCCTGACACGAATATCGACACTGCCGCTGAGTTGTTGTTTCTGTGTAACGTAGTATCATATTTTACTATGTGGAGACAAAGGTTCAACCTTGAGCCATGCGCATTGATATTTAAAGTACTACCAGACGGTTTTGGTATCTGGCATTCTCTGTAACGTTACATAATCACTTAAAAAGTAGAATCTTTCGAAACAGATGTATGTACCGATAGACAGAGAGTATTAAACTGCATTTTTCTTTTAACCCCACTATGGACTCTACAGCCACCTAGAAATCCTATAAATCTTTGCAAAGCAGATATCTTAACAAATGTACAGTATATGCCCCTGTGTATTTCATACCAATGGAAAATATGGAAACATTCCAGCTCATGCTCCCGTGCGTTAGATTTATATCCTTAATCCCCCCACCCTTTCTCTATTGCAGAAACAAAGAAAACATCAAAAATACAAACATACAAATTTGTCACTTGACTGATAATTTCTGCGCCACTGGAAAATATTGAACTCACAAACACATACATACACAAAAAAACAAAAGAAATGGAGATTGCCATTTAGACATTCAGTGAAAAAACGTACTGGGTTAGAGACGGAAGGAAACAACGGCTACAGCTTATACACGGTCCAGTCACATTATTGTGACCACCTGCTTATATCCAGAGTAATTGCCGTGTGCAGCGCGTACTGGAGCTAGACAGGCTGGAAGTGACTCAGTAAGGTACTGGAAGGTGTTCACGGGCATGTGGAACTCTGCTGACTGCAGTACATCTGACAGCTGACAGTGGGCGCGTGGTGGAGGTTTCATAGAGAGAACAACAGGATCGAGGTGGTCCCACAGATGCTCAATTGGGTTTCAGGCAACCCCGGTGGCGCAGTGGTCTAAGCGATGGCTTCTGATCATTCGTCCGAAAGGGGTCCCGGTTCGAATCCCGGTAAGCCCTGGATGTTGTGCTTGTCTTACGGCACTGGCTCTCCCCCTTCCCTGGAACCAGTAACCCTAAATTAGGTACGGACGACTGCTTATAGCCCATTGAGTTGCTCACCGTAGTCGTTAAACCTCCAAAAAAAATTGGGTTTGTGTCTGGGGAATTAGGGGGCCACGGAAGTACCTGGAAAGCTTCATTGTGCTCTTCCACAACTCTCAGAGATTTCTAGCTGTGTGACACGTCGCATTGACATGTTGGAAGATCCCATCCGCCCCAGGGAAGACAATCAGCATGCATGAGTTTACGTGGTTTGCAAGGATGGATTCATAAAGAATTCGATCCATAGTGCCTTCCAGAGGTATGAGTGGACCCAGGGAATGCCACAAAAACATTCCCCAGATCGTAACGTGCTCCCCACCAGCTTGTATTATTCCAGCAGTGGTTGAAGAGTGTCTGTTCTCCCATGTTTCTCGCCTTATACGCCAATGTCTGTGCGCTCGATGAAGCAGAAAACGTGACTCGTCGGAGAAAGAAATCCTTTGCCAATCAGTGGAGGTCCAATTCCGATACTGTCGTGCAAATGTAAGCCTTTTTTGCCAATGCACCTTCGTTAGCATAGGTGCAGTGACCATCCGTCAGCGTCAGAGCCCCATACTCAGCAGAGTTCGCTGAACTGTCGTTTTAGACACACTTCTGGTAGCCCCCCCCCCTCGTTCATACAGTCAGTGAGTTGCTCCCCTGTATCGTGTCAATCGGCCCTCACGCAACTTCGAAGCCAACGTTCACCTCTCACATCGATGACCCGTGGTGCTCCGCAATTTCCACTTCGCTTATTCGCACTGGTGCCATTTCTCCAACAACGATACACTTTAACCGCCAAAGAACACGAACAGTTTACAAACTGCGCTGTTTCATAAATACTGCCACCCTTAGCCCAAAAGCAGATAGTCATCTCTTTTTGCAAATCTGATAAATAGCTCCTTTTATCCATGACAGCAACGAGTGATATGTTTTCAGAATGCCTTCAGCACACCTTATATACTCTCTAAGCCAGCTCACGACACGTGCCTTTTTTCATTGGCTACGCGCTGCTGTCGTCAAACGTAGGAGGTGGTCACAAAAATGTGACTCAACTGTGTATACGTAAAAATGAGCAGCAAACTAAAATCTTTCTTTTTAAAGTTTCACACGTATAAACTCTCAAAATGTAAAATTTTAATACCGAGTATGTGTATTCATGTTGTTTTTTCTTGTACAAATTTATTGTGTCCTTCCTTTTTCGGTAATGTCCTCCTTTTCTAATGAAAATGTCCTCCCATTCCAAAAGGTCATCTGGTCTCCCAGTTCAGAGCGAAATTTGGTTTCAAATTCGCTCTGAAATAATCGATATTCATCATAAACACACGCATTTTTACTCTTCTTTCTGGTGAGGTCCGTGAGTGCTATTCCGTTTTATCATGTTGTCCACGATTCAGAAAAGACTGAAGACCTCTTGCTCTAAAAAAGAAAGCTGCTCTATTAAAGTCACTTATCTTAGAAGTAAAAGGAAAGTAAAGCACCAGTCTATATACCTCTGTTACATATATGTAGAACTCGTCGCGTCTAGGGGAATTCCATCTTAAATGAACAGCCATTATATTCTTAATACTTTATTCGAACACACAACACACGTAACACAAGATAATAATTAACAACTTAAACGGATTCATTCTGCACAACGACAACCAACCAACGACTAACTTCCTTTCCGCTCTTCTGCTGTCTGGGCGACTAGTGCGTAGATGTGTAGAGCCTACTTTGCCGTCATCTGTGAGGCAGAATTGTCATTAAAAGATTACAAGTAGTTAGTCTATCTGAATAAGCAGAAATCTAGCATATATGTAAACGATTTTTCTCTTCTTCACTTAAGCATAAACAAGATAGCACTCGTTCCCCAACTACACTGTATTGACAAAATTCACCGCACACCTAGAAAAGAAACACAGCATAGAATTTATTGACATACATTAGTACGGTGTCGGACCACCTTTGGCCTACACGTGTCTTCACGAGCTCCGTGTTTGAGTGCTTCACGTAAGTGTTTTGTGTGTCCCATCATTGTTCTTTTGTGTGTGTTCCAAAGTTAAAGGTCTGTGCTTTCGTTTAAGATCCCTCACGAGTTGGTGAGTGCTTATTTTTTCTCATTATCAGTGTTTTAATTTCCACACCGAGCTGGCCGTTTTTCTTCTTTAACCCTTGCCCTTGATTATGGCGTCTGCCTATGAGGGCGCTCTTCCCGCCCGCATCGCTGCAGCTCTTCGCGTCGACTCTTCAACGACAGACGCAGCCGATCAATCATCTTCGCTTGCTAGTGGAGAACCTCTTAATTTCCCTCCTGTCATTTGCACGTCTTCTCCTGCTCAGCTCTCCGATTTTGCGATTGAGAACGTGGATGTGACGTCCCTGGCCTCTGCTGACAATGATGATGAATTCATGAACGTCTCTGATGGCGTTGATAATCTGCCCTCTACAGTTTCTACTGCCTCTGCTTCCAGTACATTGTTTCGCGCTGCGCCAATGCCTTCCAGAGCAGGCGCTTCTGCACGCACGTATTCTGTGGCTGCCTCTGGTATTCCATCGGCTTCCTCCTGGTCTCGTCTGCCCCCTATGGATTCTTACGTTACTCTCAACGGTGACACCATCTTATAAGACATTCCCGAGAAATCTCCTGCTGGCCAACGTCTTCATTCGAACTTCGAGCTGGGGGTTTGTTTTCATGCGCTGCCCAACACTCCTTTGAAACAGTACAGCTCCGCTCTCAAGAAGATGCTTCCTTCTGGTGCCATCACCGATCTCACCCGAAAGCCACGAACTGTGATTGTTTACTTTTCGAAAAGAGAATATGCCGCGCTTCTCTTGTATCGGTGCCTATCAATTGGCGATCGTCACCTCTGGGCCAAATCCATCGCCCAGCGTCCTGTTCTGGTCTCTGTACATCCGGTAGCCCCGTAGATTTCTGATGATATGCTGTGTGCTGCACTTAGTCGATGCGGCAGAGTTGTCGGCCCAGTGAAGACTCTCTCCTCTTCCCCTCTGACCACGATGATAAACACATCTGTGGCTTCCGTAGAACTGCTCACATCATATTCGTCGGAAGAGTATCTCATAAATTTTCCACGGTTCCTCGATGTCCGTTGCGGTAACGAGCGCCGCCGGATTGAGCTCCTCACCTCGGCTCATTGCTCACGCTGCAAGGCTTACGGCCGTCAGCAGGCTCAATGCCCCCATGCAGAGCCACTGACTCCTGCAGCTCCAAGTCAGCAATCTACCTCTTCCTCCGTATCTGCTGTCATGCCTCCTCCAGCGTCTGCACCTCCTGGACCCAGTTCTGCCGAAAATCTGATTAAAGCCTACGATCAACACGCGTCATCCGATGTTGCTTTCTCCACTGTCGGATTTTTCTCAGCTTGACTCCTCCTTGCCTTCCCGTGTTCTCTCTCCATCAGAGGACATAACGGCGGATCTTCAAGCTTCATCACCGTCGGCACTTTTGCTCCCGGCGATGAGGTGTACCTTTCCTCTGATTCCACATCTCGTGTGTCATCGATCCACGGCAAACGTAGCTCTACTACCAGTACCGAGGACCGGAGAAAAAAGAAGTCAACTTCTCCGACTGACCGCCCACATCGTTCCACCCGTCTTGCAGGCTCCAAGTCTTCCATATCACGTTCTAGTTCTTCCATTTCTAAGTCCAAGGGTCCTCTGCCGACGTTTGAAGATTTCTTGACTCTGCTTACCAATGCCTCTCTTCCTTCAGAACCTGACTCCTCTGAAGATCTTTACGAGTTTCTCACTCATAAAACAAATCGGGAGGCTTTTCTCATTTTTTTACAGCAGTTTGAAGCAGTTCTTCCCGAATTCTTCTACCAAGCAACCTCTATCCTCAAATTCCTCCGGCATAATGCCATGCAAGCCGACTATGTTTTGTGGTGCCGTGGTATCATCAATCGCCTCAACAGATTCCAGAAAGCTGCCATAGCTGCTCTTCATCCGACTTCGGATTTACTCATTCAAGGTCGCCCCTCTGAATTGTAGGGGGTTTGCTAACCCACTCGCTATAACTCTCTCGTTCTGGAAGATCTCTCGCCTTTTGGGGCCGACTTACTGCTTCTGTAAGAGACGAACTGCTACTCCTCGACACTTTTTCATACATGGTGCATTTGGGACTTCATCTTTCACTATGCTTTCCGTTACTCTGTGCACGGTGGTCCAGCAGGAGTATCAGTCTGCCATTTCCGCATACCGTGAAAGCTCCTTCTATGCAACGTGGCTGTCAGTGACCCCGTAGTTCGCTGTTACACTAAATCCGTTACATCTCACGGTGAGTTAAGACTGCATGAACGTTTTGTTGTTCTTTCGCACTGCGGTGCCCCGCCTGCGATCATTTTGTTCTTCTTCAAGCATTGCTCTGTTTGCATTACGTTGTAAATTTGTCATTACTCATTCAATGTAAATATCATCGCTTTTATCAGTTTGTACCATACCTTTTCTTTTTTTCTTTGAGACGATTCCATATTGCTTGTCTCTTCTGTTTTGTTACATTAAAACGATTCTGAAACCACCTTTGGCCTTAATACATGCGCTGACCCTTCGAGACATGCTTTTGACAAGGTTTTGAAACACAGCGATAGATATGCGCTTCCATTCAGTACATAATGCTACCGCTAACTGTTGCTTAGTAGTAGGCCTTGGTTACAAACTTCTTGTGCGCGCTCTAATTCACCACATAGGTGCTCCATGGGATTAAGATCAGGGCTCTGTGCTGGCCAGTCCACACACATTACGGTGTTATCGTCAAACCCTGCCGTGACAGTCCTTGCTTTACGGCTCGGTGCATTATCCTGCTAGTACCAACAAAACTCGGTTCCATAGTATTGCCACAGAGTTTGTGGTCCACAATTGTCCAAAATATCGAGGTAGACGTGCCGGTTAACAGGTTTGTTAACGATAGCCAATGGGCCGGGACCATACCACGAAAAACACCCCACACGAGTACACTGCCAGCTCCAAACTTGACCGTAGGAACAGTAAACTGTGGAAAATAGGGTTCCTCCAGCGACCACCATACCCACACACGGCCATCAGACTGATGGATCGTGTATCAGGATTCATCAGTCCATAGGATCCGTTTCCATTGATCTACGGTCCACGATAAATGTTCTTTACGCCATACTAAATAACGAGTAGCATTCCGAGTGTAGATGAAAGGCTTATGAGCAGCCGCACGACCACTTCATTCCATTGTAACCCATGGAATGAAGTTTTCTACGAATGGTACGTGTACATACCAAGGTTCCAGCATTTTTACTCACTTGTACACTGAGGTCTTGTGCGATTAGGTGTACCTTTCCTCTGATTCCACATCTCGTGTGTCATCGATCCACGGCAAACGATTACCTCCGTCGATTTGCTGTAACGGCTCACCTGAGGCTCGACGTCTTCTATCATTGATTTTCTTTGGTCTGCCGGTACGTTTTGCTGCTTCAGGCACGCCATGTGTATTCCACTTATTCAGTGCATCCAAAACAGTTGACTTGGGTATGTTTAAACGCATCTCGGTTTCTCTTATGGACAATCCACTAATATAACGATCAACAATCTTTCCTTTCTCAAAGTCAGCGACATTTTGACTCAACATCATAGTACGATATGATCGCGGTCAGCTGCAGGCTTGTTTTTATACCGTTTGCAGCTGTACCGCGCATCTTAATAACGCAGCATATCTGTTCATTTGCTTTTGAAGGGGTGTCCGGTGACTTTTGTCAATATAGTGCATGTAAACACATCCTTCAAACTCTCATTTCCGTTGTAAGACACGAATGGCGTCAGAAGTTGCTTTTGTTTTGTAGTAGCTGAGTAGTCTGTTCATGTAAAGAAAAACAGCCACGTGTTTTACTCGCTAAATCCAACGAAGTGAAAACAGAATTTGATTTCAACCATTAAAGAAATACACCGTCCTATTTCAGGCTCTCATCTTGCAGCCCGGATTCAGCTGTAAATAATCAACGCATCCGGTCGCTTATGGGGTCTGCCGTTTTATCCCGTGAACTTCGCCATTTGATCATTTGACAAGTCAGTCTTCGTTTCGTGAGGCTGCGATGGTCCAACCTGTAACTACACTGCTGGCAACCCAATATGCAACACCAAAAGGATGCATCCGATTGGCCTGAAATTCGCAGCATGCGTCACCCGCGAGAGGACATGCAAACGATTAGAATTGCAGGGCATATGCAAATCATGTGCGCCCAGCGCGCCACCGAGAAAAACTATAAGAAGAGTGCACAGAAGGCGGTGTGTAAGTAGTGGAAGTGTGTTGTGCTGCCGTACCTGTGCGTGGGAAGCTTCCTGATGCCTCGTCGCAGAATACAGCAGTCATTCCAGCACGTTTCGGAGTTCGACAGAGGACGAATAGTGGCTTATCGCGACAGCGGTTTATCCTACCGAGACATCGGCGCCCGTGTCGGATGACATCCAGCCACAGTGAGGCGAGTATAGATTCGGTTGGTGCAGGAGGGACGGACGGACCGACGTGAGCGATTGCCGCATCCGCGGCACACCATCAAACGAAACGACCGGCATGTTGTGCGGCGGACATTGACGGCTCGCACCGCCACATCACGAACGTTAGCGCTGGAATTAGAGTGTGTTGCGCAACAACCTGTATCAGCACGTACTGTTCGACTTCGTCTGCAGCAGCGGGGACTTGTTGCACGGCGCCCATTGCTCCGATTACCATTGGCGTTACACCACCGGCGAGTGCGGCGGCAGTGAACAGTTGAACGCCGCACTTGGACTACGGAATGGCATGACATTGTCTTCTCCAACGAATCCCGCGTCTGCCTGAAGCACCACGATGGTCGGATCCGCGCGTGGCGCCACCGCGGCGAGAGACTGTAAGACGCCTGCATCATGCATCACCATACCGGTCCGTCGCGTGGCGTTATGGTTTAGGGCGGAATTGGATATGACACCCGCTCCCCTCTGGTATGCATCGCCGGTACACTCAACAGCCACCGCTACATCTCCGACGTTTTGGAGCCTGTAGTCCTCCCTTACCTGCAGGACCTGCCAAAGGCCACGTTTTAACAGGACAATGCGCGCCCGCACGTGGCACACATCGTGCAACAGTTCTTCACGGCCCACCATGTGTCACTGCTGCCGTGGCTTGGCTGTTCTCACGATATGTCGTCCATCGAACACGTGTGGTCGCTGATCCGCAACCGAGTGGCCCGGCAGGCACGACCCGCGGCTACGCCTGATGAACTGTGGCAACGTGTGGAAGCAGCTTGGACCGACATACCCCAAGCCCACATCCAAAGCCTCTAGCGTTTGATGCCGCGGCGTGTAGCGGCCGTTATTGCCAACCATGGGGGCCGCACGAACTATTGATGTCTGCGTGTTCCGCAAGTCACACGGTCCTGTAAGCTCAATCGTTTCATCACTGTATCTGTTGTTATGTGTCCAGTAAATCTGGCTTTGCTATCTCGTGTCATTCTTGGTGTTGCATTTTGGGTGGCCAGCAGTGTATCTCTATGTTCGGCCCAGCTAGCTCAAAAACCTCTGCAGGAAGGACAGTCTTAAATTAGTTGACATTTCATTAAATTAAGTAACTGCGACAGTGCATAAAAATTTAACACAAAATTCTTTTTAAATGTTTAATGAGTTCTCATTAACTCAACTACTGATTTGTTAAATCAAAAAGTTTAAATTTTAACTTCAAAATTCAAATTTCTTTAAATTGAGAGATATAATAGCCGAGATCAGCAACATTGTAGAGAAACCGAACAGCAATCACCTAGCAAGAAAGTACTCATTCTGAGCAGTCAACTGCATAGGATATTTCTCAACTCTATCAAACATAGACACCTCTGCCCACCCAGAAAAAATCTGCGAATGTTTAAAATGCAGGAGCAAAATGCTAAACCTTCCAGTACAGGCCCTGCCCTGCCCTACATGGCCCGGCTCGGCCCGAGCTGGGAATATTTCACTTAACTGATGAAAGAAAAAAGCCCAGCTGGGCTGAGACCGAGTTCGTGCAGACCTCTATTCTGCACCACGTGATACATGATGCATGCATGTGTGATACATCACGTGGAGCAGAACGCTCAGTTTCTCACTATTGTTGCTAAACTTCGATAAAGGAAAAGGTATTTACCTGAGAGAAAGGGAAACGTTCCAGCTTCGTTAGTGGTTTGCAGTAGCAACAAAGAAAGGGAATGATGTCACAGAACTTTCGAAGTTTATGCCTCGAATAATATGCCAAAATTAAAAATAATGTGCTCCCATTGTTTTCTTCATTATAAATCAATCTTGCACATCCATCACTTTCTAAGAGCTTGAAATAATGTTTTATATTTCATACACGCAAATTTCATTTTGCCGCCTCGGTGGTGTTGGTCTAATCGCTGGTTTCTGATCATTCGTCCCAATACAAAGACCTGAATGCCATACTCTCTACTGAAATTATCAATAAATATAAACACACCGTCTAGTCACATTATTGGGATAACCAGCTAATATAAAGGGTAATCGCTGTGTGCAGCGCGGACAGCAGCTAGACAGGCTGGGAGTGATTCAATAAGGTACTGGAAGGTGTTCACGGGTATGAGGAGCTATGCTGACTACAGTGCATCTGACAGTTGCTGGAGGGTGCGAGATGGAGGTTCCAAAGAGCAAACAACACGATCGAGCTGGTCCCACAGATGCTCAATTAGGTTAAAAACTGGGGAATTAGGGGGCCAGAGAAGTACTTTGAAGTCTTCATCGTGCTCTGCCAACCACTCTTGGACATTTCCATCTGTGTTGCACGTCGCATTGCCGTTCGGGAGAATCTCATCCGCCCAAGGGAAAACAATCAGCATGCATGAGTGTACGTGGTTTGCAAGGATGGATTCATAATGAATTCGGTCCATAGTGCCTTCCAGAGGTATGAGTGGATCAGGGAATGCCACGAAAACATTCCCCAAACCATAACGCTGCACCCATCAGGTTGTGTTCTTCCAGCAATGGTTGAAAAGTGTTTGTTCTCCGATGTTTCTCGCCTTATACTTCAACGTCCATCCGTTTGATGAAGCGGAAAACGTGACTCATCGGAGGAGGCAATCCTTTGCCAATCAGCAGAGGTCCAATTCCGATACTGCAGTACAAATGCAAGCCTTTTTTTGCTGATGCACTTTTGTTAGTATAGGTGCAGTGACCATCCGTCTGCATCAAAGCTCCATCCGCAGCAGGGTTCGCTGAACTGTCGATTTGGACACACTTCCGGTAACCCCCTGGTTCATTCGGACAGTGAGTTGCTCCACTGTAGCGTGTCGTTCGGCCCTCAAGTACCTTCGAAGCCGACGTTCACCTCTCACATCAATGGTGCATGGTGCTCCGCAGTTTCCACATCACTTATTTGCGATGGTTCTTTTTCTCCAATCACGATACACTTTAACCACAGCAGCACACGAACAGTTCAGAAACTGCGTTGTTTCCGAAATACTGGCACTCTTGGCCCGAAAGCCGATAATCATCCCTTTTTGGAGATCTGATAAATCGCTCCGTTTATCCATGACAGCTACGAGTGATGTTTTTAGAATGCCTACAGCCCACTTTATATACCCTCCAAGCCAGCTCACGACACTTGCTTTCTTTCATTGGCTAGGCACTGTTGACGTTAAAAGTAGGAGGTGGTCATAATAATGTTACTCGACTGTGTATATCCCATAATCAGAAAAATAAATGTTTTACGTGTGATTTAAATTGTTCGTTTTGTTTCCTGCTCCCTTGACATAGAGAAGCTGAAATTCCTCATCAGTGCAAGTCCCTGTGAAGCGTGGAAGTTGTTTATGTCTTACGGCACTGGCTCTCTTCTTTTCCTGGAGCTTTTTTTTTTTTTTTTTTTTTGATTGGAGGTTTAACGACCACCGTGAGCAACTCAATGGGCTATAAGCAGTCGCCCGTCCCTAATTTAGGGTCACTGGTTCCAGGGAAGGGAGAGAGCCAGTGCCGTAAGACAAACACAACATCCATGCCTGACCGGGATTCGAACCCGGACCCCTTACGGACGAATGATCAGAGGCCAACGCCTTAGACCACTGCGCCACCGGGGCGGCTTCCTGGAGCTTGTGGCCCTAAATTAGGGTCGGCAGCTGCTTATAGCCAATGAATTTGCTCACGGTGGCCGTTAAACCTCCAAACAAATAAACAAACAAAAAATTTGATTTACATGATTTCTGATTAGCTGATTATTCAAATGAACGTATATAGAAATCTAAGTTACTGCTCTTTATTCAGACGGTGCACAGAAACATTAGTAAGAAAAGAAAAAGAAAAGAGAAAGAAAAAATACCAAAAGAAAGATATTGACTTAGTAGGAATTTATTGTATTTTTAACGATTAGCCCCAGTTCGATCTAAAATACTACATGGTATTTTCATTTCATGTAACACCAGGAACACCCGTTTTAGTTATACAGTCGAGCATGACAATAATGTGCTTTTTAAATCTCTTATAGTACATCAGATTTGCTTCTGCGATAAGAGTTTTTTTTTCAGAACTTATTTATGTGCTGGTGCCAAAGTGAAATATTTCAGTTCTGGGAATGTACTTATAAATTGTAAATATTTTTTTTTCAGATCTAGCTCCTTGTCTCAAGTTTGTGTCGAACAGATGGAAAGAGACATCAATATCTTCAATATGCGTGCCATTTCTAAGTAGTGCTCAAGCGGAAAGAAGTACGTTTTTATGTCTCGTGAAAATCCATTTGGCCTGACCATTTGGAAAAATCCAGTTGATCTACGTCGTACGAAAAATAAATGCGCCAATGAAATGGAAATGTGTTTTCCATATTCGGCCATCAGTTTATGGCAGATAACAGGCGAACACGTTCATATTTTATGTTAGCGAAACCTGGAGCGGGTTTCAATTCTCTTTGCAGAGAACGTAGAATTTCTTGGGGGAAAGGATTCGCTGGTAAACACTGTGACAAAAAGTGAACGTGACGACATCCACTAGTAGCTTGGAATGTGTTTTTATGATTATACAGTCAGTGGACAATATATGAGGAACAGTAGACTATTTTATGCAAATAGGCTGATACGTCATCCTTTGTCATCATGTTACTAAGGCTACATAATCATATGAACACTCCCTGTAGTAGTTTGGAATACGTAACTTATGATTACACAGTGAGTAGCGAATTTATTAAGCGAAGCGAGGCCGAAGGCCGTGCGGAGCTTCTCTTTACGAGACTCGAGACAATCAGTTGTTCGGGTATGTGTAGGAGATGACACATCCGATCACCGTGATTTTTTTTCATGCGATTGGACATCGTCCATGGTCAGATTTTAAAGTCTTCCGATTTCCGAAATTCCGTATTATTGAGGAATAATCGTTCAAGAACTTGCATTTTTAAGGCTTTTGCTGGGTTTTGAGAAGGGGTCGTTTGTTACCTATCTCCTCCAAATATCTTCAGCCGATCGCGGTGACACTTGCCACAGAGAAAGGGAAGGACATGGTGAGTGACATGGGGTTGGTATCATGATGATTGGTCGTGTGGTATAAAAATAATTACCATTAAAAAACTGACCAATTTTATTAATAATTGAAAAAATTCGCTCTCTGTACGAGACTCGGGACAATTAGTTGTTCGGGCATAGCTACGACATGACACATCCGATCGGAGATCGGATGCCGTAGCTATGTCGTATGACATAGCTACGACATCCGATGTCCGAACAACTAATTTGTGTAGCATGCCAAAAATCAAGCATGTGTCATGTTTGATTTTTGGCATGCGATTGGACATCGTCCATTGTCAGGTTTTGACGCTTTCCGATTTTGCAACAGCTTCGCTCAAAATTTGCCAACTGTACCCGAGCTATCGGTTACCGTTGGCGGCTTGTCCTAGTTAGGATCATTAGACCATTTTATGCAAAGAGGCTGATAGGACCACCGGCATAGCGCAGTTGGTTAAGTCACTGTGCGCTGTGTGGGAGACTGATGTTTCTGACGAGTGTTCAAATCACGATCCTGCTGGCCAATTAGTCTGAGGTTTTTACTGGGGTTTGCAGCCAACTCTCCGTGTTTGGGGACGTGAATGTATAGATAGTTGCCTCTCAAATCGGCCCCGGAAGCACTTTGTCCTTGGATCCCCTTCCGTAGGCTGCCTGATTAGTGTCGGTGCGCTTTTGGTAAAACAGCAAAAGACGATTGTAATCTGATGCCTCATGGCACCAAACACATACGGGAATGTTTTCATGGTTGTTGATGATGATGATGAGGCTGATACGTCATCCCTTCCGGTCACGTCCCAACAGCTTCATAAATAAAGCCGAAGGTAGCATTTTCAGAAGTAGTATACAGGGTTCTTAGGAAAGTCCGTATACCCCCTCTAACTTTTAAATCGCATATCGTACCGTCACAGAAGTAACGTGCACCTATAGGAAAGTGACCATGCGTAATCGATTGGGCGTGCTTGTATCGCCCCTAGTGGCGAAATACGGAACTTAGCAAAATTAAATTAGAAACCAAGAGAGATACGCAAAAAAGTCCAATTACCAAATGAAAGAGCGGTGTTCAATTAGTACAAAGCGACACTTGGTTCAACAGAAACACTTACAGAAAAGGCAAGACATGTTAAAGTAGTAAACTTCAAATTACACACAAACCAACACAGACGGAACTAACCTGGCGAGTGGTCTACCGCACACGTTGTTCGAAGTGTGCATCAACAGCGATGATGCACATCTGGACTCGGGACGGAAATGCATTTCGAACAGTATGCAGCATCACAGGTGTTGCAGATTTACACCCTGACGATGCGTTCCTTTAAATCTGTCACACTGGAAGATTTCGTAGTGTACACTTGATCCTTCAGGTATCCCCAAAAGAAGAAGTCCATTGGTGTTAATTCGGGTGACTATGGCGGTCATTTCGTACAACCACCATACCGAATAATATTGTTGCCGAAACTGCGAGATAAGAACGAGCGAACTGGAAAGGTTTTGTGGGAAGGAAAGCCGTCATGCTGAAGCCATGTGCGTGGTAACATAGTCAAAGGAACATCATCCAACCAATCGCTTACTGGACTACATAACAGCTGCAAGCAACGCTGACTTGTTAAAGTTCCGTCAATGGACACAGGTTCAATCACGGATGTTTGCCACATTCTACACCACACATTAAATCACCATCTTTCTTGATCATGCGCTTGTCTTGTCATGTATGGATTTCTCACATCCCAGTAGTGGAAGTTCTGGTGATTGATGATCCCGCCCCTTTTAAATGTTGACTCGTCAGTCCATAGGATATGTCCACAAACCACGGCTTTTTTCTGTAAGGTGTTCAAGACGAAGTTACAAAGTCATACTGACTTTGGAGGTCTCCAGGTATCAGGTTTTGCACGACAACATCACGGTAGGGATCAGCACCATGTTTGTTCAAGATTTGCCACAACCGTGATGCCGATAATCCACACCCAGCAAAAACAGTCTTGCTGGGCCAGCACTATGTTGCCGCTGCCGAACCGTCAATAAAATGTCCAGGCGGCCAACAGAAAGGCCAGAAGTTCATACCAGCAGCTGGCCAACAGTTGGCACCCGCATCAGTTGCCATATGCCACAACAGGGCCATCAGTTTTCCGTCACAGGCAGTAGCTGCCACAAGTGGCCCTTCAACGGCCATGCACGTACGTGCCATAAATGATGGCTAGCCTAATGTGGTCCGCTAGTTTCCCGGCAGTGGCAGCCGGCAATCACGTGACGTAACTAATGGCTTGCCGAATCTTGCCCTCCAATTCCCCGGCAGTAGCCATAAAAAAATAATAATAATAACGGGAAACGGCAGTTTCCCAAAGCTACAACTACTTTTCTTTTTTCGCCTTACAGCACTGCGTTGCGGAAATTTTATCAACAGGTCCTGAAAAAACGCCCGTTTGGATCTGGGTGGATACGACCAGCTCTCTACCAACTGGACTGATTTGGCACGCACGAGCATGGCTTGAAGCTGATAATCTTTTCTGGGGAAAGTGTAACGAATTGTGTTCTATTTAATTTTACAATATTGTGAGGTATTTTTCATAAATATCAGTTTCATATAATTCATAATTTTATTTTTTCAACGTACGATTTTTTTTACCTTACTGGAACTTCACGTTTTCAACGAGTGTACCAACTTAAAGGCGCTTTCCAAAGTTTTGAGCTGTCCTTGTCGTCTTGAAAGGCGATTGTTGAATTAATATATTTACCCGTTCATGTCACATTCTGTTACAGTTTTAACGTTGTATCTTTCCTTTCCGCTGTCAGAAGCTACATTTGTTTTAAAGAGGAAAGATATTTTATTTTACTTCTCGTTATTTTCAGAAGTGAATTCCTCCAGTCTTGTGTATTCAACATATGAATGAGTACATTATACCCACATAGCGTTGCTTCTTTTATTTTTTTTTAAATGGTTGGCAAATTTTGTACGCGTATTTTTTTTTTCAACATGACGCTTTTTTAATGTTTTTCTACGATTTTTGTTTCAAGAAGTTTAGTGAATGTTAAAATGAAAAATTACACAGAAATTATTTCTAGTTATTCATGGGAATGGAGTGGGTGTATTTTATGACTGTAATCTAGTATTTCATGGCTTAATCTGATATCTTCGTCGACGTGGCATTTCATTAGGAAATTAATTCGCTTCTCTACATATGCTTTGTTTTTTATTAACATGCACTAAAATAACACGATGGTGATAGCGTCTTTTTCAACTAACTGGTACCACGAGAGACAAATCACGTGTTGCTTCTGCGCATGCGCATTCCGTTGCTTCCACCTGGTGTTCGGGTTTCATCGGTTGCCAGCTACGGGCCACTAGTGGCACTTGCTTGGTGGGCTACAATTCATTGCGATGCTGCAGGGCCATAAATGGCTGCCAACTGATTGCGCTCCCACCAACGGACCGCTACCGGGCCGTGAACGGCAGATTTCAGCCAGTAGTGACCCATCACTGCCTGCTAGTGCCCAGCAGTTTCCCAATACTTGTGTTTTTGCCGGGCGCGCATGGCTCACTGACGTCGTACTACTTCGGTGATTTGCAACAACATAGCCCAAAACATCAGTAGGATGTACTCGCACGCGAGCACCAATGGGACGACCGGAGCGATGGCACTCAGTAACGCTTCCTGTTTCTCGCAGGCGCCGGACAACTTTGGCAATTGTCTGTGCTGCGGGATAATGACGAGTAGAAAACCGTACTCTGTACAACCTCACAGCCTTTTTTGCCTTCTGCTGACATTCGTCGTACAGCAAGACCGTATCACAGTACTCGTCATTCGTGAAGATAAGCAATCTACCTGCCGACCTCTTACTCTGATTCACTCTAAATTCCCACCCATCATTTATAGCACTTTGGCTGTCTGACGTCATTTTACGTCAAACTTGAAATTAGGATGACTACGTGTTGTGTCACGTCACCTCTTTTCTTTTGCTGTCGCGTGCTAGCAGCAGAACATCTGACGCTTTGTTCGCGTTTTTTTGTCTTTTCTGTAAGTGTGTCTATTGAACCAAGTGATGTTTTGTACTAATTAAATACCGCTCTTTCATTTTGTTATTGGACATTTTTGCGTATCGTTCTTGGTTTCTGAGTTAGTTTTGCTAAGTTCCGTATTTCGCCGCTAGGGGCGCTACAAGCACGTCCAATCGATTGCGCATGGACACTTTTCTTTAGGTGCACGTTACGTCCGTGGCGGTACGATACGCGGTTTAAAAGTTAGAGGGGGTAAACAGATTTTTGTAAGTACCCTGTAG
Source organism: Macrothele yani (assembly GCA_039090855.1). Lineage (NCBI taxonomy): Eukaryota > Metazoa > Arthropoda > Arachnida > Araneae > Macrothelidae > Macrothele > Macrothele yani. The sequence goes on from CM077002.1 coordinate 57,557,780, forward strand.
AATATGTAACTAAATGTCAGATGGGTAAAGCAACGTGATGAAATGGATCACGTTGCTTTTCCAGGATATGATAATACTGGGTGACTGAAGGGGTGATCCAGGATACAGGAAAACTGTTGCACTTGGCGGTTTGTAGAAGAGTTACAGTAGTAGCACTGTGCAGGGTATGGTCGACGCAGAAGAAACACATTAATGAGCGCATGACGCATGGTCAGGAACTGTTGACCGTCGGTCGAGGCGAGCAGAAGGTAGCGAAATTTGTACTAGACAGTGAGCCATCAGTTACACTGGCTGAATGATAACAGAGGAAGACGCGTCCGTGCACCATTGCTATCTGCAAGAAAAAGACAAAACGTCTCCATTGGACTTGGGAGCACTGGACGTAAGTGTTTGGAAAAGCGTCGTGTGGTCAGACGAATTGTAATGTGAACTGTGCTGTTCCAATGGGAGGATAGGGATTCATTGACAACAGTTTGGGCGCATGGACTTTCTAGATTTGTGCAGAGATTATAATGAGGTCAGCAAGTTTCGTGGGAGACTTTAGACACCCTGATCCAAGTGGTCCCAGAGTTTAATACCCAAACGTATTTAAACGTTGTTGCTTAAATAAGGTTGGCCCACTGTAGGCATTGTCAACTTCTGTGGTGATCAATGTTTCGATCAGGACAGTTCGCCATGCCACAATACCAACATTGTCTCAAAGTGATTTCAGGAGCATGATGAAGGCTCAGATGCTTCATGGCCACTCCAGTCCCTAAACCGTAATCTGACAGATCATGTGGGAGGTAATGAAAAGAAATACGTAACCGAAAGTCTGGATCCGTTTGCATCTACTTAGCGTGCGCTGGAATCGAATGGGGAATCCTTTGAATCCGACTGGGCTTATACATCACTGGAACGTTACCAATGCTTAGGTGAATCGATACCGGAACAAAATGTTGCTTTTCGAAATGTCAGAGATTGTCTACCCCATCATTATTTAGGTGGAACAGTAAACTTCCCCCTGTGCGCATTATCACTTTATTTTCCATTCTGATCTCTGTTGCTATAACATCGTGGGTGAAAAAATTATTTTATATACGATGCAATCATGTCCAACATTTTTAGTTCGTTCTGCACTTTCTCTGTTGCACAATTTTACACACTGGGCAGCGTGGGAATTTATACTTTTTGAAATTACAGTTTAGTCTTCAGTAGGCACAGTAATTTTTTTTCAGTAAGCTTTGCGCACATGAAAAGGGTAATTAATGGTAATATTAACCTGGGTGCGCATAATTCAATTAAGAGCGAAAAATATTGTTGGTGTCATTTAGCTGGCGAAAATATGCTTTTGTTTGTGATTAAGGACGCTAGATATCCGCACGGTCCTCCACCCATTCTTTCTAGGCAGCTACGTCATTGGTTGCAGAAAGGAATAGTCTTCTTCCATTCAGCCAATGATGGTTCATAAATTACTGTGAGAGGATGGACTAGGTGTTCCATCGCCCAGGTTGCACAGTAGCTTAAGCGCTGGCTTGTGACCATTCGTTAGAGAGGGTCCAAGTTCGAAACCCGGTGAGGAATGGATGTTCTTTTTGCCTTACGTCCTTGGTTAGCTCCCTTTCCTGGAATCAGTGGCCCTAAAATAGGGACGGGCGACTGAGTATAGGCCATCGAGTTGATAACAGTGGTTGTTAACCCCCTTTCCACCCAAAAAAAGAGCTAGGTGATTCATTGTATCCGCTCAATGTCCTTTTGTTAGGAGGTTTATCCTCCACCGTGAGCAACTGGATGGTATCAGAGTTGGGCAAAATCGTACTTGAATTAATCTGTAATGCATTACAGCGTGATGGTAATGGGAACAAGAACTTAGCGTTACCATTACATGGTACTGGTGAACTGGTCATTAGAATTACATGGTAATTGTAATGACATGTAGCATTTACCCATTATAATCGTAATGGTTAATGGTTAACTATATGTTGGTAATTACCAAAAACTTATGGGTAGCAATACAGCGTGAATAAATCAGCAACTAATACACCCTTACACAATGTGTAGGTTTTTTGACAAGTGTTCCACCCCTCGTAACTCAAATGCGTGTATGTAGGTATTGGAGATTGTATGTGTGTGATATGAGTAGTTGCCCCGTCTTCGCCGCAAGTAAAGTGATTTGAACGAAATAATACATATGAAGTAAGTACGAATGGGATGTTTATTTCGGTTAGAGATACTCATTTCGTCCATCTCCAGTACAGTATTCTCGTCCATTACGTACGTTTTACTGTCCAAAATAAAGACCCCACTATAGCCACAAGAAAAATATAAACACTACACTCATAGTTCAGCAACTCAGGTGCACTGCCGAATATTACAGAAATTTGAGAACTCTTGATATTTTTGCTGTACTTCGCAGGTGTTGTTGTCCATTACTTGTCCGATACGAACACTGGACTAGCGAGCGACTGATTCCTTTATATACAGGGTAATTCAGAACTCATGGGACAAAATTTAAGGGGTGGTAGAGTACACTGCGACAAACTTTAAGGGGTGGTAGAGTACACTGCGACAAACATTTTTTGTATAGGAATGTATGGGCGCATGTGGCGCATTGAGGTACGAGCACAAGAAATTCCCAGCTCATGTGCTATTCACAGATAAGGCGATTTTTACACATGCAGGTGTTTTTAATGTGCACAATTGTCATGTGTGGGCAAGCTCTAACTCACATGCGCACAAAGAATTATTCTCTGTGAATGTGTGTGTGTGGGGGGGGGGGGAGGTATTGTGAACGACTTCCTGCTTGGCCTATATTTACTACCTATGCGACTCGATGGCAGATGTTATCGTATTTTTCCGGAAGAGGTTTTACCAGAATTGCTTCCAGATGTACCACTGGCCGTCCGACAAGGACTGTGGTTTCAGCATGATGGGGCGCCAGCCCATTTCAACATTAGTGTGCGCAATTACCTGGATGCCACTTTTGGGGCGCGATGGATTGGCCGTGGTGGACCAGTCCGTTGGCCACCCCGATCGCCCGGTTTATCGAGCCTTGATTACGTTTTATGGGGACATCTGAAGGCCCTCGTTTACGAGACTCCAGTTTACTCTGTTTAGGACCTCGTCGCTCGAATATCCGTTGCGGCTGCACGTGTGCGAGAAATACCTGACATCTTTGAAACTGAACGCCAATTACTCCGTCGACGCTGCCACGCATGTATTACTGTTGGTACACGCAATTTTGAGCAATTATTGTAAACACTGCTGTAAAGAAGCACTTGCCAACGATGCTGTAAGTAAACAATTTATGTTTCCTTTCATGTCTATTTCTTGTGTTTGTGTCTCAACGCATCACTTGCGCCCATACATTCCTATACAAAAAATGCTTGTTGCAGTGTGCTCTACCACCCCTTAAAGTTTGTCCCAGTTCCCAGTTCACCCTGTATACTTCACGATAGGAACTGAACTATCGGGAATATTATTGATTTACAAGAATATTACACAAGGTTCTCCAACTTCCCACTGAATATTTAGAATATTCCAGAAGGCTCTCTAACTTCCCACTGCGCGATCATTCTGGAACATTCTAAAACGTCTAACCCATTCTTGCCGCTTCTCGAACATTCTACACGACACTTCAGTCGCTGTCTGCTGTGTTACATGGCCGACTTTTCTAGACATAGCTTTTGGCACTCGTACATTTCTAAAAACTATTTGTTTGTAATTATTATTTGCAAATTGTGTAATTTCATTACCAAATATTTCCATTGCGTTTGAATGGCATTATTAAATAATTGAATTATATCCTCTTCATTGTAATTCATTACATAAAATACCACTATCAATTCCAAGAGCCGCCCCGGTGGCGCAGTGGTCTAAGCGATGGCTTCTGATCATTCGTCCGAACGGGGTCCGGGTTCGAATCCCGGTGAGGCATGGATGTTGTGTTTGCCTTACGGCACTGGCCCTCTCCCTTCCCTGGAACCAGTGACCCAAAATTAGAGACGGGCGACTGCTTATAGCACATTGAGTTGCTCACGGTGGTCGTTAAACCTCCAACAAAAAGATCAAGAAATGCTCTGTTATTTTCGAAATTTAGATGTAAGTTGACAGTCCAGATAAAGGGTTATCAGGTACGACATTTAAGAAAGAAATAATTTTATTTTAAACAATAATTATATTGCTGGAAAATCGTTCTAAAAACAAGTGAACATCCCCTATACATAAGCAACTGGGTACTGTCGATCATGTTGAAAGTTGTTCCATTTACAATACTCAAAAAGTCGCAGGAATTCCGTGTGTAAGATGCGCACGGTTGACAGCGACACCTATATGAAGGCGAAGTACTATGTTCCAACTTCGCTCGAGGCATGCTACATGCATGCACGATAACAGTAATCTTATTCACTACAGTGCTTTCGGATGCAGAAACGGGTTTTCATTTTTTGAGATATGAAATAGCATGATTTGTATATTTGCATTTCGAGAAACATATAGCTGCTTCCAGAATTGCAAATAAAACCCTACATCTGTTTCGGGCATTTGGAATACCCGAAACAGCTATAGGGTTTTAAATTCGTTAGCTGTAGTTTTAAATGTTAAGTGGAGAACTAATTGGCTAATATTATAGTAGCTTCGCAGCACATAAATCACACACTAGAAAAAAGGAACCAAACGGCCAGGTATAAAGAATCAGCGAATGACTCACACAATCCTACCAGTTTATTCTCCAAACATTTGTACTACAGGATATCAATATAATTCACCGTCAGAATACGTAGTGCGTTCAAAAGTTCCGCGACTAGGTACGTAGCGCGCCAACAGATGGCAGCACGTACATGCTCGAGCAGCGGTCGACAGCAGTGACCTTCATGAGCCATTGTGCCGAATGGGATCGTTCTGTGAAAATCAGGAGCTGTGCTACACGATATTTGGTGACCACGTGCAGAACACTTCTGCGATTTTGGTATGGATTGCAAACTAGAGTAGCGAGCGAACATCAAATTCTGCGTGAAAATCGGCAAATCGGGAACGAAGACGCGTGAAATGTTGCGGCAGGCTTATAGCAATAAAGCAATGAGTCGTACGATGTGTTCTGGGGGCACTCGCGGTTCAAGAGAGGCCGAATGTCATTGGAAGGCGACGAGAGGTCAGGGTGGCAGTCCACGAGCAAAAAAACACCGAAAATACGAACATTCGTGGGATTGTGCACCATGGATTCGTCCCCCAGGACCAGACCGTCACCGCCCTTTTTACTGCGATGTTCTGCGGCGTCTTAAGGAGGACATTCACCGCAAACGACCTGAAATGTGTTGCAGGGGAGATTTCCTGCTCCATCACGACAATGCAGCAGCTCACAGAACATTAGCAACACGCCAGTTTTGCAGCTGCAACAGCATGATTACCCTCCCCCACCCGCCTTACTTGCCAGATTTGGCCCCCTGCGACTTCTTTGTGTTCCCGAAGATGAAGCTGAAAACCATGGACGAAATCAGCGCGAATCGCAGACAGTACCTGACACGATTCGCGAACAGGACTTCCAGCGAGCGTTCCAACAGTGGCAAAACCGCTGGCAGCGGTGTATCGCTGCCCAAGGACACTTCTTTGAGAAAGATCATAGCCAGACTTAAGTAACGGAAGTATTTTGTTGTATATCAGCCTAGTCTCAGAACTTTTTGATCGGACCTTGTATAACCTCGCGGGTATTAATACAGGTATCAATCGTATTACAATAATATGCATCAAACAGGCATTTTTTTTCGGAATAAAAACGTTTAACAATCTTCTCGCAATCTACAAATCTACATGCTTCATATTCAATCTCGTCATTTAATTTGCTCTGACTCACTCCCAGTTTTGACACTTGTAAAAGCTATTCGTGGAATTACTGCGCCGTTCAGGAAGTAACTAAATTTACTCAAGAAAACAGAAACTCAAAAGGAAGGTTATTTAGATCTATACGTCACGGAACTAGTTCAGAGACGAACATGGGGAACGCGAAGTCACTGGAAAAATCTTTGTTGAGGACACAATCACCAGTACCACTAATCAGGAAATTATGGAACTACTGTCAGCTCCTTAAGTAAAAATGGGAAAATTCATGCTTTCCAACAGGATGTAGCACCTCCACATTGGAATTTAGCCTTCTGAAATTTATTTTGAGAAAACTAAATAAAACGAAGTTAACCCATTTCATAACGTTACAGTCATTCAAATTAGTACTCGTAAACATTTACCTTACACGCGCAAAATATCTACATAAGGATTAAAGGATTGCATCGTTAGTGCTTTGTAAGGAATGACACCGCAAATATGCACAAAAGCATTTATGCTATTCGAATATGTGATATTACCGGGGAGGATAAAAATCATCAAGTTAAAACAAGCATTTATCATTTCGCCCATTGTAGTACTGATAAAATTCTATACTTTCAGCATTATAGTTTTAACAGAATAGGGTATTTTATTTTGTGAACTGCCTATGTTTTGAAAACTATCATCATTTCTTCCTTGCAGTAATAAAATTGGGTGCTTCCAGCATTATAGATTTTCACAGAAAAATGTAATTTCTTATGAGGACAGTCTGTATTTAGAAAATTATAAGACTTCCACTCTTGCAGTAATAAAATTTTATTTGTGTGTGGATGGGTCCAAGTATGAATCCCAGTAATGCATAGATGTTGTGTTTACTTTACAGCACTGGCTCTCTCCCTTCGATGAAACCAGTGGCCCTAAATTAGGGACGAGCTGTTGCTTACAGCTTATTGAGTTCCTCACAAGAGTCGTTAAACCCCCAAATAGGCAAACAAAGCATGCCCAAAATACCCCCCCCATCCAAAACAAACAAATATTGTGTGTTAAGCACTATAGCCTTTCACATCATATATTTCGAAAATTATCATAATTTCTCTTTTGCAGTAGTAAATTGCGTGCCTCCAGTATTAAAGATTTTCACGGAATGGGTGAATTTAAAGATTTTCACAGTATTAAAGATTTTCACAGTATTAAAGATTTTCAGAGTATTAAAGATTTATACGGAATATCAATTTTCTTTCGAAAATTATCATAATTTATTTTTGGAGTAATACAATTGCGTGCCTCCTGGATAATAGATTTTAACAGGACCGTGCATTTTCTTTCCAAAACAGCCTGTACTTTCAAAATTAGCAAAGCATAGGTCCCCAAGACGTTCCTTGACTTGAATAATTCACAAAATACCACACTTTTTGACAGCTCCTAATCAACTAATTTTCATGCTTTCTTCCAGCCAATGATTACCTGACGAAGGATCACGAAATCTTTGAGACGGAAAATTTTAATCTAGGATTTAATGAAACGACATCAATTGCGAGTGATACATAATCAAAAGCACGACATTAAAGGCTACGAAGTTTGCACATTCACCGCCAAACTTTTCCGCAATAATATGACAGTTTTGGGATCAATTGGAATGCGCAGTATAGTATATCTCAATGCCACATGACGTGAAATATTTTCAGCTGTCAACTGCAAAAGTTGGAGAAATGAAAATGGGTGTCAGATAATATGTGTGCAAGACATTGGATAGCTTAATGAATATGTATTTTAGAGGGTATCAATGCCGACAGTATGTCTTTTCAATTTAGCCTAAAAATAAATTTAACATTTATTCGGTAGTTTTCAATAACAGCCGAAATGGATGTTGTTTTTCGCCAAAGCGATGACACTTTTCGAGATTACCACTTCAAAGCTCTTGACATTTCGACTAGATATGCATTCCTTTTGGTGTCAAGAAGAACGCCCTCGTTTTCCGTCCGTGACACTTGAAAACGTTAGGCGGAGAGAGTTAAAGCGGAAAATCTTCATCCACTTTTCAACTTTTGCTTTCCAGCTGATAAAAAAAACACTTAAATCGAAAGGCAATTGAAAGAGTTTTAAAGTTATGTTGTTTAGGCTGATGAAACAGCTCCACGTTTCTTTGCAATCACCTTCAGAAATCATCGGCAGAAAGAAATCTCGGTTGTTCCATAATCCATGTTTACCTCTTTATGTAGAAACTTTATTTAAGTATTACCAGAACTAACTACAAGGTTCTTAGAAACTGGAGAAAAGAAACTTTCAAGTGCCTCTCGGTATTTTTAATAATTGCCTTGACACTGAAAATAGTTTTCGTAAAAATCTCAGCTGTCCTTCACAAGAAAAATTTAATTAACGGGTTTAATAGAAAGCGTTATCCTGAACTGGCCTGATCAGATAATCTTCGAATTTTCATTAACATCTATTAACCCTTTAACCGGCTGCAACCGAATTAATTCGGGGTGAGTAAAACGGGCTGAAATATTCTTGAATACATTCATACATACATACATATCACTAAGGTGTTCTCTGAGATAATGAGGTTAGCTCCACAAAGAAATACAAACTACCAGATATACTTTTAACTGATTATTTACAAACTGTTGCCGTATCGAGCTTCTCCATTTACAGAGATCTTGAAACACAACTCAGGCTTCACTTACACCCATAACACGACGTACACAATACCGTCTATACTTCATACTCATAATTTTTTTCTCATGCAGACACTCCTGAATCTGATCCTCTCATGACTTCTTTGGCCTTCTTCTGCCTTTCCTTCCTGCCACTTGCGCTAAAAACAGTAAGAATCTCATCACTAATTCTTTCAACATGGCCAAACCACCGAAGAATATTAATATTAGTCTCCACCTTGCTAACAACATTTTGCTTCACATTACACAAATGTAACACATCTTTATTCCTCACACGATCAGAACGTGCATTTCCACCCCCACGTAAGTAACGCGTTTTTCCAGCACAAAAACGACTACTATGTTTCTTCGGCAGTACCCAAGTTTCACTGCCACACATCAGAAGAAGGAGCAATTAAACTTTCATACACAGCCATGCGGGACTCTCTTGAGAACTCATCATTCCCGTGAAAACCTCTCAAAGCAGCCATGACTTCCAATGATGAATTCACTCGCCTACTAAGTTCACCATTTAATTTGTTCTCTCTGTCAAACATGCTTCCTAAATGCACAAACTCATTCACCTGGTCAGTCACTGTGCCATTTAGACATATTACATTCATTGGTAACAGTTCCTCGCTTAAAAACCATAACTTTGGGGTTTCCCTTATTTATACTTAGTTTGAATTTCATACAAACTTCGTATCCAGGACAACATCACTCTTGCTCTCTGCTAATAGGACTATGTCATCAGTATACAGCAAACTGCCCACACAGATATTATCAAGACATAAACCAGTATTGTCCATCTTGGCATCACGCATGCACGCATCCATAAATATATTAAACAGCCATGGTGACTGTAAGAACGGACACATTAACGATGTTAATTATAATTAATGATGAACATTATGTTGCTTTTTCGTGACGAAAAAGTCATTACAAGCCCAAAATGGCGACAGAAAGTTCGCGAACATTCCTTATTTTTCAAAGGTCGAGAGCTGCAACAAAGGTCTTCAGTTTCTCACGCCTTAGAAGGGCGAGGCCTTTTTCGAAGAACTAATAGTATCGTCAATGACACCGCGACTTTCGCTGTACATTGTTAGTGTCGTTCAGACGCCTACAAGTCTGGAAAACAGCCATCCACCTTTGTATGAACATAACAATGTGTATTGTGTGATTATAAGAATGTACTTTGACGGTAGGATTAATTTCTCAAAGGGGGCACTCACTAATGGACGATCTGAGGAGGCCCCCGAAAGACACGGAAGGTAGCATTAAAATCCATCAGCAAGAAGCTGGGTCAACGCCGATGGGTGTGGCTAGTGAAGGGAGCGAAAGGTCACCCACGTGGCCAAAGAGGCGAGCCTCATGAACAGGTCAGCGCCAAGGTCTTCGCGCAGGTGCAGCGTAGAGGGGGGAGTCTAGCAGGTCCCTTTAAAAGGATCTGTTAGTCAGTCTGCTTTCGTTCAACAGAGAGGGAAGCTCTCCGATAGAAGGAGACGCGACGCGTTTGCCTTTTATTGTGTGTGGGCCAAGGGACGCTTCAGGAGAGAGAGTGTCCGAAGCTCAAGGGGAGTAAGCGAGCATCGATCATAGAAGAGATAGATCGCCGCTGCAGTGGAATAGGCCCTAGATAGGGATTCTGTTGGTGTAGTAGATATTTCGCTACAGAGAATACGAGCTTAGCACAGGCTAAGACTAGAACATCGGGTAGAGAAGAATAGTTGGAATACTATTTCTCAAGATTCACCAAGATATAGAGCTACTTAGTGTCACGTAGACTCTAGCTAGACATTTCACGCCGAGAGAGATTTTTTGGGGAATAATTTGTTTTAGCTTTCGCGTTTCACGATTCTTGTCAGGTCCAATCCTTTTTTTTTTTTTTTTTTTTGATTGGAGGTTTAACGACCACCGTGAGCAACTCAATGGGCTATAAGCAGTCGCCCGTCCCTAATTTAGGGTCACTGGTTCCAGGGAAGGGAGAGAGCCAGTGCCGTAAGACAAACACAACATCCATGCCTCACCGGGATTCGAACCCGGACCCCAGACGGACGAATGATCAGAGGCCAGCGCCTTAGACCACTGCGCCACCGGGGCGGCGGTCCAATCCTTAGTGAGGCCTGATGTTAGAGAACGAGTAATCCGCCGCATTCTAACTTCTAATTGGATATGAAATAAATGTTTGTATGTTTTCAATAGAGATTCCTCTTGATACAGTATTATTATATCTAAAGGTGAATATTATTCTGTACGTTCAGCTGTTGTCACTCCGTCTTCCCGAATCACAGATCTAATATTAAAGTGGGGAAGGCTTCGTTTGTTCGCTCGAACAGAGTTGGAGAGAGTGTTCCTGAGAAGCACAAACCCTTTCTTGTTGTTGTGAGAGATCATATAGCGTGGACGCCTCAGATCCATAAGTAGGAGGCGGCGCTACAACACGTGACCAGTACGTTCGCTCTCACAGCAAAGAGAAATATGGCGCAGTCATCGTCAGGATATAGAGCAAACGAACTTTGAGGAGAAAGACAGGCTGAGGAGAATTAGAGGAGAAACTCGGTTAGGTAGGTAGGAGAAAGATCCCGGTACCCACAGGTGAAAGGGATGGTACCAACAGAACTTTATCCGACGACGGACGACTAGAGGAAGTCCGCAACCAGGATGCTTCTCGTACGCTGCGGTGGACGAGAGATCGAGTGCATCGAAGGAGACCTACAACCCAGACGACGAGAGGAAGGAGATCCTGAGAAGAGCTAGTAACCAGAGTGCCTCATAGGCTACAGGACTCAATCGGTGAAAGTGGAAGACGAGGGAGCGGATATAGTGAGGGGAGCTCGTAACTAGAGTGCCTCACAGTGCTACAGGGCTGATTAGTGCCAAACAAAAAAATAACTCAAACCAAAGTGAAGTGCCAGGCCATCCCAGGACAAAGAATGAAGCAGAAGGAAGCTCGGATCGCTTCAGCGGGTAAGTACCACTTTGGAACCGCAATTTTATTTCCGGGGCACTACCTGTAGTATTTTAGCCACCTAAAGCTAATCGAATTCGCGTTAGGGTGCGATCAGTTGGAGACCATAGGGTCAAAGATATTGTCAATTATTGAAGTGTATTTATGTGTAAAGTTTGAGGTTATGATTTAAGTTAGGAATTTAATTGTGTCTTATTATTATATGTTGAAATAAGCATGTAGGAAGGTTAGGAGTGAATAGTCTAACCAGTTTGAGAGCATAGGCTGATGTGGAAAATTTGAGAGTATTTTTATATGTATATTGATTTTATGAGTGTTGTAAATGTATATTGCATGAAATATGGATCAGCTTTTGGACGGGCAAAAGAGTCAGGAGTACGAAAAAAAGAGCGTAGAGGGAAGTGAAGGGGAAAGTAATAAAGAGATAGATAACAGCTCAGATTCTAACCAAGAGGTACAGATTAACCAAAGAAAGATGGAAGGGGAGACCGCTAGGTTAGAAATGGAAATTAAATTTCGTATGCTCGAATTGCAAGAAAAGAAAGCGGAAAGGGAATTGCAAGAAAAGAAAGCAGAAAGGGAATTGCAGGAAAAGAAAGCAGAAAGTGAATGGCAGGACAAGCAAGCGGAAAGAGAATTGAGAAAAATCGAGCTAGAAGCCGAACGGACCGAGAGGATGCTTCAGCTACAATTAACGGATAGAAAAGAAGCAAGGGACTTCGAGCTGAGGAAGATACAGTTATCGCTCGGAAAGTCCGGCTTCGGCGAAGAAAGGGAACGACCAGGAGCGCCTAGCCAATTACATGAGAATAATAGAGAGGACAATTCCAAAGAGTCCCTTAAAGCCCGAGGAAATCCTAGATTTCTTCAATTCCATAGAGAAGGCCTTTCTGTTACATGCTGTTCTAGAAGAGATATAGGCACGGTTAGTCGTGGCTTTATCTAACGCCGAATGCGTAAACCACTTCTTCGGACGACTAACGCTGGAGCAGTATGACTGCTACCGCAACGTCAAGGAAGCTATTTTGGCAGAGTGCCATCTGAGCCTCGATATCTATCTCAAACAGTTTGAGACAATAGAAATGAATAAAGGGGAAAGCTTCCAGCAGTTAGCAGGTCGTATTAGACGAGCGCTCCAATACGACGTGGAGAAGAGCGGAGTATCAGAATTCCAGCAATTAATGAACTTGCTAATTGGTGATAAATTCAAGGGTTTGTTTTCTCCAAGTTTGAAAACTTAACTGCTGCTGAGGGGTGCCGTAGGGAAATTGGTTCTAGCGGGCGAACTGGTAGAGATATGTGACCTGTATGAGACACATGTAGAAGCTATGGAATTGGGAGAAGAGAGACCCAAAAGCAATTATGCGGCGGGCTCTAAGTTTAAGGGAGGTCCGTATAATACAGGAGGGACAAACCAGATAAAGGGAGAAAATCAGCCGAATAACGGGCTACCCCAGAAAGGGAAATTCCCAGCGACAGGATCAGGGTTCCAAAATAGGGGTACACTTAATAGACCTCCATGGAACCCCAATTTTGATCAGGGTGTGATCTGTTTTCTTTGAGGTAAGGCGGGACACCGACGAGTGAATTGCCAGCTGAGAGTTACTCCAGGGCAAGATAACAAGGGATCAACAGGCTATTGGAGAAACGATGGGAATAGGAAAGTAAGTCGGGTAGTGAATAGAAAGGAGAGAAGGAAAGTAACCGAAGAAGTGGGCGTCGAGACGAAACCCGAAGAGGACCACAGGAAGTTAAATGCAAAACTGGGATCCGAAGGTAGCCAGTGCGAAATAATGGAGATGCCCGTAGGAGGACAATTAAGGATAGAAAAATGAGAAAGGAATTCGCGCCGGAATAATCGTAGACAGCGGGGCCGAATTTTGTTGTGTAAAAGAGGGTAAGCTACTGAAAGAAGATGAGGAGGAGATCGGGTGGATTAATTTGACGGGATTTGACGGAAGGACCGCCAACTTTCTCGTGAAACAACTGCAAATTAGATTAATAGACCCAGATTTGGAAAAAGCCGGGAAAGAGATAATGGGTATGACAGAAATAATTTGTGCGATCGTACCCCAGCTCAGTAACGATGCGTTAATTACGCCGTTAGATTGTGCTAAGATGAAGGAAGCTAGATAAGTGAGTCCCGAGTGGTAAGTTTCAACACAGGGGCGTTTACAATTTCAGGAGAGGAAGACAACGAAAGTGATTCACAGGAAAGGAAACAGCTTAAGGGAATAGATGTAAAACAAGCCCAGCATATTTGCGTAGCGAGAGAAGAGCGGGAGGAGAAAGCATCGGAAGACCCTTGTCGCCCCAGGCATCAGAGAGCGAGGTCACAGAGATAGGCGGGGCATCCACTGAGCGCGCGACAGGCAGCCAATCAGATCCGGGGACGAGCTCTGGCCGAGATAGGAGTCCCATATCTCATGGCTCGGACTACGGAGTTTTTAAGGACCAGCAGACACGCGACAAGACGCTGAAAGAAGCTTTTAACCAAGCCATAGAGGCGAAGGCAGGATTTCTTTTGGAGGGTGGGCTACTACATCACCGAGAGAAGGTGTTAGGACAAACAGTCAATCAGCTAGTAGTGCCGGAATGTAGGAGGGGAGAAGTAATGAGGTTGGCGCTCGACTCAGTGTTTTCGGCTCATTTAAGCCACAAGAAGACCTCAGAGCGGATACGCTACTCGTTTCATTGGCCGTACTTCAAGAAGGACGTTAGGAAATACTGTGATGACTGCCAAGCTTGCCAACTTAGGAGGCCAGTCACACGGAACGACCGGGTATCCATAACCCAAGTTAGAAGTCCAGCGTTACCCTTCCAGGTGGTAAACGTAGATCTTATGGGTCCCATAGAACCCGCGTGGAGTAAAGGGCACCGTTGGATTTTAGTATTGGTAGACCAACATACTCGATGGTCAGAGGCGGTATGTTTAACGTCGTTAAATGTCAGGAGTACCTGCGACGCCCTTTTGGAAATGTTCCAGCGCACAGGAATCCCGGAGGCAGTCGCCATGGACAGGGGTACCAATTTTGTGTCAGGACTGACACAGGAGATGCTAAAGAGACTGGGTTCGACTCCCAGGTTCTCCGTCTCAGGGTACCCTACGGTCAACGGCAGTTCTTGTATACCCCGGAGGAGAGGGCGTGTCCGACGGACGTACATGGCCTGGTAGAACGTTACAACAGAACCCTCAAGGGAATGCTCCACCACGTCATCAGAGAAGAGCCGAGGCAATGGCACAAATCATTACCCTATTTGTTGTGGGCGTACCGGGAGGTACCGAAGGCCACCACCGGAATAGCACCCTTCCAGTAGTTATACGGTAGAGAACCGGTGGGGCCGCTAGCTATTTTGAAGAGGAACTGGATGGGCGGATATAAGTTGCCCATAGGCATATCCGCGTCGGCGACCCAATATCTCCAAGAGATGAAGGAGCGGATGGAGAAGATGGCACAGCAGGTAGAGGAAGTAGCCGAGGAGCAACAGAGACGATACGCTTCGTACTACAACCGACAGCTGAGGCCGAAAACCTTTGAAGTAGGAGACCAAGTTATAGCACTCATCCCCGACTCTAAGAATAAAATTTATGCAGAATGGACGGGTCCGGTATTTATTTTAGAGAAGCGAGGGAGTAATAGCTACGTCGTCGATTTGGGTCTGGGAAACAAGCGCCACGTGCACGTAGGAAAGCCGAAGGAGTACAGGCCCAGAATCAACGTCGTAGGGGTCACCTTCGAATCTGACGAGGATTTCGGGGTATACAAGAAGTGCCAAAGAGGAGAACGGAGGAGGAGAGGGCGTGTCCGACGGACGTACATGTAGGAAGCCCCAAAATAACTCGGGAACAGTTACAAGAGCTACAGGAATTAGTAAGTAGTATGGACAAATTTTTCTCCGGAGAGGTGGGAGCTACTACAGAAGGGGAGCACACAATTACCGTTAAACCGGGAAGTTTACTGCGTACGCAGCCTGGGTATAAGGTGCCCCAGGCCATGAAATCGGTCGTAGAAACCCAAATTCAGGAATTCTGCAACCGGGGGATGCTAGAGGAATCTAAAGAGGAATTTAGTCATCCCATCGTCTGTATCTTAAAACGCTCGGGTGACGTCAGGATGTGCATAGATTACCGTAGGTTGAACGCGCACACCGTCTTTAACGCGTTCCCGATGGCGCACATTCCTGACCTGTTAGCTAGGGTGAGGGCGGCGCATTTTATTATTGGACATGCTCAAAGATTACTATCAGATACCGATGGACCCGGAGAGCCGAAAGTACACCACGTTCGCCACCCACCGCGGGTTATTTCAGTGGAAAGTGATGCCTTTCGGTTTGTCGGGAGCCACGGCCACTTTCCAGAGGATAATGAACAGGGTGCTCACCCCCACCAGGAGTATGCCGTGGCATGCCTCGACGATGTGGCGATTTTTTCGAAGAGCTGGGAAGAACACCTGCAGCATTTGAAATTGGTGATAAGGAGTCTGGAGGAAGCCGGGTTCACGGGTAACTTAAAGAAATGTTGTTTCGCCCTGGAGGGCGTTCATTATTTAAGACATGTAGTAGGGTCTGGGTGCCACCAGCCAGATCCCGAGAAACTTAAGGTAGTACGGGATTTAGAACAACCCAAGACAAAAAGGGAGGTACGGAGCTTTCTCGGACTGTGTAGTTACTACAGAGATTATGTACCTAAATTTGCAGAGATAGCGAAACCGCTAAGCGATCTGTCCGGAAAGAAGGCGTCAGAGAAAGTTGTTCTGATACCAGAACTGGAAGAGGCGTTCACAGTTCTAAAGAGGCTATAATGTACGGCACCCGTAATGTTTACCCCAGACTTTAGTAAACAGTTCGTATTACACACTGAAGCCAGTGCAAATGCAGTAGCGCGTTGTTTGGGGCAAAGAGATGAAAGGGGAATGTCCGACCAGTAGCGTACGCCAGTAAAAAACTTACTAGCACGCAGGGGCGCTGGGCGGCGAGCCATAAAGAAGCCTACGCGATAGTGTGGGCGTTACAAAAGTTTGAGGGTGGATCTTCGGACACCAGATCGATATTATGTCTGACCATAACCTTCTAACTTATTTAACCAGCGCGGCTTCACAGAGATCAAAGCTACAGAGGTGGAGCTTAGCCATCGCCCAGTTCAACTTAACCATATTACACATCGCAGGGAAATTAATTCCCCATGCAGATGCACTGTCATGATTGTCTTTCAGTGAAGAAGGAGGAGGGCTTCGCACCCTATATGACTGAAAGGGGGAGGAGTCAACACGCAGGTAGTAACCCAGCGAGGTTCTTTGGTGGTACTGCCCAGTGTATATATGCATATGTGTGTGTCGCGACAGAAGCTTGTGGGCGTTTCTGATTAAGGAGACGCCGGAGAAATAACCCTGAAATATGAAATCTCACATGTTTCATCTCAGAAGTAGGGGCGTGTAAGAACGGACACATTAACCATGTTTATTAATATTAATGAAGAACATTATGGTGCTTTTTCGTGACGAAAAAGTCATTACAAGCCCAAAATGGCGACAGAAAGTTCGCGAACATTCCTTATTTTTCAGAGGTCGAGAGCTGCAACAAAGGTCTTCAGTTTCTTACGCCTTAGAAGGGCGAGGTGTTTTTCGAGGAACTGATAGTATCGTCAATGACACCGCGACTTTCGCTGTACATTCTTAGTGTCATCCAGCCGCCTACAAGTCTGGAAACCAGCCATCCACATTTGTATGAACATAACAATGTGTATTGTGGGATTATAAGAATCTACTTCGGCGATATCATTACTTTCTCAAAGGGGGCACTCACTAATGGACGATCTGAGGCGGGCGGCCTTTTTAAATCCATCAGTATGAAGCTGGGCGAACGCTCATGGGTGTGGCCAGTGAAGGGCGCGAAAGGTGACCCACGTGACCAGAGAGGCGAGCCTCATGAACAGGTCAGCGGGAGGACAAGATCAGCGACGAGGGCTTCGCGCAGGCGCAGCGTGGAGGGAGGATTCTAGCAGGTCCCTTGAAGAGGATCTGTTAGTCAGTCTGCTTTCGTTCAACGGAGAGGAAGTTCTCCGATAAAAGGAGACCCGACGCGTTTGCCTTTTATTGTGTGTGGGGCGTGGGACGCTCCAGGAGAGAGAGTGTCCGAAGCTCAAAGGGTGTTAGCGAGCATCTATCCTAGAAGAGATAGATCGCCGCTGCAGTAGAATAGGCCCTATTCAGGGATTCCGTTGGTGTAGTAGATATTTCGCTACAGAGAATACGAGCTTAGCACAGGCTAAGACTGGAATATCGGGTAGAGAAGAATAGTTGGAATACTATTTCTCAAGATTCACCGAGATATAGAGCTACTTAGTGTCACGTAAACTCTAGCTAGAAATTCCACGCCGAGAGAGCTTTTTTTGGGAAGAATTTATTCTAGCTTCGCGTTTTACGATTCTTGTCAGGTCCAATCCTTAGTGAGGCCTGATGTTAGAGAACGAGTAATCCGCCGCCGTCTAACCTCTAATTGGTTATGAAATAAATGTTTGTATGTTTTCAATAGAGATTCCTCTTGATACAGTATTATTATATCTAAAGGTGAATATTATTCCGTACGTTCAGCTGTTGTCACTCCCTCTTCCCGAATCACAGATCTAATTATTAAAGTGGGGAAGGCTTCGTTTGTTCGCTCGAACAGAGTTGGAGGGAGTGTTCCTGAGAAGCACAAACCCTTTCTTGTTGTTGTGGGAGACCATATAGCGTGGACGCCTCAGATCCATAAGTAGGAAGCGGCGCTACAACACGTGACCAGTACGTTCGCTCTCACAGTGACATTACACAACCTTGTTTGAATTCTGCACTAGTAGAAAACCATTTTGACAAAACACCATCCACTCATACACAAGCTCTACTCTCCAGCATGCATCTCTTTTAGACTATTAAGTAGAATTCCAGTAACACCATTTTTATTCAATACCTTCCACAAAAGTATCTTATTTACTCGGTCGTAGGATACGATTGTGGAAGGTACTAAATAAAATAAGGTGTTACTGGGAACCTACTTAATAATGTAAAAGCCATGCATGCTGGAGAGTAGAGCTTGAGTAGGAGTGAATGATGTTTTATCAAAATGTTTTTCTAATGGTACAGGAGTCAGACAAGGTTGTGTAATGTCACCATGACTGTTTAATATACATATTTATCGATGCATTCATGTGTAATGCCAAGATGGGCAATACTGGTTTATGCTTTGGTAATAGTCGTGTGCGAAGATTGCTGTATGCTAATGACACAGTCCTGTTGGCAGAGAGCAAAAGTGAGTATTAATACATTCGCTGTTTAAGAAGTCGGCAGATCGCGATTGGAACGAGCGAACTTGCGCATCAGAAATCGTTGCTTTCCCATTAGCTTTGTTATTCAAATTCGCTTTTCAGGAATGGTCGACGCTACTCCTTTCTCACTGATTACCTATTAAAAGAGATATATCTTTACCAAGGAACCTAAGAAAGGAGGGAAAAGATGTTTGAGTCACTTGTTCCTACCCATTGGCATGATATCTGTACTAGGGAGACTAGCCATTTCTCATCATGCCTTGCATCAAGGACTGGAAGCAAACTCTTATCAGCGTGACAGGCTTATGGTGTATACTGCTAAGAAGAGAGGGGGAAAGAAGTTTTTTGTTGTGGTTTCCTTAAAACATGGCCACGGTGTAAAAACATTTGTTGGGACAGTGTAAAAAATTTTGGGCGTCTTTGGTTCAAGCAATTTTGGGCGTCTTTGGTTCAAGCAATTTTGGGCGTCTTTGGTTCAAGCAATTTTGGGCGTCTTTGGTTCAAGCGTTTTTGGGCGTCTTTGGTTCAAGCACTTCCAGGATTTTCTCAGCCCCAAAGGCAACTGCCAAACACGTGCACTCCAATCTTAGGTTCAAGCACGTGCACTCCAGTCGGTCTGAAGGGATACTTTCACTGAGGTGCCAGACAAAAACTGCTAAGAGCGCTACTATTTCTATTACATGCCACCATACCCATGCGGTAAATAGTATCGCCCGCAGACGACGTATATATAGAAGCAGATATCTCCACAAGCTTAAGTAGCAGCATTCCCAGTTCAGATGGCAGCTAATCAGGATTCAAGCAATTTCGAACGGGGTATGATAGTCGGCACCCAAGAGATAGTTCACTCCATCTCGGAAATTACCACGAAATTTGACTTTACAAGGTCAACAACTTGAAGGGTGTACCTGGACTACATATACTTAGGGGGAAATCCAGAGTGTAGCCGTAGAAAAGTCTTGAACGGTCGCACACGTCCAGGGCTTTTCTACGGCCACACTCCTACCTTTCACACGTCTGCAAACTGCTTGACTGGTGGATGCTCTACGTAGCCGTCCTTGGGGATTATTTGCACCAGTTCATGTCATGCAACCACTCCGACATGTGCAATCTCCTTCAAAAAAGACAATCCACCACCGCACACGTTCACAGTCGCCCGAATATGTCTGGAGGAACATTCCGCGGAATTTAGTACCTTGACTCGGTCCTCTCGTTCGCCGGGTTTAAACACTATTGAATACATTTTTGATGCTGTTCAACGTGCCGTTAATGCAAGAAATCTTCCGTAGGCAAATATTTGAGAATTGTGGGAAGCTCTTCAGTGTGCACTGTCTTCACAGTACTACAGAGAGCTCGTAGAGTCCATACCCCGTAACGTTGCTGCCGTTATCCGATCGCGAGGAGGACCAACGTGGTATTACAGAGGTACCCCTGTTCTTCTTTTTGGCACTTCTGAATTTTTGAATCAGCAATTCAGATTCAAAAATTCAGCTGCAAAAAATCAGTTACATTTCCTGCTCTAAATCTGGGCATTTTCACTCTTGAACTGAGCTGTGGTTTCTGTACGGTAACGTCGTGCTCTATGCGTTCTGATATTTCCATCGCTATAATGTAGACAACATATCTGTGTAATTCAGCATTGACTTCCAGGATTTGCTCAGCCCCAAAGGCAACTGCCAAACAATGTTAATTTAGATACATAATTTGTGACTACAGAACTTGTGGTGTTGAGATAAAATGAAAATACCAACGTTTACCACAATAAAATACACGCTTATTGATAAACCTGATTCAACTATCAAGCTTAATGTATTAGAAGCTTTCCACATATACCTGAACTCTTCACGGCTTGTTAATGACATGACGTCGCTTCCATTTCTTTCAAGCGCGTGGAAACAACTTACGAAAAACCGTGACCGTCAGAACTCTGATGATGTCACAATGATTTGAATGTTTACGCTCCGCATTCGCCATGATGATGCAGAGCAACGCTCTGCAAAACTATAGTCGATGTATAATAAACCTTTTATTTACGCTTTCCAACCGTAGGTTGAAGAAGCGTATATGCTCCAGCTTTGTCCGTCTGTCTGTCTGTCTATCCGCCAGTCTGTCCGCACGATAACTCGCGTAAAATTGTTCGATTTCGATGAAATTTTAGTATGTGGTAGGTAACCATCTGGGGACAAATCCTATTGAAAATGGGCGAAATAGGGTCAAAGGTCAGGCAGGACATAAGAGCGGGATTTATTCCATTGTCCTTATGCGTCATAACTTGCGTAAACATGGTTCGATTTCGGTGAAATTTCAGTACGTGATAGGGAGCTAGCTGGGGACAAACCCTGTTGAAAATGGGTGAAATGGGGTCATAGGTCAGGACACATGAGCGGGATCCATTCCATTGTCCTTGTACGTCATAACTTGCGTAAAAATGGTTCGATGTCGATGAAATTTTAGTATGTGGTGTTGGACCACCTCGGGACGAACTCTATTTAAAATGCACGAAATGAGGTCAAAGGTCAGGAGATAGGAGCGGGATCCATTCCATTGCCCTTATGCATCATAACTTACGTAAATATGTTTCGATTGCGACAAAACTTTATCATGTTGTTCCAGAGGTATAATCAACCGGTTCTGTTGAATATCAAATAAATGGGGTCAAAGGTCATGGCACAGAAGCAAGATTTATTCCACAGCCATTATTCTCATACCTTGCGTAAAAATGCTTCTATTGCGACAAAACTTTAGTATGTTATTCCTGAGATATACTGAACCGGTTCTGTTGAATATGATGGAAATGGGGTCAAAGGTCAGGGCACAGGAGCGAGATTTATTCCACAGCCATTATCCTCAAAACTTTAGTAATAACTTCAGTAATGATTTCTGGTATGTTGGAAAGCTAATCATAATCAATGTATTGCATGATTTTACTAACTTGCGTTGGCATTTTCATTATAATATTCATTTAGGCTTAATCACCGAACATTCCTAAGAACAATCACATTCTCTGGGTCCGGGTGGTGAACGTTATTTAAAGGTTTCACTGTACTTTTACAACATAATTGTTATTTTACGTGCCTACGGATATGAGAACGATTTTTCTAAAATCTTTAGAACTCAATTTCTGAGAACCATGTTTCTGGAGTTTAGTAGCTGTTTTACCCAGAGCTTTTATTCTACAGGAGACGAAATGACCGCCCTCTCTGAATTCCAAAGAAGACAGATCGTTAGAGCCCGTCTAACTGGGATATTGGCGATCGAAACTGTGTATTTGTTGAATGTATCCAGAGCTACTGAATCGAAAGTTGTGGCTCCATCCGCCTAATCAGGAAAAACTACATCCGATAGAAACAGAAAATCGAAGCTGAACACAAGAGACCGTCGGGCAATGAAACGGACTGTTTTCTGTGATATAACTCTGAATAACCTTCATTTTGAGTTTGTCTTTTCTTACATAAATTTAGTTATCTCTTGAGTAAATATTTTCTCACTAAACGACACATTACTTTCCAGAAGAGCTTTTGCCACTTGGCAACGCTGACAGTGGGTCACAGAACGATAACATGAAAACGTTGAGTATGGTAAGGTGCATATCGTATAAAGTGTAAACGGTAGAGATTGACTTTTATACAAGATGTGATAAATAGTATCCAGACTGGATTTATGAAAAAAGCACAAGGCTTATCTGAAACTTAATCGCCTTCGAATTAGTCTCTTTCCGAAGCCGCGCAGCACTTAGCCCAACGCTGTTTCCACTGCTCGAAACATTTTTTGAAGTCATCTTTTGAAATAGCAAGCATTTGCTTCGTCGCATTCTGTCGTATCTCCTCAATATCTTACACGTTTCGTCTGGTTACAATTGTTCAAAATAGGCAAGCATTTTTTAAGCCTTAGATATTAATGCACACGGTCGAGTTACATTATTGTGACCACCAGCTTATATCTAGAGTAGCCGCCGTGTGCAACGCAGACAGCAGCTAGAGGGCTGGGAGTGACTCAATAAGGTGATGGAAGGTGTTCACAGGTGTAGGAGCCATACTGACAGCTGCTGAAGGGTGCGTGGTGGAGGATCCAAAAAGCGAACAACATGATCGAGATGGTCCGACAGATGCACAGTTGGGTTTTTAAGTATGGGGAATTAGAATCAGGGAAGTACTTTGAGGTCTTTATCGTGCTCATCCAACCACTATCGGACATTTCTAGCTGTGTGACACGTCGCATTGTCGTTCTGGAAGATTCCATCTTCCTCTGGGAAGACAATCAGCATGCATGGGTGTATGTGGTCTGCAAGGATGGATACAGAACGAATTCTGTCCATAGTGCCTTTCATAGGTATGAGTGAACCCAGAGAATGCCACGAAAAGATTCCCCAGACCATAACGCTACCCCCACGAGCTTGTGTTCTTCCAGCAATGGTTGTAGAATGTTTGTTCTCTGATGATTCTCGCCTTTTACTCCAACGTCCAGCCGTTCGATGAAGCAGAAAACGTGACTGATCAGAGAAGGCAATCCTTTGGCAATCAGCGGAGGGCCAATTCCGATACTGCCGTGCAAATTTAAGCCTTTTCTGCCGATGCACGTTCGTTAGCATAGATGCAGTGACCATCCGTTTGCATCGGAGCCCCATATGCCGCAGGTTCCTCTAAATTGTCGTTTTAGACACACTTCCCGTATCCCACTGGTTCATTCGGCCACTGAGTTGCTCCAGTGTAGCGTATCGATCGGCCCTCGCGCACCTTCGAAGCCTACTTTTACCTCTCACATCAATGGCACGTGGTGCTCCGCAGTTTCCACTTCGCCCTTTCGCAATGGTGCCGTTTCTCCAATCATGATGCACTTTAACCACAGCAGCACGCGAACAGTTCACAAACAGCGCTGTTTCAGAGGTACTGCCACCTTTGGCCCGAAAGCCTATTATTATCCCTTTTTGCAAATATGATAAATCGATCCTTTTATCTATGACATCAACGCGTGATATTTTTTATTTCTATTTTATTTTGTAAAATTTCTGCTGTATAGTATTTTTGCGACCTTTGGGCCTTAGATGTCAGGATGCTCAATTATTTTCCGGACTGCGATTCGAATCACTGGATCCGCCAATACCTCGTTAGCCAATTAGCCGACACAGTACACCAATAAACCAATGGAGACACAGTATAACAATTAAAACAGGGATTTAATAGATACATGCATAAATTACACCGGATTCTTCATCTAATTAAGAAAGTTATAATTTTCGGCCAGCTTTGGCCCTCTTCGGTGTTTCAGAAAATATGTTCTAACAAAAAGTCTGTTCGTTCACAATAAGCCGCAAATAAAATACTGGTAAAAAAAGTACTTACATAGGTCCTTGAGTATCCACAGTATTGATGACACCAAAAAAAAACAGAACACTCACTCACATTCACTAATATGTTGGCACTACGGGTAGTTTGATCTTAACTTCTATCACCGCTCATTCTTTGCTGTGGCTAAAACGATGTCGGCCGCCCCGGTGGCGCAGTGGTCTAAGGCGATGGTCTCTGATCATTCGTCCGTAAGGGGTCCGGGTTCGAATCCCGGTCAGGCATGGATGTTGTGTATGTCTTACTGCACTGGCTCTCTCCCTTCCCTGGAACCAGTGACCCTAAATTAGGGACGAGCGACTGCTTATAGCCCATTGAGTTGCTCACGGTGGTCGCTAAACCCCCAATAAAAAACAAAACAAAAAAAACGATGTCGTTCCCCGGTCACTGGAGGTACGTAATCAGACACACACACAAGAAGATTTCTTCTCCTCTAGTCGACACGAAGAGGCTAGCGGTACTTCAGAGCTCTCTCTTTCTTTCTCCGCAGGGGTCTGCTTGGTGGTTCCTGAGGTTGGCGTTTCTTCTATCTCTCTCTCTCTCTCTCTCTCTGGATGAGCGAGGATGTTCCCTAATTATTATGTCTCTGTCCGCATTTCACCTGAAATGGCTCCTTACGAAGTTCCCAGGCAGCTCTGGTGCTTGTTATTCCTCAGCTTATGTTTTCAGCTGGTTTCACGTCTTATGCTCAGAACGCAAGAGCACGGCAGAGGGCAAGCATTTGTTCTAGGGCGAGGCAAAAATCCTTCCTTATTCTCTCGGCTCAAAACGTATTTTGTCCCTCTCAACAACAGTCTCCCGTCTCCAAAAAGTTGTTAAGCGGTGAATTCTAACACTTGAAACCGCGACATATTTATTATAAACCGCTCTTCAAGTACAAGAGCTTTCCCATTGTTTCGCGCACGGCACAGACAAAAGCGTCAAACGCTTTTGCCGTCCAAACACTTTTGAGTCATGGGAAATAGCTTTTAAACTCTGACCCGTCCCATTTCCGTTTATGAGCTCTTTGTTCTCGTGGCAAACACCTGCAACTCGCCACTTGAATTCCAAGTGCCAGCAGATCTTTTCTTAATATACCGTCCCTCGCAAGTGTTTAAATTATAACTCTCTGTTAATTAAAAACCCCCAAATAAGTTTCAATTACCGTTAATTAGCCACGCCTCTCGCCAATTAATTATGTGAGGGGGGGATCGTCACAGATTATAGAAAAGTAATATAGTACTCAGTAACAATAGAATATGAGCCACAATCGTAATCTAACTGTACAAATAAAGTAAACATTTTCACCAATGAAACTCACAAAATACGACAAATCACCAATGAAACTCACAAAACACGACAAATCACCAAAACTTTCACAATAAATACAACTTCTGCACCACAACAACAAAACTCATTCCATTGAAAATTAATATCAATTATCAATATGAATCAAATATTATAAGATAGTAATAATAAAAGTTACAGCAAGGGGACAGAGAAAAAGGCTGAAATACTGCCTGACAAGGCCCTGATCCCCTCTAAATAAAAAAAATATTCCAGTCCAGTTAAAACAACGAAAGTAATTTTACAATACTTTTTTTTTACTAATCATAAACAAATAAATTCCAATATTCAATTTCCCGTCAAAAAACTCCTTAGCACTTGCTTAAATACCGGATAACGTGCATCTGATCAATAATAATCAGCGGTAATGCATTCCACTCACGCAATCCCAACACATTGATATTATTAAACATTAAACCTGTACGAGCCCACGGAACAGAAAAACCCGACCCACCACGAGTATTATAGGAGTGAATTGTACTCCGTAATGCAATCAAGTTGGAGTGTCTTCCTGTAAATGGACCATCAGTAGCAATCTGTATTTATGTAGTTGCTCAATAGTTAATAACTGAAAATGACGAAGAAGAACCTCCGATCCAACCGAATAATTTAACAGTCGGACAAACTTCCTCTGCAACACAGATAAAAGAAACTATGTTACGCCTTGTAGTCGCACCCCATATTAAAATGCAGTACGACAATACAGGAAAAATGAAAGAATAGTATAAAATTAACAGAATTCTTACTGACAAAAAAACAGAAATCTCCGAAATCATACACCAATGCGAGATCTTAAACATAACGCAAGCTGATCCACCTGAGAATCCCATCTGAGAGATTCAAGCAGATCTACACCCAAAAATTTCCCTGTGGTCTGGAACTGTAATGCCGTATTATTTAAGTAACCATAACTCAAGTCACAAGGACGAGTCCTGATGTTGGAAAACAACACACACCCAGTCTTGGTAACATTTAACGTTAAAAAATTGCATGCAAACCAACGAAGGTACTCCCTGATTTCAAGATTTACTCGAGGAATCAACTCACTCAGGTTATTCCCCCTGAAAAATAGGCTTACATCATCAGCAAACAATACCAAATGAGCACCAAATGGAACCCCAAAAATATCATTTATATAGATCAAAAACAAAATAAGACCCAACACTGAAACCTGAGGAACTCCAAATGAAATAGATTCAACTCTAGAACAGTGATCATGGATCTAAACAAACTGCTTCCTGC